>OX596381.1:189222408-190633658 GCA_951394425.1 Tipula unca
TGTTCATTTCCACATAAATATGCTACACTAACACCGCTCTCAGAATTGGTCTCATGCTAATCGACATAACACAACAATTAAAAAAGGATAAAAATGGCAACAAAAAATAATATATTTAAGATATTTTCTTTTGGAAGTGGAAATATTTTAAAATTCTAACCATTTTATGTACAGTAAAATAAATGTTAATACTCTTCAGCCTTCCGCACGCACAGCACACCGGATATTGCATTTAAAGTTATACACTTCTATAATTTATTAAAATATTTCGTTATACTTTGTCTATGTCTATGTACATCTAAACTTAATTGGTATATACAGTGAAACCCGCTTTTAACGTACCCTGTTTACAACATACACCCCCTCAATAAAGTACAATTTCTTATCCCGTCTAAACATTCATGTATTTATATGAAATTTTAGCTGGATTTAACGTACTCCGTTTATAAGGTTATAACGTACGTCGATTTAGCCCCTCTTGGACAATTGTATGTTAACTCACTATGGCTAGAACGTACGCATAATTTTTATCGTACGTATATATTATGTATGTACACCGTAATTTAAATGTCCTGATAAATTTTTGTGTTCGTCTCGTTAATAAAAATAGAAAAACTGTGAGATAAACTGGAATCATTCTGTATCTCACAGTTTTAATAAATTTTTTTCAATGTCACCATGAGAATAACGTACACTAGGTCTAAAGCGTACCATTATCATAGTCCCTTGGGTGTACTTTATAAACGGGTTTCACTGTATATATATATATATATATATATATATATATATATATATATATATATATATATATATATATATATATATATATATATATATATATATATATATATATATATATATATATATACATATATATATATATATATATATATATATATATATATATATATATATATATATATATATATATATATATATATATATATATATATATATATATATACATAAATAGTTACATGAATTATGATTGTAACTTTGAATTATATACGTATATGCTTGTCGTGAAAATTATGGTAGTACGTTGTGTCAAACAGTTCAATCAATATCATAAAAATCCTTGTCTAGACATTTTTCTGTCACAATAATGAATTTTGATACTTAAAAATGTTGTTTTTGTTGGGCTTTCTCATTGTTAACAGCTTTCGTAGGTTACAGCTTTTTTGTGAGGTTCTCACAGCTGCAAAGGTAGTGTAGACAGTCTACCACTTCCTCCAGACAGTCATCACCAAGGTCCTGAGCAAGTCCCATGCGTTGGAGGTGAACCTTGAAACTTACATGGCCCGTAATAAGTGCAACCAGAATTCTGAGTGGGCTCTCTTTTAAGGATAACACATATTTAGTGACCCTCACGTTGGGTTCAATGATGCACCATTTTGCCTTTCACGTAAAGCGAACTTCTTAATAGCTTCCTTCCTACCGTTGAAGGATAGAGGAATTGCTGGCTCGGGACCGAAAAATTTACTGCTCGATCCAGCTTCCGCTAAAAAGTCAGCAACCTCATTTCCCACAACGCCACAATTAGGAAGCACCCACATGACTCTTACTCTCGAATTAGAGCAAAGGAGATAATTGAAGTGTTTGCCTAAATCACTAAACATAAACGCCTCAATTGTACTATGGGTATAATAATAATGAACAGTTTTAAAGGCCATTACTGGCCCCTTACTGAGTCAACTGTTAGGCTCCGTTTCGATCCTAAGCATGGTCTTCATACCGTCTTAGACAATCTGAAGAGGCCAAGTCGTTCTCAACATCGTGGAGCAATCGTCGCCTGCAACGACCTCTGCGCCTACCATATGGTGGCTCTCCTTTCAGAAACCGCGGCACAATTCGTTCCGGATCAGCACGCAGAACGTGACCGAGTCAGCATCAGATCTCTGATCTCGAAATTATACAGAGCTCGGTATGTACCATCTATTTCGCATTTTGGGCCGTAAATCACACGATTCTTCTCTCAAATGTAAGGAGCCATCTCTCGTACTCATCCGACAGTGCCAATTTTCACATCCAAACATAACAACGGGCCTGATCAACGCTTTGTAAAGCTTCAGCTTTACGGCACTTGATAAGTATTTAGATTTTAGCAGTGGCCTTAGAGGATATTAAGAACGACTGTCAGCTGTCAGCCGCACTTTAATATCCTCACCCCTATAACCCACACTGTTATCGTGAGTGATAAGAGAACACACATATTTGAACCTCCTCACTCTCTCAAATGTGTGGTGGCTACTACTAAAATTTGGTGTGCCGGTTTAACAGTAAACACTACCCAGAATATTTTTTTAAGGAATATTAAAATTATAATTGTTTGAAGTGTTGTTCCAATTTGAGGTTAAACAGCCATTAAGAAAGTTCAAACTCAAATAGGTCTTCGGCATTGGAAAGATATTTAGACATCATATTGATTGGTTCATTTTGGCCGTAGATAGTATGATTTTTTTCAAGTTTATCTTAATATACACTGAAGAACGAAAGGAGAGTCTACGTGACCCAAAAGTACATTTTCCAATAGACTTTGCGAAATGTTGTTGCCTGTGTCTTTCCAAAGTCGCAATTTTATACGCATTACAACGTACAGTGTAAGGTGGTAAAAATGTAAGTTTCTCATGATATGGTAAATTGTAGCTGTAGATCCAGTTTGGTTTTTTCGTAATATAGAGTAAAACTCGCTTTTGTATACTCAATTCTATGAATGTGGTCAGAGTTATGAGGTCACCAAACTACTGCTATATATTCTAGTTGAGATCTTATGTATGCAAAGTATACTTTGCCATTGCTCACGCCCTTAGTGTAGCAAGAACATTCTTACCATACAAACAAATACATTTAGAAACATGGATCCATCCTCCCAAACTTCCCGTAGCCAAGTTGACCACGTGTTAATTTATATGGGGCCGGCTCGGTTTGTGACGGTTGTGAGAGCTTATCGGCGTTAAAGTTGAGAACAGGCTATCGACAATGTTTGCAGTTAACTCGGGAGTTCCGCAAGAACGTGAAGTAGATGGTATACATACCGAGCTCTGTACAATTTCGAGATCATGAGATCTAATGAACATCCCCGATATTGTACAGAAAGTCAGATCTCAGCGAGTACGCTGGCTCGGTCAAGTTCTGCATGCTGATCCGGAAGGAATTGTGCTGAAAGGAGAGCCACCATATGGTAGGCGCAGAGGTCGTTGCAGGCGACGAGGGCTCCACGATGTAGAGAACGACTTGGCCTCTTCAGATTGTCTTAAACAGTATGAAGTCCATGCTCATGATCGAAGCCGTCGGAGCCAAGTAGTTTACTCAGTAAGGCCAGTAATGGCCTTTAGAAATTGTTATGATTATAGTACAAATAGTGCATTTTGATCTTTAATCTCGGTGGTCCAACGGCGAATAATGCCAAACCTGGAGTTGGCTTTCGATACACTCTGATCAATGTGTCTGGAGAATGAAATATCACTGACAAATATTACACCGAGGTGTTTGACTGTGGTGACGCGTTCAATTAATGTCCCATTTATATTATAATTGGAAATTATTGGACGTATTTTCCGATAATATCACATTAACTTGCATTTTTGGATATTAAGGTTTAACTGGTTAGGTAAAATTGAAGTGGTTGCAATTCCCCGATAGCAGGATATTTAATTTCTTTTACCAGATTTGAAAATTGGTGTAAGTCTCGAAATTTTCCATTTATTAGGGAAAATTTCAGTTTGCAATGATTTATTAGATGATTTACATATGATCCTATAAGGTAATTTTTAGCGGGCGGCATGAACCGAATTTGGACTCACGGCCTTGTGAGCAACACTCTTAACCACTAATGTATTCATTTGAGAACGTTTATATAAATCCAAATTATAACAACTTTAGAGGTACTAATTGAATCTGATTTACCAATTATAGTACATTTTTCCAGAAAATTAACATTTATTCTATCAAATCAATTAAATTACATATATTGAGAATATGATCGATTAACAAATGCTATTTAATATAGAATTTTAAGATAATTTTACATTTTTCGCTAATCCATCAACTGCTGTAGAACTACTTAATGTATAGCTTATTAGCTTTAAGAATTTATTTTGCACCATAAATAATTATTTCAACTCGTATCTAAGATCTTCTCGTAATCTCTGTAAAACCTGAAAAGTATTCATAATTGATATTCTGCTAATCATATAAATCATCTAAATTATTAAAAGATGAACATATGGTCCTCCTCACAATATTGCAGTAGCCCCGCATTTTCTTAAAAAACAACCCATGTTTTGGTTCATATAACATTCTGCAATGTTAAAATACACAAAAGCATTCGTAAAAGCTTGGTATGCATGGTATAATAAACCAGAGCTACCTATATATACAGAACCGTAATGATCAGCCATGTTTTTTGTCGAGCTTTTTCTAGAGGAACTACTTTTTGCATTATCCCATAAGAATCAATGTAAAAATGACCATTTTCGAATTACTTTTCATCAATGAAAAGTTAAATCTTTCATTTCGATAAACACTTTGTGGAATTGATTCTATATTGAAGCAGAACATATCTGAAAGTTAGAACCTTAAACCTTTTATTAATTTAATAAACATTAAATCAAAATTAAATATGAATTTATCATATTTATGTAAACATGAATTTATTTGAATGTGTAGGTAAAATAAATAAATAAAACATATATTGTTATCCTTTCGATCGATGATTTTGTCTCTTTTTTAAGAATTAAATCTCACATTTTTTTTTTAATTTCGCTTTTTCTATTGCGATCGCAGCATGCTCGTATAAAGCATTATTCTATTTCCTTTTATACATTTGAAAATGTATCACCACATATTTCTATTTCATTATTCATTACCTTGTAGCAAAATCGGAAAAGGGATAGAGTGCAAAATTATTCCAATAGGCTGAGATCGCAATAGAAAAAAATCTAAATTGAATTCACGAAATAGCGTAAAATTTAAAAAGAGAACATAAACATCGATTGATAGAAAAAAAATTGTGATATTGACAACTTACAACATGTCATAGGGAGTTCCAATAACAGCTGCACAAACTTAGAACCATAATTATGCACAAATGCGTAACAAAACTTTACCAAAATAAAATAGAACCGTGCCAGAAGAACTGTGATAGTCATGGTGATCCATTTATAATCTAAAATCCAAAATTTACGTTGAAATTGAAGTGAAATTAGTTTGAGATTTATTCAAACAAAATCATGCAGCTTTTATTGAAATACCCTTTAAGTATTTTATTTTATTCACAAAAATATAATTTAAAAGGAAACATAACCACACTTTTACAATTTTCTCTTTTCGTCTTGCAGTTTAATTTTATTGCGTTGGTATTTGTGTGTATTTATGTCAATTCAATGGAGAAATGCTTTTTTTTCTATAAATTTTATTAATAAATATATCAAAAATTAAACAACTTCATTGATCAGGTTTTTAATCAATTAGAAAATGATAATTGTAGATTCTATTTCAATGTTAAAATACTTAATCCATCGACATTTTCATTGAAAAATATCGCACCGAAAAAAATTTAATTTTTCATTTGTTTTGTATGGAAAAAATGATTTTCGTCAATTTTAGTTCCTCTAGAAAAAGCTCAATTTTTAACCTTAGGGCTCTGTATATATAGGTGGCTCTGAATAAACTCATGTGCCATGTTCATTTTAATCAAATGCTAAGTTATAATTTGTTTAATTTTACGGTTGCATCTGTTAATTTTACTTAAATTTGTTTAAAATTAACACAGTATTTGGTACAAAAAAGAATTTACCGGAAAATTATGAGCACATTTATTTTATAGTAAACCTTCATGAAGTACGGACGTCCGACGAAGTGACAAAAAAAAATTAAAAGTTTTAGTGAATTTCAAAAATTATTAATTAAAAATTTAATTAGAGACAGTGCTAATAAATTTAATAAAAATAAATTAAGTGACATAAATTATTTTAAATAAATAAAGTTAAAAAAGTTAAAATATTCCAAAAGAAAATATACAGCTGAAAAGTTTTATGAAGCAAATTGCTATACATATATAACCCAGTTTTGTATAAAAATTTCATTGGTGAGTTTTTAAGTGTTCGATTTTTTTTAGACCATAATCATTTTTAGAATAGGTTTTATCATTTTACTGATACAAAATAATCTCAAGATTTTCAGAATTTAGAATAAATTTTTAAATTCTCTTGAAAATAGTTTTACTATTTGTGTTATTAAAATAATTATACTGTATAATCATAAAGATGCAGCCATTGAATTTTTTAGTAGAAATTAGTAGATATTTTCCAAAAAAAATTAAAATATTTAATTTCTCGATCCCAATTTGCAAATAAAACTGTTTTTAAAAACTTTCTAAATTTGGTCTAAAAATCTTGAGATGTATTTTTCTATTTTTAATATTATTAATATGCACACATTTTTATATTATCTCACAGATCGTGAAAGTTATTACGATTATTTACAATATTTAAGCCAATCAGATATTGATAAATTGTTTGCCGAACACGAAATAGGATCAAATTATTTTTGAACATCATATTAATTTAATTCGTAACTAATTTAAAAAAAAAGCTAGTGATGTAAATTTTTAATATTCAAGTCACATATTCAAGTAAATTATTTAAACTAATTGGAATAGGTAAACAAATTGGATGAGAAACCCGAAAGTTTTATATTATCAGATTAAAAAAAACAAATTGAAGAGAAGAACCCCTTTACATTCACATGAGCCGGGCAATTACCTAATGTAAGTAAAGTACGCCTATTTGCTTTCCTCATTTGGTTCTCTACGCTCCGGATCCATTCTTCAAAAATTATCGCCGTCATCCACGCCGTTTTATTCGAAGGTAATATAAAATACATATACATATTACATTAAATTATATATATATATATATATATATATATATATATATATATATATATATATATATATATATATATATATATATATATATATATATATATATATATATATATATATATTTACATTAAATACAAATTTTTATCAATATATAGATATTGATATTAAAGCCGCGGAAAGTATTACTATAAAAAAAAAATTAAAACACTTACGAACTCCCTGGAATACCGTGCAACAAAATTGGACATCGTCATCACAATACAGAGTTCAGGAGATAGTCAATAATAATGACAAGTCGATTGATAAGATACTTGAGGATTGGCCACTGTACAAGCATTTACAAGCCCCAAAATTAGTAAGTTATCGAATACCATCACACCACAAAATAAATATAAAACATAATAAAAAATATTTCTAATTCGCAGATAAATCTAGACTTCAATACATTGTTTCCTAATCACCATTCAATTTACACCAAATGGAACCAATTTGTCCAGAAAATTAAACATTAAACATTTATGAGGGCAAATTTAAAAATATAAGAAATGATAATTTTTTTTTTACAATATACATACACAAAATTTGTAAAATTATAAACAGGGTTGGGCAAAATGGCCCGACCTTTCTTTTGCAGCGTTCAGTGATTTTTATTATCTCATATTTTTCAAATTTCTCAAAACCACCTTAGATGCTCAGTTAGCGTTAATAATTAAGGCAAATACAATGACCGATTGGTAGACATTGGATTTGACAGTGATTACACTGAGTTCTACGTATCAATGGATAACCAAAAATTTAAATTCGGGAGCTTTTTAGAGGCATTGGATGTTTGTTTCAAAGTGTATCATCTTTTCAATTTTGAATATCCAGGTGAATGTTTTAACTGCTGGCAATTCATCCAGTTGTATTTTTATAACATTAAAACAAAATATGATATCAAGGTTCCTTCAATACTTACATTAATCAATGATTTAACGATAACTTAGATTATATCATTTGCTTTTAAAATTTGTTTTAATGAGATATCATAATTTTATTAAATGTTTGTAATTACTAACAAATTAGTAATTTGACTTAAGTTGAACTAAGTTACATTTGTTATTCTATAACCATATTTAAATATATATTAATTTTATTTTTAAAAATTTGAAATTAAATTAATTAAGTTAAGTTTCTTTAGTTTAAAATTAAGACACAATAAGCATTGTAAATTTCTGAGGAAATAATATTTTGAATTTGATATTTTAATAAAAATTAATATTGAATAGTATTTATTTGTTTTTTATTTTTCATTTGTGTAATTAAGTATGACATTATAAATATATATGATATATATGTATATATATATATATATATATATATATATATATATATATATATATATATATATATATATATATATATATATATACATATATATATATAAATATATATATACGTGGTGTTCATAAAAATAGTAGTGCAGCTGATTTCGAGAGGTAAAGTGTTTCGCTATTTTCATAAAAAGTAACGATTGCTCTGTACCGTAAAGCTTGTTTTCAATTTTGTTACAATTTTGCATTGATAAATCATGTGCAAACAAAATATATGTAGTAAAGAAATCATAAACTAGATTGTAAAATGTACACTACTATTAAAATGAAAATAGCAAATTCACTACTATTATTATGAACACAGCGGTATATATATATATATATATATATATATATATATATATATATATATATATATATATATATATATATATATATATATATCAAATAATTTGGTTATTTTAACCCAAAACTCGGTCCAAACTTGGTAAATATTACTTAAATTGAAAAGGATGCATGGTCCAAGTTGTAACGCGTAACTTTGGTTTTTCTTAGGTATTCTTCTCAGCAAAAAAAAAAATCTAGACTAACAACAAATTTCATTCTATTTTGTATTACATTATAAAATTTATATTATTTATACAAAAAAAAATAAATTAAATGGTAAATTGTTTCTCCATAAAGTATAGATCTTATGCCGACGGTGTTCCTCTCCGTTTTCAAAATGATGCTTGTCTGGCTTATGCGTACTAACTATGGAAAAACATAAGAGTAATATTACTTATAAGCAAAAGCAACAACAAAAAAAAAATTATCACAACAGAAAAATATGTTAATCAATCCACGTCCTTTCTTCCAGTTCAAATTTGCTCGTATTCTCGGGTACAGTATTAATTTACTAAGTTGGGCGCCATCTTCAAAATTGAAGAAAACCCGTCACGCGTTTTATCAAATTTCGGCTATCTCACAGAGCGAGTCTAAGACAAAGGGTGGGGTTTCATGAACAATGATTTTAAAACTGGAAGATATATTTATATTTATTTATATGAATTAACAAAACAAATTTAAATATACGTAGAATGTAGAGATGAAATAATCAAAAATTATATATGTATGATTATGTATATAAAAAAAAGAAAAGGTCAACAGTAAATCAATTTTACTGCAAAAAAAAATATTGCCACACACTAATTTGCTGATGTTAAATAAATAACCAAGGAAACATTTATCTATAGTAAAGGAGTTTGCTTACCCGGAATCTTTCAGAAAGAATCTTACGGTTTAGTTGCATGTCTTTTTGTTTTCCCCCTTGTTTTTCTACCACGCGGTTCAGCGGCCTCCGTGGTCCATACGCCGTTCAGGTTGTTGCAGCACGGTCCAACAGCGTACATACACACGCTCAAAAGAAAAAAAAAATCAGCTGCGAACTCAATTTACATGACTATCCAATTCTTTCAACCACTATACAGACATTGGTAACAATATCTTAAACGTTATTTTTTTTTTCTTTTGCCACAAACAAAATTTTCAAATAGGCAATACACTCAAAAAAAATTTATATAATATTCATTCAGAACCATTCGATAGATAAAAAAAAACACACATAATTAACATGGTCACAGGATAGTTCTAGTTATCTGTTCCAATCTTAACATATATATTTATATATATATACACAAAATAAATTATATTTCATAAAAAAAATCGATTTATATTCACCCAAATAAAATTAAAGTCTCTCCATAAATTTTGTTATAGGTTTTCTGCATGCACCATCTCGAGATGTGTCTTCTTTTGAGCTCCAAAAATCCAAAAAAAAAATTAAATTAAGTCTCCGCTTATCACCCAATCAATTTTTCTTTTTTTTTTCATTCCGCTTTACGCTCGTTCTTTCTTGCATTCGTTTTCTCTCGGTAAGCAATTGGGTATTGGAGAGTGGGGAAATCATGGTTATTTACTTATGCAATAACATTTAAATGTATGGCGAAAGAGAGACCCGAGGAACATTACAGGGTTGTGTAACCCCAAAAAAAATTATTACATTTAATCAAGTGCGGCGCGTGCTCGCTCCATTCAACCCGCTACAATGCATCTTTTCTTTTATAAAGAAATTTAATCAAATTCACAACTAATTTGATTAAATTTCTTTCTAAAAAAAATTAAACTTAACAAAAACAGACTTAATACTATAATCTTTGCGAAACAAAATTTCAGCCAAAAGAAAGTTAAATTTATAAAAGAACTTTGTCTTTACGAAAACCATCTTACCACGAATACACTCTGCCAATTTTGAAAACGGGTTGAACAGTTTCCAATAAACGTGAAAATAAATGTTTCTAAGGAGAAATGAAATTTAAATACTAACTATGTACATTTTACATTATATTTAGAATTACTAACACTATAAAATACGATAATCGCAAATTTTTCTCGATATTGTTCAAATTAATATGATTCAGCGTAATATAAGAATTAATCGCTGATCAAACTTTAAGGTGTAAACACCATTTCTTAACTGGCACTATTACTCGGCCCAATATAATTAACTAACCTTGAATTACAAGGTCCAACCATCAAATTCGATTAACCATAAATAAACAAAGATGGACTAACTACTTGATAGCGTATGGAAAGTAAGTCCTGAGCAAGATCAAGAGAATCCAAATTGAATGAAAATTAACCGAATTTGAAATAATAATAATAATAAAAAAAAATATAATAATAAAATCAGATCTACAACATGACTAACCCTTGATAGCGTATGGAAATAGGTCCTGAGCAAAATCAAGGAATCAAATTGCAACCCAAAAAAAAATTTAATCAAAATAGCTACTGAAAGCCCCAAAAAAAAATGTTCACTTGAACAAACAAAAAAAAAATTCAACCCTTATGGCTGACTGCACACACGTACTTAACTTCATTAAGTACTAATTACTATAATTTGAACAACATCGATTAAAATCGCGAGATCAAACAAAAAAAAATTTAAATTAAGTTGAATTATACTTAGAGAAAAAAAATTGTATCATTTATATTAATTCTTAATGCTAAACTATAACTAACTATAAGGTTTGGGTGATATTTTGATCGAACCCACTATCTATAGCAAAAAAAAAAAAAAAGATTAACTCTAACTAGATAATAACTAAGTTCTAACTTAAAATTAGGTTTTGGATGATATTCATTTGATCTGCTACTAAACGTAGAGTATTTATTGTAATTTATGACGTGAAGTCAAAATCCATAGCTAATGAAAATTTTTAGGCTAAAAAAAAATTATATTTAATAGAACTAAAATATGTACAAAGAATGTCTTACCACAATGAAACGTTTACTGAGTATTAAATGACAGCATCAGCTTTAAAATCTTTCGTATGAAAAACACCTAGTTCTTTATTATTGAGATCTTGCAGCAAGTAAGTATGTGATCCGGTTTTCTGCTTTATCTTACATTTTATCCATTTAGGTGCCAATTTAGCACTGAAATTCTTAGAAGCGTTGGATAACTGGAAATTTCTTTTCCAAACCACATCTCCAACGTTATGATTTCTAATTGAAGACCTTAAATTGTAATAGTGAGCATATTTGTCGTAGGCTTTTCGAAGATTTGTTTGTACTAGCTTGTTAATTTTCGCAAAATCCTCTCTCAAATATTTCACTCTTTCTTTAATAGGATCATTGATTTCAGGTTGAACATTAGACTGGTCCTCGACATGTGGGTTATATGCAAAGTGATATATCTCACGAGCAAAGTTCAAAAAATAGGGAGTATATCCGGTAGAATCATGACAGGCGGTTCGAATGCCGCAGGCTATTTTGTGTATGTATTCGTCCCAATCTCTGTGATCGTCCTTAACGTATGAACGAATTGCGGCTAAAACGACTCGATTGACCCTCTCTGCTGGATTGTTTTGAGGGTGGTAGTAAGCATTTCGATAATGAGAAACTCCATTCTCCTTCAAGAAGTTTTTAAATTTTATAGCAGTAAATTGTGGGCCATTGTCAGAAATCAAAGTACGAGGGGTTCCATAGATTAGAAAAACATTCTGCTCTAAAATCCGAATGGTGGACTTAGTGTCTGAATTTCGAAGTGGAAACAAAAGAACGAATTTCGTAAATACATCAATAATCACTAGAACAAATGTGTTGCCAGACTTTGATCTAGTCAAAGGCCCCAAATAATCTATGGCAATGGTTGACCATGGTGAAGTTGCACATTTCTGAGAACCCATCGGAGACTTGATCATAGGACCATCTTTGGAAGCCTTGCAGATTCCACAATTTCTTACGTATTCTTTCACCGTAAGGTCTAGTTTAGGCCAAAAATAATTTTGTTTGATTCGATAAGCAGTTTTCGATGTTCCAAGATGGGCCGATAAAGGGTCATCGTGACACTTTTTAAGAATATCTGCACGTTCATTTAATGGAACCACTAGCTTCAATTTTGAACCAGGAAATAATTTAAATAGTTGATTATTAATAAATTTAAAATCCGGATAATCATCTGGATTGTTTAATAATCCACTTTTAATATTTTCGTACCACTGATCGTCAGACTTCGACAAACTATCGCACATTATTGATCGAGAAAGTGCGTCAGGCACGACATTCAAGCTTCCCTTTCTGTGCCGCAACTCAAACTTGTATTGCTGTAATCGAAGTGCCCAGCGACCCAGACGGCCACTTGGATCATTCAAATTATTCAGCCACAAAAGAGAAGCGTGATCCGTTATAACTGTAAAATAACTACCTTCAATGTACGGTCTAAAACGCTCTATTGCTAATATTACGGCGAGACACTCCTTCTCAGTTGTGTGGTATTTCCGTTGTTGAGTTGTTAGTTTTTGACTAAAGAACGATATGACTTTTTCCTCGTTCCCTTCACCTTGAGTGAGAACCGCGCCTACACCCACATCTGATGCATCGGTTTGAATAATAAAACGTTTAGCAAAATCCGGATTGGCGAGAATAGGTGGAGATATCAATAATGATTTTAACTTTAAAAATGCAATGTTTGCAGACTCCGTCCAAACAAATTTCTTCCCCTTTTTTAAAACGTCTGAAATTGGGGCAGTAACCGTTGAGAAATTGTGAATGAACCGCCTATACCAGCTGGCCATGCCCACCAGTCGACGAACAGCTTTGACCGAAGTTGGTATCGGGTAATTTAATACTGCAGCAACTTTATCAGGGTCCGTTCTCAGTCCTTCCTGAGAAATTACATAGCCAAGGTATTTCATTTGTTTCTGAAGGAACTTTGATTTTTCCAAATTAATTGTCAATCCAGCTAATTTCAACCGTTCCGCCACTACATTTAATAGACGTATATGCTCTTGAAAGGTCTCAGTGGATATTATAATGTCGTCTAGGTAAACAAAGACTTGTGGTTCTAGGTCAACTCCAAGAACTTGGTCCATTAAACGAGCCTGAGTTTGTGGAGCATTATGCAATCCAAAGGGCATTACAGTGAACTGGAAATGTCCCCGGGAAGAGATAGAAAATGCCGTTTTTTCTTTTGAAGATTCTTCCAGTGGAACTTGCCAAAAGGCATCGGATAGATCAACACTGGATAGAAAATTCGTGCTCTTAAATCGGCCCAATATTCGTGCTATATGCGGTAGAGGGTAGGCATCCGGCTTCGTTACGTTGTTCAATTTTCTAGAATCTAGACAAAGTCGAATTTTCCCATTTGACCTTGAAACACAAACCAAAGGATTACTCCACGGACTATTTGAACATTCGATAACACCAAGGCTTATCATTCGATCCAGTTCTCGATCTACTTTCTCTTGG
The DNA here is from genome assembly GCA_951394425.1 of Tipula unca. Classification (NCBI taxonomy): domain Eukaryota; kingdom Metazoa; phylum Arthropoda; class Insecta; order Diptera; family Tipulidae; genus Tipula; species Tipula unca. The sequence continues at coordinate 189,236,401 of OX596381.1, forward strand.
ACGTAAGGTGACATCGGATAATTCCTTTGTTTTATTGGCCGAGCTTCACCAGTGTCTATAGTGTGAGAGAGGACGGTCGTGCGACCTATCTTATCCACCTCAGCTAACGTGAACTTAGCTAGAACAGATTTTAGTTCGACAATTTCTGAATCTGATAATGAATGATGTATTTCCGTAATTTTATTATCCAACATACAAGGGAAAACAAGTTCTACTACAGGTTTTATATTAAATAACCTCCAAAAGTCCATACCTAATATTAATGTAGTCGTGATGGATGGCACAATGAGCGTAGGAACCACAAATGTCTTATTATTATAAGTGAATGGAGCATTGACATATCCTTTTATTTGATGATGAGTGCCGTCAGCCGTTGAAATGGATGAATTTATAGGATATATTGACAAATTTAGTGATTCAATTAAATAGTTAGAATCAACACCAAATATAGTACAAGATGCACCAGAATCAAGGAGACCTTGAACTTTAACATCCAAAATTGTTACTTCTATGGTAGGCCTTCCATCAGAAGAATATTTGACAATGGAGTTTAATACATTTGAAAAGTAAAAATAATTAGAGCTGTCAGGTACTTGTGTTATTGATTTTGGAGTTTTAGCTTTTGTGAAATTAGTAAAACTCCCACTACTAATTTCTACTGTTGGTTTTCCGAGCTTTGTGGAGAACATTTCGGGCATTTACGCGTAATGAATCCTGTCATTCCGCACTTGAAACAAAACAGTTTGGTTTTCTCTTTCACACAGTTGTTAAACGTATGACCAGCTTCTGAACAATTCCAGCATTTAACACGAGTTGTAGGGGAAGCATTGACGGCCGAAACCGAAATAGTCTGTTCCGGTGAATTTATCACCTCAGGGTCTTCAACAGACTCTTTCACAAATGCATTAACTCTAGAAAATTTTACTCCACGATTTAGGGAGGGCTCTAATACTGTTCGGTTAGCGGATGATCGTCTATTTAAATTATACCTTAAGTCTTCGATCCGCTTGCAATACAACGAAAGTTGGTCAACAGAGGTTACCCCAGCAATCGGAAGCTTTTCTAGATAAAATGGTTGTAAATTCCGTATGATCGTTTGCAATTGCGCTTTCTCTGGGATAGCTTCAATTAAACTTTGGTAGTATAACTTCATTTGAGCCAAATAGAGACTAAAACTTTCATCCTTGCCTTGCATTCTTTGATCTATTTCTCGCAACAACCAATAATCGTGATCAGAAGGTAAAAATTCTTTCTTCAACGCACTAGTTAATTGGTTCCAAGTACTGAATTTAGTTTTAAAAGCTCTAAACCAAGTTTTTGCCGGACCTTCAAAGAAATAATATGCCGCGAGGAACAACTCTCTTTCCGATACTTCTTCAGTAGCGGCTAGCATTTCTATTTGTTGTAGAAAATCATTGAGGGACAATCCTTTCGAATCTCCACTAAATAGTATTTTCCACCGATAAATAGGGCATATCCTCCTTGACAGTCTTGCACGCTCAATACGTGGTATACCAGTTGACCTACCAGTTGGTGGATCAGCCAATGATTTCGTCGACTTCAGAGTCAGAACACGAATCATCCACCATATTGAAGGAGATTGAATTTTCTTTATTATTAGTGTAAATAGTGCCTTCATTTGTTTGCTTCGAACTTACATTCGGTTGGGCCCTTTCAACTGTTGTTAAGGTAAGTTGCGACAGATTAGTGTCGAGAGTTTTTTTAAGATCTGAACCCTGCTGATCATCAGACACTTCAGTTTCGGAGGCAATAAGAGTCGGATCAATTAATTTTCTAGTCTGGCTCAACATGAAAGTAATATTGCTCTTCCAAGGAGAATGAACTGGGAGAGTATTATTAAGTCTCTCCAAACGAAACTGGAGATGAAGTAGTTTAGTATTGATGGACTTACCACGTTGTCTTCGTTCTGCTATTGGTAGTGCGCTTAAATATTTGTATTTCCGCTCACATTCTGCGTAATCTGCATCAATGGGATCGTTTGTCGTTCTTGGAGGGTTAGCATGTCCCTTAGCCTCGTCACGTAATCGCCGACGCAATGATCTTCTATTATCTTCTGATGAACCTTTGTCGATGAGATCTCTGATACGTATTTCATATGAAAGCTCACCATCACTCAAGTAAACCGAATTCATTGTTATACTTTGACACTAATAATAAAATAAAGGGTAAAGATTAATACTAAATCAAAAAATATAAATTAATAAATCAAAAATAAATTATATATACAAAAAAACAAAATGTACTGCAAAACAAAAAAAAATTCCAAAACTTAATCTAAAGTAAATAACAAATCTGAAGTAAATAATAACCCAAAATTAATCACAAATAAGGCAAATAGCTGCCTTTTCGGGCCCCACGTTGGGCGCCAATTATGTAACGCGTAACTTTGGTTTTTCTTAGGTATTCTTCTCAGCAAAAAAAAAAATCTAGACTAACAACAAATTTCATTCTATTTTGTATTACATTATAAAATTTATATTATTTATACAAAAAAAAATAAATTAAATGGTAAATTGTTTCTCCATAAAGTATAGATCTTATGCCGACGGTGTTCCTCTCCGTTTTCAAAATGATGCTTGTCTGGCTTATGCGTACTAACTATGGAAAAACATAAGAGTAATATTACTTATAAGCAAAAGCAACAACAAAAAAAAAATTATCACAACAGAAAAATATGTTAATCAATCCACGTCCTTTCTTCCAGTTCAAATTTGCTCGTATTCTCGGGTACAGTATTAATTTACTAAGTTGGGCGCCATCTTCAAAATTGAAGAAAACCCGTCACGCGTTTTATCAAATTTCGGCTATCTCACAGAGCGAGTCTAAGACAAAGGGTGGGGTTTCATGAACAATGATTTTAAAACTGGAAGATATATTTATATTTATTTATATGAATTAACAAAACAAATTTAAATATACGTAGAATGTAGAGATGAAATAAATAAAAATTATATATGTATGATTATGTATATAAAAAAAAGAAAAGGTCAACAGTAAATCAATTTTACTGCAAAAAAAAATATTGCCACACACTAATTTGCTGATGTTAAATAAATAACCAAGGAAACATTTATCTATAGTAAAGGAGTTTGCTTACCCGGAATCTTTCAGAAAGAATCTTACGGTTTAGTTGCATGTCTTTTTGTTTTCCCCCTTGTTTTTCTACCACGCGGTTCAGCGGCCTCCGTGGTCCATACGCCGTTCAGGTTGTTGCAGCACGGTCCAACAGCGTACATACACACGCTCAAAAGAAAAAAAAAATCAGCTGCGAACTCAATTTACATGACTATCCAATTCTTTCAACCACTATACAGACATTGGTAACAATATCTTAAACGTTATTTTTTTTTTCTTTTGCCACAAACAAAATTTTCAAATAGGCAATACACTCAAAAAAAATTTATATAATATTCATTCAGAACCATTCGATAGATAAAAAAAAACACACATAATTAACATGGTCACAGGATAGTTCTAGATCTGTTCCAATCTTAACATATATATTTATATATATATACACAAAATAAATTATATTTCATAAAAAAAAATCGATTTATATTCACCCAAATAAAATTAAAGTCTCTCCATAAATTTTGTTATAGGTTTTCTGCATGCACCATCTCGAGATGTGTCTTCTTTTGAGCTCCAAAAATCCAAAAAAAAAATTAAATTAAGTCTCCGCTTATCACCCAATCAATTTTTCTTTTTTTTTTCATTCCGCTTTACGCTCGTTCTTTCTTGCATTCGTTTTCTCTCGGTAAGCAATTGGGTATTGGAGAGTGGGGAAATCATGGTTATTTACTTATGCAATAACATTTAAATGTATGGCGAAAGAGAGACCCGAGGAACATTACAGGGTTGTGTAACCCCAAAAAAAATTATTACATTTAATCAAGTGCGGCGCGTGCTCGCTCCATTCAACCCGCTACAAAGTTAACTATTGCTTGGTAAATATTACTTAAATTAAGAAGGATGCATGGTGTAATTAACGTAATGCAATGGTTTTATTAACTTAATTTTAGTATAACTCAAATACTTTTACGTAAAATTGCCTTAATTTTTAACCAAGTGCTTCTATTATTTTAACCAATGAACTAGGTTATTTTAATAATATGTTCAATTAATATAACCCAGTTTTTTTTAAAGCTATGTGGTAGATTTTACTCACTAGTCTGGTAAAAAAAAACTAGTATAATGTTCATATTTACTAAATTATTAGTTAAAATTTTTAAGTTATTTTAACCAATCGCTTGAACCTTTTTACCAAATTTATGGTTAAAATATGGAATTTTAAAAAGTGGTATTTTTCACCAAGCCATTTATGTATATCGAAACAAGCGCTGGTTTGGCTGAGTAATAACCCATAAATCTGGTTTATTATTACCTATGTTTTTGGTTCAAATTACCCTGTTTTTTTTCTCAGTGTTTGTGTTTTAAAGATTCTCAATTCAAAGTTTATTGGATGAACACGTCAGACAGTGATGTGTATCAGATAAAGATTTCCAAGGTTATTTAGCCCAACAATCAATAAATAATTGTTCAACCTTATTGGAAGGGCAAACTAATATATAGATAAAGCTAAATATATACGAGTGTATAAAGGGATAAATAAATGCAATATTCGTGCAAGTACTAAAGTCTGTTTTTGTATTATATTATTTAAAACAGTGCTTTTACCGTTCATGGTATATGCAGAAGAGATATCTTAATAAAAGTTTATTTTTCAGAGAAAAATTCTTGCCAATTGCGATAATCAATAATTACATATTGAGCAAGCGTAATGCGATAGTGAAAGCGCACTCATTTTATAGGCACAGCTTTGCATCTATTCTGATCAAAAATAAACGAGTTGAGGTTATCATCAGTTTAAAATTTCAAAAATGTACACAAATTATCAATATTCTTTTGATGTTACATGTGCCTGAGATAATTTATAATTAGAACATTGGGATTTGGTTAAAATAACTTAACCATAATAAATTAGGCTTAAGCCACATGAAAACAAATAATACCAACCAGTCTATATATAGGTACTAGTTTTCTTAAATAGGCAGACAGCTCCATTTTTGTAATTATGTTGTTAACAATGTGTTCAAAAGGAACCGCATCTTAACCCTTGAAGTTATCCCAGGGTTTTTTTCTAAAATACCTCTGACATCACAAGCGTAAATATCCATCCCAGACTTTTTAAAAATACATATATAATATATACAGTTGGTTCATCCCAGGATTTTACTACATTTATACTATCCCAGACTTTTTCGTCAACAAAAAAACTACAGTTGGTACCAAAATACTCATCCTATACTTTTTACTATGTAAAATTACTTTGGTGGAAAATAAATTCTTCTATGGGCAAGTAGGTGAAAGGACGAATATTTCATCTATATGCGATTAAGTAAAGGACCCTATAAGCAATCATTAACCAGCTTTGATAAATTTTTGGCCGTTGAAGTTTCCTCAATATAAATAAATGTGGCGCCTTTCCCAACATTTCAAAGGAAAAATAAATCGAAAAAAAAATCGTCTGACCAAGCATAGCAGTTAAGTTCGGGACCTTGATATAAGATATTAATTTGACAGTTAGAATTTTCGCAACATAAATAAATGTGGGCATAAATAAATCAAACTCAATTGTTGTGAGGAAATAGCCGTCTCTACATAATCATAGCAAAATAGTAGTTTTTTTTTGTAAATTGGAATGGGCGCCACGCCACATTTATTTATACCTAATTTAAATTTGTAATTTTTTTGTTGACGAAAAAGTCTGGGATAGTATACAAATGTAATTAAATCCTGGAATGATGAACCAACTGTATAAATTATATATGTATTTTTAAAAAGTCTGGGATGGATTATTTAAACTTGTGTTGTCAGGGGAAATTTTTAAAAATCCTGGAATAACTTGAAGGGTGCGTCTTAGTAACTTTTGCTAACAGAAGTCGTAAACCAAATCAAAAATCTTTTTGAATTGCTTCAATATTTAAATTAAAATGTCTTTTCATAATTAAAGAAATTGTATAAATCGTTTTAATTTGCTTATTTCATTTTTAATTGTATTTCATTACGCGGATATCCTTCAATTTAATTGACCGATTATGGCCATAATATACATCATGTATATTCATAAGCAAAAGTTGCGTTTTTTTTTCTTGGCAATACACCAATCTAATAAACCAACCGCGTGTCCTTGTAACACAGACATTTTATACAGAGCAAATTAAATCTTAAAGATATGAAAAGTATAAGACAGTTGAATGAGTCTCTTTGAAACATAAGTTCAATGTGTTACTATAGCTGTATTTATATATATATATATATATATATATATATATATATATATATATATATATATATATATATATATATATATATATATATATATATGTATATATATATATATATAATGGATTCATTTAACTTAAATATTAGCATAAAATGGTTTTTACACCTGTTTCCCATCGCTGTAATATTATTCAACCAGTAACTTCAGGAAAAAATTAATCCTTCTACCATCTGCATCTACTATAACAAATAGAAAATTTTCTTTTTATTTTTAAAGTTTGTCTTGACATTTTATAGACGATACGGTTGGACAAGGAACCTAATGACTTATAACTGGATAATCAATAAACACGAATATTCTAGAAGTCTAAAATATAATAAGTATCTAAAAATGGAACACCCGACGCGCGCGACACAAGTGACAAATTATGAAAATTATGGTTTCAATTTTCCTATATAGCATTGATATAACACACAAACCAGACACCGAAAGATTAGAAACTAAAATAACAAGAGCTTTTCGGATTATACGTAGAATAAATGTTTATTCTTATTTCATTTCAAAAGGTATATACAACATATACCTAAGAGGTGTATTATTGCGCGATTTAATATGCCTTCTCCGTATGGGTGGAATAGGAACGCGGAAAATCAAAAAAATTGGAAAATTTTTATCGCATCGTTTATTTATTTATATGAAAATTCTAGGTGCTGTTTAATATTAAACAACAACAAAAATTATAAAACCTACGACGGTTCTATTAAATATACAAAAAAAAATTCCAATCTTATTTATGTTTATGTACGTTTTTTTTGTTGTACAAAGAGAAAACGAATATAATTTTTTCAGGATGTAGGCATATACACAGACACACACACAAATATGTTCTATAATTGTTTTCGTTTTAATATTGTAAATTGAAGATTTTTATTTTGAAGAAACCAAATGCCTAGAAACCATGAGCGATAAGAGCGAGGAATCGGGTCAATTACGAAGGTACGCTTGCTATATACGGAAAACAAACAGTATTTTTTTGTTCCTATACAAAATGTTAAGGAGTTTAACACAAAATCTAGGATCTAATAAAAATTTCGTAATATCAGGTAGACTTATCGTTTATAATTAAATCACTTAAGTAAATGTTTTAATAATTGATTGCATTGCTTTCGTAAAAAAAAAATAGAATTTAGTTTTTATCAAAAGACTGTCAATGGCCTTATTCTTGAATTTCTCTTTATACGAAACTAACAAGAAGCGTGCAAAGCTTAAAATCTAAAAAAATTATTTTCTATGTCCGTAACCTTTGTTAATAATTAATTAATTTAAATGTGTGTTAGCTTAAATAATTGTAATTACATTAAATTTATCATCTACTCTGCGAAGCCCTCTATATTTCGGTTGCCTTAATAGTTGCCTTGCTAATTTATTGGGGTGAGTTTCCAGTCTCGATAAATACTTTAAACCGTGTGCTCATGTCTTTGACCGTTTTAATTCCAAGGTCTCTATGAATGTTATAATTTCCGTTATATCACGGAGCATTTGTAATACAGCATATTTGATGCGCTTGTACAGCCCCATAAATGAATTCCATATGTCCATATAGAAATTAGGCTCGTAGGAGAAGCTTGCATTCTAGGAAAAAGTTTTAATTTTCTTCCAATCAGCCAGTACATTTTTGAAAATTTTATTTTTATTTGGTTGCGCTCTGATACAATGTGTTTTCTCCATGTCAATCTTCTATCAAGATGAAGAACCACATATTTGACATTTCTTTGTTGAGGGATTGCGACATTGTTTAATTTCACCGCTGGACATGTACGCTTATTCAACGTAAATGTTATGTGTGTTGATTCGTTTTCATTCGCTTTTATCCGCCACGTTTTTTGCTAATTCTCAATAAGGATCTTGCAATTCTCTCGATGCAGTTTGAGGATTTTTGTGTGAAAACATTATAGCTGTTTCATCTGTAAATGTTGATGTGACAAGTTTATCAGTTGTTGGTAGTATATCGGCAGTATACAGCAAATACTATGGCCCCAGTACACCGCCTTGTGGAACTCCTGCGTTTATATCAATTATTTCAGTAATGCCTGAATTGTGTTTAACCAGGTATTTTCTTTGAAACAAGTAGCTTTGAAGGACTGCATAAATTATTTTGGCAGACGAGTTTTAATTTTATATATAAGGCCCTAATGCCATACTTTGTAGAAAGCTTTCGCAATATCTAAGAAAACTGCCGAGCAATATTTCTTTTCTTCTAATGCAATTTTAACTGTGTGAACAACTCTGTGCACCTGGGCCCTATTGCACCAACTACTTATCACTTATTGCTTATCAAATTATCATAACTTACTTTTTTTGATAATGATAAGTGATAAGTGTTGCACCAACAGTAACAAAATTTCACTCACTTATCAATTTGAAAACTTATCAAATTTTGATAATGATAAGTGAAAAGCGTTGCACATCAGAATGTCTAAAACTTATCAATTGACAAATTATCAAATTTTTATGATAAGTTGTAATGATCTATATAAAATTGTTCTAAATGTGGTAGTGTTTGAAAATAATGTGCTTTCCGCATATTATATATGTTAAACAATGCTTTTGTATAACTATACATATGTACCAGTATTGTAATTTGATAACAACAACAATTTAGCATGTATATATAACAATACTTGAAGAGAAACGTTTCTAAATTGAGAGTTGTGATTTCAGTATTTCATATACTTGTATATAAATTTAAAAAGAAATAAAATTGAATTTTCTATATTTTTTTATTAACATTAATGAAAATGTAAAATTTAATGTAATTTAAGTAAAGGGCCATACAAATCTTCATGTGTTGATGGGCCTACATGGCCTACATATATATATATATATATATATATATATATATATATATATATATATATATATATATATATATATATATATATATATATATATATATATATATATATATATATATATATATATATATATATATATATGTATGTATACATATATTTATATATGTAAATATAGTTGTTAATATAAGGATATATCATTATGTCTTCATATTTTTATAGTTTGCATATTACTTTAAAAAATCCAATAAAATAATAATAAAATTCTTAATTAAAAAAATTAAGTATATTCTGAAGAACATCATTGTTTATTTCCTCATCGCCATTTATTGCTTCGGAAATACTAAAATCATTGTCGTCATAGTCGTCGTCCAGTTCAACATCCATAAAATCATTGCTGCGCATTTTAATTGCAATATTGTGAAGGATGCAGCATACTAACACGATTTTGCCTGCAACAGTTGGTTCCACTCGCAAGTGATTTAAACATGGAAATTTTTCCTTGAGAATTCCTATTAACAAACAAATTGAATTTATCTACATTATACAAAAATTGCAATTATCATATACAAACCAAAACTATTTTCCACTATTCGTCTCGTCCGCTTATGAGCACGATTAAATCTTTGCTCTATTGCATCATCCGGATTTCTTCGCATTGGTGGGATAAGCCAATCTTTAAGAGGGTAAGCACTGTCACCAAAAATCACAGCACCGGAAAACGGACGAAAACCGGACTCAAAATTGCTAAATAGTCTTGTATTTCGCAATACTCTTGAATCATGGACACTACCTGGCCAATTTGAGTTACCTGCATAAAAGCTGCGGTCTGGGCCACACACCATCATTGCATTCAGTGAATGTTTTCCGTGTCGATTCACAAAGTGTTCTTCATTGGCCGTTGGTGCATCTATATTAATAATAGTTCCATCGATACAACCAGCTACCTGAGGGAAACCCCCCATCTCAAAAAACTTCGTTGGGATATCCTGGACATTTTCGGGCCAACACACTGTTTCCGCCATCATTTTCTCAATGATGGTATCTGCTACCCGATGAATGACCCTACACACAGTTGATTTATTTATTCCGTGCATATTGGCAACCCCATGATATTGCCCGCCATTTCCTAACCAATGCAGTGTAGTTAGTAGCTGCTGTAGAGGACTCAACGCGTAGTTTCGGTCGCTTCCATGATGCAAATTTGGTCCTATTTTTAATAGCATAATAATTTGTTCTGGCTTTCACTACTCGATTTGTTCCTTCATTTGCATCCTCGAACAATCTCTCAAACCGGCGCATTATTTTATAATAATTATTTTTTACTTTAATAATTGTTCACTAAAACTGCTATACACACATTTGATAGTTTTATTATTAATTTTAAAATATAGAAAAACAACTTCTTATCTCTATGATAAATCGAACAGAATGAAATACAAATTACATTGTTAAACACACATTGTTACATGTACTTATTGTCATTATCATTTATAGTCATTTGAATAATAAATAATATTTAAAAAAAACATGTTTGTACTCTTTTAAAATTGAACACAAGTTCTCATCTTAAAATAACAGAAAACAAAAATAACGTTTCTAACAGAATTGTAGCTCTTATCAATTTATTTGATTTGTGAAATTTTTCTTATTGATATTTTGGATAACTTATCATTAAAGTAGTCGATTATTGATAAGTTAAAATTTTTGGTGCAACAGAACTACGAAAAATTTATCGAAAACCTCAAACTTATCACTTATCAAAATATTACTTATCACTTATCATTTCGCGAATTGGTGCAACTTAATTTTGATAAGTGAGTGCTAATCACTTATCATAACTCAATTGAGCTCTTATCAAATTATCACTTATCACTTTTCAAATTCGATTTGGTGCAACAGAAAGTTATCAAAAATTATGATAAGTTGATAAGTAATAAGTGATAAGTAGTTGGTGCAATAGGGCCCTGCTCTACAGTACCATGTTGGTCTCGAAACCCAAATTGGCGGTCTGCTAATATAATCTGTCGTTCAGATAATGACTTGTGTTTTGTCTTTTCCTGGCTTTGGAATCATTGTATGATTTTTATGCATTTATCATTTATATGATCATTTTTTCGGTAATAAAACAGTGTCCTGGAGCTTTCTTTGGGTTTATACAATCATTAATGGTATTTTTAACTTTTTCCTACTTAAATTTTAAAGGAATCGGTATCGAAGAGTCCTCCGTAACTTTGGTAGTTCACTCTTTTTAATTTTCTCGTTTGGTGTAAATACTTTTTTCAAGTCACTTCTGGCCAATGTTCTTCTGGTTCCCTAATTGGTGGATTCGATAATGTTGGCCTCTTTAGTTTTTTTTTTGGCTTCCGCATAGTGAATAATCTGCCTTCTCGGTTGCCGAGAGTTCAGTAATGTAACTCTGGATTCCTCAGTCTTCTTCTTATTTCAATGCTCGTTTAAGGGCTTTAATAGCTCTATTCAATTTCCATTTAAGTAATGAAGATTTTTGCTGCTACCATAGTCGGCGTATTGTCCGTTGTTCTTGGATTAACTGCAGTATATTAGGTGAAGCTTATTAACTTGTGAGGTTTGGCCTCTTTTACTGCTATTTCCACTTCCGGGGAGCAAAGCTGGATATCCAATGGCAATTTTGTTCGACTATATTTCTATTTAAAGCCCATTTAGTTAATTTATTGGTGAGAGATCGAATGATAAGTTATACAGAAATCTATTAAATCAGGTATTTTATTTCTATCTGAGCCGATATTCCACAATTTCCAGACCATTCCTCTATAGGCAGATATTAGTTGCTTGGATGTGATCTTTATCATATTTGATGAGTTCATAATGCTTTATTATTCGTTTGATCAAGAGCGCGGTGCCAACGTGTTCTGTATTCTATCTGGATGTTTGGTGTCATAAACGGAATATCCTTTGATTTTAAAAAAGGTATTTTTTGTAAAGTGATATTATGATATTAGCATAATGTCTATATTTTGATCGACAATAAATCTTTTTAAACCTCAGCTTTGTACTGTGAAAGACCGTTCGCATTCCATACAGCTATCTTAAGGGGAGTCATTTTTGACTTTTGACAATAATTTGTATTAGTGTGTTCATATTTTGCATCATCATGCTCATTTGTCTTTCCATCACCATCATGAAACTTTGGATAGTTTCGGTCAGGTTGGTTACGGTTGCATGCATATTAAATTCTTCCTCGTTGAACTTTTGTTTTTGGGGCGGTACATTTTGTGTGGTTGAGTGTGCATTCGCTTGTTGGGCAATTGTACTTCTTGGAGTCACATTTCTTTGATTGTAGCTTGACTTAAGCATTCGTTGCTCAGATCGCAACTTTGGATTGGTCTGACGCTTCAAATCCAGATATATTGGGCCAGCTCTGTAGTTTGCTGTGTGATTTTCACCGGAATTAATACAGCGATTTACTGATGGATCATTTCCCGTCTTATCGCATTTTTTTAAATCATGAAGGTCGCCACAGATAACGCAAACTTCACTAAGCGTGCAATAAGCTTTTGTGTGAACGTATTTAAGCAAGGCAATACAAAATTTTGAGTCAGTTAAGTTACCGATTATATTGCCGAGTTCATTATTTGACGCCTGTCTTAAATAAATTATTGGCGTCTTTTCGTTCTTGTTAGCTGTTGTGTCATCGGCGCCATCCTCTTCCATGCTAGAAAATCTATTGCCGAGAGGTATTTGATCAGCACCATGGGCCTTTCTGGCATTGAGTGCGGAATCTTCGTGGGTTCCAGCCAATTTTAATAATAATAAACCATGTGCTAATCTAGTCTGAACAATTATATATCTGTCCATTCCGGTTTGCACAAAATTTTCTTTATTTAAGTGATCTATCTCACTAATTAAATTAATATCGTTATTCACGTATATTAAAAGGTGGTATCTCTAAATTTCCTAAATTTGATTTCAAACCACTTTTTCCATTTAGCGTTTTTTTTTTTTTTTTGGGGTATTGACTGTGTTGCACAGTAATAAAATAAAACACTAAAAAATTACTTTTAAATAACTAACACTGTACCTTTTTTTTTATTATAATTATATTCCGCGCACATTGATTTTACCTCCAAACTGGACGACAATAAAAAACCATTTTAGATCTTAGATTTTTAGTAGCATTTAGATATCAAAACAAAGGATTTATGTGTCTCAAGCCAACAACGCTTCTGAGTTTCAATTGAAAGGCTTAAGCTTTAAATATTTAAATGTTTTCTTAGAATAAAGAAAATAATATTCGTTTAAGGCATTTTTGATTAGAAAAGTCGAATTTCTTTTTTCTTTATTTTCGCATTAAAATCAATTTTAAATGAGTGAACGAAATGACACAAGCGTAAATATTTTGATCTCTGAAAATAATTATTCATATATTAATTAATTATATACACAACTTAATTTGCCTCAAGTATATTTTTATTTCATTTATCATGAAAAATACAACAGTATTTTCAACTAAATTTTTAAATTTCATCTCATCAATGGTATTGCGGGTCGAAAGTTAAACGATAATATCATAGGGTCCTTTGAAACCAATATGTAGGTATTTTTCATAATAACAAGTAATTATTAAGTTTTAAAAAATACGTTTTGCTTCAGTTTAATATTTCTATGCAGGTATTGTGAAAACAGTCTGAGCACCTAAATTATCAGCGAAACTGCCTGAAATCGCGCTGACCACGTTTTCCGGCGATATAATGAAGTGGTCTGAATTCATTGAGTGTTTTGACTCATTGGTCCATACGAATGCTGTATTAGGAGTAATTACCAAGTTTCAATATCTAAAACATGCTTTGAAGGATGTTGCAGCCCACACCATAGAATCGTTGGATTTTACCGAGGAAAATTATGAGGTGGCTAGGAATCTTCTGAAAAAACGATTCAACAAACCAAATCGCATATGTGAACATCATATTAAATGGTTGTTTACCGTGAAGCCTTTGGAGAAACCTTATCAACGCCGCTTAATGGAATTACTATAGACGGGTTTAATTCCCATTTGCGATCTCTTCGAACTCTGCATCGACCTACGGACCAATGGGATGACTTAATTGTGTTCTTGCTATCCAGCAAATTCGACAGTGAAACAAGGGAGAAATGGTGTGAAGCTGCTCCTGTGGACAAAATTGCGAGCTACAAAGACATTTCAAATTTTATTAAAGGGCGATGTGCGAAATTGGAATTGTTACCTGTTAAGCCGTGATCGTCTCCAGCAAATGTGAAACCTTCATCTTCATCTACGCAAAGCTCTACACAATCAAGGCTACGACGATTTCACAATTCTAATTCATGTCACGTTGGCACAAATCTTTACCATTGTGTTTTGTGCAATAAATCGTCTCATTCAATTTTGCGGTGTTTTGTATTTTTAAAATTGTCAGTGAATGACCGACGCGAACAAGTGAAAACACAAAATTTATGTTTCAATTGTCTCAAACCTGGACATCTTGTAGATAAGTGTCCAGTGCCAGATTCATGTAAAGTTTGTCAAAGAAAGCACCACACTTTATTACACTTGAGCACTAGCACACCCAATTGTTCATCTTCGACGACAGATAATTCGGATGCTGCATCATCTGCCGATCTAAAACCGTCAACGCCATCCAAGTCTACTACGCTTACGTTCATTGAACGACGATATGGAACTTCACATGTTTTGTTGGCTACAGCTATGGTAAAGGTATTGGATAAGTTTAATTGCCCTGTTGTTGGGCGGGCATTATTAGATTCCGGCTCTCAAGTCAACTTCATAACCAAATCGTTTGCTTCAAAACTTCGACTTCCGCTGGAAAACAACTGCAGAGATTGTTGGAATCGGAACTTCATCTATACAATCCTCATCGAGTGGATGGATACAATTACAGTCCTAAGTATCGAACTTCTCTACTGATATTGAGGTACTTGTGCTGCCATCCATCACCAATATTTCTCCATCAAAATCGATAAACACGGATGGCTGGTCAATTCCAGCAAATATACGATTGGCTGATCCAGAATTTGTAAAAGCTTAAAAAATCGACCTGTTGCTTGGAGCCGAAATTTATTTTGATTTATTAAAAGTGAGTCAAATGAAGTTAGGCGATAACTTGCCGTGTCTCCAAAATACTGTTCTGGGTTGGATAGTATCCTGGCGTGTTTCGTGCAATTCTTCAGCTTCAGGACATCATGTATCTCTCTTGGCATCCTCCACTTCCACTATCAATGATGATATCGAACGTTTTTGGAAACTCGAAACATTATCAATTGACTCCAAAATGTTTGGCATAACAGATCATCCATGTGAGAAACATTTTAATGAGCGATTCACCCGAAACGAAGCTGGTCGATTTATTGTGAGGCTTCCTTTTATTCGTCCACCGAACAGTTTAGGCGTTTCCTCAACAAACGCCATGAAAAGTTTTTACAATTTGGAAAAAAGATTGTGTAAGAACCATTTACTTCACGCTGCCTACAAATCATTCATCGATGAGTATTTAGCACTTGGACACATAGAACACGTACCGTTATTCCGAATGGTTCCATCGAACTTCATGGTTTCGCAGATGCCAGTGAACCCGCCTGCAATCTACACTAGATGTATACAACCGAACGGACAGTTCCTTGTACAACTTTTGTGCTCCAAGTGTAGGGTAGCACCACTACAAAAATCTACGTTGCCACGCTTGGAACTCTGTGCAGCACTATTACTAGCTCAACTGGTATCACAAGTTCGGACTATTGTAAATTTTCTAATCAGTGACGTCATTTATTGGACAGACTCAACTATTGTGCTCTATTGGCTGAAGTCATCGCCGTCAACACTGAAAACCTTTATGCTAACTCCTCACTTCCATACGCTACAAAACATCCTCTTCTATTTCCTCCTTCCCATCCGTTTATCAAAACTTTGCTTACTTCCTTTCACAGGAAATATCATCATGTTGGACCACAGGCTCTATTGGCTGCAGTACGTGAGCATTTTTGGCACATCAATGGACGAAAATTGGCCACCCAAGTAGTTCGAGATTGTGTTCGATGCCGCCGAGTCAAACCAATTCCAATATGTCAGCAAATGGGAAATCTACCAAAGGAGCGAGTCGACGCAGCACATCCATTCCAGTGTGTGGGGATAGATTTTTGCGGCCCATTTTACTTCACACAACGAATTCGTTGACGAGCACCAATCAAAACATACCTCTGCATTTTCGTCTGCTTTGCAACAAAGGCTGTCCATTTGGAATTAGTTGCAGACTTATCATCAGCTGCCTTTCTTGGTGCATTTAAGCGGTTTTGTGCAAGAAAGTAGTCTCTGACAATGGGACAAAGTTCGTAGGTGCAAATTCGGAATTAAACCAGTTATACCATCTTTTACAAGATTCCGATTTGCACAATGACATCAAGCATATGTGCCAGGAAGATAGAATTGATTGGACATTCGCTCCACCACGGTCGCCTCATTTCGGAGGACTTTATGAAGTTGCTGTAAAATCCGCCAAGTATCATCTACGTCGTGTAATGGGCAACCACACATTCTCCTATGAAGAACTCAATACGCTGTGCAAACAAGTGGGGGCAATTCTGAATTCCTTCCCGACCCATGACACCACTAACATCAGTTTCGGACGGTTTAGCGATTCTCACTTCTGGTCATTTTCTAATTGGACGACCACTTACTGCTGTTCCTGAACCCAACATAACGCAAGAAGACATTGGATACAACAAACGATGGTGCCTACTTCAACAATTGGTTCAACATTTTTGGATTAGATGGTCCAAGGATTATTTACAAGAGCTACAGCATCGCCGCAAATGGACATCTGAACAGCCAAACATTGCAATTGGCCAAATTGTAGTAATTAAGGATGATAATCTTCCTCCTATGAAATGGCAAATGGGAAAAAATGTCGCGACTAACCCTGGAGCAGATGGATTAGTTCGTGTTGTCAGTGTTAAAACGGAAACTGGAATTTATCAACGAGCCATCACAAAGGTGTGTCCTTTACCACTGGATGTTGAACTCGACGATAGTTCAAGGCGAGGAAAATGAACACGAATACCAACCATACCCCGCATTCCCCTATTATTATTATGTATTGCCATATTTTTCATTTTTAATGTGTATAAGTTAATTCATGTTCTTTTAAATTGTTAAAGTATTTGTTATGTATTTATTATATTTATTACTGTTTTTTGTGCAATTATTAAAAATTAATAAATTCTTTCCCTCTTCTACTTCAACCATCGATGAAGGCACATTACATAAACTAAAATTATAAAACTTCAGCCAAGTGTTTCATTTCTGGTGTGCTCATCGATTGGAAATTCACCTTCTTCAATTCTTCAGCGGTCGAGGCAAAAACGCTTGCCCTCGCAAATATTCATCACCCATTGCGCTAGATCTTAATATCATATCAACAGCAAATATAGTTGATTTTGTTTTAGTCCGAAAAGTTTGCGACTGTTGAAGAAAACGCGTGCATTTGAATATAATACTATATAGTCTGATTAGCGACATTTACTCAGTAACCCAGTTGCAGTTAAACGGTCGACCAGTAATTGTTTGCGATAATATCAATTTGCGAATTCAGTTCGTTTTGGTTTCATCAGAACATTTTCCATTTTTTTTTTTTTTTTTTTTTTTTTTTTTTTTTTTTTATTAGTGAACTCCTAATTTTTAAAAAAAAAATGTCACGGAGCCACGATTCATACATATAAAGTTACAAAAATAGAAATAAGACTAAAAATAAAAATAAAAATAGAATTAGACAAAATAAAAATAAAATCAAAAATCAAAATATAACCACATTAAATAAAATAAAAAATAAAATAAAATAAAAAATAACTATAAAAATAAAAATCATATAAAAGTAAATATGAATTACACACAACATACCACAACATGATAGAAATTGAGTAAAAAGCTCAATTAAGCATATAATTACTAAAATAAAAATAAAAAAAGAAAATACTAAAAAAATTTTGACAAACTACATAATCGTTTTAAACAGACTCTCAACATCAATGACTGTAAAGAGCCATTCTTTTAACAGCCTACAAAATTCAGTCAGCGTAACTGCGTTTAAAATGCCCATTGGTAATTGATTAACTAGCTTCGGTGTGATGTACAAAAAATTTCTTTTGAAATGTTCTTTGTTGGGACGAGGCACCCAGATCCTAGATTTGTTCCGTAACATATATGGTCCACTAATATCCACACCACGAAAACGATTTCCGCTCCTAATATAATGCATTTTAAGTACTTTGTACACATACAGATGACGCAGAGGCAAAATCTTATTATTTACAAAAATGGGAAACGATGGTGAAGTCCTGGGTAAATAATTTATGGACCTCAAAACAGCTTTTTGGATGATCATCAAAGGTTTGATATTGGTCAAAAAAATTCCACCCCAACATATTAAACCATATTGGAGGTGGGAATTAAATATTGCAAAATAAAGACATTTCAAAAGATCCCGGCTACATATTTTACGCAAAAAATAAAAGGATCTTAATACATGGCACAGTTTCTTTTTTAAAATGCTCACATGTTCTTTAAAATTTAGTTGTGCATCAAGCATCACTCCTAAGTATTTAAAGGACTCCACAGTTTCAATACGCACGCAAAGATCATTACACCCAGACCGATTACAAACCAGAGAATGATAAACCAATGGTTGAGAATCTCGGATAGTACCTCCAACACTGAAAGACATCAATTTGGACTTAGCGCTGAGAATCATCTCATGCACATAACACCATTTTTTCAGCAAGCACATATCCTCATTAATTTTCTCTTCCAACGTAGCCACATCATTATTCGTAGTGTACAGAAACGCCATATCATCCGCAAACGCGATGATATCACCATTTACTCTAAGATCAAAAATCGAGTTACAGTAGATAATAAACAACAGCGGGCCCAAAACAGACCCTTGTGGAACCCCGACGTTCACAATTTTTTCATCACTATATGTATTATTAATAATTACACTTTGTACCCGATTTTGAAGATATGATCTAAAAAGAGAAAGTGCAACGCCTCTGACACCGACATACGATAACTTAGCCAATAATACCTCATGATTTACTGTATCAAAAGCTTTAGTGAAGTCAATGAAAACAGCAGAAACTTTGCAGTTATTATTAAGGCCTTTCAGCAGCGGTGTTAAAAAAGATGTTAGGGCTTTCTCAGTTGACGAATTTTCTACAAAACCAAACTGCCTCTTGTCAAGGAAATGTATTTTATCAAGGTAATTCAACAATCTATATTTGATAATTTTCTCAAAGATCTTCGAAAATGTGTTTAGTAATGTGATCGGACGATAATTATTCGGGTCATTTCGTGAATCTTTCTTAAAGAGAGGCTTGACAATGCCGAATTTTAATTTATCAGGGAAAACCCCCTCTGAAAAACACATATTAAAAATAAATACCAGAATATGGCAAATATTAGAAATAATATGTTTAACCAATTTGCTTGATATCCCATCAATACCACAGGAGTTGCTAGATTTTAAGGCATTAACAGCAGCCATTATTTCCGCTTCACTAACTGGGAAAAAGAATAAATTTGAACTAGAATACCTCGACAGTACCAAATCACATCTAACAGTATCATCCAAAATCACATTTTCATAATTCTCAGTAATGATTGCGTGAGGTATTCGACAGAAATGGTCATTAAACGCATTTGCAATTTCAAACGAGTCAGAACTAACCAAATTGTCACCAATAACAATCGATGTAACATTATTTGGGGTGCAACTATTATTCAAAACTTTATTTACAATTTTCCACCTAGATTTCAAATCAATAGCTTCACTTAACTTGATTTTAAAATACTGCTCTTTTGTGACCGGTATCAGAATTTTAATTTGGGAATTCAGCTTGTTAAGACTCTCTTTAAAAACATTATTATTGGGATCATTAGATAGTTTTTTCAAAAAACTGTTTCTGCGATTTATTTATTAAGTAAGTTAAGTTTATCGATTTAAGTAAGTAAGTAAGCCTAAAATTACGTCGTTTAACCTTAACAATAGATTTATGTTTACGAATAATTTTACTTAGTTTATTAATAAAACTTGTATAGGCTAAATTAGAATTATCCGAAGAAAATACTTCACTCCAACTACATAAACTGAGTGCCTCTGATAGATCCGAGAAATTAAATTTAGTCAGATACACTGGTTCGTATTTACTCCCTTGTTTTGAATCTCTTCTAATTTTAATACATAAGTGGATGGTATTATGATCAGTAACAAATAGCTGCAAATTTTGGATCTCAATATTGAAATTCTGAGAAACGGTTTCAGAGAAAATATGGTCAATACAGGAACTAGAGGATGGTCTAGTTACACAATTCAAACGGGATTCCAAACCGGCCGATGAGCATACAACCAGATAATCATCCTTTGCCTGCGATTCCTTCAGCAAATCCAAGTTTATATCTCCAAGCAGGATCTTATGATTGGCTCTATCAGTATCAAAGAAATTCTTTAATTCATTTAAAAACGACTCAAACGTACAAAAGTTGAATCTGTAAATTAACACAAAGCACACTTTAATACTACCAAGTTGAATAACAATTTTCATAACATCAGCAGAAGAGAACTTAAGCATGAATACCTGATGATCCAAATCCGATTTCACAAACGCAGCTACGCCACCAGCTCGATAATTATCATTACAATTAGCATAGAAGGAAAACCCATCTAGGCTGTAATCTGAGATTTCAGAACTTGAGATCCATGTTTCAGTGAAAAATAAACAGTCAAAGTCTAAATTAATCGCATTTATATTTGTTAGAAGAGTGTCAAAATTTTTACGTAGGCTTCGAATGTTCTGTAAAATAAAATTAAAATTATTGCAAGTTTGTACCGCCATTACACTATGAATAAGTAGAAATATGCATCTAAGCCAAAAACATTAAACCATGTTGTATATGTTTGTGTGTAATTATATATAAAATTAAAACATAAGTTGCTTAAATAGTGCACGCTCTTTATAATCACAATCTTCACTATGCTAATTAACAAAAAATAAATGTAGAATAACCAAATGTACATAGTTAAGTATATAAGCGTAAGGCTAAAAAGAGCTATAAAAAAATATACCACTTTAATATGGTGTGAATCTAGACTAACGCAAAATACATGATCAGTCTTAACAATATATCTAATTAAAAAAACTGGTATAACAATAAGTTCAGCCCTACCACAAAAATTGACAGTATTTCTAAATGTCAATTTAAAATGTAAATAAAAACAAAAAATGAAAAAATGTAAACAAAAAATTAAGTTAGTGATAACTAGTGTTACTGCAAACAAATATTTGTTTATGTATGTAATAGAGTGTAATAACACCTTGAACTTGAAAACAAAACCTTGAAAAAACGACAAGGACAAATATTTGTTTGTGTATATAAACCATTGATCTCAACTGAAATGGATACAGTATACAACAAAAATTATGGAGAAAAAAAAACAAAAAAATCCTATCTAGTGTGTGACCGAGAAAGAGAAAAGTATTTTGTCCTTGTCTTTAAAATCGAATTTTCGAAAATCAAATTCAAAATTTTGATATAAGATGGGTAGTAGAATTTTTTTATGGAATTATATTTTATTTTCAGATCCAATATCTTAACCATAAATTTTCACACATATGCAATTGTTACTAATCCTTTTTGAATAAACTACTAAGTAATGTTGAGCATGTTATTTAAACCATACTAACGATTTAATCAGCATGATTCACGAAAGTCATAAAATAACCAAATACAACATTTCAAAAAGTTCAAAGATGGAAATTTGGGGAAGTTTGAAAGATAAATTTAAATCAAAAGAGAATTGTGTCGTGCCAAATTGTGAGACGAAGCGAAATAAAAACAACTCTCAAGTCACCTTATTTTCGTAAGTACATAAAGTACGATTTTATTTCTAAAATTAAGTACAAGTAATATAAGTATAATTCCAAAATTTCACAGATTTCCCAAAAATGAAGCGTTGAAAAAAATCTGGAGCGATAATTTGGGAATTACTGATTGTATGTTTTTAAAATATCAAAAATTGCGTGTTTGCTCCCTACATTTTTCATCAGATGCTATTATTTGGGCTGGCAATAGATTTATTCTCACTTCCAAGAATGTAGTTCCAAATAAAATTGCTAAAAAGGTAAAATTAAAAATAAATGTAGTTAAAAATATTTACTAATAACAAAAAAAAATTAATTTGAATAGGTTATTTCTGAACCCTTGGCTGAGGTAGTACCGCAACCTTCTACATCTTATGATGTAGTACCGCAACCTTCTACATTCACAAATTTCAAAACAAATCAACGAATCCAACACAACGCATATAAGGCAGCAATTAAGCCGATTAATTATTTTTAGGCACGAATAATGTATAGAAACACAATTTAAATTTAGTTTTATTATATTATATTAACTATAATTTTTTTTTTTTATAAAAATTGAATAAATTTAAATAAAACACAACATTGCTGCAGTTTTGTATAAATATTTTTTTGACACTTCACTCGAATTTTATTTTTGTTTTGTTAGTTTTTCAGGGGTGTATTTCACATTTCAAGGAAAAAATGATAATTAATTTATCAAATTATTGAAAGAAAAACGGTAAAACAAAATATTTATGATCAAGATTTGATATAATTAGTTAATTACTTTGATTTTAATAAAATTATTATAAAATTGTAACATATTTTTGTCATTCAATTACAAAACTTTATTTTTCGAAATTAAATTTGTGTAAAGTGCGGCTCTTTTTCGGTAATAGGTTTTAGAGCAAGAGGAGTATATAAAACAGAGCAGAAAACTATATAAAAAATTTGCTCCATTTCTTGTTGTTGTTTTCAATGTTAATTTCAGACGATACTGTGTCCATTTCAGTATAGGTCAATGATATAAACATAGTGGTGAACAAAATTAATAACTTAAAAATAATAACAAAAATAGTGAAGTGCTTTAAAAAATTAATGTAAAAACTAACATTCGTCATTAGTGTGTTGTGTACCTGTGATTTTGATGAATTCGGAAGTTCCTGATGGTGAGCAATTATTGTTGACCATATATGTTGTGATGTATTATTAATAAATGTTGTAAATTTTTTATGTAGTGTAGTTATTGTTGTCTTTTGTTGTTGTATTTTGTGTTGTGTAAATTTAGTGAATTTGGATGTGGTATACAAAGTAAAGTGCTGTGATTTTAATGAAATCGGAAGTTTCTGATGTTGAGCAATAATTGTTGACCATATATGTTGTGATGAATTATTAATAAATATTGTTAATTTTTTATGTAGTGTAGTTATTGTTGTCTTTTGTTGTCGTATTTTTTGTAGTGTAAATTTAGTGAATTTAGATGTGGTTAGGACTAGTACGTCCATATTACTAAAATAAATCATCGGATGTATCAACAATTTCACTATCATGAGCTTGTTGAGGTGTGGGACATTGGTCCAAACGAAAAATATCGGTCATGCAGAAAATATGATGTACTACCGAATCAGCTGACTTGCGTAGGAATATTTTACCATCCTTAATCCACAGATATTTGTATCTTTGGGCGCTTTGTAGTTTTTTAGCTTCATTGTACAGCCTTGACTGGAATTTTGTAAAATGATGCATGAAATAGCATCCAGCTGGGTTTGCAGATGGGGACGACTTCCGATGATGCTTTTTTAATTTGGCCAAAACATCATTTTTCATCTCTACAGAATTTAAGGTGACAATGAAGCTATTTTTTAATGATGATTTCGGATGTTGATACATTTTTTTAATTTCAGTTATGATAGCTTCTCCATTCACTCTAATAATTGTTTCCGCAATGAAGTTCGATGAGTCCTGTACGTCAGCTGGTACACCACAAATTACAATGTTCCTCGAAATTTGCTGTTACATATTTTTTATAAAATGTTGCTTTATGATTCATCGAAGTTTTATGAAAATAGTAAATTAATTAAATCATTCATATATATGTACAACCAAATGAGCTTTCTATACACAAACAATTGAAGCCAAATTGATAAGGCTCATACAAAGTTTTAATTATAATACACAGATTTCTAAGAAATGATACAAAAATAAACAAAATATCATTAAAAGAAATTAAGCAATATATGTACCGTACACCAATTATTGGAAAATAACAATAAACCTTCTAAATTAATTTGTGTAACCATACATACAAACATACGTATATCTCAAATGTCACGAAGCTTTCACCCATCGCATAATAATTCCGAAGAAGCGAATATACAAAACTTTGAATAATGGAAATGCTTTAGCAAAAAATACAAATTTATGATAATTTTATTTCAGGGCAATATCGAAATAATTTTTAATATACGCAAAAGTTTTAATTTTAATTTGTTTTTAAATAAACTTCGATCGAACTTATTTGTATTTCTGTTAAAACTTTTATTGATTATGAAATTTTAATAGCCAATTATTATCGTTGATCCAACCTATGCAGATAATGGCAAATTGATAGAATTTTCAATTGGATGTTCAATACTTGGTGGATTTTGTTAAAATTTGAACAAAAGTATTAATTAACTCACTTAATTTTGGAAACGCCAAAGTATAAAAAACTGGAATTATTAACTGTAAAGTTTGGTTACAAGGTTAACCTAAAAGAGTCACCAAAATGATAATATTCAATAATCTAACTCAATAATTAGTAAAAAAAAATTAGTTGAAATATCACTCAGAATTTATTTATATTTAAACTTTATAATCCAAAACTAATAATTTTAAATTTCGGTCATAACTAGAAAAACTACAAAATTCAAAGTAGAAAGAATATAGTAGGAAAAATTTAAAAAGCTTTGTCAACATTTTACTATAAAACTGATAAAACGCATTCAAGAAATATTTAGCGAAAAGTTATATAGGTTAAAAAGCTTAACAGAAAACTTTAGGTTACAGCACTTGTTAAGCAAAAGTAACAGTAGTCAAGTATTAAAAAAAGCTACAGGCAAAGTTTAATTTATAAAAATCCTTTCAACACAAAACATTGGTAAATATTACTAATTTGAAAACTTTAAAAATATAAATTAACACCAAAATTAATGCTTTTTTTTAAATTTGTTTCAAAAACCTTTGACCTTGAAATTTGTCTTTAAAATTTGCTTGCCTAAACTTAACTTAAAAACTATATCCTAATTTCACTTAAGAAAATATTAAATCTTAAATATCTATGACAACTGAACTCGAAAGCATAGTTGAAATGTATATCGGCGCAACATATAGGTAATAAGAATGCACATCTGTGTGATACACACTTAACACTGCTAGTTGGAAAAGATCAACCAGTGAATAATGCCATGGCACGCAGATGTTACAATTGTGGTGCATTTTTCGTGCCGGGCCATCTAATGGAATGTAAAGCGAAAGGAGTGTCATATGCAATATACTCGTTTGTAGAAAAGATGTTCATTTTGCGCTATTCGGAAAAAGCATATGGAACAACAACAATAAGCAAAGTGGAGCAGAAGCAAAAACTAAAAAGAAGAAGGAAAAAAGGAAACAAAGTTACCCATCTGGGGTGAACCTGGTAACAATGGTGGAGGAAATTTATTACCTTTTAGAATAAACTCTAACAGTAGTAGATCTAGCAAATGCCGATTGACTAAAACGTTTCAAATACGAAATCAAAAAGTAGATTTTAAGAGCGACACTGGCTCAGTTGTGAATTGGGTTCCGATCACCGTTATAAAAAAAAAAAAACGAAAAAACCCACCAAAGAATTGAACTTTCCAGTATTTGATTAAAATAATAATAAAGTCATAATTTATGGTACTGTGGATTTGAATATAGAAACAAAAAAGAACCTAACGACTAGATTTCTTGTTGTGGAAAACACTTTTAAACCAATTCTTGGTTTAGATAGCTCACCACATATATTATAGCAAAAAATCTGTTAACTTAGCGATACACACTTGATACAAATGTCAGTAAATAAGATTGTCAAGTGCAAACCAAGCATAGCACGATTAATCAGCTCATATACTTCTCTACTCAATAGTTCAATTCGAAAATTTTATATTTTAAAGGCGCACACGAATAATAGAAACAAATTGAATTCATCATTATGCCTGGGTTACATGTAATAATTTGTTCATTTCATTTTTTCACGAAACGAGAATCGACCCCCAGTATTCAATTTAATCTTATTACCCGATTGGATATCGACTCGATTGGCTATTTGCCAACATCAAACGAACAGTTTGTGTGAAACCTTTCCCGTTATTTTTGAGCTCGGAGTTAAAGTGAATGGTACTGGAGGTAATCATTCCACCTGTATCATTTCCTACAGACTATAGGTTAACAATTGGCAAATGGTGGAAAAACCGAACTGCAAATTGAGAATTTGTTTGTATCCTAAATCTTTAAACAAAGCTATTAAACGAGAACATTTTCTCATTCCCACCATAAATGACTTTACCAGCCACATGACAAATCAGACAGTATTTACGGTTATCAAGTGGATTCTGGCAAATGGAATTGTATTTTGGACTGAACTGTGATCCCGGAAATGTTTTGAGTGAAAAATATTTGGGATATACCAGGAGTTCTATGGTATATTTCGATGACATTGCAATTATGGGAACCGAACGGGATCATGATCGAAGTTTGTCGTTGGTCATTGAACGCGCCAGTAAAATTTAACTCGGAAAAATCCAATATCGGAAATCACAGGTCGAATTCATGGGTCAATGTTTGTCATGTGGTAGGGTCAAGTCAATACGACTAAGTACCGTGAAACCATTTGTAAAATGAAAAAGCCGGAAGACAAGCAGAAGTAGTTCAAACGGACGCATCAAAGGATGGATTGGGCTGTGTACTTATACTCAGGTGAGACAACCTGTAGCGTATGCATCTAGAACATTGAGCAAGAGTGAGAAGAAATGGGCTCAAATCGAAAAGGAGCTTCTTGCGATAGTATTTGCATGTGAACGATTTCATTACTTCCTATATGGTCGAGAACTCACTGTGGAAAGCGACTTCAAGCCATTAGTACCATTGGTTAAGCGAGATATGAATGATGTATACCATTGGTTAAGCGAGATATGAATGTAACATATAAACCTCATAAGGACATGCTTGTGGCTGACTGCTACGGAGGAAAATTACAAAATATATCGTTCTACGATCGAACGAGATGAGCAGTATAAGCATATCTGCATGTTCATTACCAACGGTTGGCCAAATTATCAAAAGCTGTCACTTCAGTCAGGAGTTCTATAAATTCAAATCGGAATTACATTTTGAGAATGAGTTGCTTTTTTGCAATCATCGGCTGGCGATACCTACCGGACTACAGCAAAAAATCGCTAAGTGGTTAAATGCGCCACATCTGGAAATCGAATAAACTCTTGCTCGTGCTAGACTGCATTACTGGGTGGCCGGATTTGAATAAACAAATCAAGGACATTGTATTAGCATGTGAGACATGCGAAACTTTCAAAAGAAATAATCAAAGAGAACGATTAGTACAGGAAGATACACCTGAGTACTCCCTTCACATTACCACGACGGACATTTTTGAGTACGCTGAAATGAACTTCATATGAAACTTCTGGTTTTCTCATAGTAGAACATATTGAGCACATATATGTATATTAACATCAGTGGCTATCCGCTTTAACATCAGTGGCTATCCAACAAAAATAAAGTGTGATAATAACCCCTTCAACTCGGATGAATTTGACAAATTCGTAGATGAATGTAACATGATCGTATACAATATTCGAGTCCAAGGTATCCGCATAGCAGTATCGGCTTAGCGGAAAAAGAATCACAAAGATCAATATCGAATTCTGGAATACAATACCACGCCGGTGGCAAGTACGCAGCTGGTTTCTGGTCAGTTATTTAAAGGCCGACTATTAAAAATCAGAATGCCCGTATCCAAGACGCTATTGTCTCGAAAGAATTTGAATGAAATTCAGGTTCAACAAAAAATAAAAGAAAAAAGAATGAAACAAAAGCACTAGTTTGATCGAAACGCAAAAGCAATGCCCATGTTAAAAGATGGTGATATTTTAATATTTAAGAAAAACAGTGACGAATGGAACTACGGTACGGATAATGATAGATCATATATATGTAGTTAGGGATAGCTTTGATGAAATCGACGATTCATATAGTCAAAACAAAGAATCGTGGATTCAATGCAAGTGGCATGGTATTTGAGGAACAGGAAGGGAATGGATTGTATCGCCAATTGATACAAAGACGACATCAAAGAGACATCACGATGGCAAAACTTGTGAGGCGGAAGTTTCTTCACTACCCGTGGATACAAGCACCGTATCCTCAGATGAGAATGAAACAACCAATAGTGATGAATCTGAAGCAAATGTTGATAGTCATCAGGAAGTCATACAGCCAGTTCAGTATAGTATAAGCTTTGGTCGTATATAGTTCGACTGCCCGTTAGATATCGCCATTAGGAGCTATGTATGTTAGTTTTGTTTATAACTTTCTAATTACTTTAATTTAAAAAATAAAAAATAAAAAAAAAAGGAAGTATGTAATAAGAACTCACATCTGTGTCAAAAATATAGTCGAAATGATGTGTATTCAAATCTACGCCTTACTATAACAAAGCTTAATATTTTACAGTAAATAGTAAATAGTTTAATATATAGTTAAAGCTTATGAACACGCATATCAATCGTACTCCGTATTCTGTTCTTTTAAATTGTCATATAGTAGTTGTTATGTATTAACTTATGTATTTACTCTATTTATTACTGTTTTTTGTATAATTAAAAATAAATAAATTAAAATTAAAAACTTAAACAACGTCATCAACGTGTTTCATTCTTGTGTGCTCATCGAATGGAATAATTCTTCACCTTCTTCAATTCTACAGCGGTCGAGGCAAAAACGCTTGCCCTCGCAAATATTTAGCTTATTCATAATTCATAAATTATCAAAAATTATAAGCTTTATGAACACTTAATAGCTTCATGATAAAATATCTCTATTGAATAAAATTTAACTTGTTAGTTTTAACAAAATTTTATACAGGAATCCACTAAACTTAAAGTCTCAGTTGGAAGCTAATTAAACTATGAAAACAAGTTTAAACAATTATTATTCTGTTCCTAGCTAGTCACAAATTAAACTTCGAATGAGTATCAAATTTGAAATTGTTAAATGAAAACAAAAATTCACAATTATTTGGTTTTTATGGTGGATGATTTTTTATTTTTTGGTGGAAACATAAATACAAACCATTTTTGAACTACATATCTTGCAAAAATTGGTTGTTTGCCTCAATGTTGGCTATATAAATACATATAATTATATAATACATCAATGAACGTAACTCCTGAATGCCGATTTTGTATTTAATTATTTCCATTTTTTCATTTTTTTACACAACATTTATCAATTTCTAGTACTTTTTCGATCAAACCAACAAAAAACTAAACGGCGCACGCACGTATATAAACATAAGTATATATAGTAATATACTCTTATCTATATAACCTAAATTATTGAATTATTGAAATATGTACTACAAAAATATCAGTGTTATTGAAGACAAACTATACAATTTTGATAACAAAACGGTGTTATTTGATTAATTTTCCACACGAAATAAATCTCGTGTCATCAATTAAAAGCTATAAATACAGTTACAAAATACTCCTTTAGTAACAAGATATAAATAATCATATTGCTGATTGTAATTATCTAGAGCATTATACTTTTTAATTAATTACTGAAGTTTTGGTTTAATCATTGCATCTGCGCATATCATAAAGTATAAAACGAAGCCATCAATTTTATCCTAAAATACTTGTTCAGCGATTCGATCGTTTCACAGTATGTATATGATATAACGAAACCTACTATTACACCACAAGTGTCATGTTCCACCAAAATCAAAACAAAACAATCAAAGCAATCAATAAACATATAAACGAGTTATCAACAATATATACATATAAACGGTTTATCGAACAAAAGTCAATAATATTTTATTGATGATATTCTAGACAAGATAAAATACTTCCAGACCGTGCGTAAAGTACTTACAATTTTTATATAAAATTGCGTTCGACCTTAAAACTCTTCAGTTGATTTTGAATATTGTGTGACTTGTATTATTAAATTGTATAATCATGAAAATATCAACTTTCCTAGTTGGATTATTAAGTTTGAGTGTTGTAACTGCATTACCCCGGAATGCATTGTTTGCCGGCCGTAACGAAGCATTCGATGATTGTGGACAAAATGAAGAGTCTGGACTAGGACCAGTGTTACAAGAAATTTTCGCGTTAATACCAATTGGTGAAGTTTTAACTATTCTAGCTGAATACTTAAGTGACGACCAAGAAGTACAGAATGCGTTCGAATTCATTGAATCGGATGAAATGGCCCATATTGTCTATGTAATTTCGTTTAAAAAAGAATTTCTCGAAGTTATGGAATATTTGTGCGCCGAATTACAACTAAATGCCTATTTCTACTTAAACTCGTTGGGTGATTTATTAGGATTTCCACATGTAACTCGTCCACCAGGTCCAACGCCAGCGTTCGATCGTGAACCCGGAATACGGGGTATGTGGACTGAAATTAGTGCTGTACTCCCATCCGAAGAAATTTCTGATGTATGGTGGTACAATCGAGAAAATAATGTATATTTGCAACGTGCTATTGCTAAACTTCAATCGGATACATTCAAAACTGTGGCTGAAGCTGTTGAAGTACTCCCCGAATTCATATATATGACGGAACGTTTGACCGCTGTTGGTTTTGATATGGAATATGTAATTGAGAGGATGAAGAGATGGTTAGGATGGATTGAATAATTATATTTCTGTGTATAAACACAAAATAAATTGTTTTTAATTGTATAATCGATGTGTATTTTTATTTATTTATTAATAATTGTATTTGCATTCCTATACCGAGTGATTTTTTTTTGTATAATATACCCGCAGCTTGATAAAGGCTACTTGAAAATTGACAAAATCCATAAATAGAATTATTATTAATGAGTGTCCATCAGATACGAGAAATTAAATTTGATAACAACAGGTGCGGTCTATAGTCTCCATTCGACATGACTACTGTCACATTACTGTGATATTATTTATGTAGTGTTTTAATGCTTATTAAAAGCTATTGAGAAATTCAAAATTATATAAAAATTAAAATTTATTCATTTATAATTTCCTATATAATAATTTGGTGAAAGTTTTAGGATCAAATATATATAAAATCCTTTAGTTAGCTAAATATTTCAATATTTTTCGATTAACTAATAGTTTACAATTAATTAATTAATTGTTTACAATTTGCAATTTTACTGAAACACAAATTACTAGATTAAAAATATATAAAAATAAGTTAAATTATTATAATTTGATTCACTAAAAATAAAATGCATCAAAAAACTTAGAATTTAACGTTTTGCTATCTTCCATTTTCTTTCAAACACCTCAGCGCAACATCTTATATCGCCACTCCACTGGTTCGTTCATTTAAAGTCACACCCATATGCGAAACGATATTATTTTATTACAGCACTTATAGATGAAATTAAGCCTAAAATCGTACAATAATACCCAATTTTATAGTTGCATTTCAAATCTTCAAAGAACGTGCAACAGAAAGATTGACAGATATAGTTAAAATTGCAGAAACCATGTGTTCAGATTAAAAACTTTTGATAAAAATTACGAAGTTTCAACACAAAGTATCGTCGACAATATTAAAAGTTGATATCTCAATGACATTTCAATAAATTTCATTTTCAAACGCTTAAATAAAATGTCATTCACAACGTTGATTAAGATTACATTTAATGAAAACCGAATACGAAGCTTGATGTCATATACATAACGTTTAACTGGACTATGTATATAAAAAGTTTACCTCAATTTTCAAAATGAGACAAACACAAAATTCCTCAAAATAAACTCCCAGGGGTTGGCCATAAAATCCGGAATGTCAAATACGTACGTAATTCACGAAATCTTATATGTTCTCAAAACTCATTGGTGCCAAAATCCATTGAAACTAAAATACTTGTATCCAGAATTCTTTGCATTGCCATCGAACCTTGATTAATTGAGCTTTTGAAGGTTAGAATTTTTCAAAATTAAGGTTTTGCAAATTCTAAAAATTATAATTAATTTCTAATAGAAATTTGTTGTGTAAACTAAAGTTTGATTTTTAACAAAATTTTGATCCGAAAATTTTTTCAAAACTTGATCAGTAAGTTTTACCAAAACTTAACTATAGTCAAAGTTAGTCGACTATTTTGCCTGAAAACTGTATCCAAAGCCTCATCAGTTAAAAAACTTTTAAAAATTTCATGACATGGCCTAGTGTTTTATCACAATTTTCACCTTGTATTCTCAGTGGTGCAGCTAAGCAAGATCCAAGCATGGTTCGGATGAGATATTATATATAATAAATGAATTTCCATGAAATATTTTATATTTATGCAATCCTTATCACTCTATTCTCCAACTTGTAGCGACAATTTACGATACACATATATTAATGATGATTAGATAATTCAATTGTATTTTCATACCACATATTCTACGACACACATTGCACTTTGTAACATCTCATGATCATTCGGGAGATAAGTTTGCGCTCAATTAAACAAAACAAACACAATCTGCAATATAAAGAAAATAATTGCAAAATCGTTCAAAATGCAATTGGATTATGTCAAATGGTTATCATATACAGATGATAAGAATTCAGCAACAACCATAAATAAAAAATTGAATTTACTTCATATACATTACTTACTTATATACATAGTACAACAACACTGTATATATATAATATGGTAAATAAATCTTCTTCACTTCCAATCCTAAAATATGATATGTATACTGATTTTGCATACATGAATATGCACAGATTTCTATTGCATCCAGAATAAAATTAAAAAAGTTATGAGTAAAGTTTATATATACGATTTAAATTTAAGCTTTTCTGAAGTGTTTACATTTACTCTATATAAAAGCTAACCATTAAGTTTTAATTGAATTATATCCCTATATACGAGAATGGGTTAAGATTATAGAAAGTCGCCCTTCAATTGAAAAATTTGTCACAAGTGTGGAATACACCACTTCAATATAACTGGGATATATAATAATATATGGGATAAATATATTATGTATATCAATCATTGACCAGTCATTGCCAATAGATCCATATATAATTTATGGTACATAATTTGGACATAATTGATCCGACTTAACCGAAATCAGTGTTCACGCAACAAACGCGAATTAAAAATTACAATTAAATATCACACGCGAATTAATAATTAAGGCTGTTTCCAAACGAATACTTATTTATGAAACGTGATTTATATATGCCTCTTTCTAGCAAAAACATCTAAATTGACTGTCAACATTTTTGTCAGATATTTTTTGGACATCAAGTCGGATTTTTTTTTTAAAGCTAAATTCTTTGTTTACATTCCTGTACATAATCACTTTTTAAAATTTGTTGTCAGTTTAACATTGTTTCTTTAATTATCGAAATTCACAAGCCAATATCCGGCAAGCAGCAATAATTTGAGTGTTAGGTGTGTTTCAATAGGGTATAGGCGTTGACCGTTTATAGCCAAATAACCTTTGGCTTATATTCCACCGTTGCAACAATACAGAAACCATCAACTGTCTCTATAGTTTACTTCCTCGCGGTATCATCTGGGCAACGTTTGTTTTGCATGATTAATGCATCACAATGGCTGAACTGCTAGATGCGAGTGTAATAACACTATAAACAACAAAACGCAATGGATAAAACAAACAAGGAAAGTAATACCCTATATAGGTGGCAGACCTGATGTTCAGGGAAATCCACTCGCTTCGGAGGTCGGTCAAAACATTGCTACAACATTCTAATGATATCCAAAATAAGCATCCTTTTTTAGCTTCAACACTCAAAAGGGTAACAAGTAATAATTTTCATTCCAAAGGAGCTCTATGACGCTCAGATCTCCAATGAAGAATAACAAATTCATATTTGTAAACGACGCAGTCTCCACTGAAAAAAAAACCCTCAGTATCAGAACAAATTCCGAGTACATCAGCAAATATTATAAACGGCGAGGAGTTGTTGAATAAATTACAAAAAATGAAGAAACTAATCGCACAGCTGAGCAACGAAGTTGCTTAGTTTAAGAGAGAACACTGTACACTAAAAGAAAAAGTTAAAAATAGCAAAGCTGAGGATTCAGCACGAGTTAAAAATCTGTCTTCTAACCATATTCAGCCATCAAAATGATCATTCAAATAATTCCAAGTGATTGTTGCGGCTATTTCCAGTTTTTCAACAGAATAATAGATTCAATGCTCTGAGTCAAGAGGGATATTGCACAGATGAGGAACAACTGGAAAACGAAGTGATAACAGAAATGCCAAAAAAAGTAGGCGCACAAAATCGAAAACGTAGGCGCCCAAAAACAAAAAATACCACTGCCTCCACCTATTAACGCGTGACCAACATCAACAATTTCGAACTTTTTCGACACAAAATAATAAAAACCACTAATGAATCAACTTGAAAATGAAAATGATTACAGAAATGTCAACAAACTATTGGAAGAATTAAAAAATGAACCCGGCAACCAACTAGAAAATATCGCATACCTATCAGCTGAAGAGTGAAAATGCTTATAGAGTGGTTATCAGAGACCTACCATCATCCATTAGTCATGATGAAATTAAAGCAAACTTAGAAAAAATGGGACATGAAATGGCAGGTGTTACCAACATATTCAACATGGTCACAATTGATGGTGCAAAAGTCAAGAAACAGTTTCCATTGTTTTACATCTTTTTAAAACAAAAAGACAACAATAAAGAAGTATGCAACATCAAGAATCTTGCATACTCTACAATTAAAATTGAGCCACCTAACAAGACAAGGGGGCATTCCACAATGCACGAATTGTCAACAGCTCGGACATACCAGAGTTTTTGCTATCGTCAAACCAAATGCGTGAAATTTGCTGAAGATCACCACACCTTATAGGAGCGTAGTATAGCGATTACAAACCAAAGAAGCTAAACCTCAAACAACAATTTCACCATCCACAGTTGAATTATCTTATGCGCAAAACACCAAATCATCTGATGAACTAAACCATCACTACAAACACGTAGCAGTTAATAACGAGTCTAATAACATGGAAATTATTAAAATTATCAGTCAAATTCAACAGACACTTGGTCACATAGAAGAAAAGGGTGGCAAAATTGGAAATTAATTTCTATTCGCCAAGTAAAAAAGTCAACATACACAAAAATGATTAACTCGTTCCTACGCATTGTAACTTGGAACGCCAATGGGGAACTGGAAATATTTCTCCATACAAACAATATAGATATTGCTCTGATTTCAGAAACGCACTTCTCCAACAAAAGTTTTATTAGAATAAAAGGATACCTATGGGACAACCCATCCTAGTGAAAGAGCTAGAAGTGGTTCAGCTGTACTATTTAAAAATAATATCAAACATAATTAACAAGAGGATATTCTGGAAAGCTACATGCAAGCAACGGTTATCTCAATCCAATATAATGGCGCAGATCTAAATATTGGGGCAGCATACTGTCCTTCACGGCATACACCAACGAAACGAAGTTATACAATTTAATAACGTCTTCAATAAACTCGGTCCAAGATTTATCATTGGAGGGGACTACAGTATAAAACATACAGCTTGGGGTTCCAGGCTAATTTCTCCTGGAAAAGGAAATACTCTGTTCTATGTCATTCATGAAAACAAATGAAAATATCTGTCTCCAGGGCGTCGAACGTATTAGCCAACGGATGCAGGAAAAATACCAGATCTACTTGATTTGTTTATCATAAAGGGTATTTCATCCAGTTACACTAGATCCGAAGGAATTAACGACTTAACATCTGATCACATTCCGGTACTGTTATCAATATAGTAATCAAACAATAATAATAATAACAGTGTTAAAGGCCATTACTGGCCCCTTACTGAATCAACAATCTGGCTCCAACGGTTTCGATCCTGAGCTTGGTCTTCATACTGTCTTAGACAATCTGAAGAGGCCAAGTCGTTCTCTACATCATGGAGCCATCGTCGCCTGCAACGACCTCTGCGCCTACCATATGGTGGCTCTCCTTTCAGAGATCGCTGCACAATTCGTTCCGGATCAGCACGCAGAACGTGACCGAGCCAGCGTACTCGCTTAGATCTAACTTCATGTACAACATCGGGGATCTTCATCAGATCTCTGATCTCGAAATTGTACAGAGCTCGGTATGTACCATCTATTTCGCGTTTAGGGCCGTAAATCACACGCATGATTCTTCTCTCAAATGTAAGGAGCCATCTCTCGTACTCATCCGTCAGCGCCCAACTTTCACATCCAAACATAACAACGGGCCTGATCAACGCTTTGTAAAGCTTCAGCTTCACGGCACTTGATAAGTGTTTAGATTTTAGCAGTGGCCTTAGAGGATACAAAGAACGACTGCCATCTGCCAGCCGCACTTTAATATCCTCACCCACACTGTTATCGTGAGTGATAAGAGAACCCAAATATTTGAACCTCCTCACTCCCTCAAACGCGTGGTGGCCACTACTAAAATCTGGTGTGCCATTGTCTCTAAAACCAGAGATCAGGTATTTCGTTTTGGACTCATTGATCTGGAGTCCAACAGAAGCTGAAAACTCTACAAGCGGATCAAGTATTTCTTTCACTCCGTTGCTATTCAGTCCAATCACGCATATGTCATCTGCATATGCAAGCACTTGATTGGACTGGCGATATAAGATGTTGCGCTGAGGTGTTTCAGTTTTACGAAAGATGTACTCCAACATGAGATTAAAGAGTATCGGGGACAGAGCATCTCCCTGCCGAACACCCGAGTTAACTGCAAAAATTGTCGATAGCCTGTTCTCAACTTTAACACAGCATTGAGACTGCGTCACTGTCATCCTACACAGTCGTACCAATTTTGTTGGCATTCCTAGGTATTCCAGGGCAGACCACAAACTCTCTCGATTGATCGAGTCGTAGGCCTGCCGGAAATCCAGGAAAACCTGATGTACGGAGATGGATGTCTCATAATATTTAGATAGAATCATCCGCAGCGAAAAGACCTGATCAATGGCTGATCGATTCGGACGAAATCCTCCCTGATAGTCACCAACCAAGCCCTCCGCCAGAGGAGTGATCCTATTCAATAAAATGTATGACAGTAACTTGTATGCTGTGCAAAGGAGAGCTATACCGCGATAATTCTCACACTTCAAGCGGTCTCCCTTCTTGAAGATGGCATAACTTCGGTTCGCCATACTAATCGAATAAGGTCGAAAAGACAGTTCCACATAGTATCCCCTCCGAATATCAAGAGCTCCGAATTAATGCAGTCCACTCCAGGTGAGCGGTTTCGTTTCATTCTCTGCATGGCCTTAGTGAATTCCTCATGGGATGGCTCCTCAGTGCAAATCTCCGCAGACTGTTTTAGAGGTGGCTCAACAACAGTCTGTGACGCATGATGAACATCAAGCAGCTCAGTAAAGTGTCCACTCCATGCGTCAAGTACTGCGTCGATGTTGACACAGAGGTTTCCATCCCGGTCCCGAACGGCGGTTGACGAAGGCCTGAAAGTATGGTGCAATCCAGTAATTCCTTTAAAGAAATTACGTGAACTACGCTCATTGCTGAGTTGTTGTACTTTCAGAACCTCGGCTTTCCACCATTCTCGCTTCTTCCGTCTACAAATCCGCTTAGCTGCCCTTCTTGCAAGAGCTGCCTTGTTTTTCCTTGCTATTGTGAGACGTTGTTGCACTTCATTATGGGCTTTATTTTGTTGCTCAACTGCAAGACGACACTCGTCATCAAACCAATCATTCTTGGGTCTGACTTTCACTATACCTAAAGTCTGTTGAGCAGCACTGACAACCGAAGTTTTCAGTACCTCCCAGACAGAGTTCACGCAGTCAGACTGGTAATTAGCTCCCTCAATGTTGTCGCTGACAAGATCCTGATATCGTTTCTTTTGATCTTCATTTATCAGACCTTCACAGTCGAAACGTTCCATCCGTTTCGCTGTGTTCCCCGACCTGTACGAAAACTTCCACTGTAGCTTTGCAGCGACCAAATAATGATCGCTGCCTACGTATTTGGTTGCTGACCGATAAGTTCTCACATCCTGCACAACCCGAGCTCGCCCTTTTGAAATTAACACGTGGTCAATTTGGCTCCGGGATGTTTTGCGAGGATGTGTCCATGTCTCTAGGTGTATCTGTTTGTGAGGGAAGAATGTGCTTGCTACTCTAAGATCATGAGCAATTGCAAAGTACATCATTCTCTCACCATTATCGGTCGCAGTTTCGTGTCGGGAGTACGGACCTATGATTTCACACAAGTCGGCCTGATTTCTGCCAGCTCTAGCATTAAAGTCCCCAATTACCATTCTAACATCGTGTTCGGGTATAGATCCCATCAGATCGTCCAAGTCATTGTAAAATGAGTCTTTATCTTGGGGCTGGCTGACTTCTGTGGGCGCATGTACACAAATTATCGACAGGTTGGCTAACTTCATGCGCAGGCGAAGCATACACAATCGGTTATTGACTGCTTGAAAATCCAAAACAGCCTTCTTTACCTGCGGTCCAAGAAGAAATCCAGCTCCAAGATTTCCGACGTCATCTCCACTGTAGAACAACGTATAGCCCTGGGACACATGGTCTCCACTTTGAGGCCAGCGAGTTTCTTGAAGAGCAACGAGTTCCAGCCGATACTCTTTCATGCACGTGATTAGACCCTCCAACGCTCCTGGTTTTCTAAGTGATTGCACGTTCCACGTGCCGATCCTAAATCTCGTATTCGGGTACTTGAGCAGGGGTCCGGTGTTGTTTTGGCGGTATCCATTTTTCTTTTTGTTGATTTTATAAACAGTTGATTTTTTTACGGATGCGGGTCGTCAGCCCAGCGATCCAACCGTTTAGTCGCCTCCTACGATAAGCAAAGGATACTGTGGTGGTATTCTTAGGAAACATGTTCGTGCAATTTAGATTTACGAGACATGTGAGTGCCCCCCGACCACAGGGGCCAATCAAACAATAAAAAAAGCCTAAATCTTACTAATAAATCTACGGATTGGAATCTCTTCAGAGACAATTTAGAACAGCTAGTTGAATTAAAGGTGAGTATCAAAAGTAATAAGGAATTGGAACATCAAACAAAGAATTTCATTGAATACACTCGAAAGGCCGCCAGCCTCGCTACTCCAGAATTACCAGAACCACATCAATGGACTCAAATTCCATTTTGAGCGGAAGAGCCGCCGAGGCGGCTTTACAGTGGTAACGGTTGATCTAAAGGATGTTTTTTTTTTTTTTTTATTTTTATTTATTAGTGAACTCCTAATTTTTTAAAAAAAAAATGTCACGGAGCCACGATTCATACATATAAAGTTAGAAAAAATAGAAATAAGACTAAAATTAAAAAATAAAAATAGAATTAGACAAAATAAAATCAAAAATCAAAATATAAACACATTAAATAAAAAATAAAAAATAAAATAAAATAAAAAATAACTATAAAAATAAAAATCATATAAAAGTAAATATGAATTACACACAACATACCACAATATCTAAGGCATTAGATTAGCGCAGTGGTTAAAGCTGCGACGTTTGGATCGGGAGGTACCGGGTTCGAATTCCAACAGAGGCGGGATGCAAAAGGGATTTTTCATCTCCCGATTAAGATCGGTGATTAAATTGAAAAACATTTATGACCCTCTGGTGGAATGTAGAACACATGGGCCGACCCATCTTCCAAGTCACTGTACAGGGTGACATGGAGCTATGCAATGCGCAGGTGGTATACTGTACTTGTGTGAATGAGATGAATGAATTGATTGAATGAATGTGTTGTGTGAATGTAAGGTAAGGCTATCCACCACTGTTGGGTCAGACTCCGCCTTTGACAGCGATTCGTCCATTAGGAGCGCACAGTGCAGCCCCATCGATATCTACGAGTTCACGGCTAGTATCTCATCAGCGTCTTTGGGATGCTCCGGACTTCTGAGTCACCAACCCCAGGCGGGACACCACAAGTGGTATCCCCACCGGCTGCACATGTCCCAGATCTGTCGGTCTCGTCGCGCTTATAAACCTTGAGCGTAATCGCTCCAAATCCATAGCTGATTAGGCTTCCGGATTTTGCTAGAGAACCCAAGGATTCCCGAATGATGATAATAACGGTCGATTTGTGATCTGCTTCGGATAACTGATTTTCATTTCCAGGATCTCCTTTGGATTGCTTGACTTCGCAGGAATCCAAGCTGGCAAACTAGGCCTGCAGGGAATTTCTTCCCTCGTCACTACTTCCAATTTGGCCCCGGCTAGACTTCACCCAGGCTGCCGATCGCCTTTTTATATAGGGTGTTGAATGAATGTTGTTGATACTGGAGGGCCAGTATTCGAGGCTCTGCTCTTTGGTTTCGAGGGGCCAGCCTCATTTGTGCTATCCATAATAGGTCCCACGAGTAGCGAAGAAATGAGGTTCACCTGTGCAGAGATCTGCAATACACAGGTAAGGCTGCATGATCCGGAGAGCACCAAGTATCAGGACACACCATTAGAGCTGGGCTAGTTTTTAGACTGGGCCTCCAGCCTGCCCGGTTATCAGCACCACGGGGAGGTAACACGCACACTTGTGGAAGCTGCAAGATACGGGGCTGGCAACAAGTATCAACTTAATTCCCCAAGACAGCTTCGCACCAGACCACCAAATTCAAAATTTAAAATTTTGCTAATTTCAAAATTCAAAATTTGTCTGAACAAAATTTGAGTTTCAAAATTAATATCAGATATAGGCATATATATTAAATTCGATAATTTCATAAAATTCAGTTTCAAAATTTAACGAACTTTTAAATAGAAATTCAACGTTGGCAGTTTTCAAAATTATTTCTAAAGAATACAAAAAAAAATTTACAATTTTGTAACTTTCAGATTCACAATTTTGCTGTATCACAATTTCTTGTTTACGCGGTCAATTTAAAATTGATATTCAAGTTTTTATGATTTTAAAAATGATCTTCGAAAATTAAGTGATTCTTCGTACCCGTTTAAAAAATTTTAAGATGTTTACATATTTCAAAGTTTAAAAATTCGAATATTAAGTAATTTATGGATTCTCGGTACAAGGGAATTTCAGAATAACATTGACGTTCAAAGAACGTGTGAAGGAGACATGTAATTTTGTACGCCACTACTGTTTATTTAATAGAGATTTTAATTGAATTTTGAATTTAGCTATATGATAGACATTTATGAAGAATTCAAATGCCTGGAGAGTGTATATATAATTTATTTATTGGATCAAATTTTAGGTTATGTATCTGTTAGCTATATATTAAGTTAATTCAGCAAATAATTTTATTTATATTTTGTACGTTTACACCGTGTCACAAGAAGACCTTGGCAACAAATAGCCTACGGCCTACGCAATATTCCGACTATGTAAATATATATAACGAGTAGCAACACTCTTGTTGATGTATCACAGACCTATTTTTAGCATCCATAAATGACGATATAAATCTCATCCAATTCAAATTTATTAGAAAATTATTATTTTTAATTAAATCCAAATTAATATTTTTCGAATATTATGTTACGCTATATATTCAATTACACCAGTATGGCATAAAGTTAATGAACTGTTTGTTTCTAAAAATATAGTCCAGAATATATGAACGCATGTCGATTATATATTATGTACAAGAACAATGATAGGCGTGTGATTTGCATTCCATTCCGCGCGCGCGCTTTTTTTTTAAATCGACATCGCGATGACATTAATATGCAAACCACACACATTCAGTTTATTTAATCAATTTAATTGTTGATAAAGCAGCAATTTAACATACGTTCATCAATTCAATATTATGTTTCTTGAATATAAACATTTATCGATTAAAAATATTCGACAGAAGCTACAATAATTTTGTCATCAAATCAAAAAGTGTAACAACAAACCATATGCGCACACATAATAATAAAATTCTCGTATATAAGTTAGAGACTATTCACTTAATATTTTAACTTATACCATGTTTAGACGACGAATTTTTAGTAAACAAAACAAATTGGTTTGTATACATTACACATATAAAACAGATAATCACTAACCAACAAAACCGCAATCTACAAAACCCTTGAACGTCATATATACATGACCATGTATATACATATGTATATGTAAACAGCAAACATACAAACATTACGAGATGATAACACAAAACAGTCGAGTGATTTAAATTGTTGGGGAGAGGTTTAAATTACTTGTTTATCTAGGACTTGGGTACATATGTACCGAGTATATATATAGATGTTCTCTTATCAACTATATTTATATAAAAGTGAAAATATAAAAAAAAATTATATCTTCGTATTTTCCGTTTTGTAAACAAAATAAAAAAGGATAAAGCGCACAAGCACAAGAAATTATTATGTCGCCGTGCCTTCTTATCATTTGCTGTTCATTAAGTTGAATAATGAGTTTCATTGTTGAATATAAAAACGAAAATTCGGATTGATTTCAATCATCAAAGGATTTACTAAAAATTGTTCTTAATTCAATTATGTACGTATTACGTACAAACAGCGATAAAATAAAAAGGATATTTCCATAATTGAGATCTGTGTATTCTTTAATTGTGTCAAAAAGCTTATCGAAAAAAAAAATTAATAAAAATACTTTCTTATGTACACGAGTTTTAATTTATTTATTTATTGTTAAATCGAAAGTGATTGCATCAATATACACAAAAACGTTCCCAGTCTATGGAAGCAAAGTGACACGGAAATCTTGTTTATTTGTATTTTTTATTTTTTAAACAATTGTTTTCCCACCAATTGGTTTGTAGGTACATACATACATACATACGTATATATATAACAGAAGTCATTCAAACATCAATCATCAAATCTAA
The DNA here is from genome assembly GCA_951394425.1 of Tipula unca. Taxonomy (NCBI): domain Eukaryota; kingdom Metazoa; phylum Arthropoda; class Insecta; order Diptera; family Tipulidae; genus Tipula; species Tipula unca. The sequence continues at coordinate 189,279,595 of OX596381.1, forward strand.
TTAAAAATTAATAAAATAAAATTTGCCTTACAATTACTTAACCGTATACATAGTTGGGAAGTTTTTTACTTTTTTTTACAATTGGATGTGAACGCGGATTTGATGTAATGATCTATGAATTATTTATCAGGTTGATTACGTTAAAGTTTAGTAACGAAAGTTATATTTTATGCGATTTTGTCGGATTTTAAATTCATTCAAGAATTTTAACTTTACTTTATATGCCTTGGCCCCTGTGGTCGGGGGACACTCACCAAAAACCAAAATTGCACGAACATGTTTTCCAAGAATACCTTTGCTTATCGTAGGAGACGACTAAACGGTTGGATCGCTGAGCTGACGATCAGCATCCGTAAAAAGCTCAACTGTTTACAATATCACCAAAATGAAAACTTGATACCGCCAAACTAACAGCGTTGGCTGGAACTCGTTGGGATGGGTTAAAATTGGTCCGTAGCTTTCGGACCTATACCTGCTCTTCACTCGTTAAACCACCTTGATCTTACAAGGAAGCGTTGTAATTCCCGGACCTTGATCTTACTAAGATCCGTGAGGTCGTCCAAAGAGGAAGTTCCCATAAATTTCGTTCTGATGTACGCTAGACTCAGACAGGTGCAGAGCAGTTGGAGCACAGTTTCCTCCTCCTCCACATCACAGCAGCTGCTCGCATATACCCCAATGAGACAATGTTCGGTTATAGCTCCCACAACCATACCAATATGGTGCCGTCGAAGCGATATCAGTTGACCGGATCTGGACCAGTCAAGTCCAAGCCAGATTTGCCTTGTTATTACACACAAACTAGTGTTAGACTATTTGATGTTCGTTTCTTTTATGGCTTCTTCCTGAAGCAGAAGTTTACATGAAGCAAGCGGTATCTTTATATCCCGCCTACTTTGGGATATAAGGCGTACTGTGCCCTTGCGGGCAAGCTCTTCTGCCATTACATTCTGGGCTAAATACTGCAAAAGTTGGGAAGACGAAAAGAGAGTTTGATCCCTAGTGCCTCACAGAATACCCCGCAGCCAACCCCTCTATTCCTTTTTGATCCATTCGTGAAGAAGCTTAACGCCTTTTTTTCCATAACAGTTTTGTTCCCCCAGTCCTCTCTGGTGCGAAACTCAGTTTGGAATCTAATCTCAACAGGTGGCAAAGAGATAGCGTAGTAGTTTCCGGAATACCCCTGTTGCATATGATGGATGAGTGCCCTATATTGTTAGAGGTCCACATAGATATAGATTTGAGACGAACGGCTGTGCAAGATGCAAGCTGCTCGGCCGCAATATGCAAGGGAGTGAGATGAAAGAGAATGTCCAGAGCTTGAGTAGGTGTGCTCTTAAGAGCCCCACTTATACACAAGCAGGCCGTTCTTTGGACTTTCAGCAATACTTACAACCCCATATACAGCAGTATAGGCTTGACCACTGAGACGTAAAGCCAGTAAACTATGTGGGGCTCCATACCCCATCTCTTTCCAATGGCATTTTTACAGGAGTAGAGCGCTATAGAAGCTTTCTTTACTCTCTCTATAAGATGTTTGGTTTCCAGTTTAGCTTGCTGTCCAAAAGCAGTCCGAGGTATTTCGCTCTATTCGTAAAGATGAGATGAGTTTAAAAATTTTAAAATTTTTTTTCATTTAAAATTGGCGGATCATACTAAGAAAGCTTGTGCTTCCTGGTAATCAGGACCAGCTCCGTTTTCTGTGGGTTTGCGTTTAGTCCCCAACTTCGTGCCCACTCTGAGAGATAGCCGAGGGCGCACTGCATGCGCTCACTCAGCGTACAAGGATATTTACCGAAAACCGTAATAGCAACATCATTCGCTAGGCAACCACAACCCTCTAATGTAAGCCTCTATTTGTCTTTCTAGTGATTTTGATAGAAAAGAGGATAAGCTTATAGGCCTAAAGTCTTGGGATAGTGTAATACATACAGGTGGTTGTATTTTCTATTATAGTCTCTCATAGATATTGATGAAACGTTTCGAAATTTGAATTTGGTATAGAGTTTGGTATACACTGGAGATTTCATCGATAATAACAAGATTAGTTCACCTTAGTCTTTCGAAGAGTTACAGTAGAAGATTTCTTTGCCAAGTTTAATTTAACCAATAAATATCGATGATCACTTAAGACAGTATCTCCATAGTACACGTAAAATTCTCCATCGTAGTTTGATAAAATATGATCGATAATAGTACGCGAGGAATAATTTTTTATGAGTTGTTGAACAAAGATAATAACACCGCCACCGTCTCTATATGCTCTCGAGTACGGTGAACACTTTTATATTGGCACAAAGTATAAAATATGACCTGCTTTGTATAAAAACGTTTCAGTAAGAATAATTATGTCAATTTTTTGTTTTAAAGTTGACAGAAGAATTTCGAGTTCTATTAGCTTATTTTTATAAATAAAAAACATAAATTTATAATTTGTTTCATCAAAGAGTAATTCTATATAGACTGTTTTATGGTATCGACATCATTAACCACATAATTTGCGGTTTGTCATCAACATCCTTCTTGAAATAAATACTGTTATAATATATATAAATACTGTCAGCTCGAGTTGTTCTTTCAATATACTGTTGTTTACTGGCGTTATAATCTCTCATGAATAATCACTGTATCGTTAGCTTCCCGCAAGTTTGGATATAGTTGCGTAAGAGCGGCCCCGTTTCCCGATTTTTTCCCAAAACAACCCTATCTCCAAGATGGGAGACCGCTTGAGGTGTGAGAATTATCGCGGTATAGCTCTCCTACATTATATTAGATAGAATCACCCATCTAACGGAGGGCCCAGTTGGTGATTATCAAGGAGGGTTTCATCCGAATCGATCAGTCACTGATCAGGTCTTTTCGATACGGAAGATTCTATCTAAATATTACGAGACATCTATCCCTATACATCAGGTGTTCCTGGATTTCCAGCAGGCCTATGACTCGATCAATCGAGAGAGTTTGTGGTCTGCTCTGCAATATCTAGGAATGCCAACAAAATTGGTACGAGTGTGTTGAATGACAGTGACGCAGTCTCAATGCTTTGTTAAAGTTTAGAACAGGCTATCGACAATTTTTACAGTTAACACGGGTGTTCGGCAGGGAGATGCTCTGTCCCCGATACTCTTCAGCGCAACATCTTATATCGCCAGTCCAACCAGGTGCCTGCATATGCAATTGACATATGCGTGATTGGACTGAATAACAATGGTGTGAAGGAAATACTTGATCTGCTTGTAGAATTTTCAGCTACTGTTGGACTCCAGATCAATGATTCCAAAACAAAATACATGATCTCTTTTAAAAAAAAATAAAAATGTATTTGGATGTGAAAGTTGGGCACTGACAGTTGAGTACGAGAGATGGCTCCATATATTTGAGAGGCGAATCATGCGGGTGATTTACATAACGCAAAGTATAGATGGTATATACCGAGTTCTGTAAAATGTCGAGATCAGAGATGGAGATCTGATGAAGATCCCCGATTTTGTACATGATGTAAGATATAAAACGAATTGTCCAGCGATCTCTGAGAGGACAGACACCATATGGTACTCGCAGAGGTCGTTGCCGGCGACTAGGTTGTCTAAGACAGTAAATGAAGACCAAGCGCTGGATCGAAACCGTTGGAGCCGGATTGTTGAATCAGTAAGGGGCCAATAATGGCCTTTATATACTGTTTATTATAAAATGCCTTCCGACGACTTCCAAGTTTAATTCAAATTTCTACCACCGCATTGAAATTCTAATTCACCATGAATCTGACTAATCCTATATATAATTAACCCATTTTCTTTTGGTAAATTATAATAATTGCATGAAATTAAAAAAAAACTGAGATCACTAACCGGAAATACTTCATCAATGTACACACATACACACTGACATGCGCAAACCGTTAATTTAATTTAATGATTAATCTGTGCAAAAACTCCCAGCGCCATATGAACGATATTTACAATAACTTAAGCTAAACAACGATTATTTAATTGTTTATCATATCAATATAGTAATATAAAATGAACTTCGAGTATAGTCGATTTCATAAAAGATAATTTCACGATCGTACTAAAATATATTCTCTCTCCACATTCCATTCGAATTTTTTTATATTCGATTCGATCGAAAATAAAAAAGAGAATCGAGTAAAACATCAAACCAAGCATACTCAGTTCATTCTCGTAAATTTTGTTTTGATTCTTTTATTTCGTCGTAAATTTTCTATTAACTGAATTCACTTATTCAGTTTTTCAGTCTTGCTTTAGATCATGTACGGTAAAGACGTACACGTATAGTTAAGTGTATTTTACGAATAACAGTGTATGTATATGTGGTGTAAATAAATCCAAATTAATTACAAATTAATCGTGAAAATATAAATAATTAAAGTGTGTGAAAAATAAATATTTATTTATAAGTGATTATTACAATACATATATACGAGTATATATAGTGAAAATTTATAATATTTATAGTGATTAGTGATCCAATATAAAAAATAGATTTTCACAAGGATAAAAGAATATTAAATATTTGGAATACACACAGCATAATAAAATACATTTAATTAAGAAACAATTGTAAGTAATTTTCTTTTAGTTATTATTATAATTAAAACATATGGGGATGTATGTAGTTACGAGAATTAATTAGAGTGAAAGTTATGAAATTGTAATTATCTTTATAAAATAATAATTTAATTTCACTTTTCTTCTAAATCAAATATTAATCATAAATAAGATCATTATGATAGATTCGAAAAAAAGTAGATCAATCACAAAATAAAAATATTAAAAATATGAAGATTTCCCGCGATCACTATCAAAAATGTATTTTTAATTATTACACTAATTTAATATTCATTCGTTTGATCGTGATCGTAAAAATATTTTAGTTATTTATGGATTACTCAACCTTCTCGGTATCTTATATAGCAATCACAGAATAATAGTGCCAATATGTGTACGCGATCAGCGACGATCTAAAATTCCTGGAATTTCCACTTAACATTTTTTTGTTATTTGCTAATCCAAATGACATATGTATGTTGATTCATCATAATAAATAATTGCAGTGCATTACTTACATACTTAAATATGTATACATGCGACAAAAGTTGAAATGATCTTAAGTTCATACCATACAATGCAAATATGTAAGTATGTACATATTTCAAATTATGTATGATCATGTACCTTTATTTCACGGTTGAATATTTTACGCTAATATCTTAATCATGACTTGCACAAATATTTTTACAGTAGCGTTTCGCAAACATGATTTTAAATGTTATCGATCAATAAATTTATATAACTATATATACATATAAATATGATCATCTTTTTTTCCATAAAAGTTTTAATGAGTCAAAAAAATTACTTTACGTAATGAAATCAATATTCAATAACAAGTTAATGTAAATTCCAATAATACAAAACAGTGTAAATTGTTTGTATATGACATTCACAAAAATGACAAAAATGTGGTATTTCTTGGAAAACGCGCGCGATTACTTTTTTTTTTGTGTATATAACCGCAAAGGTAGCTGGAAATTTACGTTCACTATATGTATATATTTTTTCAGGTCACTGTGTAGAAATAATAATTGTCCAATGAAATTTTTATCACATATTCATACATATATGTACACATAAATAATTGCTTGCCAATCATGTATATGATCGACGAAAGAATATCAATGAACTATGTTCAATTCATTAGATATTCTAATGATCTCTTGTGTCGTTCTTTTTATTTTTTGGGTTTTTTATTGTTACGGGAAGCTCATACACAAATATTTAAATTTCTTTTCTATCTTTCATTCGTTGCAAAAAAAAATTAAATCTTATTTTGAATAATAAGAAGTCATCATACTTAATAATGTTCATAATTTTTAATGAAAAACGGAAATCATCTGACAATGAATAAATTTGTTGTTTACAAGTATGTGAGGTAAATACGTAACTGAGAATCTCTATCGCATATATGTGAATAGCCTTGGGCAAGGTAGTATAGCTATATTTTATAATATAGGAATATGAAAAGACTTATTTTTCATATCGAGGTTAAACAATACACTAAAATTATATGTATAGCTAAACAGTACAATTTCGAATTCAAATTGTAACCGTTGTAGTTTGCCATGAGAAAAATAAAAAAACAATTGAATTTCGTTTATGTTCAAAAATGATACAAAATTAATTAGTTCGTTCGAAAAATTCTTATCGGTAAGATGTCTTTGAAATTATTTTAGTTATATTTGTATATAGCTAATCAAAATGTAAATATTTTATTTATTGAATAAAGAAAATTGAACTAAAAACTATATTTTATTTTAATTTCCATAAAAAAAAGTGAAAATTTCTTTATCAGATCAACTATAGTATATATGTATATACATATATACGAACCAAAAAGTACAAGTATTCATTGTCTTTTCTAATTTAAGTCTTGATAAATATCGTTTTCACTTTTTATATACTCTGTACACAAACAGGCCAAATCGAATTACGACAAATTAAAATTGTCAATATTTAATTAAATTTTTGTCTACTTAACCGTTTAATTACGATACATACATATGTATGTATTTGTCTAATATGTATATTTTGAATCAGAGTGGAACCGTCTAGTTACTGGGAAGTGATTGTCTTAATTATATGTACATACATACATATATATGTATTTAGAAACATTTTGGAATGTCTGCAAAGTGTTCCTATTTTCAAAAAAAAAACAGTACAATTGAATTGTATTTGAAAGGGTCATCCACTCTAATATAAGTACATACATATTCATGTATAGTTTAAACATTAAGTCAAACTACAAACAATAGATTTTTTTGTCTTTTGTGCGACATTTTTCAGTTTTTGTATACATATATTCAAACATGTGTTATTCAATATGCCGAGTGAAAAATGATACTAATATGTCGTCGTATCTTTAAAAAAAAAATATAATAATAATTTTAAATAAAAGCAAAATTTATAATAAAATATAATATTTTTGATGGTGTCACTCTCAATCCATCACAACGAAGGTTAAATAAATTAATGTAAAAATGTTAATATATTATTTGGGTTATATACTTATATAAGTATACAAAATAAATTTTCAATTACACTTAATTAAAATAAACCATATTTGGTTTAAATTAAATACTTGTCCGGCTAAATAATAAACAAGTAGTAGTTGACAAGGTGTATATGTAAGTATATACAATTAGCAATGGTTTTGTGTGGGACACACCAATAATTTGAAAGCATAACTAATATAATTTAGTTCGTTCGTTAGTTTGTTAAAAAAAAACACATTAGAAATCATGTTTTGTGTGTGTTGACAATTCAACCCGATCAATTGATCTCAATTTACTTTCACTTCTAAATTATAAATAAAAATTTTCTAGATCCATCCAAAAAAATTAGATATAATTAATTCCACTTGTTTATGATCGAGTAAAAATATTTTTTTAATTCGTCTTTTGTTCATGATCGTAAATTAATATTAATTAAGTCTTATAAAATATATATATATATACGATCTTCTAAGAATTATAAAAATTCTTTTATATAAAAATAAATTTATGATCGCAACCTACAAACAAAAAAATTAAATGATATTTGATAATCAGTCCGTCCTACGATCAAAGCATACCAGTAAGTGTGACGATCTTATACCGATCAATAAATTTCTTTACGGATTGTAGGTGTAAAAAATTTAAACCATTTATGGATGTTTTTTTTATAAATTTTGAAGATCATCTTTGTTTTTTTTTATTTTTAAGTACAATGATCGTCATTCTTGATCGTGTATGAAGAATACAGCGTATATATCTTCAAAATGTCAATTTTGCAATACGTACATACATATAAGATAAAGTTTTATAAACCATATTGTTCTCATTTTTTAAATTTTTCAACCATAACTTTTGATCGTTACATTTGAGTGATCGTATTTCTTTTCATTTTTTTTTGTTTGTAAAAAAGAAAACAGTTGAATACAAAAAATATACGATCGTGTATTGTCTTTAAAAAAATAAGCGACTTAAGAAGTATAATAATATTATTATTTTTTCAATGGAGTGTCGATGATGGATATAATGGGCATGATCGAATGACATGTGTTTCGAAAATATAAAAACGTATACATATATGAGTGTTAATGACATTTTATTTATTATTCGATTAGTGAAACGGAAATAAATTTTATTTTTATAAAAGAATACTATATTTTTTTATATTCTAAGACTGGATGTTTTGATTATGGTCATTAAAGGGTGAAAAAATCTTAATCAATAAAATATTTTCCGGTCGCTTTCTAAAATTCATAAAACACAAAAATTATATTAAATAATATGTATTATACAACACGGCAAAACGGAAATGATGGAAATTTATGAATTTTTCTTTTGTTCACGTTGACTCTTCTACGTAACAACCTCAAAAGAATAACGCGATCATTACAAAAATTAAAAATTTGATCGCGATTATTTTCACATGTATATTTATTTACGCAATTAAATTTTTTCAGGTTGAACTAAATTCGATATGCTTGACAAATTATGCACATATCAGCTCAACTCTTTTTAACTGGGATGCCAAAACATTTTTGTTTTATTAAAAGTGACCAGTTCGACCCAAAATAAAGAATTGTATTATTCGAGATATGTATGTGCATGGCACAGTAAAAATAGCACGCCACTCAACTTACAATTTTTCTTTTGTTTGTTTGGCGATTAATTTTCAATAAGTATATTGTGGATAATGAAAATATTTATAGAACTTGGAAAAATCATGATACAATTTAATTGGTAGTTTAGTGTTACACATATGTACATAGTTATGTGCTAAATCCATTTATATATATGGTTTTATGCCCTTAAACGATTATAAGGAAGTTAATTGCAAAACAATGACTGTATGTAATCAATAACGCCAGCTATAGTGTGATAAGTATGTGGAATATGATTCACAAAAAATTATCAACTGCACAAGTAAAGGGTTATACTATTTATATCTAAACATTTTTCTAAGAAAAATTTCTAATTCAAAACAACATGATTTATAATGCAATACTGTTTCTAAACATACATAAATACGGAGAGTAGGAGTTAAAACTGTATAGAAAGTACAATATTAGATTTCAATCAAACCTCACCCAGCATACATATATAGAGTCGTTCGCTGAGGGAGTCGCATCAAGGTTAATTTAATAAATATATACACATATATAAAAACTGTGTACTGTCTAAAAGAGGTCATTCTAATCAAAAATCAATTGCGCGGACACAACTTAACAGAGTCAACATATAAGTCAATTAAATTATATAAATTATTAAGCGCGTGTTTTATTTCGCGCTATTACTCTACTATGTATATGTAAGTACATAAATTAGAATGAATTAAAATTTCCGTTTTCTTTATCGCTCGTATAAACCAAACTCGTTTTAAGTGTACAGTAGATTCATTGTATTCTAAGTACAACGATTTCTATAAGACCACCAACAAATCTCACCAAAAATTTGATTGATTTGTCTGCATAATAAAAAAAAATATTGGTTTTTAATTATATACAATCGTAGCTTTAGAAGCGCACGAGGATAATCCTACAGGTGTTTTTCGGTTTCGTTTATAATGTTCCGGGTCTTTAGGGACTGTATAATTAAGGTAGGGATGAGAATAAATTATAGATATTATGAACATAATGGGGGTGAAAATAGTTTTAAAAATTAAAAAAATTTATTCTTTCAATATGTCATTTTGTCAGATTTCATCAATATACATCTGTAGTATGTGAAAGGACAAAAGTATGGCAACAATAAATAATCATAGTATGTGAATGGCGAATAAAAAACAAACGACACATTCTAACGGATACAATTTTAATTTTCGAAAAAACAAAAATAAATAAAACGTTTGTGTTTTATTTTCATGGATTTTATATAATTTTGTTATTTAATTTAAAGTATATCACCCACTACAAATATTTATTTTTTGTTTGTTTGATACGATAAAAGTTTATGTAAAAGGTGAGAGGCTAATGTGCTTATGTCTATCTATAAAGCTCTTTAAAATCTTGTCTAATAAAGCAAAACACAATAATCTTCTAAAAAATATTAAATTAAAATTCATTTCATCATTTTGTATACATATGTATATAGTATGTACAACAATACCAATTAAAACGAACAAAATGCTACAGATATTTAATCGAGAGGTTTAAAATAAAAGTACATAATATAGTCGTGTAAAATACGTAGCAGATGTTGAACCACAAATCGTCTTCATATTCACGTATCCATTGAAATTTACAATGTTTTAAATATATGTATATTGTATAAAACACTCATCCTTAATACCGTCTGTGCAATATTTATTCTTTTTCGTACAAACTTCGTACACATCTTAATCTAAGTTTTAAATACAGTTTCTTATGGACATATATACTTTAATTAAAACCGAAAAAATCTTTTGTTTAATTTATCTGAGAGAATTTGTGCATCTTTCCGGATTGTTTTTGTTTTTTTATCGTGTTTGATGGGCTACATGTTGTTCTATTTGTTATAGTTATGGGATCTTAATTAGACGGAAAAACTACATGATTGATATAAAAGTTATATAGACTCATATTAAGTGCAGTAATATAATATTGTGATTCGGTATGCGATCAAAGAGCGCACGAAGAATTTAATTAAATTCAATTAAGTACGAATATATGATGCGACTTTTTAATGAGAATATATGTATGTACTTCTAGATGTATCTAAAATGTCGACGTCTTATAGATCAAGAAGGTTATTCATTTAAATCAATCATGTAGATCGAGATCACATAATTTAATAAGAAGGTGTAACAAGTGAAATGAATAATAAAAACCACAGGAATTTGGTTTCAAGTTTTTATTTTTTTTGTATTATTTCTTAATGAAATTTGAATAAGGTAGCCAATATTTTGATGGGTTCTTGAAAGTATTGTGTTGTATTATGTAACAATAAAAAAACATCATTGTTGTATTGTTATTTTATATATGTACTACTACTACTTGTTGATGTTTTTACTATACTTAGATATTTTCTGATCGGTTAATTATAATAATTGGAAAATTTCTTAAGAATTCAATGGAATGTGTTATTCATTTATAAAATTCTCACACGTAACACGGTCGACGATTGATTAATTGCGGGATCAAAAGGCTAAATAAGACAATATGTATATACTTACAAAGGATTAATGAACTTTGAGCGTCATACAATCATATCTTCCCATGATATTAAAATAAAATCTGTTTGTTTCTTGAAAAATCGTCATAATAATTCTGTCATGCAAATACTGTCAACACGTGTGAGTATATTATATTTTTGTATATATATTTTATATTCTTGGAGTTCTCTTAGATTGTATTTCCGGCTATTGACCATGTATGGGTTTAGCTATTCTATAGATAAAAAAAAACGTGATAGGATTCATTAAAAATTATTTCTATACGATAAGATTGTATTGTATGCTATGAAGTAAACAACTGTCCAAATATTGACAGTATCTAAACAAATTTTGATATAAGGGGTTCTAACCGCGTATAAATTACATAAACAATTTCTTAACACTTTTGACGTAATAACGATATATATTCTCACAATATGTGATCATCGTTGGTATATGCATATACACATATTGTTGTAATCATGTCAACAAAACCTAAAAAATAATTTTCTCATCACGAAAAATAAAAAATAAATGAAAAACTATAAAAGCAAATAAAAATAAACTACTGTGAGATCGTATCCCATTAATCTCTATAATATAATATATAAATAATATATCAATATTATTTATATATTATATCAATATTATTTATATTGATATCCGGAAACATTGAAAAATGTTCAAGGATTTATAGATTTTCTCACATGGTTTTGGAAAATATTTGACCTTCTACTTAAAAATACTTAAATCATTAAAAAGTATATCTTAAGCAACGAAGAAAGATGATTCTCGTTTTCTTATATATATAATTCATCCAAAACGCAGTGAAATGGAAATATACGAACTAATTAATTATAGCGGTTTAGATTATAATTTATACGTTCAGATGAGTAAATGAACGCGTGGTTTTCGATCGATCTCACATTTTTGTGTTTTTATATACGTTTTATAGTAGATGACCCCATGACTGAACTCATTTCTTAAATAGATTTATTGATGCGGGTTTTACAACCGAAATTAATATAATACAAAACATTAAATGGTAATATCCTCACTCATCCCCATTATTTTTGTCTATTTGACACTTCAAAATTTATCAAAATGAGACAAATGAGAATAGAATTAATTAATTTTTGAGTTTTTAGAATTTACTATCTATTTTATCTACTCAACTGTGAAATTAAACAAAAGAAATGGAAATTCAAAAATCACGCCTAAATAATATTGATGGATATTATATTGCATAAATTGCATGTCAAATATTGATGTGTTGTGTAATTATCTAAATTGAAAAAGATACGGTATGGCACACCTACAAAATTCATCGACCGTCAAGGGTAATAATGCATATGTGATATAATATGCATTCGGTGCGGACACACCTTTTTTGGCAATCCTTAATATATGTTAAAATTATTAAAAAAATAAAAACCGGGAATATTAAATATATTCCCCTCGCATAAGTAACATATATACGATTTAACCATATATGATTGATGAGCTTTAGACACCCAAACAAAATTTAATTTTTTTTGTGGAGTCTATTCTCCGACCAAATATAGATACAATATTTATGAACGTTGCCTACATAAAATCCTTGAATCATATTATCTGTTAATTTGTTAATTGATTTATCTTAACGCGTTTTTTATAATATAGAAATGATAACATCATAAAGAAAAGACATTTTAGTTTTACTGTTGATAAGGTGTATATTAACATATCTAAGCCACCTACAACTAAAACATCTTTCTTTTATATATTGTGAGCGAACACGACACCTACGTTTTATACAAAAAAAAAAAAATCTGTGTATGACGTGTATCTCAATATACACACTCAAATAAAAGTGTGAAATTAAATTTATTCTGATGAACTATGGTTGTGGTACACAGGCACACATAATTTCTATTGTTGTCATCCTAATTCTCATGTTATAAATTAATAACACAATAAGACATGAAACAAAAATAAAACTGAATTTTTTTTTATATTATATAAATTAATGGGAAAATTAGGCCATCATTTTGAATAAAAAACAAATTTCGTGGTAAATCAGATCGGCATAAAAAACTGATAAGAGGTACGAAATTCACTAACATATACAAATTTATCCTAGGTAGGTGGGTAGATGTCGTCCATCCACACCGCATATAATTATTAATCTTTCATTTTTATTATATCGATTTTACGTTTATCTTCCGTTTTGTGTGAAGTGAAGGGCAAAATTTTCATTGATAAAAAAAGACAGCGTTAAATTCATGAATGAAAAAAAAAACAACGCAAATCATACGTGGGGGTTATTACCTCTTTAATCTTATGCCACATTATAAACAACAACAATGTTGAAATTATGAATGAAACTCACTTGAAAATTTTGTGTTGGTCGAACAAGTTCTTTTTGCAATTATTTTTATGTGATACGAGTTGCATAATTTATGCGGAATAATTTTTTTTGTGTCGGTTGATATAATGATATATGTATGTGTATGTATGCACAATATACATATATACATTATAAACTACAAGTGCCAAGCAATACATATTTGTAGTATACGGTATGCTTTAAATGTATATATAAAAAATACGTTTGTTTTTATTTAATAACGAGTAGAGCAACAAAAACTGCAATTGTTTTCTGTCGACACGATTGAATATTTATACAAATTACAAACATTTGTCGATATTTGCAAATCGTCTGGCTGTGGCTTTACACATCAGTAAAAAAACACCGAACAGCCATTTGAATCATTTGCGTATTTCAGAACGTGGTGATTAAATGAAAAATAACAATTAACAAAATATGTTTGGCTAAGCAAGAAGTTTACATATCAAGGAGAGAAGCATGAACCCATCGATGGGGACAAAACTGTGTATACTACATCTTGGTACATTCAAACACCCTGCCGCCATTTTGACAACACAACACGTCGATCTTTATACGTTTAGTAACATGTGGATTAAGTTTTGATTCGGCCAATTAAACTGAATTCCGCTTAATTTCAAATTAGGTTGCTTATGTCTATAAAATACTAAGCTTAATAAGGTTCGATTTGAAAATTTATTGAAATTGAATTTGATAAAACGCAATACTGGGTTTGAAGGTGCATTTTATTCGACCATTTTTTACAACAAGAATGCTAGGTATCAATACTATAGGTGTAGGTTATTGTGTTTATAAAAAAAAGTCTTACCAAAGCCTGTACATAATCTTCATTTCATAATTTCCGCTCAATATCATTCAAACTTTGAATTGTTTCAGCCGGTAAATTCATTATTGGGAGATTTTTTTTGTTAGTAGTTTGTTAGTTGTTCGTATATTGAGGCTGTGTTGGTGTTCGCGTCTTAAATATTTTACCTCCTCAAAGTTTGTTTGGTCGAATTTTTACCATTGTAAGGATGATAAACGTGTGATTTTTCGTATAATGGCATTTGAGGGCTTATGTCTTTGGAGTTTTTTATGGTTTAAAAAAATGCAAAATAGTAGTTTTCGGAATCCTGATTTTCAAACAAATTTGAATCCATAAAACTAGGTGGCTAAGAAATTCTATTAGTAATTCTTTAGCATCAATCATTGTTTGTCAAACAGTCCTTCGGACTAGTCAACATGAATGGAAGGCACACACTAATAACAGAAAATGTTCATAATATTTGTCTTCAATAATGCCTTTAAGTGGCTAATCCCGTGTAACATAAAAACATCCTAAATTCTGTTGCCTTCCAATACTCAATATCTATAATGTACGTTGTTTTCTAGCAAATTCTGACGGCATACATCTGTTTAGTAGTTTGAGGTGCTGGTTGATAGCAATTATTGCATTTTTATTTAATGAGAAAGATTTTATCCTTTGCTTAATTAAAATGTTAAGCAATTGTAGTAACACAGAATGCATATAATCCACTGAGAGCTACTAACACAATTAACGTGTATACACTTTCGAGTATTACGTTGAACCGAAAGTGGTGATCACTGTCTATTTTACGTCGAAACTCATCTTCTGTACGAAGAGGATCATTTATTGACGGAAAACAGACTTTATGTTGCAAATATACGCCTTTTATTTCACATTTTGTACAACAATTATATCCGGAATGTGATTTGACTCCTAATTAAATTATAAAAAAGATAATAGTAATAAACAATTTACCCAATTAAATGATCGTGCTAGATCGTCACAAATAAATGATCTTATTTGTACATGTATTTGTCGGTTTTCAAAAATGATGCAATGTACTTTGAAATCATTGAGTTCATCGACGAAAGGTTTGAGAAAAATATTTGCATAAAACGGCTTTTTGTATCCATGATATAGTCCTATCAGAAATACTGATACCTGATACTTGATACGGGACTATATTTCCTAGGAATGGCCACAATTGATCAGTAGAAATTTTGACAATGGTACACCATCAATTCCTATATCAATATTTATTAAATTGCTTTCATATTTATGTTTCGTAAGAAATTTTTCAATGTATTTTTTTGAACCTATATAAGAGTAAAAGCCTTCACCAATAGGAACGATAGGTGAGTTTGATTCGATTGGAGTTTTTTTTCAGAGTTCTGATATTTTTAGGCAAACTCCGATAGACCTCTGAACTTTCGAGGCCAGAAATAATTCTTTATGTTTTGAGTTGGCCATAGTACGGGCAAGCTCCGGTAAAATTTCCAACACCAGCCGTATGGTGCAATTAGCGCAATCGGCCAACCTTCATATGGACCCGTATAATTTAAAATGAAAAAAATTTTAACTCCAAAGAACTTCCGAGGTCGGAAATAGTTCTTTATGTTTTAAGTTGGCTATATAAAGGGCAAATTCTGGTGAAATTCCCAACACCAGCCGTATGGTGCAATTTGCGCAATCGGCCATCCTTCATATGGCCCCATATAATTTAATATGAAAAAAATCTAACTCCTAAAAACTTCCGAAGCCGGAAATAATTCCTTATGTTTTAGGTTGGCCAAAGTAAGGGCAAGCTCTGGTGAATTCCCAACACCAGCCGTATGGTGCAATTTGCATTATACACATAGCATTATGTTGAAATCTATAATATTGGGTTAAAATATATAGCTCGCAGTGACGTTTCCGCCTTGAAGTTCACAAGTATTTTAACTGTCAAACTCCATTCTAACTCTGTTGTAAATTGCAATCCAGTTGTGTGGCTCAGTTAAACTGTAAAAAGATGTAAAAATCGCCGTTTTGCCTTATATTGTCTATATACAGATTATAATCAGTCCCATTTGATCAGATAATTATATCAAAATTAATATATTCATTATTTGGTTCCAATCCAATTATGTATATTATAGAGACAACAAAAAAGGTTTGAAGCTGTCTTCATATGTATTAATTAATTAAGGCCATTTAGTCGTCCAAGATTGAAAAGAAAAACTTTAGTTTCCATAATATATAATTCAAATTTAAACCATATTTCTTACCATCATTGTTGCCTCATTAAAATTAGTAACTTAAAACAAACCTACACACCCTACAGACGAGTATAAGTATAAATAAGAAATCAATTATTTAATGAAATTGTAAAATCAAATTTCTTAATTAACATTTTTTTTGTTTTGTTTTCGTTCGTACATACATCTTCATCTCTTCCCATATGTATATATAAGTATATATATATACGAGTATATATATGTATATACAAAGACAAATTAATGATGGTGTATATTTCACAGACTTCCTCCCCATAAAATACCATCAACTTCCGACTCAGCACCAACAATTTTAATTAATTTTTTTGTATCTTATCATTTTCAGGTGGTGGCGTGGCGGTGATCCCACATATCTAACTATACAGACATAGAGTTGGAGCGACGAAAGACATTTTGAATTTGCTTTACTAAATGAAAATTATCAAAAGTGTATTACATGTAAAACTATTACTTTAAGTTGTTACGTTTTTGTCTTTGTTGGCGTTACAAGAAATAAAAAATTAAAATAATAAAGGTAAGCGCGCTTAATTTAATTATAAATGGTAATTAAATTGATTTTTGAATATAAATTCCTCAACCGTTTAGCTATATACATCCATACATACATATTATCGACAAAATGATATTCTTCCGCTTTTCTTTTGCGGCTGTGCGCATACAATTCAAAGATATATCGAATAGCGCAATCAATACGTTATTTTTTTTTAAATATCAGTCCATATGTGTTGTGTGTGAAGTTTTGGGTAGTTTCCTTTTTTACGGTTTTGGTACCACACACTGACAAATCTTAGATTACTTTTGTTCATCATGTGTATAGGAAATGGGAAAATAATTTTTTTTTTCGTCATCACCTGTTTTTTTTTTTTGTTGGGATTATCAGTTTGATAAATTTGAAAATCTATATTTACTCGTAGCCACATAATGGGTATAAGTATTTTTTCTTAAACATGTTTGATTAGAACATATGAGTTTTGGGCATATACATATACCTGGGATTAATCTCGGATTTGAAGAAGATCTGTATGTGTAAATCTAATAAAGTTTTTCATTTTGTTAAATTGAAAATAATTTGAGAGAGATATAGGTCTGATGAAAATGGAATGTATGACTTAATTGATTTGAATGATGTTAAAGAGATTTGCACCTACCTTCATAAATACTGAAGATTAATATTCTGTCGATTCTGGCCCGTGTTTTGTAGGTTAATATCGTTCAGCATCTTGTTCAGTAAGCATTATTATCCAAGTTACTTAATTGTATATATTTGTATTTTTTTTCTTTGTCTCCAATTTAGGGCTTGGACCATCTGACTCTGTTGGGGCCCCATGTTTTACCGACTTCTTTT
This sequence comes from Tipula unca, assembly GCA_951394425.1. Classification (NCBI taxonomy): domain Eukaryota; kingdom Metazoa; phylum Arthropoda; class Insecta; order Diptera; family Tipulidae; genus Tipula; species Tipula unca. Next base: position 189,297,590 of record OX596381.1, read on the forward strand.
GCTTCGGCTCACGTGTGAAGTTACGGTTTCCTTGTGAATTCTACTCTAATTCGTGTTATGTCATTCGGGTTTTTCCTCAATGTGCGCCCGATCTCGGTCTATTTGTGATCTTTTGTTTGCGTTTCCATGTTTCACGCCCATACAGCAGTACTGAATTTACACATGCATTATGAACATTCGTAGCTTCGTGTTCCTTGACAGGACGGACACATTCCAAATCTTATGGAGCAGGTTCAAAGTATTTCTTGCTCTGTTTATGCGTTGACTGATGTCTTTTTCAGAGCCGCCTGTTTTTGTTATAGTACAATCAAGGTGGACACTCGTGACTTCTGCAGATTGAATTGTTCTTTTATTCATATCTTTTTTTTTCACGATTGAAATGACCACCACTTGACACGCTGATAACCTTCTTAATTTTCACTTGAGCTTCTGTTGCTAATTGAGGTAAGTTATATAATCATCTTCACTTCCTAATCCTAATTGATTATTTGATCCCATTCTCCAGCTATATACTTCATCGGTATCGAAAATTGCGAATAAACGGGTATCGCCACATGTTATGAATTTAGTATTAACATTTTCTAATGGTTTCAAAATTGTTAATTCTTGGTATGATACAATGGTATGATGCTGCCCTCCCGCAATATTTTTTACATTTTGGAATTTTTTTAATTTTGGAAAAAGCTGAGGGTCACCCGATTTTTCCAAGCCTAGTTGATTGTAATTGTTCAAACCGAATGCATAAATTTGATTCGTATTTAGTTTTCGAACGAATGTACTGAAATAAAAAGATTAAGTTTAGCACAGTAAAAATAATGATAAACTAACCACCAAATTACCAATATGCAGTTGCCCAAATTTTATCACTTAATAATTTCTGCCATTTTTTGTAAACTATGCCTGCAGATTTTAATAAATCATTCTTTCCTCTCCTACTTGTACCAAAAGCTGAGCGCTCTGTTATACGACCAAGTTGCCCTTGTTCCCCACAACCAATTGTATACACTATGCCGGTTGATGTTAGCATAATTAAATGATTCGAGCCTGTGTATTTTCTGCGGTCTCTTCTTATCATCTTTTTCACTTGTGGGCTATATTTTCATATTTTTTTCAGATTTCCGTCGTATCTTGGTGACATAGTTGTAACTTGAGTTGACGACGTTCCTCGATTTTTTTCCACGTATCATCGCTAATCCATGGTTTTCTGGTGTTGTCTTGGTAGCCGAGCACATTGGGAGCAGTCTTGATGTAGGCGTCTTCTAGTTTTTTCCCTTTTTGATCGTTGTTGGTACTGGTTTCATTGCTTGTTAAATTGAGTTGGAGCATTTCTTCGAATGTATTATTTGGTCAGTGTTTCTCAATCGCTTGATGTTAAACTTCCTCTGATATGTTTTTATAAGTGTTTTCAAAGCCGCTGGTTTGACTTTGAAAGTTGCTATTACCAGTTTGGTGGTCGCTTTTTACATCTGCTCCTCGCATTATTCTGACATCCTGCAAGGAGGATTTGATTTGGGTCATGGTTCTGCCATCTGGTGATGTCCAAGTCTATTTGTGTATTTCTTTATGTGGGAATTTGCTGCCTCCTATGAATAGTTGGTTTGTCATCATTAATTTTATCCTGTGAATTTACGTTCCACAATTTTTCCAACTTAAAACTACTTATATACAATTACTAGACAACATTTCCAAAGCGAATTGTTAAGCCAAACCTTAACATATGTTCCACAATGTTTCTCTTGTAATTTATACATAATATCTAGTAGGTTAACTGCATTGTCTCTGTAGAGAATAAATCAAAATTGTGATTTGCTTGATATAAGTACCACAATTTTTTGCTGTGTTGTACATTTTATTAAACTAAGTTTATGAACGATAAAATTATACTTTTTAAAGAAACATGCGGCCTTATAATCGCTTTAATCATGATTTAGGACATATAAAGATAAATTTGTGTTCCACAATATTTTTTTTTCATACAATTCTATTAACTAAATCTAGGTTTTTTCACATCGGCTACAAGTATTAATATTTGGGCCATAAGTATAGATCAAAGGTTGTGACATCCCTATAGCTGCAACATGTTCCACAAATTTTAACAATCTGTCAAATTATTATATACTTTAAATTTAAAACATTAGATGAACAATTTTCAGATTGGATGGTTTTGGGATATAAAGATACAGCAAACGAGAATTTTCAAGAAACTAAAAAAAAAAATTAAAACAACACTGTACTACAAACCATTTTATTAACACTTCCGCACATAATTTACATTTTCCAACCAAACCAAAACAAAACATTGATGCAAACCATTTGACCAGAAACGCGGTTTGGTTAAAATATTTTCATAACCTCATAACCCCATTCTGCCATAATGATATATGTATACGTATATATACTCGTACATCCCACATTCTGATTTACACATAGTGTAGTAAAACACTATATGCCTGTATATATAGACAATACTTTCCCAGAAATTCCACAATACTCCGGATACGTTAATATTTATGTATTTTTTTATACATTTTTATTCGGAAGTTTATTTAGTTCTTTGAAAATCATAAAACTTTACTTTTTTGGGAAAATTTATTTTTTATTTATTTATTATTTTTCTTATGTCGTTTGTTAAAATTTAATTTAATAAAAACTGAACACGTTTTCTCCTCTAATCACTTAATTATAATTTTTTTTTGTGTACTAATCACAATTGATTTAATCCGGATTATTTCAAAATATTTTATAGATTGTATATACTAATTTTTTAAATTCATTTGCTTAAAATAATCGTTAACATATTTGTCAACGAATATTGTACAACAAAATTCACACGCAAATTTTCTCTTTGCTCTAAGTCTTTTGGTCTTTAAAAATTTTATTGACAAATTTCGATCAATTACATAAAGATCGCGATTATATGATTATCGTTTGAAGTTAAAAACTAGAAATTTATAACGCTATGTAGTAAGCCAATACATTATATTATTTATTGTTCCCGGTTTAATCCCGTTTCAATAACAACAAAAAAAGAGTCGCTTAATGGACTAACAAAAAACCAGCTTATAAAAAATTGTTATTAAACAAAAAACCGCTATATACAATTTCCCATGTCGCGCTAAATTTTTTTTTTTTATATCAATTTATTTAATTTCATATATGAACGATTTTGAAATCGTCCGATTAAATCGGGTACCATTTTTAATTTTATAGTTTTTTATACGCGCTGCTCTATACGCTATTGGATTGATTGAGTTTTTATTTTACGTTTAGGAGTGCAAAAAACGCAAATTTGTATATGTGCTCAGTCAATTGAATCGAAATGATGAATTTGAATATTTATATACACACATAAATTGATAAAATGCCGATACAGTTCAAGAAACTACTGTGAAGCGGAAAATATGAAATGAAATGTCGTGCGCGCGATGATGCGAAGTTCAAAGACTTATTTTTTATTTTTTTGGTTACGGTTTTCTGCCGATCTGGATGTCATAATATTTATTATGATTATTACTTTATAATTGAAAGTATCATTATTGTAGAAAAAAAGTTAAATATTTGCGGTAATTGTAATGGCTAATTTAGTTTCACTTGACCGAACCGGAATTATATGAAAAAACTAAACTTACTCAATATTTGTATATGTAGTCGATATACCCTTCAATGTCATTTACTTGCTGTGTATACCAGCCAATCCAATTATGTTTCCTTTCCTTTCATATAATATATACTTATGTATCATGTATGTATAGCTCTTTAAAAATATCAAAATTGCTTTAGACCAAAATGAATGTCAATTGGATTCAATCAATTGTGAAAACAAATTAAATTGTTTTTTTATTTGTTCCAAAAGGGCATTTCCGGGATATTGTTTATACCAAAAAATATTTTCTAAAAAAATGTATCTCGTTTAATACACTTTAAATTTGAATGAAAAACGGATGTATCTACATATATAGGATATATATTGTTACAATGAATAGGGTATAGTGTCATCCCAGCCCGCATTAAGTACATAACAAATATATAAATTATTACATGCTGAGCAAAATTAATAAGACCCCAGGGAGTACTGGTTTTCACAATAGGTACAATACAACATTTCGAATGGTATTGTCGTACTTATTGAATTTTTTAAATTTGATATATGGCAACACTAAGCACATATAATCAGTGGTTTTGAACCGTTGTTCCTCGAATGTAGTACATAGCTGTAAAAATTTTATAATTTGTTATTTTTTAAAATTAAAATTAATAAATCGGCTCAAGTATTAAAAAAAAATCGGATGCTTTTATGGATGATTCGATCTAAATATTATGAGACGTCCATCCCCGTACATCAAGTGTACATTTCCAGCAGGCCTATGACTCGATGAATCGAGAGAGTTTGTGGTCTGCCCTGGAATACCTATATAGGAATGCCAACAAAATGTGTACGATTGTGTTGAATGACATATAGTGACGCAGTCTCAATGCTGTGTTAAAGTTGAGAACAGGCTATCGACCATTTTTGCAGTTAACTTGGGTGTTCGGCAAGGAGATCTCTCTCTTTAATCTCATATTTCATATGCAGATGACATAGGCAGGCGTGATTGGACTAAATACCAAATTAGTGAAGGAAATCCTTGATCCGCTTGTAGAGTTTTCAGCTTCTGTACGATTGTAAGTTTTCAGCTTCTGGACTCCAGATCAATGAGTCCAAAACAAAATACATGATCTCTGGTTATAGGGATAATGGCACACCACCATTTTACTAGTGGCCGTTGTTATGTTTGGATGTGAAAGTTGGGCGCTGACGGATGAGTACGAGAGATGACTCCCTACATTTGAAACAATCATGCGTGTGATTACAAGCCGCAAAGTATATGGTACATAGCAAGCTCTGTACATCCCCGATATTTTACATGAAATAAGATCACAGCGAGTACGATGGCTTGGTCACGTTTTGCGTGCTGATCCGGAACGAATTGTGCAGCGGTCTCTGAAGAAAAAGCCACCATATGGTAGGCGCAGAGGTCATTGCAGGCGACGATGGCTCCACGGTGTAGAGAATGACTTGGCCTCTTCAGATTACCTAAGACAGTATGAAGACCATGCCCTGCAGCCAAATTGTTGACTCAGTAAGGGGCCAGTAATAGCCTTTAAAAACTGATTATTATTTTTATCATTAAAGAAAATTCATTAAAGTAGAAATCAAATTCTCTAAACGTTTTTAAATTCTTGCAGGGAAAGGTTAAAAGGCACTAATACTAAAAATATAATAGCGAACAATTTTCTAAACTGAAAAACCTGCTCGAACTACCAAACGAGATAACCAAAATTGATATTGAAATTTGTTCCAAACTATTAAATGATCTGTAAAGTTTATCCATTCTACTCAAACAGCACCAGAGCACATCCCAAAATTCATTGACGCGGTGATAATTTATTCTTCGTTTTAAACGATACGTACATACCCATACATAGAAAATTATATAGAATTTATAGGAAAAAATAATAATAACAACAACAAAAAACGGTTATAATATAAAGTTTTCCGGTAATTTAATTTCATTTACTGATTTTGATAAATCACCATAATTTTCCTCTATATAATGGTATATATATACGCATACATACATACATATATGTTTTTAGGTATGTCAATTTTTATCCAAAAATACATAAAACACAAAAATAAAAATGTCGAAAATTTTTTGTAACGAACTGAAAAATTGTAAATAAGTCTCTCGGTAGGTATACGTAATAAAATATAGGGAAAAAACAACAACATCCCTTCCCAAATATCAGTTAAGTGAAATTTTTTTGTTTAAAATTAGTTTTTAGTTGTATATAAAAAGGATAAACCTAAATTTTCCTTCTTACTTTTGTTGTTAATCCTCAGACTCAATCTTTTTTCAATTTTTAAATATAATTTTAATTTTCTTTTCATCGAAGTTTGTGATTAGTTGGATATTGTATAAAATATGTAGTTAAAATACAGTAAGAGCCTATTAATTACACACAAATCGAGTATAAATCCGTTGGCTTGAGTTGAATATGTAAAATCTCTCGGCTTAGTTACTGACGACTTAAGTGTAAATTATTTGACTTAATAATGTTACCTACTTAAATGAGGCCAGACGCATCTTCTAAATAATCAACTTAGGCTAAATGTATCTGGTGACTTATTACTGAGACTTAATTCTCAATGTGAATAGTTTGGCTTAAGCTTGAAGTGTGTATTGTTTCAGAACAATCACATTATACATAGTAAACTTAATTTATTTTACATATAAAATTCAATGTCACTTATGCTGAAACTAAGCCACTTAACCCTAAACTATAAAATTTAATTTTGACTTAAATCCTTTTTATATTTATTTCTAATCCTCAGACTCAATCTATATTCAATTTTTAAATATAATTTTCTTTGCATCAAAGTTTGTTGATTGGCTCGAGCTGAATATGTAAAATCAGACGGTTTATGTTATGAATATGTGTGGCTATAATTAATAGACTACTTAAGTGTAAATTATGTAACTTAAAAATGTTATCATGGTGCAAACCCAGGATTCTATTGCTGCAGCTTTATAAGTAACGTCAATGACCTAAAGCCACAGCAGAGATGAGAGCACACCTCTCTGAAGACAGCCTTTGGTAACCTTAACAGAAACTAACACCCCATCCAGCCTCCACAGTGCGAAATTTAAGGATGAATTCAATCCATAAAATAATGGTGCGATCAGTACCAAAATTGCTACAGGCAGAAGTTATCGTAGCAAACGAAGTGCTATCGAAAGCTCTAGCAATATCCAGGAAAGTACCCACAAGAAACTCCTAATTATTAAAAAAAAATTCAATCCTGGTTACAAGTTCATGTAGAGCAGTTTCACAGAACTTACCGATTTACCGAGTGGCCAGGTGATTAGAAAATGGTCTCTAATGAATGTATCGACAATTCTTTCGAGAGCTTTAAGAAAAGTTGAGGATGAACTAATAAGCCGAAATGACTTAGGGTCCATATAATCGGACATACCAGCTTTCGGGATAAAAACTACTCTACTCCTGCTCCAAGAATTTGGAACAGTGCTAAAAGCTAAAAGGTGGAGCAACTGATCATGAATTAGAGGAAAGCCCTGCTGTAAATCAGCAGAAGAAGGGGCAAAGGTGCATCTTATAAGATGCAAAGGAAAATAGCCTCCAGTGCAAACCATCACGATTGATCAGCTTGTGAGGCAAATTCCAATCGGGGCTTGAAACAGACTTCCTAGTGAGCTCGGCACAATATCATCCGAGTTGACAATATCACAACCAGGAAAATGAACAGAAAAGAGCAGCTCACCAATTTCCTTGTTGGAAGAAATTATCGTAATTGAGAGAGAAAAGACCCCAATCGGTTAATTTTCGATTGCGGTAAAGTTTAAGAGGCGGTCGTTTAAGGTATTTATTAAACGAGATACACCCTCACCCTCCAGTCTAAAACTAATTCAATAATGGACATGGAGCATAGACTAATGTCAATCACCTCAAAAGTAGGCTCGCATCCAGTATTGAGAATCAAGCTCAGAGGCGCTTATATAGTTAAGCCGTGGTTAATGTTCGTGGTTAATGTTCGTACTACCCCAGATCGTGTGATGACCAATAGCACCACATCCAATCACCAAAGAGATATGCTTATTATTACACCATATCACAAGATTAGTGAGTTCCTCAGAGGGAGGAGGTGAAGAAGAGTCATACGGGAAATAAACTGAGGCGATGACCAGTTTAGTACAGGAGTTACCGGATAGCAGAGTAATGAGCACAGCCGTAACATCAGCCGAGCTACACTCGTGAATAAGATCTACATTAATATTGTTGCCAATAAAAATACACGCTCGAGCTTTATTGACAGAATTCTTACAGAATATTCTGCCATTAAATAAGTTCAATCCAGAGGCAGCATTATCAAGAAGATATGGTTCATGAATTAGGCAAATATCTGTATGCGTTACAGAAAGCAATTTCCTCAATTCAAATAAAGCTGACTTACTCTGTTGCAAGTTGATCTGTTTTATTCTAATCATGGACGACATTGTAAGGTCAGGTAGAAAGGAGAATAACAGCTGTCTAAGGACCATTGATAATCTTGAAAGAGATCCTCTTCAGAACGTGCTGCAACAACAATCAACAACGAAGTATTTCTGGTCAACCCGGAAAACAATCGATTGGTGATTCGCCTCACGTTTCTAACGGACTACTTTCCATCCCTCAATTTACCCTAAACGGACCAAGAATCCGTGTTAGTAACAGAAGTGGTTTTGGGGGTCTCCAACCGATAGTTGACAACCACTCCAAACATCTTTCATTTTAGAGATTACCTCATAAAACCACTTGTAGGTTTCGTCATTATTGCACCTGCAAATGAAGTCACCATCGGAAAGTTAGCACCCAAGCAACTACGGTACAAACCCTGACGATTTCGCCTTTTAAGTCAAGAACACGAGAGATAACCGGATTGTTCTCCCGAACAAAAGAATCGTAGATTCAGCGACGGTCTGCGCATAGGACATATAAAATTCAATGTCACTTAAGCATACATCTAAGTATAAATTATAAAATTTAATTTTGACTTGAGTCTTAAAAAAAAATGTTTGGTTTAAAATTGAAACTTAAATGAGAATTAAATCCTGAGCTATGTTAAGTCAGAATATACACCATTAATATATTTGATAAATTGTCATTTGACTTAATTTTGAATTATTAAAAAAATGTATTTTTCAAATCGGTAATCTACGACCGTTTATAATATTTGTGGAATAAAGTTTGGAGATTTTTAAAATGCTCGGAATATTTTGTGTTATTTTAAAAACTCGCGATAAGCTAAGAATTTTTTTTTTGGATAAAGTAACCAAAAACTTTAAATCTATTCTAACCTATTGGTTGGAGTTGCATAACTGATTGAATTTGTGTAATACAATTATACTTAAGTATGAATAATTTGGCTTAAGTCTGAATTGTGAGCTTCAAACATATATACATATTTAGAAAATTAACGTAAACTTAAACTATACCAAGTCCACGTACTCCAAGAATTTCAAATTGTTAACGATCAAATCATCATGTCGTTAATAAAATAATTAAGCTCAGAATTTCGTAAGAAATCTGTACTTTAGATGATATCATGTAAAACTTAAGACTAAATCGGTTTACACTGTTGTAACACTAGCATTATTTGTGCATTTTAGTCCGGGTTGCAAAGTGCTGTACAGCTTTGCCTTTCTTTCTTTGTTGTTGTGGCCAATAAGTTGATTTACTCTGTTATTTTCGAAAACTAAGTCTCCTCAAAAAAAAGTCGAAGCCAGACAGAGAAATCAACAACTAACCAAATAAATAAATATTTATATTTGTGTTTGTCACGCATGCAGTAGATCTAGAAATCCGATATGTGTGTCACTATATTCTGCGGATGTACATTCCTCTCAGAAACCCTACATATAAATCCGATCATTTCCGTTTTTTTTATATCACAGACAAACGTAGCCCAAAATAAAAAGGATTACAAAATTTAAATTTAAAAACAAACCAAATATATAATTATGTTTTGACGAAATATTAAACCAATTAACCTTCATATGCGCATTGAAATCACAAACTATTTAATTAATCAATTTGTTTGTAGACGTAACTAATATTTATAGTTTCAAATTACCATTTTTAAAACTATAAATAAATTTTAAAAACAACCCGTGAGACATATATGACCGATACATGCAATTGATTTACCCACAGAAGAAAAAAAAATCCACGATATCAAAGTGTTTACATTTTTAAATTCCAAAGTCGGCGGAAATAAGCAACAAATTTGGTTCGGTTTAGGTCGCGATCATCGTATATATAGAAATGTATATATACATAATTATTACGACAAATATGTTAAGTTAATAAAAATTCCATTCTTCTTATTATTGCTATTGTATCATTTACGATGATCACCTTAAAACGAAACCGGTATGCGTATATCTAACAAATCTAATAATGATCTGATTTTTGTTTTTAGTCTATCAGATTCTATATACTCGCGTATATCGCATATAGATGAAGAAAAGAAATATACAAAAATAAAATCGTCATCCGGCGCCTAGATTCCATGACATAACGAAATAAAATAAATTTTAATAAATAAAGTCCGATGATCGTTAAGACGGTGGTAAATAATGTAACTATCATTCACTTGAATGTCGAGAGTCTGTAACACCTTTTTATTATTATTATTATTGTTGATGTTTAAAGAACAAATTTCGGTAAAATATTTGAAGTTCTACCTGCTGCGCGTCTTTGAGTATTTTTTAAGGATCTTTAAAATGTTTGTACTTTAAATATATACGTAAAGAGATCGATCGATTTTTACGATCCTGTGTGAATTTTTTAAATAAATTTCACTCTAGATATATCACATGACATGTGGTTATGAACCTAAAAAAAAAGAAATGAACACAACAATGAAAATATTCAACGTGAGAATATTTTTGAAATATATTTTTCCGCTTATTGTGTGTGTGTGTGTGTGTGTTTGTATGCGATATGGGAGACAGATTTGTGCGTACATATATATAGTGGTGGTGAATGGAAATTTGAGTTTTATGTGAAAATGCGACATACATGTACAATTTGCAATGTATGGTTGAAAACATTATGTGTATACTAATAAGGGTTAGGAGCTGTTAATTAAATATATAACATTTATACCTGTCAGCTAAATTCTATATACGAATCGCAAGAATTCATTTTCTCGACACATAATTACGGTACGAAGAATTATACCACCGCACATGCATACACAAAAAAATTTAAGGGACGAAAACTATGTGTATGTATAAAGCGTTAATTTATTTTATTACTTGAACGTGATATTTTATATGCTTTTCTCGCCATTTGAATCAGTACATTAATTTTCACCTGTACACATTCAATATTTAAGGATATCATCTTTAAGATATTTATCTTGAACAAAAAAACACATTTTTTTTTTATATTCATCAATGTAATAAATAAAGACGATATATGTATTGATAACAAAAAGACATGCAATGTACATAGATACATATACATAAACGAGCCAAGTGAGAATTTTGTTTCTCAATTCTCTGGGGGGGGCATATTATCCGAATACAAATATGTTTTTGTTTTCGTTTTGATGTTTTTCTTATTTCTAAGAAAATATGTTTTTATACTTTTATTTTATTAAGATGAATACAAGATGAGGTTCATCTTCAGTGGGAATTAAAGTCCACAAAAAATACGACAAAAACTAAAAAAGTTCGTCATAAAGTTGTATATATGTACCTAACCTACATAACATATGTATGTAGTTTGTATATTCATAGTAAAACTATTTTTAATAGTTGTTTTTTGACAAGTGAATATCTAAATTTTTAACTAACTGAAAAGAGGAAAATGTAAAGTAATTTTTGCTAGGGGTTTAAGGGTTTGTTTTTTGAATAGAATTTAAAAATCAAAACCAATCATAAATTATTAATCCATTGCGGAGTACAATTTGAAATTTGTACACATTTCGAAATCTACCCAAATTCTAGTCTGAGTGTTGAATTTGCTTGAGTTAGCAATTACTACTTTAGGTCTAACTTGCCGAGTTTGAATCTCTCTTTAAATTCAAGACAATTTTGTAATTTGATTTCCAATCTGCTTAAATTACAGTGGAATTTGCATAAGTATTTCATAATTTACACTCAAAATTCACTCAGTTTGTAACAATTGATTTATATAGTTTATCAAATTTTTAATAATTTCACTCAACATTTGCTTAATTTTCATTCAAATTTAATTCGCTTTGCTTCTGTTTTTTTTAATTCCGGTTGAAACCCCAGATCTTTATTAACAATAATTTTCGCAAATTAATTTCGTACTCTACTTTTGAGTACCTAGTCAAATTTTGTCATTTTACATTTTTAATTCTATTAAAATTTCACTCAAATTCTTATCACATTAAATTTAAATTTTATTCAAATTATACTTAAAAATTTAAACTAACTGGGATACCAATGTCTAATTCCACTCTTCTTGGAATTTCACTCAAATTCTTCAAAATATTTTTGTATTTGCTTGATTTTTTTTAAATTTGGCTGGCAATACCACAAAGGGCCCATAGTGCAAACCTTGGATTCTATCAAATCACGTTCTGCATCCTTAGCCAATTGGAGAAGTTTGAAGCAAGGTAGAGAGGATAGTAGATGCACAGAAATTGTCCTGGAATTAAACACATGAGATCTAATACAGTCGAAAGCAGGGCAGCTGCCGATGAACATCATCATCTTCAAGGCATTCATCACATACGACGTTGCTGGCTAATCCTATGCAATAGACCAAACCCTTGAAACGGCCATGGCCAGTAAGAATCGATACTAATATTCATGAGTTTATCCTTTTTTAATCAAAGAGAGCCGCCTTACGGCAGGTGGGGGTAGATGACAACGCTTGCTTTAAGTGAAGTTAAGCATCATGTTTGATTATTTATTTACCAATGTAGTGAGGAAACGGAGCAGCAGGTTCAGGTCCAACGAAACATAAACGTGAGCCAATTTTTGCCAAATTGTCTGCGATTTCATTACCTTCAATGTCATAATGGACAGGTACCCACAAGTCCGTAACTTTGTTATTACGGCAGAGAAGATTTATAAAATTCTTACAATCCTTCACCAATTTTGAGTTGGTTAAAGAATCCTAAAGGAGTTGAGAACAGTTTTACTGTTAGTACAGAAAATAATATGTTTACCATTAACCGAAATTAATAGCTGTAACGGCACATGTTACTGAACAAAGCGATAGTTAAATAGTGATCTCTGATGAATCAACAATTCTTTCTAAATAATTGAGAAAGGTTGATGACAGGCAAATTGGGCGAAAAGATTTGGGGTCTGTAAAGTTCGATTTTACTCCTTTACTTGATAAGAGTAAACAGATAAAGTTAATTTGGTGTCTGAATCAATAGGCAACCATTATAAATTTAATTTGAATAAATAACGACGCGTCACGGATGTCATCAACTGAAATATCAATATGCAAGACGACATTGACCACCGCGCGTATATATTTCAATCATAATATTTCTACAATAATAATAAAATTGTATAACTCGTTTCTAATCAACAGATGAAATTGATTGATACACGTAATAATATTAAATTCAAGATCACCACCGGATGAAACTATAATATTTATTCTGCGACTTTGATTTATTTTTAATAAGCAAGCATCAACCTTTATACATATAGATATGTATGTACATCCTTGCATATGTCATCTTAAGCTGCTCTAATCAATTATGAAACTGCTATAGATGATATAGAGTCGAGTACGTATATTATGGATCAACTTCCTGATGACAAAACGTGATGATGCCAATAACAACCAAAAGACATGGATTTCCTGCACTCAAAAATTGCATTGCGCATTATAAACGTGATGTGCACGCGTTAACTTTCACATACAGATCACATTTATTTTGTTCCCAATCCTATAAAACTTTGTGTTACGGTTTTTTTAGTGTTTGAAATTTTTTTATATGGTTTAACCGGAAACGAATTTATTGTAACATCAATGATACATTATAAATATAAATTGCACGCGAAAGCTCGACAGTAAATTAAAATTAAATTCATAAATGACATATCAATTATACGAGTTTTATATAGAAATTGGAACACAAGTTTTATATAAAATATTGCGAGTTAGGTAATAGACATAATAGAAAATTGTTTAACCGTGCGTAATATATTTTCGAAAGATAAACCATGAATATGTAATTAAAATCCATAATTAGAGATTGAAAGTATGTGTAATTCTCAAAAATTCGATTAGTTCGCGCATTTGCATAGTACATATATGTCATAATTTGCTGGATTAACGTCTAGACATAAGAAATTTTGCAAAACAAAATTATGTAAAGAGATTAGATGTTGTGATATAACGTTAACACTTTGACAACCAAAAGTTACTTATTGGTCACATTATAACTTGAAAGTTTCAAAACAGTTAATTTTTTTTTTTTAAACTGCCAATGGCTTTCTTCTTGGATCTTTCTTTATACGAAACTAACAAGAAGTGTGCAAAGCTTACAATCTAAAAAATATATTATCTAAGTCCTATTAACCTATGTTAAATACTTATTATTAGTATGCATGAATAATCATTAATTAATTTAAATGTGTGTTAGCTAAATTAAATTTATCAATACATTAGTTCTGCATAGTCATCTATATTTGCCTTCCTAATTCATTGGGGTGAGTTTCCAGTTTCGAAAGGTACTTCAAACTGTGCCCATGTATCATATCTTTGACCGTTTAATCCCAAGATCTCTATGGATATTGCAATTTCGGATATATCACGGAAGATTTGTAATACAGCATATTTGGTGCTCTTGTACAGCGCCATAGCTGAATTATATATGTCCATATAGGAATTAGGGTCATTTTGTATAGTAGAACCTTGTATTCTATAGGGAAAGTTTTGATTTTCTTCCAATCACCCAGTACATTTATGAAAGATTTATTTTTATTTGGTTGTCGTTTGATTCAATGTGTTTTCTCAATGTCAATCTTCTATCAAGATGAAGACCCAAGTATTTGACATTTGATTGTTGAGAAATGGTTAGGCTGACCAGATAATTTCGAACGCAAAAACGGAGGTTTAATAAAATTTAAATATTTGAAGACGTTCCAACCAAGTAACAAACAATTTTTGCAGTCCAGCTAAAGACAATTACATTTTTAATCAGTCCCTGATTTTGAGGCGAATCAATCCTTTGACTGATCTCGGGTCCCTATATAAGCTGATCAAAAATTGTAATTTTATTTGAATTTTAACACGATAGAATGGTCACTGTGTTGGGAGGAAGACTATATTCATAAATATTAACACTGTATATTTGTATATATGTAAGTATGTACCAGTAATGGCCGCAAATATTATATACATTGATATTCGCCTTTCAAGCTATAAAAAATTATCGAAAGTCAATCGTACATCTAAAATTCAGAAATTTCTATAAAACGAACTGAAATTCTACAATAAAGCTTGATTTACACTTGACGACTTTCGACGTCTACAAAAAACCTGAGATACAATGATTAAAATTTATTAAAGCGAGAACGAGAAAAATATATCGTCTGCAAAAAAAAATCATACCAAAACGATCCCAGTAAACCAAAAAAAAGCAGATGTAAACGAAAAAAAGATGTCGAGCTTCATCTGCTACTATAAACAGACGTCAATTCATGTACTTAAAATGTATAATATACTAAATTTTGTACACACATTGAAAATAATTTAAAATATTATAGTTATTTTAGTTATTATAGTTATTATTAGTTATTATTAGTTATTTTTGACGTTTCTTGCAGATCTGCTTAATCGTTCAATGTAAAGCAAGCTTTGTACATGCGAAATTGTACGAAAAACGAATTAAAAAAAAAAATTTTAAAATCCGAATTAAAATTTAAATTTCCAAAATATTTGAAAAGTTTCAAAAATTTCATATTTAAATTTTAACATTTAAAATTTTTTTAAATTAAACAAATTTTTAAAATTTAAATTGATTTTTTAAATATTGTATTTTGAATTTAAGTATATATTCCATTAAAAAATTTAATGAATTACCCAACGATATTAAAAATCTGCCAATTTTAAATTTTAGAACCGTGGCGAATACAAAAAAAAAATTGTTTTTAAAAATTCAAAATTAGATCAACTACATCGATCTGTCGAATTTTGAAATTTGGTTACAATTTCGTAAATTTGACAAACCAAACATATTGAATAGTTTCACATTTATTTTTAAATATTGGTTGCCGTTTTAGAATTATGGCTTGAAGAAACTCAACGCACGGGACGCGTGTCTAGCTTATGTTTGAAAATTAATTAAAAATTTGGAAATTATAATTAAAATTATTTTTACAATTTTAAAACTACCTGTAAAATTTGAAAGCTTGCTATTCTGGGTGGAAGATTTCGTTCCAAAAATAATACAAAAAAATTTCTGAAGTTTATAATTTAAATTATTTTGAACAAATTTCAATCTAAATCATTTAAACTTATAAATATTAAATTTTACATCTATTTAGTTCCGGTTAAAATTGGGAAGAGTAATTTTAATTTTCAAAATGTAAAATTTCGTCTAAGAAAAAATTTTTTTTAAAATTAAATTTTGAAATAAATCTTTTAAATTCTTTATAATAAGATTTTAATTTTAAAACTTAAAATAATTTGGCATCTAAAACTGTTGAAATATAAAATATACGATTCCAAAATTAAATTTTATCCTTTTAATAAATTAATAGATATTCTAAGGCTAAGATAGATTTAAATTTTTAAAAGAAAATTCTTCATTTTAACAACAAAATTCTAAACATCTAAAGTGTCCATAAAGTGCGTTGTTTCATATCTGAGACTCTGGATTGTTTGTGTCAAAACTCTTCATTTAATTTCGAAACGGCTATTTCTTCACCTTTTTGGAAAATTGAGTAATTAATTATTTAAGGACTAATTAAAAATTTCTTATTTAAGAAAATTCTAAAAATTATAATTCGAAAATTTTAAAAATAAGAAATTTAAAACTTTTGTTTAAACCTTTTTTTTTTTAAACTTTTCAATCAATAATTAAATTTTAAGTCAGTCAAGTTTTTCAATATTTTGTAAATGTGCTTTGTAAAGCAATTTAATACCAAATTTTAGTCGACCCTACCAGTCATTCATATAGCAAAACAGTGTAAATGTATAGTTTCCATATGGTTTCATTGATAATATTTATCACCATGAAATACGCGTGTCCCGCATGTCGGGTATGTTTAGACCATTAGGTATTTAAGTGCCAACCTGAACATATCACTTAAATTTCTACTTTGACAATTTATACTCCATTCTAAATTCGTTTGAACGCGATCATTTACAAATAGTTTAGTACATCACAGCACAAGTACACTGAGTATCTAGCTTAACTTCCAATGCTATCCAATTCAAATTGGAACCTCCGGCTAGTTAATGTTTCTTTTAATTGTTAAAACAATAACACATGTTCAATGGTCGAGATACTTTGTTTAACTACATATTAAGACTTGGATACGATGAAGTGTCAATGTACGCCTAATATTGATAGGAATAGAGCTGGAAATATAAGCTTATTCAACGGACGGATTCAAATAAGCTGGACATGTAAGCTTATTCAACGTAAATGTTATGTGTGTTGATTTGTTTTCATTCGCTTTTCCAATTCTCATATTTGTATAAGTGATCTTGCAACTCTCGTGATGCAGTTTGAGTTGCGGTTGTTGGTAATCGGCAGCATACAGCAAATACAATACTCACCCCAGTACGCTGCATTGTGGAACTCCTGCGTTTATGTCATTTAGTTCAGTAATGGCTGACTAGTGTTTAACCTAGTATTCTATTTGCAACAAGTAGCTTTCAAGTGCTGCATGCATTTTTTTGGCAGACGAGTTTTAATTTTATAATGTCTAAGAAAACTGCCGAACAATACTTCTTTTCTTCTAATGCAAATTTAACTTTGTTAATAATTCTGTGCACCTGCTCTAAAGTACCATGTTGGTCTCGAAACCCAAATTGGGGGTTTGGTATAATCTGTCCTTCAGATAATGTTGATTTTAATTTTTGTAATACCCTTTCTTCAAAAAGTTTAGAAATCATCGGAAGTATACTATGGATGGATCATTTGGTTATGGATCATTTCTCGTCTTATCGCATTTTTTTGAATCATGAAGTTCACCACTTGATACATTATACTGATCCGGTACACTTTTTGGGTTCCCCTACAGTGATTTTGCGATGCAGTAACATCGGTTGAAGAACCTTTTCCCCGATTTAAAATATTTACAATAGATTTGGCATGGGAGCCTTGCATGAATGTCGGTCACCTCTTCACTGCTCTCCATTCGTTTAAAAACAACAGTCAACCTCTTTTGACTTTTCAGCTGGTAATATTGTTTTCCGGTTTGATCGAAATGGTTTACAAGGTTGAATTGTCAAAACAGTTAAATTTCCGCAAATAATGGTTACATCGTGATAAATTATCCTTAAATTTAATTGCCCATTTATGAATAATTTTCAAAATGCCATTATATTGTATGCCAACCAATTACATAATCCAATAAATCATTTATAAATATTTATTAAATAATTACTATGCTATACGAATTAATCCGACATCAAATGATAAATTCCATTATGTTCCGTAAACATAATAATTACTGCCCCTTCCACACAAACCATTCATTGTGTTGTTGGAGCTTCGTTTTAATTATATCCTTAAATTGTGTGTTGTTCTGAAAACCAATTAACTTATTGAAAAGATTAAAAGAATAACAAAACATTTTAAATTAAATTGTTTTAACGACATATGCTACAGTAGCAAACCAATTTTATAGTTTTAGAGATGACATCGCACTTTAATTAGGAAAATCGTATTTTATTGTGTTTTTTTTTTTTTTTGATTTAGTCTCCAGTTCTTATAAGCATAATATAGAAATGAAACTAAGCAAATAATTTTTATTTTTTTTATTTACAGATGCTAAAACACGTACAAATTTCGCCATTACGTAACCGAGCCGATTCATTGTCAATACGATCGACAACATCGTGTGCCTCATCGTTGTGCGGTAGTCCGGAACCACCATCGTCGCACGAATGTACTCGAACACCGTCCCGGGCGTCAAGCTATTCTAGTTTAAGTGAAACATTACCACAGGTAAGTGTCTTATCTTATATATGTATAGCAAATTATCCCGGATTTCCTTTTGTATGGGCAACAAATATTTTATGATGAAATCATCAAACGACGTATATTATAGGTCATATGTGTATAGCTAGCTATATACAAAGAGTTTGTAAGACGGTGAATTAGATAACTCATTGAGTATATTATTTCCGGCATAATTATAGTTAATTGTATAGACAATACTAAATTTACTACTGATGCGCAAATAGTTAATGTCACACCTGTTCTAATAATATAGTTGCAAATAGAGTTGTACAAAATTATATTAAGTCACGTGTACCACTTTAATAAAAATAACTATACAATCAATTAGTACAAAAGCATGTGCATCCATAATCTAATTTTTTAAATTAAATTACAATTGCATACATACATGTATAATCCAATCAAACTTGTTTGAGTTGATTAATCGGATTATGTTGAAATTTATATTCAAATTATGTTTTTTATTGTGTGAATGCGAACGTACGTGTCTCATTGAGCGATATATCGAATTTGCAGGAAATCATATTATAGGTGTGATGATGTGGCGGAAGTTTGATATTGATATAGATTCGTCTATACGGATCAGCGTTTCCTAACCTATTAGAATGTTGGGCACGCAAAATTATTTTGTCAACATCACTAATGTTCCGCGGAACACTAATTACGAACCATTGACATATGTGTAGAGATAGATAAAAATATTATTTAAACGATATAATATCTATATAGTGCTAAAAATATACCTTGACGATGTGCATCTTAACCCAAATTCCGAACGTCAACACTAGATTATGGGTGATTGCACCTAAATCGTGTGTATATTATGTATATTCGACAGAAGTGATGGTGACAGATTTAATACTCCTTTCTTTTTCTCGATAACAAATGTAATTCTAGAATTTTCCAGTTTTGTTTTATGTTTGATTTTAGTTTTTTTATGGAAAATCTTAAAAATGAAATATTATTTTTCACATCAGTCAAAAATGATTTACCTCTAAGATTATTTGAGCGCATCAAATCTAAAAATAAATTTTATTTGAATGTTAAAATACGGAAATACCGTGGTATTGTCGATATTCCGGCTATACCCACCAGCAAGTTGGTCTATATACAATATACATATATGTATAACATGCTGTAACAATTAAATTAATTTGAACATTTGTCCCGGACCATCAAAGAGAAATGTCTTAAAGGCTTTCCTCCTCGCCTTGTTTTGTTGTGAATTCTCTAACAACACCATACAGTAAGATGAAACGACTTTCTGTTTATTTATGTTCTTAAAATATCTAAATTGGCTTATTGTTTAATAACAAACAATAATAGAAATTTTTTTATTGTTTTGTTTTAACCATCAGCCAGTTGGATATCCAATTTTCACACTTCTAAGTGATTAACGAGAAAATTTATTACTTTACTGTCGTAGAATCAAAGATATTTTTTTTGTTTATTTTTCAGACAACCATCAAAATATATACGGCATGTCTAAAAGTCGATATTGAATACAAAACACTTGGTATAACATGGGATACCACGAGTCGAGAGGTTATTGCGTCGGTGCTGCGACGCTGCAAGCAACGGCATCGTGATCCGCGTCTCTTTTACTTATCAATGGAAGTAACTGTTAGGCGAGCGGGGATACGTACGGTGCTTATGTTGGACGACGAAACGAGACCGGCTGTGCTGCAGACGTGCCATCCGAAGGGTGATTCAAGATTTTGTCTCCAACTCAAACCCGGCGGATTAGTTCGTGTGCACACATCAGCCCTACAACCTACGTCACAATACAAAAGTCTTGTTATTTCTGAGGAAACAACATCCGACGATCTATTGAGTATTCTCCTTTCGTGTTACAATTCAACCGAGCCGGTTGAACAATTTTCCCTGTACGAAGTGTGCCCCGGTCAGGAATACCAAAGAAAATTACATCCCGATGATTTGCCACTACGCGCGCAGGTACAACGACAACAACGTGGTGAGATCAGTCATTTTCTAGTGCGCCGCAATCCAAATTATCCACGTCGCCGCACCTTATTACCGCCAATCTGCGAAAAATCAATTTCGAATTCAACCACATCCATAGTCGACTCGTTGACCGACGATTTCAAATTAAATTTAAGCTTATCGAACCCTAATAGTAATGATAGTAATAATAATAATAGTGATGGGATATGTAAAAAATGTCGTAATAGTTTTAAAACATGTGATTTTTGTAATAAAATCACACCAAATAGCCAGGATATAGTGGTGACACCGACCTACAATCCTGTATATAATTTACGCGAAATACGAAGCGTTTGCCATTCGTTCTCGGCGTTTGGCATCGATAAAAAGCTTATGGAGGTCGAACAGAATAACAATAGTAGTAACGTAATATGTAAAAATTATATTGGTAATCGTCATAGTTATTGTAATAGTGGTAGTAGCAGCAGCAGCAGCAGTAGTAGTAGCAGCAGTACAAGTAGTAATGATAGTGGCAGCAGCATAACATACGCACCAATCTTGATAAATCGTCATAATACCGATGAGCCGGCATTGTGCCCGAATGCAATACGAAAATATGGGAATTTCCAGTATGTATAAAAACGAATAATTTAGTACATGTACTAAAATTTAGTGTTTATCTATATCGAGTACAAATTAAAGTCACCAAATATACATATTTAATACTAAAATTGCACTACACAATTTTTACAAAAATATTTATTACTATTTAGTACTACCTGCGACTACTAATACTACTACAACTAAAATAAACTATAGAGTGTGCAAATTTTGAAATAAATTTTTTAAAAATTTACCTCCTAGTCTCCCCTATATAAATAGATATATATATTTCTAATATGTGTATTAATTTCAAATACTTGTATAATAATTAAATTAATTTTTTATAATAAAAATTTTAACAGCAGTAATGCCAAAGAAAATTGTAAAGTTTTTGTTTTCTAATTTAATTTTAATATTCTTCTTTGTAAGTTTTTTACTTGTATATTTAAAAAAAAAAACTTTTATTACAAAATAATAAACAATTATTTTTAAAAACAAAGGTAAATGTTCGTTTAACTTTTTGAGTATGTTTAGTACGGAAATATTAGTTGTTCAAGGTAAGTAATGCTGTTTAAAGTTGCATGGTTAATTTAATATCCAGATTAATTAATTTAAAATGTGGAAGCAACAAATTAAAATACTTTTGTAAAGGCTTTATAGATCAACAAACACTGTAATACCAATAGTTATCATCAAACCGATACAAAAGATAAATGTAAATTTAAATTTTAAATTAAACGAGAAGAAGAAGGTCAAGTTTATGACTTAGAGAAAATACCACTTTCTATAGATTGATTATGATAAGCCTATGCACATCACTTTCATTTTAAAATTAATAGATAATTTTAACTATGGTAAGCGTAATTATGTACATATGTATGTATATATTTTCACTGATTTTATGGTACATATTTCGAAACACTTTGGAATTATGACAAATAATATCAAAATGCTAGCTTCTGGCGCGATGTCGATCGGTGTTTCATAATCGATTTTAAAGTCATGCATGATGGTTACTTTTTCAACACAAATATCAATAATTATATGGGAGTCGTAGAACGGGAACCTAATGCAGTAAAGTATGATTTAAAGGTTAAGAGTAAAAGTACCATTCAGTAAGTTTTATTGACTATGGCCTCGACATAACTGTTTCACCGATGAGTGGACATTTTCTGGGTTAAGTTACGATTTTTCAGTAAATCGTTTAAGCTTAATGCAGTTTTTCATAAGAATTCTGTTAAATTTTTTATTAAATCCTTTGTAAATGTGATAGTCTTGAAGTTCAGAGTTATTTAATTGTAGACGGTAATCCTAAAATTAAAATATCTCTGAGTTCCGGGAGCCTCAAAGTAGAAACCCAGAAAATAAAATGTTACAGACTGCAGTTGAAATTTTAAATAAATCCTTTGGAACGTTGGGGAGATTTATAATTCAATGAGTCTTCAAAATCTTCAGTACCCCCAAACAGTTTATTATTCTTTTAAACTTAGTCTTTGTAAATTGTCCTTTCCTGTCCTTCTCTTTACAAGGCAATACCCGAAACGTACTTTTGTTTATTATTGTTTAAACTTAATCAAGAAAATAGTTGAAAACTAAAATGGTATACGCCAGAACGTCATATAGCTGGTAACGAACCAACTACAAAACACAATTTACTTGAGTAAAAAGTGTTTAGTGAAAATTTGGATAATTCCAAAGAATGCAATGTATAATTCGATTAATTTGCCATAAACTTCACATCGACTGAGATTGGCTGAGACTCTGGTTAAATAATAAACAAAGAAAAGCACCAGACCACAAAAACACAAAATTTTAATAAAGACAAAGGTAAACCATTTAAGCCAGACCCTAGGGTGGACTCCATATTAAGTATAGAGCTCTACTCCCGACCTCTTTGTCTCTGGAAAAACATAATTCTCGAATTATATGAATGTGATTTAAGTGGGAGCATTTACAAAGACTACTGTGCCTGAAGTATGGTTTGTTTTTTATAAATTAACAAATTTCCAAAATTTCTGTGGAACTAATCGAAATCAGATGATTTCGAATAAATCTTCTATTACTCCAAACGTAAGTTGGTTGAATTATATATAGACAAAGACAGTTAGTTGTTAGTTTTTCTCTGTCATAGTTGTAACAATTCAAACTGTGGTAGTACTTGCATGTTACTGCCATTATGGATTTGGTATTAAATTGAGCTACTTCTGAAATATCTGACCAGATCTACTCTTTTCAAGAGTATTAGTATTACTCGTTTTGTTTCGAATTACTTTTTATTATTTTGTTGTTTGCGTCTCAAACTCGACTTTCTTATAGACTCTGAGAGTAATAGACCCGAACCCCAAGTCAATTGCTCCCTTAGTCACGGCAAGAGGAACTAGGTACTCTTTGTTGATCACCATAGTGGATAATTTAGAGCCCTGCTTGGTGTCCTCTTGCCTTAGTATCTTCCAATTTTCAGTCGGAAGACTAGGATTACTGATCCTAATTATCTTTAATATATCCTCTGGGCTAGCCGGCTCAATGCGTTGTACACTAAACTCCATTTTTCCCCAGTGATGCCCCCATCTTCATGACTCCTGTCAGTGACGTAGCACCAACACACGCTCCTTCACAATATCGCAAAACGACTTGTGTTTAATAGGTACCTTGTGCATCTCCTTATCCTGTAGTTTGGCCCGTTTGGTATCGACCGCTTCCAGCTCATCCTGGGTCCGCTGTCTTTTCGATACATAATCCCTCTCAGAGTTGTCCCTGCCGATGGTGTTCTTGGCCCAAACCGCGGATTCTTTTTGCTCCTCCGTGAGCTGCCCCTCAGGGGTTGCAGCCCACTTGTCCAGAATCCTGAACGCCAAGCGTCTATTCCTATAGAACTGCTTAGAGGGAGGGACGCTAATTGATCCTGGCTCGGCAGTGCTGGATTTCCCTTGAGTTCCGCTTGTTCCTCGATTTGGTGCCCTGGAGTGGCCCCTCTCTAATGTTGTGGAGATCTTTCCGGCCTTTGGAGAGTGCCGATATCGGTTTTGTTTATATTTTTATTTAGCTTAGACATAGTGATCCCACGAGTATCGGAGAAATGTCGGTCCACCTGAGCAGATATCCGTATACGCAGGTAAGGCTACTTACTACTGGAGGTCGCAAGGTATCCAGAGGGCTCCGTTTGCGACTGAGCGTTGTTAAATGGGCCTCACAGCCTGGTAGTTTGTTGGCACGGGTCATGTAACTCCTTAAACCGGCCCATCTGCCGTCATTTAGCGTGACCCACCCTACACCTAGGTTAATTTTGCCCACCCGTTCATGACGAACGTGAACCTGGAGGTGACATTTGTGCAATCACAGTAACACACGAAAAATTATCGTCTATTTTACTATGAGAATACTTGGCAGGGTCGACTAAAATTTGGCTTGTTTGATGCCAATGGATCTGTTTTTATAAATAATTTTATGTTGGATGATGTTATTTATTGGACTTTGAATGAATGGTATGAGCACTGGCCACCTTGAATTTTTAGATTATGTGCCATGTTTAATTAGCAAAGAGAGGCTAACTCTGATGTTGTTCGTATTTTTTCGAGTAGAGTGAGCCTTTGCAAGATTGATATGAGGGCTCTATCTTGCTTTACTTCTTGTGAACTAAGTCTTTTAAGAATATATTGTTGTATTTTATTAGTTTGGTTATTATTTGAATCATTAACTGAAACAGAACTATGTTGTCTTCTCGACTTCCAATAGTGAGTGCATCAGCATATCTAACATTTGGATTAGTTTTTGATAGCTTGTTTAATGTTTGGTGTGGCCGTAACTTTGTGGATATTCTTGTTTATGCTGAGTTGATGTTGTCCGTTGACTTGGCACTTTTTGCACTGGGGAATCAGTTTAACTGCTTCTATTTGCACTTTCATAAATGGAGTATTTTGCTGATTGCATAAATATTTTTAATGTCTTCTGTTCTTTCAAAAGATAACATATATATAATGGAAGAGGTGTTTTGTCAGGTCTTTTTTGCAGCTGTGCAACTTAATTTTGTATCGTTTCTCCAAAAGATACTCTTTATCCCTTCTAGTTCGCTTGAAGTGTGTAGCTTGAAATTTTATCCGATTGCTGTCCATGATGTTTCTAATAATTTGATAATTATTACAATTAGATATTATAACTCGAGGTGGTCGTGGCACTTTTTTCTCCAGTTGTATATGCTAACTTCCGGTTGAGAGTTCTTTACTTGATTGTTTTTATTTCGGTGAAATATAAGGTTTTTCCTCCTGTTGTACATTCCTACTTCCGGTGGAAAGCTGCTCAATTGATTGTTTCAGTTCGGGTGAAATCTGTGGTGATTTACTCATCTTGTGTTTCTTTTTTTTTTTTGATACGGTTCAGAATCCATCTCGTTCCTCTGTTGTCTGTTTCATACATAACCTCTATATGATCATTGGTATCTTTTTCTTGCTTTACCTTAATGATTTGTTTCTTCAGATATTACTACATTTAGAGCATCTTTTATCTTATTCGTAAATCTTATTGCGTAAATCTTATTACGCAGTTCTGCGTGATCGAAATTGGTTGGGTTTCCCAAAAAGGCTTTTAAACAATGATTGGCTCACCACAGAATCCATTAAGCCAGCCTCGTTACAGCGTGGATTTGTCAGCTGGGTTTATACAATTACCTAAATTTGTTGTACTCATTGTTTGTTTTACTGGTCATGAAGCATCTACCACTCCGACCAGTACGAGTTGGTAGTGGGTCTGGTTTGAGAACATCAATTACTAAATTCTCGATAGTCGGTAATACCGCCGTATCTCGGTTGCCAAGGCCTCGTTGGTTATCTAGCATGGTGCACCGCGTGCAGGGGAGGATGACATTTGAGCTGTTTGTAGACCATTCAACTTAAGCCCCCTTTTCCACCCCAGGGAATTGAAGTATAAATTTAAAAAAAATACTCATAGTCAAGGCCCAACTCGCAAACTAGAGAAATATTTAGTGTGAAGAACTGGACATCTGCTTAATATGTGTAGCTTGATTTTAACTAATATTATGGCAGCTGTAAGCGATGCCCTACTTCTTTGCAATTGATTGATTAAATATAATTTATTGAATCCACACACTTGTACTATATGCTGCAACCTGCCAGTCCATAAACAAAACATTTATAATTTTAATTCCCCTACCTCTATACTACTTTAATTATCAAAGGATATGGATTTCGGTAAAAAACAAAAAATTAAATCCGAAAATAATTAAAACCAGTGCGCGCCGCATCTACATTTAATATATAATATGTGAAAGACGAATAGTGTTTTAGTATAGTTGTTGTAAATCATAAAACCCAAACAGTAGCATTTCCGTTCTATAAATATAAATTTTTAATAAGAAACGTAAAAAACATCTTTAAGGAGCCTAATACAATCCAAAGTACCATATGGTACTCTAAAACTTTATTTTATTTATAAAATACTATATCATATCGTCTGATATATATATACATAAATTTCTTCGACCCTTCCTTGAGGTTTAAATCACATATAAACAACAAATCATTTTTAAGATATGTATACGTACGTCTTTTTATAAAAGTATTTTATATAAGACACTAAACGAAGGTTAGGTATTATGTTCTCTTTATATGTTGTAATAAGATGTATATATGAACAGTATATGTATATATGGTGGGATGGATGGGTTGTTTAGTAGCACTGGTTTGATTGAAACAGCATTTTATAGAAATTTAAATTTTCTGCAAACAAATCGAAATTGCCCTGTAAACAAATTTACAATTGTTAGAATGTCTCTGGGGATAAAACTAATCAAGCAATACATATATACGTACAATACCGACAAAGACGTTTATTTAAACGCCTTCCAAGCAAAAAAATATATATTGCACATTGACATGTAATCTGAAACCAAAAACCAAAATCATACTCATCCATCAAATGGATTGCCCCCTAACTAACTATAAATTTATTTTTTTAAATTAAGGAAGTTACCATAAAGCGATGATGTTAAATGTTATGTCACGTGTGTTCGTTTTTCGCCGTTTAAGAAATCAAATCGAGTGGAAACATAAAATTACTCGTATTACCAAACCATCATTAAGTATAGTTTATTATGTAGCCACCATACCACACTACATAATGTGTATACAGACCAATCATATCCAATTGATAACATATTGTGTGCGATATCTCGTTTCTTGCATTTATATAAGAATAACTCGTCGACTTAGCAATACAATTTGCAATGTGTATACAATTTTAATAATATTTTCCCGGAAAAACTAATTAACGTTAAGTGTTTTCAATTTATATATTATGGTGATGTAAATATTACAAATGAGGTCGGAAAATATATTTATCATTTCCCATTGTAAATACGCTCGCCGCGACTAAATAATTTTAACAAAAAATATTCACGTCCAATAAATCGGAAATGATTGGAAAAAATGTGATTTGAAATTATGGAAGCGACTTATCTTATAAAATAAAATAATGTCTGTTCATCCATCCATCCATCCGTAATTGAATGTTTATAAATTTTAATTACATAAATCTCATCGATGCGCGCGGTCACTTTACAGCTGGCGGCTTATAGATAAACAATAGCCGCACACAAATTTTTTTTGTACAATAACAATAGAGAGATGTAATGTTAACTATAAGCACATACGCTTCTCTATATATGTGTGTTGTGTGTGTCTAGAGTAAAATACATAATTTTAGGGGTCCGATCATTTCCGTATACGCATATTAGTATAGACACACGGAATATAATGAAATGAAAAGTTGTATGTACACAACACATTAAATATAAATATTTTGGATTATGTTGGTTATGCTGCTGCTCTATGTACGTGACATATTAGAATTAATAACATTTAATAAATTCATTTCCGTTTTTCTGGTTTGTTTGGGAACTATGGTAAAATGGATCGATAGATGGGTGAAGTTGAAACCCCTCCAGTCGTTTCCTATATACACATACATAGATCTAGAGGAAATAACATAATTATTTTATCACTTTAATTATGTATAATTTAAACACTCTGCAGACTATATGGTATTTATAATTTTATATATGTATATGAGGGGTGCATTACAATACATTATGTGACGGTATTTATAACGCCGGGACCTATCCCTTGTATATAAAACTATACAGTATGCATTACGGAAATTAGATTTTTAATCAAACATAATTTGTTTTATGCTCATTAACTAATTACAAATGCAAATTTCAAGTGGATTCGTCAAAACTTTTTCCAAATTGGATTAAACATGGTTTAGATTTGTAATTCAGGAATACTTCCGCTAACGTTGTACATACATATATATGCAGTAATATAACTATCTATATACATACCCAAAAGCTCAGGCCGAGCGCAAACGATACGATTTGAATACAAAAAAGTTGTTGTTAAAATTAAGTTTTAAAACGATTACACTGCGAAAAATCACATCAATCGGTGGAGTGAATAACAAACAAAGTAATTACTGAGAAGATTTGCCTTTTCCATAAAAAGTGATACTTTTCAGCATAAGCGTTTTCTAACTTTGATGTTAATTCAAATAATGTAGATAATTTTTACTGATTAGTCTTTACTGGAAATTCTTAAAGCAATCTTATAGCAATTTATTTAATTTTATGGTCGTGCTTAAGGCGTTACCACACAGACGTTTTTCCCATTTATGATTAAAAGAAAGCATAATTTTAATTAAAATTATTGAGAAATCAAACAAAATAACTTAAATTAATAATTAACTTAAAAATCGACGAGGTTGTATTAAAGACACAACCGCAAGCAATTTGCAGGAAAATAAAAAAAAATTGCAAACACTATTTTAGAATAACATTTACATATCCAACTTGTCTAATTTCATCAGAAACGGATTAGGAAATGGTTAGAAATTACAGATATTTTTTTAGTACTAAATTTTATAAGTTTTTATTTTTCAGGAACCATACCTTCTTGATGGTGCTGTCTCTGTTCTGGACTGCATTAATGGCAATTTCTTTTGTAAGAATTCTGTCGGTAAAACTGCCTCCCTCATTCAAGAATCTAGTTCGGCTGATCTTACGGATCATGTAGGCAGCGATCATAATTTGGTCGCTACAAAGCTACGATGGAAGTTTTAGTACAGGTCCGGAAACACAGCGAAACGCATAAAACGTTTCGGCTGTGAAGGTCTGATAATGAAGACCAAACGAAATGATATCAGAATCTTGTCAGCGACAACATTGAGGGAGCAATTTACCAGTCTGACTGTGTGAACTCTGTCTGGGAGGTACAGAGAGGTACTATACAGTTGTCAGTGAAAGTCAAACCTAAGAATGATTGGTTTGAAGACGAGTGTCGTCTTGCCGTTGAGCAACAAAATATAGCCCATAGTGAAGTGCAACTACGTCTTACAATCGTCAGGAAAACAAGGCTTCTCTTACTAGGAGGCGGCTAAGCGAATTTGTAGACGGAAAAAGTGAGAATGGTGGAAGGCCGATGTTCTGAAAGAACAACAACTCAGCAGTGAGCGAGGTTCACGTAATTTCTTTAAAGGAATTACTACATTGCACCATACATTCAGGTCTGCACCAATTGCCATTCGGGACCAGGATGGAAACCTCTATGTGACAACATCGACGCAGTACTCGACGCATGGATTTTACCGACCTGCTTAGTGTTTGTATGGTAAACCGAAGATATGCCTGACCAATGGAAAGTGGCCATTAATAATGAAGTGTGAGAATTATCGCAGTAAAGCTCTTCTTTGCACAGGATACAAGTTACTACCCTACATTATATTGGATAGAATCACCCCTCTAGCGGAGAGCCTGGTTATTGACTATATGAAGGAGGATTTCGATCGAATCGATCAATCACTAATCAGATGCCAACAAAATTGGTAAGATTGTGGATAACAGGCTATCGCGAATTATTGCAGTTAACTTGGGTGTTCGGCAGGGAGGTGCTCTGTCCCCGATACAGGGTTATAGGTTCAAATATTTGGGTTCTTTTGTCACTCACGATAATAGTGTGGGTGAGGATATTAAAGTGCGGCTGGGCGTTGACGGTGATGAGTACGAGAGATGTCTCCTTACATTTGAAGAATCATACGTGTGACTTACGGCCCAAAACGCGAAATAGATGGCACATCCGAGCTCTGTACAATATCTAGATCAGAGATCTGATAAAGATCCCCAATATTGTACATATGAAATAAGATATCAGCGATCTCTAATAAGAGAGCCACCATATGGTATAGACGCAGAGATCATTGCAGTTGACGATGGCTCCACGGTGCAGAGAGAAACTTGGCTTCTTCAGGTTGTCTAACAGTATCAAGCCCAGGATCGAAACTGTTGGAGCCAGATTGTTGACACAGTAAGGGGCCAGTAATGGCCTTTAAACACTGTGTATCATTACGCATAAGTTAACATTTAGTAGTTCATTTATGTGCTTGAACGTAGTGTCTCTTTTTATAAATTCAGCTTAATCTACAGTCATTTTACACTTCAAGGGACTATTATTTAAACGAATTAAACCAGAAATGGTAAAATCAGGAGCTGTTCCGCCCCATCAGTTTAGATCTAGAGCGAAACACTCCACAATCGATCAAGTCCATATAGAATAACAGTTTTAATAGAAAAATTCTGAAAAGAAAAATAATTTGTTCAGCTATATTTATGGACATAGCGCAGCCATTTGACAAAGTCTGGATAGATGGTTTAATATTTAAATTGGAGAAAAATCTGCCATTTGAGTATTGCGAACTGCTAATGTCATACCTGAAAAGAACATATTTTAGAGTTAAACAGGAAGGACTTTTCTCCAGCAGAAAAGAAGCTAAAGCAGAAGTCCCACAGGGGAGTGTCCTAGGACAATTCCTTTTCGTTCTCTTTCCAAGCGACTTCCCGCAGATGAATAATACAACTACCGCCACGTTTGCAGATGTATACCTTAAATACAGACCGCGGAAATTTGCATTGAGGAGCCATCCCATGAGGAATTCACTTGGGCCATACAGAGACTAAAACGAAACTGCTCACCTGGGGTGGACTACATTAATTTGGACCTCTTAATATTCGGGAGAATACTTTGTGGTCTTTTCGACCTTATTCGATAAGTATGGCAAACCGAAGTTATGCCTGATGAGTAGTCGCGATATGCCCTATCTTCAAGAAGGCCTATCTTCACGCCTGAAGTGTGAGAATTATCTTAATTAGCATCCAAGTTACTATCCTACATTATATTGGATAGGATTACCCCTTGATTGGAGGGCCCGGTTGGTGGCTATCAATGAGGATTTCGCCCGAATCGATCAGTCAATGATTAGATATTTTCGCTACGAATGATTCTGTTTAAATATTACGAGACTTCCATCCCTGTACATCATGTGTTCCTGGATTTCCGGCAGGCCTATAACTCAAATGAGTACGATTGTGTAAAATGATAGTGACACAGTCTCTGGACTGAATAGAAACGGAGTGAAGGAAATACTTGATCCGCTTGTAGAGTATTCACTTATTCAGCTTCTGTTAGACTCCAGATCAATGAGTCCAAAATAAAATACATGATCTCTGGATATAGGAACAACTCCGCCTATTACTACACCACCAACAACATTAAGTACTAAATGGGAAAAAAACACAATGACACAACAGGTTATAGTAGTGGCCGGTTTAGGAGGTTTAAATATTTGAGGATATTGAGGATATTAAAGTGAATTGTATCCTCTAAGGCCACTGCTAAAATCTAAACACTTTTCAAGAGCCGTGAAGCTGAAGCTTTACAAAGCGTTGATCAGGGCCGTTGTTATGTTTGGATGTGAAAGTTTTGCGCTGACAGATGAGTACGAGAGCTGGTTCCATATACATTTGAGAAAAGAATCATGCGGGTGATTTACAGCCCAAAACGCGAAATAGATGATACATACCGTGCGCTGTGCAGTGTCGAGATCCGAGATCTGATAAAGATTCCCGATATTGTACATGATGTAAGATCTTAACGAGTACGCTGGCTGTAAATTATGCAGCGATCTCTGAAAGGAGAGCCACCACATGGTAGGCGCTGAGGTCGTTGCTGGCGACAATGGCCCCACGGTGTGGAGTACGACGTGGCTTCTTCAGGTTGTCTAGGACAGTATGAAGACCAAGCGCAGGATCAAAACCGTTAGGGCCGGATCGTTGACTCAGTAAGGTCTTTATGAACTTAATAATTAAATTAATTAAATAAAAATATATTTAAAAAATGTACTAAAAGCTTGCTCAACCATGCGAAGCACTCACATAGTAAAAGACTCGAAAAATTGTCTAGCACTGATGCAACTCATTTTTTCGTTTGTTGTGCTATGTGAGACTTCGGAAAGTCGACTGGTATTTGGTATCAACAATTTTATTATATTTTGTTATTATTATTTATTGTATTGATTGTATTAATTTTTACGGCAGTATTTATTGATTATTCGCAATTTACCAAGACGCACTTTTGCAAAGTATGAAATAAACATTTGTGATTTATTGTAGTAAGAAATTATCGTAATATTTTATCCAATTTCACCGGGTAAACCAGAATAGACCCGCTGGTGGGGCAGTAAGAGGTGGAGTTGTTATCCCGTGATCTGGAGTTGTTGCAGCAGTTGTTGATCCTGTAGTACCTGGTGGTGCAGTAATTGGTGGTGTTGTAACGTCAGGTTCTGTAGTTGTCGCTGCAGACGTTGTTGATCCTGTAGTACCTGGTGATGTAGTAAAAGGTGGAGTTGTTACGTCGGGCACTGTAGTTGTTGCTTCAGACGTTGTTGATCCTGTAGTACCTGGTTGTGTAGTAAGAGGAGGTGTCGTTACGTTGGGCACTGTAGTTGTTGCTGCAGACGTTGATGATCCTGTAGCACCTGGTGGTGCAGTAAGAGGTGGAGTTGTTATCCCGTGATCTATAGTTGTCGCTACAGTAGTTGTTGATACTGTAGAACTTGATGTTGGTGGTGCAGTAATAGGTGGAGTTGTTACGTCGGGCACTGTAGTTGTTGCTTCAGACGTTGTTGATCCTGTAGTACCTGGTAATGTAGTAAGAGGTGGAGTTGTTACGTCGGGCACTGTAGTGGTTGCTGCAGAAGTTGTTGATCCTGTAGTACTTGGTAGTGTAGTAAGAGGTGGAGTTGATACGTCGGGCAGTGTAGTTGTCGCTGCAGAAGTTGTTGATGCTGTTGTACCTGGTGGTGCAGTAAGAGGTGGAGTTGTTATCCCGTGATCTGGAGTTGTTGCAGCAGTTGTTGATCCTGTAGTACCTGGTGGTGCAGTAATTGGTGGTGTTGTAACGTCAGGTTCTGTAGTTGTCGCTGCAGACGTTGTTGATCCTGTAGTACCTGGTGATGTAGTAAAAGGTGGAGTTGTTACGTCGGGCACTGTAGTTGTTGCTTCAGACGTTGTTGATCCTGTAGTACCTGGTTGTGTAGTAAGAGGAGGTGTCGTTACGTTGGGCACTGTAGTTGTTGCTGCAGACGTTGATGATCCTGTAGCACCTGGTGGCGCAGTAAGAGGTGGAGTTGTTATCCCTTGATCTATAGTTGTTGCTGCAGAAGTTGTTGATACTGTAGTACCTGGTAGTGTAGTGAGAGGCGGAGTTGTTACGTCGGGCACTGTAGTGGTTGCTGCAGAAGTTGTTGATCCTGTAGTACTTGGTAGTGTAGTAAGAGGTGGAGTTGATACGTCGGGCACTGTAGTTGTCGCTGCAGAAGTTGTTGATGCTGTTGTACCTGGTGGTGCAGTAAGAGGTGGAGTTGTTATCCCGTGATCTATAGTTGTCGCTACAGTAGTTGTTGATACTGTAGAACTTGATGTTGGTGGTGCAGTAATAGGTGGAGTTGTTACGTCGGGCACTGTAGTGGTTGCTGCAGAAGTTGTTGATCCTGTAGTACTTGGTAGTGTAGTAAGAGGTGGAGTTGTTACGTCGGGCACTGTAGTGGTTGCTGCAGAAGTTGTTGATCCTGTAGTACCTGGTTGTGTAGTAAGAGGAGATGTCGTTACGTCGGGCACTGTAGTTGTTGCTGCAGACGTTGATGATCCTGTAGTACCTGGTGGCGCAGTAAGAGGTGGAGTTGTTATCCCTTGATCTATAGTTGTTGTTGCTGCAGAAGTTGTTGATACTGTAGTACCTGGTAGTGTAGTAATAGGTGGAGTTGTTACGTCGGGCACTGTTGTGGTTGATGCAGAAGTTGTTGATCCTGTAGTACTGGGTAATGTAGTAAGAGGTGGAGTTGTTACGTCGGGCACTGTAGTGGTTGCTGCAGAAGTTGTTGATCCTGTAGTACCTGGTGGCGCAGTAAGAGGTGGAGTTGTTATCCCGTGATCTATAGTTGTCGCTACAGTAGTTGTTGATACTGTAGTACCTGGTAGTGTAGTAAGATGTGGAGTTGATACGTCGGGCACTGTAGTTGTTATTCCTGTAGTACCTGGTGGCGCAGTAAGAGGTGGAGTTATTATACCGTTATCTGTAGTTGTTGCTGAAGTAGTGGTTGATACTGTAATATTTGATGTTGGTGGTGCACTAGTTGGTGAAGTAGTTACGTCGGGCACTGTAGTTGTTGCTACAGAAGTTGTTGATCCTGTAGTACCTGGTGACGCAGTAAGAGGTGGAGTTGTGATCCCGTGATCTACTGTTGTTGTTGCAATAGTAGTTGTAATATTTCGTGGTACAGTAAGAGGTGGAGTTGTTATAATGCCCATTTCACCTATAGCTGGCGGCTCTGCTGTTGTTGCATATCCTATAGTTAAAATTTATTCATTTATAATTCATATGATTGCGAATTTAATACACAAAATCACTTAAACATTATATATACACATCGACTCATTATAAAATTATAATTTTTAAACACGCACCTGGTGCAATCATTGCCACTAACAGTACTAGGGTCACAATTAATTTCATCGTTGTTTCAATTAAATAAAAATTATCACAATTTCTAGCTATATGGTTGACACTTGTTTTGTTTCAAGAATTTTAACTCAAATGAATTTGGTCAGCGAACGTTGGTTTATATAGAAGTAACAAAGCAATATGTGAACTGATAACAATTTCGACAAATTGATTAAAAATCGAAAATCCAGTTTATGATAAAAATATATAATTTTATCGTTTCATATAAAGACAGTTTAGCAAAGACACCCGTAAATTTGTCATATAAGAAACACAATTAGATTAGAACAGTTTTAGCTGGAAATAATCTAAATACATATATGAATTCGATATCAGAAATTTGGTTGGCATTTTAGTTTTAGGTCCTAAAAGTATTTATGATATATTTAATATGGTGAATGGATACTTTCTCGCAAAAAGCTGGTAACACTGTAGAGTATAGATTTTAGTTAAGTGCGATACGTTATGAAATGACCAATGCATGGAATAATTTTAACAATCGTTTAGAGTTATGGATTGTTAATTTTTTTTATGAAAGTCTATTCGAATAGCTTGTCACTCGGTATAGGATCGCACAATAACGGGCAGCATCAAGAAGAGTCATGCCTAGATATTAGGCCATATTTGCTGTTAAGCATAGAACTGGAATACAGTTAACTCTGTGATTTCTATAGTTTGCATGTACTGAGTTCATTTCAAACTTTCATTGACCATAGTTTGCTTATCGCTCCTATTTTGTTTAGTGACAGGACCTTAATTTTGTATTGAAAGTTATTTTATCACGTGAAGTGGACATTTAAGCCAAATTTTTAAATAATGATGAACGTTATGGCCGATGCTTGCTGAACCAGTTACGATCTTCCCAATTTTTTCTAATAAAAAACATGGTACAATCATTACATATTAAAGTTGAAGGTTCGGAAACTATATATACCTAGTAACGATAACAAAAAATTCAATATAAATTTGATAGCTGTTAAGCTATGAATATATGTAAAACTAAAAATATGTCACTGTCTGGACAGAATATAATATCATAAAAATTATTTATGAATTTAAAATTAATTTTATACGAAATAAATAAACGAATATTATAATTTGACTGTGGTGTTACTTCCAAAGCCAGACCCAATATATACACACGAGAAAATTGGAAAAATCGATTATTTCGAATTTATGTAAATTTTGAATTATTTATTTTAACCAACCAGTAGCACCAAGTGGAAGGAGGAATTTATTATGTTAAATTTGACGACATCGTGCATACAATAAAGAAGCAGTAAATTAAAATCCACCACAATGTGAAAGGCAAAACCAGGTAGAAATTAGATTTCCGCAACACGATGGTGTGGGCGTCAAGTAGAAATTTCATATTTTAACTGAAAATTCAATGAAATTTGATCAAATCCGGATATTTTTCCTATTGTAGAAATGTTAAATCAGACATTATCTGTTACGAGTTCATCACATTTCGCCTATCGTTGAGCGTCGTAGAATATAAAAGTAGCAATTGTACTTGTGCTGCTATACTCGTAAAATATTAAAGCCGTACAAATTAGAGCTTAAATGATGCCCGCTAACTAACAAATTGTTATACAGTACTGAACTTGGCTGTTTCGTAGACAAATTTCTTTCAAACCAATATCAGATTTTCTAATCTTAAAAACTAGTCTACAACCCAAATCCATATCTAAAATACGAATATATAATCAAAACATAATACATATAATGTATACTTTAGAGCTAAGATCCGAATATTACCATCATTAAAAGCTTTAATAACTTTATTGTGCGTGAAAATATGTTGACATAAGAGATAATATAGAGTTAAACATAATTTCTATTTTTATATTGTTACTAATTTTGCAAAAAAGAAAAAAAAAATTGTTATTGTTTAAGCAGTTAACAATAGAATTAGATGTACATAAGTAGAAAAAGCCAAGATGTTGTGTACTAAATATAAACAAACCAACTAAAACAACATATGTATACCAAAACACAATAATGGGTAGAAGAAGTCGAGTTTTCGATTTTATTTGTGTCTGTTGTACATAACTCGTGTATAGGTACATCATATAATTACTGTATAGATATAAATTTACTTCTCAGTGTGGATTTTTCCCGCGCTTTCACAATTATCTAAAATACATAAATAGACAGGCAGAACATTAATATAAAAAATCAAAAAAACTACGCGATGCGATGTTCAGTTGCGATAAACTATAATCGTCTAAGTGTGTGTTTATATGCTCGTAATATAATTATGTTGTTGATTTGGATGATGATGATGATGATAAATGTTTATAACAACATAATTTGAAAGTGAAATTTAATAATTTGATTGTATGAAATTGTAACCTACATTTTGCCAGCTGCTGCGCCATTATTTTTGGCAAATTATTTTATTACTTTTTTGTTTGAAAATGCTTAGTCAAATTATTGGGTTTAATATACAATGTTGTGTTCGATATGAACACAATTTCAATTTTTGCGTGTGTTACCAAAAAAATTCTTCTCGTATTACGCTGATTGTGATAACAATATTAAAATATGGAAATGCGGCGGACAATTTTAATAACGATTTCAAAAACCAATTACATAACTTTAATTATATTTCCGCGCACAATTTACCGATTGTACTCGATTTACAAATATACGGCGTTGTTTGTTAATTTTAATTTTAGATTTTTATTAATTCCGCGTATAGTATATAGTACAATTACGCAAGCCATTATCTGTTTTATTTTAACGTTGATAATTTAGTTGGTGTAAAATCGAATAAATAAATTATTACCGGTTTCAAATATAAGATATAATTAGCAAGAGCTTTTACCATTTAATCTAATTTTAGTAGGGCAAATTTTTGAATAGCAACGTTTTATAGGTTCCGTTGTTCATGAAAGAACGCGATCATCTATACCGCATAAGAGTTATATTTGCTTTATACGTGATTTGGGGATTCGATTAAATATTTAGGCGACAAGTTTATATAATTGCGCCGTCAATGCATACTAATCTACACTTAAAAAAAAAAAATCTTTTTAATCTGCATTGTCTGCAAAGCATCGTTATAATCGGTTTAATATTAAAGGATTATTAATTAGCAGTGACGTCGATTCTATGCAAATTCAGTAGAAATCGACTAAGTCAGTTGTTTTAGTCTTTCAACCATTAATTTTAAAAATAGTGTTAAATAAATGTCCAAATAAAATCAAACAATCGTCACTTAGAAAAATTGTATACTAAACTTGAAATCCTTTACTGAGTTAGCTGTTCACAATAATTTAAAGACGCAATGAATTGGTACGAAACTTATCTATATTATCAGTGTTGTCTCAAAGGAGCTGTATTCTCCAGTGTCTAGTCCTTTGTATATATGGTTAGAAAAAGGGAACAACTTGTTTGGAGCTTGTGGTGATTGTAGAAGGTTAAACACCGCCAC
Source organism: Tipula unca (assembly GCA_951394425.1). Lineage (NCBI taxonomy): Eukaryota > Metazoa > Arthropoda > Insecta > Diptera > Tipulidae > Tipula > Tipula unca. The sequence goes on from OX596381.1 coordinate 189,336,228, forward strand.
CGTCCCTGACTGTTACTATACCGGGTGTTTCTTTTAAACTGAGACGATCAAATATCTCGAAAAATAACCACTCTACGGAAAAAATGTCCATACTCAAAATTTAATCATACCGCGGGGGAAATACATTAGTGCAAAAAAAATAGTCCCCCACCCCCGCTTTGTAGGTGGGGCGGGGGTAACGTTTAAACTAAGATAGGAAGCCATATTTTTTTATTGCAGATACGGATTCTACGACCAAAAGTACGTATGATTTGAATGAAATATTTTGTTCGGTTCATGATAGATGGCGTTGTAATCGACGAAATTCAATTTCTCCTTCTTAGAACACACGCATTCGATTCTGCAATACGTTTGAAATAAAAAACATCACGTTTTCATTGGAAATACTCGAAATTCGTCATCAAAACAATTTATTCAGTTTTGTAAATCTAAAATAAGTGTTCAAAATGATGGCCTGCGACTTCAATGCACTTATTAATCCGCATTTCAAATGATTGTACACAACTGAGAAGTGTGTCTGGTTGAATTTCAGCACACGCATTTCTGATTCGCGCAATCATGTTCTCACGTGTTGTTGGTTTTTGTGTGTAAACTTTGTTTTTGAGGTAGCCCCACAAAAAAAAATCTGGCGCAGTAAGATCTGGTGATCTGGCGGGCCAATTTATCGGACCAACTCTACCGATCCAGCGACCATTGAAATCACGATCAAGTATTTCACGTGCCATCAACGAATAGTGTGCAGGACAACCATCATGTTGAAACCACATGTTCCGTCTCACTTCTAAGCTCAAATTTTCAAGTAATATTGGCAGTTCATTTTCCCAAATGTTTCGGTACATTTGACCATTCAAGTTGCCTTCAATAATGTGGGGGCCTATGAGTTTGTTGCCAATTATTCCACACCACACGTTGACAGTCCAAGGACGCTGATGTTCAACTTGACGAAGCCAGTGCGGATTTGTAACACTCCAATAATGCATGTTGCGTCGATTAACCGTTCCATGGTTTGTAAAAGACGATTCGTCGGAGAACATTACGCAACGAAAAAAATTGGGGTTTTGTTGTATTTGTTCACGTGCCCATTGACAAAAAGTTACCCGATTTTGGAAATCAACGTCATGAAGATCTTGGTGTAAAGACACATGATATATGGAAGTTACTGGTGCCGTTTTAAAATTCTCCAAACACTGGTGAGGGGCAATCCGGAATCGCGAACTATTTCTCGTGTACTAATATGATGATTATGAGCCACTGCTGCCAATACAGCAATTTCAATATTTTCTCCAGTGACTGTTGCTCTACGGCCTACGGGTCCTCTTTTTCGGTTGAACATTTCCATCAGTAATAAATTGTTTGATAGTACGGCCAAATGAAGCACGTGAACGAATCCTATCCGGAAAACGTTGAGCGTAAATATCAACAGCATTTTCAAGATTTCTGCCAGCTTCTCCATAAACCAGAACCATTTCAATTTTCTCTGCACAGTTAAACGCTCCATTTTAAAGTATTTTGTCGTTTATTTTGCAATTACGAAAAACATGAAGATAAGAAATAACACAAACGTTAAATGTGATTTACAAAACTGAATAAATTGTTTTGATGACGAATTTCGAGTATTTCCAATGAAAACGTGATGTTTTTTATTTCAAACGTTTTGCAGAATCGAATGGGTGTGTTCTAAGAAGGAAAAATTGAAAAAATTGAATTTCGTCGATTACAACGCCATCTATCATGAACCGAACAAAATATTTCATTCAAATCATACGTACTTTTAGTCGTAGAATCCGTATCTGCAATAAAAAATATGGTTTCCTATCTTAGTTTAAAAGTTACCCCCGCCCCACCTACAAAGCGGGGGTGGCGGACTATTTTTTTGCACTAATATATTTCCCCCGCGGTATGATTAAATTTTGATTATGGACATTTTTTCCGTAGAGTGGCTATTTTTCGAGATATTTGATCGTCTCAGTTTAAAAGAAACACCCGGTATACCCCACATACAACATTTCCTTATGAACTTAATCGGTTGTACTATATTCTCTAAAATTGACCTATAGTTGCTACAGTAGATGTTGCTAAGACAGCAATTACCATTCCTTTTGGCTTATTCGAATTTAAGCAAGGTAGTTAGAGGACTGGATTTCGTGTTTGCATACATAGATGATATTATTGTAGCTTCGAAATCAGAAGAAGAGCACAAATCGCATTTGCAACTACCGTCTAAAAGGCTTGCCGTCTTGTTAATGCTCTTAACTTTCTAAGTCACAAAATTAAGTAAGGGAATATTCCTATCCGAGGAAACAGTTGAAGCTATATCGGAATATTCAGTGCTTAAATCCATTCGACAAATTCAACAATTTATTGGCATGGTTAATTATACCATCGCTTTGTATCAAAACTAGCTGATTGTTATCACCAATTCCTGCGCATCTTCTGGTCAGAAGAGTATAATGGAGCATTCGCTTACAATAAAAGTGCGCTTGAACATACAACACTTTTGGGTCATACTTTAGATGACGCTGCAGTGTTCAGTATTACTGATGCAATTGGCATCGTACACCGTATAGTTGGAGCCGTCTTGCAACAACTGAAAAGTGGATGTAGAGAAGCTCTTGCATATTTCTCCAAAAAGTTACAACCAGCAGAAACAAACTATTCAGCATTTGACAAAGAATTACACGTCATGTACTTAGCGGTTAAACATTTTTGTAGAAGGTGGCGAATTTACGATTTACACCTAACTTTCATAAGCTCCAAAACAGAAAGAAGTTCACGACAAGCACGTCATTTGGATTTTATTTCGAACGGACATTCAATATATTATAGTCAAAGATAATGTTGTCGCTGACAGTGTGTTAAGCACAAGCGACACGAAATTTCATTTGGACATCGTCAGACCAAGTCCTCTATCAAAAGTATATGCATAAATTTTAACTACTGTAGATCGTTTCACTAGATGGCCAGAAGGTTACTTTATGAAGGATATTACCGCCGCAGCTATTGCAAAAACTTTTGTGGAAAATGAAATATCAAGATTTTGGGTACCTGTAAACATTACTACAGATCAAGGAAGCCAATTCCAATCTAGGCACACATCAAATTTGAACAACACCTTATCACCCGCAATTTAACGGAGTGAAACTGATAATATTAAATATTCCCCGGCAGAACTAGTTTATGGGCAACCACTAAAGTTACCAGGCGAATTTTTTATGGAAGCTCAACAACCAACAGACTCCGATCAGGTTATTAAACATCCCATATAATTATTCCAAAAACGCTGGATAAATGTGAGTTCGTTTTTATCAGGGTATAGATAAAATTCGTACTAGGCTGACATCGCCTTATGAAGACCCAAATAACGTAATTATTGTAAGCGATAGGGTTGCTGAAAATATGCTTTCCAAATGGAATAATATTGCTACCAAAGTATCACCTGAAGTTGTGTGGAATCTTAAGTGCGTGTTTTTAAACGTAATAACACAATTTGAAATTTATGTAGACCAAATCGAATGTTTAGTGCAACAAATATTCTTTAATTAAAACTATTGTTTGTTTGTATTTCGACACATACATAATATGTATTGCCGTTTTACAAAATATAGCTGCAAATACGCACATTTTGTGTTAATTGTTGACGTTGAAAAAAAGTCTTGCCAAGTAATCTACGTAACATTTTACGTTTCGACAACCGCGTATATTACACGGCGTAATCGACCTCGCCGATCCCTGATATCCACCACATCGCCAAATCCTTCTAAAATATCTTTACTAGTTCGAACCACTTTCAGTCCTGTGTTTTTGGATAGAACATTATCTAATTTAAACGAAATTGTTTTCCATATCATGACTTTTTTGAAAACTCCGCAAGACTATACCATATCCAGCAAATGGAAATAATCGCCCGTTATAAGTGCTAGATCGCTTTTTACATTAGATTTTAGTCATACAGTCCTTTGTAATTTTAATGCTGTTTGATTTTTATTCATTTAAGAGGTTGATTACTGTATCCAATTTTTGTAAGTTAACACTGTAGCATTTAACGGAACCCAACCGTTATCGAGTTATAACAGGCTGAGTAGATAAGTCTTGGTTCTGTATAGCCTTAAACATTTGAATTCGCGATGGTGCTTTTAGGAAAAGGTTTTTTACGCTTGAAACCAAACGATTAACGTCATTAAATTGCGATTGGATAGCCTTTGAAACTCAATGCTCTGCCTTCACCACATAGGGGGACCCGCCTCCAAAATGAACAATAGAACTCGATCTCTTTCGAAATTTTCTGGTAATAATTTGACTGATTCATCAAACAATTTCGATATTGAAGAATGGTTGTTTTTTTTCCAACTTGGCAACATTTAAAAAATATTTTCGTTTCGAAATATTTGCACCGATATCTAAAATATTTAGAAGAATGTTTGATTTATGGAATACATTGGAACATGATGTTACATTTTGTATGCTCGATGATACAGTCGTTGATAGTCACCATATACATTTAGACGCCCAATCCTTCTTCCAATATTGACTGTTGTTGTGATGCAGTTTAATTTTACGGTTTCGTAGTATGGCATTCAACGGGTCGAGCACCGAACATCAAGATAATTTTGATCATTTTTAATAATGATAAATACATCGGCATTATCCTTCGAGACATTTAACATTGTGGCCACTGAGTTTCGGAATTTATCTTTCACACTGAGTTGATCTATAGAATTAGGATTGGGCGATATTTATTGACATCCTCTTCAGGAATATATTGCATTACTACATTTTGAATGTCGTGCCGCTGTTTCACATATTTATTTCTTATTGGACGGTTTCAATGATGTATTTTTCCAGAAAGGATTTCAAATGAGGATTGCCAAGTTTTGTTAGTAGGTTGTCAGCAGCTGCAAATGCGATTCAAATTACGACGAGCTTGGTATTGTCACTCATTATATAAAACACCTAAATATATGTGCTGAGAAATAAGGCTGATTTGTTTTATTTGTTCTAAAACACATAGAACTACAACAAATTTTGAATTTGCTCAATCATAAAATGTTCAAATCGACTAATTTTGAGTGGAAATCGGCACAGACGAGAGCTTCAGATCGTTTTAAAATTAAATATGACGAACAATTTTTTGTAGAGAACGCGATCTCGACTTATACTCGACTATACACCAAATTTGTTTAATTTCCGAAGAAGATAAGTGAAAAGGCGAACACAACTAAATAAAATCATATTTCTTTATATGAAGATCACGTTGATGACACATTCAACCCTCATAAACATTTTAACGACCCTATACTTAAGGGACACAAATATTTTACGCAAATGGGTTCCAATCAATTTTAGTAAATACATTAAATTTAAAATACTCAAGGTGATTTCATGTTGTTCAGTTTAAACCATTACTGCTTTAATAATTAAACCATGAATGAAATTCGATAATCACTTGACAGAAATTTAAAATAGTATCGAGTTCAACTTTGTATCAATCTTTTTTGGGATTTCAGAATAAATTTAAAAAAATATGGATTTGGGCGAAATTTGACCAGTATTTCGAGATAATTTGATAAGTATAAATTTTAAAAATCCTAAAGTTTCTATTATTCGATATTCTTAAATTAATTTTAATTAAATTATAATTTTAACGAATTTTATTCTCAAACATTATTTTAAAACATTTCACGTTTGGTAATCAATATCTGATAAAATTACCAGTGCATTATACTCTATGTGGCGCCCAGATTTTCACATAATTCAATAGAACAACCGAACTCCTTAGATAATATAAACTGAAAATAAAAAGCAGGACTAATCTCCGAATGCATACGTTTCTAGAATTCGATAAACCTCTGAAGTTTTTGAAATGGAAATTTGTGGAGTGCAAAATGTCGCATATTTAGAATTTGTTGAAAGACATAACTTGATGAGAACTCGGACCATCCTAAATTTAGATTTGAGAATTACAAAATTTTATTGAATTTCCAAAAATCGTTCGAAAGTTTAAATTCCAAATTTCACTATATTTCTAAAATGTTTAAATATATAAAAGATTGTCATATTTCTAGACAAAATTCTAGAAACTAACCATAAATATTTAATAATTTTGTATGAGAAATGTTGCAAATCGTATTCAGTTTAACTGACGAACGAAGTTTTGGTTTTGAAAAAACAAAAATTAATTCTATTAATTTTATTAAACAAACTTCTTAAATTTAACTTTTAAATTCTTATATAAAGAAATTGGATTTATTAAAATTCGAAAAAGTTTAGATTTCGCATTAACATTTAGAGTAAAAAGCTATTTAAAACATCACGCTGATTTATTTTATTTAACAGAATCGATATTCAAAAATTACAATTCGATTCCATATTCCAATTTACAAATTTCGTTTCATAATTTAATATTTCAATGTTAAAAATTCTACATTTACAAATCCTCAATTAAAATTTTAGATTTAAGCGGTGATTCAAACAAAAAATTTTTTTTTTAAAACTTAGTGTTTTACTTATAGACTTAGAAAATTATATTCATGTCTATTCTGCAACTCGGTTGGAAAATTTCCACTGGAAAAATTCCGTTTCATTGGAGTTTAATTTGCTATTCTGTATCTTGTTGGACTGAAAATTGCTGATGGAATTTTTTTTTGTAGTATTGTCAGATTGATGTTATTGAGTTTAAAAATACGAGAATACAACTGATTACTGTCAAATAGAGAACAATAATAACATTTGTTAATTTTTAATTTAAAAAACAAAAATTTTCAAAATTGGTTGGTCTCAACAAACAAAGAAATCTAACAATTTTTGTTGTTGTAACCGAATTTATATATTCCAAACAAGTATTTAATTCTTGTTGAGTTTATTATGGATGTCAGCCGTGACTAGTCCACAAAAACCCCGACCACCTTTCATTTTAAAAGAATTATGCTTTTACAAACATAAACAAATAATTAAAAGGAATAAACATAAACAAATAATTCAAAGGAATAAAACGATGACAATAATTCGTGATCACGGCTAAATAGTTTACTCGATTAATTCACGGTGAGCAAATAACCGTCAATTAGCGAATGGCAATCACTTTTAATTGTCTCATGAGCGCTGGCGATCAATTATTATTGTCCCTGCAATCTTTTCAAATTTTCCGACGTATAATCAAAACTCACTGAACTAGCCGGCAATTCACGATTATTAAAATGACTTTTGCGCAATACTTACATAAGTCGGAATATTTTTATTTTTATTTTATTTTCATATTTATGCAAACTACCAGTCGCCAAAGCAAATAATGTTGTATATTGTTCAATGAAACCATATATTTTTCACCACAATTTTCTGTTCGAGATTTTTCTACTAAAATAATCAAAAATTCCAAATGGAATCGAGTTACAGAATAGCCAAAGCGTTAAAATTTCATCCCCAGCAAATTGTTCAATGGATTTTTTTTCCAGTGGAATCGAGTTACAGAATAGGCATGATTATGTTTTAACTAATTTTAAAACCAAATTTTAATTAAATTTAAAAATTTACAAATTTCAAGAATTTGGTAGAATTGACCACTTGTCTTTTGAATAATGAAAGATATTACTTAATGAAGACGATCCATCTTTAATTTGGATTTGGACAAAATAGGACAGTATTAGAAGTTTTAAACTTTTAAAATTTTATAGAATTTCTAAAACAGTTTCAAATTCCATGGCCCCTGTGGTCGGGGGGCACTCACATGTCTCGTAAATCAAAATTGCACGAACATGTTTCCCAAGAATACTACCACAGTATCCTATGCTTGTCGTAGGAGGCGACTAAACGGTTGGATCGCTGGGCTGACGACCCGCATCCGTAAAAAAATAAAATGTTTATAAAGTCAACAAAAAGAAAAATGGATACCACCAAAACAACACCGGACCCCCGCTCAAATACCCGGACACGAGATTTAGGATCGGCACGTGGAACGTGCAATCACTAAGAAAACCAGGAGCGTTAGAGGGCCTAATCACGTGCATGAAGGAGTATCGGCTGGAACTCGTTGCTCTTCAAGAAACTCGCTGGCTTAAAAGTGGAGACCATGTGTCCCAGGGCTATACGTTGTTCTACAGTGGAGATGACCTCGGAAATCTTGGAGCTGGATTTCTTCTTAGGCCGCAGGTAAAGAAAGCTGTTTTGGATTTCCAAGCAGTGAATAACCGATTGTGTAAGCTTCGCTTGCGCTTTAACCTGTCGATAATTTGTGTACATGCGCCCACAGAAGTCAGCCAGCCCCAAGATAAAGACTCATTTTACAATGACTCGGACGATCTGATGGGATCTATACCCGAACACGATGTTAGAATGGTAATTGGGGACTTTAATGCTAGAGCTGGCAAAAATCAGACCGACTTGTGTGAAAACATATAGGTCCGTACTCCCGACACGAAACTGCGACCGATAATGGTGAGCGAATGATGTACTTTGCGGTTGCTCATGATCTTAGAGTAGCAAGCACATTCTTCCCTCACAAACACATACATCTTGAGACATGGACACATCCTCGCGGAACTTCCCGCATCCAAATTGACCATGTGTTAGTTTCTAAAGGACGGGCTCAGGTTGTGCAGGATGTGAGAACTTATCGGTCAGCAACCAAATACGTAGGCAGCGATCATCATTTGGTTGCTGCAAAGCTACGATGGAAGTTTTCGTACAAGTCTGGGAACACAGCGAAACGCATGGTACGTTTCGACTGTGAAGGTCTGATAAATGAAGGTCAAAAGAAACGATATCAGGATCTTGTCAGCGACAACATTAATGAAGCTATTTACCAGTCTGACTGCGTGAACTCTGTCTGGGAGGTACTGAAAACTTCGGTTGTCAGTGCTGCTCAACAGACTTTAGGTATAGTGAAAGTCAGACCCAAGAATGATTGGTTTGATGTCGAGTGTCGTCTAGCAGTTGAGCAAGGAAAATCGCGAGGAAAAACAAGGCTGCTCTTGCAAGAAGGGCAGCTAAGCGGATTTGTAGACGGAAGAAGCGAGAATGGTGAAAGGCCGACGTTCTGAAAGTACAACAACTCAGCAATGAGCGCAGTTCGCGTAATTTCTTTAAAGGTATTACTGGACTGCACCATACTTTCAGGCCTACGTCAACCGCCATTCGGGACCGGGATGGAAACCTCTGTGTCAACATCGAAGCAGTACTTGACGCATGGAGTGGACACTTTACTGACCTGCTTGATGTCTATCATGCGTCACAAACTGTTGTTGAGTCACCTCTAATACAGACTGCGGAGATTTGCACTGAGGAGCCATCCCATGAGGAATTCACTAAAGCCATGCAGAGATTGAAACGAAACCGTTCACCTGGAGTGGACTGCATTAATTCGGAGCTCTTGATATTCGGAGGGGATACTTTGTTGAACTGTCTTTTCGACCTTATTCGCTTAGTATAAACGAACCGAAGTTATGCCTGACGAATGGAAAGTGGCCGCGATATGCCCCATCTTCAAGAAGGGAGACCGCTTGAAGTGTGAGAATTGTCGCGGTATAGCTCTCCTTTGCACAGCGTACAAGTTACTGTCATATATTGTATTGGATAGAATTACTCCTCTAGCGGAGGGCTTGGTTGGTATCAAGGAGGATTTCGTCCGAATCGATCAGTCACCGATCAGGTCTTTTCGATGCGGATGATTCTATCTAAATATTATGAGACATCCATCCCCGTACATCAGGTGTTCCTGGATTTCCGGCAGGCCTATGACTCGATCAATCGACAGAGTTTGTGGTCTGCCCTGGAATACCTAGGAATGCCAACAAAACTGGTACGACTGTGTTGGATGACAGTGACGCAGTCTCAATACTGTGTTAAAGTTGAGAACAGGCTATCGACAATTTTTGCAGTTAACTCGGGTGTTCGGCAGGGAGATGCTCTGTCCCCGATACTCTTTAATCTCATATTGGAGTACATCTTTCGTAAAACTGAAACACCGCAGCGTAACATCTTATATCGCCAGTCCAATCAGGTGCTTGCATATGCAGATATGCAGACTTGATCCGCTTGTAGAGTTTTCAGCTTCAGTTGGACTACAGATCAGTGAGTCCAAAACGAAATACCTGATCTCTGGTTTTAGGGACAATGGCACACCAGAGTTTAGTAGTTGCCACCACGCGTTTGAGGGAGTGAGGAGGTTCAAATATTTGGGTTCTCTTATCATTCACGATAACAGTGTGGGTGAGGATATTAAAGTGCGGCTGGCAGCTGGCAGTCGTTCTTTGTATCCTCTAAGGACACTGCTAAAATCTAAACACTTATCAAGTGCCGTGAGGCTGAAGCTTTACAAAGCGTTGATCAGGCCCGTTGTTATGTTTGGATGTGAAAGTTGGGCGCTGACGGATGAGTACGAGAGATGGCTCGTAACATTTGAGAGAAGAGTCATGCGTGTGATTTACGGCCCAAAACGCGAAATAGATGGTACCTACCGAGCTCTGTACAATATCGAGATCAGAAATCTGATGAAGATGCCCGATTTTGTACATGAAGTAAGATCTCAGCGAGTACGCTGGCTCGAGCACGTTCTGCGTGCTGATCCGGAACGAATTGTGCAGCGATCTCTGAAAGGAGAGCCACCATATGGTAGGCGCAGAGGTCGTTGCGACTTGGCCTTTTCAGATTGTCTTAGACAGTATGAAGACCATGCTCGGGATCGAAACCGCTGGACCCGAATTGTTGACTCAGTAAGGGGTCAGTAATGGCCTTTAAAACTGTTTTAATTAATTAATTCAAATTCCATTGTTTCTTAAGTTTAAATTTCAAATCTTTCATATTTCTAAACATACGATGCTATACGATGCAGAGCCGTAGTGGTAATAGCGATTAGCGATGAAACGAAAAAAACTAATTTTGCCGGAAATAGGAGGGGGTGGTTTGACGACTATATACAAATTTCATTTTAAACATCAGGAATTACATTCGATTACTTTATTTTTATGAATCGGAAATTACAATTCTATGTGGCATATTGATTCTATTCCATGTACAGATACATACAATATATATACTACACAACAAAAGCTTTCGGTCATGGTGTGATGCTCTTTGATTCGACAAATAATTATAATCATTATTTATAATTTTTATTCTCCAATTTTTATTTTTCAAATTTTGAATGGTCAATTATTTTGTATTATTTGGAAAATTTAAAGATCCGGAACACTGAACATTACTGCCACATGTATATATGTATATATATATATGTATTTATGAAAAATATTTGGAATTGATTTTGTTTGCATTTCTATATTGTTAACAAAAAAAAAGGTCTATCCGCGCGTCGTCGATTCATTTTTTTTAGTGTATTTGCGAGGGTGTGGCGGCGGATGGTTTTGAGCAAATATATCGTATTTCAAAATTTGATTTTAAAAATAATATTCCATTACCCAAAAAGACAAAAACACAAAAATGCCCATTAAATATCCGGCGACCCAAAAAAAAAAACTCGAAAATATTTTTTATAAAAGCTAATTATCGTTTCGCTATAATATACGAGTATGGCTAAAAACAATCCTTTTCTATTTTCATAAGTTCTAATTTCAATGAATTTTATGTGTTCATACAGCAGCGCACAAACAAATCTTTTGTACCAACACTAAATTGAATTACAATTTAAGATGTAATTTTATATATATGTACACAGTTTTTTATTCATAACAATACCGCACACGTACCGGATATTTCGAGATAAAAAAAAAACATCAATTCATCCCTTTTCCAAATATATAAGCAGCGAGCGTACACACATTGTTTTCTTAGTCGTGTATAGCCGACGTCTTCTTAGTTGATTATAATAATTTTCTTTATTACTATTTAGATTAACATAATGACAAGAACACCAACAACATAATATATTAAATACCAAATGAAAAAAAAAAAGGTTTGCGAGCATTTTTTCGACAATCAACTGAAGAGATATAGGAAATGGAGCACAATTACATCAGCAATACGTGCCCTGGTTATTTTATTGACCTGCGATAATTCACTTTAATACCGCAATAAGATAAATATTTTGCAGTTATTCAGTTCACACTGTATATCCAGAGTGCATTGTTTTCTCAACAATCACTTACATATACATACATATGTACAATGTACATACTTATTACATCAGATGAAATAATTCTGTGCAGAAAATTGATAAGGAAATTCTTAAGTATTTCCTAAAACTATTAAGATATGACAACCAATCAGGTTTTTTTACGACGACGTCTTCTCACTATAATATATCATTTATGTTCTGTTATTTCTTGTATAAAACAAATCGTGTGTTTAAAAGACAATTTCAATTAGAAGATATTTTTATAGAAATTATATATAACATTGAAATAGATATTTTAAACACGTGCACCGAATAAAATTTACACATATATATGTAACTATAAGACGAGATGTAAGTATGTATATTTTTCTTAACTTCCCGTTTTCAGATTCATTTAACATCAACCCTTTTCTTAGAAATTAAAATTTTATTTTCCTAAAGATATTTTAGGTCGATTTAGGTATAGAACGTACCATATACTACATATATAGGATGCTCTACTATGTCTCAAATGTTTTGAAAGTAAAAAAAAATTGTCGGATTTGAGAAGAATTTGATCTCATAAATGGTTCCTATATCAACAAATCCGTTAGAATCAGGCTATTCCGGCCCTCTAACAAATTCATGACATTCAATTGCATCTTATAAAGGGTTTTCCAATAGGAATGATACAATTTAAAAATTAAAAGAAAAACACATAAACTGTGAAATGTTACAGTATGGAAAATAACATCATTCAAATGACCACCACGACTTCTCCGTACGTACTGCATTCTGTGAGCCCAATTTATCATCACTTTTTCAAATAAATTTGGCTGCATTGCATCAATAGCACGTTCAATGTGGATTTTTAATTGCTAATTGCTGTTGGTTTATCAGCACAATCTTATGGCTTAACATATCCCCAAAGAAAGAAATCACAAGGTGTTAAATCACACGACCTGGGAGGATAATTAACCGGACCAAATCTTGAAATAATTTCACCACCAAATTTTGTTTCAATAAATCGATGGTGGCACCGTCTTGTTGAAACCGCGTATCTTCCAGATTATTCTCAACAACAGCAGGAAAAAAAACATCATTTAACATTGTTCTATGTATCGTTCACGATTGACTGTTACTCTTCGACCATTTTTTTCAAAGAAATATAAACCAATCACGCACTCCACCAGCATGAATAGCACACCACATAGTGACTTCATCTGAATGTAATGGTGTCTGAACAGTTTCATAAAATGTTCATCATTTTCAAGTTGTTCAAGAGCAAAACCAGAAAATAAACGACGTTTATGGTGGTCTAATGGCTTCAGTTCTTGAACCAGTTGAATTTTGTAAGGATATAAACCCAAATCTTTTCTTAAAAATCGCCATGCTGTTGTTTGAGAAAGATGTAATTGTTGAGAACGACGTGGAACCGATACATTTGGATTTTTTCTTACACTTGCTGCTACCAAATCAATATTCTCAAGATACAAGTCCGTGCATTTATTTGTCGTACTGGTATCTTGTATCGTGTTAAGAAAAGTAAAGCTAACTATCAGTCTGACTGCGTGAAGTCTGTCTGGGAGGTACTGAAAACTTTGGTTGTCAGTGCTGCTCAACAGATTTTAGCTATAGTGAAAATCAGACCCAAGAATGATTGGTTTGATGACGAGTGTCGTTTTGCCGTTGAGCAATAAAATATAGCCCATAGTGAAGTGCAACAACGTCTCACAATCGTGAGGAAAAACAAGGCGGCTCTTGTTAGGAGGGCAGCTAAGTCTTTTAGACCATCCATGATTTTAGTTGGATCGTCTGAATATTGGAAATAAATACTGACCAAGTAAAACTTTCCTATATTAGATCTCACCTCGACACACACAGTGTGAATCGCAGTGCTGTGAAATTTTAAGAACCTCAAAATCGTTATTGAGTATGCCAATTGCTGCTTTAATGTTTTCATTGCTTCCACTGATTATCCTTGTGGACGTGGTCATTCCCCCTATGCCGCATTAACCGCGTAAGGTTCCTGTAAGCAGAGTATATCGATTGCTTCTTTTTCAATGGACTGTCTAATCTCATACCCAACCGCTTTAGCATTTTGCATATTCAGTTGGGCAATCTTCAATCGACAATTATTTTTATTTTTAACTATCATAGACTGTTCGCTTCATAATTAGGTTCAACGCCGTTTTGTATGAGGTACAAACTTTACTACGTAACGCATTTAGAGTCTCCACTCTTTTTGGTGCATAATTTTTGGTTTTGCCCATTGTCGCCGCAGTGACCACAAATGTGGTCTTGTTCCTTACAGAACTTCACAATGGGTCCAAATGTCTGGCATTTGTAACATTTTGTCAACCTGATGAAGTCTGTTACTCTGCATGAGGACCAGCGTAGATAAATACGATGGTTTTTTATGAGGATATTCCTCGCAGCTAGCGACACCTCTATTACCCAATGGACTGACTTGGCCTCTTTTGGTCTATGTACACTGAAACTACGTTTCAAGTCCTCGGTCTTTATTGATTCAGAGCTTTGTTTTACTAAAGCTTCTTCTTACTTTTACTAAAACATAGATGATTATCCTGGGCATATGTTTATCTGTTAGCGATGCTATCAGCCCAGCATCCAGATCTTACTTTCTTCCTGTTTCGATTAGAACGCCATCCTTGATATTGGTGACCTTTCTAACCGAAACGTTAGCCCCTGCCGAGTTTATTAAGGAGATTTCCCTACCAGCCATGGCTTTTACAGTGACAACCTTTGATGGTTGCCACTTGTTCTTTCTTTTTACTCCCGTTAATAGGACGGGGACCTGAGGTACCGCATTCTTCAAAGTCTGTGCGTACGAGACCTTTTTTCCGTTTGGAATGCTTCTACTATCTTGGATCTTTCGAGAAGTCGGCCTTTAATGCCTGCAATTTCAAGGCTCATCAAATGGCCTGCGTCTACAATGGCACTTAGGCAATTCTGAAGTTTTGCTCTTTCCCCATTGTTAATCTTGGAGATCTGTTTTATCTCCAGTTTCAGTGCTTTCACAGCCTCCTTTAGTGCACCGACCGAGTCAGCGACTACAGGCTGTGTGGTGGATTTTCGAAATCTAGCCTCCACAGCCTCGTTGTCATCAGTTCGAGCACGTTGCTTTGGTTTATGAATTTATTTATTTCGATTTAATGAACGCTCATAAGTAAATAGACAACACTAGATACTTATCCCCGAGGGGGGATAACCTGGAGTGGACTTTAATTAATTCGAAGCTCTTGATACTTTGCGGAATGGTCTTTTCGACCTTATTCGATTAGTATGGCGAACTGAAATAATGCCTGACGAATACGAATGGAAAGTGGTCGCGATGTGCCCTATTCTTAAGGAGAGAGACCGCTTGAAGTGTGAAAATTATCGAGGTAAAGCCCTCCTTTGCACAGCATACAAGTTACTATCCTACATTATATTGGAAAAGATCACCCCTATAGTGGAGTTATGGTTGGTGACTATATCAAGAAGGACTGATCATGACTTTCCGCTGCGGATGATTCTGTCTAAATATTACGAAACTTCCATCCCTGTACATCAAGTGTTCCTAGATTTCCGGTAGTCTGCGCTCTGGAATATCTAGGAATGACAACAAAATTGGTACGATTGTGTAGAATGACAGTCACCTGTGTTAAAGTTGAGAACATGCTATTAAAAATTTTTGGCAGTTAGCTCGGGTGTGAGGTAGGGGGATGCTCTGGGGGATGCATACTCAGAGAAAATACGCGTAAATGGACTGAATAGCAACGGAGTAAAGGATTATGTACATGAAGTAAGATCTCTGTGAGGTCGCTGGCTCGGTCACGTTCTGCGAGTTGTGCAGCGATCTCTGAAAGGAGATCCACCCTATGGTAGGCACCGTGGTCGTTGCAGGCGACGATGGTTACACGGTGTAGAACGACTTGGCTTCTATAGGTTGTCTAAGACAGTATGAAGTCCAAGCACAGGATCGAAACCGTTGTAGCCAGATTGTTGACTCAAAAAGAGGCCAGTAATGGCCATTATATACTGTTTTATTATTATTTACTAGCAGAGTTTTGAAAGTTTATTGCCAAAATTTGCCAAATTTTTCAATCCTCAATTACGAAATAATTTCGTTAATTTGAACTAACCAATCGTATATACAAGCTTCGTTAAAATAGAACTTATAATAATTATCTAATTATAAATCCAAACGGTCGTGTCGTCAGTAAAGTAAATCGTGATTAATTCATTGAATAACACAAAAAACAGTAAAATTGTTGCGCCTTAGACACCTGGCCCGCGCTACCTCACTGGGACCTAGTACCATAATATCGTATAAAATCGTTCGATGCTTAAATCAATATTTGTTCAACAGTAAATTTGGACCTGTACAAAATTTGTTTAAATCAATCTTCGCCAACTATTCTAAATACCTTTAGATAATATTTGTGGATAATTTATGGCCAACATCCAAATTATCCAAATTTGATTGCCATTCTTAGTGGGTGGACAAAATATATTCATATTTTCTATTCCTCAAGGAAAATAACGACATTTTGAAAAACATATATATAGTATTTTAGGTAAATAATTGTTGATTTATCTAATTAAAGCCAGGCTTATTCAAATACTTCTCTAATCAACACAAATTTAAATTTAATCTGAACTAAAACTTGCTGTATTCGGTGCTCTCAGATTTAATACAGCGTCTGGGAAATTTTACTTCTTTTCTGTATAGACGACAGTTCGCAAATACTTCTCTGAACTCATCGGTACTCTCAAAATGTATGTGCTGGTTAACTAATTTTTTTATGAATTTCAAATATTTCGTGTAATCGAATCGTGTAACGGCCCTATAGAAAAATAAATTTGTTTATTGTAAGCTACACACTGAATGGCACTATATATGGCAGGAATGTTCTCAGGTTGTCCTTCCCAAAATACCTTTGGGTTATTCGAGTTGGTCAAATGACGCATTGTGTGATTTATGTTAACCTATATTATAGTTCCACAAGGTTGCCATTTTGTACACAATGGTATGGTGAATTGTTCAACGAAATCCGACATACATAATGCCGATAACATCAAAATTTTTAAAACCATTTCGAATTCTGGGGACGCAAATTTATCCAAATTATGGTGTTCCGATCATAAATTATCGTTGAATATGGCATAGCGTAACATTATGTTACACTGGTTCTAGCAGAGTTTCAAATCATGAGATTCTAATAATGGGTGGTTTTTTAAACATTTTAAAAAAAACAGTAATTGTAAAAATGCATGAAACATTTATTTGACTCAATCAAATTGATTGAATTTAAATTCAAATTGGGCGGATTTTACTCCAGTACGCAATGCCACAAGGTACAGTATACCACCTGCGTATTGCATAGCTCCATGTCACCCTGTACAGTGACATGGAAGATGGGTCGGCCCATGAGTTCTACATTCCAACAAAGGATCATAGATGTTTTCAATTTAATCACCGATCGTAATCGGGAGATGAAAAATCCCTTTTACATCCCCCGCCTATGTTCGGATTCGAAACCGGTGCCTCCCGATCCAAACGTCGCAGCTTTAACCACTGCGCTATTTGCTCGGTAAAGTTTGCCATTTATTTTACGGCTATGTTTTAAGTGGTTCATACGGAATGTCGAATTTTGCATAACTTTTTCGAGCATTTCGCGGCTGGTATTTCGCTAATGACGTACGCTTAATGTTTATTTCCAATTATGCAATTGTTGTTGGTTCATTGTCATAGACGAAATACATCACGTAGCCCCATAAAAAATAGTCAAGAGGCGTCAATTCACTGGACCTAAACGTGAGATAAATTGCTCACCACAGTCATTTCTCAGTAATTTCATGGTTTCGCGTGCTGTGTGGCATGTGGCCCCGTCTTGCTGAAACCATACATCGATTAGATTGTTCATGCATTTTGAGCAAAAAAAGTCGGAAATCATCGAACGATAGCGGGACAATTTTTCGGAAAAAAACGCATTTTCCTCAAGATGTTCTAAGCTCTACTCACCAAAACGTTAAGTCTTTCCATGATGAAATAGTAATGCTAATTGAGTACAATAGACTTTGACAACCTGCGTGATACGTTAAAAACATCTTCACGGATAACCAAACAACAAAAAAATCACTTAAATCATGAGATTCTAATATAACCTATTTGTTTGGTGTGTTAAGAAATTCTCACAAAAAGTCCAGGATCCATATATGTAATCGAAATATTGTATATATGTTTACAGAGTAATTGAGAGCTCATTAGGTACATAGCATGATTCTACGTCTAAAATTAATAAGAAATCATCTTGATAATTTCAAAACATCCCACCAAAATATCTCAAAAACCCTACATTACTGAAACATATATGTTTCATACTAAAGGTGCGTAGTTTCAAGATTGAAAAAGATGATGGGTGTCTTGAAGATTAGATCAAGATCATCTATATTTTTTGTAGCGGCATCTTCTACGCCGAAAAAATAAATATTGTTGATCAGGAAGTTTACGCTGTTCGATAGACGTTGTTTATGTGTGTTTTTTCAAGAACAAAATTGTCCGCACCATTTCGTTTATTCAATTATGCTTTTTCTATTTCAAACTCAGCCTGTTAATATAAATAAGCACATAATTTCTTTTCCTAGAGATATAAACAGCTATTGCATATCGGAAATATTCAGAACTCGAACCATATTGGTTTTATTGAACAGTTATAGCGAAGCTAAAAGATCCCAAACCTATATCTACAAATCAAGTAAACCTTCTACTGCACACATCTGAACTACTGAAGGAATCGAATTAATTTGTATTCATATGGGGCCGAAATTCAACCAAAGGCGTAACATAACTAAAACAGTTTAGCATCAGTACGTTAGGATCTTGTACCGAAATTTTGAAGGACTGGAACTTTTGGGTGGTGGAACGTTATCGTTCAGTAATGGTGTAATAATAGCAGCGTTCAGAGTTTGAAAGAAATGTTTTGGCTGTATACTGACATATTTATACGAATATTTTCATCAATTTTTATAACATTTTCCAAATCCCACATATTTTCACAAAATCATACTGTTTTGTTTGCTTCAATAATAATTAATTATTGCCTAAAGCCCTTTTCAAATCTGAAGTAATAAAACGAAAATGTTGGCGAATTAACAATTTAAAATGCTTATTAATTATTATTATTTATTAATAGGATTAACAATTAATTTAATATTTAATTACTGTTAATTTGAAACGGCCACCTACATTTTAAGCCATTGTTTTGGAGTCTATTTGCAAGAAAAATGTCGATAACTTAACTTTCGAAACAAATTCAAATTCGATTGAAGTCATTTATATTTTAATACTATAAAGCTTTTAAATTGTAAACATTTTAAATTTGTCTGTGTTTATATTAGCATATATTTGACGCCTTGGGTCTATAATACATCGCGACTATTACATTTAAAAGTAAGTAATCGTTACAAGTAGATTATTTTTGTATATTTTCATTCATAAAATCCGATTAGACTTATCATCGCATTTATGATCCGTTCGACATAAATTCACCGAATTTTATTTTTTCAAACAAATGCAAAATATAAATTTACCAAAATTTTGCTAAATCCTAATCTGTGTTGACTTAAAATAATTAGGTAATCCTTTCAATGTTTTATATATTTAACTATATACGGAGGTTGGATATACAGGTATAAGACAATTAAACGGGCACAAAGACAAGATCTCGAGATACGTAAAATTCCTGAAAGTTCAAAATTTTTTTTGTTGTTGTTGAAGAGGAGGAAAATTGGTTATACACAATGTGTGGGACTGCCACCCACTAAAAACCTCCTCTTTGCCAGACAAAATATTTACCCCGGAACTACTTTTAGTATTACGTCAAGGTGGTGTCTCGTATATTGCCTTTCTAGGATTTCTCTTCTAGAATCTAGACGACAGATTTCACCTTTGGTGGTAGTTGTCTATTTCTGGTTTCTTTTCTTGTAGGATCGTTTCTATGAACCGCGCCTTTTTAAAATGGTATACTTTCTTTTTGACAGTGTCTGCCCATATTTCGCATCTATACAAGAGGATAGAGTTTGTGACTGACATTAGAAGTCTCCTTTTTCCGGCCGTCTCGTAAGCAGGACAAGTTCTGGTTTTTCTGTAGCGAGGCGGTAGCTCTTCTCATTACTTGATTGAGCTTGCATTGAACATCGTCTATGTCCCTATGATGACTAATACTGCTGCAATGTTGTCTGCTTACCCGACCATGAAGGTGTCATCTGGCATTTCCATTCGCAGGATGCCATCGTATGATATGTTCTATAGATCAGGCCCAAGAATAGGCACTAGCTGTCTATTATCCGCAAATGATAGTCTGGTACGCGGAAAGCGTTTGATAACGCCGATAACATATCCGACCATCTGGCTGAATTAAATGCGTTCTTAACATCCAGTGTAGCCAGTGACACTAGCTTCCTTGAATAGTGATTCCCTAGTTGTGCTATAAAGGAAGCTCTCATAACTTTTTCTACTGCGCCAATAGTAGACCGCGGGCCTTCCCTAAGCCGTATTGCTTATTTGATAAGTCCCCTGAAGCTTCGATAGAGGCTGTAAGCCGCGGTTTTAGTAATCGCTCTAGTACACAAAGCTTTATATGCTGATGGAGAGTTCGGGTCACCCTTCTTTTTGTTTACGAGAGCCAGCCGTTGCGTTTCCATGCTTTAGGAAAAACTCCTTCCTCGAGACAACGATTGTAGAAGTTTAGGAGTATCTCCGGGTGAGATCGAGCTATCACCTTCATGACTTCCGTGGGAACTCCATCTGAACCTGGTGCTTTCTTATGTTGGAGGGAAACACTCTCCGGGTTACTGGAGCATGGTGGTCTGTTGTCGTTTGGGTGATCTGGGAAAAGGGTGTTTACAATATGCCATATTTGACTTGCTTCCAATACTGAGCTGGGCGCTTGTGATCCTAGCTTACGCATCACAATCTTATAGTCAAGCCCCAGGGATCCATATCGACATCTCATTTCAAGTTTTCCCATTCGAGACGTTTACTTCTGTTAATTTCTAGTTTCAGTGCTCTTCTTGCCAGCCTGTACTCCTCATGTTCCGTTTCTGCCATGTACCCATCTCTCTTTCTTGCTCTAGTGAGTTCGTGTTTTAGGCGTAGGCAGCTCCTCCTGAGATTTGTTATCTCGTTTGACCATCAATAAACCGCGGCCTTTTCTCTTAGGCATCGACGTATCATGTGTTTTTTTCCAGAGTTATCCGGTTTCTCTCAGTACTGTGTCTTTCCACGCTTCGATGATAGACGTGAAGTTTTCCTCGCATAGTTTGGCCACATTCAATCCCCTCACACGGTAAGAACCATATCTGGGTGATCGTGATTCTCTCCGTAGGAAGGTGTACCCTTGTACTCTTCAGTCACTCTTCATTCCATGATGTCCTTGGCTACCGCATCAAATACAAGCGTCATGTTTGTAAGCGTCTCAGCA
Organism: Tipula unca; assembly: GCA_951394425.1. Taxonomy (NCBI): domain Eukaryota; kingdom Metazoa; phylum Arthropoda; class Insecta; order Diptera; family Tipulidae; genus Tipula; species Tipula unca. The sequence goes on from OX596381.1 coordinate 189,357,759, forward strand.
AAGCCCGTTCTTTTGATACACGATACACCCCCACTCGTCACCGTGAGTCCCCTAATCTGGCTGTCATCTCCAGGATATACCGTCCTCTAGTATCTGTAATGATTATGCCCCATTCAAACGCCTATTGGCTTATTCGCTGGGATGCAGCTTACATATGTGATTCCGTTGACTTTGGCCCAAAAAACCCCTCTTAGGCTCCGTGACCCTCAATTACAATGGGTTGCGGAGTCCAAATAGCGGATGTTTATCTGAGTGTCATTCGGGTTTCGGTCTGTTGCGATATTGTTCACTATAATAATCAGCAGGTCCACGTCTATGTCCAGTCTTAACAGTTCAATAAGGGCGTCATCCGCTGTTTTACTTGTATGAAGGTTTCCTTGGAGAACCTTTATATAATTTGATTTTTTCCAGGATTCGTCCAACGCCCTCCTGAATATTTGGCAGACCCATGACCTGGGCACGTGTTTAAGACTTTCAGGGCCAAGTTCTAGTTGCTCGCAGAGAAAGCATTTTGGCTGGGCCTGTCAATCTTTCATTAGGTGACCTTTTTCACCGCATTGAATACATATCCCTAGCTTCTTTCTGTCAGAGCTTTTGCAGCTCTCTTTTTAGTGGCCATAGCCGAAACAGGCGTAATACCTTTGTTACAACAGTTTTCTGCAGGACTCAAGGGCTGCTTGTGCACCGATCTTCACGAATGCCATCCTTTGTTCCCTTGTATTTGTTATAAGTGAGTGATATTGCCTCTTTAACCCACCTCGGTGGTTAGTAATACCAGATCTCTGATTTATAGAGAAATGTTTGGCTCCAGTTTTTACACGGTATACCAATCTCTTCTAAAGCAGCTGTTAGGGCTTAACAGAAGTTTTCCTTGTTGTTCGATTTCGCTCCAAGTTCCATTAGGACATCACCCGTACTGGTGCGTCGTACGGATTTATTTACCGGATTCGAGCCTTCCGGCTCAACATTGTCCCTTATCGTTCCCAGGATTACCCTCTCCAGTTTTAATCAAAAGGGCATCCGGTTTTAAATTCATTCTTCGGGACCTTCTTCTTCTCCTTTTCCTTTTTTGGTATCGCAAAGCATTTTGGTTGAACTAAAGTCTGCGATTAGGTCCTCTCCTTCTTTTTGCCTTTTTACTGCTTCCGATTCAGCAGAGCTGGAGGCGGTTCGTTTGCTTCCACCCTCTCTGAGTGTTTCGGCATTATTTTTCTCGTGTTGCTCCACATTATTCGCAACTACTGTGGATATTTCTTGTTCACTTTGCACGGATGACCGGTTGTCGTATAGTTGAATAGTTGATAACTATTTTTTTTTATAATAATGCTTATATGCCAAAAAACTTTTTAATATATTCCGGACTAGTTTACTGAACCTCGCTCTTACGTCGCTTAGATTTGTTTTTTCTTCTAGGGTACAAAGTGGCGCGATCAATGTAGTGGACGATAATAATTCAATTATAGAATCGGGGATTTCCTCGGGATTACGGTAGTTTGTACTCTCGGAATTTTATATTTTCGGAATTTTGTCCATCGAAATTATGTGACCAGCCCAGTTAAAAGCGCAAACACTAAAATCAATAAAACATTAAATAAAAAATAACAAAATTGCTTTTGAGAAGCTTAAACAAAAATATTAAGACGAAAGCGATTATAATTATACTGTGTGCTTTGGAACAACAAAACTTTATAATTATTTCACTCTCTGTTAATGGATTATGATTATGTAGTACATACACATAGCTTTCGTTTGTGTTTAACAAAAATCCAAATATAAAAAAAGGGATTACAAAAGGATAATGAGACTCAGCAACAATCGATTATGGTTTATGTGAACAGATTGTTTTTTATGTTAATGCGGAGTAAGGAAGCAAATTATTTCGGATCTTAATGCTCTATACCTCTATATTATGTATTTATGAATTATGATATATAATTCCAAGTCTCATTATAAATATTTGCCCATTGTACATACACACGGATATATATGTATGTATACAAAATATGTACATCGTTTAGTATTATGTTGGTTGTTATGTTATCTGGTTAAATTTTATATCCTAAACAACACACACAAATCCACGAACACAGAAAAAAGGTTTTAATTTTATGGTTTTGTTGGCGTTCCTTATGGTGAACATACATACAACTAGAGTAGATTACATACATACCAAACAAAATTCTTTCGGTTGGTTACGAATTTTTTGGAAATTATTTATTTTGTTTGTTCCAAATGGATGCATATGAAATCATGATTTTTATTTTTATTTCTTCAAAGAATTTTACATAAAAATGATTTGAATATTGTAGATATGTATATTATGTTATACGCTATATAGGTTGGTGAAGTTAATAGGTGAAAAATTATTGGTTTAACAAATTTTTTGGAATAATTTGACTATTGAGTTTTGTCTACTTTTCGAAACAAACCATAATTATGAACTTATAGAATCGATTATTATGATTTGTTTACATTTGTTTAAATGTAATGGGCTCCAAAGCAAATCTATCGCAGAATTATTGTCGGGATTAAATTGAAATAATCCCTCGGTGAAGCCTAAGGTTTTTTCGATCCGAACTCCTGACCAACACAAAATAATAAAAATAAATTATTGAAATATTTCATAATGAGATGGAAATAATTAACACCATAGGTACCCATATGGGAACCCATATCACCGCTTGCGATCATCGTATTTTCATGTTTATAGTGGTGTATGTAAAACCGAATCCCTATTTCGAAGTAACCACGAAAAATTACCATGGCAAAACATCTGGCCCGCGCAGTTTTCGGATAACCACGTTGCACCAGATTTATCGTTAAACTGAGATCCGGAACAACATCAAAAATAGCGACCGCCAATTGGCGCGCGACGTCACTTTCAAAATCACACAGCAGAAACATTGATGAAATAATATTTTCCACTTCGGTCATGATTCCGAACGTGATACAAGTATGTATAACCAATGAAAGTACACAGCCCGTAGAAGGAGTAGTATTCTGCAGCTTGATCCGTCCGTGATGTACGAAATATCAAAAAGGCCAATACAAGTGTGCCATAAAAAACGTAATTGTAATGCTTTGTGGTTATTGAAATACAAACAAACAAAATAAAATTTGAATTAAAAATATTTTTTTTCTTACTGCCCATTGCATAACAGCATGCCATCGGATATAAAATTACGTTAATAATCCGCAAAAGTTTCGATCATTTCTGGCAGGGCTTCCTAAAGTCAATAACCGGCACAACAAACCGGAACAAAACGACAAACGTTTTGAAAATTTCTAAACGCCTGTATATGGAATTTCCAACAAATCATTAAATTGCTTAATAAAATACTTAAACCACTTAAACTGATTAAACCAATCAGACTCGCTTTCACGGACAATTTATCTTCTTCGTCCGTGTGCATCCTTTTAAGTTTCATATTTGAAAATATTTTAAACGGCATTCTGGCATTCAGCGCTTAACTAATAGTATAAACTATAAATATACTGTCTGTCAAGATATATTCAGAACACCGATGCAGATTAACGCCGTTCCAACGGTTGTACCGTATATTTTTGACGAATCTGGCTCTTCAGCATGTAATACAAAATAAAAATTGTATAATGTATTAGCGATTGTGACAACAACAACACTGGTTAAATATTTATTCAAATTTAACCTTCGCCCAATCGATAGTGTCCACAAAACTGAAATTAAAAAAAAATTGGTATGATAAAATTACCTGAATACAGAGAGCATATACGAGTATACGATCCTCATATTTGTATGTATAGCTATGATTGAATCAAACTGAAGAAGTTGAACTCTGCAGAGTTCCTCTCTCGGCATTTATAGATTCTTCTGCTACACTTCTTGTATAGAAATAATTTACCATTAGTGTGGCTGTTTGTCATTTTTCCTCCTATACATCAACAGATAGCTTAATTGATCAGCCTATAATACATAATTACGTTTTCTGTATAAACCAAATGGTGCTTCATTGCCAAAGGAGTTACGTTACATCATGGTTTATTTAAATCCACATTCAACCATCCGGTTTAGATTCTCAATTCGATGCTCTATTTGATGTGTTGGTCGGCGTCATGATTCTTAGTGACGAATTTTATAAAATTGTTGATGGTCGAAAGACACACTGAGTCTCGATATAGGGATTGTCTGGATTGTATAATATTGTTAAATGGGTGACTGTTTTTCAATCCTGATACAGCTTTTCTCGGTCCCAGGACGAAACAAAATCATTTTTCAATGGGAAATGGGACAAAATATACCCATCCGCAGTTAATTTTGGAAATACAATTTCCATACCGAGCGAACATCGCTGCTTAATTCTTAACACTTTACCAACATTTAGGAATAAGATACTTCCTGTTCTTTAACCAATTTGAAAATAGTTGATTGTAGGTTTTGGTTAGGTAAAAAACAACCGTTTTTTTTAAATATAATTGTAGATAGTTTAAGTAGGATGGCTATAAGAGCGAGTATGTACGCTCTTATACAAAGGACAATTTCAAAATCTTCGGTAGGCTACAAATATATTTAAAGCAACTAGAAAATATCACGATAAATCTTAATTAGTCATTTTCAGTGAATTGGGTATAATAATAATATTATTAGAGAGAAGATCAACTGGTAAATCGTCATGTAAATAAATACTGGCTATCGAAATCTCGACCTTCGCGTTATTAGCACGATACTCTAACCAACTGAGCTTGGTACTTGTATTTATCAATTAAATGTCGTATATCAGTGTCACTCAAACAGTAATATTTTTGTTCCAGAGCTTTTTAAATTTAGGCCATAAACTGACAAAAAAGTAAATTAAGGAGGAGATAGAGACTTAAGTTCACTTCCTATGCTCATGTCCGGCATTAGCATACAGAAGGCATAAATATATGGGTAAGTACATAATGGACAAGATCACGAAAACTGTAAATTGCGAAATATATTATGCTATATATGTACCTCTGATTGGTCTCAAAATAATTATTATTAATTATTAATAATTATTATTTTAAAGGCCATTTTACACCATTAAAGGTGGTTCTCCTTTCACAGATCGCTCAATTCGTTCCGAATCTGCACGGAGAACGTGACCGAGCTAGTGACCGTATTCACTGAGCTCTTATTTCATGTACAATATCGGGGAACTTTATCAGCTCTCTAATCTCGTAGTAAGTGTACATCTTGCGTATAAGTATATGATGGTATTATCATAAAATCTCATATGGTTCAATTGTTCTACGTACGCGTAGATGTTCGAAATACCGGCGGCCGTATTTGTCAACGAAATTATGTTTAAGCTGACCATATAACTTTAAGATTATGTATGTGTGTGTGACTGTGTGTGCACTGTAATCGGTAAAGTATAATTATTCATATCACGTCCAATTAGTCCAATTTCATAAACTATATATGCGTAGGTCGCGGTACATATCTAATTAATCCTTTTAATTGTGTTCAATTTAATTTTTTTTTTAACTTGTCTGCATCTCATGTGCCTATAAATATGTACATATATCTATTTAGTAGTTTTCTTATAACATCCGCACTTTGATCGCATCGCATCCACATTGAAAATACCGGAAATATTTAATTACTTTCATTACAACAACAGCAGATTTTCAATCAATCATCTGAATATATGTATTATGTATATCGTACTATAGGTATGTGTACAATGTATATACATAGTACATACTTAACATTGGAAACACGCTGATGATAATCATCTGCATGGTATTGTTGATGATGATGTTGATGAAAACAAGTTTTCTATCAGTTTCCACATTCCACGCAATAATTTTTGTTTTTTTATGGAAATATAAATTTCTATCAAGAAATCCTCAGAGACCAAAAAAAAATTATGGAAAACTTGAATTTCCATTCTAATCATCATCATCATCATCATTAACGTTTGTTGATGTTGATGATAATGGTATGTATTGCATTGTTGATGATGATGACATCAACAAGCAAACAGCTACAACAAAAAAAAACATTTGTGTGACTGAGATTAAAACGGAAATTTAATAATTTTCATTATTTTCATAACAAATTGTGGTTATGTTGCTTTTATCTCTCTTATCTGTCGACAATCTTTAAAATATTTTCTTTGCTTTTGTTATGTATTTATTATGGAATTTATCGAAGATTTACGATGGCTGATAATTAATATCGGAAATAATCATAAAATATAAAACAATATGTTTTAATCACTAATTGACGAGAATTTTATTGATTAGGAGTCGATCACTTTCATTATATTGGTGTTCATGCCATCAGTAACTGTCCTTACTACCGCTGCTAGCCCATCTTATTTCACTAAGTTATAACTTATTGTTATGGAATTCTCGTATCGTTGTTAATTTAGTGAGCATTCAGCTAGCCATCCTGATGAACTAGATCCTTAACTCATTAGTATTTGTATGATAATGGTGCTTTACTCAGATTCAAGTATTTAGATGTGAAATTGGAATTCTAATTTTAGCGATACATCTTATTAAAAAGTTATTTTTGCAAGGCCAAGATGATCAACGGAAATAACACTGAATTTAGGCAGCTTAATCTGGGTTATAACAGTTTGAATATGAGTAGAATTTCTTCTCATTCCTTCCACAGACTTATGTTCAAATTTCAATTTCAATTTCAGAGAACGAATTTGATTGGAATGTCATAAATAGATAGTGAATAAATTTAAATCCATTTGAAAAAAAAAATTGTATTCGGTTTGTTTTTTATTCGTATCACAAAAAATTAGATAAAGCTTGCGTCTTTGTCCATATAAAGTACGTTATGATTTGTCCTCGGTTGCCGAATAATTAAACATCCGACACAGTTCGGTACAAAATCGATAGAGTGGGAAGCCCATAACTGTGAAATAATCACCATCAATTTTCCGAATCATTGTTCCACCCACACCCTGGATACCATATCCACCAGCTTTGTCTCTAAAAATTGAATAAAATTATAACAGTTAACCTAATTGTAACCTTGGGCGATTACAACATAATACTTACAGCGGTTCACCAGTATCAACGTACGCTTGAATTTGTTCCGGTGTTGCTTTTCCAAATTCGACAATTGTACTCTCCGTGAATTTAACAATATCATCACCATGCTTGATTGCCACCCCTGTGTACACCACGTGAGATTTATCCATAAGTTTCGAGAGATATTCGAATGCAATTTCGGGCGTTTTTGGTTTACCATAAACCGTTCCGTTCAGCGTTACAATTGTATCGGCACCAATAATTAAATCATTTGACGTGAACGGATTGGTTGACTCGGTGATACGCTCACCAACTTCCAATACCTTTTGCAGTGCTGTCTCCTCGACAAATTCCGCAAAATTTGGAAAATCTTCCGGCCGCAAATTCTCCTCAAACAATGATGGATATAATAAAGCATTTAAACCCTAAGATTAAAATAATACAAAGACGATAGTTTATTAATCACTATTTATATGAATCATATTAAAATAATCAGTCTTACGATATTCTTAAAAATTTCTTGTCGTCGTGGTGAGCTACTGGCCAGCACAATACGCTTGGTGGCCAATTCCTTCATGATCGGATGAAACATATTCGAAAATTAATAGTTATACAAAAAACTATATACAAACTAACATAAATAAGTAAATAAAACCAATTTGAAATTAAATAAAGATAAAAATTAAAATAAAAAAAACTATGTACTGTTTACGAGCCTCCACATTGAACATGAACTGTCTCTTTTGACATTTCTATTGTTACAATTTCTAAGAATAAAACTAACAATTGTTAGAAAAACATCTGTTGATTTTTGGTATGCGCAATGACGGAATTGTAAAGTTTTGGTAAGTTGGTATTCTATTCGATGCTAGATGGCGGCACCAAGCAACAACCAATATCGATCGAAAAAAATTTAGTTTTAACCATCATCAATAGATGTCTATAGAGCTTGATTAATTTTATTTTGAGTTAAAAAACCACTTAATGTATATATATATTCGAAAGCTCTTATTTATATTTTTCAACAATTTACGTATTGATGCGATATTTAAAGGCATTTTTATTCAAATTTGGTTCAATAGGATTAGTAAAAGAACTGAAGCATTTCGAAAGCCCGTGTTGATATATCCGATGGTAGATGGCAGTATACAAACTAAAACAAACCCTCGACCGTTAAATTTACATTTTGTTTTAAGTACTATGGCCTAAATTAGATGATTTTACCGTTATTAAATTATAAAATGCAGTTCATTTGTATACTGGCAGATTTTGAATCTGCATCTCTATGTATGTAGGTCGAGACGCAAAAAACCAAATTGTATTACCCAACTTTACATATTTTTGGCCGTTCAACTATAAAATGTGTCATTAAAACAAAAAATATATGTTTAAGTTTAAACTATATAGTAGTATTACTTCATCGTAAGAACACGGGGACGTTGATCTTAAATACATATATTATATAGTATGTACGAAAACATAAATTCAGTCGTGCAACATACATAATATGTATATTGTATCTGTATGTATAACGATGACGAATTGCGTAGGAGGCAGTTTGGTGCACGAGAAACTATCTAGCATTTTAATGACGATGAAAATTGTTAGTTATGTAATTTTATATTTAGAACGTGAATATGCTAAAAATACCACAATGCGCGAGTGGGTCGTACGTTTCGTGGACATCTTTTGTTGGAAAATGTTTTCTTTATTTATTTATAAATAACAGCAACACGCTTTTGATTTATAAAAAAATTAATAATAATATTCGATTTATGTCGTATAATTTTATAACGATTGTGAGATTTAGAATAAAGTTAGGCACACACCGAACCAAATGAAATTGTTATTTTAGACGAACATACATTTAGTTAAATTCAAATGATAAAAATAATATTAATGAAAGAAAATTTTGTTGAATTATATTATATTTTTAAATTCAAACAACAACATTCGAATGGTACACTAGAACAACGGCATTGTGAAAATTATATCGTAAACCAGACACGTGTCCGCACCAAAACACATAATTTCCTGTATGTGTATACTCGTGTTGGCCCCTGTGGTCGGGGGGCACTCACATGTCTCGTAAATCTAAATTGCACGAACATGTTTCCCAAGAATACCACCACAGTATCCTTTGCTTGTCGTAGGAGGCGACTAAACGGTTGGATCGCTGGGCTGACGACCCGCATCCGTAAAAAAAATCAACTGTTTATAAAATCAACAAAAAGAAAAATGGATACCGCCAAAACAACACCGGACCCCCGCTCAAGTACCCGGATACGAGATTTAGGATCGGCACGTGGAACGTGCAATCACTTAGAAAACCAGGAGCGTTGGAGGGTCTAATCACGTGCATGAAAGAGTATCGGCTGGAACTCGTTGCTCTTCAAGAAACTCGCTGGCCTCAAAGTGGAGACCATGTGTCCCAGGGCTATACGTTGTTCTACAGTGGAGATGACCTCGGAAATCTTGGAGCTGGATTTCTTCTTGGGCCGCAGGTAAAGAAGGCTGTTTTGGATTTTCAAGCAGTCAATAACCGATTGTGTATGCTTCGCCTGCGCATGAAGTTAGCCAACCTGTCGATAATTTGTGTACATGCGCCCACAGAAGTCAGCCAGCCCCAAGATAAAGACTCATTTTACAATGACTTGGACGATCTGATGGGATCTATACCCGAACACGATGTTAGAATGGTAATTGGGGACTTTAATGCTAGAGCTGGCAGAAATCAGGCCGACTTGTGTGAAAACATAGGTCCGTACTCCCGACACGAAACTGCGACCGATAATGGTGAGAGAATGATGTACTTTGCAATTGCTCATGATCTTAGAGTAGCAAGCACATTCTTCCCTCACAAACAGATACACCTAGAGACATGGACACATCCTCGCAAAACATCCCGGAGCCAAATTGACCACGTGTTAATTTCAAAAGGGCGAGCTCGGGTTGTGCAGGATGTGAGAACTTATCGGTCAGCAACCAAATACGTAGGCAGCGATCATTATTTGGTCGCTGCAAAGCTACGGTGGAAGTTTTCGTACAGGTCGGGGAACACAGCGCAACGGATGGAACGTTTCGACTGTGAAGGTCTGATAAATGAAGATCAAAAGAAACGATATCAGGATCTTGTCAGCGACAACATTGAGGGAGCTAATTACCAGTCTGACTCCGTGAACTCTGTCTGGGAGGTACTGAAAACGTCGGTTGTCAGTGCTGCTCAACAGACTTTAGGTATAGTGAAAGTCAGACCCAAGAATGATTGGTTTGATGACGAGTGTCGTCTTGCAGTTGAGCAACAAAATATAGCCCATAATGAAGTGCAACAACGTCTCACAATCGCAAGGAAAAACAAGGCAGCTCTTGCAAGAAGGGCAGCTAAGCGGATTTGTAGACGGAAGAAGCGAGAATGGTGGAAGGCCGAGGTTCTGAAAGTACAACAACTCAGCAATGAGCGTAGTTCACGTAATTTCTTTAAAGGAATTACTGGATTGCACCATACTTTCAGGCCTTCGTCAACCGCCATTCGGGACCGGGATGGAAACCTCTGTGTCAACATCGACGCAGTACTTGACGCATGGAGTGGACACTTTACTGAGCTGCTTGATGTTCATCATGCGTCACAGACTGTTGTTGAGCCACCTCTAAAACAGTCTGCGGAGATTTGCACTGAGGAGCCATCCCATGAGGAATTCACTAAGGCCATGCAGAGAATGAAACGAAACCGCTCACCTGGAGTGGACTGCATTAATTCGGAGCTCTTGATATTCGGAGGGGATACTTTGTAGAACTGTCTTTTCGACCTTATTCGATTAGTATGGCGAACCGAAGTTATGCCTGATGAATGGAAAGTGGCCGCGATATGCCCCATCTTCAAGAAGGGAGACCGCTTGAAGTGTGAGAATTATCGCGGTATAGCTCTCCTTTGCACAGCATACAAGTTACTGTCATACATTTTATTGGATAGAATCACTCCTCTGGCGGAGGGCTTGGTTGGTGACTATCAAGGAGGATTTCGTCCGAATCGATCAGTCACTGATCAGGTCTTTTCGCTGCGGATGATTCTATCTAAATATTATGAGACATCCATCTCCGTACATCAGGTTTTCCTGGATTTCCGGCAGGCCTACGACTCGATCAATCGAGAGAGTTTGTGGTCTGCCCTGGAATACCTAGGAATGCCAACAAAATTGGTACGACTGTGTAGGATGACAGTGACGCAGTCTCAATGCTGTGTTAAAGTTGAGAACAGGCTATCGACAATTTTTGCAGTTAACTCGGGTGTTCGGCAGGGAGATGCTCTGTCCCCGATACTCTTTAATCTCATGTTGGAGTACATCTTTCGTAAAACTGAAACACCTCAGCGCAACATCTTATATCGCCAGTCCAATCAAGTGCTTGCATATGCAGATGACATATGCGTGATTGGACTGAATAGCAACGGAGTGAAGGAAATACTTGATCCGCTTGTAGAGTTTTCAGCTTCTGTTGGACTCCAGATCAATGAGTCCAAAACGAAATACCTGATCTCTGGTTTTAGAGACAATGGCACACCAGATTTTAGTAGTGGCCACCACACGTTTGAGGGAGTGAAGAGGTTCAAATATTTGGGCTCTCTTATCACTCACGATAACAGTGTGGGTGAGGATATTAAAGTGCGGCTGGCAGCTGGCAGTCGTTCTTTATATCCTCTAAGGCCACTGCTAAAATCTAAACACTTATCAAGTGCCGTGAAGCTGAAGCTTTACAAAGCGTTGATCAGGCCCGTTGTTATGTTTGGATGTGAAAGTTGGGCGCTGACGGATGAGTACGAGAGATGGCTCCTTACATTTGAGAGAAGAATCATGCGTGTGATTTACGGCCCTAAACGCGAAATAGATGGTACATACCGAGCTCTGTACAATTTCGAGATCAGAGATCTGATGAAGATCCCCGATATTGTACATGAAGTTAGATCTCAGCGAGTACGCTGGCTCGGTCACGTTCTGCGTGCTGATCCGGAACGAATTGTGCAGCGATCTCTGAAAGGAGAGCCACATATGGTAGGCGCAGAGGTCGTTGCAGGCGACGATGGCTCCACGATGTAGAGAACGACTTGGCCTCTTCAGATTGTCTAAGACAGTATGAAGACCAAGCTCAGGATCGAAACCGTTGGAGCCAGATTGTTGATTCAGTAAGGGGCCAGTAATGGCCTTTAACACTGTTATTATTATTATACTCGTATTAAAAATGGTCTAACTAATATCTATTACGAATTGGTATTGACCTTACACACAAATCCACCATGAAAAATTTATTTAATTTTGTAAAATAGATAATTTCGCTGATTTTCAAATCGCGACTTTACACATTTACACATACTCGTATATATGAAATCAATTTGTTGTACGCGAAAATGACGATCACGTTTCTTAAACAGTCGGTAAAATTGATCACAAGTTTATACGACGAATTTTATTTATGTGTTTGTTGCTCATCTTTTGTTTTGATAAATTCGATAACAATTTTGGATTAGAATAGCAGTTATAGGGTTGCTGAGTAAGCAAATGATTCAGTTATAATTAAGAAACAATTTGATTGAAATGGAGTAAACTCAACTCCAAATTGAGAATCTAAAGTTTTGACGACAAGTGGATAATTTAGAAGAAATGAAAAAATCTGAAGAGAAAATATTTATAAATTTCACTTTAGGATGGAAAATCAAAATTCAAATTAAATTTCAAAAAACTAAATTCCACTAAAATTCTATTCATAACATGCTACGACATTTTTGAGCCACGGTCTAACAGACTGCCCTAAATGAGAAAGATCAATATTGTGACAAATAAAATTCGTGTAGAAAGATAATGAGTCGAGTAAATGAATGAATTTAGATTTTAAAATGAATTAAAATCAAATTTGGACAAAATTAAGATTTAAGGAGAATAGAACGTGTACTAGACTAGACCATCTGATTCTATTTGGGGCAATTGCTCGCAATTGAATAGTATAATTATTTTGCGTTTCTTAATTGCTATCTTAATGGTTGTCTGTCTGGTTTGCAGCAGAATTTCTTCATTTGTTGATGGTGTTCGGCCAGAAACATGTTATTAACTGCCATAAAGATTATGGGTGGCTTAACCTCTTTCTATTTCCAGCTAAGTGTTGTTAAGGTTTCTGATGTAATAGATGCGTCGCTATTGAGTAATTCAACTGGTAGGCTTCTTCTATTTCACTGCTTGGCCAAATGAGTTGTTTCTCAACCTATCGATCATGGTTTCACTTTGGATTATTGCTATAACATCTTGTAAGGAGAGAAGAAATTTCTTGTTAATCACTACATGATCAATTTGATTTCTATTTATGCCATCTGGTGATTGAACGCTACAATATAAATATAAAAAATTGAGTGACTTTCGAATTATATTGTACAAGTTTTGTAGGTACCTTCTTTGACATATGTAAGGGTAATTTACTGTTGAGATCAACTGTGCAACAAAACCCAATATTCAATATCAACAAGGTTAATGACACAATTTTAATTATACTTTTACAAATTAAGTTCATTAGCCTAAGATTTTACATGGCCGCTCGAGCCGGATATGTGCCGGATGATGGACCATGCACTATCGTCGGCATGGTCCATCGTAACTAACATCAGTAAAAATTCAAGCTACAAACATCTAAAACATCTGGCAAATAAAAGTACAGTATGTAACGTCGTCGATGGTGACGACACCAGCAGTCCCGCAACAACATGCACATAAGATCACAAAATTAAAATCAAGAGAGGAGCTAAGCAATAACAATACCACCACAATTAAACCAAACAATAACAAGATGGATGAGTTATTTCAAATCCAAGAAGTAACAGGTGGAAAGATAGTTCAACTATAGAGAAAAACTATCGAAAGGACGGTAAAGATAGAAAAACGAAATCTTACTTAGAAAAGAGAATAGCGAGTCTTAAAGCGCTATATAATAAATTCGTTGGAAACGATGACAAAATTCTAGGAATGGTCCCGCCTCTGGGCCAGAATCGCGATTATCTCGTAACACGAAAAAACATGACAAATGTTTACAATAAGCTGGTAGAAGATTTACGAACATATGTAAGGAATAAATAATAAAATAAGACAGGTAGAAAAGGACATGGAGGATATCGCAGCCCAACACACAGAATAATTAGTGGAACCTGGAAGAAGACGAACAAACCACCAACTACTTTAGGGAAGATTATTATGGCAAGCTTCAAGAGATGGTAGAAGATACAATGATCAAACTACAACAGTTTCGGTTCCAGACAACAATCACAGCAAAAATCACGACGCAAGAAGTATGGACATGAGGAATAGATTGGGATCAGCCCTTGCCAGAAAATATAAACACAAAGTGGGTAAAATACAAGGAAGAATTGAGCGAAATGTAATAACAACAGGCGCAGCTACAAAATATTGTCGAACAACAAATAAGGAAGGGATAATAACACCATAATTATTAACCTCGAAGACAAGAGTCGCGCAAACCAAAATAAAGCTATCCATTCCTCGATTGGACCTAAATACAACTCTACTATATTGGCAAAATCACTTAAACACAAACAAAGAACCTTGGACATCAACAACCTCAAAATATATCGTGGTCAGATCCGACCATTGCACTATGAATTGGATCACAGGGAGACCAAACAAATTTAAAACGTTCGTAGCAAACAGAATTTCGGCAGTAAAAACAATGCTACCAGCAGCAGCATGGCACCACGTAAAGTCATGCGATAATCTAGCGGATATAGCTTCACGTGGTACGTGTTAGCACTGATAAAAAAAACAAATTGTGGTGGCAAAGTCTAGATTTTCTTCGGCAAAAGCTAAGTAGGTGGAAGGCAATCAACCCTATTATGCGTAGTAATACGCATAAACCAGAGGAGTTAGAAAAAAAAGCGATAAAAATTATGATAATAATTACGGAAGATCACGCTTTTCCATTTTCCATAAAAGTTTTATATCCAGAAGAGGATTATGCACCGACATTTACTCTGGTAATGGAACGTACTTCGTAGGAGCAAACATCGTAATGCAGAAGGATCACCACCGCGCAATGAAAACATTACAAACGACATTGCCACTGTGATAGATGACAATAGAATCAATTGGCATTTCATACCACCTTTTACACAATATTTCGGTGGAATATGGGATGGAATTAATTCAATGAAATTTCATCTCAAACGCATCATAGGCGAAACAACACTCACTCTCGAGGAGCTATATGTACCGTAACTACCCAAATAGAAGCATGTCTCAAGTCTCGCCCACTAACGCCGCTAACAAGTGATGTTGCAGATCTATCAGCATACCGCTGGGGCACTTTTTGATAGGAGATTCTCTCAAAGCGCATTTGTGGAAAATTTGTGCACCATGTGGAAATTTTTCTGACACAAAGCACATTTTGTTTGGACCACATCAAATTCGGCGGAAAATCCATCACAGTCTATTTTCTATTTAATTAAATACAAAAAAGAAAATCCAACAACAATTGAAACTCGAAACATATATACATATGTAATTTAATTTTATTTTTAAACTATTCGGCTTTTCTTCTTAATTCCCAATACAATTTTTTTCCGACACATTTTGCATTTTAAATAAATTTTACTCTCAATATTTCAGTTTCGAGTGAAATTATATCGTTGCCAGACCATAGTGTAAATTTTATGATGTCGTTATTAATTTTGTGAATTTTAAATACATATACATATATAGTTATTTTTTTAAAAATTAATTATTATTTACGATTAAAGTTATTTAAAAAAATTTAATAATTATTGAGTGCCTAATTATTTATTTTTAATTGTGAAATAATAATTTAAAAATGTAAATTAAAAAAAACTTGGCGGATAGTGAAAAAAAAATGTAAATTCATTTTTTTTCTGTTCAGTTTATTTTTATAAAAATTAAAAGTGAAATAAATAATTATTTTTATTGTGTGTGTGTAAATTTGATAAAAAAAAATTTATTTTACTAAAAAAAACTCCTCAAGTAAATAAAAAATTGAATAAATAGTAATTTTCCAATTTATTTGCATTTTGATGTTTACAAAATTTCAAAAAAAAATTAAAATAAATAAAAGTTTTTTGTTGGATTGATATAATACAAATAATATTTGTAAGTTTAAAATATAATTTTAAATCATTAATTTCACGCTGATTTTAACAAGGTTAGCATACAATAAACAGTTTATATGTAGATCTTTCATCGATCGATCAAGAATAACAAATAGTGTTGCTAATCACTTTACGATTATGTCATTGAATTTTGTAGCAGGTCAACCGCGACTACAATATTTTCAATATGAGTTAAACAAAATCTGGCTAACATTTCAGGTTTGTTTAACTCTATTTTGCAATAAAATAAACTGGCACATTATTAATCGATTTCGGATGCAGATTTCACAATCTAAATATACAATTAATATATGAGGTTTGGCTCCGAATGATGTAAAACATTTAATTTTAAATTTTATATGGTTATTAAAAATTTGTAAACTAATGTGGTTTCAAATTTCTGACAATACGAATTTTCGTGCACGGGAACTATTTATAAAATATTTGAAAAATATGTCATGTGCTATTGGTGTTACCCAGGATGTATCACGTGGAGCCGCTATAATTGCACCCGACATAACTATTCGGAAATTCAATTAGAAGCAGATGAGAAATTAGGAAGTATTTAAATTTGAATATTTGCTAAATGAGAATTTTAGAGCTCAATTCGAAATACTAGTAGATATATCCCATAGATAATATGCATGATCCTTAGAGTGACCTTCTCTTATTTATCAATCAAAAATCAAAGTTTTGTTTCAGCTTTTAATAGGAGTAGAAGACTTGAATTTACGATCTATTCATTGAACAATATCAACATTTTATTTCACTCGATTCTACAGATCACAAAAATAAATTAAAACTCAATTGAATTTCTGAATTTTTACTCTCACTGATTTGTTTTACGAACGATCAGCATTCTTGATTTTAGATGCGATTCATTAAATTTGGATGCTTTGCAATTTTCTTACAAATTTAAAATTCATGCAACGTGTTAACAAAATTTGAAAACTTTGCATATTTAAGATATATAACAATTGTCTGTGATTCTGTATTGGTAATATGAGTTAGAAACTGATCAATTTTAATTTTTTATGTTTTTTTAAACCTGATAGAACTTGAAATTGTAAAAAATAACACAATAAATTAATTTTTTATGAAAAATGTACTCTAGCAGATCTCAGTATACTATGGCAAATCATCATGAATAGTCTCACGCTTGAACAACGCTACGAAATTATTAAAGTTTACTTAGTCGTCGATTCGTGCAACTTCTATAGACTTCGTGATTTTTATTGCACACATAATCGTCCATCTGAGCAAGCCATCCGTCTGTGGATAAATTTCGTACCACATACCCTCTAGAGGATGCAATAACATGAACACGTCGAAGGAATGTGCGTACTGAAGAGAATATCGCCGCTGTAAACAAAAGTGTGGAAGAAGAACCAAATTTATCGGTTCATCGTCGTTCGCAGGAATCCGTCCACTACATGGAAAATTTTGTGTAAGATCTTGGGCTACACCCGTACAAGATCCAGCTGGTGCATGTATCATTATCAGCGTCGTTCTTTCGCCGAATGGGCTCTAGAGCAGTTGGCAAATGACCCGTTGTTTTATCGTCGAATTGTATTCAGCGATGAGGCTCATTTTTAGCTTAACGGGTTTTTTAAAAAACAAAGTTGCCGCATATGGAGTGAGATCAATCCACAAGAGACCCTACAGACGCCATTACATCCAGAAAAAGGCGCCGTTTGGTGTGGTTTACTCGCTGGCATCATCGAACCGTATTTCTTCAAAATTAAGGCCGGGGATTGCGTTACGGCCAATGGAAATCGTTACCGCACCATGATCAATGAGTTTTTGTTTGAAAATATGGATGACATTGATCCGGACGAAATGTGATTTCAACAGGATGGTGCTACGTGCCATACGGCGACAGCAACCATCGACTTACTAAAATCAAAATTTGGCGATAAGTGGATTTCGTGAAATGGACCTGTCAATTGGTGTCCAAGGTATACTATGGCAAATCATCATGAATAGTCTCACGCTTGAACAACGCTACGAAATTATTAAAGTTTACTTTGAAAATCAGTCGTCGATTCGTGCAACTTCTATAGACTTCGTGATTTTTATTTCACACATAATCGTCCATCTGAGCAAGCCATCCGTCTGTGGATAAATTTCGTACCACATACTCTCTAGAGGATGCAATAACATGAACACGTCGAAGGAATGTGCGTACTGAAGAGAATATCGCCGCTGTAAACAAAAGTGTGAAAGAAGATCCAAATTTATCGGTTCGTCGTCGTTCGCAGGAATCCGTCCACTACATGGAAAAGATCTTGGCCTACACCCGTACAAGATCCAGCTGGTGCATGTATCATTATCAGCGTCGTTCTTTCGCCGATTGGGCTCTAGAGCAGTTGGCAAATGACCCGTTGTTTTATTGTCGAGTTGTATTCAGCGATGAGGCTCATTTTTAGCTTAACGGGTTTTTTAAAAAACAAAGTTGCCGCATATGGAGTGAGATCAATCCACAAGAGACCCTACAGACTCCATTACATCCAGAAAAAGGCACCGTTTGGTGTGGTTTACCCGCTGGCATCATCGGACCTTATTTCTTCAAAATTAAGGCCGGGGATCGGGTTACGGCCAATGGAAATCGTTACCGCACCATGATCAATGAGTTTTTGTTTGAAAATATGGATGACATTGATCCGGACGAAATGTGATTTCAACAGGATGGTGCTACGTGCCATACGGCGACAGCAACCATCGACTTACTAAAATCAAAATTTGGCGATAAGTGGGTTTCGTGAAATGGACCTGTCAATTGGCGTCCAAGGTCGTGCGATTTGACACCTGTCGATTATGTCCTATGTGGCTACGCGAGAAGTCACTGGTTTATGCTGATAAACCAGCAACAATTGACGCCTTGGAGGCCAGCATTATTCGTGACACACGGCTAGTAGTGCTCGAAAAAGATGCCCAAAATTGGACGTCCTGAATGCGTTTCGTCAAGAACAGCCGCGTTGCCCATATGCCGGAAATCATTTTCAATTGTATTTATCTTCCGAATAAAAATAATTTGTGATTACAATTTAATTATTTGTGTTATTTTTTACAATTTCCAGTTCTATCGGGCTTAAAAAAACACCCTTTACTTAGATTAGAATTAATTGCAAATTAGCTTGTAAAAATAACACGTTCCAATAACTAAATTGCGATCAATTAAAGCCTTCTCGATCGAAGAAAACCTTCTTGGCCAATCATCGGCTATATGTTTGGTTTTATTTTTATAATTGAGCATATAGTTAAATTTGGTAACCGATGAGATGTTATGATTATTAAATCTGTTTGATTTTACTGATTTAATGATTTACAAATTAATACATAAAATTTATAAGGTATATAAGGATATAGATCAATCAATTTAGAATTTCTATAAGACAGCCATTTAGGAATTCTGTAAAACTTAGGAAGTTTTATCAATTTTTATTAAATCTCAAAATTTTAAAAGAAACAATACGAAATATTGATATTTCCGGGATTTTGAAAATTTGATCATTTTCTAATCCCTTGGTGGTCAGGTCAGATTTCGATTTCTACTGGTGCGACTTTGAATTTTATTCTGACCCAGTTATAACAGAATTCGAAATTAATTATCAAAATATGTATTTCATAGAGTTACTTTTGTCTACTGGCCTTCGAATTTTTGCACCAAAATTAAAACAACAAAATACTGATTCCGAACATATGACTTTATCGACATATACATGTTTACATGTAAATCTTTCACATATATACATAAAACATCTTAACGACAATGATTTTTATTTAATTCGCGCAGATTTTTAAATGGTTTTGCTAACAAATTTTTTGGCAACGGATTGAAATCGCAGTCGGTGCCAAGAAATTTAGTGACGTATATTTTTTATGATTATGAATGACAATATTCTACTTGTATGTATACCAGCTATTTGTAATGCGAATATATCATACACCAGTTTACGAAATTTCACCAAAAAGACTCAACACTATAGTAGTTATATGCGTACATAAATACAATTTGACTCAGTTCTTAGTGTTGTATAGTCTAAAGTCTAGACATATTATATACAACAACAAAAAATTGCGTATAGTGAGATCATTCATCTTTTATGATTTAAAAATAACCAAACTAAGAACTATTACTGTTATAAGATTTGAACAAAGACGCGCACTTGGAGTAGATAAATCGTTTGTACGCCCGGATTTCCCGATCCATTAATAATTAACATTGTATATTATTATACACTTGATGCGGTTTTAAATTGTATTATTATTATTTTTTTGATTGTTCACATACCGCGAATTTTCCAAAATTAAATTCTAAAGTATTTATATGTCGAAAAATCAACACAAATTAAATTGAAATTAAAAAGAATATAAATAAAATATTCTAGTTGTTATTATTATAAAAAAGTTAACATTCTTAACAATTTTACAAGAAACATCTGTCTAGATAAATTTTCTGAAAATTCTTGAACAAAAAAAAATTTACATATACTACTTGATTCACGGGCCGGTGCGCATATGAGATACAAATAGGCCAATTAGAGTGTGGCAATTTTATGTTATTTTATTGGCATCAGTTCAATTTCAGGCATCTAAATCGATCACAAAAGGTGTATACGATATGATCTATTTTTAAGACATATATAATTGTATATACGCAACTGTGTACATCATAATTGATGTACATATCGACAAAACAGTTCATGTTAGCTCAGCAATAACATATGGTTAGATGCCTAATTTTATATTTCTGTGTAACTGACCCCGTAAATAATTTATTTAGATGATATGGCAACAAAATTTGGTATTTCACCATAATAGAAAACATAAACAAACGCTTATTTATATTTATAAAAATATCATCTTGCGATCTGCCGATCAGCATTTATATAGACAATACGATCAGCCGTTATTCATAATATAACGTTATTCATAATCGCATAAAAAATTTAGAAGCTTAATAGATGCCTCAAAATTCCACCGATCATTAGTGAAAAGATCGAAATATATTTAAATTAATGATCTTTAAAGAATTCTGAAATTCTTACTGATCATATTATAGCGATCGATAATTTTGTTTGATCAAATCACTTTGTAGCAATTGATCATTTCTTTCCCACTCTGATCAAGTTATAAAATATTTTGATGAAACAGTCTAAAGGTCGTAATTTTAATTATCGTATTAGGTATAATTACAATCAAGTCCTATAGTTCGCAAATCGTCATGTATAACGCGATTGATCGATGTCAAAAACCAAATTTATTTCTCAATCAAAATAATCTTCTTTTCGCCTATGCATATGTTTAAAAATGACAACGTCATTCTACAATTATTCATCCGCAAATTACATTAATTTAGAATTTTGTTAGACTACCCCCAAAAATGTATTAACAATATTTATTATCTAATTGTTTAGTTTGGCATCGTAAACCGATTTTCTCTGCCAACCCTGCGCTGTCGCATAGACGACGGTAAAATAATAATTTCATTAAGTAAATATTTTTTATATTTCAAGAAAGATCCGTAATGTATAATTTAAAATCATTAAAAATCCTTGAACCCTATATCCAAGCATTTTAATGAAATAATTTAATAATTCAAATGGGTCAAGGAGCGTGCGCTATCGCATACATTGTTCACCACATTATTTTTAACTACACTGGGTCAATCATCAATATACTAATGGGTGATTTATTGTATTCATAATTATATTTTGCGAGCAAATTATTTATAATAAATACGATTTTCATGACGACTATACACCATAAAACCCAAATTAAAATACTACTACAACGTATACATTTCGAGCTGAGAAAGCGCCAATGTTTCGGCACCGAGCCAATTACCCAGAAAATCTAAACATATACAGATATAATTTTATATCGTTTTTTTTTTTATTTTGTATTTCTAGATCACCACTTAAACAAAACTCTATACACATAGTTTACCGGTTGGCCAATTTTTTACATAAATACGCAATGCAAATATGAATGCCACAAGAAAAAGCAGTGGTGGGAGTATTCACCGTATACGAGAATTTGAACTCGAGAAGGTTAGCCTAGCTGAAGAGTTTGATATACTACAAATTGTTGGTGAAGGATGGTTTGGAAAAATATTACTGGTGGAACATCGCACGACCGATGCTGAAATGGTGTTGAAAGCGTTACCTAAGCCGTATGTTTCGTTACGTGATTTTTATCGAGAATTTCATTATGGTCTGCATTTGGGGGCGCATAAGAATATTGTGACCACATTTGATGTGGCATTCGAGACGGCTGGATTTTATGTGTTTACACAGGAATATGCACCACTCGGTGATTTGACATCGAATGTGTCTGACTCTGGGATTGGAGAGTTACACACAAAACGAGTGGCCAAACAAATTGCGGCCGCTCTAGATTTTATGCACTCAAAGGATTTAGTGCATCGTGATGTAAAGTTAGATAACGTACTAATATTCCGATCCGATTTTTCCCGTGTTAAGCTATGTGATTTTGGAGAATCGCGGCGAAATGGTACACCTGTTCAAAGGCGTAATGAATGGCTGCCATATAGTCCACCAGAAGTTTTATCGGTACCAACGGATGATACGTATAAGACTGATTTTTCACATGATGTCTGGCAATTTGGCATCGTGGTTTTTGTATGTTTGACCGGATGCTTACCATGGCAGAAAGCGGCAGCTGATGATCCACGATACATGCGATATATTTTATGGCATAGCGCGACATTGTCGTTTCCACTCAGGCGAACTCCAAAATTATTTAAGCTGGCGTCATCTCGAGCATGCAAATTATTCCGAAAAATTTTAGAACCTAGACCTGATAAACGTCCAAAAAGTTTGTCTGACATCTCTAAATTCATGGATGACCGCTGGTTGTCAAAAGGCGCAGAAAAAGATATGATTGGTGAGTAAAAATTCCTTTTCGAGCGTTGACACTATTTAAAAAAAACACAAATTTTTCAGCCATGGAACCTGATGAATTGTGCCCGAGTATGTATTCCTTTCATAGTAACCCAGAAGAAAAAAGCCGATTACTTTCCACACTGATCGAGTATGGTGTTGAACCCACAGTAGATCGAGTAGCGAAAAAAGCCAGAATTCGAGAATGGATTCAAAGTTCTGTAATTACGGAAGAAAACGAAGAAGAGGAAGAAACAACTAGTTCAGGTCGTAATTCACCAAACATTATATTTAATCGAACACCAATAGCCGGCCATATATCATCGATTCGGGCCGAGGAAGCAGCGCAAAAGAAAATCGTGTCCACCATAAAAGATTCAACGAATAAACATTATGATCCGAGAACCGGTTTAGAACAACAGGGCCCAAGTTTAATGGTTGCGCCAGTATTAGAAAATTCAGTGAATGGTGCGTATACGAATGGGAATAGTAGCCGAAATCAAACCCCGGATAAAGAGTCAATTAGTCAAAATGAAAATAATTTTGGAAATTTTAACTATAATAACAATGATCCAATGGGCCAGTCAAATTATTCGATATCGCAGCAATATTCCAGTTCACTAGTATCCGAAAGTGGTGAACAAACTCAAGTCGATGCCCGACTAAATGTTCCAATACACAGTAACTCCGAACATAATTTACGACCGCCATTACGTGAACATAGATCTAAAAAATCGACAGCCACACAAATATTCGGTAAATCAAAATCATTTAAGGAACCACGAACATCATCGCACGGATTAACTACGTACTCACCATCTGAATCGACCCCAATAATCAAAGATAGCGGATATGGATCAATGGATCGTATAAAAATGAGTGAAAACATTAATCCGATATCACCTTTACTAGTCAAACGATCTTCGATAAAATCATCCTCCGACTCAGGATCTTTACACGTACAACAAAATTCGAATCCATCGTCAAAAGATCATTCGCCATTCGATTCGGATGGACATGATGCAGATAGTATGCGCGGCTCAACCGGATTTGTAAATTTTAGCGGAATGAAAGATAGTCCGTACGATCATGTTAAAATGAAACGGAAATGATCATCGCGTTAATTTAAAATTTCATTTTGTGACAAACAATCATGTGTTGATCATTTTGATTTGATTTGACAATAAATTCAATGACTGGGTCATTGTGTATATTAGAAATATTGAATTGCCAGCCACAGAGAGAAAATCATAAATATAATGAATACCTTCGAACGTAATCGATTATAAAATGTTGGCCTATTCTTATTAAATTATACAAAAATACAACAAAACGTTTAGGGACGTGATCCTAATGATTATAAATACAATTACAATTAAAATAATAATAAGTCCCCGATCTAGTATCGAAAAAAAAGTTTTGATTTGTGGCAACACAAATGATGTTATCGAAGAATCGTACTTACTCACAAAATCAAATTATTTGATTAATGCTGTAGTAGCCAACAACGGGCCGATCTCGGAATTGTAAATAAATAAAAAAATATAAATATTTTTAAAACATTTATATAGAAAATAATTATTATATTTTTATCAAAAATACATTATTTAATTATCTTATATACCATTTGCTTAAACATTAAAAATTAATTAAATTAAATAAAAAATAAATTATTTATCAAAATATTTTTTAAGGAAGATTTTTATTAATTATTTAAATATATATTTTAAAATAAATAAATAAAAAATTGATTGATTTTTTTAATAAAAATATAAAATCTGCAGTTTTTTAATTAATTAATTATGAAACATAACCTAATAGAAGAGACAATGGATCTGGTAGGTAGTATATTGTATAAGGAAATAGGAATTTATCGTTGCGTCACTGAAAAATTTTTTACATGTAAAGCTATCAAGTTTTAATTTGGTCATATATTTTCAAAATACTTAAAGTTGATTGATTGGATTTTGTATCCCTCTCGAAATTTTAAAATTATTTTAATTACATTGTATCACATCACACATATTATGTGCAAAATTTTGTTTCGAAACACCCTGTATAATTAACTTATTTTTTCTTATTTTCATTCACGGATTTTAAGTCACGACTCATTAATTTCACATTACTCTCGATAAGGGATTTAGGATCCACGAGTATCTCATTCACGGGCTTATCACATTCAACATCTCGTTTTTCACGTTTTACGTCCGATCCCAATGGTGTTGAATCTTCGTCATTCTTCGAATTCAGCTCTAGTAAATCACGCCTAATGGAATCGACCAGTTCATTGTCGTTTGGTTTTTTTGATGGGGTCAATGGCACATCTTTAACAGGTACGGCAGCTACTGGTTGTTCGTGTGTTAATTTGGATGCGACCGGAGCTATTTTATTACTATGATTGTTGTTGGTATTGGACAAAACTATGATCGGAATGGGTGGAATTGATTTATTTATAATCGTTTTATTATACTCAATCATTTCGCCGACTTTATACGATAAAGGAACTTGTGCCGCCGTTTCGTTATTATGTATTTGAGTGTCGATTTGATTTAATTTATTCTCATTTTGTATAATATATAGAGCATTTTTGGGATTTTGTACTTTAATCTCTGTTGAAAGTAATTGAACCACTGGATCAGCCTCTTTATTTAAATTATTATTGGTGTTACTCTCATCCGCGTCAGTCTTTTTAATCACTTCGATCGTTTGTTTCGATACCTCATTTTTAATATCTTGCACCTCTTTCTCCAATTGTGTTTTAGTCTCTTGAAGTTTTTTAATTTCGTCTGTTATTTTCTCTTTCTCTTTTTGTACCATCTCGACATTTTCATTTTTGCCTTTATTTATTTCATTCTCTTCCTTTTCGATCGCATTTTTGTCGATCTCGTCTTTTTTCTCGATTGAATTCTTCACTTTTACGGGAACTATTTTAAGCTCCTTAGTGTCAGGGGCTTGTACTTTGACTGGATTAGAAATAATTGGAACCTCAGTTACTTTCATCGACTCTATCATCCCTTCTTTTAATTTTACTTTATCTTGTATTGAATCGAGCTCAATTTTTAACTGCGGTTCAATAAGATCTGGAACCGCAATTGTAGGTGATGAAATCATTAATTTATCAACCGCTACTAAATGTGCCCCTGATTGTTTTTCATCAATCGCATTTAAATTGGCATATGTTCCCAAAATCATCAGAGTAAAGCCAAAGAAGAGAATAAATTGAGCAAACATTTTCTCGAACGAATCTTTTTTCGAGACTTTATAGAAACATGATGAGGGAAACATTATACAAATGGCAACACCAATAGTTGACCCAACTAATCCAATTACCAATTCAACCGATGGTATTAGAAGACCGATCATTAACCCAACCAAAACAATGGTTAATGTGATCCAGGTGAATTTATTTTGAGGTATATAATTCAACGATTCGGAATAACCCTAGAACCAGAAATATTACCATTATTTCAAAATATAGTTAGGCTTGTTAAAATTACAAACCCGTTTATAAATCAGCGAATATAGGCTAGCTCGGCAAGGAAATATAACGAGTGGAAAACTACAAGCCACCGACAGCACAAATCCAATTTTAATAACTTCACTCACAGGGGATGGGGAAAAATTGAGCAGTACATTGCCCGAAAATTCCTGCGTACAATAAGCAATGTATCCAAACACACCAACTAAAATATAAACAATCGAGCACATATTTGTTGCTGATTTAACGGTTTCGTTCATTTTTTCTAAACTTGCATTTGGCATTGTGTCGTACACTTCAAATATTTGCCTTTTATGCGGTAAATAAATAAAAATTAAAATTAAACAAATATTTATATTAAGTAGTGCTGTGTAAATATATAAAGCTTACATTTGACAAGACAGTGCCATACTAAAAATTGGTAAGCACTGTAATATTCCAGACGGTCGCCAGTAATCGATTTTATCTAGAAAATCCCCAGACGATATATTTTCCCGCGACTCGAGTATTATTTTGATTACTAAACAAAAATAAAATCCAATTGAAGCGGTACACAGAGTGGCGAGGCTATCGACATTTTTTAGTAATCCCAATGGGATAACACAGAGTATCGCTACTATCACCATAATCAAAGTTCTGAAAATTGTATTTATTTTTATTGTAAAATTTATTAAGATTGATTAAATTTTTTATTTATTTCCTACCTTAAATTTATAGTGTTATTAATATTAAATAGCTTGGATATGATTTGTGGCCCCAGATCACCGACCACGACAAAGTATGCGATGCAGGTTCCCATTAAATATCCTATTATGCATAGCTCCACCATAAGTTTTCCGGATGGACCGAATGCATGAAAAGCTAAATGGAAGTAGATTAATATAATGTATTTAAAACAGTATCTCGATGTCGGTTCAATATTTACAATTCAATAAAAAATATATATCAAACTACTTGAAAGTTTTGCGTTTAAGCGACGTGTAATCAAACGCTGATGCAAATCGAATCGCAATATACGGATTATCAACATGCTAATACACGTATGACCGATCCACTTTATACATCTAGCAATAAAATCATAAAATTACGGTTTATTTCTTCAAATAGATTATAGATTCATGGTATAATCGCTTCGGCCAATTGAATCAACCGTGTAAAATGAATTGTTTCGTTTCTCTATTTCCAATACGAACAAGACAAATTAACTGGTCAATCACGGCTGCTTGGCGGGTCATTTGCTTGATGTCAGCGAACATATTGAAATCATGTAAAATTTGAGGGCTGCTCTTATTTTACTTTAAACTTTTACTTTATCTCAATTTACTACTTTTAAAGAGAAATGTACAAGCTATACTTTGTTGTTGTTTTTGAATCTAATATTCATTACTTTTTGATTTAAAGTTGAAGCAAAATTTTTTGGTTCATTCGGTATACAATAGTAGACAACAATAAATTATAAATGAAAATATAACTTGACTTAATTACATAAGCTACAAACTGATCAAAATCGCTCGTGAAAAAGCCTAATAATAAAATAAGTGCTAAGGTTGAATATAAAACTTAACATTTCATAAAATAAAACGAGAGAAGGATGTATTTCCAACCTATAATTTCTAAAACTTATTACAATTTCTAAGTCTCATTTTTTAGGCCAGCTATTGCACCCTATAAAAAATTCAGCAGGTTGCTTTATAATACAACTTTAACTAGTCCTTTTGAACTTTTTAAACTATTTTTGGTAATTCAAGTTATACTTTCAGAAGTTTTTTGTTAACTTATATGTAGTTTCCCCAAACTTTCGTAAAACAAAAACAATTCTACATATACTCAGTCTTTGGTTTGTTAAAAGATCTAGAAATGAAGGAAATGGAAATTTTGTGAGATTAATCTTTGCCCTTACGAAGTTACGACTCATTCTGAAATGATAGCAATTTAAGAAATTTAAATTTCGTCACAGGAAGATGATAATGACGCTACTGTTTAAAATCGGTCGACTGACCATCAACTGTTTATATATTTAAAACGAAAACACGAATGAAATGACATCAAAACAAACCACGTTGAATTAAGATTACACGTACATACAAATCGTAAGTAAGCAATGTACTACTACTACTTGATCAACTATTTTAGCGGTAGATTAGCAAAATTTAAGTGTAAATGCAATGTTCCTATATAATTTGCAAATTAGGCGCGATTGATAACAAAAAAAACTACAAACACTTAACCCGGCTTATCAGTAGTCGAAATATCACAGTACATACCGCTAAATATATACAACACATTGGTATATGTATATATAACGTAAACCATTATTATCTATACACGATTATTAAATAATTACATATTAAAGTACATCTTATTCAATTAAACCACGATTTACATCAAGCGATGCACTTACCAAGATATTCGAAATTTCGTCTCCGTGTGAGTATGGATGATTTTATTAGGTAGTGGCAGGAGACTCGAGTTAAACAATTACTGGCCAATAGAAGAACAATCCCTAAAAGTATTCCACACTGGAAAATATTGAAATATATTCACTAAATTTTAAATTTTACACTATGTGGTTCGTGAGGCCATACCTTCTGAAAGCAGAATGGCATAGCCAGTATACCCACACCAATAATACTATTAGCTAGGGTCATAACTTGGCCAGATGCAGCATTCATCTTCATACTAACACTAAATACACACTAGTATATTAGTTTAACTAATTTCTCTAATTTGAAATTAAACAAAAAAAAACTATTTTTCATGCATCCGTCACATTGCACATTGTGATGTAATTTACGCTGAATCGCCAAAGCTTTTCGACGAATTTATTAATTTACCGTATTTTCAATGTACTAAACTACGAATACGATAGATAATTGAACACCAATAACTATTATAGATAATTAAAAACTTTGTTTTGCTTAAACCGTGTTTGCTTAGCGTTAACACAAATATAAATTAATTTTGAATAAAGAATTTGACATTTGTAAACAAACACGATTGAATGATGATAGAGCGATTAAATAATAGTGGAAGAGATAAATTGAGCCACTTTATTTTCTGTTAGTAAGCGGGGAATTACAAAAATAAAATTTGAATTTTTTATAAATTTGTTACGGAAAAATGTTGAATTTATTTCACGACGATTTAATTCCACAATACGAACAAGGAAAATGGAGTTGGGATGCTGCAGCTGAAAAATTTGTGTTCACTCAAATTGGTAAACCGCGTCCACCCGATTATGAGGTAAAAGCGCCCAAACTAAAGTTCGGGTTACAATTTAAAGATTCTATGGGACAAATTGAGGAGATTATCTTTCGGGAACATTTCATGCGATCGATAAACAGTGATGATTCAGATTTTATCCAAATACAGGATTTAAAAGATTTGGCCTTGTTTACGGCGCCTACGGAAAAAATATCAAATATGTTTATTGAGTTTATGCACATGGAGACCACTGATCTATTTCTGAACGCATTGATAATATATTTTGAATATTTTATCAAAGTGGTGGAATTTCTGTTGATCAGGCGTGATGACCTAGCAAACGAGGAGAATTGTAAAATTCGAAATATGGACTCTATACACACGGAAAAAATTATTATGGACTATATGTGCCAATATCGATTGTTGCTAGCTCGAGAATACAGTAAAATAACGATTGGAATAGGAGACACTCATCGATTTCATCATCGTGCCAATAAAATGCAGTTTTCGATGACCGATAAGGATCGCAGTTTTTTCGAGCAATTCATTTGCTTCTGTACGCGAATTGTTTGGATTGCAATGCATCGACGCGCCTATAACGTAATCGATTGTGAAATAAATCGACTATTTCGGTCCGGACACTTCAATGTGGCCGAGAAACAACTCCTCAACTGTGCGCAATTTAATGTACGGGAACAGGAAGTTCTGTACGGGCCAAACGACGTACGGGTCAATTGTCGTAATCAAAAATCGCCACTGATACTCGAAATATTACGCGTAAATGCGAAAAATGTTGATATTCTGTGGATTGGTGAACAGAAATACCGTGGCACAGATCCGCGACTTTTTCAACTCGAACTGGAATATGTTTCACCCGCAGCCCAGCTTGCTTTTATCGATATCCAGCATGGAATACTCGGGCATCCAAAAGTAATCTATGACACAATGTTAACTTTAAATTGGTATGCGGCTCGCCAGCGTCAATACACTGATGAATACGACCCATTTCGATTGCACCGTAAACCATACCTCGACATTATTCGATGGCTTGACTACAAGAAAACCTATCCACGCGATCGTGCGATTTATAAACTTGATAATTCAGGCCGATACGATCATAACATGACCAACCAGCAGAAGCGTAAATGGAAAAACAAATCAAAAATTATCGAACCCGCTAAAATCGAATTAAAAAGTCGTAAAACTCGACGACAAATTATGGTCGAGGAGTTGAATCTCAGTCAAGACGACGAAATTGATTAAATTATGATTTGACTAACTGTATGAAAAATGTATGTGTGTGTGTGTTTATTAATTTTTAGCTCATTTGCAAAAATATATATTAACTGGATGCAACCAAATTCTGTCATTTTTCAGCTAAATTATTTTTGTTAAAATTGGCGTCTTTGTCATGTCAACAATTTTCTTGGTACAACACAAAGAAAATTCGTGTTTTTATTTTTTAATTTTCTAAATTATATTTGTTATTTTAAATAAAATCGATTTATTTATATTTTGTATAAAATTATTTGTTATATATTTATATATAATAGCTACGTATTTATAAACTTTAGTGGCCGACAAATTATTTTTGAAATTGAGACCGCGGTGAAAATGGATCGAAATATGGGGTATGTGAGATGCATGCGAAAATTTATTATGAGTGAAAGTTTTTTTTTGTTTATTAACGATTTTCCATTTATTTAAATATTAACCAGACGTCCGGGACAAATGGTCCCACCTGGTGTAACAAAAAGGCCACCGTTACCACCTAGAGAAGTGTCGCAGCACGATGAACTGATAAAATATATACACGAAGCATGGAATAAGGTAAATATATACGAGTGATGTGATGGGGCACCTGTGCGATTTAAAATATGCAGTCAGTGTTTTAGATGATTTGTGGAGGGATCGATTGTATGTTAAATCCAACGATTCTAGTAGAATTTTGTCTAAAATGTATGTTTTGTATTTTGTTTGGCATCATTTGACAGTTTAGTTTTCAGCTTGATGTGTACGTGCGCGTTAACTCATCTGGAACGTGGATACATGACATTTGAATTAACTGACGATTTAAGACATTTTGGTGAGATTTTTAATTGTTCACCCAATTAATTGTTTTAATATACGAATAAGCCGGTGTTTCTGCGTCAAACGTTATGTGCGCTTAGTGTTAATTATTTGTTTTGAGTGGTTTGAATTATTCTTGTTTATTGCTTAGTGGTCTGGGGTGAAACTCCACTTAACTTAATATATGCGGTCGGAGTCTGCAGCTTTGCTGTTAAATCACTCTCGGTCCTTACTACTTGGTCAAACCAGCTTTAAGGACTAAGAGATTATTGTATCATAATGCTTAATTATATAATCCAAGTTCGCGTAGGAGTCATCATTTTCGTCAAAACCCACTGATGTTTCCCAATTATAACTATCCAATTTCAACATTGTTTACAGCTTTAGCATCTAATATTAATTTGATTTAACACAGTTTTAAATTTCAAGTTGATTCTTTACTATACATATAGAACTATACGTATCATTTTCCCAGATTTTTTAAAATTCTAACACGCATGGCGTGTATACGGTATTGGGTTGGATATTTGAATTTCTCAGCATGTTCCAGAGGATTATAATTGATGAAATTATAATTTACAACCTCCGGTAAGGAATCAAATATAATAATAAAACTGGAGTTTGGCTGGCGACTATCAAAGCGGTTTTTGCCCGAATCGGTGTCACTGATCACGTCGTTTCTATCTAAATATTATGAAACACCCGTTCCCATACTTCAGGTGTTCTTCGATTTCAGGCATGTCTATGACTCGATCAATTGAGAGAGTTTGTGATCTGCCCTAGACTACCTAGCATTGCCAACAAAATTAGTACGATTGAGTAGAATGATAGTGCCGCAGTCTCATTGGTGTGCTAAAGTTGAGAACAGGCTATGGAAAATTGTTGCCGTTAAGTCAGGTGTTCGGCAAGGAGATGCTCTGTTCCCGATACTCTTTAATCTCATGTTGGAGTACATCTTTCGTTAAACTGAAACACCTGATGATGATGACATGCGTGATTGGGCTGAATAGCAAAGGAGTGAAGGAAATACTTGATCCACTTGTAGAGTTTTCAGCTTATGTTGGGCTCCAGATTAATGAGTTTAAAACAAAGTAAATGATCTCTGGATAAAGGAACAATGACACACCGGAACTTACTAGTGGTTACTACACGTTTGAGTGAGTGAGGAGGTTCAAATATTTGAGGCGTCCTATCACTCACAAAAACAGTGTGGATGGGGATATAAGAGAGCGACAGGCAGATGGCATTCGTGCTTTGTATCCTTTAAAGCCACTGCTAAAATCTTAACACTTAACGAATGCCTTGAAGCTGCAACTTCACAACGGGCCTGATCCGTTGATCAGGCCCCTTGTGATGGGTGTGAAAGTTGCACGCTGACGAATCGTTCAGTCATCTCTGAAACTAGAACCACCATATGGTAGGCGCAAAGGTTGTTGTAGGCAACGAAAACTCCACGGTGTAAAGAAGGACTTAGTTTCTTCAGATTAGGGCAGTATGAAGACTAAGCTCAGAATCCAAACCGCTGTAGTTAGATTTTTACACTTAGTGTAGCGGCTAGTGGCCTTTAAAACGGTTTTAATCATAAAACTGGAGGTTCTGTTTATTTGGTAAATTGAAAATAATGTATTTAAAGGACGGCTGGCATAAATTCTCCTGACTTAGAAAATGGCAATTATTACATTTCATTATTAAAATTATATTTGAATATTGATTTGCAACATATAATTATCGTAATTTAATTTAACTAACTTTAATTCATTTTGTTGTCATTGAATTTTGAATTGAATTAGCAACTACACTAATTAGTAATTAATTAATTATTATTATTTACTTACATTTGGAATATTATCTATTCAATTAAATTCAAATACTGTTAATTCTATTCCAAGTTTTATTTTTGTTAAAGTTTAATTCACAGTCACTAGCCAAATAGCATTTAAAGTACGATTTGATTAAAAATCCGCAGCTCAATTTCTTTCAAAAAAATATTTATTTTCTTCTACATTATTATAAAATATTTTCAGATAACAACGTCGGAACAAGCACCCGTAACATATAAGAGCGTACCAGACGAGCCACGTTTAAATGGTTTTACACCATTCGATTTGGAAAGTTGGTGGGGACGACGAACTCACCAAAATATACAAATTTCGCGAGGACATCCGTAAAATATCCACATAGATCACTGCAGACAAAAAACGTGTGTGTGTGCAAGAAAAAAAAATTATAATTTATATCAAAAACAA
Source organism: Tipula unca (assembly GCA_951394425.1). Classification (NCBI taxonomy): domain Eukaryota; kingdom Metazoa; phylum Arthropoda; class Insecta; order Diptera; family Tipulidae; genus Tipula; species Tipula unca. The sequence goes on from OX596381.1 coordinate 189,391,809, forward strand.
TTTTTTATTTATATTACAAAACAACAAGAAACATACAAAAAAATTAGAAATTTATAAATTTCCATAATTATGATTTTTAATGATTTTCCAACATAAATTATGTAATTTAAAAAAAAAAGACAAACAATTCGATTTAAATAGAATATTACAAATTGTATCCATATATACATAAATGTTATATATTATTATTATTTTTATTATTATTGTTTTTATTTATATTGATGATCTTAACGCCTATTATAAAACATTAAGAAACAAAAATGTAATTTTTATTTTCTATATATATACAAAAAGATGTTTTTTATAATTATTATTATTAATTATTTGTATATCATTTTAACAAAATTACAAAATAGAATTAAATTTTATAATTCTCTAGAATTCCATATAATATATAATTTAACACAACAAAAGAATGACAGAAACGAAAATATGCAACAAAAATATAAAATACAAATTTATATTTGGTTTATTTTTCACAATTGTAAATTTAAAAACACAAAATTATTGTTTTATTTCAGTAGTGTTAATTCAAATATGTATAAATATTTACTTATAATTAATTATATATTTAGATATCCTTATTTAAAATAATTATTAGTACTACATCGCGAAAGATATTTAATTATATTTTACATCTGCCTCAACGGTAACGCCAATAACTACAAGAGATTTTTTCGGGTTTCTTTCTGATTTTATCGTTTTAAGCTTAACTTAACTTTAAACTTCTAGCTTCCCGGCCGATTTTACAAAGTCCCAAACATAAAATAAGAATAGCAGAAAAAATATAAACATCAAAATTCAAACCTTAAACCGCCAGTGCTGAGTATTCAAAAAGCAACAAGTTAACCTAAAAAAATGTATAGAAAAATAAGATATTTTTTTGATTTTATGAAAGCTATTTAATTGTTCTAGAAATAACGCTAGGTTTTTAAACTTTAAGGTTTAATTCCACAAAGTGAAAACTTCCAATATATTGAGATTTTTGATCACACGAATCAATACCGTGGTTGATCGTCATAATGATGATTAGTAGAATTTTCATGATATTGAGTGATCGTTACTGCGTGAGATCAATAAATCTAGTTCAAGTAGAAGTTAGTTGCGATCACCAGAATAAGCGTGTATTGATTTACTAGCCTATGTGCCTAATTATATTGATCATGTATTGAATTTGATCGAATATCACCTAACGTAATATTATGTATCATAGTTTCCTCATCTATCGGTGTAGGTACCATTAATATCACAATTAAATTATTAAATGTTTCCGGTAAGTGCACATTGAAATTTTATGTATAAACGATCGTTTAGTAATTGCTTAACCATCTATAACGTACAATGTTCGTGAAAATGTTCCCCACCATCGGTATGTATAGTCGGTATATGGGTCATGACCACATCGTCGGGGAGGATAATCAAAGATGGATGCGAACATCTCTCACTCGTATTTTGATTTTGATTGGAATATCATTCTATTTGGAATCAATAAACTGTTTATTGTATATCCAGGACCTTTTATCATTTTCCGATACTCATATGTTACATACCGCTCTTCATAAACAGTATGACCAAAATACAATTTATTAGCTATCTCAATTTAATTAAGAATAGACAGTTAATTTATGTATTGATAAATTAAAAATGGCAGATTCGTATCATTCTACCTCTAATGACTTTAGTAGTCGTAATAAAGTTGGTACGCGTTGGTCCATTTTATAACGCTTCGACTTTATTGTACTTTTGGGCATCGAATGCGATTACGTGAGTGCAGTACATAGATTAGACCATATGAGCTTAGTTCTTTTCTTAAATGTTTCAAAGATTTTGATATCTCAGGCGGCGAATATTGGCAACTATTCCGCTCGGTTATGTTTCAAGTCTTCTCTATAGCGAATATAATATTTCAATAGGTTAAAGATGAAGTTAATACTTATTACAAAATAATACATGTAAAATGTCTTATCATCACATGTATTGTTCGTTAGCACGATAATTACATCACGATAAAATTTTCCCAAATTATTATTTATATATTATATACACAGTACTGATTAAAGCCCGATTAGAATCTATCTAGCACTTTTTGGCTCAAGTGTTTTGTATAATATACATATAACAGAGGTGCACTCGGAATAATTTATAATGTTTTAAATTTATAGTCTTATAAAATTGGTCGATTTCGAATCATTGGTCGAATGAGAATAAGCGAATTGGCAAAATGTTCTCGCATCTATTTCTATATCAACGGGTTAGCTTTATGCCGCGTGAATTCTACGAGATTGATTTAAGTTTTATGACCTCCGTTGTTGGAGCTGTAACAAGTTATGTAACCATTTTATTGCAATTTGATGGACAAGGACAAATTATGCGATAAACTTTCATGCTTCATGAAAATCAATGTTACCATCAACCATCATGGTTAAGGCCTACCAATATCAAATTTTAATTTAATTTTTTGCTTGTATTCTTATCATTTAATTACTGTTTAGCGTTTTGTTAAAAGTTATATGTACTTGAGTTGATTAATTTTGAATGGCCTGATTTATAGATGATTGATAATAATTTAAAATGTTAGCACTCTATACGTATAACAGTTAGTTTTTAAGCAAATATGTTAAGTTCTAATATTCAGTTGATAATCTAGAAATAGTTGATAAGCCACTATCTATAGCCATACCATTGGTTATATAAAGCCTAACTCACTATTTCGATAATAGTTTCGTAAGAAATTTTGAAAATGAAAGTAATCGCTATTGTTTTGTTACTGGTGGCTGCTGCCGTAGCTTTACCATCACCCAGCACTTGTAAGTTATGAAAAGTCTAACAATTTTAAATTTAGTTAAAGAGAAAAAAAAATTTTGCATTTATAGTCAGAACAAAAACACTTGGATTACGTAGTGGCCGTATTGTTGGTGGTGTTGATGCGCTCGAGGATGAATTTCCATTCCACGTTGCACTTGAATGGGTATTTTTGGGTTTAACCCAACACATATGCAGTGGCTCAATTTTACGACCAAATGTAATTGTAACAGCTGGACAATGTTTCACTGAATCATCAGATTTGGGGCGTATTGATGCACGTGCTGGTATCTACCGTTTGTCACAAAATACCGACCAAAGATTCCAAATCATTCGTCGTGTTGTGCATCCAGATTACAACGGCGGTGTTGATTCAGATGATATCGCATTAGTGAGTGATTTATTTATATTTGGACGGTATAGTTTAGTGTAAATATAATAACTAAAATTTTATAGGGCATTCTCGGTGGATCATTCGCCTACGGTATACTAATTCAACCGGCTGTTTTACCCGAAATCCGTGGCATTGCTCTCGGTGCTGCTACTTTATCTGGCTGGGGCGCCACTTCATCCAGTACTATAACTCCAAATCATCCAGATGTTTTACAAAAAATTATCGTGCCAATTATACCACATGCCGAATGCCTTGCTGCCGTAGGAACCGCAACACCTTTTACTGATTCAAACCTTTGTACCGGCCCATTATCAGGCGGTATTGGTGGATGTTCCGGTGATGGTGGAGCTGGTCTTATTCAACGTACTGAAGCAGGTACTGTACTTGTTGGTATAGTATCATGGGGTTTCACACCATGCGCATCTCCGAACTTACCAACCGTTCACACTAAAGTATCACATTATGTTGAATGGATCGAAGCTAATTTACCATAATTTTTTAAATAAAATTATATGTACATAATATGTAGAAGTGAATCTTTTTATAGTGCGTGCAAAATACATAATCGAATTATCCCATTTTGGCATTTTGGCAAGTATGTATAGGTTTTTCGTTTTATCTTAATACGAATTCGTTTAAAAATTATACGAATAAATTCGTATTCGACTGCTATAATTTAAAACCGTAATGTAATGTGAATCTCTCCACATAATCTTTCGATGTTATAAGATATTATTTTCAAAATCGATTCACATAATTTTTTTTATTATTATTTTTATCATTATCGTAATTTAATGAATTTCGTTTCCATTGAAAATCATTCTAAATTAAATGCACTAACATTCCAAAATACATCGTGTGGTCGCGGCTTTATACAATTAACACTACAACATCATGCAGTCATTAATTGGTTTAAATAATGTGTCCGATTCATAAAATCATATCTTCAAGCGTTAAATAAAATTATGCCAAGCTATAATTAAATAAGTGGTTAGCAGCAAGGTACAAATATATCGCTAAAGTTATGCTTGCAATGAAGATCCTATATAGAATTTTGTAATCTCAAATAGTCATATAAGTCTACTTGCGATAAGATATTATCTAACCATTGCACTGCCTATATAAAGCCTTACTGCACTATTTCGATAATAATTGAATAGCAATATTCGAAAATGAAAGTAATCGCTATTGTTTTGTTATTGGTGGCTGCCGCCGCAGCTTTACCATCGCCAAGCACTTGTAAGTAAATTTCAAACCCAAACTTTTAAGTTATTTTAAATAAGTCGAAAATAATTCTATGTTATTATAGTTAGAACAAGAACACTTGGATTACGTAGTGGCCGAATCGTTGGTGGTGTTGATGCACTTGAGGATGAATTTCCATTTCACGTTGCACTTGAATGGATATTTTTGGGTTTAACCCAACACATATGCAGTGGCTCAATTTTACGACCAAATGTTATTGTAACAGCTGGACAATGTTTCACTGAATCATCAACTTTGGGGCGTATTGATGCACGTGCTGGAATCTATCGTTTGTCACAAAATACCGATCAACGATTCCAAGTTATTCGTCGTATTGTGCATCCTGATTACAATGGTGGCGTTGATTCAGATGATATTGCATTAGTGAGTGATTTATAGATAAATAGTTCGGTGGTTATAGAGTAATAATATGCAAATTATTATAACTAAAATTTTATAGGGTATCCTTGGTGGGTCATTCTTCTACGGTATACTAATTCAACCGGCTGTTTTACCTGAAATCCGTGGTATTGCTCTCGGCGCTGCTATTCTATCTGGCTGGGGTGCCACTTCATCCAGTACTATAACCCCAAATCATCCAGATGTTTTACAAAAAATTATCGTGCCAATTATACCACATGCTGAATGCCTTGCTGCCGTAGGAACCGCAACACCTTTTACTGATTCAAATCTTTGTACCGGCCCATTATCAGGCGGTATTGGTGGATGCTCTGGTGATGGTGGAGCTGGTCTTATTCAACGTACTGAAGCTGGTACTGTACTTGTCGGTATAGTATCATGGGGTTTCACACCTTGCGCATCTGCGAACTTACCAACCGTCCACACTAAAGTATCACATTATGTTGAATGGATCGAAGCTAATTTACCATAATTTTATTTAAATAAAAATTAAGGGTCTTTAAAACTAAGGAGTTTCATTTCTTATGGTTAAAGATGTAACATCATGCAGTCATTTATTTGTCTAAAATCTAACTAATGTGTTCCATGTCACAGTAATATTAAATATTAAAGCGATAGTGACAAGGTACAAATAAATCGCTTAGTTAAGCTTGCAATGAAGATCCTATACAATCTTGCAATCACTATATATATAGTCATACGTGTGATAAGATATTATCTGACCATTCTATTGCTTATAAAAAGGCATATACTGCATGATTTCGGTAATACTTGAAATGCAACATACGAAAATGAAAATCGCTATTATTTTGTTACTGGTGGCTGCCGCTGCAGCTTTACCATCGCCAATCACTTGTAAGTAAATTTCAAACCTAAAATTTTAAGCTATTTTAACTAAATCGAAAATAATTCTATGTTATAGTCAGAACCTGAACTCTTGGATTACGTAGTGGCCGTATTGTTAGTGGTGTTGATGCACTTGAGGATGAATTTCCATTTCACGTTGCACTTGAATGGGTATTTTTGGGTTTAACCCAACACATATGCAGTGGCTCAATTTTACGACCATCATGGTTAAGGCCTACCAATATCAAATTTTAATTTAATTTTTTGCTTGTATTCTTATCATTTAATAACTGTTTAGCGTTTTGTTAAAAGTTATATGTACTTGAGTTGATTAATTTTGAATGGCCTGATTTATAGATGATTGATAATAATTTAAAATGTTAGCACTCTATACGTATAACAGTTAGTTTTTAAGCAAATATGTTAAGTTCTAATATTCAGTTGATAATCTAGAAATAGTTGATAAGCCACTATCTATAGCCATACCATTGGTTATATAAAGCCTAACTCACTATTTCGATAATAGTTTCGTAAGAAATTTTGAAAATGAAAGTAATCGCTATTGTTTTGTTACTGGTGGCTGCTGCCGTAGCTTTACCATCACCCAGCACTTGTAAGTTATGAAAAGCCTAACAATTTTAAATTTAGTTAAAGAGAAAAAAAAAATTTGCATTTATAGTCAGAACAAAAACACTTGGATTACGTAGTGGCCGTATTGTTGGTGGTGTTGATGCGCTCGAGGATGAATTTCCATTCCACGTTGCACTTGAATGGGTATTTTTGGGTTTAACCCAGCACATATGCAGTGGCTCAATTTTACGACCAAATGTTATTGTAACAGCTGGACAATGTTTCACTGAATCATCAACTTTGGGGCGTATTGATGCACGTGCTGGAATCTATCGTTTGTCACAAAATACCGATCAACGATTCCAAATTATTCGTCGTGTTGTGCATCCAGATTACAATGGTGGCGTTGATTCAGATGATATTGCATTAGTGAGTGATTTATAGTTAAAGTTTGGTCGTTAGATTAGTTATATGCAAATTATTATAACTAATATTTTATAGGGTTTTCTTGGTGGATCATTCACCTACGGTATACTAATTCAACCGGTTGTTTTACCCGAAATCCGTGGCATTGCTCTCGGTGCTGCTATCCTATCTGGCTGGGGTGCTACTTCATCCAGTACTATAACACCAAATAATCCAGACGTTTTACAAAAAATTATCGTGCCAATTGTACCACATGCCGAATGCCTTGCTGCCGTAGGAACCGCAACACCTTTTACTGATTCAAATCTTTGTACCGGCCCATTATCAGGCGGAATTGGTGGATGCTCTGGTGATGGTGGAGCTGGTCTTATTCAACGTACTGAAGCTGGTACTGTACTTGTCGGTATAGTATCATGGGGATTCACACCATGCGCATCCCCGAACTTACCAACCATCCACACCAAGGTGTCACATTATGTTGATTGGATCGAGATTAATTTACCATCATTTGTTTAAATAAAATTAAAATAAAATTGTTAAGTTTCTTAAATATGTATTAAAATTCAAAATCACGGCACTTGAACTATGATAAATATTTTGATTATACAAGGCAATGTATTTGATAAATGTTATTGACGTTTTGTTGTTAAGCTGATAGATACGTGCGATTCATAATCATAACTTCAATGTGCGTTACATCAAATTGAATCAAGATAATTAAATACGTGGTTATAGCACCGAACACGGCGAAGAAAAATCTTAAGTTTATTTTGAGCAGACCACACGCCATAAATGCGACAGGTTGATGCAGTACTTGATATGCTAGATGACGTACATGACTTTGGTATACTAAACCATTCTTTTGATTGTGGACGCTTCGGTCATGTAATATAAAATTATTGGATAATCCTTTGATGTGGTTTGATTCGTTTGTCGTCATATTTGCTATCAGAGCTACAACAAATATTTCGAATAAAAATATGATTGCCCAAAGTACGGTGCTGAGGAGGTCGTCCACTAGATTAAAATTCATTTTTAAAATTAATTTATCATAATTTATAAGCTTCCGAAAAATATCGTACGATAGGGTTGTACAAGCAAAAAATTGATATAACGTAACGATGAGGTATCGTAAGCCAAAACACGAGTTAAATAGTTTTGTACCTTTATACAGGTTTGATGAGAGTTGCATAATGAGTTTAATTTTTTGAGTACTTCGAATAGGTTTTTCGGGATTTTTGCCGCCTGCGCTCGATTTAAACCATAAATTTCGTTTTGGTTCACTTTGGTACACGAAGTTATTTAAAATTTGAAATCGATTACGAAACGCTTCTAAAAATGCGATATACTGGATTTGATTCATAATTCCAACATACAAGGGGAATATACACATCAGTTCACAGAGTGATGAGTATGTTGGTTGATCCGATATAAAGAGTAGGCAGTTCAATATTTCTGTTATGCTAACTCCTAAAATCGTGCCAACAGTTAGAAGGGCCATTTTCCTAGAAATATAAATAAGAATAAATTTCGATATTTTATTTAGCTCAGTATTTGAAAATAAAATAAAATTCGAATCAATTGAAAAAAATACAAGAATTTGAATAAGGTTTGATTACAACTCCAATGAATTTTGAAATGGGGCTTTAAGGAATTTTAAATCGATATTTAATTTAAACAAATAATAAATTTAAATTGAATAAATTACTTTTTAAAACCGACTAATACTTACTTTATCCAGGGCATATGGTCAATTTTTAGTTGACAGTGCTGCATCAAAATCCGGTCAAACTCATTCAAATTATTAATCATTTCCATAGTCTTGAATTGTTTCAAAATACCAATGCTAACCGTGAAGATCACAATAAATACGCCAACATATTCATTGTAGTTGTCGATGAGCGATCCAATAAAATTATCCTGATCGATAGGTAAAATTTGTGTAGACCATAAATGAAAAATTGAATAGGCTGATGCAATCAGCACTGTAATAATGTTCTGAATTAACGAAAATTTTGGAGTTCCATCCAGAGTTAAAGATATTGGAAAAAGTGCCACAAGTTTGGATGGATAATAAATAGGTTTTAAATACGAGTTTGTTAATTTAACCATTTTCACTTAACAAGGATTGTGTAAGACTAACAAATTTTATATGAAATAATGTAATTAAGTGTCAAGATTTATATTTGATTAATGATTTATGGAGGTGGTTGATTATTTTACCGATTTAATGTAATTAATAAAAAGCTGAAATTAGTAATTAGTGCATTATATATGTCCCATGCTTTATTAATATTCCACTTTATGGGAAACAAAAATCATTTTAAAAACCCAAAATTAATCCGCAGCCGGTAGGATTCGAACCTACGCTCCCAGAGGGAATCTGATTTCGAGTCAGACGCCTTAACCACTCGGCCACGACTGCTATATATTCTTCAATGTAACGTATAATTAGGAAACTATTTGACATAGACCTTCCGTTTTTGTATTTGACCCTCAAGTTGCTCATTAAGCCATTACACTTAATCCATATCTTGTTAACAATCAAAGCTCATTATAAACGAACTTGTGATTTTCAATCGCATATACATAATAGGCCGTTGTTGTAAAATAGTAGATAATTAGAATTTTATCCAATTTGCGATCATGTTTAATGGACATGAAAATATTTCACACTTTCGTATATCATTACACTGAAACGTCGCGAACAAATTTCTATTTGAAACGATACAAAGTGTACATTTATTTTTAGTAGCTGCACGACATGTTACTGTACAACTTCTCATCAAAACGTCATTAACTCAAACTCAAAGGTCATTTGGTGAATATAAAATTTGAGCCACGTTGATTTATACGTTTAGGTGTAGTTTGAAGTTGGCAGAACGAACTGTGTGCTCTGTATAGTAATTTAGTGATCATTGTGCTCAACATTTAATTTGTATAATAAAATGAACAGAACTTACTTGGGAGTCTTTATGGTTTTTTGGATTATTTGTGTAATTGGGTTGGATGTGGTATCGGCAAGAGGTAATCTTAAATATACGACTTGTTTATAATTTAACAATTAAATTAATTATTTATGCTAATGATAAATATAGCATCTAGAGAACGATTTGGTGGTGGTGTTGGAGGACCATTTGGTGGTGGTGGAGGAGGACCATTCGGTGGTGGAGGACCATTTGGTGGTAGTGGTGGTGGAGGACCATTGGATTTCATAAACGGTATGATGGGTGGAAAGCAACAAGAGAAATCAATGTTTGATATGATTATCGAGATGATTATGAAATTGTTTATGGGAAATTAATCCATATTTGGTGGAGGATTGTGAATAAATTGTAATTATGCAAATGGTTTTTGATTTATTAATTTAGAAGTTTATATTTAGCCTTGAAATTACGTTATTTTAACATTTATGCCCGCCTCTGCATTCGACATTAGCCACACATGTTCCAGACAATTAAGCTCATTTATATAATATTATAAAAATGTTTGGCTAAACATTGATTTTATCAGTTGTATAAGGGTATATGATGTTTGTTTAGACGGTGATACTGATTAGTTTTGTCTCTTTTGCTGAACTGTGTGTGGTTAAGTAAAACAGTATTACAAAATGTTGACTTACCACGAAAAGTTTGTGCTGATTATTATTTGTTGCATTTTGCTGCTTAGCTATGAGGCATGGGCTAGAGTAATCAACAATAATAGAAAACCACGGCAAGTCGAAGAAGGAAATGATGTAACCAAGGCTTGGATGTTTCTGCCAAAACAAATTGGGGATATTGGTAAGTATATTTTATTGTATTTTTCGATCATTTTCCGGAACCATCTCTTGGTTTAAATTTTTTAAAAACGGCAAGAATAGATTATCGTTAAATTTGTACTTTGTTCCCATTTAGTTCAATCACACACTAGCGTGTTACATCAAATTTAAACTTGTTCGAAAATATTTCTACCATAATTAAGTTTTTGTCAAGTAGATTTTCATAAAGTTTAAAATTTTAATTAGGTATGTTGAAAGTTCCATTCAACAAAATGCATTCTCATTGGAATTGGAGTGTCATGCTTCAGAGATTGGTTTATTATTAATAATAAATTAAAAATAATGTAACCATCAGTTTAATGTACATTATATTGATATTAAGTAACATTGCTGACTCTTACCTTATCAACAATGTACTCGCATCGGTTTTGATCCATTTCAGTCGTACGCCATCCAGAAATTGCACCGTTGCTCTCTGTGTTGAGCAGCCTTGTGCTGTGTAGACTAAGTAAAAGTTCTCATTTTAAGTTTGGTGGAACTCCCAATTGCCATCGGGTACAGATGCTAGATCGTTTCGTAGTCTAGAAAAAATGGTTGCATTATCCTATTATTTTTCGAAAACGACCGCACTTTTTGTCGTTTAATCTTTTGATAATAAATAACGTGTGGTCTACCATTTTATTTTTTCACACTACCCCATTTATTTCTTCAGTATATTGAAGTTTTGAAATGCTCAGTGTTTCTGTTCTCACCAGTCACGTGAGTTAAAAGATTTGTTGTTCAGCCACTTATATTTTCCTAAATGGAACTAACATTTCTAATCAATGGTACCTAATCTACTTACCGATCGTTATAATACCAGAATTTTATGCTTTTTAAACACTTTAGTACTACGGAGTATTACTTTTAAAATAATAATTGCCTTTTTTGGAGAACGTCATGATTAATACTAAATTATTCCTGTTTTATTAAACACTTTAGTACTACGGAGTATTACTTTTAAAATAATAATTGCCTTTTTTGGAGAACGTCATGATTAATACTAAATTATTCTTGTTTGACTCTTACCTTATCAACAATGTACTCGCATCGGTTTTGATCCATTTCAGTCGTACGCCATCCAGAAATTGCACCGTTGCTCTCTGTGTTGAGCAGCCTTGTGCTGTGTAGACTAAGTAAAAGTTCTCATTTTAAGTTTGGTGGAACTCCCAATTGCCATCGGGTACAGATGCTAGATCGTTTCGTAGTCTAGAAAAAATGGTTGCATTATCCTATTATTTTTCGAAAACGACCGCACTTTTTGTCATTTAATCTTTTGATAATAAATAACGTGTGGTCTACCATTTTATTTTTTCACACTACCCCATTTATTTCTTCAGTATATTGAAGTTTTGAAATGCTCAGTGTTTCTGTTCTCACCAATCACGTGAGTTAAAAGATTTGTTGTTCAGCCACTTATATTTTCCTAAATGGAACTAACATTTCTAATCAATGGTACCTAATCTACTTACCGATCGTTATAATACCAGAATTTTATGCTTTTTAAACACTTTAGTACTACGGAGTATTACTTTTAAAATAATAATTGCCTTTTTTGGAGAACGTCATGATTAATACTAAATTATTCCTGTTTTATTCAATGCATGATTTTAAAAAGATCCGTTATTAAAAACTAATAAAATTATCGTTGTGGAAATTTAAAATTAGGTCGGTTTGATTTAGGTAAATTTACAATAAAATGGCTGTTACAATTTTCAACATATGAGTTAAATTAGCGTCAATCTCTAATCATTTCTATTTTATAAATTTTCAGTTATCTACACAACAACGGCCATTACAAATTTAGTAATCCAGACGATAAATATGACGACCAAAGCAGTATTAGGTCTACCGCAATAAAACATTATGTTGAAATGAACCAAAATTACTTAAAGTTCGACTATTCACACATAGATGACACTACTAAAAATAAATTTGTAAACGTCAAAAATATCTAAGCCAAAACAAAATTGATTTTCTTGTGTTTGATTTTGATTCATTTTCTCTTCAAATGAAAATAAAAATTCAGTCAAATCTCTGCTGTCATGTCATATGTTTCGATTTATCTACGAACTTAGAACATTATTGTTTAGTAACATACAATTTAGAGCAGTGTTTAGAAAATTATCTCGATTATTAAATCAAAAATGCATAATAGCCTCGCTAAATTTTAATTCGTGTCTGTGTATCAATATGATTGTGTTGTGAAATAAAAATAAAATTGGGAAAAGTGAAAAGTTTTATAGTGTTTTGTATTTTGTATTGATTTTATATATTAACCAACTAAACAAAAAAAAAATCAAATAAAACAAAAAATAGCTTTTCGTGCCCCAGAGTATCATGGAATACTCAATTAATTCCCGTCCACTTTTAGAACAAAGTGACGAGAATACCGACAGTGATTTGGAAGTGGCTCGCAACGAGATAATCGGTAGTGGCAGTGGTGGAGATGGTCCAATGGATGATGATGACACGGTCGAGGATAATAAATCCTTGATACGTCGTTCACAATCGCTACCTGTTGATAAATATAACTATAACTATATCATATTCTATTTGCTTGGGATTACGTCGATGGTGCCATGGAATTTTTGTTTAACAGCCGAAGATGTAAGTATCTGCAGCATCGAACGAATCGAAACAAAAGATAAATTAAGAATTTATCTGCAAATTCTAGCTTGAGCGCTTTAAGAAATATTTCTTTTGTTTACATATTACGAGTATGTCGTCTTACTATACAGGCGAATAATAAAGCAAAAATCCAAAAAAAAAATGTTTTTAGTATTTTGTCATACTTTCGATAACGTTTTACGAAAATCTAATCAATATTATACACAAACATATGCTGACAAATAAGATTTATTGCTTGTGTGTATAAGAGAGTTTTTGCTTGACTTGAATTTATAAAGAACGCACAGTATGATGATTATTATCTCACCATAATATAGGAATGTATTTGTCTTATGTATTTCCGGTTCTGGGTAGTCCAATTATCTTATAGGCCGATAAACTAATTATAGCAATTTATAACTAGTTCTAAATAATTTTCTAATATCAAGGTCAAGAAAAAATTCTTAATGTATTTATTACTTAGATTTTCTCAATCGTATCGTGAAGAAATAATGTTAACATATGGACTGATTTATTTGCATCTGTAAGTGTGGACTAAGTAAATTTTATTAGTAGAGTTACATTTTTCTGTACTTACATTACTCATAAGGCCTCCTGCATGGAACATTCAATTGATTTTATAATTTCATTTCTGCTAAACATTATAGCGAAATCTATTCTAACAAAATCAATATACAGTAAAATATTGTTAGTTATCTGAAAATTTGTAAATAGACTTTTAGTGTTCGATGAACTGAGAAATCCAATGTCGTTTTAAAGCATATTTTTTTGATTGTTCTTGGAATTCGATTACCAAATTTACTGTAAATGAATTGTTATATAGCCTGCATTTGAGTATTTCGAAATGAATTATTTTGTAATGACAAATTTTAATATGATGCCTCACGCAAATTTCAAAACTTCTCATAAATTAGCATTTTAATCAATGATGTAAGTAAAACGTTTTAAATCAGGCCATCGGTGGTTCCAAATACCATACTTTAGTATAAATATTTTCATTCAATTAAATCTAATGAAAAATTCTGGACTCGAATTCTTCAAATTCTTTTGTCTGAGACAAAAAAGATTGCTCTTAATATATAATGTTCCAACATCTTAGTTAGTATACTACTTCACAGTTATCGCAAAAATGACAAAGGCAGCGATGACGTAATGTAGAAAAATTTTCAATCTGTTATAGAATGATTTGATCAAAACAGAATAGTTTAAAAATTTTGTATAGGTAATCACTTGGCTATGATTAGCTTACTTCTGAAATTGATATTCTACTAAATTTAAGTTTTTCAAAGCTCATAAAAGTCTGTCTGTCAAATAAAAGTTTATTCGATACGAATTGTCTAAAGTTTTTGAAACCTAGTTTTCAACTAATACAAGTTAGAATCAAATACTATAGATTTTGAATCCTTTTCAATATAAATTCTAACGGTAGAAATTCGGACAGCCTGATTACCCTATAGCAAATCATTAAAAATTAGAGTTAATGTTGAGATAAACAAAGCAAAACTTCACTCGCAATTTGGAAATTTGGCAAAATTCCGATATTTTATCATATTTTGAAATTTCATATCAACAAATTAGTAGTAAATTCTAAAAATTTCTTGAAAACAGCGTGTTTTTCATATGTTACTTCCAATAAGTTTTAATCAATAATCTGAACAAAATTTTGAAATTTAAAACTCAGTTTTCAAAAGAATCTTTTCGGCAGTTTCCGAACTGCAGATATACTCTTAAATAGTATCTAAATTTTGAATGATCTAAATTCGAGAGCTTTTGTAATAAATTCTACGGAATTTCGTAGTTATGAAAATTATGATTTTCCCCATAATTACCTGATTTTATAGTTCCTGTAATTAATGCCGTTAATTATTCGTTATAATTAAGTAATTAAAGGTCTTAATCGTTGGTGAAAATTGATTTCCTTGGGTAGCTACCATCAGCCATTGTTGAGATTTCCATAATTTATTTCTTCTTCCAATATTTGAACTTAACGAAATATATACCCAAATACTAAATTCTACTAATCAATTTAATTTAATCTGACCTAGAGGTATAACATTTACAAAACTATTGGGACGGTAGAATATTTATTATTAATCTTGAGTTTAACGTAAACAAGGCAAAGGTACATCACGGCTCATTTGTTATTCCGTTATCAATATATGATGGAATGAGGTGTGAATTTCCTAATTGGATTAGACCAATACCAAAATTTATATTTTAACTCATACGCTTTATTCTCAAATACGAGTATGTTCTGTAATTGAATTTTACGTGCAATGACGGGTTATGAATTTTATGTACATTATATTCGTTTTTTTATAAATTTAAAATCAATGTCAAGAGTGTAATTGTATTCTGTAATCAGTACTTAAACACAATTTCCCGGTTAGTTTTAATCTGCTTATACTATATAGTATACTATATACTATCTTGTTATAATTTACCTCAGACATACATACATTAATGTTCTGCATAATAAAGTCCTGTCTTCTTCTTCTGTCCTTTTAGAAATCGTATTTAAAATCGACAGTATTACATTAATTATCATTCTGCTTATTTGAGATAGTGGACTAGAGAAGTGACTTCCTTGTATCAAAAATAATATTAATTCCAACTTTGTAGTCGCCAGTTATGCCACAATTCCAAATAACAAATTAATTATTTTCGAATTTTGAATGCAGGTTAACCTAAAATAATATTCGATTAAAACAGGATGAATTGTATGTAATTGAATTTTATTTAAAAAATTAATTTAATTTGAAATAAGTAATTTTTGGAAGTGAATTAAAAGTCGTAGTTGAAATAATTCAGAATACGAAATACTTACATAATTTCAAACTGTGTTTCAAAGTTTATACGCCCTAAATTATTATTTTTATTCTCCAAGTTCTAATTTCTAGTTTTCAAATTCTAATCACACCACCAAACGTTTTCGGTCTAATGCTGATTCCGAATTATTCAAGATGAATAATTTTGCGAAAAATATTAAATTTGATTTGGAAAATGTCAAATTTATGGTTGAATAGGTTGAGTTTGATCTTTATATTCTCAAAGTTAGAGTTTGCAGATTTTATTAGAAAACTGTTCGTGTGGGATGGATAGAAGCTATAAATTAATAAAATAATATATTATTAATTAAATAATTACAACCACGTACATCGATGATTAGATGTTGGTCCTGTCATCGGTGCCCGATTCGAAAGATCTCGCAAGGACCAACTTTTAAATATAATTGGCAATGATTTCAAATCTTTAATACGGGCAAACCATATACGAGTATGTAGTCAAGTTACATATATATTGGTTAGAGATTTAAATTTTATTTATCTGCATAAAATAATAATATTAAGTATTTTAAATTCTATTTATTTTATTTTTTTTTACATAAATTGCATGATGACGAAATTACATTATGTTAAAATTTGTTGTGAGTTTGAAAAGTTAAGTTAGTTGCTATTCAAACCAATAATTTCACACGTTAATTCTAATTACAAATATGTTATATGATTCCAAACAAATTAAAAATTTTTGCAATTAAGTAAATTGTTAATGGTAAGTTTAGCGTGTATTGGTGTATTTTCTAGATAAATTAGTTTCGCATGCAAATTGCAAATATAAAGTTGTTGACCTTGATTAAGTTATTTTCAGTAACTCGTTTGTGTTCGTAATCACAATCTCTAGTGAGCCTAAAAGTTTAAAGCTAATGTGTTTAGTTTTGATCAGATTAGTAAAAATCCCTATACAAGTATTATAGGAAATACAATAGCAAACAAATTGCGTTTAATCTAGCATTAGTGTATGACCTAGAATTTTTCATTAATTTCACATAATTGTCTTTATGGAGGCTACAAACGCTATAAGGGAATTAAATAAGCAGAACTTGCATGATACATTATGGTATTGATCGTTATAAATTTATCGGGTTTGAGTCATGCTGCACTCTTATTTGATATCTAAATATTCAAGCAGAGATGTTTGTTTATTTAAAAATAATAATTTAGAAAGTCGAATGACGTAAGTATATTGATTGATTAGAATAATCAAATTACTGTTTAAATACGCCTTCATAAACCTGCCATAAACAGACGTTGTAATTTACCACGTGTTATGATTTGTTCCCTAAATCCGATTTTATAAATTTACGTTTGATTAGCTTTTTTCGTATATGTATGTATTCTCCCGGGACTCAAATCTAATTTAACCTTTTTTTTTATTGCGAAGTGGCCGATTTTTATATATAGGGAATATACTTATCATACACAAATCGCGGTGATATTGCTTTTCAGCTATTTTTAAATATGCTGTACGTTTACAGAAAATAATTTTGCGATTCAAAATTTTTTAATATACATACTTACGTACTTACTTCGATAATTAATAGCAAGTGCATTTTAAATGAATTAAATCGATTTTATGTACATTACCGATCTTCGACTGTACTACTATACAATTTACATACTGACTTACATTATATATAATATGTTTGCAATATTTCCGACTTACACAAAATTATCATACTAATTAAAAGATAAAAAGCACCGGTTATATAATTTTTTGTAGTGCTGACACAATATTGATAACCTAATTGGCAACGTCAGAAAATTAAATTATTAAATCAGTTGCCATCATATACTGGCTATACTTAATTGTCAACTAAAAATTTAAATGATACAGGAATTAGAGGGTCATTCATAGTACTGATATGATGACCGGATTAATTTTATTTGTTGGCTTTGCTTTGTTCAAACTACATATTATAACTATGTATATAATTGATATAGACTAGCGCAATAATCGTAATATGGTGCGGGCTTAGTTTGTTTGGTCAATATTGTAGTATGTAGGTAATTCTATTTCTGACAAAATGTTTAGGTAATAAATATCACCATCTGTTTTCAATTTTTTTGTTTGTGAAAGGTGGCATCCAAATTGATTATGGAAATTACTATGAATCAGGGTATAGTAGGCAATTTCATAGTTGACATTTTATTGAATAAATAACTTATCAATTTTAATATGGTAGGATTGTGACGTTGTACCGTGACATTATTTCGTCTAGACATTGCGATACGGAATTTTATATTATACGACAAGCTTTGACCTTAACAAATACTTATATTTTGTTTACACTTTTATTTTCAGTATTGGATGTATAAATTTCGTAACACATCAGCCAATTCAACAAATGTACCTTTAACACCACTTCAAGCTGGATTCACATCTGACTTGAGCGTAGCTTCATCCGTTCCTAGTACAATTTTTCTAGTTTTAAATGCATTTTTTAGCCATAAAATACCACTAGCCATACGTATGGTCGGCTCGTTTATCATAATTTTAATTTTATTTATTGTGACGACAGCTTTTGTGGAGGTGAATACAGATGATTGGCAGCAAGGATTTTTAATTTTATCACTATCGATTGTGGTGGTGATGAATTGTATGTATACATATAATATTTAAAACATTTTTACTAATCATATTTAATTATAGCTTTTGCCGCTATTTTATCCGGTGGACTATTCGGTATTGCCGGACTATTTCCATCTGAATATATAACCGCACTAGTTAGTGGCCAAGCTTTAGGCGGTATATTTAGCGCCGTCGCTGAAATAATATCACTAACATTTGGCTATTCACCAAAAACTACGGCATTTGTATATTTTAACGTTGGCAATATAACACTTATTCTCGCCATCGTGTGCTATGTGATTATGTCGAAAACGATATTCTTTAAATATTTTACGGTCGAAAAGCTTAAGCTGCAGAAGAAAATAATGTCAAATTCATCGTCGTCTACATCGTATACAGAATCGGGCCTGGTGCAGACGACGGGAGCAAATCGGCCTAATTTTATGCATGTACTTAATAAAATCTGGCTATATGGATTTAGTGAGTGGTTTGTTTTCGTAACAACGCTCTCTGTGTACCCGTCCGTGACAGTACTTGTAAATTCGCAACATAAAGGGAATGGGCATGCTTGGAACGATATCTATTTTGTAACGGTTACAAACTATTTAATATTTAATTCAGGAGATTATTTGGGCAGGATTTTAGCCGGCATAATAGAATGGGTAAGAAAATTTTGATACGGAATATTTACTCGTAAAACGATATTTTTATTTTATACTTTAGCCAAAAAATCGGCCACGATTGATTGCCGTGCTTACTGTTTTAAGGATTGTGTTTGTCCCACTGTTCCTCATGTGCAATGAAATACCTCGCCGTACTCTGCCAATTTGGATACATTCGGATATTATTTTTATCGCGATGATGTGCGTATTTTCATTTACGAATGGTTATATAGCGAATATTTGTCTAATCTCGGCGCCAAAGTAAGTATAAAATGTAGTTCTATGTATTTTGGACATTTATCGGATTATCTTGGAATTTTAGAAACATTTTCGGATTTCAAAAAATACAAAGAATTCGAGATGTATATAGATGATTTATAAATGTTTATTTCATAAAAGTTGTTTGAATTTTGAAAAACCTTCGAATTCTAGTACTGGTATTTTCGTAAATTGCTCAATTTTTTAGATTCCTTACCAAGTTCCACACAATTTAGAAGGAATTTTTGTACGTTGGTGAAATTCAAGAATTCCTTGTATTTTAATAAATCCGTTTAGTTTCATAATATTTGTTGAATTTAAAAGATTCCCCGATTTGTTGGTTCAACCATTGAACTTTTAAAATTTTCTAAATAATTTCAACTTTTAAGAAATTCTAAGAATTTGACATCTTTAAATGAAACTCCTTGGACTTCTCCAACTCAACTTAAAAATACCTTAAATTTCTAAAATTTTGTTTTCTAAATTGAAAAGTTATCAAATTTTAGTATGATTTTCTAATTTTAGAAATTTTCACAAATATTGACTTAAGATTTTCGAAAATTCTTCGAAGTTATAAGACTTATAAAATTTAAACCTATTAATATTCTAATTTCGCAATTTTCCAAATCGCAAAATCGTCGCCTAATTTTTTTTTAATATTTACTAATTTTATAATTTAAAGATAATTTAATAATTCGAAACCAATCTAAATTATCAAGATTACCTAGTTTAAAATTTGTTGAATCATTCGAAATTTGTGTAATCTGTACCTAAATATTTAGGCAAATAAAGCCCAAATATTTGACTTATATTTCTGAAATTTTTAAAATTGATCAATATATTATGACAAAATTGGATACAATTTAAGGCATTTTTTAAAAAATTTGTGGAATTTTGAGTGATATTATAAAATTTATTTGAGTCTTCTAAAAGCAATCTTCTAAAATGCAAATTTGTGAATCTAAAATTAAAATGTTTAGAATTTTTTAAATTTGAGATAATTTGTCTCGGAAAAATTTATTTAACTCATTGAATAGAATTGCTCGTGTTTCTCAAACTTTGGAACATTACAAAGTTCCTTTGTCTATGAACAGTTTCTCAAATTTAGGTAGCTTCAAATTTTATAATTTTATTTGCAGGTTAGCAAATTTATTGAATTTTATAATATGTCTAGAAATTCCGATTAAATAAACATAAAATTTAAAATAAAGTTTTAAGGTTTCCTAAAATTCGTTATTTCTTAAACAATTCACTAGGAAATTTCTAAAGCTTGATGAATTTTTTACCAGTTCAAAGTGTTTAGTCCTCAAATAGTTTATAATGTTGTGTGGTTAAAATTTATCGGAATTTAAAAGATTATTCTACAAATTTTAGAAATTTGTTCGAACTCTTTTAAAAATTATTTAAAGATACTTTGGATTTTCGAAACTCACTAGAGGTGATTTTTTAAAATTTTTCTATTGTCCGAAAATGAACTTTATAAATTTCAATGTTAAATCAATGTTAATAAATTTGAAACTAAACTAAATATTCTAAAGATTGATTGAAAATGTGGAATTTAATACAATTTTTTTGTTTCTAATTTTCTAACTAAATTCGCTAAGACAAGAACTTTCGTAAAATCTATGAAGTTTAAAGAATTCGTTGATAATTTTTTAAAAACCAACATTTTTTATTTAATCTAACATTTTTCATCTTCCATAGGATCGTTCACGACTACGAAAAGGAAATGGCATCGTCTCTGATGGCAGCATTTTTAGGTATAGGCCTAGCATTTGGATCATCATTTAGTTTAGT
This sequence comes from Tipula unca, assembly GCA_951394425.1. Taxonomy (NCBI): domain Eukaryota; kingdom Metazoa; phylum Arthropoda; class Insecta; order Diptera; family Tipulidae; genus Tipula; species Tipula unca. Next base: position 189,413,068 of record OX596381.1, read on the forward strand.
GTTTGTTGAGATAATTTAAGCGCAACTATTTTTGATAAAGCATGTACTATTTAATATTTATGTTTTAAGATTATTTTTATGCAAATTACTATATACATATACATATATGTAAAGATAAAATAAATAGTTATCACGTATTTAAAAAAACAACATACATATATTACAAGACTGAAACTATGAATTAAATTTCAGCAAAATTTTTTATCAATTTGTTTGTTAATTTATAAGTTGTACAGTTTATTTAAATTGGGTATTGGTTAAATAAAAAGGGCCCACATTGGATAATGGGTGCAATGGGTGCTGTACTCATGACATTTTTTTTATATATTAGTGTAGGTAGATAATTTATTTGCTCAACTATAACTTGAATCTCATATAATGGGGCAAACCAAATAAATAATCATTCCGTAAATAAAATATATATGAAATTTGTATATGTAGTCTACTTTTAAGTTTTTTTTTTAGGTCACCTTAGCGAATGTATGTGATATTTTTTGTTTATTTTTATGCTAATCTTGAAACCGTTGGCGATAATTTTATTTCAGTGCTGGGATGTTCTAACATCACTTCGATTCGCTTCGATAGACACTTGTGTCTCTTTTTTCACGAACAAAATTGTATTCTATTTCGCAATTTACATACATTGTGATCATAGCCTACTCGATTCTATTTCTATAAATTCATTCGATAAAATATCACCAACATTTTTATTTTCGATGGCAAGTGAAAAGAGTAAAAAGAGATAGTTTGCAAATTTATTCGAACAGGCTGAGGTCGCAATAGACCAAACGTAATTCAAAAAACGCAATGGAGCACAATTTTGTTCGTAAAAAAGAGACACAAATGTCTATCGAATCGATTCGAAGTGATGTTAGAACATCTCAGCAAAGAATTAATTCTTTTTCGGATCGATTATTCGAATGACAATTCCATAAATGTAGTACAATCTCTAACCTTAGTTCTATATTCTAATATACAAGATTTACTAATAAAACACTATTTACTTCCGGGTTAATAAATGCTTGTGTGCCTTAGTAAACACCACATTAGATAATTTAGCCTCCACCTAATCTCTAGATACTCAAACATTATTTACTTAAAATTTATTTTGAAATTCAATTTAATAAGCGACTTGTCATCCGAATAATTGCCATCCTTGTAATATACATAATATATTGAAAGTAATGTGGATCAAGTAAATAGCCTATGTCATATATACATACATATATAAATATAATAAAGAGATAACAGAGAATAAATTATGTATTTTAGAAAATAATATACAATAAATAAATAAATAAATAATACATACCTGTTATGTATAAAGGATTTAAAATAAATAATATATAAGATGTGTTTGACTTTTTCGCAAGATTCTAGCACTGTATTTGACCTCCATTTAATTGTGCTGTGAAATGATTTGATAACGCAGCTTCTAATATATTATGAGTAATTTATTTCCGGGTGATAAGGAATTTTACATGTGGTTATGGTTTCATATAATATGCTATTAATGCTAATTATCCGAATTGTCGAAATAATGCATTTATGACTAACTATTTATTCGCAATTTTAGCAAAAATTCTTATCTCTTGACCGGTAATCAGTGATCTGTGCTTAAATGTTCAGATAAGCTTCGCACCATTAGTATATGAGCAATCCATTCTAAGTGATGATATCATTTTTGTTGTGTTCAATTATTTCATAGTTCTACGTTCGTAAATAATCGTAATATATAAAGCTTCATGGATCTTGAGCCTAGAGCTCGAGCACCTGCCGTTTGGCTGTTAACTATAATTACAATATCTTCTCTTACGAGATAATTCAGAAAATAATTCTTACCTACTCTTGATCTTTTATTAATTATGCAGATTGAAGCTTTTATTATTTACCTTACTGTGATAATGCAAATTGGCTCCCAACTATATGTGTGTGCAGTAGAATTAAATGAACATAATCTAAATTTGAATTAGCTAAGTAGCTTACATAAGTCTCAATTTTAGCATATTTTAATGTAATTCTAATTATTGCCACCACACTGGACGGGGCAATTTCCCGGTGAACCGATTACAATTGAGACTGCGGAGCCGGTATTATTTTTTCTATTTGTGCCTACTTTACAACTAAAATGTGCGAATTATACTATGCAGTAAATGTATGGTCCAATTAATTATATGTGCATAAATCGTATTAAAATAATTAAAATTCACTATGCAAATGGTGTAAAAATAACATTTCCTAAAACTCGCGTTATTTATGGTAGCCAAATCGCCAAACTGAGACCGCTATTAAGAATTGAGTGCAAACATTTGAGTGCACTGGTTCAGTAGGAAACATACAGATAGCAATATGTGCTTGTTCAGGTCGTTTAACCGAAACTATTTCTACAGTATGAGGCAAAGTGTTGCAGAGAAACATCACGACGTTCACAATAATTAAACTTGTGCTTGTCCACAACGATCACATTTTACGCAAAGATTTTTCTTTAAAGGTTTTCCTTATAAGGTTTAATTGGTCCAGGAATTAAAGCCGCAAGAACATTCTCAACGTCGATAATTTGTAGATTGGATCATTTAACAAGGTGATGGTTTAAAAAAAAAAAAAAAAAATATTCTGATGCAGCTCATTTTCATTTGTCTGGCTACCTAAACCAACAAAATTGTCGCATTTGGCCTTCTGAACATCCATTGGCAGTTGTTGAGCAGCCATGATAACAATTATCAGACATGATAACAATTTTTTATGGACAATATTTGATGGTACGAATATTAACAACTGTGGTTTTAGCAGGACGGTGTTACTGTCATACAGCCAATGAAATAATCGGTTTATTGAGAAACGGATTTGATGGATGATTAATTTCGCGAAGTGGAGATGTTACTTGGCGAACAAGAACGTGTGATCTAACACCATTCGATTTTTTTGTGGGATTATGTGAAAGATAAGGTTTATGAGAATAACCCAAAATCAATCGAAGGTCCCAAAAAAATGTAAAAATCTAATGGAAAAATTCGATGAAAGGATCAACTTGCAAACATGCAAACATGCTCGTAGTGGAGATTTATCAGATATTCTTTTTCATCAATCTTTTTCATCGTCAAGTGTCTACACTAAATAAAGAATGACATATATTTTTGACAGAACGCGTGTTTAATTTCAAATTAAAAAAAAACTTATTCCTTTTTTCAACTTTTAACTGTAAAACAGAGATTACTCTTCCGGTAGAACTGTTCAGTAGCTGCCCAAAGAAATTTAATTTAGTCATTTAGGACGTTTTGCGACCCAATTTACATCTTATAGTCAATGCGAACCTACCTCGGTATGTTCATGTTTATGAATTCGTTTAGATGTTGTAATGTTAACAGGCTACAAGAAATAAATAGTTATAGCTTCTGTTAAAATTTTCACTTTTCTCTATTCAAATGGCAAGTATGGCTGTAGTAGTAGAGTGGTCAAGTAATCAAAGGAATTGACTTTGGTTTTGTAGACAATTCAAGTCTCGATTAGGCCTAAAAACATTTTAAATTTAATTTCTTTAATACCAGGCGAGACGAATTCGAATCCATTACCCAATATAAATTGTTATGCTTTATCATAAGCTGTTATACATGTACAATATATCGCAGAAACAAACCTATTATAATATGTATAACACTTTCCGATTAGGTTAAAGTATATAACACTGTATTGGGTCATTTAATTATGTATTTGAATTATTCTCGCCCGATACATAAAATCAAAATGAATGTCATTTTGTTTTTAAGTAACAGGCGAGAAGCATTCAAATAAGCTTTTATCCAATACAAACTGTTAACTGTATAATTTCACCTAATCACGATAAGTTATTTTTATAATAGGTTATTCCTGCGATGTATAACACTTTACGATCAGATCAAAGTATAACAATTTATATTGGAGAAACATATCTTTTATACTTGCCATTTGAAATGAGAAAATTAAAATTTTTAACAGAAGCTGAGTTGAACCAATTTGAAAGAAGAAATTAAATTAAAAAAGGTTGACACTGAACAGAGACTTGAACGCAAGTTCCGAGAAACCAAACTCAACGACTCTGTTAACTTGATCATCGTCAAACAATTTCATTACTGCTACACTCATCTTTTATACTTGCAATTTTTATAGAGAAAATTGAAAATTTTAACAGAAGCGGGTTTGACCACATTGAAAGAAGAAATTAAATTAAAAAGGTTTGATCCTAACCGACACTTGAACACAGGTTCCAAGAAACCAAAGCGAATGATTCTGCTACACCCATCTTTTATATTGCTACACTCATCTTTTATAGGTACCATTTGAATAGAGAAAATTGAAAATTTTGAATTTTTAAGATTAAATATCGCCTTTCGTCATGTTTGAACCATAGAAGAGATTATTTTACAGTGTATGAAAAAAACGTTTTTAAACAAAAACTAGGTTCGCTTCGGTTGAGGAGTTTTTTTTAACGTTTAGAACATTTTGCAGTTAGTTATTAGTTGTTTCACAATATTTTCTGAAATAGGGTGTAGTAAAAGTTTTTATCTTAAGAAATATATAGCTTGCGAAAAACAAAATATTAACTGAATCCGAAACGGACAGCTTTCATTCTGAAGAGAAATCGTGTCGTTATAGCACACAGCATAAGTCGTAGACAAACACTTACCATTCATTATTTAAAGAAACAAACTTATCACCACAGAAATAAAATTATTGATTTACCCCGCACGCGCTAATTTATCCTGTTTGCTTTGAATTCTACTGATTTCGCGTCAACAATTATCAAATAATCGCAAACACTGGTGTTACAGCTAGTAAATATAATGTTCTGTACTTCGATTAATCAAAAATGTCCATTATTTAAGCGACTCAAACTTAAAAAAAAAACATCATTAAATGCAACAAATATAACAAATAAGTTACAAAGTTGGTAATTTACCAAAAATAATATGCGTTAGAGTGTTTCAAACATACATAAGATCAACATACATAATATGAAGATTGTTACAATCATTTTTTCATATGAAGAAAAGGGTAATCTGGAAGGTTCTGTTATTGGCTTCCAGTGTTAATCTTATGACCTAAGAAAGCCTTAACATTTCAAAGCACCAAAATAACGGATATAATTTATACAAATCAATATTGAATTTATTTGTATTCCCAACGATTTAGGAGCATCTTATTTGGACCAGTAAGATGGTATTATGAGTACGATAATGCTGCTATTTACACATTACGAATAATTTAAAGTTGGTGGGTTAGCGATCAAAATGTGCAATTGCTTCATTGGCCAAATTATACACTCTGCACTTAAACTTATAGTTGAAATGGCTGGGGCTGGTTCCCACGTGTCGTTAAAATATCACTGGGTTTATCCATGAACATATAGTTTTGTTGAAATAAATGAAATACATAATTAGTTTTTATTTGTTGTACACATTTATGCATATCTAGTTTTTTTAGAATTGGGGCCGGTTTCAAAAAAGTTACCGGCCCGAATATATTTGCCAGTGCTTGTATAATCTTAAAGAACGACGGTATCGGTTCTTAATCACTATATCTCTTACCTGTGATTTGACAATATTGAGTTTCGGTCACTTCTAATATCGGCGTTTTTAAACACATATTAGTGCTGTACTACGGATGAACTATTTCTATTTTTGTGAACGTTATGTTTAATCCTAAATTATTCATTTGTTTTTTTTTTCAAAATGTAAATTTAAAAACATCCGTTATGAAAAAAACAAAAAAACATCGTTGTGATTGGCAACTGCAAATCGAGGAATTTAAAAAATCAAATTTGTCCGTTATTTTTTCACCATACCTGTAGACGAGTGTTATGCGCTTGCGTAACATTATTTGTTACATTGATAATTTGACTCACACAAGTAGGAATGTACCACTTTGCCTCCGCGGGCCTTGTGTTGTTATTTTGTTTTCAGATAAGGGTTTCAGCCCGCAGGTAACCGTTGCACCAGTTTCACCTTTGTGTTTTCGTACTTTTCGAGTTATTGATCCACCCAAACTCATGATAACTTGTTTCAGGTGACGTAACTTTCTGCTATTGCCAGTATATACAAGTCATGCTGAATGTCAGAAAAGTAGTTGCATACCTAAGGCTAGAACAACAACGAAAAGTCATCAGTAGATGCACTGACAGAAACACAAAAAACGTTGACTAAAAATTACGTTAATGTCCTAAACTGAACCCTCCTGTATGTTTGATACCTCAGTATCTTCTAATTAAGTTTGCCGCTTACAAATACATGCACCGCAATTAACTGCGATTTGGAAACAGTCTGTTGCTCAAATATTGCACATTCTCGTAATATTGTGTAATATCTGACTACATATGATTACATCAAACCACAATAAAAACATAAAATTCATAAACAGATTATGTACTTACTTCACATGAATGTTATGACTGTACAGCCGTAGTCGAAAACTTTGTCACATTTTTATTTAGTTTTTTTTCTTCAACAAAATCCAAAACTATAAATTATTATAACATTATTATGTATGTATATATATGTAAGTACATAATATATATTCAGTTATAAAATTATATAAAACTTAAATGTAAATATAATTTTCTTTTTGTTAACAACAATTAATTAATGAACAATAAATTTTAACAAAAGCTTTAGACCACACCAAAAAAGTCATGTACGATAGATAGTTCGAGTGACCAATGGATTTTGCTATTTAAACCACAATGAATTTGATAGTGAGCACAGTCCTAATTTATTAGTGTCATAGATTTTTTAATTAAATTTATTTAATTACACCACATACAATACATAAAATGAAAGTGTTCATTGTTACATTATTAGCAGCTTCAGCGCTGGTAAGTGTTATATTATTGTGTGATATATACGAATTGGGATATACGATTACGGGATGTGATTACTAATCTGTATACTGTTTGTTTTTTTTTGTTTTACCTTAGATTGCAAACGTGAATTGTGATGGTACAGGTCACGCTGAATTAGTCAGTGCCTCAGCAACAGATGGAAGTTGCAGTTGTGGTGATGGTGGAAGTTGGGGCGGCGATGCTGGCTGGGCAGCAGGCGGTGGCGGACATGGAGGATGGGGTGGCGATGCTGGTGGTGATGGCGGTTCAGGTGGCGGTTCAGGTGGCGGTTTAGGAGATGGTGGTGCCGCTCTTGTCAGTGCCTCAGGCTGTGGCGGTAGTACCGATTTATACCGTGTGTATGGTCAACCAATCCATATTAGCCCAGAACCCAGCTCAATCGTTGTTCCAGCCTCGCCCGTTATTGTTAAACCAGTGGTGGTCTCACACGGAGCCCCTGTCAGCGTAAACCCAACCATTCTTACAAAATCTGCTCCAGCTCAAGTGTCCATCAGCCCAGTTGCCATTAAGCTTTTACGCCAATGCCAGAGACCAGCACGTACATTGGTTGTACAAGCACCAACCACTTGTAGCTGCACTGGTGGTCATTCAGGAGGACACTAAATTATTAGGATGCGTGAATAATTTTTTTATAATAAAAAAAAGATTGTACATACATTCAAATTTCTGTGTTTTGATTTTCTGGCTGAGGGCCAACAAATAGTGTCTATTGAAATTTAAACGTAGATTGATAAACATTACACACCACGCACTTAAATTATATTTAGATTGTTTTTTTTAAAGTGTTTGTTGTTGTCAAATTATTTGTATGTGATCATAAGATAGCGTGGCCGAGCGGTCTAAGGCGCTGGTTTAAGGCACCAGTCTCTTCGGGGGCGTGGGTTCGAATCCCACCGCTGTCACATGTATTTTTTTAAATCATAACTTTTATATTCACTGTCCAAAAATATAAAACTCACGGCTGAAATGGTTTGGAGAAAAATGTTTGCCAAGTGATTTACAACGTTGTTCTACTTAAATTTATGTGTGAGCTGGAAACATGACCCACTAATAATCATGAATAATATGCAGAATTTTTTAGTTGTATTATATACGATCTGGTTACCTATAAATGAACAAACATATTTTTTTGATTACTTTGTTGGAAAATGAAATTCTTTCAAAAATATTTTCAGGTAACCCAAATAATTTTGTAATATTTGTGTTAAAATTTGAAAACTGAATACATACTTATAAAATTACAATAAATATACCATTTGGTATGGTTGTATAGAAGCTTTGAAACGATGATTACGATCTTTTTAAGCTTTCCCTAATTATATCAACATATGTATGTGCCAACAACTTTTTACTTTACACATCTAAAATTATGCTGAAATCTGAAAGTATAGAATTTAGTTTGGAAAAAACTTAAATATTATGAGGAATTCGACTTAAAATTCTTTATGTTTAGTATTTATGTTCAAAGAGTCTTTTGTGTTCATTAATCCAAATTTTTACTATTTTTCTCGGATGCTTTCTCGATCTAATAAGCAATTAATTAAATTTATTTCTGAGCTAATCAGCTATAGAAATTAAGTAATAATAGGCCATTCGACCAAATACCATTAAACAGGTTTAAAGTGATGGAGGAGTGTTACGTATATATGGAGCTGGCCAGGACTTGAGGAAAGATCATTACAACAATATAGTTTAAAAAATGTCACATAATCATGATTAATGGGTCATTGGCGAAAGCTCAGTAGGTTCCAACCGTTTTAATACAATAAAATATTATGGTAAGGATAGATCCTTGAAGCCGTATACAAAAAGGCACAAATTACTTTATTTAATTAAATAATACGATTTTGATGTATAGAGAGATAAATCAAAATCGAATTATCCTTAATCCAAGAATTTAGGTGTACTTGCAAAATACCTGATCAATGGAATGAGAGCGAATGATGTGTGATGGCTATTTTTGAAAAGGGTATATAGAGGTTTATAGAGAGGGAGATAAGGTGTTCGAGGAAATAAAATATCGTCGTTCATCGTAAGTCGTAATTAAAGGACGAACCATTGGAGAAAATATTGTCAAAAGCTCGATTCAAGAATGAACCCTGGCAATTTATATATTTGTGGTTTCTATTTTTGTTAAAAAAACTGATGCTTTGTTATGTGTATCGACTAGACAAATTTTTTAAATCGTCCATTTAAAAAAAATATTGCAAATATCTCGAAACACACACATACTTATACATATACATATATAAATAAAAGACGACTTTCATTTTCGATGACAAACAAATTAATCGAAAACATCATAAAGTTCAGTCCGTTCTGTACGTTTATTTCACAATTAGTTCGTAATAGTATTTTACTGGGCTCAAAAAGGGGACATTTTTACTTTCGTTCCAACTAAAAGATAAGTTAATCACTGCGTTGGAAAATGTCGAACATAAACAGAGGAAACGAAGCACTAATGTTGTAAGTACCTATGAATAGTGTAATTTCAAGGCAAAATGAAATTTCGAGACGAAGTCTCTACAAACCAGCATTTTATGTGTACTTAATCGGAACAAATTTCATCCCTATCATATCTCATGCACCAGGAATCATGCGGACGAATAAAACATCATTGAAAATTTTCGAGCGTTATGAGAAGTAGAGCATCAGAGTCCAAGAAAGGTCAATGTTTGGTGTGAAATTCACACCCAGGATAATTAGTCAGTGGACTTTTGCTCGCCTGATCTAACATCCCCCGTGTTTTTCTTATGGGGATTATTAAATTATTATAAAGAAGTATACAAATTCTGTATATCTACTACACTAGAATATTCTCGGCAACTTCTGTGGGTCACAAGCAAGCATACATTGACGTGTCGACAACCCGTAGATAACGTCAACAACGTAGATAACGTCGATAATGTAGACAATTCTTGGAGTGGTTTTGTCAATTAGTTCTAAACTAAAGCGTGACCAAATTTCTTTAGGAACAATGCGTTATTGGTGATAGTTTTATAGGAGAAATTTGGAAATTTTAATAGAAACTGAGTTGAATTAATTTGTAAGAAATAAAATTACATTTGTTTTTAGCTTTAATCGAGACTTAAACTCAGCTATACCTATTTGTTATACTTTCAGTTTGTATAAGGAAATTTTTTATTTGGACTTTTTATTTATTCATGTGCTGATTAAACTTATTACTTGTATGGCCAGTGGTCAATATTGTGGCCCGCCTAGAAAATCGCATCAAGCCTCATTGACTGGAACGGAAGTTTTATAATTTTTAAGAACATAAGGAGGAATAGCTTGTCAGATTTTTAACTTCTTCGAAATACACTGCTTGGAACATCGCACAAAATGTTGCACCTGGCACTATGCAGTTCAGTTAAGTTTCAAACAATATAAATGTTGGGATATTTTTGGTTCAACTCAGCTTCTGTTAACAATTTTATCAGTTCAATTGGAAAGTATAAAAGATTTGCATAACACCAATTACATATACGGTGGTGGGCGAGGTGGTAGAGTGATTGAATTTAGATTCGTGGACCAAGGTTCGAGTCCGATTAGCGACGAAGAAAACATCATTGAAAATTGTGCATCATTGAACAGACACTGACATCCACGATTCCAAATCCTATGACACCCGCTTACTTTACCACCTCACCATTTCCACATATAGATTTGGTTCTATACTCATCCTTTATATTTGCCAATTAAAGGGAGAAATAAATTAAAAAATAAAAATAAAAATTATTTAATGCCAAAACCGAGGCTTGAACTCAAGTTCACAATTCCACATGCAACGACTCTGCTTACTGGACCACCGGCGTATATAAATTTGGTGCTATACAAATCTTTTATGTTTGCCAATTCAATAGAGAAAATTGAAAATTTTTGAAACTGGAATGGACAATTCTATACGGTCATACACAAAAGATGGCTTCTTACATTTTCATTACGCTTATGCAGAAGAGATGGCCCTTATACTTTCCGAATAAATTAAATTAAAACAGTATTGACACGTTGACGAGAATTGAACTCGAGTCCACGAATGCAAAGGCAATGACTCTACTTACTCGAACATCGCCGTATTAAAAATTGGTGTTGAACAACGATATAAATCTTTGGCACAACAAACATGGCACAACGGATAGAAATCTTTACAAAAATGTTGTAACTTTCATTAAGAATAATTCGGGGAACTTTGACTATGACCGTGTCATAAAATCTAATGCACCCCATATCTCCATGGTAAAACGAATTCGAGTTCAGGAAGACTATGAGTGCTACCGAGTTATTAAAAAGCCAAATCGTTGAGATAACCATCACTTGTTCGATAAAATATATGCCAGACTGATGACAAAATTTTCACAAAATTTACAAAATTTAATTTGACGAAACGTACATGAAATTGGTTTTGAAACATTTCAAGTTAGATATACATTTGCAAAAAATGTATGATTTGGCCAGGAATTTGCAGTTGTGGGGCCAGGTTTTTGTCTCCTTTTTAATAACGACATATTTTGCCGCTAAATTACGCACAAGTTCGATGCTCCCTGTTTCTGGCTCAACTTCCGGTGTGACTTTGGCACCAAAACGGTTCCATTTCATCCGCCATTCTTCTTCAGCACTGTTTTCACTACACCCAAATATTTTTTGATAGGCCGAAAACCTGTGGACTCAGTTTATTGAGATAACGTCGATTAATCTCGTACAAATTTATTGCTTCTTCAGAGTCATGTGAACTACGTAAATGTCCCAAACTTTACTGCTGAATCGTGTTAACGAATTAGCGGTAAAATACATCATTATGAAAAATGTGACAAAAACCTTGCCCCACAATTGCAATTAACTGGCCAAAACATACATTTTTTTGCAAATGTGTGGAGCATTGCCTCGGTTTTTGGAAAAATCTAATTTTTGACCTAATTAATTGTTTCAAAACCAATTTCACGTACGTTTCGTCATCCATCAAAACACATCCACTAAATTTTTTGAAAATTTGGTCAGTTTGGCACATATTTTAGCGAACAAATGTCGGTTATCTGAACGATTTGGCTTTTTAATAACTCGGTGTGTTATAAAGTTATAATCTATTTGTAAAGATTTCTATCAGTTGTGCCATGTTTCTTATTTTTGTGTGCTGTTCGATACCGTTCCACCGTTATATAGAGGGTCCCACTCTATATAACGCTATATACCATTGTTTTGATAAACATGGATGAAGTAGAATCATGCCATTTGAGCACGATTCATTTTAGATTTCCCTCGTTTTGAAAAGAGATTAAAATGGATTGACGGAAATTCTATAAAACTGTCACCAGTAACGCATTGTTGTTAAGGAAATCTGGTCACCCTATAGTTGAGAATTAATTGACAAAATCACTATAGGAAATCTGGTCACCCTATAGTTAAGTATTAATTGACAAAATCACTCTAGGTAGACGTTGTCTACGGGTTGTCGACTAAAACAATTATGTTTGTTTGAGGTGGGTAGGTCGCTGTAGACCTTAAAAATTGCGTTTATATTATGACCTTGAATATTGCTCTGACAATTAAACATATAAAATTTTTACAGCAAGCTATGTTTGGGTTAGTCGTATTGTTTGTCTAGACACTTTATATGCATTTAATTCATTCTGCCCTTGAACTTGCATGTTGTGTAACATACATACAGGCAATGAAATAGGGACACGCCATAACTAAATTTCATAACTAAATTAATTAACATAATTATGTAGGTATATTTAGTTTTGTTTAGCCTTAAACGATCTCAGATACATTCACCATTATATTCAAACAAACACACTTATTCAAACATTGACATTATCACGCAAATAAATTAAAATATTTACATTCCTTGAATTATAAAACTAAAATGGAAGTTACACTTCGTGAATATTTGTGTAATGTGCTATGCTTTGCGTTATGTATCCAGTTAGTATACGTATATAGACGATATCTATAATCCAACTTTGCATATGATAAAATAGTCGAAATGTGTTGGGTTCCATCACTTTATATATACACCGGCACTCTGGCCGGAAATAATTTGAGTCAACAAAAAAATTTCGTTCATCTCTTAAATATTTTGGATATCTGCTTGCATAAACAATACTAATTAAAAAATAATAATTAAATAAATTTGTATAAATAATTTAAAACTTGTCTCCTTCAATCCAAATTAAAATAAATAATAAATTAAATTTAAAATATTAAAAAAACAACTTTAAGAACTCTATGTATGTATGTATGTTATACCTACCACCGAGATAGTTTCCCATTTTCGATGTACACAACTCAAAGAAATTCTCGTAACTTTTTCCAAAACAACAACAAAAACACAAACAAAAAAAAAAATTAAAATATAAAAAAATTTTCATTAACATAAATATTTATGTTGAAAAATTTATAAACAATTTCATGTATTGTTAATACAAAAAAACTAACAAATGCTTTGGTTTATTTATTGTTTATCTTATGCATAAAATTTTGTATGGTTTTGGTGAAAATGATGGAAATGTCATGTCCACTAAAAAAACATTATCGCCACTATTTAAACTACATCTGATTGTAATAAAATCACAGTACGTAATTTGATAGTGATAAGTTGTATTATCAATATAGATTTTTAGTTTTTTTTTTAGAAATTAATTTTAGACATTTAGAATGAAATTTTTAGTATCTGTGGTAATACTTGCATGTGCCGCTTGGGTAAGTTTCGCAAATGACCCCTTAATTCGTTTTGTGATGGATTTGTGATTAATTTTGTGTTTTTATTTAATTTTATTGTGTATGTGTAATGTGTACAGTCAGTAGATTCGGCAGCATTAGGAGGTTGTGGATGTTGTGCACCAGAAATTAAGACACTATCAAGCGTATGCTTGGGAGCTGCAGCAGTGCCAAGCCACTTGAACTGGGAAGAACAACCTGCACAAAAATCGTGCGGATGCCCCGAACCAGCATTGAACTGGGATCATAGTGATCATGGTAACGATGACTGCGAAGCCGCACAACATTGTGCCGTACCAGCTCTCCCACCATGTGGTCCACCATGCGATAAAACCTACGGTCAACCAATCAATGTAGCACCATCTGGTTCACGATTGGTCTTACCAACCGAACCCCTTGTTGTTAAACCAGTCATTGTTGCACGCACTCAATCAGTCAGCTCAAATCCAACAATTGTAACACGACCACAATCACCAGCAGTACAAATCCGACCAGTTGTACTCCAAGTCTTGCGACAAATTCAACGACCAGCAACCCAAAGAACTTTGGTCATCAACCGTGGTGCTGATTCTGGTCTTGGTGGCGGTCTTGGCGGTGGTCTTGGCGGCGGTCTTGGCGGCCTTGGCGGTCTTGGCGGTCTTGGGGGCGGACTCGGTGGCGGATGCGGTGGTTCATCCAGCCCATGCGGCAAATCAGGATGCCTCGTGTGTTAAATTTAGTTTTTGTATGTGAACGAAAATAAATTTTAAGATAAACTGTTCGAATTTTATTTGAATTCAAGTCGTATATAACATAAAACATAACTTACATATACATACGTATACATATTAAAGCATATATGTATTATATAAATGACTGTGACTCGACGTAACGTTTATACGAGAATTGCCGAACGACAATTTCTCACCTACTGGACTGACTGATAATGCATATACCCAAACGACTCAACAAAGATATGTAAAAAACCTATAAGCTAAATGTATTTAGTATTTAAATAAAAGAAAACAAGACAGTGATAATACCATAAAGACATAATATAAATTATTGTTGTTTTAATTCAAAACCAAAATTAGAGCCAAGAAAAAATATAAATTAGTCGCATGTCAGATCGATCAGCATAATTGTAAACAGACAAAGTCTCTTTGTGTCTAACGTAAATTCGCTATAGTTGCGTACATTGTACTTGTACATGACTTGCTTTTTTGATCTTATTTCATAAAGCAATTTTCTTCAAGACAAACTATCGATGACAAGCAGGAAAGATGTGTTAAAAAAAACTATTTGAATCGATTCATTGAAGTCGGGCATTTGTCAACAATCAAAGATCGGATGCTTCTTGAAACGTATATTGGCAGAAATAAACAGAATGCATATATGTATTCGATTTTTCCAGGTTACCAAAGATTGCCTTTCGAATATTCAACTCGCATATTAACCAAATTGGATTACGTATTATCAATCTTGGATTACGCATTATCAACACATGTAATTTTTGGTTCTGAATTTCGTAGCACCCGCAACTATTTAACCATTTGATTAAAATAGTCAATATGTGTAGTTCTGGCATATGACAATCAGACAACAGATAATTCTAGACTGTACAGTGAACAGCTTTGTTGAAATTGAAGCTTTGAGATATCCTTGGAGCCCAGGTGCTTAAAACTATAATTTGGCGATGATTTAATTTCAAATAATACCCTGTTGCCATTTAGTCATGATGTATTGAATTTTTTCGGAAGAGACATTGTTAGGCGATTACGGTTTTAAATAACAAAAATTCGCACCTTTAATTGAGTCATAAAGGATTGATTTTGATTGACATCCAGAAATAACGCCTTTACATTTCTTCTGCTGCTTCTGGAGTTCATTATGGACCTCTAAAATTTCATTGGAATTTCCTTTTATTTTTCAAACGACTTTTGATTGTGAGCCCAATTCAACGAACTTATATAAACGGTTTCAATCCAAGAAGTTTAAACCGATTTTATGTAAATTACAATTTTATTACGGAATTTGAGATAAATTGAATTTGAAATGAGTTTAAATTTAAATTCGGTGCTCGTTTAGTAACTATTGTTTATAATTTTTTTCAAGTAGCAGAAGTTTGAGAACGAATATGTACAAAATATATTATTTGGGCCGAAATCTTAGATACTTTGCTTGATCAACATGCTATATTTTATACTACAAATGCTACTCCCATTCAGTATAAATGTGATCAAGCGCATTTAGATCCGTGTTCTGGGACTTAAATTGCCATATTGACATCAATCATGGTTTGCATGTGGGACGAACTGAAAGTTGATTAGAAAATTCAATACAGAGATTGGTCGAGTTACGTAACCTATTTAAGGGAAGTAGTAAAAGCACCATTTTTTGAGAGATTAGTTAATAAGTCTGAAGTGTAGAATTAGATCCACGTCCCTAAATAATCCGAAATGGAATAAAATGTTATGAAATGGTCGAAGGGAGGCTCTTCAGAATATTAATGTTTTGTTGCCTGAAACTGGATTAAATGAAAAATTCTTGTTGTCAGAGATAAGAGAAAGTCATCCAGTCTAATTACTAATTTCAGGTTGGTAAATGTGCAAGCTTATGCAACTTGGCAAGGAAATGCATTTTGCGTCTTCCTCAATTGAACGTAACTGATTTAATATTGACCAAAAACAGTTTCACAATTGTAATTGTTTAACAAATTCAAAGGCATCTGGCACTTATATATATTCTTTAAATAGTTTATTTTTAATTCAAAATTCTGATTCTGCATCTTGGGACAATCGATTCCTTTCCAATTCAGCGATATATTTTCTCATATTTATAAATGTCTCGGCGTCTCTAAACAGCATTTGGTTAGTACTACAGTTTGGGGTAAGTAATTTTTATACATTTTTTATACATTTTTTTATTGGATACAAACTTATTGTTTATAGGAACCCCTTCCTTTTCCGAAATTCTGCATATAGTTCAATTTTCCTAGTTTGACAGACTTGTTGTATCTATCGAAAAAATCTAATTTATTTATTGATAGGAAATACTTTAATTTAATTTTAATTTGCTGTTCAAACAATACGAATCGATTTACTCTAGAAATCAGCTATATAGGAATCCATACTCGATATTCTACCAATTTGCAAATCGTATGTCTGTAAATATATACATAGAGCTATTCTCGATCCATTTCACCCCATGCAAATTAAAAACCAAATCATTTTTCTTCGTTCCATATACAGCCAAAATTTATTAAATTTGTTCGCAAATTTGAGTCCGCAAATAAAAACAGATAATGAAATCTAACCATAAAAACTGAATTGAAAATATTTTACTTCTTCATGTGAAAATTGTTTGCTGGCACACGACAATCAAGGCTAAGCTAAATATCAGCTCATAGTCAAACCATTTTATGGCAATCGCTTACAATTTAAAATATTTTAGGAACCACCGGAACCATTTTATTACACATATATAATATAATGGTTAATCCCACTTCAGATTTATTGTATTTATACATGTAAGTTCAAAAAAATCAGCTATGTTCTGCTCACTCATTCCCATTTTAGAACACAGCAAATTGAAATTATTTTTTATAGTGTTGTCCGATCGAAAAGTTGATTAATATTTTTCCACAAATTTTTGTGACCACAATACTGCTCCTATATATTGTTAATTTCACATAAAATTGTCAGGACGTGAAACAGGGTGATTTTAAAAACTATATATTAACCGAATTTTAACTGTTCATATTTTTGGGGTCACAAGGAGTTTTTGAGAACTTCAAAATCCAGAAACTATAAAGTTCCAGAAATGTATGCCAAATGCTTTTTAATGTGTTCCACCCTGTGACCGGGTGACATTTTTATATTCATATTTACGGACAGATCGACTTCAAGTTATAATTTTCCAAGTTGAGGACTTGTCCCAAGTTTTAATACCCTAAATATCCTTAATATATATCAACCAATTTCAACCAACGCTTAAGGCCTTGTACATTCGAGCTAAGTTAATCTAAGCGATGTGAGCTATGTCCATATATAGCTTTCGATTGTAAATAAAGAGTTTAAATAGTACGAGGCGCACTTGAGCTAAGCTAACCGAGCTATACATTTCTGTTTTGTACTAAGAAAACTAACATAGCTCGAGTTGTATTCGTCTAATATGTAATTTTCAGCTATATCGCTCATACATACATCAATGTATGTGTGTACCAAATTATTACCTGAAATGTGCATTGCGTCGGGCTAGCGAGCTAAACTAAGCTAAAAAGAGATATGTTTTCTCGCTTAGCTTTGTTGAAATGTATAACGTACAAATGTTGTGAGATATAGCTACTTAAAATTGTCCTACAATTTGGGAGTTCTATATATTTCCGTTTTTCTTTGAAATCACTTGGTTAGTAGTAATTGTTTAAAAACTAAAGTTTGGCGAACAACTACTCTGGCCGCGATCCGCTTGCAATTTGCTTTGTGAATTTGTTCTATTAACTTCAACTTTCTTAAATTTGAAAATAGTTTCGTGTTCGGGCAAAGCCGGGCAAAATTTCATTGAAAATGATTTTTGTAAACAACGAGTCGAATTCTTTTGCAGGGATTTGGTGAATCAATTCAAAGTTTCAAACTCGCTATCACACTCTATATATATCGAATAATATTTAAGCAGATTTTACTCACAATGAACTGAAGTCATATACTTGAAAATTTAGGTTTTTATAGGCCTTGACGTTATTTGGAAATGAATTTCATTAAATTCTTTGAGTACCAAGACAATATCTAATCAAGATCTCAAAAATTTAAAATTAAATTCGATTTGGACCGGCACAACTTTCCTTAGTTCTTGTCAACTTTGTATATATGTCACCCATACGATTTAGTTTGTGAGGTACGTACGGCCTATACAAAATTTGTTTTATAGATAAACCGCCATTTTGATTGCATTTTATTCACCCCGTACAAATTGTAGTCGAGCTCCCATTTTCTTGCACATCGTATTACACATTTAACCTATATATTTGTATTAATAATCGATTATGCTGCGCTATAAGGTGAGTTGTGATCGTCAGCATTTTATGTTATTTAATATAAAAATTACGTACATTACAATATATTTGTACCACTTAGGCGACATTTTGTGTTTCGTATAAATAAGTCACAATAAATTAAATAATTTGAAAAAAAAATTTGCATCGGCCGGGAATCGAACCCGGGCCGCCCGCGTGGCAGGCGAGCATTCTACCACTGAACCACCGATGCTATATAAAATTGCCTTAAAATTTAGTTCTAGTAAAATCTAAAAGTAGCTATGTGATAAGAGTATGTGTATAAAACAGACTTTCTAATTTATATATAGAGAGATCATTGACTTCTTAATTTATTTTACAAACTTAAATCGACTTTCTATTTATATGTATATGTATATACGAGTAGATCGAAACTAATTCCCCTAAATGTAGACTTCCAATCAAGAAAGTGTTTTTAAGTCTACACATAATTATTATTCTACACTCACGTCATCTAAATGTTATCGTATAGAAATAATATTTTGGAAATCATATTTTAAACAAACAATTATTTGGCATGGTCATGGTTAATTTAACGATCACACCATTTTTTACTTTAGTTTTTTGCGATTTACTGCATTTAAAATGCGATCTAATCTTATTAAATTTGTTGTGATATATTATTGAAAATTCCAATGATCTCAGATTCTGAGCAGACCATATAGGAGTTTAGTCAGTACTTCAGTCCCATTGTTGATCGGAAATAATTTTTTATCAATGTTACATCGTTTCGTTGCGGTTTCGATTAGAAAGCTTTTACGAGCAAACAACAAGACGAAATACTGTAAATTTAGTTAAACTTAATTAATTTCAAGTTCTTGGAATTTTGGTTTCAAAATTTAATGCAAAACCTCAAACTATAATTTTTAAATACTCGACTCTATTAAGATGTAATTCTGATTGTATAACGAAGATTGAAAAGATATAAAAAAAACATGTAATTAAGTATTTTGATTTTATGTTTTGTCACACTGAGTCGTATAAAAATGAATAGAACTTCTTTACAAGTTGGTGGAGTCTTGAATGTTCAATTCCGGTGATGACAAGTGAAAATATTAAGATTCGGTGTTTGGTTCTACCTATACTTGCATTTTAAAAATAAAAATATATGTTGGAAAGGTGGTGGTAGTAAGTGTTTCTCGTAATTTTGAAGTCACAAACGAAATTTTAATAATTCGTATTAATAGTTTTTTTTTAAATTTTACAATTAAATAATTATTTGTTCACTCAAAATTGTCACTTGTTGAAAATATTAATAATCACCCAACTCGACTACCAATTTTTGTCCGTTATATTAGCCGCATTTAATAACACCATATGATCCGCAAGGCATACCATTGTTAAAACCTAAGACTGATAAGATCGGATCTGTTTATAGGTTTTGGGTCGAGACCAGGGATGAGCGAGCTAGCTACCAAAACATTACTTCTATTAATAATGCATGCGCATCTTTGATGCGGTAACTGGACGAAATTTTATAGAATATGCAGATTTGGGTCATGTCAAACCGTTATTTCCGATTATAAGCATTATCAAGCATATACCATCAAATTCAAATCATTGGCCAAGTTCAGATACAATTTCTAATTATTTCAAATTTTGCTTAAATCACTTAAGATTGCTTAACAAATTTACGTTGAAATACTCGTACTAGAATTTTAATTAAGAAATTCCACTCTACATAAAGCTATTCAAATACAAATATGGTTAAACATCATTTAAAATGCACTAAACTTTTGTTCAGATTTAGCTGAAATATTAATTTATAACACTCATTTAATTTAACCAAAAATTCTGTTTCAAATTTACTTAAATTTCGCTCTAAAGTGAAATTAAAACTTAACTTATAATTAAAACTCTATACGCAAACTCAAATAACATAAAATATTTTTTTGAACCAATGTTTGATATTTAACTCAATTTAAAAATTAAAATGCACTCAAATTATTTAGAAAAATTATTTTATTTTCAATCATACAATTCATTTAAAAAACCATTAAAGATTTTGGCTCATATTCATACTGGGTTCCTATTCTGTAATTTCCCTTAAGCAAATTCACTCATAAAATTTAAAATTTTACTCAACTTCTTAGTACCCTAAATTTAACTTAAAATATTTCACTCAAAATATACAATTCAAAGTCTACTCAATCACAATTAAATATCTACCTTGAATTTCACTTAAAAATCCACTCAAAATATACAATTTAACATCTACTAAAATTTAAATATGTCATCTTCGAATTCAAGCAATGTTTTTCGTTTGCTAATTTTCAATTTTCCTCGGTATCTCTTTGGATGGGCTCGGTATTCTGGGCAACCATGATAGAGCAAATATGGATCTAGCACTTTTTGAGTTGTTAAGATTTTGCAATGAATTTTGTTTTTTGTTAGAACTGATGTTACTTGTAGTCTTTAAAATTATCTGGTCTAGCCAAAATATATAGGAACCGAGCTATTTTATACAAAATAGATTCAGTTGAGCCGTAGGACAATTAATAATGGGGGTCTCAGTTTTAATTGTAGCTTCCCTATAGTTGTGAAAAATGTACAAGAGATTAATATATAAAACTAATTTTGTGAACAGCCAGATTACAATGATTATGTACAGTTTAATCTGGATGTTCACAAAATTAGTTTTGTCTTTTAAATTTCTTAAAGATAGATTATGAAAATATTTTAATTTTGATCTTTTCTAACCTTACATACATTGAAAAGATTAATCCTAACAAATAATCTGGCCACCGTAGTTTAGAACTACATATGTCGTTCACTAAATCACTCTATACCAATCGTCTACATTATCGACTTTTCTTACGAATTGTCTACGATGTCGACGATATCTATATTGTCTGCGTTGTCTACGGATTGTTGACAAGCTGGCGTAGAAATTAATAGATGACTCGTAAATGCCCATCCCTGGTCGAGTCATTATGTATTTTTAATTCAGACATACATATGTAAGTATGTACTTAAACTTAACGATATTGGATGTGATGCAATTAGTATACTTTTATTTCACTTCGATAGCTAAACATAGCTTGAACAGCAATGTAGAATGCCCAAAATGGAATACTGGCAACTAGGAAATTAATAATTTTATACCTTATAATTTTATACCTTATACCTTTTACCTTACTGAAACCTTGTTTTGAATTGACATGTAACGAAATTGGTATAGACATTTGAAACTGTCATAACTTTTACACCGCTATAGAATTAGACGTATGAATGATACATTATAATGTAGACCAAGAATGTAACATTTTTATAGAATTCAACATTTTTGTCCTATTTTGAAGGGGGCGACGATTTTATCACACAATAATAGAAATTTTCTATTTCATGTGTTTTGTTTAGTTGATATCTAATTGAGCTGATGATTGTTCAGAAGTAATGCGAATATATTTGCCCCGAAAATTAGTACATTTGGAAGATGCCATATGGGACGTAGTCAAGTGAAGAAGAAACTTCACCAGCCGCGCACAACCATTTTTTTAAATTGGCGCTTCAGGTAAAACTTAATTCTAAGCCGATTGGCAACAGCAGCCAGTATGCCCAAAATTGAGATACATTTTAATATTCACTCCATTCCATCCATTTAACTGACTTAATAATTTGTTAAAAAAAAACTGCGCAGCTTGAATTTGTATTCTGTTTGAATGCGCTGCATTGGCTACAAATCTAAATTTTTGACCAACCAGCGATTGTTTTCTTGACCGCAGCTGATGGCTTGGAACGTTGATTGTGCACATTTTTGCAAATATTATGGTTTACATTCGTCAAATCGACCACACGATGAGACAAATTTAAACATATCATTGCAACATACATACGTCCACACCAGTTTGGAAAATATAATTAATTATTTTTTTTTTGGCTTGCGAATTACTCGTCTGTTACATACGTACGTATGTACGTCACTTTTTAATTTTTTTCTAGAATGTATCAAAGTTGGTAGTCCATCACATAACATCTGTCAACTCATAAGACCATGCTGGATGAATATATAATTTAAATTAAAATAATTTGACAAATTGATTTGAAAAAATTTAGTGCACATATTTTGGCGTGTAAACTATATAATCTGTTTTCAATTTCAAGGCGAAATAATCCAAATTCAATCCAGGGTAAATTACGATGTCAAATTTTCGTATATTTACAAAATTGGTTGCCGTGTTCCGCCTTACTTTGGTTAGATCAGTGAACGATAAATTGTTTGAACGATATAAGGTACCCATAGGTACAATCTGTATAAAAATAAACTTTACACCTACCATTTCACACTGCAATGTCAACTAAAATATTTTATATCTTGTGAACCAGAACTATTCAACATACGATAACAATACTCTTTAGAAAGGGTGAATGGATAGATAACAAGAGAGTTACTTTGGCGGTCACAATTTCCGATACGTTTTTTCATAGTGCTTTCACAGTCTCTCCAATTATTAAATAACTCACGAGCCACTCAAATGCCAATGATCAAAAACTCTTTATAGAAAGCTTAAAATTGTTCATTCCATGACGTATAAAATCAACACGTATTTTTAGATGAACTTTATTCTCCAGTCGCTCAATGAAATCCAATATTTGTAATCCATTTAACTGGGACCCTTCGAGGGACATCGAGTAAGTTAATAAATTGACATATTCCAAAAAACCACTGTCAACACTTTTGTCGAACTTTCAGTGATGATAACAGTTACACGATTTTAAATTCGTAGCATCCTTATCGTAGTCCGACTATTGCGGTGATGATTGAACAGGCTTCTGTTTAAATTATATTTGGATTGTTGCCGAATTGTTAAGTTCTTTCATTAAAGAATTGTGGCTCGGTCGACTCTTGCATTTAACCAACTGCACGTTGCAGTTGGGAAATTAAATTTCATTCTATGTGTCGTGGTTTTGATATGTTTATAATGTTTATTTAGCTAAGGGATAGTTCTTTTAGGTGCGATATGTTTCACATGGTTGGGAAGACGCAAATGCTATATATTCACAATTTTAGTTTCAAATTTATAAATTTATTCGGGTGAATCAATATTCTAGAATTTAAATTTTAAATTTAATAAATAATCTAAGTTGAAAATTACAAATATATTTTGTCGTTCATATTCCATCAAACAAACCATTTTAACAACACAGTATTCAATAAATTATTTTCTGTAAAGTATCCAAAATTTGTCGAGATTGGTTAATATATTAGAACTGTTAAGATTATCTCATTCTCGAAGTTAAAACTGGAGTAGTTAGCAGTAATAATCCACAAATTAAGACAGCTTTACTTTTTAAATGTGGTACAAGGCTTACGTCATTTATGGATTATGAATGTTAATTATTCCAGTTTTAACTTTAGAATTGCTCAGATTTAATTAGAAGTAGACTGGAAATTTAACAGAAATTGAAAGTCTCTAAATTTGAATTGAACTCAAAAATGGTTATAGAATCTAATTTTATATAGTTTTTTTTTTAAATTTACTTAGTTGATTTTTAATCTCAAATTTGAGTTTTTAAAATAAATTTAATTTGTGATGTCATTTGTGATGAGATTTATTATTTTATTTGTGATGAGAAATATATCATCTGCTCACTTCACAAATAGATAATGAATTCTGAATTCTTTCTTAGCTAGTATGAGGTTTATAAATGTGACGCCTCAAACAACAAACAAGGACTAAGGAAACTGAAAGTGGGGTACTTATAGCCGTCGATACATCATTATCAAATGAATTATACATAGTTGAATTATACGATTGAGCAATTTTGAGTTATAATAGCTACCAACAATATCATCCTGTGATCAATTATCGAAATCAATAATGCTGCCGATAGTACAGAAACAGAGTGTCTTTCCATTGATATCGTTTTTGCTACAAATCTGAGTCAAATTTGCGAAATAAAAAATGGTCGTGATAGAATTCTAGATTCTTGGTTTTTACAAATGAACCACTATCACCATTCATTAATGACCACAAATCGATTGAAATAATTTTGAAGAACGATGAAATCAATGGTATTAACAATCACCAAAATCACAGGACTTATTACAACTTTAAAAAGTCTATACATATATTGAACAAATCAACTATCAGATTGAGCTAATCAGCTGGAATACAGATGTAAACGTGGAGAAATCCTAGAATAAAGCCATATAAAATTATTTGTTCCAATCGCTGTGACCAATCCAACAAGGTAGTTATACTAACACCACGTTTTGTACATGATGATATTCATCGATCTCTAGAAACTTTCAATCATTAAAATTATAGCAGAGTTTCCTCAGAAATGGAAATTAACCAAAGTGACACGAATTTTTAAAACAGGATCAAGAAATAATGTCTCATGTTATAGAGCCATAACATCAATATATTCAATACCTAAGCTTGCCAGCATGACAATATCCCGAAAAGATCAACATCAATGATCCTCATTGAATTTACCAGCAACTCCTCTAAAGAAATTAAAAATTAGAAGCAAGATGATATGGTGTACACGACAGTAAAAGTCTGTATATGGTTGTATAAATTCGACTTCTTTGAACAGTTCGTAGCCTGGTTTAAATCGTATTTGTGTAATCGCATTCAATACATACATATATTGAACTAATAAGCTCCTTCCGGAATACCACAAGATTCTAATGTTGGATCTTTATAATCTTCATGAATGGAATTACCGAATTAATACAGCATTCTAGGGTATTGATGTTTGCATCGAACCTTAACATTTACAGAACGATGGATCCCATCTAACGATTTGGTGTGAGTTTAATCTTCTTAGACTCAATATTAACCCGGGCCAGACTTTATCGTTCCATCAGAAAGGGAATCCTTATACAACAATATCAATTTGATGGCATACTTTTATAAGAAATATTCGAAATCAAGGACTTAGGACACATTATGAAGGATGCGTCGCTATAGAGCAAACTCCATATTTATGGCCTTAAAACAAGTAAGATCGTGTATTATGCCTATGTCAAATCTCAACTTAAATATGCAGTCAATATCTGGTGCCTTTTTTACGCTGAACATATCCGCAGCATTGAGAATATCTCAAAAATGTTTATCCGCAACATAACATGGAAAGATTGGATGGGATTACAACCACGATTTCCATACCACATTAACCAGAAACAATTACTACCATATCTTACTGGATCAAAAACCTACAATATGTCAACATTCCAAAACAGGTGGGATGTTCTAAAATGTTTGTTTGTAGCATAACATCTTAATTGATCGAATCGATCATGAGTTCCCTTCATTTGAATCAACACAGAATAAACTATGGAGATAATGAACCGGGGAACATGACGTCCAAGAGTTTCAACAAAATTGACCAGCTCGTCGCAATCACTATCACCATTTATTAATGACATCAACCACAAATCGATTGAAATAATTTTGAAGAGCGATGAAATCAATGGTAATTAACAATCCTAATGACTATTCCTATGGGTGGTTTTATCAATTAGTACTAAAGTAAAGGGTGACCAAATTTCTTTAGGAACAATGGTTATTGGTGACAGTTTTATAGAATTTCCGTCAATGCATTTAAATCTCTTTTCAAAAAGAGTGGAATTTAAAACTAATCGTGCTCAAATACCATAAATCTATTTCAGTGTCATGTTTATCCATTACAAAATTATTAAATTGACCCAAAACAACAATTTATAGCGTTATATAGACTGGGCCTCTCTTTATAACGGTGGAACGGTATAAAACAGCTCGCAGAAAAATCGGCAAACGGCTCACAAAAAATCAAACAAATAGGTTATACATTTCATTAAAAATAATCCGGGGAACTTTAACTATGACCGTGCCATAAAATTTAACATACCCCCACTCCATCGTAAAAACAAATTCGAATTCAGGAAGACTATAAGTGCTACCGAGTTATTAAAAAGCCAAATCGTTCAGATAACCAACACTTCTTCATGTGTATAAAAACCAAAAACTTCCCTATTATTGTGGCAGGATTGTACTGTCCACCAAGACATTCTATTAAAAACAAACAATACTCAGAGTTCTTCAAGCGTCTGGGAAAAAGGTTCATAATAGGTGGTGACTTCAATGCGAAGAATACTCACTGGCGTTCTAGATTAACTACAACTAAAGGAAATGAATTAGTGATTGCCATTACTGAAAATGGATATGGATCCATTTCAACTGGAAAACCAACATATTGGCCAACTGATCCAAGAAAAACACCTGACCTGATTGATTTTTTTATAACCAAAAGTATTTCTGGACTCTGCTTAATTGACCATCGCCGTACATTTTATACTTGGCAATTAATTTGAAAAATAAGAAAATTTTAATAGAAGCTGAGTTGAACTAATGTAAGATGAAATTAAATTAAAAAACGTTAGTCCGAATGCCGCTTGAATTCACGTCCACTAATCAAACGCCCATTACACTTTGCTTACTTGACCACTGCCGTACAATTTCATTACTGATAAATCCATCTTTTATACTCACCATTTGAATAGAGAAAAATGAAAATTTAACAGAATCTGTATTGAATTAATTTGTAAGGAATTAAATTAAATTTGTTTTTAGTTTTAATCGAGACTTAAACTCAGCTATACCTATTTGTTATACTTTCAGTACGTTATTCATGTACTGACTTAAACTTAAAACTTGTATGGTCAGTCGAAATACACTGCTTGAATGTCAACGCATTAAATGTTGCACCTGGCTCTATGCAGTTCAGTTAAGTTTCAAACGATTTTAATGTTGGGACATTTTTCGGTTAAACTCAGCTTCTGTTAAAAAATTTCCCCAAGTTTCTCAATTCAATTGGATAAAAGATTTGCATAACACCAAATATATACACGGTGGTGGGCGAGGTAGTAGAGTGATTGACTTTGGATTCGTGGACCAGGGTTCGAGTCTGATTAGCGACGGTATTATTTTAATTTAATTTCTTCTGCATTCAAATTGGTTCAACACATTGCTTCTGTTAAAACATTTTCATATTTTTCAAGTAGTGGCATGTATACAAGATGGGCATATAGCGATGGTGAAATAAACGCCTTTGCTAAAATTTTCAATATTTTCTATTCAAATGACAGATATAAAATATTTATAAAGCATGAAATACATATGCGGCGGTGGCCCAGTAAGTAAAGTCAGCGACTTTCAATTTATGGTTCTAAGTTCGATCATCGGTCGAGCCCAAACATTTTTTGATGTAATTTCTCGTGTCAAATTGGTGATGGTGAAATAAAATTACTCAAATCCAACTCAGCTTCTTCAAAACTTCAATATTTTCCATGTAAAAATGTGTCAAGTACAAAAGATGGTTATATACATATAGAGCAGTAATGAAATAATTGTACGGTGCGATGGTCAAATAAGCAGAGTCCATTGCCGTTGCTAAAATTTTCAATTTTTTTATTCAAATGACAGCTATAAACGAAATGAATATCACTATTTATATGTATGGTAGTGGCTCGGCGGTAAAAGAAGCTCTGTGATTAGTATTGGTCGTTTTTAAACAAAAAAGTGATATTTTTTAAATTTGGTGAGAAATGCGTTGATTCCGCAAAATTTTTTTTCGCTTAATTGAGGTTCGACACTGCACAACATCCACGATTCCAAATCCTATGACACCGCTTACTTTACCACCTCACCATTTCCATATATAGATTTGGCGCTATACTCATCCTTTATATTTGCCAATTGAAGGGATAAATTAAATTAAAAATTATTAAATGCCAAACCGAGGCTTGAACTTAAGTTCACAATTCCAAATGCAACGACTCTGCTTACTGGACCACCGGCGTATATGAAGTTGGTGCTATATAAATCTTTTATGTTTGCCAATTCAATAGAGAAAATTGAAAATTTTGGGAATGGACAATTCATTATGGTCATACACACGAGATGGTTCTTACATTTTCATTACGGTTATACACAAGAAATGGCTCTTATACTTACCGAAGTAATTAAATTAAAAAAGTATTGGCGCTGACGAGAATTGAACTCGAGTCCACGAATACAAAAGCCATGACTCTGTTAACTACACCTCCGCCGATTATACATTATGCTATACAAATCTTTTATACTTGCCAATTCAATAGTGAAAATTGAAAACTTTAGCAACAGGAATGGACTATGCTTATTTGACCATCACCGTATATTTCCATTACGGCGTATTAACGAAAGAAATCTTTACAAAAAGATTATAAACTTCATTAAAAATAATCTGGGGAATAATTTAACTATGACCGTGGCATAAATTTTAACACACTTCACTCGATGGTAAAACGAATTCGAGTTCAGGAAGGCTTTGAGTGCTACCGAGTTATTAAAGAGCCAAATCGTTGAGATAACCAACACTTGTTCGATAAAATATGTGCCAGACTGATGACAAAACTTAGTGGATGTGTTTTGATGGATGTCAAAACGTTCATGAAATTGGTTTTGAAACACTTCAAGTTATATTGCAAAAAAATGAATGATTTGGCCAGAAATTTGCAGTTGTGGAGCCAGATTTTTGTCACATTTTTCATAACGACGTATTTTGCCGCTAATTCTTCAACACTCTAACTCCAACAGAAGCAATTAATTTGCACGAGATTAATCAAATCAATGTTATCTCAAAGAGTCCACAGGTTATCGACAAATTTTGTGGTGTAGTGGAAAGAGTGCTGAAATGCAAAAGTCACACCGGCAGTTATACCAGAAATAGGGAGCATTAAACAAACATATGCGTGATTTTATCCGTTATAACGAAATCTATATCCGTATAAAAAAACTCAAAAAAATTCAATTTCATCGTATGGAAACTTTAGTATCATTCGAAAGAACATTTCTTGCTATTTATTTATTAAAGATTACTTCCTTCGATAATGGCCACAACTGCGATGGTCCTATCTCAAAGTCCAATTTTTGATGACGCGTTCGAAAATATCGAATGGTATTTGGCGAATGACACGAGTAATGTTGGCTTCCAATGCCTAAAATCTTGCTGGTTTATTCACATATACTTTGGACTTTGCGAAGTGCCACAGAAAAGAGTCTAGAGGTATCACACGATCTAAAACAATTCAACTATTGGAACTATATGGCAAATGGTCGTCGAGGTCGGGCTTCAATTTTAGGCAGCAAATATTCCGTTATTATGGCGCGAGCACTACTCACAGGTAAGTCCTGGCCGTCTTTTTTTTTGAAGAAATATATGGACGAATGATTTCACAGGACGAATGATTTTCCTAAAACACATTCTTCACAGAACGCTGATTTTCATAATAAAGTTGAACAATTTGTAAACGGTAATTTGTAATGCCGGGCTCAGTCTTTCCATGATGAAATAGCACACAATACTGAATAAATAAAAACACGTTGACAGTTCGAAACTATTCATGCGTCATTTGTCAAAAAGAAACAAATGAACATCACCTCTAGATGAACGCTTTTACAAAATATTCCTCGATTTCAAATCGCTAAAATATCGTAGGTTGTTGACATTATTTTAACTTTCGACGTTGACAAAAAACACTGCCAAGTAATCTACGTTATATTTTACGCGTCAACAATCGCGTAGATTATATGGAGTAATCTACCTCGCCCATCCCTGCAGGGTATAATATCACAATCTTCAATACCTAAGCTGTTTGAACTGATTCTATGCAACTCATTCAAAACATTAATTCCACGATATGTTTCACATTGCCAGAATGGTTTTATGCCAACAAGATCAGACATCAACGAACCTCATTGAATTTATCAGCAACTCCATTAAATAAATTGAAAATCACAAGGAAGCTGATGTGGTGTACACGGACTATGCCAAAGCTTTTGATTCCATCAGTCATTGAAAAACATTGTTAGCACACTTAGCACAGTTAGCCTGGTTTAAATCGTTTCGATATTCGCACTCAATATATTGAACTAGAAAATAAAATAGATTCTCATGTTGGCCCTTGGATCTTTATAATGTTCACCAATACAGTATTTTAAGTTATGCATATTGATGTTTGCAAATGATCTTAAAATCTACAAAACGATGGAGACATCGACAATCTAACGATTTGGTGACAATCTAATCTTCTTAGACTCAATATTAGCACTGAACAAGACCTTATCGTTCCATCGGAAAGAAATCAAGGATTTAGAGGTTAGTTTCGTTGAAAACATGTACTTTACGAAGTACACCGCACGATGCGTCATTAAGCATATTTATGCGACCTCAAAACAATTAAGATCGTGTATTATGCCTATGTCAGATCCCAATGTATGTATGTTTTATAATCATGTCAAATTTACTGACGTTTCTCAAAATAAATAAACAACAAAAATATTAAAATTCTCTGATAACAAATTTTAGTCAACCTTGCGACGCACTCACGTAGTAAAACAGAAGAAAAGTTATCTTGCCTCAATGCTAGACATTTTTTCGTGCGTTTTACTATGTGAATACTTGGTAAGGTAGACTAAAATTTGGTATCGAAAACATTTGAATATTTATAAAAACCAATAATAAATGGAAATTTTATAAAACAAATTAGCTTTCAAGTTTTAGGAAATTCGGCCAATATGACGCTGACAAGTGTCGCTGCGGTGGGTTCATTCCTATACTTATGTTAAGCTTTCCTACTTGAGAATTTGACATTCTTGAAAGAACTTATTAATTTAGAATTTAGCAAAAACATTTCAAATTCAAACATATGAATGAAAACCATTTTTTGTAAAATTCTACACATTAAAATTGTTTATTTATATTTCTATTATTTTATAATTAATTAATTAATTAATATTAAGAAACATAAACAGAAAAATTATTTATATATTCTGTGGTTTGGTTTTTAAATTTTACAATTTTATAAATATAAATAATTATATAGATTTTTATATTTTTATTATAGTTATTAACAATAATAATATTTCTATTTATTATTTTAATATTATTCAACATTTATATTTTAAGTTTTTCTTTTTCAATAGTTTTATTTATTCGTAATATTATTTATTTATTTATTTTTTTTCCACCAATTTATTTATATTTATATATATTTATATTTATTGAAAACTATTTATTTTAAGTAATTTATTTATTATTTTGCTTAAATGTTTTGTAAATAAACATGAAAGGTGGTTTGATGTCCGTTGATAAACAATACAAAAAAAATTATTATTAATGAAGAAAATAATAATTTTTTTTTTTTAATGAATTATTTATAATATTTATTTTTTCTATTAATTTTTCTAAATATTTTTATTTATTTAAACGTTTATTTATTTATTTTTAGTATTATTATCATTATTATTGGAAAGAGACAAATAATTTATTAATTTATTTATTTTTTATACTCTGTGTTATTGTCTATAGTTTGGGAAATTTATTAATTTTATATTCGGGAAATTAGGAAAATAGATTTTGAAGTTTTTTTGTTTTGCTTTTTGGTGTGTTAAATTGGGGAAATGATAATTTATTTAATTATTTAATTTATTAATATAATTATGTTAATTAAATTACAATAATATAATATTATTATTTATTAATTTTTATTTTTATTTTCTGGATTTGGTTAAAATAAATTAGTTAATTTAAAGTTAATTTTTTTCAATTTTTTTTTTGTTTTTTTAAGTTTTAAAGATTTTTTAAATTTTCAGTTTGAGTTTTTTATGTGCAAATTGTTAATTTATGACCGTGGTCTCGAATAATATTATTCGTATTTACAATTGTTTTTTTATTAGTATTTATTATTTATAATTAGTATTTTTTTTCAAAATTATAAGTTTGTTGTATGTGCTAGATTTTAATTTTGTTAGTTTTTTTTTAAAATAACTAAATCAAAATGGTGGTTGAAACGATTTTTATTTTTGGGAGATCAAGAAAACTATAAAACTTACTTATTCAAATCTTCAACAATCACTTAGTTCAGGCCAATCGATATCACCGGTCACGGAATTCAATCATCGATTAATCTCTTGGAGATTTATTTTAATCGGATCGATCCAATCAAGGAATTAAATTAAATCTTCACCTTTCAATCGAATCGTTTTTTTTCATTCATTCTCTAGAATCTATTCACCTATATATGGGCCGAAAGATCTACCTGTAATTGAAATGGCCAATAAATACTGAATTCATCCGGAATTTTACAACTAAATGTTTAATTTTAAAAATATTTTTGAATTTTATTAAATCTGAAGCATACTAAGAGCTAAACAAAACTCGTTAAGTTTTATAAAATCTTTAAGTTGAGTCAACTGCATTCTCATTAAAGTTTCTATTGTTTGGACAATCGGTTGTATCTAATTTGACATAATCAAAATTAGAATTGGATTTAGTTTTAATGATCGTAAGTGGAAATTATTTAGCGCCTAAAGGAGTACTATTATTGATTACTACCATTAGTTGACTTTTTAGCGAATCTGATCTTGTGGAATCAGGTATCTTGGTTAGGTAGCCATTGTGAGTTGAGCAAGAAATAAGAACAATTGCGGTAGCTGATCACTTAGAAAATATTCGTTGCGCATTTTACTTGTGAATGACGGATTCAGATTTAGATATTCTTTTGGGTATTTGGCTTAGCAAAATGTAACGTGACAATCGATTCATTTCTTTAAATTATTATTTAATGTTCTATACTGGAGCTACATGAGAATTCTATATATTTAACTGTTATGTGATTTTGTTGCACGTCAAGTGAATTTATGACAGACATTTTACTAAGTTTAACGGATTGTTTTGATCAAATATCAGAAAAATGACTTTAGCGCCGGCAACCATACAGCTCCTACTGCACCATAGCTACCATACATGTTTAGGAATTCGTAATACCTTATAATCTTTCTAACATTTAGTTATTGTTCGAATTCCGTTTCAATACAAAAATGAAAGATGACTTCTCCTGGATTATTAATTTTATTAATATTTACGGTTCGTTAGAACTATCAGAATCAAATTTATGGTCTTGTTTAATGGGTTTTGTATTCTTTTTTATTCCAAATAAATCAAAGTACATATTTGATATTTAGAGAATATTGTCCATATTGATATCTGATGCACTAACCCAACTAACAGATTATAGTGAATGGAAGTAGAGTTTTACTTAAAAATCGTCTTTGACTGACTCAAAATTCTCTGACTCAAAATTCGTCGAATCGATGTCAAGTCGATTTAAGGTCGAAACAGAATCTAGATAGCAACAAAATCGAGTGATATTGCCTGTTTAATTAAAATGCACAAATAACATACAATGACGAGTCTAATTCTAGTGCCTGATGTCGCTTTTGTTCTGTTTTTCAGTTGGAGAGTTTTTCAACGTCGGGTTTTAATTTTATAAGGCTATACACATTTATCACATGCTGGGTAAAATGTAAGATAAAAATGTTTAGCAAACTGATTTTGATACCCTTACAGTTACAGCAATGATAGAATACAGGGTTTAGCTAAGCGTGATTTTAAAATCAAACATGAAATTGCGCGACATTTTTTAGACCACAAAAGATTTGATATTTTTTTGAGCAGAGTCGAAATTTCCAATCTAGCACTTATACTATTCCAGTTATGAAATCATCATTTTGTTGTACTCAGAGTTGTACTCATAACTATATTATAAAATCAATGTAATCAATGTAATCGATCGATATACAAATAAAATCAATGTAATCGATCGTGGTTGATCGTGATCGTGCTAATAAATTGGATGTATGCCATTGTTAAATGGTTTAATTTGTTACCAATAAATTGTGAGTCCAAATTTAAAATTGGTCAATGGGTACAACCAGTGGAGCCAACAAGCCAAGAAATATTTGATCGTCAAGCGGTCACCGATATTGTTTAACGAACCCACAGCTATTGGAAGGAAACGGTCTATTAAAGCCGTCAGGACTATACAATTAGTTGTATGTATGATCTACTTAAAAATATCCCGATACTGTAGTAGAAATCAAATCAAAATTTATCCATACCAATAATCCAGCCTCGGTTGCTGGTAGCATGGACGAGAGTTAAGGGTATAATGGTTGCTGGATGCTACACAAAAGCAAATTAAAAATGGAAGAAAATGTCGAATATTTTCAAAAGTGGAAACAAGCACGCAAGCAAACTATTGTGAAAAGGAAACCGAAACATGTGTCAATTCAATCATCAAATCGAGAAACAGAATAAATTAATGTTCCGGCCCCAAAAGGTAAAGGCGTGGGCAACACAAAACATTTGACGAAACAAACCAGTACCGATTTACCAAATCTCGGTGATCAAGGATATTGAAAAAATAGCCTTAATGAGAAATTTGATTGTGACAAGAGATCGCCGGAAGTGTTAGATCACCCAAACTTTATTCAAATAAGTTTTTCATATTCAATCGAAATTTTGAAAAACCATTTTCAGGATCTATAAGTAAATGTCAGATGAAAATCGTCATACGGTAAGCTTAGGGATCTGTAAAAATATTAATGATTTTGGATGTTCATTATTTATTTTTATTTGTGCAATAAAGTCAGTTTTACTTTCGTGCTTTAATTTGAAGAAATCTCCGACTGAGGCGCATCAAATCCTTATACATAGAATCAGCATGTTGTAAAAGTATTGATGAGAATTATCTGAAGAATTATATCAAACAGAAAATCGTACCCAACGGTTATGTACGGTTATATAAAATTTTCAGTCCGCCATACTTTTCAAATTTGAATGGAAATTGTAACACTGATCAGTTATGTAACGTTTTAAATGTCTACAATGTGGATGAATAAACAGATCATCTTCCAATAAGTTTTTTTTTAACTATTTAAAGTTTCATTTTATAGGGGCATCTTCGGCCTGCTTATTTCCACCAACATTAAATGTTCGTCTTGCCCGATCTTGCACCAATTGAAATCACCATTTGATTCAGGAATAACAGCTCGATTGTTACCTAGTCTGTTAGCTAGTGTTAGTCCAAAATGCTCAGAATAATTTAAGTGAGGGGCCAAATACTGAAATCGTGACATTCCGCTTCCTAAGAGACGTCAGATAGTTATTTTTTCCTGGTGTTTAATCGCATGGCGCGAACTACTGCCAAATTATGTTCAAACTTTAAATAATTTCTTTATCTCCTCGAAACAAACAAAAAAGAAGATCTTTTTAAAAATATTATTAAATTAATCGAATTTGTTTTGGTTATTAATGAAAAGGCCTCTATACATATTATGTAATATTTATAATTTTAAATATTTTTGAATAGTGTCTAAATAAACTTAATGAGAATAACTATTTACAATTAAAATATATAACTACTGTTGTATTAATATATAAATATACTGAGAGTACTTTTACAATTCCACGATAATATATAAAATATATAAGTATGTCTAAAAAGTTAGTTTTCTAAGGCTTTTTTCCAAAAACGTATTTTTTTTTGTATCTATTATCAACATTTTATTTATTATTAATGAAAGCGTTTTACAAACACAGGAGCGACGAATTTATTTATGAATTTTACTATATGTATAGTTACTAATCGTATAATAATATATTTTTGGTATATGTTAGGTGGTTTTGTGGTTTCGCGGTTAGGTTTGGACCAGTCCACCGTTATATATACACATTAAATTTCTAGACACACATAAGTTGCTAATTTATGTTCTAATAATAATTATACGTAACCAAATGTTTTTTTTTTTAAATTAATTTTGTCTCGGATTAGGATTTGTTTGATTGTCGTGAGATATTTTTTCACAATTTTTTTTTTTTTTACTACTGGATTATTAAATTAAAATTAATTTATGTAAATTATAAATATTGTGCGCGTTTTTTTTTTTTTTTTTGATCAAAATGGCACTAAAAATATATTTTTAGGTTATATTAAATTAATTTATATAATATAAATGTTTGGGTTTAGAATTTAGTATCACAGGTTTTAAATGTTTAAAATATATATATATATATATATATATGTTATATAAATTTGAATTTTTAAACATTTATATTTTAAATAGACAGATAAAGCAAATATAATTATATATTATATTGTTTTATAAAAAATACATTACTAATTTTATTAATTAATATTAATTATTAATTATTTTATACCTAATTCCAATTTTTTTTTAAATTTATTTTACATTTACATTCAATTCAAAAAGTGCTTTGCTTCGATTTATAATTTTTTAATCAATTTAATTTTGTTTAATTATAATTATAAATTATTAATATTTTTATTTTATTAATTATTATTATTTTTTGGTTGTTTTAATACAAGAAAGCATAATACATATACATTGTTGCATAAAATAAGTTTTTTGGAGCTGTTAAATTATATTAATAATAATTATAATATATTAGCACAACACAAGACACTAATTAAATAATTTGTGCTTAACATAGTCTATTAACAAATAGTAATTTTCAAATGGCGTAAAATAAACCAAAATCGAACTCAGACCAGCTGATTATAATTTGTTGAGATTTATTAATTTGTTACTCACCGAAAAATGATGGTTTGTGGCTTGGGACTCTTGGTTTACAAATCAGAAGGGTCTTATACGCTATATATAAGGCACTAGACGTGTGTTAAATGGCCTTTTGGTTTTCATTTGTGTTAAATTTGTAACATGTGATAACTGAACCTATTTCAAGGGGCATTCTTCATTTCCAAATTGATAAAAATTCAACTTACGAATTTATTTGGTTCATTTAGTTAAAATTTCAAAACATAAGGATTCGCGAATTCAAAAATTATAAGAATCCGAGGAATAGATATTTAAAGTGCACCCAAACACATGTTAATAACTAAACTCATCTAATCGTAACTAATTTTTCGCATAAACCTACATAAGTGCATAATTGATTTTGCGGTTAGTGGTGAGAATACAACTATATACATATATTTAAAATAAATTCAATTCGTTCTGCACTTATTTTGGTTCAATATACCATAATACCTGAATTTTTATTTTGTATTATGGCATACATCATTCATAACCCAATTTCTACTAACCTCAAGAATACGATATCTTTTAATTCAATTATTTCATTTAGGTAACCAAATTAAATTAAAAAAAAAAAAAAAACGTTGATTTCGCATTCTAATTTTAATTTTGTATATAGCTGTAGTAAATTAAAAAAATGATTTTGTATTTTTTTTTTGTTTGGAATATTTAGCAGAATTATATTAATTATGTTAATTTCGTCGTTTCATTTGAAAATTGAAAACTAAACCAATATTTTTTTGTAAATACGATCTACATATTTTTATTTTTACTATGGGTGAGTCAACCTAATTTTAACGTTATGAGAAATGAAATGAGTTGTTATGAGTTGTGGAAACAAATAAAATTTTATTGTTAGATGTACATACAGTTCCATAAGCTGGGTGTTGTAAACACTCTCGATTCTAATCATCAAAAAGTTATTGGAGTTTGCAGAGTTTTGGTAACTTTAACTTGGCTATCATGTCGAGTATTACAAAATTGCACAAATTTTTACTTGGAAACGCAATTCTGAATATTTTGTTCGACAAAAACGGTTAGAACCTACAAAAGGGTTCTGTACTCAATCCATGAATGGAAGATAACTTATTTGCATTGGAAAAGCTGAAAGAGAATATTTTGGGCTCTGATGAGGCGCAGATAAATGTAAACATAGTGCAAACAATCATCCATCTTCTCCAAACTGTCTTCAGAGAAAGAGAGAGCGAGTTTCGTTAATATGCAGATTCAATTTATTATTAGCTTTCTTATCTAACATTAAGGATAAGAAAGCTAATAATAAATGGAATCTAGTTATCTAAGGATAAGGAAACCAGCTACCTTATTTCCATCAATCAGGGCATTACACAGCATCTCTTTTCCTAAATCAATAAAATTCAAACTCTCAGTAAGTACAATTCATTATCTCTGCTTAGAAAGCTGCCTTGATTTCTGAATGAGAGCCATCAGCAAACAAACTATCGACTCAGATAACTTACTGTCTCTATATATTGTACATATTGTCTGTCAACGTTTAAAAGTATAATTGGAGAGCTTTCACTATACATATTTCTTGAAACTTCTTAAGCCCTAGGTATTTTACTAGTTTTACGTGAAAATTAGTCCAATTGGTCATATAATTTTTGAAGTTGCACAAAATATTGATTTGATCGGTTTTTTGTGACCTACGACAAAAAATGGACACACAACAAAAAAAATTTTAAACTCGACATAAGTAATTTTGACGTGAAATCGAGGGATACAGTTTGATGCTACAGCTATATATCTATCATCTTCATCCAAAATTTAATTCCACCACTCGATAGCTAAAGGATCAAAGGCCGCATTTCGTTGGGGACTGTGAAGGAACTCGACGAACGTTAATATACACTTCATATGTTAAGTGAGTTCAATCTTTCTTCTAATGTTTTCCATTTCCTTCCCGAAACATTGTACGGATTTGCGTCATATGTTTATACACTGAATGTGGATACCCACATTTTTTTATTGAGTTTTATGGACTTACAATAAATTAATTCTCTATTACTCAGAATCTGTTTGGTGAAGAACGAAAAATACTAACAAGACTGTTAAAAAGTTTAAACACGTCAGACCTCATCAATTAGTATAAAGATAACTGACATTTGAGACTTAATGCCCCTCTGTATTATTTGAATACATGAGTGGCGTTTTTGCAGCTTATAATCATAGGTGATATTTCTAAACCTGAGCTTGCCATCTAGGAAAATACCCGAGCGCTTGAGGTTGTCTGACCTAGTGATTGCTTTTCCAAAGAGAGTCACCATATCAAGATCGTGCTGACAAAATGAGATAATCCGCGTAGCTTTGAGCGATAACCCCATATCGCTGTAGTTTAAGAATGGTAATAATAAGAGCGGTCTATTTCAATTTTGGTACAGGCCCTAGTAATCATAGAAAATGAAAGAAAGAACTATTAAAGGTACTCGCAAAGTCACGGAAATTACTTACTAGAAACGCTTTGTTGTTAAGTGATCTTTTAATTCATGTAGGGCACTTTCGAAGTTCCAAGTCATGTAGTGCACTTTCGAAGGACTGGAAAATTTTGTAATCGTGTTACATTTTACTGAGGAGGAAAGCCGTGGAAATGCCATCAGCACTACTTGAAATCACGTATTTTGAAATTTTCTACTTCCAAATTTTTTCTTATCTCTGACACGTACGGAATGCTATCTCCGTTAAATGTTAATTTTTGAATTTTTATAATGTAACAGAATTTTAATGAAAATATGGTTTGAAATATGTTTTACGTGCTCTTGCTCGTTTTCTAATTTAATCCGATATTTTTCCAAAACTGTATAACTGAAACTATCTGATATAAGGCTAAATGTAACAAGAGCATAAGCAGATGCGTTAGGAGATGTTATCTCTGCCCTCACAATTTTGGCGGCCTCCAAATTAATAGAAATTTTAATTTTTAGAGCAATGATCGTTTTGGAAACTTAGACAAATAGAAATTTGCTAAATTTAGTGAGAATTTTTAAATATGCCAACTGTCCACAACTTTAGAAGGGCCCGAAATTGAGAGAAATTTTATTTATTTTGGTCTACAGACCATCCTCGCAACTTTGAGGTGCTTTAAAATTTGAAGTTCCAAAGTATGGCTCAGCCTGTAATATTCAAATATTTTAAGGGCAATGCTTCAATGAAACTTAATATTATAAATTCTCAGTAATTTGTCCAAGTGCCTCTTACAAGGTATGGTCAAAAAGATTTTTCTTTATCTGAGAATATTTATTTAGTCCTTGGGGAGTAATTATCTAACAGCTTATTAGTTCATAATGTCCTATAGATTTTTTAACGCTTAAATTGTTAAGATTAAATTTATTAATTCCTAAATTGCCAAAATATTGAAAACCATTTCCTAATTTACCTTTTTTGTTAGTTTTAAAATTTTCTAAGCAAAATTTACCAATTTAAAATGGGATTTAAAAATACCATTTCATATCAAACATAGCGGGCAATCTCAGATTACATGGTTTTCGCATTTTTCCCTTTTTCGCATATGAATGGAATTGTTCGGAGCACCTTATCATATGTGAATATGCCTCATTTGTATTATAAGCAGTTTCTTACGAGCATTTACGTAACAACTAAAAATCGGCATCTCAAGTTGAGTGATACCCGATCTAAGATCTTAAACAATTATTCAATTGTTAGTCCTGTAAATAGGTTTTACAATTATAAACTAAATTTTTAGTTTTCGATTTAATTTTGATTCAAGAAACTTTTACAATTGCAAGGGAGTTGGATTTAATAAAGCACACAATCCTTTTAGGCCAAGCAGTAAAATCTATTTTCACAGCATTTTGGGGACAAACCCTGAACGAAAATATTAATTTCAAAATTTAACTTCCAAAAACGTTCTCCACATGACTCGGTTACGCTTCACAGATTCTTAGTGTTGTTCTCTTCCATTCGTTAATTTTATAAAACTTATAGTCTGAGTTGCAGCCCGAAAGATAAGTTCTTTCAAACATTTCACTGTGTATAGATTGAGTTATCACACATATTGTAAAATGAGTCAAAAAATTGTTGTATTTGAATTCAAACTATCGCGACACTATCGCGACATTATCACGACAATGACATAAACCTATTATAATAAAAATAAATAATAAAACAAACACAAAATAGAAATTAAAATATTTTCATTTTTTATTTGAACTCAAAAAACTATAATTTAAAATTAATAAAATTATAAACTAATAAATTTTTTAAATTAAAAATGAGATTAACAAATATGTTTACTAAAAATTAAAAATAAAAATAAAGCATAAAATTGTTAAATATTTTGTAAAATTTTAAAAACAAAATGAGTAATTTGTATGTTGCATAATACATATTATAAAGTATAATATATTATAAAAGATTGTATTATAGAGGTTCGACTAGATCTTAAAAAAAAAATATGTTATATAGATAATTAATTTTCATAAAAACTAAAAAAACAAATTAAACGTTATGGATGACGTATCTAAATGAGTTGCTTTTTATGAAAACTATACTTTCTCTCTCGTAAATTATGTTTTGTGTGTGTGTGTATGTATGTAACATTTTTCGGTTGAACAACATTTTAAAATTATTTTTAAAAACTAAAAACCAATAAATTTAATATTTATTATATATATATATTGTTTATAATATTAATGTAAGTATTTATAAGAGTTTTATTCATTATTATTATTATTATTATTTTTTATTTATTTTTGTTTTTAACACAGCACCAAAAATATATATTTTTTTTTATAGAATTATTTAAAAAAAAAAAAAAATTTGGATTCCAATTTTTTTCTTCTTTTATAATCTCGTCTTTTATATAAATTTATTTATTTTTATTAATTAAAATAAAATAATAATAATATTTAGTATATTTATAGGCCAATTAATTAACAAATTAAAAATAAAATAAAATTTAAATTTGATTCACAAAAAAGAAACAAAACAAAAAAAAAATATTTAATTAAATTATCGGAAATTAATTACAACTCTAGCTGAACTGTTGTTGTTGCTACTGTGGTTACGGCATTGTTACCCACTAAATTTGTTGTCGATTGACTTTCGGGAATTTTTGTGCTCAGCAGTAGGCTGGGATTATCGAAGAGGGCCAAAAAACCATCGGACGATATACAGCCGCGGGTCTCGGTTTCCTTTTCGAGCAGTACTCGAGCCTAACGTATATAAATAGAAATTTTTTAGCCATTAATTAAATTTTAAATTAATTTTATTTCGCTTACTTTTGCTTTATGTTCGTCCAGTGCATTCTTCACTAAATTATGCTGTCTTTGTAGTTCATCCTTACGTTTCTCGTACGCCTGCGTCAAACGGACACGCTCCGAAACGCCACGCTCGACCAGAGACGAGGCCACCTCACGTTTCATTCGGATCAATTCGTCACGATCGCGATGTACTTTCTCGAGCCGTTTCACTTCGCAACGACGTTGCAGTTGTAACTCGTGCATGACTTCGTTTGTTTCACGTTCTAATAATGTCTGCAAAATATGAATTATGTATGTTTTAACGTTGCTGACAATTCAACTAACTTAACTTGACTTTCAAAATTTGATTTTATCGAGAAATTTTTATAATTTTTTTTTTAAATTAATCTCAAATTTTGAGAAATTAACGAATACGCTGAAATTTACTATTGGGAATATCGGATTTAAAATATCAAAAAGTTTGATTTGGATTTTTAAGGACTATGAGGGCTTCATGTGATTTTTATATTGCACTCACAAACCTGTGAAATTTTTCAAATTTTGTAACTTATCAATTTTCAAAATTTGGGAGCTGTATAACTTAGTTTCAGGATTTTTGAAAATACGAACCAATTAGCCAAAATTTGTTGGAACTTAGAAAATGTTTGGTCCTGAAAATTTAATTTAATTCATAATTATGTAAAATTTTTAGAATTTATGGAATTCAGTCAGAAATTAAAAAATACTTTCAGAATTTGAGTAGAATTTATAAATAGTGTTAAAACGA
This sequence comes from Tipula unca, assembly GCA_951394425.1. NCBI lineage: Eukaryota > Metazoa > Arthropoda > Insecta > Diptera > Tipulidae > Tipula > Tipula unca. The sequence goes on from OX596381.1 coordinate 189,456,140, forward strand.
GAGTTTAAATACCAGTTGAATTTCATATTTTGGAAATTTTAACGCTTAAAAATTAACTTAACCGATTTTTAAATTTTTAAATGTTATCAGAATTTTTGAAAATTTCACTGATAAATCAAATTTGCTGGAAATTAGTAAATTTTCAGAATTTAAAATTTACTTGAATTCAAAATTTTGATAAGTAGAAATTAATTAAAATTTAAACATTTAGAGATGCGGTGATTTCCAGATTTTGGAAATTTTGAAAGACTCCGTGGACTTGATGTGATTTTGTAATTGACAACTTTGTTTAGTTCAAATAGCGTTTAGAATTCAGATTTAATATTTCGTAGTCAGTTACTACCAATTTTATGCTAAAGTAATTTTTAAAATTTTGGGTAAATTCGAACCAGTTCTACTAATAAAACCTCTAATTTTTTCAAATTACTTGGAAATTTGGAAATTTTCAAAATTTAAAATTTAATTGGATTCAAAATTTTGAGAAATTAACGAACATAAGTATAGATAGGAATTTAAAATGCCAGACATTTTAAAGTTTTCTCAGAAGTAGGTTTCATAAATTGGACTAAACCGGAAGTTTGAATACAAGTTGAATAAAAAGTATTTTGGGAAATAAATTATGTAAGGTTTTTCAAGTTAAAATCAGTTAATTCCTATCATTCAATCGCATGAACTAATCTGAATATTTTTTCAAATTTGTTTCAAAATAAAATTGATTTGAGACTGGCCACATTGAGTTGATCAAACTTTAAATTGGCGAGTGCATCAAAAATTTGTCAGTACATTGAAATGAATTTAAAATAATTCTTTTCAAACTACTCTTTCAATTTATAACTTTATTCTAATTAAAAGATCGCAAAATTTTGCAAATTAATGGTTGCGTTCGTACCTTCAATTGCTTCATTTGATTCGCCTGCGAATTTTTCAACACTTTATCGGCTGCTGCATAAATAATCTCATGGTATTTTTCCTGTATATCCCGATACGCCAGCGAGTGATCACGACACACTGCCAACATTCGTTCTGATTGGCTGCGTGTGATACCCGGTTTTTCTGAGGTTGCCTCACCAATTGTCGGCTCTTCGACATCGGTCAGACATGGAGGTATTTCGGTCGGAACATCCCTGCGTAAAATAAAATAAAAATTGTAATTTTTTTTGTAACATTTGCGTGCCTATACATACATTGTTTTACTGCTTAATCGCTTAATCAATCGATTACCCATACAAAACGTTGGTATCCGTATTCCTTCCGACACATCATTTTTCGATGACGAGACCCGTATTTTTTCCTTATCATGTTTCTTTCGCAGAGATTCTAATTTTTTTTCCATTTCCTGCCGCCTCTCCTTGATCACCTTATGCTCGAGTATTTTATCGAGCGATTCGGCCACAATTTCATTCGTAATATAACTCGCTTCAATTTGCTGCTTTGTTTGTACCAATTGTGATTGATCGATCGATTGCTGTGTTTGAATCGAATTACCCGTTGCACCCGTTGTGGTACTTGTCGCCTCATGCTCATTCGTCGAACTATGATGATCTACTTGATTTTGCGATGAGCCAACAATACTGCTCGATCGATTTTTTGGACTACTCGTCGTATGTGTGTCGAATCCTGATTTTAGGTCTCGTTTTGAACCTAAAGAGACAAGCACAACTGAGATGTTGTAGTATCGCACACAACACAATATACGAAACACGTATAACAACAACGACGATACAAAATAATAAGAAAAAATAAAATAAAATTTATTAATCGTTGGCAACGCAAAAAAAAAAAAAAAAAAAAAAAATTAATTTGAGGGACAAAAAAAAGGACAAAAATCTCACAAGGATATAGTAAAAAAATATAAAATTCGATTAGTAATTGCACGCCCAACACCATCTTTGCGGTTAGTTTCGTGTATATTTTGGAGCCCCAACATTAATATTTGTCTACGAGTGTACATATTACATATGCGGTTTTCTATCCTTCTTAAATGAAAATGAAATATTTATTAAAATAATAAAAAGGATATCAATTTAATTAAATTCAAACGTGGCACAAAAGCATTCATATATATAATAGTGTTGCTACGTATGTATGTATACATAAAATTATGATACATTTCGATATAAATTAGCTTACAAGTATTGGATGCATCCTCGTCCGTTGTTGGTTCCATGTCCAGTGTGAGCACGGCTAATTGTTCAGCACGTTTTTCCAATTCGCTTTGATATTTTATTGGATTTGCTAGGGCCTCCGCAAAATCAGATAATCCATCAGGAACGTAATCCTAAATAACATAATACCGTCCATCAATCAACTTTTTTTTTTGCGGTTATGGATTAATTTGCTCTGCTTACCTTAACCACGATACATAAAAATAGCGTGGCGACGGGAATTGGTTGGCCAATTTCATTTCGTAGCGTTAAATGTCGATAACCAGGACATAAACCGATTACGGGTAATACACGGTGGCCAATAAAACGGCCACCCTCTTCATACGCTGCTATACGTAAGCTTGCCAATTCAGGTAATACCACCTGGGATTGAAATAATATTCGGTTAACAACTAAGATTGAGTATAATGTTGATCGTACACTTACCTTTTTAAAAACAAACGGCTCCTCATCAAACACTGGATTAATCCCATTATCACGTACAATTTTCGTTCGAAACCTTTTCCTCACCGTATCCGCCGGCAATCCATACATATCCACCTCAACATAACAACCCGCTTTCTTGTCCGTCAAAAATTGAGCTGACAACACTGTAATTGATACAGTCCCCGCAATAATACCATCCACAGTACTCTCCGCAAATGGATCCAATCGCCGATCGGTACGTCTCATAAATTCGGGTTTTAATAGAAATCCACATCGATGATTATACTCGAAAATGCCTAAATTAAGTTGCATACTCAAGTCGAGCGTTTGATAGTTGAGCGCAACGAGCTGACAGCCAGCGTTCCAAAAGAGTTGCGGCATAAAATTAGAACTGTCGAATCGTGTGCCCGCGGGATAAACACGCGACAATTGATGTTTATTGTAATTAACAAATTCTATTGGACGTTCTTTGAGTAGGGTTGTCGCTTGTTTCTCGTCAAATGAGGACATTTCGTAAAAGCGTTGCTTCTCTATATATAAAATAATTATGAATTTAATAAACTAATATAGATTTATATAACTATATATTGTGACTTACTTTCAGAATTTTCAAAACTATTAAAATGCACCGGTTGCACATAATTTACGAGTGCCGAAATTTCTGCACCCGCCTCCGTCTCCTTAGCTTGTTGTACTTTATCCGGTGCCACGGTGTCCGGTGGACCAGTACCAACTGGACCGGGCATTGATTCATCGTCACTCGAGCTATCCGTATCCGACGAACCCGTACTATCTTTTGAACTTTGCCTAAGCTGGTGCAATGGCGGTGCATGCTGAGGTATATCACCATTTCCGGTTGGAATTGGTGGCGTTGGTGTTGCCGCACCATCGTCTGATTGTGCAACTGATGTATTAGCTGTTAAGTAAAAATATTATGTTCCTACAGCATAAGCAAAACATATAACACAATGCTAAATACCTGGATTAGTGCTTGGTGTAACATTTGGTATTGACGCGGTGGTTGTTACTTTTTTATGATGATGATGGTGATGATGTTTCTTCTTATTTTTGATAATAATTTTCCGTTTTAAAAATGATGGCGGTGGTAGTTCGGAATTCGGCTCGAGCGGATGTGAATCGAGCGGTTTATCCAGTAGCATATCGCCAAATATATCACGACAATAGTTTGCAATTTTTGCCTGGAACCAATAAAAGTATACGAGCACCACATGTTAAACATAAAATTTAATTAAATTGAGTCTTCTTATACAATGTATACATATATATAAAAGGATACACAATGTACCAAATTACAATGTAACACGGGATAAAGTTTACGATGCATATAAGAACAAAAATAAAAGTTTGTATTACTATATATCGTATAGTATCTGTGTGTGTGTGTGTTTGTTTTATGGGTACGGTTGTATGGGGAATGGAAAATTATGGTTGGATTACATTTTATGAAATTAAATCATCATATACGTACGTATACGTAGCTATATATAGTATACAAAACCCAGAAATAATCCAGACTAATGTAAATATTTTGGCATACAAAGTTTTCGAGAGTTGATGCTTGACACCCACCACCCAAGACCACGAAAAACAAAGCAATCAAATATTTATTTTAATCTTATCGTAATTTTCCATGATAGCTTTCTTATCACTTTTTAAAATGATGTACATTTTTTCACACCTGTCTATTATATAAGTTTTTTCGGGATGTTGTTATTATTTTACGAGTACTTAAGGTGTTTATGTGTTCTTCATGTATGTATGTCGAAAAAATATTATCAAATTATTAATGTAAAGCTAAATTATATAAACCTTTCATGTGTACGTAAATATAGGCGTACCATGTAGAAAGCCAAGTTGTACTACACCCGTATACGCCAGTTAGCTTGTGAAAACACCTACTTTGAAATTAAAAACTAACTTTAAGCTTTTGAGTAAATTACTTTGTTGCCACACCACTATTTGCGAATTTATTCTTAATCCGCAGCTCCCTCCACCACTAAGAAGGGCTAGCAACTCATTTAGAGCTCAACATTACTTAAATTGAGTCTTACTTAAATTGAGCTTTGCAAATATCTCTTTAGAACAGTTATATTGGTAAAGTACAAGTTTTAGTAGGCTTATATGTTCAAAACTTAACTTCTTGATCTGAAAGCTTTCATTTAATTAAATGTTTTTATAGTTTTCATCACACTCATTGAAACTGTTAGGAATTAATAATAATCAATTTTTTCAATGAAAGCTCTGCCTAAATTACTTGCAATGTAATAATTAATCTTCAAATTTAACAAAAGCTTAAATTACAAATGAATGATTATATCACCACTTTGTACTTTTTTAAGATTTTGGTTGTACTAATCGAAATGTGAGAGCTTTGGGCGAAGAATATAAAAGCTTGAATATTCAACAAATTTCAGATGTTCATTCTTCCACTAAGGATGGCTAAGAGCTCATTCAGACTTATTTCAAAGTTTTTTGTAGAAAGCTTATAGGACATATTTATTTTGAACGAACTTATAGGTTTGCAAAAAATAGAAAGCTTTATGGAACAATTAGAAAGCTTCTTAGGATATTATAGATAAAGTGCATGTTAAACAGTTCTAATTCGTTTAAACGTCTTATTATGAATGGTCCAAATACCAAAACTTTATTTAGAAATGAAAGCTTTATCAAGATATAGTACTCTGTAATTGAAAGCAGTCATTTATGTTCGTAGTTAAGTACTCAGTAGGATACTAGAAAATTGTATTACTCATCCTAGTCATCAATTAATCGGGCTGAAGTATTATAATAGATTCAAAATTAATAAAAGCTCATATTAGAAATGAAAGCTTATATTAGCTTTAATCGTTTAAAGTTTTGTAGTTTTAATTGTTATTAAGAGCTTTACGATTTTCAAAATTATGCCTAATTTGCAAGAAAATGAATCCAAACAATATCACTACGAGCAAAAAGCTCTTTTAATGCAAAACAATTCGTAAAAAAGGTTTATAAGAATAGTTAAAAGTTGATCAAGCTTCGTTAAACTGGAGTTTTAAAAAACTAAAAATTTTACAATGTTAAACTAATGTGACGTATTTCAAATGAGGGACAACTAATTTAGTACTTTTTATATCAAGTGGCAAGTAGGTAATTGAGGTTTGACAGATTAAATTCAGGTGTTAAATTGCTTTATTAAGATTTTGGTTGTACTAATCGAAATGTTAGCATTTTTCTTTAATTAATCATTTCTATGGAGCTTTGGAGGAAGAATATAAAAGCTTGAATATTCAACAAATTTCATGTGCTCATTCTATCAAAGTTTTAGTAGAAAGCTTATAGGACATTGGTATTTATTATTCAGCGTTTTATAATTTATTTATTTTGAACGAACTTTTTTTTCTTTTTTCTGTGCCCTTAATTTGAGCTTTGCAAAAAAATAGAAAGCTTTTTAGAACAATTAGAAAGATTAAAAGTTCTAATTCGCTTAAACGTCTTAATATGAATGGTTCAAATTACCGAAACTGTATTAAAAAATTAAAGCTTTATCAAGATTAAGTACACTGTAATTGAAAGTAATCAATTATTTTTGTAAAATATTAAATAACTTCAAAATTCGAAAGCTTATATTAGGAATGAAAGCTTATACATATTAGCAGGTGAATAATACAATCAAATTTTACATTTAATTTTATTCAGTCAAGCTAATATAACGAATTTAAATTTAAAATAACTGAAAGCTCTGAAAGTTAAAAATTGATCAAGCTTTTCGTTAAGCTTTACTTTTAAAAAGCTAAAAATTGTAATGCTAATATTATTTAAAGCTTAATGTATTTGGGTTAGATAAAGTTTTCAGTGAACTGGATTAATTTTAAAAACAAAAACTTTTATAGCGTTTTGTGCGAACTAGTCCAGTATGTTTATCTATCGAGCTTTTATTTTTTATATTCAGATACACTTTTACCGTCTGCATAATATAATGTGTGTGTCTATAAAGAAAAGCACATTTTTTTTATCCAACGTTTATTGCTGCATCGTTCCCATTTCTATTCTTTTAATTTGTTTAATTAATTTTCCTAGTAAGACACACACACAGACAGAAGACCAGGAAAATAATTTTCTGTATTTTATATTTTTCCTACTTGCATAATTCAATGTGAAAATTATCTTGCTACTACTATTTGCGCTTTCTGTCTCCTAGTCTATATATAAATATATACATATATATAAAATTCGATTATAGAGTACAGCTAGCAGCTACATATAATACCAGTGCAACATTTATTTAAATTAAAATTTATTATTTAATTCAAATCACGTACTAAATTATAAATGACACATTAAATATTTAAACTATTTTTAATTTATATAATGGAAGAGCTGGGGGACACACACACCACACACAAATATTACAAAAAAAAATTACCAAAAACTATCGTTTATAACACGTTTTGGGTTTTCACTGAGACAACATGACCCTTTTACTATTGGATTAAATGATTTTTCGATTATATCAAAAATTACGTAGAGATGGACGAGTGGTGATATATAAATCATGATAGTTGATGCACGTTTCATAACTAAAAATATATTATAGATCCCGGTCTGTTAGGTATGACCTATGATGTTGGATACGATCAACTTTAAACAATTTTACAAGAAATTCATTATTTTTAACAGGCTTTCTGTATCTCGCTCGTTGTAAATAAATACTAGACATTACATTTAAAAAATAAAATTAGTTTCCCATATACCCCACCATCTTGAAACTTTAATCCGGCATTAATAAGGAACAAAAAAAAAAAAAACATCTGCACAGTATACAAACGGAACTCAAACTTAAAAATTCTTATTTTCAATAATATAGTTACATCCGCAACACATACATACATAATATAAACAGAGCTACAAGAGAAAAATCTCTTTCAAGAAAGTTTCAATTATATAAAATTCATCGTTGATTAAACATCATTCATCTTAGTTAAATTGAGTTGAGTCAACATGATGTATTTTTTATTTTTATTTTATGTTTTTCTTCATCTCAAGAAACAAGATTCCACATCCAATATATTTAATGAGAATGTTATTGATTTCTGTTTGTGCTTGAATTCTAACGGAATGATTAAACAAAAAAAATAAAATCAAAAAAATGCTCTCCACTAAAATTGTTAAATCGTATTGGGTTGTGGAAAGGCGTAAAAGTTTTTTTTTCTTTTGTTAGCACTAAGCTATTGAATAGAATGCCAAAATGTTAAAATCTAAAAAAAAAAAAATCTTAAATTTGCCCTGAATATGTTTTTTTTATTTTTACATACAATGACTTTTAATAGTTTTGTATGTATACGTATCTATGGGGTATATACATACATAAAATCTTAAAGAATTTAAGCAAAGTAAACGTTCAATTTAACTTTTTCTATTAAAATTTTGTTTTTTAGTTAGGTAAACTTTTAGTTTTACAGTCGACAGGTTTATAAAAAAAACAAAAAAAAAAGGATTATACAATTTTAAAAAGAAAGTGAGGTGCAGACCATTTCTTGACGTTCTTTCTTCTTTACCGGATTAGTATATGCAAGAAAATTCTTAACCATGAATTAAGTGATCCTTTCTAGGATGGAAACATTTCAGAATTTTTGAAAATTAATAAAATTTGTGGAACGTATATTCGATTTGTGGAACGTATAACTTTTTTTTTCTTTTCGAGCGTTATTTTTAACATAAGTTCCACATTTTTTCCCCCTGCAATTATCAAAAAGCTTCATATAATCTCATGAAACATTTGGAACATAATGTGGATCGAATTTTTAGTTAGCGAGTTATTGAATAAATTGGCCCAGTCTAGGATTCAATTAATTTGCGAGAAACTATTATCTAAGTATTGTGGAAGCTATTGTTTTTTAGGCCTTGTCTATCACAAAAGCGCGAACATGGTGTGTGTAGTTTCGAAAATATGAAGAAATAAAATTAATTAACAATTAGAACGATTTTTGGATTTTATCACAAAATAATTGTGCTCACAAACAAATTGGAAGTTGTCGGAATTTGATACCTACTTTAAAATGTTCAGAATTAGTAAAATTTCCAAATATGAGAATGTAATGAGAAATAATATTTTTGACAAATTTCAGAATTCGAGTATCAAAAAAATTAAATTTTACAATAGCTAGGCGATGGCAATTTCGTAGACCTTCTTACTTTCAGATTTTGAAAGGCGTATGGCAAAGTTTTCTTATTTAAATTATATAGAAATTCAATTTAATTTTTCTATGAATAAATTACATCTGATTGAAATTTTAAAATAAAATACAAATTTAAATTCTGGAAAAATGTAAAATTTTTTTTTCATTTAGAAAATGAGAAATACGTTAGTTCTAAAATTAACAAAATTGGGTTAAAACATTAGAGCCATTTCAGCATTGGTTGAAAATTGGAATTCTGGAATTTGTTTTGACTTTAATTTTCTACATTAATTTGAAAATACATAATTTTAGAATTTTGAATATTTTCCCAAATTTGGCACGAACTGGTATTAATTTATATTTTTCAGAATTTGCCAAATTTGTGATATGTTGCTTGGCATTTCCTGATAAAACTTGTCCTAATCAGCCTGCGGAGTCATATTGAGTAAATTTCAAACAAGTCCTGAATTTTAAGAAGTTAAATGGATTTTAAATTTAAAAATATTTTTATGAATGAAAAGAAGTATTTAATTTTTACAATTTGTAATTTAAATATTGGATATTAAAATGCGGCTGGCAGCTGGCATTCGTGCCTTGTATCCTCTAAGGCCACTGCTGAAATCTGAACACTTATCAAGTGCCGTAGAGCTGAAGCTTTACAAAACGTTGATCGGGCGCTGATGGATGAGTACGAGAGATGGCTCCTTACATTTGAGAGAAGAATCATTCGTGTGATTTACGGCCCAAAACGCAAAATAGATGGTACATACCGAGCTCTGTACAATATCGAGATCAGAGATCTGATGAAGATTCTCGATACTGTACATGAAGTAAGATCTCAGCCAGTACGCTGGCTCGGTCACGTTCTGCGTGCTGATCCGGAACGAATTGTGCAGAGCACAAAGTCTGAAAGGAGGGCCACCATATGGTAGACGCAGAGGTCGTTGCAGGCGACGATGGCTCCACGATGTAGAGAACGACTTAGCCCCTTCAGATTGTCTTAGACTAAAATTTTAGAAATTTATCTTTACAATTTTAGGTTGTATTGAATTTAGAATTTCTTAATTTTTCAAAATTCCACAGAACATTGAGAAGGCATTTTATTGTAGTTTCCAAATTAGTGAAATATAACGAGAGATACAAATTTTAATAAATTTCAAAATTTGTAGAATTTTCATGTTTCTCTGAACTTTTTTTTTTTTTAATTTTATGGTTGAATATTGAGCTAAGTTTGCTATATTTTGTTTTTAAACTCTAGATAACACTTTTAAATTTTCGAAACAAATTTGTCTTCACCAGCCTTAAAGTCTATTAAATTTCTCCCATTAAATAATTTTCGAATTCCATTAAATGTTAAAATCTCTCATTTTGGAATTTCTTCAAATTTAAAAATTTTTTATCATGTGATTATCACAAAAAATATAAAAATTTTGTATCTATAATTTGTTCGTTTGTAATTTAGATTTAAACAGTTTAACTCTTGTATTTAAAGAACCACGAATACTGAAAATTTAAGAATTGTAAATTTCAAATTTCAAATTTATGGTTTGAGAATTTTTAAAATTTTTTTCGTAAATTTTAATTAAAAATTAATTGGCTTATGAAGTTTCTTCCATTGAATGTTAACAAACACACATATATACATTTTGAAATAGTAATTTTTCAACTTTGATATCGACTTTTGAGAATAAAAATTGTTAGGCAGTAGGGAGTTCAGATCAGCATTGTTTCAACCAAAATATATATTTTAGAATTAAGACTGGCTTACAATTTTTCAGTGAGATAGAATTCATCATCAAGCAATGCTGTGTATACATATAGTCCAAATACAAAACATTACATACAAAGTGTTCACCATATGATACCGACAAAATAATTATTCGTTCATATATAAATAATGACATCGAAATAATTATGTAATAATCTAACGAATAAAAAATAATAAAAAAAAACAGGTCACAAAAAAATTTAAATCGCTCTTTAAGCATATTTAATTAAAAAAATATTAAAATTAATTTTTAGTAATAGCAGCGCACTAAAATAAAAAATTGATGGGAATAATGAAAATATTCTAACAGGTAAATTCGTTCCTAAACGTTTCCCATAATTTTAATGGGTCATTAAAAAAAAAACAGAGAACACAAAAAAAATATTTAATTTAATTAATTTGGCATTTTAGATATGTACTCGTATATGTATATATAAGTTTAAAAAAAAAAATTATAATGTTACTAATTACATGATTTTACATCTTACATACCTGTTGTCTCGGATTACAATGATTTTCAAAACTTAATATCACAGGAAAATCGGATGTTTTGAATGCACTCTCCGCAATCGCCTCGAGCACATCTTTTGCGTATATTTCTGGTACAAATGTGTACCCGTGTACGATAACCGGTTCCTCGGTTCGACCATTCCAAAAATCAAGTTCAACGCACCGACAACCCGCCAACAGGGCTTGCCGATAAATTTCCACCGAACTTTTACCGGTCAACTGGTGCCCCGTCAAATACGTATTATGCGATGAATTAATAAAATAGTGTGACATGGGTTGATCCATATCGTCGCACAGATCTAATTGATTCGGTGCCATTATCGGATTATCTTCGGACATTAAATACCGTAGAAATCCATCAAAACTTAGTTGACCTTTTTGTGCGTTAAATTTATTCGGCTCATATTCGTGTATAATATCTTTGGCGCGGGCAGGATTGGCATACGGATACAGGATTTCATTTAGCCGCGGATCACGTTGTGTTTTATTTAGAAAATCGACAAACTGTGAGGTGGACATTAGTCGTCGTTTTCCCGATCCAACTCTGCAACAATAACATAAATAATTAATTTGTCGGTTTTGTGCGTTCCTCCTATATATACTTACAATTCATCGAATATTTTTTCAACTTCAACACGTTGCGTTAGATTTTTGTATAAATTAAAAAAATCCTCAAATTGAAATTTTGATGGTGGTAATACATCACCTTTACCAGATGGTAAACCAGATACATCTAATGCCTTTTCGACTCGCCTTCTATCATCCTTGTTTTGGGCAAATTGTTTTATGATGCTGCAATAAAATTACCAAAAAAAAAAGATAAAATAAAAGTGTTAAGAGATAATAATTTTTTGATAGCGCACAGCTCGTGTTTATATAAGTTTAATGGCGTATCCTGGATAATTAATTTTTTTTTATTTACGAGAGTTTCGATTAATTTGATTGTTCACTTCTTACGAGTATAATATATGTAGCATACATACAGGTATATCAGGTATGTGAGTGGAAAAAAAATGTTTCTTGAATACCATACCTTTCAGTCTCCATATTGAATTATTTTGTTTTATTATTAATGAAATCCTCTAAGGATTTTATGTACATACAGTAATGTATCCTTTTTGATATTAATTTATTGTCGAACGTTTTATTTAAACAATATTTTCCATGGTTAAATTACTTTTTAGGTGGAATTTATTTCGAATCCTAAATAGTTAAATTAATAACAAACAAAATTGTGGAACCTATTTAATTTTATAAAATTATCTCAAAGTTCGGTTTCCGATTCGAGAAGACACGCAAATTGTGGAACTCTTATGTTTAACGTTACAACTGAGAATTATGCATAACATTTGGTAGTAGTCATGGTACTTGAGTAGAAGGTGACCCCTATTGATTATATTCCGTATGATCTGTATATGGGTACCGTGTTGATAACGTTAATATTATTGAATACAGATAATTATCATTAAGAATTTAATTTGGATAGAGGACCTTAAAACTCCAGTTTGCATGTGGGATTAGATTTGATGCTATACAAGAAGAACACAACACCTAAACAATTTTAATTAAGCCAAACTTAAATTTTTATTTTATTCATCCTTAATCAATAATGAATAAATTTTCTTACATTTATTTATTTCTTATTTGTTATAAATAATTTTATATATTTCGTATCCAGCAGAATGTATATAGTACATAGAATGTATTGAAAATATTGAAAAATTGAATTTCTTTAGGAAATTGTCAGGAAATTGGGTTACAAAAAAAAAAAAAAAAATAATAAAAAACTTTTATACAATAGCGAGCTTTTTTTATCATATTTTGTTGCACAAATAAAATAAAAAATTATTGATTTTATTTATTATCATCCATATAGTACGCAGAGAGATATAGATGAAAATATCTTTTATTACTTAGTTTGTTATAGAAAAATCATGAAAATAATCTGATTACGAGAGTTCAAGTTGTTGAGGTCGTAATGCATAAATTAAATAATACTAAATCCAATATGGTACAATATAATTTAAAAAAACTAAAAAAAATCTAAATCAAAACGAAATATCAATTATATTTAGACAAAAAACCATATACTACACACTCTTTTCCCAGAGTCAAATGAGGAAAATTTGTGGAACATTTTTTTGTTCCCAAGCACAAAAATAAATAGAATAAATTAACAACCAAAACATATAAATAATCTGGGAAAATAATAAATTTGTTAGTTTTTTTGTTTTTGTTTTGTTAAAAAGGATTTATTATATTCATCATGTGTACACGAGAAGTATATGTTGTATATGTCCTAGCTGGTATTGTATGTATAGTATATGCAAAAAAAGTTAAATCATGGAAGTCTTGACTCTTGACAAATGTGTTAAGAGATTTTCGGGTACACAAAAAATAAATGAAAGTTAGAATTATATATTTTGCTTGGGGATGAGAGCAATGGGTATACATAATTATGTGCTGGCTCGATTATAAATTTTAATTTCATGTGGAATGAGATTTAGAGCTTCAAAAAGATAACAAAACTATTCGTATAAAAGTATTTTAGAAATTAAAACTAAACTATTTTTGGCAACTTTGAGTATTTAGTTTAAATAATTCTTTGTTAAAATAACAGACAACTTTGAGAAGTCAAAATGACAATTTTTAATTTTACAGTATTTAAAGAGTCCATCTCACTAAAAATAGAAAAAACTGTGAATCTCTACAAAACAGAATTATCAGAAATTTAGAAAATTCCAAATTTTAATACTCGGGAATTGAACTGAGAAAATATATTTTTTCGAAATTCAAAACTTCAAAAATTTTAAAAATCAAAATGATGTTCAGAATTTGAAAATTTTATTGATTTATATTTGAAAAAATTTGGGAAACTGATAAATTCAAAATTTCAATAATTAAAAAATTTATAAAATCAAAAACTCCAAAAATTATGACATCTTTCATTTTTATGAATTTAGAAAGTGCAGGAAAGGACCTCTAAAATTTAGAACTAAATGTTCAAGTGTCAAAAATTTAGAAATTGAGAATTTGATAAATTCTGAAATTTACAAATTTGAATAGAAACTATCAAAGTTACAAATTTAGAAACTACAGGGCCAAATTGAGATGAAAAAAAAAAATCATTAATTAAGAATTCCGGTTGAAATGATGAAAATTTAAAAATAGAAACACATTATTTGTTGGTAGTTCTGGTATTTTGTTATTAGGAATTTCAGGAATTATACAAATTGTACTGTTGAAAAATTTACAAACAATATTATGAAAAGGCGAAATTAGAATTAGCAGAAGCTATAAGAACCAGTAATAGGAAATCAGAATAATTAGAAATTATGAAATTGATAAGCTCAGAAAATAAAAATTTAAAATGTAATATTTTTAAAAATTCAGAAATTCTGCATATTTAAACTTATATAGAAATTAGGATATTCTGAAAATCCAGATATTTTGTTTGAAAAATTGATAAATTATAAAATATAAATTAATAAATTTAGATATTCCAAAAATTCGAAAATTAAATTATTAATTTGGAAATTTAGCAAATCAGTTTTTAAATCCGTAATTTAGGGATTTGAGTTTAAATTTCAAGTTTTGAAATTAACATTTTTAGCTGTTCTGAAAAAAATGCAAAATTAGAAATGCATTAGTTGATGTCTAAATTTAACCATTCATATTTTACAAATTCTAATATTGCGAAGTTGAGATATTTAAAAATAGGCTAATTATAATTTCAAGGAAATTTAGAATTGTTAAATTTCAAAATTCATTAATTTATAAAATCAGAAATAAAATAAAATAAAATGTAGAAACTGGGAGTATGTAGTATTAATTTTGAAAATTTAGAAAATCCGAAATTACGAAATTGATAAACTCAAAAATTCAAATATCTGGAAATTAAAAAATTCTCAAAGCAAAGTTCAAAGTTTTTTAAACTCAGCGAATTTTAGTAATTTTAAAATATCGATACTTCAAAAAATATAGAAATTGAGAAATCCAGAAAAAACTGAAATTGAAAATCTGTTTGAAAAATTGATGAATTCAATTTGGAAATGCAGAATTTAAAATTAAAAAAATTTTAAATTGAAATAATTCTAAATATTAATAGAAATAAAAATTTTATAAATAAATAGAAATAAAAATTTTAATTTTTGATATTTTACAACCTTCAGATGTTTAGAAAATGAGGGTATTTAAATATTGATAAAACCAAAAATTTTTCGTTTATTAATTAAGAATTTCAAATGTTGAGAAATTTTAAAATTAAGAGATGGAAGAAAAATTTCGAAAATTTCGTAATTTAATTAAAAAAAAAAATTAAAAATTAAAATTGGGCGGATTACTCCAGCACTCAATGCCACTAATGGGCCTACGGTGCAATACCTGGACAAACACAATTTTGTTTATAAATACAAAAAATTAAAATTCAGAAATTCAGAAATTTACATTTTACAGATGTTGCATAGTTTAAGGTTTCGAAAATTCGTGAAATTATTATTTGCGAAAAACAATTATCATTTTGTTGAGAAAATTAATAAATTCAAAAATTTGGAAAAACTGAAATTCAATGATTCAAATTTTCAAAAATTCGATAAGTTGATATATCGAAATTTAATAAATAATTAAAACAAATTTGGAATTTAGAGATTGAAAAAATTCCAAAATTCCAAAATTTTAATATAAAATATAAAAGTTAGAAATTTGGCAAACCTCAGATGTTAGAAAAATAAATTGGAGTATTTAAACAATGATAAATTCTGAAATTTCTTAATTTAGAAATTAAATTGTACTTGGAAATAGCAAAATTTGATATATATTTCAAAAAGTTTATTAATTTAGAACAAATATTTAAAAATTCAAAATTTTAAAATGCTGGCGGTTAGAAATCCGGAAATTAGGATATAGATAAAAAAATTAAATTAAGATAAACATAATTTTTAAATTTAAAAATTCTGGAATTTCCGATATTGGAAATCCGAAATTAAAAAATCGGGACATTTACAAATTTAGAGATTATAAAAGAAAATTGATATATTCATAAGTTGATGATCCCAGCAGTTTAAAAATTCAAGAAACAAATGCTTTAGATTTAGAACTCAGAAATTCAAAAATTACGAAATTTAAGAAACAGATTCTAAAAATTCGGAAATTTACATTCTGATATTACAAAAATCAAAGTTGTTAAATTGAAAATTTGTTTGAGAAATGATAAATTTGAAAATTCAATCGAGCAACTATTTTTTTATTAAATTTTATAATTTGTTTAATATTTCGATAGATTAAGAACCTAAGAATTAAATCGACAATTTAGAAATTGAGAATATGATAAATCCAGAAATTCAAAACTGCAAACATTTTAATAAAATTATGAAAAATACCAATTTCCTGTCATACAACGCATTCTAACTAGGCATTCTAGAGTTTCAGAATTATGAAATAAATAATTTCAGAAATTAAATACAATGTAGCAACTGGAAGTAGTATTATAAGTGAAAATTTAGAAAATCCGATATTACGAAATTGAAAAACTCAAAAATTAAAAAATCTGGAAATATCCATAAAAATCAGAAATTAATTTAATTTGGAAATGCAAAGTTCAATGATTAAAAAAATTTCAAATTGAAAAAAATCTAAATATTCAAAAGAAATTAAAATTTTAAAATTTCGAAATTCTTGAATTTATTAATTAAATTAAGAATTTCAGACACTTAAAATATTGAAATATTTAAAAATTTAGAAGCTTTGATAATGTAATAAAAATATTATTTTTGTTTATAAATACAGCTGGTAATTAAAAAAAATATACAGAAAATCTAAAATTGAGAAATCCAGAAATTTACATTTTACAATTTCAGATGTTGCATAGTTTAAAGTTTCGAAAATTCATGAAATTAATATTTGCGAAAAATATTAAAAATTAACATTTTGTTTAGAAAATTAATAAATTCAAAATTCTGAAAAAACGGAAATTCAATGATTCATATGTTCAAAAATTCGAAAATTTGATATATCGAACTTTAAGAAATATGTAATTAAAACAATCAATTTAGAAATTGAGAAAATTCTTAAATTCAAAAATTTTAATAAAAAATATAAAAGTTAGAAATTTGGTAAACTTCAGATGTTAGAAAAATAAATTGGGGTATTTGAAAATTGATCAATTCTGACTGCTTAATTTAGAAATTTAGAAAATCAGAACGGTTGAGGAATTTTTGGTTCCAATAATTCAGAAAATTTAGATCTTGAGATGTATATAGTTGTACTTAGAAATATCAAAACTAGACATTTTGTTTGGAAATTTGAAAATTTTTAAATTCAGAAATCCAACTATAAAATAGCCAAATTGGGAACTTCAGAACTTCCAAAATTCAGAAAAATGAACAATTTCAAAAATTCAGAAATTTAAACATTGATAAATTTAGTAACTGATAACGAAACAATTAATTAATTAAGAACAAATATTAAAAAATTCAAAATTTAAAAGAAATATAATTTCTAAAATATAGAAATTCTGGCATTTTAAAAATGAAACAAAAGCTTTAAATTTAAAAAATCAGAATTTTAAAAATTCTGATTAAGATTTTTACTCTTGAAATTATCTTTCAATCTAGATTAGAAATTATGAAATTGATGAAATCAAAAATTCAAAAATTACGAAATTTAAGAAATAAAATCTAAAAATTTAGCAAAATCAGAAATTTAGAAATTCAAAGTAAATTAACTAATTTTGTAAACCAGAATATCTATAGTTGCCAAATTTCGAAATAAGGAAAATGGATTACACCCGAAATTTTAAAATTATCTTAAAAATTCGGAAATTAACTTTTAAAAATTCCGATATTAGAAAAATCAAAGTTGTTAAATTGCAAATTTTCAAATTTTTCATTTTATCGAACTCTTATTTATTTATTAAATTTACATAAATTTAATAATTAATATATATAATAAATATATAATTAATTCAGAAATTGAGAATATAATAAATTCAGAAATTCTAAACTTAAAAATGCCAATTTTTAATAAAATCATGAAAAAAAAATTGGGTATCTAAAATGGATCTGTAAATTTAGGAAAATCATAATTAAAATGATTAGAAGTTAAGATTTTCGGCTTGCATTTTTATTATCAATATTAGAAATCTAAAAGAACATCTAAATTAGAAAACTTATTAAAAATAAACTGACCGTTTTCTACCGATTTTTCCCAAAGATACAAAACGTCTCTCTGGCCTAATATATAACCAACCATGGTTCGCTGTAACAAGCTATTACTTCAATATGTATGTATTTTTAAAATTATGTTGCTAATTTAATTAACTTTAAACCTTCGAGCTAAAAACAAAAGAAAGTATTTTCGAAACAATATTTCCCATTTCCTTGAACGGGTTGTAGCCATACAAATATTTAAAACCAAACAAGGTAAATGTACACAGCCATACATAATACATTTTACTGGGGTTTTCAAATTATTTTTTAATCTTATGAAAATATATTTTTCATTAAAATGAAAAATAAAAAAAACTTTTCCACATTTTACTGTGACATTAGTTACTACATTGTTGATTACACACTCGTGGTTAACTTCCCTAATCTGAAAAGTAAACTTTGTTTTGTTTAAAGTTAAACGAAAAATAAAAATTTCGTGTCATACAAGGCGTTCTAAACTGGGCGTTCTATGGTTTGAGTATTTTAAAATAAATAATTCCAGAAATTAAATAAAATGTAGAAGCTGGGAGTAGTATTAATTGTGGAAATTTAGATAATCCGAAATTACGAAATTGATAAACTCAAAAATTCAAAAATCTGGAAATTAAGAAATTCTCAAAGCAAAAATTAAAAGTTAAAAAAAAACAGCAAAATTTAGTAATGTTAAAATATCGATAATTCGAAAAATATAGAAATTGAGAAATTCAGAAAAATTTGAAATTAAAAATTTATTTGAAAAATTGATGAATTCAAAAATTTAGAAATGCAGAATTTTAATGATTAAAAAATATTTAATGATTAAAAAATTGAAAAAATTCTAAATATTCAATATAAAAAAAATTAAAAATTTCAAATTTTGTAACCTGAGATGTTTAGATAATGAGAGTATTTAAATTTTGATAAAAACAAAATTTTTTAATTAATTAAGAATTTCAAATGTTGAGAAATATGAAAATTTAGAAATGGAAACAAAATTTTTGAAATTTCGAATTCATTAATTAAATTAAGAATTTCGGGAAGTTAAAATATTAAAAAATTTAAAAGCTTTATAAAAATAATATTTTTGTTTATAAATACTACTGGTATATATACGGGAAATTTAAAATTGAGAATTCAGAAATTTTAAACTATAGTTTCGAAAATTTTTGAAATTAATATTTGCAAAAAACATTAAAAAATCTCATTTAATTTAAAAAATTAATAAATTCAAAAATTTGAAAAAACTGAAAATCATTTGTTCACAAAATCGAAAAGTTGATATATCGAAATTTAAGAAATAATTAAAACTAATTTAGAAACTGAGAAAATTCCGAAATTAAAATTTTTTAATATAAAATATAAAAGTTAGAAATTTGGCATACTTCAGTTGTTAGAAAAATAAATTGGGGTGTTTAAAAATTGATAAATTCAGAAACTTAGACTTTGATAAATTTGAAAAAATTGAAAAAGATTAAATTTATTAATTTAGAACAAATATTTAAAAATTCAAAATTTTAAAATGCTGACGTTGGGAAATTCGGAAATTTAGATATGAAAACATAATTTCTAAAACTTCTGGCATTTTCGATAAAAGAAATGCGAAATTTACAAATTTTCAGATTGTAAAATTGATATGTTCAAAAATTGATGATCCCAGCAGTTTAAAAATTAAAGAAACAAAAGCTTAGACTTAAAATATCAAAAATTGAAAAATTGGGAGATTTATAAATCAAAATCTAAAAATTTAACAAAATTAGAAATTTAGAAATTCAAAAGTAAAATTTTAAGCTTTATAAGAAAAATTAACTAATTTAGAAATTCAGAATTTCTATAGTTGCCAAATTTCGAAATAAGGAAAAGTAAATTCCAATCGTTTAGGGTTAAGAAATTTTAAAATCTAAAAAAGTCGGAAATTTACATTTAAAAATTCTGATGAAATGATAAATTTGATAATTTAATCGAGCAACTATATTTAAAATTCGGGTATCTAAAATGTATCTGAAAATTTACGAATATCATAATTAAAATGTTTAGAAGTTAAGATTTTCGGCTTGTCTCTTTATTATCAATATCAAAAATCTAAAAGAACATCTAAATTAGAAAATATTTTAAAAATAAACTGACCGTTTTCTACAGATTTTGCCCAAAGATATAAAACGTCTCTCTGGCCTAATATATAACCAATCACGGTTTGCTGTAACAAGCTATAACTTCAACATACAATGTTGCTAATTTAATTAATTTTTAACCTTCGAGCTACAAACAAAAGAAAGTATTTTCGAAACAAAATTTCACATTTCCTTGAACGGGTTGCACCCATGTAAATTTACCATACAAATATTGAAAACCAAACAAGGTAAATATACACAGCCATACGTAATACATTTTACTGGGATATTCTAATTATTATTTAATCTTATGAAAATATATTTTTCATTAAAATTAAAAATAAAAAAACTTTTCCTCATTTTACTGTGACATTAGTTACTACATTGTTGATTACACGTATACACTCGTGTTTAACTTCCCTAATCTGAAAAGAAAACTTTGTTTTGTTTAAAGTTAAACGAAAAATAAAAATTTCCTGTCATACAAGGCGTTCTAAACTTTTGTTTTTGTTTTTATTTTTTTTAAATTTTATTTAATTTAAAACTTTATATACTAACTGATAAGAAAGTTTTGCCTTGTCATAATTTGCTGCTAGTTTATAATTTTAATGTAAGAGAGTACAGCTACAAAACGAATCGGTGCGGAGATAAATATCAACGTTGTATAAATAAAGAAAATTTATTTCTTCATTTCTCTCCGCAGTTAAAGATGAATAATTTCCCCAAAAAAATGAAAACATTGTAAAGCAAACGTCTTTAATTTAATGACAATGGCGTACACACACACACACACCACACGAATTGTCAATATATACGTAAACACAATAAAAATGCTGAGATAATATCTTAACTTATGCTTAATACTCGTATATATATACACCTTTCTTCTCGGTACATTAGAATGGGAACCCATTTATTTGTGGTTATCCTTTTATTTTTTACCGTATACATCCCTACCTTTTACATTACTATGGTTTCTCTCTGGTGAATGAAAACCAACATATCTCCCTCGTTCCTATATTATATATATATATACATATACTTAACATATACATATACATACAAAGAAGGAAAATGAAAAGGAAATTTGTGATTTTTTTGTCTTGGTCCTTGTGTATACGAACGTATGTACGTAGCTTTTGAATATTTGCACACACAACACAGTTGGATATAAATTAAAAAAAAAAAATAACAAAATTATATTAAGGCGACGATCATTGGAAGAGTTTTTGTGTTTTTTATTGGATGATTCATTGTGGCTGATTTTATGTGTTCGCCCCGCAATTCTACTTTGGTTGTCAAATTAATATATTAGATAATTCACAGTGATTTGTGATGTTGACCATTTTTTATTTTGTTTGAGACAGCCAATTTAACTTTTCGGAGCCAAGCAAATGATTTAAAATATTAAAATAATTTCGGACAGTTACAATTTTTATAGTAAAAGCTCATTTCATGAAATAAACGTGTTTGGCATTTACAGCATAAAATTTAGCGGAAAGCTCAATTCCTTAATTTCAAAGAATCCATTCTTTATTCTCGTTCTATATCACCCAAAACAATTTCCGGTTGAGTGTTGTAAAAAAATATAATTTTTCACTCTATATATAGAAAAGCTTTTTCTATCCAATTTCCAAACTTTCAATTTTCTAAAGATTGTTAAATGAATTAATTTCATTTAAAGATTAAATTGTCTATATTGTCTAGACATTTGATTTTTTTCTATCGAAAGTAATTCATCTCTTGTATTTGTGTACTATACTATGTACAAAATATATAGACCATATTGGTATTGTTTTATAAAAAAAAAATTAAAGAATTGCTTTTGCCAAAACACTCCCCCAGTATGTACTCAAAAACGAGAAAAAAATCTATAAAAATACTTTTCATATCGTTGAAGCTTTTACATTGTTTAAATTTTTTTTTTAATAAGAAACGGAGTGCACACCCGCCTCGACACAGTGAACATAATTTTAAGCAAAATCCTGGAAAGGGTCGCTGCTATAATATACATAATATAATTTCTTTAAAAGCACAATTTAATTTTTTTAAATTGATAAATTTTACAACGGCACACAAGCACACACAGAGGGAAACCGAGTAGATCGTTAAAAAAATCTTATCGTGTATACGTTTTTATTTCACAACGATGACGATGTCCATTTTAATTTAATTGTGTATATCCTTTTTTATATTATTTTTATGGACAATAGCACTATTAAACATCAATGTAATGTAAGACGTAAAGAACCCTTTCAAAAAAAAAAAAAAAAATTGTTACAATGATATGCCAGAGAGTGGTGTGTTTATGGGTGGTGTTTCATCGCACATTGCGATGTCAGCACAAGATTTAATTTTATGACGAGATAATTAAATTTTTTGGTGTTGCGTAATTGTTTTTTTTTTGTAATAATAGACGGGTTAGTTTATGTACAGCGCCTGTTAAAATCGGTCTGAAACATTTCAAAATCATATTATTCAGGTATCGTGTTGCCACATAATAATGATAATCGTATATGTATAGGTAGATAAGCACACGAAGAGCTATAAAATATATTTATCTGATTGGCAGCAAAGATGTAAGAAAACTCCTGGGAAAATATTCAAATTTTCATATTTTGTTTTTCCTTATTCGAATTCGTGATTTGTCATCACGAACAAGGTATTTTGAATTATTTGAATTTATTTTTAGTTTCATAGTTATACTTGAGATGTTAGATTGAATTTTATTTACTTTAATTTTATTTTTTTCTAAAGTTGGGAATTTGAAATTAGATTTGAGATTTACTGTGTGCATGCAAGTTTCGTTAAGCATCATCATATTTTACTTGCAAAAAACTGTTGTCATATATTATTTATCCTAAATTTTATTAAAATTTTTGATTTAAAAGCGTTTGGTTTCAGTAAGTATGAGCTTTTAATGAATCTTCAAATTATATCATCAAACAAATGGAGAATTATCAAACGGACGATTTCGTCCATAACATTAGATTTACGATCAACTCAAGAGTAGTTTGTATGAAAGTATTTGTAGAGCTTTTAAATTATTAATTCTAAAAATACATAAACTAAAAAATGTTCAATTACAACTAAATATTTATGTTAAAAATTAGATTATAGTCAAAATAAATCGACGCGATTTTATTTTATCCAATTTTTTCGAATACATTACATTTTGAGCTTTTCTACCAATTAAACAAAACAAATATTAAAAACTCAATAATTCTGTTTGAAATCATACCGGTGCTTCAACAATAGGTTCTTAACAGCATCAACATTTTTTACTTTTAAATATTAAAGCTTTTATCATTAAATCGACCATTAAATTAATGAAAGCTTTTATGAGTAAATAAGTGAAATCATCTATTAATGAACTTGTGTGGAAACCATAAAAAAAGCTAGCTCACATCATCGTAAGATTATAGTGATAGGATAAAATTTCATTTGGCTTTATCAACAAACTTTTATGTTAAGAATTTTGGGTTATCTTCTTCATGGTAATAAATTCCTACCATTTAGAATTTTATGTGCTACGAATTACAAACTATTAAGTTCTACGATAAATGATTTTAGAAGAATATATATATAAATCCGAGCTTTTATTTAAAAGCATTCATCATTAATATATCATGATATTTATTTAGCTTTCGTCAAATAAAAGGTTTATGTTTCAATTTGAATGAGCTTTTAAGGAATGTTCAAATTAAATTATCGACAATCCTGAAAGAATCTAATTTTATCAAACGAAAGCTTTTTCGAGCTAAAATTTCGTTTGTTCTCAATATTGAGCTTTTCTTTGTTATACAAAATACGTAATCCGACAGCTTAACAGGACTTAATGACAGGTAATGGTAGACCACGTTCTATTTTTCTTTTGAAAGAAATATTTTAAGAGCTTTCGATTATAATTAAAAATTTCATAATTGAACTAATTTATTTTAAAAGCTTCCATTGTGTTATAGTTCATAAATTTTTCATTAGCATTGCTATAAGTAAAAGCTTTTAAAAAGTCTAATCCAGGAACCGTAGCTTCTTGATGGTGCTGTCTCTGATCTGGACTGCAATAATAGCAGTTTCTTCTGTAAGATGAATCTTTGATTTTTAATAATTCCTGCATTAAGCTGGTACTCGCTTCAGTTTATTTGCCGTATGATTCTGCCCTATCTGCTCCTTCCGAGGAGCTTACTGATCTTGTGTTATGGCGCAAGTATAAGCACATCCCTATGGTGATTGGATGTGATGCTAATGTTCATCATACGATTTGGGGTAGTGCGAACATTAATCATAGGAGACCTTATTTTTTCAATTACATAAGCTCATCTGAGCTTGAGGTTCTTAATCTAGGCTCCGAGCCAATTTTTATTAATTCTGTTCGGTGTGAGGTAATTGACATCAGTTTGTGCTCTATGTCTTCCATTGACTTAATTTCTGATTGGAGAGTGACGGATGATATTCTCATCTCTGATCACAGGTGTATTTCGTTTAAGATTAACCCTAAACGGCCGCTGCTACACCCTTATCGCACGGGGACTTTTTTCTCGGGGAAAATTTGGTCGAATAAAGACATTAAGGTACACACGTCCTCTTATAGTCATCCAAAAAACTCGGAACAAAGAAAATCCGCGGGGAAACTGAAACACAAAGCTAAAAACTCCAATCGACAAATGGATTGTGATATTTTAAAAGCTTTGGGTAAGAATGACGTTTGTCGACTCGAAACTTTTCGTCTACCTGAGGGTCATCGAGAAGTTAATGAGCTGCTTTTGTTTGTTCATTTTCCTGGTTGGGATTTTGTCAACTAAGATGATGTTACTGCCGATCTCAATAAGATTTCTTCTGCGGCTCCTGATTGGGACTTGGCTCATAAGCTGATCAATCACGATGTCTTTGCACTTAATAAAGCTGGTGGACCTGATGGTATTTTCCATGCTGAATTGCAGCATCATGGCTTTATTTGTTTTACCTTTTCCAAGC
The DNA here is from genome assembly GCA_951394425.1 of Tipula unca. Lineage (NCBI taxonomy): Eukaryota > Metazoa > Arthropoda > Insecta > Diptera > Tipulidae > Tipula > Tipula unca. The sequence continues at coordinate 189,481,451 of OX596381.1, forward strand.
GGGCATTGCTTTTAGGATTGTTCCAAAATCCTGGAGCAGGAGTAAAGTTATTTTTATTCCGAAAGCTGGGAAGAACGATTATCCGGACCCAAAGTCTTATCGGCCTATTAGTCTGTCCTCCACATTTCTTAAAGCGTTAGAAAGAATCGCCGATAGATTTATTAGCATGCAACAACCTTACAGAATTGGTAAGTCCAGTGAAACGTCCTTACATGAACTTGTTACAAGGATTGAAAGACCCCTCAATAGTAAGGGGTTTCTTGTATATAGGTATACTTTCGTGGACAAAGCGGGAGCGTTTGATAGTATTTCGTTTGCTATATACGATTACTAATGCCCTACCGATTTTGGTATTAATCGCACCATTGTCATGTGGATTGAATACTTGCTCAAGGCTCGCATTGAGGAGGCTGAGCTGGACGACGTGACAATTTCTCTCAAAGTTGCCAAAGGCTGTCCTCAGGGAGGTGTGCTTTCCCCTCTGCTCTGGCTTTTGGTAATTGATGAGTTTTATTCAGCTGCAGAAATCTGGCTTCATTACATAGAGTATCCTGATGATCTTGTTTTAAAAGTATCGGGTAAACACCTGAATGTCTTATTTGACTTTACCCAATATGTCTTAACTATTGTGGAGGCATGGTTCGTTGATCACGTCAACCCATCTAAGACTAATTTAGTTATCTTTACTAGGTGCAGATATACTCTGGACCCGTTCCTAAACTTTTTGGAAAACCGATTACCAGATGTGACCAAGTCAAGCACCCTAGTGTTATCCTAGATAGCAAACTCTCCTGAAAATATCATTTTGATTGCAACTTCAGAAAGCTTCTGCCATATGTTGGCAATTAAGAAGAGCCTTTGGGAAATCCTGCGGTCAACACTCAGGATGCTGCCTTTCATATACAAATCACTGGTCTTATCGATACTATCATTTGCTTGTATCGTGTGGTATAGGGAAATAGGTAAAATTTTAAAAATTTTACTTCATTTTTACTTTTCCAGAAATTGATATGGTTAACGAAAGATTACTTCCCGAATTTAACTTTTCCAATTTATTCTCGGTGGTATATCCATCAAGGGATCTGTGGATTTCGGAGGATTTTCTTCTTGTCTTCTTTTCGGATGGTTCTTGCTTTTATCTCAGTGCTGGATTTTGAATCTACTGTCCTGGCCTGATCTGATATCTTTTGGTAGTTTGGGTTCGTTTTGTACTGTTTTTCAGGCGGAAGTTCGAGGCTTTGAATTTGTTACTGTTAAAGATCAAAACATCTTTCTGTGTACAGATAGCTTTACTCAATTCATTGAATAATCCCTGGACCATCTCTAAACTTGTCAAGGATTGCAAACACCTCATTAACCTTCTTGCTTCTATCAATACCGTTACGGTTATGTGGGTACAAGCTCATAGTAATATCGAAGTAAATGAAATCGCTGCCTTTTTAGCCAAAGCCGGTTCCCATCTAAATATAATTGGGTCTGAACCCGCTGCTCCCTTTTCTTTTAACTACGCCAAGAAACTTATAATGTGGCTTGTACAGGGGCTTGATTCTTCTAACTTTCGTATGGCGAAGAACTTCATTAGTGAACCCAATTGGAGGTCTGGGAAATATGGATTATCTTTAAAAAAAAAGGACCACCTGGGAATTTTAGTTGCGGAGGACTGCCTTGAGGAAGATGATAACTGCCTTCACTTTGTATGCAGCTGTCCGGCTTTAAATTTTATTCGTTTTCAGATCTTCAACTGTCGGTTTATTAATGAACGTCAATTGACCTCCATGCGTTGGTTCAAACTTGTCCAAGGTTGCATCCTGGGTTTGCACCATGGGCCTTTGTGGCATTGAGTGCGCAATCCTTATGTATTCCAACCAATTTTAATAACAATAATAGTTGTGTGCTCTCAGTGGTAAAATGAAAAAAAAAAAATATTTGGAATGCTTAATGACTAATAAGGAAGCTTTCATCACCTAAAGCTAACTATTCTATTTAGTTAGCTTTTGAATTTCAATTTTAAAGTAAGACAAATAAAGCTTACAAGTCAATCAATAATTAAAAGCTTTAACGGGAAGTTGTAATTGAAATTTATTTCAGTAAGCTTTTCCCATAACTCTGTTTTTGATTAGCTTTCGTTAGTTATAAAAGCTTATAGTTAACAGTCAATTACTCTCGGTGGAGAAATGAAAAAAAAAAGGTTTAGATTCACTAAACAGATTATAAATTTAAAGTTTTGTTTCCTATTTTAATTGGGTCTGGCCATCATTGTTGTAAATATTTGAAAAATAATTTTTAAAAAGGTAACATAACCTTGAACATTTAATTATTCACACGAGTTTAGCTTTACAATTCAGCTTCCAACACATTTTTATTAAAGAGCTTTCATGCTTTTAGTTGAAATAATTATTGTAGAAAGATGAATTTTACGTATATAGTGAAGCTTTTACGTGTGATAGCTTACATATTATTTAGCTAATTATTTAATAGCTATCGAAAACTAATATAGTAAATATTATGTTGGATAATTTTATATCCCGTTGAGAATTTTTCCGAAAGGTTATCGCATCGTTCTGCATGTTATGTATATAGCACACACACACACACACTCAATTATGTTGATTGACAATTATATAGTTTTTATGTATAGCTTCCATCTAATTTGATAACAACAAAATTGACTTTTTGTATTGCTGCACATAACAGTTTACAATAGAGTACAATCAAGGGGTATAAAATATAGATATGGTGCTTTGATACTGTGCTTTTTTATTTTATTCAATTCAGTTATTAACGAATCATTTTCGATCCATTGTTTTCGCGTCAATCCCGTAAATATACATATATACAAGGTACTCGTATATGTACTATAAGTGAAATGTGATATTTGCTTTTCGTCTCGTATCCAACCCGTATGCGCACCTATACCCAAAAAAATATCATTAAAATGTAAAATCTCCGATTTTTTGATGTCATTATCGAAAAATCTTAATTTATTTTATATAGGAGCGCGTTTATTGATACCGTAAATATAGAGAGATATATACATACCCAGACTGATGATATTGATTGATTTATCCTTCATGAATTTGATATACTCGTACATATATCTCGCGCGCGGGAATAACGAAAATGATATGGAACAATAAATAACGATTATTTATCGTTGGTATAATGTTTTGATTAGATGAACGAACGGATTAGATATGAGAATTGTGTATTGCTTAAATCAGGCACATACACCCGATTTCATATATCCACCAGGATAATAAATAACTAACAATGTAGTAACTACTTTACTATATTTCTTGAAGTATATACTCATATATGGTATCATTATAATCATTACAGCACCATTATAATTATCATTATCATGAATATTCTAGTATCTGTATACTAATCAAACAAACAGAAAAACTGGCAAAATAAAAAAAGAACTTTCAATTTGTATATACATACATGGCATAGTTTTCCCATATACCATTTCGTGTCTACATACTAGCGTAATAATAATATTTACGTACCTAACGTAATATACATAGCTATGGTTATTTATGATTATGTTTATATATACACATATTATAGCTGAGCAGTTGGATGAATATAAAGGAGGTATGTACATAACTTTGCATTAAAAATTAAAGCTCACAGCAAAATATAGAACATACTGAAATAATACAAAATTGTAGAAATGTTGTGTTGAAGAAAAGCTCAACTATAATATGGGTAAATATACATCAATGTTTATGTATAAATGCTGCCTTTTGTGTGATGGTCGTGGTCTTTTATCAACATCATCATCATAATCATCATCATCATCATCATCATCCTCACATAAATGAGTAATTTAATGTTTAAGAATTAAAAGAATTATGCTTTTCACGTTGTGTGTGTGCGTATTTATAAATTTTTATTTCGTTGCTATTTTTGTAACTATATATCTATTTAGTCAGGAGCCTATCGGCGCAGGTTTACTTATAAATAACAAATACATTGGTTAAAACGAGATATAAAATTTTGCATGAGCTTTACTATACGAGGGAAACTAAAAATTCCATATACGATTTGCGAGTTATTTTTTAGATGCCGAATGTTTTAATTTGTTAGTTAAAAGCGAAAAAAGTATTAGATTGTGATCAATGAGCTTTTTTGAGTTAAAAGCAAATTTAATGTTGCATGCAATTTGAACTCAACGAGAAATTGTTGAATTAAATAGACCTTAACAGTGCTTTTCACCAATCGGTAAATATTTTTAAAATAAAGTACATTTTAGTCCTAATCAAGGTGGAATTTACTAAAAAATCTACGTCTTAGATGATTTTAAACCGTTTTCAATACATTTTACAAAACCAGGATTCCTGCAGCCAAGGATGAAAGTACCTTCTTTTTTAACATTTATCTCCAATTTAGGAGCATAGGGCGTCTACTAGGTGGGACCATCTAACTCTATTGGCTGCTACTGTTTTAATTTCCTTCCATGATTTGCCGGGATGTTTCGCTTCCGCTAGCACCGTTCGTTTCCACGTTACAGGTGGACGTCCAACCTTCCTTTTCCCTTGAGGGTTCCATTCTAAGGCCATGCGTGTTACATCACTTGATGGTTTTCTTAGTGTATGTAAGATCCATCTCCACTTACGTTTCCTTATTTCATTTTCCATATTTACCTGATTAGTTACTCTATGGAGTTCCGCATTTGATATGGTATTGGGCCAGAAGCACTTTAGTATTCTTCTTAGACATTTGTTCTGCCGATTTTGCTTCCACGTTTCGCAGCCATATAGGAGTACTGATTTTACACACGAGTTGAACATTCGTATCTTGGTGTTACGGGAGAGGACAGATGCATTCCAGATTTTGTGTAACATGTTGTATGTCGTTCTGGCTTTATTTATGCGCTTGTTAATGTCTTCCTCGGTTCCGCCTGTTTCTGCTATAGTGTACAACCTAAGTATACGAATTCCTTTACATTTTCTATTTTTTGTTGGTTGACGCTTATTGGTGTGGTTATCGTAGTATTTATCCTCATCGTCTTGGTTTTCGTAATGTTTATTTTTAGACCAACTTCTTTTGCTAAGTCCGATAGCTGTTCTATTTTCTGCTGCATGTCCGTGTATTTATGTGTTAGCAGGCATATATCATCAGCGTAATCCAAATCGTTAAGTTTTCCTGTTAGTCCCCATTGGATGCCATTGGGCGATTTGTGGTCTATTTTCCGCATGAGACTATCTAATACTACTAGGAATAGTAGTGGGGAGAGTACGCATCCCTGTCTTACTCCATTGCTATTGTAATATGCATCACTTTGTTTGCTCTTGTATTGAACTCGGTTACCTGCATCATGCTACATCTCTTGTACGAGTTCGGATGCCCATTTCACAAAGTTTCTTCCATATTGCGTTTCTATGTGTTGTATCGAATGCACGCTCAAAGTCCACATAGAGGAGGTATAGTGGGGAGTTCCATTCATTGGACTGTTCAATGATGATGCGGATCTTATTTATATGGTCAGTGCAACTACGTCCCGGTCTGAAGCCAGCTTGTTCTTTCCTCAATTTCGAATTGATCGAGGTGATATTCTGTCGAGGATTATCATTGCTAACACCTTTATTGTTGTATTGAGTAGTGATATGCCTCGCCAATTTTTACATACTCTTAGGTCTCTTTTCTTTGGCATCATTATGGTTAATCACTCTTTCCATTTATGTGGTATTTTACCCGAATTCCATATTTCCGTTATGATCGGTGTTAGAGTCTTCATAGTTGTAGATGCGTCACCTTTGAATATTTCGGATGGTATGTTATCTATTCCAGCGGCTTTGTTATTATTCATTTTCTCAATGATACTGCTAACTTCCTGTTCCGTTAGTGGATGGGTGTTGATTGTTTCGTTAAGAGCATTATTGGGTAATTCGAAGTTTTCTGTGCTGTTTGCGATTTCGATAGGTGGTATATTGGTGTATTTTCCTGTGACCTTTCGTACGCATTGGTGTAGAGTGCGCATATTTCTGGTTGCTGCTGCCTCTTCGGCATTCTTAAGAATATTTTCAGTGTATTTTCTCCGATCATTTCTTGCCATCTCTTTTACTTGTCTTGCCGTGTCTTCATATTTCCTTCTCACCTCCGGTGTATTTTGCTGGTTCATTTGCACCTTAAGCTGTCGACGTTCTTCAATTTTCTCCCATGTGCTGTCGCTTATCCATGGTTTGCGACTGTATTCTTTGTACCCGAGTGTTTTCGCAGCAGTTTCGATATAGGCTTCTTCGCTTTGCTTCCATCGGTCTTCTATACTGGTGGCACTGTTGGTTGCTAGATTGCATTCGAGCGCTTCACTGAAAATCTTCCTTGTATCGGGATCGTTTAGCCTTTCGATGTTGAATTTTCGTCTGTTCGTCAATGTGCATCTCATAGCTACAGGCTTCATCTTGAACTGTGAAATTACCAAGTGATGGTCGGCTGTGAATGTCTGCACCTCTCATTGCTCGGACGTCTTGTAATGATGTGAGAAATTTCTTGTTGATCATTACATGGTCTATTTGGCTTCTTGTTCAACCATCAGGTGATGTCCATGTATACTTGTGTATATTCTTGTGTGGAAATTTACTGCCTCCTATGAATAGCTGGTTTGTGACACAGAAGTCGATGAGTCTTTCTCCATTATTGTTTCGTACAGAGTTCAGTACTTCTTTACCCATGACGGTTGTCAGGTCAGTATTGTCAGTGCCAATTTTGGCGTTAATCTCCTTAATAATTTTCACGACATTTCTGTGCGTTCTTGCTATTGTGGATTGTAGTTGTTCGTAGAACTCATCTTTTCTTGCTTCATCTGCATCTTCTGTTGGGGCATATAGCACTGGATGATGGTTGTGTTTCTTATTTTTGAGCGGAATCTTGCCACAATTATTCTACTATTGACTGGTATCCATTCCATTAATGCTTTCTTTGATTTCGCTGTTGTTAATATGCCCACGCCTTGTTCATGTGTATATCATCTCGTCCAGAGAATATCAGTGTTAATTTTGCCACTGTTTTTCCATCTAACTTCACTAAGTCCTAAAATTTCGATGTTGTAACGTTTCATTTCCTTCTCTACTTGTGCCAGCCTTGATGTTTCTGTTACAGTTCTGATGTTCCAATTTCCAATTCGTGTCCGTGTACGATAGCCAAGGGTCGGTTTGTGTTGTTTCTTCTAGTGTTCATTTCTGTAATCATTTTAAATTCAGATTAATGTCCATTGAATCCTAGCCAGTTTCCAGGGCTGCTGGATAAGGCATACTGGCCTACCAGGGCTGAGGTTTTTGTTTTTCTGTGTATTTTTCGTTTTCTTCTGTGATGTTCGCAAGCGGTCACCCAACCAAGTACTATAACCCTGCACAATGTTGCTTGACTTCTGTGATGAAATCGCCTACCGCTTAACTGTCTCTGCCAAGTCACAAGGTTTACAAAAATTAATTAACCTTCTAACTTAACCTCGAGCTTTTTAGCAAAGTTGTTAAGTTTGATAGAATACCTTATTAGCTTGTCAGCAGCTTATCGGCACAGGTATACTTATAAATAACAAATACATTAGTTAAAACGAGATATAATTTTTTGCATGAGCTTTGCTGTACGAGGGAAACTAAAAATACCATATATGAATTGCGAGTTTTTTTTAGATGCCGAAGATTTTAATTTAATTAAAAGCGATAGATTGTTTTCAATGAGCTTTTTTGAATTAACTGAATATGAAATTGGAATTAACTCAACGAAAAAATGTTGAATTAAATGGAAACGAAACCCCCATTAAATTAGTGAGCTGAACACAGCTTTTCATCAACCCTGTTGAAAGAATCAATTCTCGGATTCGAATAGAATCGAGTAACAGCATCCCACTGAACGGGTAGGTATCGACAGCTGTTAAAAAAATTCGACGAGGATCAAAGGCGGTACTCGGTTTCGTCTATATCCTATACCAGAGGAAGGGTAGAAGACTTTATTGACCATTTAGCCTTAATATTAGTCATCGGTAACAATTTTTAAAATAAAGTACGTTTTAGTTCTAATGAAGGTGGAATTTACCAAACATTTTACGTCTTAGATGATTTTAAACCGTTTTCAACACATTTTTCAAAACCAGGATTCCTGCAGCCAAGAATGAAAGCACCCCTTCTTGTGACTAGTTTTTACGGAAATTGATTAACCATCTTACTTACCCTCGAGATTCGGGCATTGATAATTTAACAGCAATATTTAAAAGTCGTGTTGTAAAGTTTGTTTTAATGATTTGACACTACACTGGCGAATAAATGCTCCATTATACTGAAAATTTAATTGAAATTTTAGTTGGCCGGTATTTCAGAACATTTTTAATATTATCATAATTGGTCAACATTTTAAAATAATTTCTCAAGCTTTTTTTTAATTTTAAAAAAGATATGTTTTCACACTCACCATACACTAAACGTGTTTTCATTTAATTTTTAATAACAATTTTAAGTGAGCTCATTTATCCCGGAGTCCGATCATTTAGGCTACTTTTATGAAAAATGTTGTCTCCGGAACTAAATCAGTGTTTAACCTTGCAGACTATGAATTTTAGCCAATTAGATATTTTTATAAAATTTAAATAAAATATATGGAAGCCTCATGACCCCGCGGTCCGATTACACTGCAATTTTAGTAAATCACAGAACGGTAGCGATAGAGATTCCGAAGGCGACACCATTGAAATGTCATACCAATTAAATTCATGAGTTGTTAATAAAGCTCGGCAAAACCAAAAGCTGTACTAAACTATTCGCCAAGTATTGAATTGAAAGGGACATTTAACACCATATATCATTATATTTACATGGACATTATACAAATTGTAGTACATTACGGGGAAGCTATACCTAGTTTTTAAAAAAGCTCACTATACTTTAAGTATTGAATGGACAGCAGCTGCTTTCCATTTGTTTACATTAAAGTTTTGTTATTAGGTTTTTTCGATTAATTTAAAAGTTTTATATTAAATTTGCTAAAAGCTTGATAGATTAAACCAAAAACCATGTAAGCTCATTGATCTGATTTTAGCCGACACAAGTTTTTTTCAGTCTTCTTGGATTTATCACCCAGTTTTTAAACCAAGCCTTTGTAAAGAACAATTAAAGGAATTCTTAGGAATTAATTAGGAAATTGTATATTGCAGCAGCAGTAAACCATATACCAGTTGAGCTTTAGTAACTGAACATTATAACTCACGAGCTTGGATGAACTTTTTCAAAGCTTGTTTTATTAATAATTAATTGTTTTATAAATATTTTTAAAGCTTATCTGTCAGTTTGGTTGATTACGTGGTAGACGCGGAAAACCAATCGTTTTCAGTCAAGCTTTTTTTAACTAATATCTTTGCAGAAATTCGTATATTTCATGATATTGAATGTAAGCAACCTTGAGATTAAGGCATGCAGAACCGGGTAACCAGTAATCGGGTACCAGGGTAACTAAGATTTTTTAGAAAACCGAAACCCGGTTGTGACAAGGACTTAAAAAACGATTCCGGTTTTACATTTAAAAATTAATTAATAAAATGTTTGACATTTGAGTCTGTTCAGTACAAAATATGTCGAAGCGGGCGAAGGTAGCGAAGGTATCCTGCTTCTGAAAGTAAAGAATTTCCAGCGGAACGCACCAACTCAAAGTCATCAATCACAAACTACTTTATTGGACATGATAACTCATTGGATGCTGTATTGGCTCATGTATAACAGCAGCTGATGGGTATTTTTATAACAGTTGTTGAAATACCGAAATCGCTGATAGCACGGGGATTCGATGTGCCAAAATTAGCCAATATAATTCGAAGCATGGCTATCAAATATGGTAAAATGGTTCAGCAACGGTAGAAAATTGAATTACAAAGCTTAAATTCAGTCTTAGTTTGGATGAGTAGACATCAACCAAAAACCGCCGGTATTTGAACGGTAACGCTCACGTTATTCATGACTTTCGGAATTTTGGGCTGGCCCGAGGGTAAAGATAATTGCGCGGGAAACAGCTGCATCAAACTTATTGGGGAAAGGCTGTAAATGTGGTCTGAATTTGCACGAAGACATTGTATGCATCACAACAGATGGTGCAAAATGTTGGAAAATTACTTTCTTGTGAGCAACAATATAGCTTCGCCCATGCGGTATCCCCATTTAGCAATTTAGAATGTGCTCTACAAGAAACCAAAATCTGCACCAAAGAAACATGTTTTCAAAGACAATAAATATGATTCAAACGATAAAGATGAAGACGGCAGATGGAATTCAAGTTGTAAGCGATGAGGATGTGCAACAATTAGTGAACGGACATTGATGAAAAAGGTGAGATCTGTTGTTAAATTATTTCGGCAATCTCCCACTAAAAATTACCGCGTCCAAAAATAACATTGAAGAAGGTTAGGAAAATAAATTCTATTGATGGTTGACGTATCAAGGCGCGATGGTCCTTTGAACAATAGGAGTTAAATTAAATCCAATTTTGTACAATACTTATTGAACGACTCATCATTAAACTTTAGATACAATTGAACAAGGTAGCGCTTGTTTCAATGATAATTAATATGTCAAAGTTAAATGACGATGAGCGCAGCACTTCAGCTGAAATAGAGTTGGAAAATAAAGTCTTTGACGAAGAAAATTCGCATTTGCCCATGGAAGATAATCAAAAAACAATCTAAAATGCGAGTTGGCAATTTTTGAAATTGAAGGTAGCCTTGGAGCTAATCTCAAAAGATGCTTCAACAACTTAAATTCAACACCACCTGTCATGATGGAATCCGAATGAGTATTATCTGGAAGTGGAAAAAACTGAAGTGGAATTTGTCTTTTTATCGAGCGTACTTTATGAAGACCGAAAAGAAATAAGTCTACATAAGATTTCACTACGATGTAATTTTTTTATTTATATTTATATTTACAAGAATGGATTAAACATTGAGTTTCTATCATACATTTTTTTTTATTTCTTAGAAATTTCAAAATTTCCTCCGAACCGTACAAGAATCGAGTATCCGTTTTTCAAAAAAATCCAGCACCGAAATACCGGTTCCGGTAATTGTATACGGTTTTGCATGCACTACTTGAGATGCATTGAATTTTTGTAACTTTTTACCAAACTAGTTATACATATTTGATAGCATATGAACGCATACTCGCATCTATGCTAAAATTGCTTGAACTATCTGGACCTTTGTTGAGCGGTATCAAAGTGTTCATGATGAAAGTTTGTGAATAACTATGTATAGTTTCTTAGGTTTTGTGACATATTTAGGTAAATTTATTTCAACTGATGAAAACAGGATGAACATTTTGAGTGGTAGTGTTCTGGTAGTGTAGCTGCCACCAAAGCCATCTTAATAAATGAAGCCTCCATGTTCAAAACGAACTTTTATTAAGATACCTAAAATGACAAAAATAATCGCTCTCTTAATACATTTTATATGTAGTATATGTAGTATAGTTTATTTCATTGTAAAGAGGACGATATGCCATTATAACATTTGAAAACAATATAAGCCAAATGGCTGGCACCCTATCCTTTTCATGAAATTTTCCATGACCAATTCGCACATTTGCGGCTGTATGTCCTTGATAACTTCACGAATTCCATCTTTAAGGTCTTGAATAGGTTGTGGAGCATTGGCATAGACCTGATCTTTCACGTGGCCTCTAAGAACAAAGTCTAAAGGTGTTAAATCATAAGGTCTCGGTAGCAAATTGTGATTACCTCTTCGAGAAATAACACGTTCAGGAAACTTTTTCTTGCTGAAAATAAACGTCGTCCACATCAATATCTTCCAAATCGATGGCGCAATCCACTCACCGTAACAGTTGCATCAGCCTCATTTTCGAGGTCCGAAAGTAAGGTCCAAGCACATCGCCAGCCTAAAACCGAACCAAACAGTGACACGTTGAGGATGGAGGGGAAAATGGGCCTCTCATCACTCAAGATGATTTTTCGTTGAAAACCCGGATCATTTTGATGCATTTGAAGGAACCAATCAGTGAAGATACGACGTTTATGGTAATCGACCACCTTGGGTTCTTGTGTTAACGAAACTTTAAAAGCCTTAACACCTAAGTTTTTATGCAAAGTACGGTGTAATGTCGTTTGTGAAATGTCTAATTCCAAAGATCGACGCTGATTCAGATGTGGAGTTCGAAAATATTATCGCTGAGACAAGGGAAACTACTATAGACGACAACACAGATGATAATAGAGATGATCTAAACCAGAATGATGGAAACGATAGTGAATATTATATCAGTAAAGATGGTACTAAATTGCGAAAATCGGGGCTTAATTGGTCTGAGAACCGTTAAAAGAGGAAGAACTGTTAATAGCTTATTTGGATGTTGTAATAGTTATTGCGATATCGCTCACAAATCCAATTATGAACCAACGGCCGAACTCTGGAAAACAAATTTATTCCCAATTGTATCGAGCTACAATGTCTGTTCGACGATCTTACAATATTACTCATTTCATTCGATTAGACTATAATGCAACTCGGCAATCTCGGACGGAAATTTTGCAGATGCTAAACGCAACTTTGAAAAATAATTATACACCTCATAAATCAATTACAACGAAGATCGAACGAATAGGGAGTAGTTAAAGAACTCATAGCTCCATACAAAAATAGCGGTCGCAATGTAACTACCGATAATTTTTTTACTTCCGTACCACTTGCAAAGGATTTGTTAACATGGAATTTATCAATAGTCGGTACAATAACAAATATATGTATTCCCGTAGAATACAAACCATCTAGATCTAGAAACGTTCTGTCAAGCAAATTTGGTTTTGGAGAAAAAATGGTGCTTTGCTCCAACAAACAAACTGTAAAAACTATAGTCGTCGGTGAAAATTTTTAGAAGATTTGGGTGAAAACCTCTGCATCCCACTACCTGGATACTATTAGTATCCCGAAATAATTTTCGAATTTTCTGTAAAATTTGAAAAATTTAATCACTGAGTTTGATCACATGTAATCATTCAACGGAAAAAATCATGATCTTTACCCAGGTAAACACCGTCAAGGTGAAGGTTAAATGTATTTTATACTTGTGTTTGGTGTTGGCCAATATACCATTATACCCTTTACCTATAATTTTATCAAGCCGTACTAAATCCACAATCTTAAATCTGTGTCGTATTTTGAGTAGGTAGTCGCACAAATTCCAAAAAAATACTTAAAACCCATCGAAAATCTCTTCAAATGCCGCTAAATCTTTTCCAAATTTTCCGGCATAAGACATGAATATAACATAAATTGAAAAGCACCTTAAATCACATGTGTCACAAAACAAAATCTCTTCAAAAAAATATATATATATATGTATGTATAAAGTCGAAACATTTCCAACCCTTAATCACCCTTTCTATCTATATTCTGCTCGCTCTCAAAGATTTATTTAAATTTAAAAATGACAAATCGGATTTTTCCTCCTAAAATCAAATATTTAAAAATTCATCGTAAAGGAAAATGTAAAAATCTTGTGACGTCTTCTTAACTTAAAAAAATAAAAAAACGAAAGTTGAAACAATGAGCTATAAATTTTATTTTATGAGTGATTAGTCGAAGAAGACAATATTGTGTTGTTGTATATTATGGTATTTTCCATTTTCTAAATTTTCCTCGTTTCGTATTTAATAATTTTGTTGTTGTGCGCCTGTATATTCATTCATTTTAATTAATAACAATAAATATTGAAACAAAAAATTATTTATCCTTAATTTTGTATTGGTTTAACGCGAATTGTGAACAATCAATATAATATTTTGTAATAATCAAGAGTCAAAAGCTCTATAAATATAATCTATATGGAGTATATATGTAACTTACTTTTTTACCGGAATTTTTCCCGATTTATCCACTTGTAAGCACAATTTTGTGTGTGCTTTTTGCAAAAACATTGTGGCCGACCCATTTAACTGGCGTAAACTGTATGCCAAACGTATCAAAATTTCGGTCCATTGCTGAAAATAAAAACAAGCATAAATATTATAAATTAAACTTGGCGTATAAAGTTTTACAAAATAAAGCTTTTAAAATAAGTTTTATTGATATAGTATGAATACATTTTATGTAGATATAATATACATTGTGTTTTGTTAAGCTTTTCTCGGTTTTTAAGCTTTATTTCTTTTTATTATGTATAAATCTTAACACGACACAAAAGATAAATAAAAGAATAAAAGAAATTATCTTGGAGACCAGTTTTAAATGGAATTCAAAGTCTAGACATGTTTCAAAAACCGTACTGACCTAAAAACTATAACACTATACATACATATGTACGTATGTACACTCAAAACTATATATCATTCGATTAAGACATAAAAAAAAAATTTGTTAAATTAAAAATTGAAAACTTAAAATGACGACGTGGAAAAATTATTGATCATAAAAGCTCTTATTTATTTTCCCAGTTTTTTCCACCACCACCACCACCATTACCAAAAAAAAAAATTCATAAAATTCATTACACGTTTTCAATATAATATATTTCGGTGCTGTAGTTGTTGTCATAAATACACTGTTTTTGTGTGCGCTGCTATTCTCACCGTAAGCTCCTTGTTTTTGTATATCGTCGTTTAGTTTTGGTTTTTGTGTATGTCTGTATGGCGGTGGGTACAAATGGTATGAACAATTATTAAATGAAATGTCTTAAGTTGGAATAATAAATTTAAAGCACATTTTTTGTAATAAATTGTTTTAAAGTGCGAGTTTATCGTAGAGATGTACTTAAAATAGATATTTCAAGTGCTTTATCATTTTGGTCTGTTAGATCGTACATTTTTCTATATACATAACCAATCGTAATGTCTAAATATAAACTATAGCTAAACGCGTACTAAATTTCGGAATTACTTGAATAAGTCAAACTGTATTTTTAGAACGTTTTCCGACATTGATTTAATTCTTTAATTATTTGTGTTTAATAATAGATTATATTATTTTATTGTAGTCACGCTATTTTATATAAAGCACAATGACGTGTTTTTCTTGAAATAGAGACATCTTAATGTTTAATAAAATTCACGTCAATCACGAAATAATTTATTGATTCTTTTAAAGCTCTGTGATATATAAATATTAATGATATCAAATTACGAATTGTTTTTTCAGTTATAGAACAATTTTCGCTGTGATTTAGCAGCAATCTATCTATCATGCACGTATTTCTTTACAAAAAAAGCTTCAACTTCTAGAAACTTAATCCAAAGCTTTTATAATTTCTGTTTCAAGGCGAACAGCATTTTTAAATGTTTAGTACATATCAAGATTTTCGCTATGCTCAAATATTTTCAATTAAGCTTTTGAACAGCTTTATTGAATTTTTTTACATTGGGCTCTCTATATCTTATAAGCCTTGTTTCAACATTTTGTATTAAACGAGGATCAACAGTTTAATAAATACACACTGAATAATAGATTAGTACATTGCGATATGTTCACAGTTATTTAAAGATAAAATCTCGTCTGACATCTGTATAAAAGCTCGTTTTATAATTTCTAGTTTTACATGAATCTTTTAATGAATCCCAAAAATCTAATCCTGATTTTAAAAAAATTTCACAACCAAACGCCATCCACAAATGTTATATTTGCATTGTTTTTTTTTTTCAAAAAGCTCGACTTTTAATTCAAATGTTATTTTTTAACATTTCATTGCTTAAATTTAACTATCTTGAGACGTTCCAATAGCTTGGATTGTTTTTTCAAAGTTTAGGTTATTCATCAAAAGCTAATTTAACAAGTTTTTAAATATCATTTGAAAACCTGATAAATTCAGAAAATTTACACTACGATCAGATACCTTCCAAAATAAACGATAAAAGCTCACCGACTGAAATGTTGAATTACAATGTTTTCATAAAAACTCATCGATAATCTATATTTGCAGGATGTTTTAAAATATTGTGCAGTGTTTTAACGATAAAAGCTCATCAATTTAATTATAACTATGTATTGATAAATGCTAACCATTTTACGGTATACTTGAATTAATATATTCTTAAATATTAGGAATGTTTTAATAATAAAAGTTGTTGATAGTACATCGCTTTTGAATGTTATAAACTCCACTTCTGAGCCTTTGGCTGATCCCGAAGTTTGGAGTCAGATCAGCCAAAACACCAAAAGTGAATTTTTGGGGGTCATGTGATTTTATAACATAAATCATAAACTCCACTTCTGAGACTTTGGCTGATCTGGAAGTTTGGAGTCAGAAAGCGATATATAAGCGATATATATTCTCATTCGATTACGTCAATCATTTGGTAAAATCGTTAGGTTTCAAAACAATTTTTTTTTGTTACACTCATGCGTCCTAAAAGGGATATTTCATTCGTGAATTTGAATAAATAAAAAAAAACAATAAAGAAACATGTCGGTTTACGAAGAGACAAAGAACAATAGCGGAGAACTATATAGTAACTCCGGAAACGAAGTTAGGGTAAATGCGGCAGAAGTGCCAATCCCACAGAAATAGGCACGAAAACCTCCTCAAATCTACCGACATGAGCGATTTTTCACCCTCAGACTTTTATCGTCATCTCGAAGAATAAACACTGTGATTAGGACGATTACCAGATAATATACGTTCAATTGTAGCAATCCAGGAGCAAGATGATATTAATGAGCTAATTAACTTTGCGGACCAAATTTTCGAAATTAATCGTCCGAATTAATCGTCGCCTGCAATGCTGTTGATTCATCAAAATCATCCTATAAACCTAAACCTGGTTTAAAGCAATCATAGTTTTCATTAATAAGTCTTCAGAAAGCAATAGGATAATTAACAGCTAAATTCAATCATGAGTTTGCTGGGAGATTTCGCATAAATCAATGATCAAGTAGCTGAAATAGAAGACGCTCGGGATCGTGTAATCGTTTTCGAGAAGAAACTGGACAATGGATTTGTTACTATCATCGAAGATTTGGAGAAAATGCAACAAGGTGTGAAGAGTGTTATTTTAAAAAGAAAATAACTTCAGAACCAACTGCCACCACGGAAAACTAATACGTACGTGCGACATATAATGGGACGATCTAGAATCGTTGCCTTACTATTATATGTCCCAATACAAAATTAAATTACTTAATTGACACTGGTGCTGATGTTTCCGTCGTACGAAAAAAGTACTTAATCTTTCCAACGAAACAGAAAATTGCTTAATCGCTGTTAAAGGATTCGCCATCAGTACGTATGGCACGCGATTATTGCACATATATTTGGGATTACGTCGTGATTTTAGGCATCCTTTCATAGTCGCATCAACCAATAATCGGTGCGGATTTTTTAGTTAAATTCGGGTTGGTTGTTGATTTAAAGAACAAACGCCTGTTAGATACAAACACAACTCTGTCAGTTAAGGCGATAGATGCTAGGGTAATTAATGAAACTGTAACTCGACTATTTGTTTTCGAAGGTCCATATAGCGAGTTTCTTGGCCGTTGCCCTACACTAACACAGGAGCCTATGTATGTTCTTCTGGTGAAACACTACGTGGTACACCGAATCGTAACTGAAGGTCATTTATTATTTTCGCGGCCATCCCCAAATGCACAAAATTGCTAAAACTGAATTTGAATATAGGTTTGTGCAGACAAACAGTTCTTCCAGCTCTGCTTCACCTCTGCACATGGTCCCTAAACGTAACAGCAATGACTGGTGCGGAGACTACCGTTACCAGATCGGTATCCCTTACCGTATATACACAACATCTCCTTAAAACTCTGAAACTGCACCGTGTTCACAAAGATAGATCCCGTGCGAGCGTATCACCAGATTCCGGTCGCGACGCACGACATATACACAAAACAGATATTATACCGTTCCTTTTGGGCTCTTTGATTTCACAAGGATGCCATTGGGTCTTAGAAATGCAGCGCAAACATTTTAACGTCTGATTGATCAAATAGCGAAATGACATATTAGTAGGCAGCAAAGCAGAGGTTGAGCACCACGAGCATCTAAAAATCTTGTTCGCTAGACTGACAGAATATGGTTACTATTAAAGCTTCCAAATGTGAATTCGGTGTAAGCTCCATCAATTTCCTAAGCAAAGAAATCACCAAAGATGGCGTCAAACCATCTGCGGATAGAATCATGACATTCCAATCCTTTCCTCAACCTACTTCTGTCAGGCAAGTGCAGCGTGGGCGTTATCAAAATTCTCCATTAACACCGACCATAAACCATTGACTACCACGATCGTGTCCAAGTCCGAACGAAGCCCTCACCAGAGTCGTCAGCTCTTTTGGCCAAGTATTATAGCATCGATACAGGATTTTGGTCTAAGACCTGTGTTCCTTGCCAAAAGTCTAAAGTTAACAGACATACACGTTCTGAACATGGACGTTTTGACATGCCGTCAGGGAGGTTCGAACATATTCACATATAGACTTGGTCGTAACATTACCTCCATCTAAACGTAACCTATTCATACTAACAACAATCGACAGATTTACGCGCTGGCCAGAAGCAGTACCTCTGCCTGATATGAGAACATCAACCTTGATAGAGCTTTCGTAGACCAGTACATTTCGAATTTTAATGTCCCACTCGAAATAACGATGGCAGACAATTCAAAAGCAATCTTTTCAAAGAATTTACGTAATTGTTAAGTTCACACCGAATACGGACAATGTCAAATCACAGGCAAACGCATGGTTGAAAGACTCCATCGCCATTTAAAAGCCTCGTTTAATATACCTTTAATTGGAGTGAAGAATTCCCATTCATCCTCCTTGGAATACGAAATTCGATCAAGACTGATCTTGGATGCACTCCCGCGGATCTTGTCTACGGACAGCCGTTGCAGGTCCCAGGAAAACTGGTACTGCATCCTTATTCCGCGTCATCGACAGATCCCACTTCACTGGTCCAAAAGTTACGTGAGCCGATGCGCAACGTCGTTCACAAAGATACGCGAAATAGCGGAAATATTTGACTTCAACTAACGCTTGATATTAGTCACTTGAAAGATTATTCCTTAATGAGCTTTTTGCTTAATGGAGTAGAAGGCTATATATATTTATATATCATAAAAATTCTATGATTGTAATTTTTAATTGGACATTGTTTAAAAGCTTATCGAGGCAATTATTTGATATTACATTCCGAAATGTACACAGTGATCTAAATATAAAAGCTCATCGATTTAAAATAATTTGAACTTTTCATATGGCCTATAAAAGCTCTATACCTGTACCTCTGTTATATGTGTGGCGTACTATCTTGAAAATTAAAACTGGTCATTAGTACTGCTAATTCCTGAATTTAAACCCTTTTGCTAATTTTGTTTAAAGCTCGCGTTATATTTCGTAACTTTGCAATTGAATGAGAAACGATTATTTCTTTCAGAATATAATGCTAAAAGCTCTCCGCTGAAAAAATTAAAAAGTGAACTGCTCTTTCAAAAGCTCATTTTTAGAGATGAACTTTTTAAAGATGCAAGCACTTTGAATTAATCTTAAAAGCTTCCGGGCTAAATTTTTTCTTTATACGATATTTATTTATTGAAATAAAAGTTCACCGACTGATATTTTGAATTGAATTCAATGTTTTCGTGATTTGTGCACATACCGATTAGTTAATACATTCTCAGGATGGATACTACTGTTCCTCATGAGACCCGGCATCCATTTTGACTTAATACAATCATTTTGAATACAATAAACATTTATTTCCAATTGTCGCGGTTTATGTCAAATCACTGAGACTGTCATTTATTTAAAATTTCGAAACAGACCAATTGGTACCACCTCATCGTTTAATTAGAAAAAAAATAATAATAAATCGTTTTGTTGAATAAGCTTCCAATATATTGTATCTATGCTCCATTACATTTTTTTATCGTCCTTTATCAGGTTATATCGGTTCGTGAAGTATGGAGAGGAAATGGAACATTTATTGTATTGCATTGTACAAAAAAAAAGAAAATCGTATAAAATTGAAACTATAAATAATATTTACTTCGTTCTAAAAAAAAAATAAAACTTTTAAAATGTACCAATACTCAATAAAAAGCTTTTTTGTTGTGTTTGAATTTCAAAGTGTATAATATCAATATTCTTTAGCTGCATAACAAAAACCAGACGTTTCTTTCGATCTATCTGTGATGAATTTAATAGAAAAAAAAAATTAATTGGAATTTTCTTTTATTTACACTTTACATGAAAGCTTAAACTGATTTATTTTATATAGAGCTTTTAAAAAGCATATATATAGATTTAAAAAAAAAATATAAACAAAAACGATTCATTGATACGATAGTAAACGAGTAAAATAATTTTTCATCTTCTCCATCTATGGCAGAGATACACGTGACGTGGGAGTCGGGGAGGGAGTTAGGCGATTTGCTCTAAATAAATATTTAATGAAAATTTTATTGGCTCATCATTAAATTATATTTGATTTATTTTCATTTTGATGTCCAGTGGTTACATGCTCTTATATGACATTAAAAAAAAAAAAACTGGAGAAGAAAATTTATTTATCGACTTTTTGTGATGCGGTTCAGAATATTTTTTTATGTGTTACGGTTTTATCTACTTAGAACAGTCAGATTTTATTATTACTTTTTTTTGTTTTATTCGGTTAAGTTAAACATCCCATAATTCATTCCTTGTACACATTGTATCGCATGCGGTTATACTGTATATATAGTATACATACTGTACAAATAGGATTCATATCCTCTTGAGACGAATTATCATCTTTTTTTTTCATGTTCACACACACATAGTTAGCAGAACATTATGAACGACACTAATTAAATATAGGATTATCGCAATATTATTTTTTATTAGTAAATCGCGTGTACTCTACTATAAGTTTGTATCGATCACAATATTCTGTCGTTGTCAAATTGCCTTGTTTTTGTACAGTGCTATAAAACTAAACTTGTGGTGTACTAGAATAAATGTACGGATAACATGATACAATGTGTATATATAGGTATGCATTTAGTGGGACAGAATTATAACGTGACAAATTTTACATTTAACCAAGGTTAATTAAGGTGGTTTCCCTGTGAGACATACATTTAACCTCAAGGATGGTTAGTTTTCTGCGTTATTTGATTTATTAAATGTTTTATGATGTTTGTATCAAATTTGGCCTACGTCCTCAAGCGATTTGCTTGTTTAATCCGTGCGAATCTTATTGGCGTAGATTTATTTCCCCGAACTCGAACAGTTGCCTTGTATCTGTAAAATTATTTTAATCAACACCGTTTTACTAGCTATTTATATTATTACACCAGCCCGGCACCGGACTGCATACAAAAGTAGCAGTTTATTTTGATTATATATTAGGAGGAAAGTTAAGAAAACCCCTAGTCGGGAATGGCAATCCCTGGGAATCCTCAATAGACTCAGCGGTTAACACCGACCCAGACTTTTATTGCGATGTTAAAGCGCCAATAAATACTTCAAAAATTTCTACTTCGTTAACATATATTCTCAAACTGTCCCGTACATAATCATAAGCGTAGATCCATTAAGTATTTCCGAATTAAGCAACTAATACATACAAAATTAGCCAAAGCCACATTTGCCTCAGTGACGAGCGCAGAAGATCTTTCAGATAACCGTCCTTATGCATTGGTAAATGTCGCCGGAACTGAAATGTGAGATTTACTTAATAGTGTTGCGACAATCAGCGCCTTGGGTAAAAAAGGTATCGAGTTCATTGAGCAGCATACATTCTACCTCTATCCTTTATCCACTTGTGTTCAAACGGAGAACGGTGCAAAACAGTCGGTTCTTGGATACGTTTATGTACCCATTATATATAATGGGAAATCCCTCAAACCATCAACAATAATTTGTAGTGCCGGAATTACGACAAGAATTATATCAGGGATATGATTTATTTTACTAATTCGGATAATAAGCTGTACTCCAAACAAACAGCGGTACCAAATCTATTTGGAATTGGATCGCATGTTGGTTTAGAGTAATAGTCCATGGTGTTCGCCGACTGCTAGGGTTCTGAGATCCAATGGGAAAGTACGACTGTGCCTAGATGCTCGTAAGCTTAATAGCGTAACGAAAAAGGATGCCTATCCTTTACCCTTCATAGATGGTTTGCTAAGTCGACTGGATAGAACGCACTTTATGTCCAGTATTGACTTAAAAGATGCGTTCTGGCAGAGTCCATTAGACCCCGGCTCAATGTAAAAAACTGCTGCTACTGTGCCAGGACGCCCGTTTAATTATTTTACTTCTAAGCTGATGTAGCATCTCGGATAGTCGCGGCGGGTCTCACCATTAATGTGCAAAAAGTAAATATTTACTGAGAGAAACTGATCATCTTGGTCATGTGGGCGGTGGGGGCACTCTGCGGCCTAATACGGAGAAGGTGAGAGCCATTGCAGAGTATCCAGTGCCAAAAACGGTACGTAATGTGAGGAGGTTTTTAGATATAAGCGGTTGGTACAAGCGATTTATCGAACAATAATCCTAATTTATTTAAAGAAAATCAAAAATTCGTTTGGTCTGCATTTTAAATCGTATTCTCAAATTGCATTCGACAACCTTAAATTAGCGCTTATAACGGCCCCTGTGCTAAATACGGCCGACTTTATATTGAATGGTTTTTTATTCAATGCGACACTGTTCAACCGGGGTAGGTCCTGTATTGTTTCAAAAAAGTGATGATGGACAAGATAGGCCAATTGAATATATGTTTCACAAACTCAACTCAGCTCAACGACATTACAGCGCGACAAAATTAGTGTGAACAATTTAGAGGTTATGTGGAAGGAATACCTTTTACTTTTATTACAGATCACGCACGCCAGAAAGATCTGGAAGTTGGTTATTCCAGAAGCGCTTCAATAAGCCTTAATTAAATCGACTCATTCCCCTCCTACACCTCCACATTTAGGCAGGTCTTGTGCCACTGTTGAAGCGTTATTTCTTGTTTGCCTAACATAGCAAAAGATATTTGTAAATTTATAGCAGAATGCATTACTTGCAAGTGTATTAAGGCTCCTAATTTCATTCTAAGACCATCTTTTAGTTCTCTGCCCATTACATTTAGACCATGGTAAAGAGTTTATTTAAGCTTTTTGGTACCTTACCCTATGACGCACGCGGTAAATACACACAACAACCACCCATGTGAAGAGAAGCCGGCGGTAAAAAATTCCACTTTAGAGTTGCAAATTTCTCTTGAATTCAATCCAGTTGCACTCCTTCAATGAATCGTCTAAGCTCGTAATCAACCCCTTGAAAATTCGTGCCGTTATCGGAGTATATTTCGAGTGGTGTTCCTCGTCGCGCTATACAATTTCGAAGACTCATAATACAAGAGTTAAGGGTTGGGCTATGTACAATTTCAAAGTACAGAACACGAATGGTTAAGCAGATAATTTGCATTACAGGTAAATTAAACACGGATCTTGGAAATTACGAAATGCTATTGTAATTCATTAATTACTGTTTCAAAATTTTTTTGTGAATATTTTTGTGAAGTTTTGAATCAGCGATAAGCTCCGTCACTCAATGTTTTCTTGGGAGAAGCATGGGATATATCATGTCATAATTCATGTTTTCTGCTTTTGCCAATCTGCTTCGCATACGAAGAATCATATTGTTGTCCAGAAACGATGACATTTTGTAAATCGTGCTGTTTTTTAAATCGGTGCGGAGGACTTTTTTTAAGCCTATATGTATTTCATCTTGATACACGCTATCGGTTTCTGCCCCTGTCCGTTTTCTGACTGTTCCTGATGGCTGAGATTGTTGGTGTAAATTGTGATTGCAGTTTTTCATGCGTTGTACTTCTTTCATTTCTTTCACATGGCCACTCGCCTTCGAGAGAAAGGAGAAATTGGGGTCTGGAAACCCATCTACTTGATGATGAAATATTTGGAACGTTTTTCCATTTCGTCTTACCATTTGCCAACATAACACAGTAATTGAATCCGATCAAAATATTCGTTTAGAGATTGAAATTGAGATGCTCGTTCCAATGGTATCGGCTATTCTCCCACCAAGAACTGCGGCCTGAAGTTCTAATCGTGGTATCGATAATGGTTGTTGCGGTGAAACTTTAGTTTTAACTGCTGCGAGCGCTGTTTTTATTCCAGAGGTGGTACGCTACGACGGCAATTTCGGCATTTTCGCTATGGCATCGACGAACATATGCAGTCCTACATATTGATGTTGATTTTGATCTTAAGTTCGACAGATAGAGCATCGCGGAATCTTTATATCTTCGATTATTGGCATTGCCTCGACCCATTTGAGTAATTTTCTATGTTCCTTGTCATTAATCGCCAAATCTCCTGAAGAAGTATATATTTGCGTAGATCAGAAAAAATATGCAATGAGTCCAAGTGGGTCGAATATCATCATGAGGGTTCTCACAACGCCTCTCTTGGTTGGACGAAGACTACCATTCAAAATGTCCCTGTTAATATTGGAGTAGTTAATTGAAAAATAGAATTCATCAACTGTCGTATCCCGCTATTACTATTCAAGGCACCTATCGCCTTTAATACATCAACTTTTTCGATTGCTAATTCCGGATAATCCTCCATGAGAATCCTCTCCATCCTCTTTGTCAGTTGATACGAAGCTGTCCAACCAATCATCTACATAGTGGTTTTTGATAATAGCTTGCACTGATCTATAGGATATTTTCTGGAAGATTGAGTAGCGTTATGGTTCGGCGAAAAGGCTGCACCAAATGTCATCACATTCATCACGTAAACGTCAGGTTGTTGAGTTGAACTTTCATTTCGCCATAGAAATGTTTGTGAGTCTTGGCCTCTCTCTGCTACTTTTATCTGGTGGAACATTTTCTTTATGTCGCTGGTAATTGCCACCTTTCTCTCTCGGAACCTGAACAATATATTTACCAGTGGTGATAACAGGTCTAGAACTTCTAGTCCTCATACCCGGTAATTACCACGTCCGAGATCCGACTGTATTGGCTTCCTCGAATGAAAGCTTACGGGCGTAGCCCTTCTCTATACATATTCTCTCGTTTGCTTCTTAAGGCCCTCAGCGTATTTCTGGTCTTTTTTAGATCTTTCACTCCAACAGCTAAACCGTATTCTCGCCATCTGTGAACTATAGGGCCATTACGGTATCAAGTTGTATTTTGTAAAATATCTCGGACTATCTTATCATCTATTGGCGATTTAACACCTAGGCTTTCTGACGCAAAATCGTTTACTTGTTGGTGCAGACTCTTGTCGCATTGACAATGGCATACGTGATAATGAGGTACTTGAACAGTTGAATTCTCTTTCGAGTAATGACCAAATATTGTCCACCCTAAGTAGTCGTGTATTCGCAGCAATCGGCTTCGTCTTTTTTCCTGGTGGTTTCTATATTGTCCACGTCAACTGTCAAATATTAAATTACATGTTCAGATTCACGAGCGCCGATGATACGATAGTCACTGTAGTGATGTTCATTTCAAAGTTTTAGTGTCTCCAATTCAAATTTTGTATCACGTGTAAATTAAATATCACAATTGAAACTATTATTGTCCATTTAAAAACTTTTATGCGATATCCATTTCCGCACACTTCTATACATAACATTTGATTTTAAAAAACAGATGTTGATATGTATAGACAGGAATTTTTATTCTCACATACAATTTGAGACTCTGAATTTTGTTGAGAGCGTCCGATATACCCTACATTTAGATCAAAAATTGTTCTGTGCCTGCGCGTTTGGATCCCAGAATAAACAAGCAAAGACCAACTGAACATGTCGTGAAAATATACAACTGAACGGATATTAAGTTCCGTTAAGCTAAGTTAAAATTTGTATTGATCAATAGACTAACTTCAAATTAGGTACCTTTAGTGGTTTATGAATTTACAAAGTTTAGTTTTAATTTCAAAATTAACTCTATTAGCGACCAAAAAAAATCTTGAGTTATCAAACGAACAATAAAAATATTTTATAATCCGCACAGCATTAATCCAACAAACGTCATTATCATAAATATATTAACATATATACATAAAGCATATATTGACTAAGCTTTTTGTCGTCTACATGTACATATACATAATTGGCAGTTTTGTTTGAACTAACCAACCACATTTATGTATGCACATTATATCAAAATGCTATTTATGTAAATACATTTTTAAATTTAATTATTAATTTAAATAAAAGCAAACCGCAACTTTGTGAGATTATTTTCAAAAATGCTGATTAAATTTGCTTATAAGCTTTTTTGTTATGTCAAAGCATATACGTACATGTAGGTTCGATCAGACTTTTCGAGATAATAAAATGTTCATTGCGCGTAAAAAGTTTAATTTAGTTCAATTTCATGCCGCTGCGAAATGACACGTACGTATATACACTTCTAATTGACTTCCTTCAAACATTAATCTCAATTAATAAAATATTTAAAGTAAAAATTATTAATAATTTTCAATTATGTTTTGTGTTTGGTGTATATATACATAACGTAATGATATTAAAAGCTTTTTGGTGTGCGATGTGCCGCGGCCGCGCACTTTAATTTTCCATTATAACTGAAGATTATTAATAATTTGACTAGCGAACCATTTCGTTCGTTTCTTATGCACGCAACACAAGACAGAAATCATATTTCGGTTTGTTTTTTTTTAACTTGTGTCCGCCGCCTCAAGGTACATATATACGGTGTCGTCGGAAATTAAAAAAAAAATGAAGATGAGAAAATAAATTTTCCTTTATTTTTTTTCCGTTATGTCTCTTGAGAACTATTAAAATTTACAGTATGATATAGCTTTTGTACAACCGACACCATATCTAAACACTTTTTTAATATTTTATAGTGTATATATGCTCGAATATGAAATAAGCTTTCATTTTACATAAAAATGAAAATGCGTAACGGAAGCAGAGCGGAAAATTATTTCGTTAACCTTTAGCGTGGCGTGATAAAACATTTTGAACGAATATGACCTGAACTAACCTCGTGTGGCCAGAGCCCCGCATACAACAATTTATGTTTTTTTCATTCATTTCCGGATTACATGCGTATATATCTACCGTATATAACAAAACATTTTCCGCCGCGTTTTTCCATTTTTTTTTTTTTGGGGGAAACAATCCTTCCTATTTGTTTTTCACGTCACGTAATTTTTATTTTTATGCCAAAAATTTGAAAAGGACGATTCGTTATATTCTATTTCCCGTTGATCAACGCAAACATTTTTTTTGTTATTATTTATGTCGTGCGGCATTGTTTATTGTTTATATGTATATGCGGGAAAATAAAACAATAAATGGGGGAAAACAATTGAAAAATACCAAATTTTCTTTTATGCTTTTAAACGGATTAATAAATTTATGTATGCGTACACAAATATGTAAATGGAAAAATGACTGAGTATATTCAGCTGTCATAAGGGATGCATGCGATAGACGATTTTGATTGACTTGTATATGGAAATTGTTATGGTTCCTGATTAGGCTGGGATTTAGGGATCCATATGTGGAGAACGCTTATCTCATCCTCAAATATGTTTTGGCAAGCACGGAAAATTTTAATGTTTTGCAAAATCATATAATTTGTATACTGTACACTTTACAGCGGGCGGATATAGTCGCATGTTTATGTTGGGGAAAATTTTAATAAATTCAATTTAGATCTCTCGGTTCTACGAGTTTTGTTTTAAAACAACTTAGAGTTGGACAGCTAGTGATGTAATTTCAAGAATCATTTTTTGTTCAGGTCTCTCCAAGCAGAGTAATTCTAATAAGCCTAGCAAATTGACATTTGCAGCTCAGTGAGCATGTTGAACGGTTATGGTTTCTAAAAAGTGTTTTTTTCGATATCGCCGATCAGATTGTATTGAAACGCTGTATTGTAATGCCAAAGATTGACGCACAAATATTGAAAGATGATTGCCATCAGATAATAGTTCATTTTGAGGATTCGGAGAGATTCCCATCAAAGCCACCATCTTGTGTGGATCGACTTTTCGCACAAAATACTATGATCTTTTCCGTTATTGAATAAAGTGCATGAAACGCAGATTGATCATTGTGACTGACCGTTTTTTTGCAGGCCACAATTTCATGCGCAGTACTAAATTTGATTCGAAATTAACTAAGTTATAGTGGTTTACGTCTATTGGAGTGAGAGATGCCCGTTTCAGAATGGACCATGATCTGAATTTTAGTAATGAAAAAGTGCGTATAGAGGAACGCGGTATCACTAGGTACCCATCTAATTTTCAATTCAGTTTGACTACAGATCAATTTATCAGTGCAGTAAATTTCTCATCGTGAAGTCCTCCACCTTCAACATATATTGTGTACCGCGTTCGGCTTACATTTAAATCCTACTCCTGCTAAAACCATCCCTGAAAATAGCTCCACTATATATATGAGATTGTTCACGTTTTATTTGTTTATTTTCAAAATGTAAACTGAATGTCATCGAAAGCTACAACTTTTATTTTCTTTGAGATATCATTCAATATATACCAGTCCCAATAGTTCAGAGGGAGGATCCCTTTTTGCAGTCAACTCATCTATTCCGTATGGTTTCCGTCTCGAAACGGTCAACGGATCTGAACAAAATAGGGCCCTGAATTATAGTCGGTCCGACTATAATTCAGGGCCCACTTAAGTGGGTCCCACTTGGACTGCTCATAATAGCCATATTATGTACATCAAATATGATCAGTATAACACGGCTTTGTGCCTATACGCTGCAGCAGCTACCGCGACTAATCTAACTATATATAGCAAAACAATAAATGCTGGTTCGCAAGGTCGCATATTAAAGTGCATGAATATATGACATGATAAACCAATAATATCACCAAAATAATTCATTGGTTGTAAATAGCTCTGGTAAATATCCGACCTCGCAAACCAATCTTAAAGCCACCAAAAGAAAATGGCTTATGCGGCATAGTGATATGGCAGTCGCTGGATTTATAACCGCTCACTCATGCGACAGAGCGATGTTAATTTCTCATCGATCACTACCAAGATCCGCCTGGAAGGTCTATATCTGACCAATGCCATGAACAATCGGATGACCAAATGCCTTATATCATTCAACTGGTAGGGGCTATCACGGTTAACAGTTAACAGTTATCATTCCCTGGCATCAACTTTGGACATCGAAATTTGAAATTCGCTTTATCGGTGACAGGATACACGATTGACACTTGCGAGTCCCACGAATTCGAATTTGAATTTTCAGTTTAAACTGCAGGAATATTTGTGCACCGCGCAACTATATATAGTTGAGCTTGCGAACACAGAAATAGCTGCATCAGCAACTTGCATCGGGATCTACTCATACAACAGAAACATTCTTACTCTCATTCTGAATTACTCGGCACTGCTAAGAAGTTAGTTAAATTAAATTGATGAACAACGTGGAGGTGAGCTGACGCAAGAGGCAGCATGCATTGTCTATACTT
Organism: Tipula unca; assembly: GCA_951394425.1. Lineage (NCBI taxonomy): Eukaryota > Metazoa > Arthropoda > Insecta > Diptera > Tipulidae > Tipula > Tipula unca. Next base: position 189,510,884 of record OX596381.1, read on the forward strand.
CAACAACCTACATTGTTGGAAGCTACCATAGCAGTACTCATAATACCGACTTCGTATAGCGATCACAAGCGCAAAATTGTACTGTTATTGTTTGACCCTTTTCGTAACTAGCTCTCAGCTCACAGTCGTGATAAACATTTAAAGAGTGCCAAAATGAGAAAAGGCGCGAGTACGAGGTGGCCGCAAACCTCCAACATCTATATAGAGAGGGAGTATCGACAAGCCACCGCGCAAGCCGGGAATGCGGATATCGTGCTAGAACGGCATCAGTGGATGTTCAACGCTGCGCTGAATCATTTTGATAAATTGATAAACAACGGATAAAAAACGGAAAGTTGGATAAACGCTTTGGCGGAGGAATTTAATATTTTAAGCCAAACTCAGCAAAGCTCATGTAATTGAAAATTTTTCAAAGTTCCAATCTAACTCTAAACACAATCAGAATTTAGTTACGTTCACCACCAGGCCAACATCTTTAAGATCGGATAAAAATCATTTAAATTCTGTGAAAAATTGTAAAGTAAGCCCATCAGAATTAAGTTTGTTTAGCCTCAAAGACTCTAAATAGTCTAAAGAATATGAAAATATAGAGGAATACCGACATTCTCTAGGAACGGTAGAACGGTTCTACAGTATTATATAATTTAATGACCATGAAGGCTATCCGGATTGTATTTATTTGCAAGGGTATGTGAAAATCTCTAGAATCGGTGTTACAAAATTTACAAAACACTCCAACCTCTAATTGTTGTTATAAATAAAATTCCAATTAGAAAACTAACCAAATTTTACAGTGTAATGTTTTATTATTTTTTAGTATTTACTTCACTATCATAATCAACAACATAGTTCTATCTAGAACAGATGAAATGCGATTTAGGGTGTTACATACGCCAGACAATTTAACATTCAACGAGCACATCGACATAACCATCGTCAAACCCAAACTCTATATCAGAATGGTGCAAATGTTCAAAATCGACTCTTATTACCACTTTATATCGTATATGTATATATATATGTGTTGAAATACCAAGAATTAAGAACTATCCAAACACGTAAATGTTTCGATTCGTCAATATATTGATTCTATCGTGAATACTTTTACGAAACTATGTATATAGGTAGTTAAGTTTATTACATTACGTATTCCAAACAACACATCAATTTTAAAACGTAAACAAAAGTCTTAAACGAACGCCTATGTAGATACATACACACATCTCTCTGGTGAACAATCCAAAATGCTCGTTTTGATATATGAAACAAACCTTCAACCGCATATACCTAAATTATTCGTTTTATTTTCAATTTGCTCTCGATAATGTATTTGATCGATTGCAATTAGAAAAAAACCAAAACATGTACAGTATAGTGTTTGAGTCTAGCTAGGCAATAAGGAAAAACAAACAAAACAAAAAAAAAATACAAAACTTTGTACAAGGACGATAGAGCTTTTTTGTAAACCAACATTTTCTAATTTAAATAAAATTTTATGTTATTTCGGTGGATACGTATTTTAGGCTGAATCGATTTTTATTACTATTATACAAAAAAGCTCTATTTATAGAAAGCATTATGTTTTGTTGTTGCCGTTATTTCGATTAGAAAATCAAGATAGATACAAATCAAATGGAATTTTCTTTTTTATATTAGTTTTTCCGATTATTTGTACGACTATATACTATAACGAAGCTATTATACAGGCTTGACCCCCTTATACACTAACCCTTATTGGACCGCAGTCTATTTAGGTCAATCGATATAATACATAGATATGGGCACGAATCAATTACAACAAGTGTTTTTTTACGGTTCAAGTTCATTTATTCGGCGGCAAACATTATATCTGTTCTGATACATCATCCGTATGTCAGTATGTGTATGTACATATAAGACAAAGATTTGAAAAACTTTTATATCTTTTTATCTATATCTAACATCGTTATAGATAATACATCATTGACAAAAGGATAAAAAATGTAATCTCCATAATTCCAGTAGTATTATGTATGTATGTACATATACATCTTAATTCTAATTCATGATTCTTATGTATATGTACGAGCTGCATAATCAATCATTATGTCATCGAACAACATTCTTAACCATCACCCTCAAAAGAAAAATTTAATATCTCGTTTGGGGTCTGTAATATTGTCGGATGAGTAATGTGAGGAAAATCCTTGACAAACTTTTCTTTTTATTTTTGTTTTGGTATATTTTTATTAATAATATTTTCTACTGTGTTTCTTCCATTTTCTCTTATCTATAAATCAAGGATAACGGAATATTATTACAAGAAAATGAAAATATGAAAGAAAATTTTTTGAAACACACACAAACAAAGCGATAAAATATTTATTTTTTTCTATTATTCCATTTTATTTATTTATTCCATTCTTGGTTTGGTTTGGTTCGATTCCTCATAATACAGTACAGCACAGAAGCCAATATAAATTTTGAGAAGCTTAGAATTAAATTGGGGTTATTTTTGTTAAGGCACATTAAAAGTTGTATAAATATATTTCATCATAACTTTTGTTGTTGTTGTTGTTGTTACGTACTTTGAAAAGGGTTTGCGAAAGACTCTGTAATTTATGTCATAAGTTTTTCTGCTGCTACTTTTTGATACGGTTGGTTTGGTTTGGGATATCAAAATAGAATCTAATAACTGATCTAACACAAATATAAATGTTTATGGATGCGTGTGTGTGTGTGTGTGTATTTAGGAATTTTTTCTTTTCCTAAATGACAATCTTAGATGTATATCTAGGAATCATCATAAAGAATTTTTGTTGTTTTGTTTAGATGATTGCTATTATAGCTTTGAGGAATTTAATACGGTGGTTTAAGGTCAAGTAATTTTTTTTCTTCAATGGTAAATAAGGATGTTAGAATCTTAAGTGCGGATAAACAAAATTTTACAGTAATGAGCTTTTTGAACACGACATTATGGCGATTTCATTTATATGTTAAAATATGTCAAATGAAATTTGTTAAAAATTCGCAAAAACTAAAAAGTTTGGAGAAACGTAAATTTTAATACGGTTTTACAAAAAAACTACCTTTTCTACCTATAGATCCAAATTAAAGATTACATTCGGCGCATGATTTCAGGCATCGTTTCATTCAAATATATAAATCGGGTCAATATAGGTATAGTAAGTTAACTTTTTGGCGACGAGGTATATATATCCACGTACACCAATGGATCCTGTATATATCCACGTACACCAATGGGGCAGCAAGATTTATTTGTTATGTATTTTACTATCTCTTACTTACTATCACAATATTTATTCTGTTACAAACGTTAAAAAAGTACGGCGTAGCGTGAATGCATCACAATCTGTTCCATTTCCGCCCTTCGAACATTAAATGCCTGAACTTTGATATTTACAAGTGCAGAAGCCATATTTACCACGAAACGAATCGGTTTGCACTACCCCTCCAATATAATCGCGACCGCTCAGAACATTCTATCAAAAATTGAAATTTGTAGCACTCAAGTCGGAAGTGGTCTAAAGATTGAGTTTATGAGAGACCCAACCCCTGGAAAAATTAATAGGCACTGTAGTGTATCTAATTTACCCGAAAAACTTGGGTGACCACATATACTCTTTTCAAGAGTATTAGTACTCTTTTTGTTTTGTTTTACTCTCTACTATTTTGTTAGTCAAAAATCATTAAAATTTACTCTTTTTGGGTTAATGTCCTCCTTTTTACCATGCTTATATTACCTCACTCTGTGTGTCTGTTTGTATTGTTAAATTTTGTAATCAATTTTTCAACCACTTGCGATAGTCCAATTGAGCTTTGCATGCAGGCTTAACTCCGATGACAATACAGGATTCTAACATTTTTTCGGCCTAAAAGGCTTTGAAAAGCCTAAAAGGCTTTATAAACTAAACTATTTTCATATAATCTATCTTTAAAAAATTCAAAATTATGTACATTGAAATCTGAATGTTCACAAAATTAGTTTTGTCTGTTAACATAATTCTTTTGATATCACAACTGTATAGGGGAGATAAAATAAAAACTGAGATGGTCAGATTATTATTTGTCAAACGGCTTAACTGAATCGTTATTTTATAAGTGAACTATGAACATTATATTTCGACATACCATAATATCGCAGGTTGCAGATATTGTCTTAACTGTCAAACCATCATAAAATATTGTCAATTTAATATGTGTCGACAACTGTGTAAATTACATAGTGTAATCTACCTCATCCATCCCTGATTACAAAGCGGATTGCCAGCCAATCGTAAAAATTTCATTGAAAGTTGTTCTCCTCTCATTCAAGCGTACAACATTTTAGAAATTCCTTAAATAAATTTTGAAGTTGATGGATTGAAACTGTGCGATGAATTGGAAAGATGAAATCATCAAATAATAATTTTATGAACTAGCGTTAGTGACCTGAACTTAAATAAAATCGCAGGAATCTAAAACAATTAATTTTGCAAGACAACTCGGCAGTGTCAAGGGCTAGAAGCACATGAGGCTACATTTGCTCTATAAAGGTCGCCCAGCTAGCTATAATGAAAAAGATTGCTTGAAATCGATACATATTTGAATTTAAGTAAATTTTGTAAATGGAATTGAGTAAAATTTTAAACGTGATTCATAGATTATTTGAGTGCAATTTAAATTATAAATATTTCCTCATACTTGCCTTTGCATAGACTTCGGAGTATATATTTTATGAGTGGAGTTTCTTAATTAAAATTGTAGTATGAGCTTCAGCCAAAATCCTTAACGATTTATTGAGTGAAAATAAAATAATACTTCACATTGACTTGAACAAAATTTGGATACATTTTAAATTTTAAATTGAGTTAAAAATCAAACATAGAGTTGACAAAAATATTTTGTCTTATATGAGTTTGCGTATAGATTTTGAATTATAATTTAACGGTATAAGAATTTGAGCCAAGTTTTCATTTCACTTTGGAGTGAAATTTAAGTAGATTTGAAACAAAATCTTTAGTTAAATTAATTGAACTATGTTGCGTGGATTTTCTAAAGAATAACATTCCAGCTAAAATACTAGTCTGGGCTTGAATCAAATTTTAATCATAATTTAAAAAGTATTTCAGTATTGATTTAAGCAAAATTTCAAAAAAAATTAGAAATTGTGTTTGAACTTGAGCAACGAATTAAAATTCGTCACTCAATGTCTTAGCTGTCATCATTCGGGATGGTGAAGTACATGTTATGCAAGTGTAAAGGATTTACTGGAAACGAATTTCGATGCATTTAGTTTATTATTAATATTAACCGACGTGAGCAATTACGATTCAATAGGTTTTTTTTACGTTCTGAATTATTTGTTTGTGAAATCTGGTCTAACAAATCATGCGGAGAGATAAATCGGTATATAGCATGCGTAATTTGATAAAACCACGCCGTTTGACCGTATTAATATTTGGTGTGGAATTACAAAAGAAAAATTGGTTTGTTCCATTTCATTGCCACTTCGAAAATCCGTATAGATAATATCGACAAATTATAGAGAATGTCGATAATGCAAACAATTCATAGTGACCAGACTTCTTTAGAATAATAATGCGACACGGACGGTGACAGTTTTAAAATATTCTTCAATGCATTTTAATGTAACATGTATTCTCTGCAGTAAATTAAGTTTGGTTAGAAGTGTTTTAAATTATTATATTTCCATAATTTATCTTTAGAAATTTAGAATTTCAATAATTCAATGAAATCTGATTGATTTGTTTTATTATCTGTTACATACATATATTTATATACTCCAGTTTTACGAAGCTATGATATTATTCCATAACTAGAGGAGATACAATTTAAACTAAAACTATCAAATGATTTTATCTGTAAATTTCTAACGTTGTTTCTAACATTTTGCAGGGATGTGATAAATTTAAACAACCATGAACTGGTTCAATCGAGTGCAAAACGGTAAAATATCGTAGGTTTTTGACGTTATCCTTCCTAATTGTCGACGTTGACACAAAAATTGCCAAGTAATCCAGGTAATATTTTACGTGTCGACAATTGTGTTGATTACATGGCATAATCTACCTCGCCCATCCCTGATAGTATGGCAAGTTAAGCTATCAGTATGTACGTGCGTTGCGCGGTACTAAAATATTTATAGCGTTCTAACGAATAATGGAGAATTCAGTAGAAACTGATATAGCCAAAATAAATCATTCTCCGCTGTAGAAATTGTGAAACCAGATATTTAGTTAAATATACAGGTTGTTTAAAAATACCCAATGGGCTAAAGAAACTCGACTTGTAGGACGCGCGGATTTCATCATTAAAAGTACTATCTATAAACTATAAACTATGTATATGCATGTCACGCGTTGTTGACATAAAGTTTGAATTATAAAAGCATACCAGAAAAACTTTTTTTGTGAAAAAGCCATAAATAAATCTACTATGACCGCCAAAACGATCTACATAAATACATTCAATTTAACAATAATAAAAAATATTATAAATGTTCGATACCAAAGTTTAGTCAACCTTGCCAAGCACTCACTCATAGTAAAACACACGAATAATTGTCTTGTATCAGCGCTAGACTATTTTTTGTGTGTTTTACTATGTGAGTGCTTGGCAAGGTCGATTAAAATTTGGTATCATTTTTATTTTGGGTTGTAAAATTTCATTTACAATAAATTATAAATAATAATAAAAATGATAAATTATCGGCGCCAAACTTTTAGCGACCTTTACCGGCACTCACATAATAAAACACAAAACATTATCTTATATCAGTGCCATCTTACTCAATATGAAAGGCCTTGCTAGCTACTTAAGCTACATACACACATTTTGCTTTTGGGGAGAATGATTTTATCAAGGGTACCTAGCACCTTCGTTCCCTTTAGGATTAAAATGTTGGAAAATTTTTGGCAATCCATTAACAATGGTTAAAAACTCATAAACTAGTTAACTTTACGGAATTGTGATATGAAGAAATTTTAAAATTTGATTTTCAATTGAAAAATTTATAAAAATTGGTTTAATCAAAAGTTTTAAATTTCTTACTTTTAAATTTAGAAAATTCCATTTTAAATTACTAAAATTTTAAAATTTCCAATTTATAATTTTTAGAAGTTTCTTGAATACTAATTTTTCATACACTTTAGGTGAGTGTGAAAATGAAGAATTTTCCTCTAAAAATTTAAATCTGTCTTCGCTTTAGAATATTTATTAATTTATTATTAAGATGCCAAAATATTTTAAAAACTTAATTTTTAAAATGTAATTATCGTAATTATTGTATTATTAAATGTAAAAATAATTTAAATTATTTTGAAAACTTAAATGTAAAGTTATTCAATTTATTTAAAAATTTTAAATTTTTAAATCTAAAATATAATTTCTTGTGGCTTCAGAAATTGATTGGATAATTTTTTGAAAAATATTTCTACCCAGCGGATAGGCAACAACAGATCCACTGGAAAGGATTAAAAATAGTTTAAATTATAATTTCCAGGTCAAACTTAATTTCAATTTTAAAGTGACTTGTCATATAAAATATCAAAATGAAAGCTAACCTTTGAATTTTGAAATTTAAACCCAATTTCAAAATTCGACGGTTCGATGTATTTGATGAAATATTGAATTTTGAAAACCCATTTTTTTGTATTTGCTACTGTTCTAAAATTTAAAATTTCCAAATTTTTAAAATCGAATTTCGAAATGTTATTCGTTAAATTTTGAAATGGAGTTTTACTTAAATACAAAATTCGAGATTTTGAATAAAATTTTAATTTTAAAAATTTGTTTATTTTAAAAAAAAATTCGCAAGGATAATTCTTAAATATCCATTTGCGAACTTTACTGGGACATACTTAAATACAAATATACAGTCTTAATATTTATTGATAGTCTTACTCCTACACAGTGATCATTATCTATCAGTTCGATTTGTAATTCATAAAACATCGTGTTGAAGTTAAAATAACATAACGGTTTTTGGATCAGCTTATACTTATCTCGGGAGTTGAAGGATTGATTTGGCGTAAAATCAGAGTCTGATTTTATAATGAATGAAATAATTACCTTTAGTTTGTTGATTAGTTGGAACGTTTTCAAATATTTATATTTTATAAAATATAGTCTTTCGCGATCGAAAATATCTGGTCAGCCTACGAAAAACCCACGACCAGAATAGTACCGTTACAGAGCCCTGTAATAGCAATTAATAGACTTCGTCAGCAAGTTTATAAACAGCTCGAAGCTATTCTCACAACCAGTCGCGCAATATACCATCTTCAAACTCACCTACCTATCCGTTCTTCTTCTGGATATACACAACATATTTGCTATTACCCTTATCGGTTTGGTGACGCAGTGAGAAAATGTGTCGGTGAGGTTAGTTTGTTGGTCAATTCCATACTAATAAAGAAAATTGGAAAAACTAACTCGTACCAAAGTTGTCGCGACAAATGATGGAACGCACAAAAAACGCTATTATAGAAGTTTTGCTTACGGTATCATAGTGGAGTTAGGAAATAACTGGCTAATTACGTCAATTCAAATACGTCATTAACGATCAATACCATGGATGTATACGATTCAATATCACCTGCTCGTCTGGTCAGTGAGCCATTCGGAGAACTCCTTCGATTATTTTCTAGCGTAACACAGGAACCTATAGATACAATGTCTCGATTAAACATTACCTTGTGCATGAATTGTAACAATTGAGCACTACTATTATCTAAACTCGGAGAAACACAAAAAGCGAGTTCGAGTATATGAATTAACTAGGCTTGTGTAGGCAATCAAAATAATCTCTCCAATCATGTATCCAACCGAGTCTACCATCAGGTACCAGTAACACGTTGGAAGATATACATATATAAAATAGTTCACAACTCTTTTTGAATTGGGTCTGTGAAACGCCGCACAGAGTTATAGAGGGGTCAAGTTTTGTGTATGCATGTATTGGCGATATTTTGGTCAGAGAAGCTGGTCGGAGTCCGAACACTTAACGCATCCTTTTCCAACGTATTATGCTAAATTAAGAGGTCACGAAACCTCTAAAGATGAACATTTCCATCTCTCGAAACCTCTAAAGATGAACAGTGCCATCAAGCATTTCAGATGCTTTGTCGAAGATAAAGTATTTACTATCCTTACCGATCATAAATTGCCGGTTACTGCCATGCTAGCAAAGATGGAACGAAGTACCCGCCTGCAGGCTTGCCAGTTAGACAATATATCGCAATTAATATCAGATATCCAGTTCATTAAAGGTGTAAGTAATGTGGAACTCGATACATTGTCTAGACATAACGAAAACGTATCATATATATAAGCAGAGCCACCTATATATACAGAGCCCTAAGGTTAAAAATTGAGCTTTTTCTAGAGGAACTAAAATTGACGAAAAAAACATTTTTTCCATACAAAACATATGAAAAATTAAATTTTTTTCGGTGCGATATTTTTCAATAAAAATGTCGATGGATTAAGTATTTTAACATTGAAATAGAATCTACAATTATCATTATATAATTGATTCAAAGCTTGATCAAAGAAGTTATTTAATTTTTGATATATTTATTAATAAAATTTATAGAAAAAAAAAGCATTTCTCCATTGAATTGATATAAATACACACAAATACCAACGCAATAAAATTAAACTGCAAGACGAAAAGAGAAAATAGTAAAAGTGTGGTTATGTTTCCTTTTGAATTATATTTTTGTGAATAAAATAAAATAATTAAAGGGTATTTCAATAAAAGCTGCGTGATTTTGTTGGAATAAATCTCAACCTAATTTCACTTCAATTTCAACGTAAATTTTGGATTTTAGATTATAAATGGAACACCATGACTATCACAGTTCTTCTGGCACGGTTCTATTTTATTTTGGTAAAGTTTTGTTACGCATTTGTGCATAATTATGGTTCTAAATAAATTGTGCAGCTGTTATTGGAACTCCCTATGACATGTTGTAAGTTGTCAATATCACAATTTTTTTCTATCGATCGATGTTTATGTTCTCTTTTTAAATTTTACGCTATTTCGTGAATTCAATTTTGATTTTTTTCTATTGCGATCTCAGCCTATTGGAATAATTTTGCACTCTATCCCTTTTCCGATTTCGCTACAAGGTAATGAAATAGAAATATGTGGTGATACATTTTCAAATGTATAAAAGGAATAGAATAATGCTTTATTTAATGCAATAGAAAAAGCGAAATTAAAAAAAACATGTGAGATTTAATTCTTAAAAAAGAGACAAAATCATCGATCGAAAGGATGACAATATATGTTTTATTTATTTATTTTACCTACACATTCAAATAAATTCATGTTTACATAAATATGATAAATTCATATTTAATTTTGATTTAATGTTTATTAAATTAATAAAAGGTTTAAGGTTCTGACTTTCAGATATGTGCTGATTCAATATAGAATCAATTCCACAAAGTGTTTATCGAAATGAAAGATTTAACTTTTCATTGATGAAAAGTAATTCGAAAATGGTCATTTTTACATTGATTCTTATGGGATAATGCAAAAAGTAGTTCCTCTAGAAAAAGCTCGACAAAAAACATGGCTGATCCTTACGGCTCTGTATATATAGGTGGCTCTGATATAAGTCATACAGGATTAGATATATGGAAAGATTTGTTTCCTTACAAGGATCACGATTTAAAAACGCTACCATAAGTAACAATCTATCGGGTTCCAAATAAGAACTGGAGCAAATTCGTTATCCTGCCTTCGAATTAAATGTCTGGTTTGAGACATCACGACTAGTGCTATAAATTATAGTGGTAGTTTCGGAAAGTTATTGAAAAATTGCTGTTTAATATGTATAAGGAACGCGAACTCTATTTATCAGCATACTGCATGCGCTGGAAGCAAAAAATCTCACTAAAATATGTGAATTTTTATATTTTTATATTATATAAATAAAAATTAGGGCTTTGTTTTTATTTCCGATTATTTATAATCTTTCTAAAACGCCCTAATTTTTTTATTGTTTTTTTAATAACTATTAATGATATTCATGTGATGATTATTTGATGATTTAACGCATGTATAGAGTGTAGATTGTCGGATTAATCTATATTTGAGACTACTTATTTTAATTGTAAACTTTACATGCGCTGGATGAATTGAAAGTCCAAATGAAATTCCAAATGAAAGTCTTAAATTTAAGTTAAATATCTCAATTCGTGGCAAAAGCTACCATCTATTAAATGCTGCCATCTATTGGCCAATAGATTAATACTAACTATTTTTATGCTATCTACTGCATACGCATTCTAATTTTGGGTTTGTTGTTATATAATGTATGGATAAGATTAAAGTATGATGGCTGTCACCTCGATTTAATAAAAAAAATCATCATGCATAACAATTTTTTTTCAAGCTCACATACATACATATATGTAGATATAAACTAAAATATGCTAATTTTAGAGATAAAATAATTTATGTTATTATTATAATTTAGATTTAGAGATTTATTTTTAGATATGCGGGTGTATTGATTGGGTTTTGCTGGAAATATTTTTTGAAGTATTATATGTACGGATATGATCTGCGGTAATACAAAAATGTCGCCACAAGCATAAAAAAATATTAAAACTCAACCCTTATTTTACGGTTCACCATACAATAATGGTTCTAATTTTAAATTATTCAACCTAACATTTTCTGTATATGTGCGTGTGTGTCTGTATGTGTTTATCCCTGGTACCCAGAAGATTGTATACCATTAATTTCTAATGATTATTAAAAAGTGTTTGAAAAAGGCCCAACTATAGATTAACTCTAGACTGTCGGCCAAATTATAAATATTTAACATAGAGTACATATAGGGTTAATTAAATTTTTTATATTTTATTCATAACTGCGTGCGCCATACCCAAACATTGCGTGTGACTTTAGTATACACATTTCTCGTTTACGTTCAAATCTTTTTTGAAGGGATTTTTGCTATAAAAATTATATGAGAACCCCAAAAAAAATTCTAAACACACAAAAATTAATTAATAATAACTTTTTTTGTTGTTGCTTGCGTATTAGACTTTTAGTTTAGCTTATTCTATAATAAATGTCGGAAAACCGCACCGCATAGAATAAAAGTTACATGTAGCGTTAGTATTACATATTTTATATATAGAGTTTGAATCACCAAAACTATTTTCACCTTTGCGTGTAATTTTTGTTGTTTTTTAGGTTATTTGATTTTTGGCAATGATGAAATTTTGATCACGTTGCCCCGTAATCAATGTATGTAAATTTTATCGAACTCCTTGTATACTGATTCAATTCAAAACAATTTATTATACGAAACGTTTCGCAAAATGAAATTTAAAATGTTTACAAGTAATAAATAATAAACATTCAATTTCGTCTAATTACATTTATGTGTACGTATGAATAATAAATCAATTTTGTATTTTAGTTTGAAATTGGTGTAATTTTTTGGCAGTGACATGATTTTTTCGAACAGTTTGCAAAAAACTGAAAAAATTGCTGAATGTGCGCTAAAATCAAACAAGTTTAAAAATAAAAAAAATGTTTATAATTTATGACTTATAAATTATAAGTGGAATGCGCCAAAATAGATAATTGATTTGTAATTTATGATTTGATTGAAGAAATAAATTTGAAAATATAAAAATTATACTTATCGTGCACGATGCATTTTAAGACAGGTTTATTCTATCAAAAAAAAAAAAATTTACATCAGCATTTAGATCTGATAAATAATTATATAAATTCTTGAATACAAATTATTTTCCATAGTTTAGTTGGGACAAGAAACATTGAAATAAAATTATTTGATGATGACACTAAATTATGTGATTAAGTTGACTATGTGACTATTATATCTCTCTTGTACCATAACGGACTTTATTATGTAACTGATGTCGGAAATTACGGAACTCACTACAATTCTAGATTAACTCTCTATGTTCCGACCTTATTCATTAGAAAATTAAAAATTAGGGCGTTTGTTCATCCTATTTTAACAACCCATGTCAACACAATAAATTAGATAATAAAAAAAAAATATTGTTTGTAACAAAGATAACGTTGTAACTATTTTTAATTTGTTTTAAAACTATTAACGTACTCGTATAATATTATTTTATATTCAATGATACGATATAAAATAATTGAAATACACTTTATGTTAAAAAGCTTTTGAAAAGTTAACTCTCATAATAGCTAACATATTACATTAAACTATAAATGATAGTATTTTTAATTAAATCAAACAGCTCGATAATTAGAACCAGCAGCTTTAATGTATATGTGTGCTTTTCATGATAAAAGCTTATCTCAAAACCGTTTTGAAGGAAACATGCATAAATTAGAAGACTCTTTTGTAAAAGTTTGATGGTATATTTTGTGTGGCCTAGCAGACATATGGAAGAAACATATTGATTTTTTGATGAGCTGTTTTGAAATATCAATTAGCAGCTCCATTTACTAGTTTGAATTAAGCTTTCAAAATTAATGCAAAATAAAATTCGGTATAAATATGTGTGTATATAATTCAGAGCCTTTTAGTTTTAAATGTGTAACTTTAGTATTAAAAAAGCTTTAATTGATAAAAGCTCTTTGTTAATTGATAGCCCGTGGCACCATTTTTGTTGTAAAAGCTTAACATTTTTTAAATTAAAAATATTACGACTAAATTCGAAAATCCAAATTACTACCTCTTTTTTATGAAGCTTTTATAATGTGGGCACAATTTTTGTTTCTAACTTTCGTAATTCTATCCAAATATTGACCCTCAATTTTTGTAATTCATGAGCTTTCAGTTAACATAGGTTGTTTTTAAAAGCTTTTAGATTTTTATTTTTTATGAACTTGAATTAATTAAACAATAATACATACACAACCATATTTAATAAAAGCTTTTAGTTTTTAAGTACATATTAATATTTTTAAATGTCTATTACAAATTTACTTAAAATACAATTTATTAGTCCAAAAGTTTGATGTCCTAATAATTGGAAACTAGGCCACTAGAAGAAATTGAAAATGTTCAAAATCTGAAAGTCTTTATTCAAAATACACACTAAAATAGTACGCTTCAACGAATCCTAATTAAGCGGCGGTAAGCTTTAAACTAAAACAAAATAGATATACATTCAGCTTTAAAGAATTGGATTTTTATGAAATGAGCTTTTGATAAAATTATATTCGATACATATTTTAAAGGAATCATGCCGCGAAAACGAATTTTTTGTATTATGTCAAATTTGATATTAATTTAGACCTTTTGCATTATAAATTAAGATATTTTTAAATGTTGATGTTGTATTGAGGTATTCTCACCATTTTAATACGATCCACTTTGGAAGAAACAGAATTATTCGTGACCCCATCGAAATTTTGAATGTCAATATTATTCGAAGGATACAAAACTCCACTTTTAAATCAGAAGATTTCAAGAATTTATAATAACGTATATTTTTGCAGCTTCTAGGGTAGTACGTCTGGAGTACAACAAAATTTCATCCTAGAGCTTTTATATAAATCTCGGTATGATGTATGTTTCAAATTTAATTTATTTTAATTTAAGTATCGCTTTTAATAAAATAAATGTTATCGTAATGTCCATAAAAAGCTGTTTTGTTCAAACTTTAATAAAGTATGATAATTCGGGAGAAACGTTTTCATTGTTTAAATGTATTACGTTTTATTATAATGCGTGATAAATTAAAGACAGGTAGCAGTAGAGCATTGGAGTCTTTAATTGATAAAACCTCTGTGTATATTTTTAGGAATATTGTTTATCGTGTAAATTTCATAGTATAGTCAATTTTTTGTGTTCAAATCCAAAACTTGTTTAGTTAACTTTTTGAATATTGATTGAGCTTTCCATGATCTCGGTATTTATGTAATAAGCTTTTAACTTAGTACATCCATAGATTTTTTAATTACTTTAAGTCTCAATAACATAATAAAAGGTTTTCAAACAAAACTTCACTTGTGAAAGCTTTCAAAGCAATAAATGTAATTCCTTAGATAATCTAGTGAATTAATAGTTTACGTCTTAAACTAAAGCTCAGTTCTTCCAGTATATAGTGCAATGCTGAACGACAGCTCCTAGCCAAACGACTAAAATTACAATAAAACTGAATTTCCTCGACCTAAAATTATATTTCTTCCACAAACAGGTGAAAAAGAATTTCTTGCAATTTTTTTTTTAAAATTCTGCACCATAATTAGAACCAGCAGTTTTAATGTGTGCTTTTCATGATAAAAGCTTATTTAAAAACCGTCTTGAAGGAAACATGCATATATTAGAAGACTGCTTTTTTAATGTTTGATGGCATATATTGTGTGGCCTAACAGACAAGACATCAATATATGGAAGAAACATTTTATTTTTTATGAGCTTTTTTTGAAATATCAATTAGCAGCTCCATTTACTAGTTTGAGTTAAGCTTTTAAAATTAATGCAAAATAAAATTCGGTATAAATATGTGTTAATATAATTAAGAGCTTTTAAATTTTAAATGTGTAATTTTAGTATATGACTAAAAAATTTAATTAATAAAAGCTCTGGGTAAATTTATTAATATCGTTTTTTTGTGTGCTCATCTAAAATTGTCCGAATTGTAATCCAGAATCAATGTAGTTTACATTTTCAATACCTACCTTCTTATCATGAACTGGAAGCTTTAAAATGTTTATGTCTAATTATGCTACAGTTTACCGTTATTTTTGGAAACTTTAAGCTTACTGACTCTGAAATTAAAATAAAGCTTTTCCATCAAAATCATAATTGTTTGATAGAACAGTACTCAGTTAATTGGTAGCCCGTGGTAAAATTTTTATGTAAGAGCTTAACATTTTTTAAATTAAAAATATTTCGACTAAACTCGCATATATTATCGAAGTTTGATTCAAGTAATTTTGAAGCCATTTTAATTTCGAACTGGCTTTGCAGGCTTAGAATTTAGTAGAAAAATTCAAATTATTACCTCTTTTTTATGAAGCTTTTGATGTGTGCATAATATTTACAGACAAATATAATGTTTTGTCTAACTGTCGTAATCCTATCAAAATATACTCTCAATTTTTGTAATTCATGAGCTTTCAGTTAACATAGGTTGTTTTTTAAAAGCCATTACGACAACCGATGGATTAATCTTTATAATTTATAAATTTGAAGCATATTTGATTAAATAATTAAACAAAAGTTCGTATTTTAAAACCGTTAGTGTCAAAAAGATCGAATCAATAATGCATACACAACCATTTTTAATAAAAGCTTTTAGTTTTTAAGTACATATTAATATTTTTAAATGTCGACTACAAATTTACTTAAAACACAATTTAGTAGTCCAAAAGTTTAATGTCCTAATAATTGAAAACTAGGCCATTAGAGCTTTTAACTAGAAGATATTGAAAATGTTTAAAATCTGAAAGCCTTTATTCAAAGTACACACCAAAATACTATGCTTCAACGAATCCTAATTATGCGGCGGTAAGATTTAAATTAAAACAAAATAGACATACATTTAGCTTTAGAGAATATGATTTTTTAGATACGAGCTTTTGATAAAATTAGATTTGATACATATTTTAAAGGAATCAGCCTCCAAACAACGAAGGATAAAAACTCCATTTTTAAATCAGAAGATTTTAACAAATTATAATAACGTATAATTTTGCAGCTTTTAGGTTAGTATCTCTGGGGTAAAACAAAATTTCATCCTAGAGCTTTTATATAAATATAGATATAAAGTTTGTTTTAAATTTAACTTATTTTAATTTAAGTATCGCGTTTTTAAATAAAATAAATGTTATCGTAATGTCCATAAAAAGCTTTTTAGTTTAAACGTTGCCCAATTTTAAATGCATTACGTTTTATTTTAAGGTATGATAAATTAAAGACTGGTAGTAGTAGAGAATTGGAGGCTTGTCTTTAATTAATAAAAGCTCTGTGTATATTTTTAGGAATATTGTTTTCCGTATAATTTTCATAGTTTAGTGAAATTCTTTTTTTTAAATTCAAAACCAATTCAGTTAACTTATTTAATATTGAACTTTTCATGATCTAGGTATTTATGTGTAATAAGCTTTTAACTTGGATTTTTAGTTACCTTAAGGCTCAATAACTAATAAAAGGTTTTCAACCAAAACTAAACTTGTGAAAGCTTTTAAAGCAATAAATGAAGTTCTTAGAAAATCTAGTGGTTTAATAGCGTACGTCTTAAAGTAAAGCTCTATTCCTCCAGTATTTAGTTTTTGTTGAAAAGAATTAAACCTAGTCTCAAACAGTGGATTGCGTTAGTTGAACAATAAATAATTCTCGAGATTAATTTTATATAAAAGCTTTTTTTTAATTCAAAAAATATTTAGCAATTACTAGGCTGCAATTGAAAACTACTTGTCCAGTAGAACTTTTAATTAAACTAAATTTAAAATCTTCAACAGGTTATAATATTTTCTGAACGCTTAGCTCAGCGAAAGCTTTGCTTTACAATTTTCGTTATAGTAGAGTAATTGTTTAAAGTTTTATCGCGATGCCACAAATGAGCTTTTGAATTAGAACCATATAAATTGTTTAGTTTTCAGCTAAAGTTAAATATTATTGGACAGCTTTTTTTAAATGAAACATTCACTCATATTAAATCAAGATTTAATATTATTTTTTATTGTTTTCTCACTTGTGTTTTTAAAGCTTTTCATTTAAATCGTCGCACATAAATATAAAAATGTTGATGTTTTAGACAAAATTGAATTCAAATCGAAAAATTAGATTTTTTTCTGTTTTCAACGCAAGCCTTTGTGTATCATAATTATATTGATTGTGATAAAAGAGTCATCTATCTATGTGCCGTAAACATTTTTTTAAAGCTTTTCACATCAACAATTTTTAGAATGACAACCAAACATAATACCCATATGGAATTTCTCACCTATTTAACGATGCATTCTATTATATGGGACTATAAAGTTCATTTTTTGTTGTTGGTTTATTTTAAATCAAAAGCTTTTCTTAAAATTAATGTTGAAAATAAACTGGATACAATTTTCCCAAGGTAGAGGTATAGATGAAAATGTATACCGGATGGATAATATTGATTCTGCCAAATTATAAGGAACAAGCTTAATAAAATATTAGCTGTAATGCTTATAATTTTACATGAGAAATGATGGCATACAACTTTTATTAATGTACAATTTATGCTACATATTATATGATTTATGTATATTACATAGATTTTAAAAAATGTAATAATTTTTTATTTATATCTAAATACCAACAATTTTCTTATATCCGAAAATTCAATTACATAGGTGCTTACTTACGTACATAAAGAAAACAGATAATTTTTGGAATTGAAAACAAAATTATTATTAATAAAATATTTTCATTGGAAATGCTTTATACATATGTACATACATAAGTAAATATAAAATAATTCCTTTAGATATTTTATAAAAAAAATAATGGCACATGTTATGTATGGGCGAATGATGAAACTTTTAGTTGTGTTACATAATATTCATGAATAGGAGCCGTGCACACAAACCGGAAACAATGCTGCTTTATGTATAATGAATATATGTATACATTTTTTTTTGTAGTTACTATTGACATAATTTCTTATATTCTTATGCACAAGCAGCTTATATATTGCCGACAAAATCTATTTATTAAACAAAAGCTTTAAGAAAATTAGGACAAAACTACGCTCTAGTTATCTACATATATATACGACCACATGAAAACTTGTGTAATTTATTTATTTCGTGATCCATACTTTACATATTTCACTTTAAATTTGATGTGATGTCTTAATGATGATTATTATTTTATATAAACATGTAAAATACATAATTATGTATTCATAAAATTAATATGCACTCTACAGAGTAAAAAATAAATTAAAATTATTTAAATTAGATGTCTGCGTTCGTCTTATTCCACATTAAAAAACATATATGTATTTACAGACGAATTAAAATTAAAATCAAAAACTATATAATTTGTCGTACTCGTACCATATATGTATACACATACATACATAGATAATCCTTATGTTTATGTTATTTTTTTTATGATCATCATGTCGTTATATACACATACAATATAGTGATTTAACTAATTTGAATGTCAAAATAGATGTAAGTACATATATTATATGGCACAGTTGATACGTATATACAATGACCTTTTCTGCACTTGATGTTTATATATTATGTACTTATCATCCACTTACATCATTTATTATGTACAGATTTTGCTAAAGATTGATTGATAAATCAATGCAATTAAACTTTTTCATTAAAATGTCATTTGCATTTTTAGGAAACGATATACACGACGACGTACGTACTTTCAAACTTATTTACATACATACACACAGATATTTTTGATTTCGATACCCAAAAGCACAAAAAAAGCACGAGTCATGGATATAAAAAATTGATATATAATCACTCACCAACAACAACGATATTCGTATACCAAATTGGGCTGTTGTTGTTGTCTTGCGTTATATCCTTCAATCAATCATTGTCCTTTCGTACAAAAATTCAATAACACAGCATATAGAAGAAAACAAAATATTTCATCAATTTTGTTGCTCCTTATTGAAAATATTGTGTGTGTGTGTGTGTATGTATATATGCGTGTATGATGTAATGAGAGGGTGCGTATGAGGTTGGAAATTTGTTGAATAGATCGAAAATGGATATTTTCAATGAGTTTATCACTATGTTTTCACAATTTATAAATAATAATGTTTTTGGATTTTATTTTTGTATAATCAATGTCATAAATAATAAATTACTGATTGCGTCGATTTATATTGGGAACTCAATTGATGTACACGATTTTTTGGTTCTATTATCGCTTGTCTTCTAATTTTGAAGGAAATGTTGGTCTAACTAATTTTGTTTGTTTGTGTTTTCACGAATTTTCAGCTTTTTTATATATAGCTAAATGTTAGTTCTTGGAATTTAACATTAAAACTTTTTGAATTTCAAAATAAATTTTAAAACTTTTATAGAATAGCTGTCACAAATATCAAAATATTTTATCAGGAAATCCAATTTTTGTCTGATAACTTATAAGTTAGTTTTCGTGAAAACTTCGAAGTCTGTTTAGTAAAATGTTCCTATTTTCTGACTGGATATTAAGCTCAATAAATGACCTTTATTTTACAGCTTCCATAAATATGAATGTTCGCAATATAATAGAAATGGTCCCAGGAGTTCATTGAGTAAGTGAACTCAGAACCTGTTTTGTGTGTTAAAATAATTTTTCGGAGAAGTTTTCGGCCGTGGGTAAAATTAAAAGCCTTTCTCTCTTAAAGAATCGAGGAAAGAATTGTAACAGCAAAAATAAGGCTTTTTAAAACTTTTATCGTTTAAGATTACATTATTTAAACTAAAAACTGTGTCATTAAAAGCTTTTTTATCAACTATTGTATATTGTAATAAAAAGCTTATTTTGATGCCAACTAAAATACCACGGTGAAAAAAATCAACTTATCGAATTTTTTACTGAAGGTTCATTCCGTTCCCATAATTGTCCAAATTAAAATTAAACTTTAAAAGATGCACATTTTAAAACAGGTTTTGCTTTGATTTAATAATACCATAAACTTCTGCTATATCTTATTCAGGAGCTTTTATTGTGTAAGCTAGCTGAAAGAACATAAGGCTCTCTGTTCAATTTATTTAGAACCATAGTTTTCCATTTTCGGGGCTTAAAACCATTGACAATTATTTTTTAACTGTATCATTAAAAGACCAACCAAAAGCTTTCATAAATGAATTAATTTGTTGTAATTATAATTCAATTGGCTCCCAACAAATCGAAATAATTATATGTTTGACTTTTGTAATTTTCAAAGGGAGTTTGTTTCGTTTGAACCTATTTAAAGATTTAGAAATCATAGTCCGACCTTTTGCTAGCATCAATGAACGTGCTTCGAATTTCCATTTCATTCTATATACTATGCATATAATTAAAAGCTTCTGGATAATTAATTATATTGTTGTTGGCCTTTGCTCTAGAGCAATCAGAAGCTTTATATTTAATTAGTTAAAATATTGAGGCAATTATTTTCATAATGTAGTAAAAGAGTATCCAAATTCAGATTTATATTTACTTAAAAGTTAACAATTTTATAAAGTGATGTGTCAAAAAATGACTCCGGCAAAATTTACTTTTAAATTAAATCTCTAGAATGTATTTCGTAATAAAAAGCTTCTATCGTACTGGGTATCAGGCAACGCAAGCTTTAAAAAATATAGAGCGTTTTGTTTAGTTTATTTACAATTTCAAATTTCTTTGTGTGCGTTGCCAAAATCATTGTAAATTATTTATTTCCAATAAGATGGGTTATTCGATCTTTGAACTATATCCTTAAAATGATGGGTGCCCGAATCTCAATTATAACTGGGATCAAATATTGAGTCAGTTATTAGCTTTAAATTAATAATATTCTGGACTGTATGGTGGAATATTCCTAGTATTTCGTATTAAAAAGCTTTTACCGTGTTAGCTGTCATACAATTGTTTAAAACACAAAACTCTTTATGCAGTAAGCGCTGTATTTTTGTTTATGCTTTAAATAGTTGTAATTTAGTTCAACCCAACCAACCCGGCTATTTAAGCTTTAAACTGTTTCATAAAAAGCATTAAAAAGCTTTCGTAAAATAATATTTTTTTGATGTATATGAAAGCTCTGTTGAAAGATTTTGTAATTCTTAAAGGGAGTACTTTGACCAAATTTTGAATTCTGTTATAGGTTTAAGTGAAGTAGTAGTGGCGGTACCTGGGTCCAAGGTCATATGACATGTGTAAATATGACCTTGAGCGTAAATGTGACCTTGAGCGTAAATGTGGCCTTGAGCGTAAACGACACGACCTACCTCAACGACCTTGCGTATACGTCACGACATACCTCCAACGACCTTGCTCGTAGTAAATGACAGGACCTACCTCAATGACCTTTAGCGTAAACGTCACACGAATTACTCAACGACCTTGCTCGACGGCCTTTAGCGTAAACACGACCTGTCTCAACGACCTTGCTCGTAGTAAATGACGAGACCTACCTCAATGACCTTTAGCGTAAACGTCATACGAATTACTCAACGACCTTGCTCGACGGCCTTTAGCATAAACACGACCTTGGCTCAATACTACACACGACCTTTAGCGTAAATGATTACGCATTGTTATTACGATGGCCTTTAGCGTAAGCACGACCTGTCTCAATACCACACACGACCTTTAGCGTAAATGATTACGCAATGTTATTGTTGATCTATATATTTGAATGGAAATATTTGTCATCAATTATCGTCATTTTTTTTTTGATGACTCACTTTGAATTTTACTTAGAAAAGTGACGTGTGTGTGTAAATGTAGTATGGTATATTTTTACTGATTATAAATGTTTATATGAATAATTTTTTTTGGTCAGCGTGTGGAATCGAACTCGGGTCCGCGACATGAAAAGCAAGCGGCTTACCATCACACCACCAACGTGTGATAAATTACTATGACTATTTGTGGTATATAAACAAACTATTACCCCCAAAGATAGATTACTGTTAGTACTCGGTCTATATATATATATTATTTTCCGCCTAAAGGTATGTTAACAGGGTTACACCGTCTACGTTATATTTTTATATGAAAATAATAAATATAGTTAGGGTTCGGTGTTTCAATCTTTGCGCGCCTATATTGTATTAAATGAATTAAGTTTTTCGTTTCACATGTTAGACTGTAAATTCTTCTAAACAATTTAATTATTCAAAATAGATAGTCATTTAGGTGGCGGTCTGTATTAATAATCAACAAAATACGTGTGTACATTGTTGTTGTTTCTTGTTTTCAATTTTAAAAACGTAAACACTCATACAATAATAATAATTTATGCAATATAATAATCATGTGTCATAATAATAATAATTTATGCAACAATCATCTTTCGTAAACACGTAATATATAAAATTCAAGATCAAACATGTTCACTATATTGGTCATCTTTTTATACACATATGATTTTAACTGATTTGTATAACATTGTTGTTGTTTCTTGCTTCTCATTAATCAACAACTTAATTGGCATAATAATTATTGCGGTGGCCATCTTTTTTTTATACACATATGATTTTAAAGGTGTGTGTATAACGTTGTTGCTGTTTCTTGTTTTTAGCTTTAAAAATGTAGACAATTATACAATGATGTCATAATAATAATAATTTATACAACAATCATCTGTCGTAAGCACGTAATATATAAAATTCAAGATCAAACATGTTCACTATATGGGTCAGTTTTTAATTTTAAAAACGTAAACACTATTTTAAGAGGTCGTTGAACTATATATTTGTACGGAAATATTTTTTGATCATATTTTTTTTTATTGGTCTACTTTTTATACACATATATGATTTTAGCTGCGTATGTATAAAATTGGTGTTGTTTCTTGTTTTTAACTTTAAAAATGTAAACAATCATGCAATAATGTCATAATAATTTATGCAACAATTCAAAATCCACAAACATGTTCACTATACTAGACATTTCACTATTATTAATTAATCAACAACTTAATTTATTCAATGTAAATTCTAACAGGGAATATATAAAATTCAAAAGCTTAAAATTTAAGAAAAGTAAACATTCATACAAGGTTGTTATAATAATTATTGCGGGGGTCATCCTTTTTATACACATATGATTTTAGTTGCGTATGTATAACGTTGTTGTTGTTTCTAGTTTTCGTATGTATATAACAATGTTGATGTTCCTAGTTTTTGTATGTATATAACATTCCTGTTGTTTCAACTGTAAACATTCATACAATGCTGTCATAATAATTATTGCAGAGGTCATCTTTCATACACGTGGCGATGGTATGCATGCACAAACATGTTCACTCTATTAGTTTAACTAATTCTAATGCGTAATATATAAAATTCAAAACCGAACATGTTTACTAACAAGATTTAACAAGATTTTCATCATTTTTAGCCTATTTTGTCAGAAAAACCCGAGATTATGTAGAAAAACGGCTTTTTTCTTGCATATTAAATGGTTTTTACAAGATTTTTATACAATAATTATCTCAACACATGATTTAATTGTATCCTTGTAGATTATTTTGCGTTACATATATAAGAGAGAATTTATTATACATATATAAGAGAGAAAGAGATAGCTATTTATTATACATATGTATATAAGAGAGAAAGTAAGCATGCAGTATGATTACAGATATAGCCTTCACTCTAACAAAAATATTGGATAGAGCAGAAATATTAAGGCACCTAAGTAATTTCTAGTTTACCTATTAATAGAACGTTGCACTCTAGGCAAAAAAAAAATTTTTTTAATTGCATAGGTCAGGAATATTTCGGCAAACAAGATTAATTAAGAGCATAAAAATACAAATTAATATTTGTTTTTCTATATCATCTTTACACATTCTATGCAGCGAGTGTAAGAGAAACTGATGTCATTCAACACAACAATATATGAAGTTAATTTATCTGTGTCAGTAATTCTCTTATAATTTATTTGTTGTTGGTATAGCTATAAAAAATTATTAGAATGACGTAGAATTTTATTTTGTATAATTATCATAATCAAATAACATATGTAGGAACAAATATGAAAGCGATCTAAAGAAAATGCTGAAAAGCTTAATAAATAAGATCTATAATAAACCAAGTGTGTACCCGATAAACAGTACGCGGATCAAGCGTAGTTCTATAATATGTTGAATTTAGTTGCCTTTAGGGAAAATATTTGTTATTGTAAGCCTTTAGAACTAATTGTGTTAGTGTTTTAACGACTGAATTAAGAAGAGTCACAATTTTTTCTTTAAAAAGATTTAATAAGTAAATCATCTGAAAAAATAACATACACATACTCGTATGAATAGACTAAGATTTTATTTTACGTTTTTTATGATAATCTAAGTTTGTAATATTTTCATAATAGACTGTCTCCCTAATTGTTTTTAATAACGGTGAAGATTCGCTAAAATAACCAATAATATTTTAATTTATTAGAATTTTATTAATGCAGTATTGACATGTAAAAATTAAAAAAAAACAATATACTTTAAAATATTATATTTAAAAAATATAAAAAGAAATATATAATAAAACACATTTAAAAAACATCTAAATAAGTTGGATTATGCCTATAGACAAGGCATCTGATAACGGGTCATAGTAATTTTGAACGTATCACTACCTATCCCTTTACCGATACTCTTAATCATACTACCCATAATACCCCAAACATCGTTGAAAGTAATATCGCGAGCATAACTAAACGTGAGCCGTGAGGGTTTATTAAATCTTTTGGAGGTGAATTCAAATCCAACCTTATCCCCAGGGCTAACTTCACGCATAATATAGCTAACTATCTCACGCACCCCACCCTTAGCCCACTCCACAGCGTTTACTTCGTTAGTAGGCATCCCGGTTAGTTTAAATTTAATTCGTGTCCAGGTCAGGCTGAATTTACGATTTTCTTGCAAATCGTCAGAAAGAATGATGTATTTCTCAGGGTTGCTCATTATTTTCTATAATAAACAATAAATAAATTAGTTTTTACAGTTTCGACGTCATTATACTTGAGCACCTTCTTCTTCTCTGTGACCGCCTGCGCCGTGTTTAATTTATTCAACAGCTGATCTCTATGTGTCTCCATGGTAACTTTTCTTCAAACTGCTCTCTAGTCGAAGAAAAGCGGCTCCTTTTATACCAAGGTCTTAGTCCTGAACGTTCGTTAATGAACAATTCTTAAAATTAACTATCGCAATATCGCATATCTGATATCGGAAATTAGATAGTGGGGCATTGCCCATTGTTCATTGGGGGGTATCGCAAAAAAAAAAAACAAAATAACACAAATAATCGTCAACCTTCTTCACATAATCTTGTTCGATCACGTTTATACCTGTATCATTGAATAATTACATATAGAAGGTGACACTTCCAAATTAGCAGCGACATATGAGCATGGCGTCAACAATCTTTACTAAATTATATTAAAGTGTCTTTGCTTTTTTTTTTTATTTTTATTATTGCTACCTAGGTTCCTGTGATACGAAAAACCATATAAAAAAAAAAATATTTTTTCATTTCTTACTACTTTATATTTATATATATGTAGTGCATACTCAAACCTTTAATTTCAGTTTATCTAAGATACCTCTGCTAGCAGCGCTATAACAATTTATTTTTTTTTTAGTGTCATTTCTATATGTAATTATTCAATACCTGTATTATAAAATCATGGATTAGTTGTTTGTTATGTATACCAACACACTTCTTTTTTTTTTTTTTAAAAATATGGATTACTTTTAATATATTATTACGAACGATTCTTAGTTCAACTAGAAAGATAGTTACTGACCTAAATTTTTCAAATTTGTTTTTCCTGTTAATTAGAAGCATTCATACAATGTGTCATAATTATTGCAGAGGTTATCTTTGATACACATACGATTTTGGGATATGACGTCTATAAAACAGGAGAAAAAAAAAGAATTTCGTCATTCATTCGATCTTGCCTATTAAGTCGTTTTTAACAAGATTTTCATCATTTTTAGCCTATTTTGTCAGAAAAACCCGAGATTATGTAGAAAAAAGGCTTTTTTCTTGCATATTAAATGATTTTTACAAGATTTTTATACAATAATTAACTCAACACATGATTTAATTTTATCCTTGTAGATTATTTTGCATTATTCTACATATTCTAAACTTTTTTATTATACATATATATGAGAGAAAGTAAGTATGCAGTATTATTACAGATATAGCCTTTACTCTAACAAAAAAAAAAAAATACTGGATAGGTCAGAAATATTAAGGCACATAAGTAATTTCTAGTTTACTTATTAATATAACGTTGCAGTCTAGGCAATAAATGTTTAAATTGCACAGGTTAGGAATATTTTTGCAGGCAAGATTAATTAAGAGCATAAAAATACAAACTAATATTTGTTTTTCTATATCATCTTTACACATTCTATGCAGCGAGTGTAAGAGAAACTTATGTCATTCAACACAACAATATATGAAGTTAATTTATCTGTGTCAGTAATTCTCTTATAATTTATTTGTTGTTGGTATAGCTATATAAAATTATTAGAATGACGTAGAATTTTATTTTGTATAATTATTGTAATCAAATAACATATGTAGGAACAAATATGAAAGTGGTCTAAAGAAAATGCTGAAAAGCTTAATAAATAGGATCTATAATAAACCAAGTGTGTACCTGATAAACAGTACGCGGATCAAGCGTAGTCCTATAATATGTTGAATTTAGTTGCCTTTAGGGAAAATATTTGTTATTGTAATCCTTTAGAACTAATTGTGTTAGTGCTTTAACGATTGAATTAAAAACAATTAGGGAAACAGTCTATTACGAAAATATTACAAACTTAGATTATCATAAAAAAAAACTTAAAATAAAATCTTAATTTATTCATACGAGTATGTGTATGCTATATTTTTATTCAGATGATTTACTTATTAAATCTTTTTTAAAGAAAAAATTTGCCCGCAATTGTGTATTTAAAATGTGTATTACTTCACCTAAATAACGACTTTTCATTACACTTTAACTTCTTTATATGATTGGAGCGTATGCTGGTCTACAATAGATCATACATTTAGTATAAATTAATATCAAACTGTCTGGTATATTAATATCAAACTGTCTGACCCAATCGTTCCACGATAAAATTGATGTAAACGTCTATAATTATAACTTTTCTTCAAAAACTGATCTCTAATCGAAGAAACTAAGCTCGTTGTATACCAAAGTCTTAGCCTTGAACGTTCGTTAATGAACAATTCTTAAAATTAACTAGCGCATATCCGATATCAGAAATTAGAAAGTGGGGCATCGCCCATTGTTCATCGGGGATGGCGCATTTTTTAATTTTTGAAAGCACATAGCTGCTTTGCGCAATTCGGGTTCGCCGCTCTTTCGCTCAAATAATCTCAAATAATTGATAGTATTTAGGCCCTTTTGTTAGGGTCGGTGTCTAATACCTGGTATGAACTTAAAAATGTAGTCTTATAGAGAGAAAAATATATCCGTTAAAACTGAAATGTATGCGGGTGAGGTAGTAAGGAATATCGCGGCGTAACATTGCTAAGAAATTGTATTTTGCAAATGAAAAAAAAATGTGTATATGTATACCTTTGATATATATATATATTGAGGAATATTGCACTGTAGCAACAACATATTAAGAATTTCATTTTGCATACGGAAAAAAAAGGTGTGTCGTTGATATGTATTTTCGTTTTCTATGAATCATGTTCTTTAAATCTATTTTTATAAGTTGGCGCGTAATATTTTAGAGAGAAAAATGTGTTTAAGAATTTCGCAAAGCAAAATTGAGAATAAATTTTCAATAAAAAATTGGTGTAAACGTTTATGATTTAGATAAAAACAGATTTAAAATTTTTAATTTAGATAAAAATTAAATTAAATATAAAAAAATAAAAAAAATAAAAAAATTAAAAATAAAATTAAACTAAATTTATAATGCAAAGCAGATTTAAAATTTTTAATTTAGATAAAAATTAAATTAAATATAAAAAAAATAAAAAAAAATAAAAAATTAAAAATAAAATTAAATTAAATTTATATTGCAAAACAGATTTAAAATTTTTAATTTAGATAAAAATTAAATTAAATATAAAAATAAAAATAAAAAATAAAAATTAAAAATAAAATTAAATTAAATTTATAATGAAAATGTGGTGGGTACCGAACCTGCGCGGAGCGCAGGTACGGTACCCACTGTCATGGGCGTTGTCCCCGAAGGGGACACCGCCCATGACCACATTTTCATTATAAATTTAATTTAATTTTATTTTTAATTTTTATTTTTTATTTTTATTTTTATATTTAATTTAATTTTTATCTTTTATATTAATTTATAATGAAAATGTGGTCATGGGCGGTGTCCCCTTCGGGGACAACGCCCATGACAGTGGGTACCGTACCTGCGCTCCGCGCAGGTTCGGTACCCACCACATTTTCATTATAAATTTAATTTAATTTTATTTTTAATTTTTATTTTTTATTTTTATTTTTATATTTAATTTAATTTTTATCTAAATTAAAAATTTTAAATCTGTTTTGCAATATAAATTTAATTTAATTTTATTTTTAATTTTTTATTTTTTTTTATTTTTTTTATATTTAATTTAATTTTTATCTAAATTAAAAATTTTAAATCTGCTTTGCATTATAAATTTAGTTTAATTTTATTTTTAATTTTTTTATTTTTTTTATTTTTTTATATTTAATTTAATTTTTATCTAAATTAAAAATTTTAAATCTGTTTTTATCTAAATCATAAACGTTTACACCAATTTTTTATTGAAAATTTATTCTCAATTTTGCTTTGCGAAATTCTTAAACACATTTTTCTCTCTAAAATATTACGCGCCAACTTATAAAAATAGATTTAAAGAACATGATTCATAGAAAACGAAAATACATATCAACGACACACCTTTTTTTTCCGTATGCAAAATGAAATTCTTAATATGTTGTTGCTACAGTGCAATATTCCTCAATATATATATATATCAAAGGTATACATATACACATTTTTTTTTCATTTGCAAAATACAATTTCTTAGCAATGTTACGCCGCGATATTCCTTACTACCTCACCCGCATACATTTCAGTTTTAACGGATATATTTTTCTCTCTATAAGACTACATTTTTAAGTTCATACCAGGTATTAGACACCGACCCTAACAAAAGGGCCTAAATACTATCAATTATTTGAGATTATTTGAGCGAAAGAGCGGCGAACCCGAATTGCGCAAAGCAGCTATGTGCTTTCAAAAATTAAAAAATGCGCCATCCCCGATGAACAATGGGCGATGCCCCACTTTCTAATTTCTGATATCGGATATGCGCTAGTTAATTTTAAGAATTGTTCATTAACGAACGTTCAAGGCTAAGACTTTGGTATACAACGAGCTTAGTTTCTTCGATTAGAGATCCGTTTTTGAAGAAAAGTTATAATTATAGACGTTTACATCAATTTTATCGTGGAACGATTGGGTCAGACAGTTTGATATTAATATACCAGACAGTTTGATATTAATTTATACTAAATGTATGATCTATTGTAGACCAGCATACGCTCCAATCATATAAAGAAGTTAAAGTGTAATGAAAAGTCGTTATTTAGGTGAAGTAATACACATTTTAAATACACAATTGCGGGCAAATTTTTTCTTTAAAAAAGATTTAATAAGTAAATCATCTGAATAAAAATATAGCATACACATACTCGTATGAATAAATTAAGATTTTATTTTAAGTTTTTTTTTATGATAATCTAAGTTTGTAATATTTTCGTAATAGACTGTTTCCCTAATTGTTTTTAATTCAATCGTTAAAGCACTAACACAATTAGTTCTAAAGGATTACAATAACAAATATTTTCCCTAAAGGCAACTAAATTCAACATATTATAGGACTACGCTTGATCCGCGTACTGTTTATCAGGTACACACTTGGTTTATTATAGATCCTATTTATTAAGCTTTTCAGCATTTTCTTTAGACCACTTTCATATTTGTTCCTACATATGTTATTTGATTACAATAATTATACAAAATAAAATTCTACGTCATTCTAATAATTTTATATAGCTATACCAACAACAAATAAATTATAAGAGAATTACTGACACAGATAAATTAACTTCATATATTGTTGTGTTGAATGACATAAGTTTCTCTTACACTCGCTGCATAGAATGTGTAAAGATGATATAGAAAAACAAATATTAGTTTGTATTTTTATGCTCTTAATTAATCTTGCCTGCAAAAATATTCCTAACCTGTGCAATTTAAACATTTATTGCCTAGACTGCAACGTTATATTAATAAGTAAACTAGAAATTACTTATGTGCCTTAATATTTCTGACCTATCCAGTATTTTTTTTTTTTTGTTAGAGTAAAGGCTATATCTGTAATAATACTGCATACTTACTTTCTCTCATATATATGTATAATAAAAAAGTTTAGAATATGTAGAATAATGCAAAATAATCTACAAGGATAAAATTAAATCATGTGTTGAGTTAATTATTGTATAAAAATCTTGTAAAAATCATTTAATATGCAAGAAAAAAGCCTTTTTTCTACATAATCTCGGGTTTTTCTGACAAAATAGGCTAAAAATGATGAAAATCTTGTTAAAAACGACTTAATAGGCAAGATCGAATGAATGACGAAATTCTTTTTTTTTCTCCTGTTTTATAGACGTCATATCCCAAAATCGTATGTGTATCAAAGATAACCTCTGCAATAATTATGACACATTGTATGAATGCTTCTAATTAACAGGAAAAACAAATTTGAAAAATTTAGGTCAGTAACTATCTTTCTAGTTGAACTAAGAATCGTTCGTAATAATATATTAAAAGTAATCCATATTTTTAAAAAAAAAAAAAAGAAGTGTGTTGGTATACATAACAAACAACTAATCCATGATTTTATAATACAGGTATTGAATAATTACATATAGAAATGACACTAAAAAAAAAATAAATTGTTATAGCGCTGCTAGCAGAGGTATCTTAGATAAACTGAAATTAAAGGTTTGAGTATGCACTACATATATATAAATATAAAGTAGTAAGAAATGAAAAAATATTTTTTTTTTATATGGTTTTTCGTATCACAGGAACCTAGGTAGCAATAATAAAAATAAAAAAAAAAAGCAAAGACACTTTAATATAATTTAGTAAAGATTGTTGACGCCATGCTCATATGTCGCTGCTAATTTGGAAGTGTCACCTTCTATATGTAATTATTCAATGATACAGGTATAAACGTGATCGAACAAGATTATGTGAAGAAGGTTGACGATTATTTGTGTTATTTTGTTTTTTTTTTTTGCGATACCCCCCAATGAACAATGGGCAATGCCCCACTATCTAATTTCCGATATCAGATATGCGATATTGCGATAGTTAATTTTAAGAATTGTTCATTAACGAACATTCAGGACTAAGACCTTGGTATAAAAGGAGCCGCTTTTCTTCGACTAGAGAGCAGTTTGAAGAAAAGTTACCATGGAGACACATAGAGATCAGCTGTTGAATAAATTAAACACGGCGCAGGCGGTCACAGAGAAGAAGAAGGTGCTCAAGTATAATGACGTCGAAACTGTAAAAACTAATTTATTTATTGTTTATTATAGAAAATAATGAGCAACCCTGAGAAATACATCATTCTTTCTGACGATTTGCAAGAAAATCGTAAATTCAGCCTGACCTGGACACGAATTAAATTTAAACTAACCGGGATGCCTCCTAACGAAGTAAACGCTGTGGAGTGGGCTAAGGGTGGGGTGCGTGAGATAGTTAGCTATATTATGCGTGAAGTTAGCCCTGGGGATAAGGTTGGATTTGAATTCACCTCCAAAAGATTTAATAAACCCTCACGGCTCACGTTTAGTTATGCTCGCGATATTACTTTCAACGATGTTTGGGGTATTATGGGTAGTATGATTAAGAGTATCGGTAAAGGGATAGGTAGTGATACGTTCAAAATTACTATGACCCGTTATCAGATGCCTTGTCTATAGGCATAATCCAACTTATTTAGATGTTTTTTAAATGTGTTTTATTATATATTTCTTTTTATATTTTTTAAATATAATATTTTAAAGTATATTGTTTTTTTTTAATTTTTACATGTCAATACTGCATTAATAAAAATCTAATAAATTAAAATATTATTGGTTATTTTAGCGAATCTTCACCGTTATTAAAAACAATTAGGGAGACAGTCTATTATGAAAATATTACAAACTTAGATTATCATAAAAAACGTAAAATAAAATCTTAGTCTATTCATACGAGTATGTGTATGTTATTTTTTCAGATGATTTACTTATTAAATCTTTTTAAAGA
The DNA here is from genome assembly GCA_951394425.1 of Tipula unca. NCBI lineage: Eukaryota > Metazoa > Arthropoda > Insecta > Diptera > Tipulidae > Tipula > Tipula unca. The sequence continues at coordinate 189,543,884 of OX596381.1, forward strand.
AAAAATTGTGACTCTTCTTAATTCAGTCGTTAAAACACTAACACAATTAGTTCTAAAGGCTTACAATAACAAATATTTTCCCTAAAGGCAACTAAATTCAACATATTATAGAACTACGCTTGATCCGCGTACTGTTTATCGGGTACACACTTGGTTTATTATAGATCTTATTTATTAAGCTTTTCAGCATTTTCTTTAGATCGCTTTCATATTTGTTCCTACATATGTTATTTGATTATGATAATTATACAAAATAAAATTCTACGTCATTCTAATAATTTTTTATAGCTATACCAACAACAAATAAATTATAAGAGAATTACTGACACAGATAAATTAACTTCATATATTGTTGTGTTGAATGACATCAGTTTCTCTTACACTCGCTGCATAGAATGTGTAAAGATGATATAGAAAAACAAATATTAATTTGTATTTTTATGCTCTTAATTAATCTTGTTTGCCGAAATATTCCTGACCTATGCAATTAAAAAAATTTTTTTTTTGCCTAGAGTGCAACGTTCTATTAATAGGTAAACTAGAAATTACTTAGGTGCCTTAATATTTCTGCTCTATCCAATATTTTTGTTAGAGTGAAGGCTATATCTGTAATCATACTGCATGCTTACTTTCTCTCTTATATACATATGTATAATAAATAGCTATCTCTTTCTCTCTTATATATGTATAATAAATTCTCTCTTATATATGTAACGCAAAATAATCTACAAGGATACAATTAAATCATGTGTTGAGATAATTATTGTATAAAAATCTTGTAAAAACCATTTAATATGCAAGAAAAAAGCCGTTTTTCTACATAATCTCGGGTTTTTCTGACAAAATAGGCTAAAAATGATGAAAATCTTGTTAAATCTTGTTAGTAAACATGTTCGGTTTTGAATTTTATATATTACGCATTAGAATTAGTTAAACTAATAGAGTGAACATGTTTGTGCATGCATACCATCGCCACGTGTATGAAAGATGACCTCTGCAATAATTATTATGACAGCATTGTATGAATGTTTACAGTTGAAACAACAGGAATGTTATATACATACAAAAACTAGGAACATCAACATTGTTATATACATACGAAAACTAGAAACAACAACAACGTTATACATACGCAACTAAAATCATATGTGTATAAAAAGGATGACCCCCGCAATAATTATTATAACAACCTTGTATGAATGTTTACTTTTCTTAAATTTTAAGCTTTTGAATTTTATATATTCCCTGTTAGAATTTACATTGAATAAATTAAGTTGTTGATTAATTAATAATAGTGAAATGTCTAGTATAGTGAACATGTTTGTGGATTTTGAATTGTTGCATAAATTATTATGACATTATTGCATGATTGTTTACATTTTTAAAGTTAAAAACAAGAAACAACACCAATTTTATACATACGCAGCTAAAATCATATATGTGTATAAAAAGTAGACCAATAAAAAAAAATATGATCAAAAAATATTTCCGTACAAATATATAGTTCAACGACCTCTTAAAATAGTGTTTACGTTTTTAAAATTAAAAACTGACCCATATAGTGAACATGTTTGATCTTGAATTTTATATATTACGTGCTTACGACAGATGATTGTTGTATAAATTATTATTATTATGACATCATTGTATAATTGTCTACATTTTTAAAGCTAAAAACAAGAAACAGCAACAACGTTATACACACACCTTTAAAATCATATGTGTATAAAAAAAAGATGGCCACCGCAATAATTATTATGCCAATTAAGTTGTTGATTAATGAGAAGCAAGAAACAACAACAATGTTATACAAATCAGTTAAAATCATATGTGTATAAAAAGATGACCAATATAGTGAACATGTTTGATCTTGAATTTTATATATTACGTGTTTACGAAAGATGATTGTTGCATAAATTATTATTATTATGACACATGATTATTATATTGCATAAATTATTATTATTGTATGAGTGTTTACGTTTTTAAAATTGAAAACAAGAAACAACAACAATGTACACACGTATTTTGTTGATTATTAATACAGACCGCCACCTAAATGACTATCTATTTTGAATAATTAAATTGTTTAGAAGAATTTACAGTCTAACATGTGAAACGAAAAACTTAATTCATTTAATACAATATAGGCGCGCAAAGATTGAAACACCGAACCCTAACTATATTTATTATTTTCATATAAAAATATAACGTAGACGGTGTAACCCTGTTAACATACCTTTAGGCGGAAAATAATATATATATATAGACCGAGTACTAACAGTAATCTATCTTTGGGGGTAATAGTTTGTTTATATACCACAAATAGTCATAGTAATTTATCACACGTTGGTGGTGTGATGGTAAGCCGCTTGCTTTTCATGTCGCGGACCCGAGTTCGATTCCACACGCTGACCAAAAAAAATTATTCATATAAACATTTATAATCAGTAAAAATATACCATACTACATTTACACACACACGTCACTTTTCTAAGTAAAATTCAAAGTGAGTCATCAAAAAAAAAATGACGATAATTGATGACAAATATTTCCATTCAAATATATAGATCAACAATAACATTGCGTAATCATTTACGCTAAAGGTCGTGTGTGGTATTGAGACAGGTCGTGCTTACGCTAAAGGCCATCGTAATAACAATGCGTAATCATTTACGCTAAAGGTCGTGTGTAGTATTGAGCCAAGGTCGTGTTTATGCTAAAGGCCGTCGAGCAAGGTCGTTGAGTAATTCGTATGACGTTTACGCTAAAGGTCATTGAGGTAGGTCTCGTCATTTACTACGAGCAAGGTCGTTGAGACAGGTCGTGTTTACGCTAAAGGCCGTCGAGCAAGGTCGTTGAGTAATTCGTGTGACGTTTACGCTAAAGGTCATTGAGGTAGGTCCTGTCATTTACTACGAGCAAGGTCGTTGGAGGTATGTCGTGACGTATACGCAAGGTCGTTGAGGTAGGTCGTGTCGTTTACGCTCAAGGCCACATTTACGCTCAAGGTCACATTTACGCTCAAGGTCATATTTACACATGTCATATGACCTTGGACCCAGGTACCGCCACTACTACTAAGTGAATTAAAAAATTTAAGAATGTGAATTTTAACCAACGATGATATATCGACGTTTTATTTGAATCAATTAAGGTGTCGAAATTTGGATTAATTTTTTAATTCGTTAATTTTGATCACATATTTGCTGAGTCATAACTGATTTAATTATTATTCTGTAATTAATCGCGAAAGTTATATAGAAGTTTAAACTGTGCTTTAACTTTTGTAGCTTTTCCTAATCAAGTGGGTTGAAAAATTAAACAGTATCATTGAAAGCTTTCATTAATTAATTAATTTGTTGTAAACAATTAATTGCTTGCGCTTTTGTAATTTTCAAAGGGAGCATTAAAAGTTTTGATCAAAGTTTGTTTCAGTTTGAACCTATTTAAAGATTTAGAATTCATAGTACGGACTTTCCAATAAAATGATTCTGAATAATTACTTACATATATTGTAATTGAACTTTGTGCTTTGTCAAAAAATTACTCAGTCAAAATATATTTTTAAATTCACCTTATTCTGTGATTCGAGAAAGCTCTAGTTTGTATATCGTAATTAAGTGCTTTTATCGTTTTGGCTATCAGACAACGTTTATTTGCAACTTCAATTTTCCTTGTCTGCTTTACCAAAGTCATTGTAAATGTTTTTTCAAACATGATGGGCATTTTATTCGTATACTGGTTCAAATTTGGATTTTGTTGTTGCTGAAATATGAATTAATTATGAGCTTTTGCGCTGATCTGATTATAATTGGGATCAAATGATGAGTCAGTTATTAGTTTTAAATTCATAATATTCTGAACTGTAATGTCGGAGTATTTCTAGTATATCATACAATATTGTATAAAACACATAACTCTTATTTAAGCTTTAAACTGTTTCATAAAAAACATTTTTCGAATAAAGCATTAAAAAGCTTTTGTAAAAGAATAGTTGTTTTTTTTATTATTTTGATGTAGGTATATGAGAGCTCTGGTGAAAGATTTTGTAATTTTTAAAGGGAGTACTTTCACCAAATTTTGGTTTCTGTTAGGTTAAGCCAATTTAAAAATTTAAGAATATCAATTTTAAATAACGACGATATATCGACGTTTTATTAGGAGCAATTAAGGTCCCTGAAATTCCATTTCAGCCTAGAACTGCGAAATTTTGCCTCGATTAATTTTGATAACTAGTCGTGTAAGTTATTAGGGAGGTTAAACTGTGCTTTGTCTTTTGTAGGTTTAATTTACTCAGCGTCCATTAAATAACGCCGGAGAAAGCTTAATTTAACGAATTAATAGAGCTATTTGAAAATATTGAATTTAAAATTCAAAAAATGAATTTAAAAATGTTAAATTTTTTTTTCTACTTAGATTGTAAGCTCTTGGCTAATTAATTCTTTGTAATTGAAACTTGTATTAAACCAATCGGAAGCTGTCATCAATTGTTGATAGGAAATTATTTTAAAGTCCATTAAGTTAGAAATAATCAAGCTGTCGTCATTTTCGCCAACAACGAATTATTTTATTTTAATTAATTCGGCGTCTATTAAATAACGTCGGAGAAAGCTTTATTCAACGAATTATTGAGCTTTCAATTCAATACCGGAACACCAAAACAAATATTTAGCAAATCATACTCAAGAGCTTTCGTCGGTTGGAGCTTTCGTATGTTCAATTTCTTTTCTTCTACTTAGATTATTGTAAGCTTGTATTAAACCAATCGGGAGCTATCATCAATTGTTGATAGGTAATTAATTTAAAGTCCATTGAATAATTTTGAAACATTCGTTTGCTATTATCTGACAATAAATGTGATTAAATGTTAAGTTAAACAAAAACTGATTTGAAATCACAATATTTTGAGGTACATTTTTAGCCAATCGTGTTCCAGAGCTTTCGTTGTGTAAATTAAAATTTAGATATGCTTAAAGATTGGTACTAGACGAATCAAAATCTTTCATAACTTATTAGTTTTTAACTATATTGGTCTCCAATAAATTATCCCAGTGAAAGCTTGATTTAATGAATTCATTGGTTGCGCTTTTAATTTTGTCGAAGAGGTACTAAAAGCTTCAATATAAACCTTTGTGCAAATTCCACTTTTTTTAGCTCAAATATTTTTTATTTTAAAACTAAGCTTTAACCCTGATTTGATATTAATTGTGATCGCAAATGGAGTTAGACAAAATCTGATTTATGTTAACAGTTTTGGTAAATTTCTGATATACCGTACAGAAATCAGGAGCTTTAATCGTGTAACTTTAATTTTTAAATTTGTGCTTTCAGTCATTACAATTTTATACAATTTTTTTACAATACAAATTAAAAGCTTTTGTTAATTATTTATATTCTTGTTAATTTCATCTATTTAATTTTTATAGTTGTCAATATATTAATTTACTTTAAAAATTTGGGCTTTTGCCTGATTTAAATTCACACTGTATTCAAAAGCTTGTATCGTAAAAGCCATCAACTATAATATTATGGAATTTAATTTGTGCTATAGGCCAACAATAAAATGCAAAAATTTATTAAAGCTCAATAATATTCGGTATATTAAAAGCTTTCATTAATTATTTAAATCAACTATATTACCCTTGTGAACGGTATATCGAACGAATTAATGGTTTCACCGTTTGTATAATTCTCGAAGAAAACGTTGACCAAAAAGGTTTAAAAGTTTACCGAATCTTTACATTGTAATCCTTCTGACCCATTGCCAATTGAGCAAAAAAAAAAAAAACCTAATTTCCGATGTAAAAATAACATATTTATTCATTAGTACGTGTAAATCTAGGGATTGTAAGCGCAACAACAATATGATTGTTTCATGAGTGTGTATATGCTTATGTACATATACATAACAAGATTGTTACCATATCGTATAATATGAATAAAATATGGAAAATTGGATGAAAATTTAAATTTTATTGTTCGGAAAGAATAGGGGTGTGGGGGGGAGGGGGGGTGGGGAGTGTGGTGTGATAAAGGGATTAAAATTTGAATTGGAAAATTAAACAAGTAGAACGTTGTTGCTATGTACATACTATTTGTACATCTGTATATGTATCTGGATATTAGAGAGAAGATATAAATGTTCATACACAAACAATTCGATTGAAATGTTATAAATTGTATTTATTAGTCTGTTATACAATATTATTATTACATAACTACGTATATACATATGTATATACATATGTGTACATTTAAACATTTAATCTTTTTGATTTTTCATTTGTTCGAATCGAAAGCTGCTACTGCTGCTGCTGTTGCTGCTGCAGTGTCAGGGGAACTGATTCGAGGAATGATACATTTTTATTTCGTATATATGGTCGATAAATTTTATAATTCAGAAGAACATTATTTTTATGTACATATACAATACATACGTATGCATATTGTATATTGGCTGAATATTAAGAATATAAAATGTGTTTCTATCGAATGTTATGATACTGGTGAAATGGTATAAATTTTATTGTTAAAATTTATTCTTGTTGTATCGGCCCCATATGAAATTTAACTTTCGATGGTACATACATAAAATCAATATAAATACGTCTATCACTTAAAAAAAAAAATTCAGCGCGCACACACCCACAAACGGCCAATAGTTCAGAAAGCAAATTACTGTCATGTATTATACTCTATGTATATAGGCGAGCTTTCGTTCGTAAATATGTTCACCCTTCACAAACGTAAAGATAGTAAATACAACAACAATTACCAAACAAATAATAAAAATTATTCCATTCAATTTAATTAATCTGCCTAAATATTCTCGTCGAATATCGTAATAATTATTCAAATTATAAAATTAAAAATAAAATTTAATGTTTTACGAACAAAAAATTACAAAAAATTCGGATAATTCATTAATTAATTAATAATAAATAGCAGAAAAAATATCTACCGATTTAATTTCCATTGTTTTTTATTTTATCTTGACGAAAAAAAATAAAAATAATGGAAAACGCCCACGCCCCAAAAATATATCGCTGCGGAAATTTTTTTTTTTTTTTTTTTAGTGAAAATTTAATTTTCTTATACACCGAGAACGATGGTTCTGCTTTTCCAGTTCGTCTAATCCAATATTGCTGGGTATATTTGTATAGAGTTATATTGATTTTTATTTATTTGGTTGCGCCTTTTATTGGGTTGATTAGGGTTAATTATATAAAACAATGGATTTTTGTTGTTGTTGTTGTTGTTATTGTTGTAATCATAATTATATTGTAATTTGATAACGAACAACAAAAAGTTTGATTATGAGTTAGATAATAATTTTGGTTGAGAACGCATGTATATGCGGGGATTGGAGGCAAATTATATCGGCCAATTGAGTAAAGGTATTTTTCTGTTACTTATAGGTTTTTAATTGTGTAAATACAACTTTTTTCCAGTCATACTCAAACAATTCTATATCAAATTTAATTGTTGTGTAATCATCAAATTTTTAATTCTATTTACTGATACCCAAATTTTCATCGTTAGTCTTCAAACACCAATCACAGGACTATAGTTTTCAAAACTATTCTTAAAAGAGTTTAAATTTTTGAAATTGAGTTTGATTTAGAAACATGTTGCATTTGATTTTTAAAAGGCCGATATTAATTTAATGTTTTATATACCTACATATGTTAAAATAATCAAAAATTCAAAGCTCGTTTTGGTGTTGGGTGTGTTTCAATAGGGTAGGGGTTTACTGTATATAATCATGGCTTAATGGTCTAAATTCCATCGTTGTAACTATGTGCAAATCCAATTGTGTTTAGTTAGTATATCTCCACGTTGAAAATCCATCCTCGAAAAATCCCAAGATACGTTGAGGAATCGTAATACTCGAATGAGTGAAGCAGAAATGGAAAATATCAATCCTTTTCAAAAGAGTCAGGCTCTACCGAGATCTCCTACGAGAGCCTGTAGCGCATTCACCACGAAGATTAACAAAATAAAACCTACATAATATGTGAAATTATCGAAAAATGCTTTTTCAAAGAACAATAATTGCTCTAAAAAAGAAGAAATGTGCTGTATCTGGAATTGCGTAAGGGCAATGGTGCATTGGTTGAATCTAACAATTTAAACAAGCAATTAAATGATTCAATTGCTTGGATGCAGGAGCACATGAGGATTCTTAGAAACGAAGTTAAGGTCCCCCTCCTACCCGAAAAGTAATGGAACAAGAATACCATACGGATGAAGAAGAATTACCTCACGAAACTGAGTGGATTAGAGTCAAAAGCCAGAGACAATCCAAAAAAATTACCTCCGCCACCCCCAATAGTTATAGATGGAGTTTAATTCTATTATCTACTGTATGAGAAAATTAAAACAATAACTAAAACAGATAATTTTAATACAAAATTGATGAGTGGAAACAACATCAAAATAATCTTAGCACATGGTGAAACCTACAGAAAAATGACCAAAATGTTAAGCGAAGTGGGACATTCTGAAAACAAACCAATTAGGGTAATGGCTAAAAATCTGCACACTACATGTAAACCAGAAAAAATAATTAAGGACCTAAAAGGAAAAGGTTTTAATGCAACTGAAGCATCTAAAAGCTAAAATTTGCTGACATTTAGCGCAGAAAAAATACATCAAATCAAGTACCTCTTGGAGTACAAAGTCAATATTCAGCCCCTAAGAAGATCTAGGCTAATATCACAATGTAAAAAATGTCAAACATATACATACTCAAAAATACTGTAACAAAGAACCCAGGTGTGTTAAATGTCCAGGTAAACACCATACTAGAGATTGTGTCAAACCCACAGATGTATACAGCCTAGATCCGTACATTGTAGAGAAAACCAGCCAGCTAACTACAGAGGATGCAGAGTTGCTATTGAATTGCAAAATATCAAAAATAAAAACACGAATGCTAAAACTACAAATGTAATAACGAAGCAAACGGTTAGAATAAACAGACCTGAATAATCACTTAAAGGAGAGTTAAGACGTACAGTTGAGAGCCTCTCAAGCAGAAGTTGACAAAAAAACTTACGTTCAAGTAATGATGAGTAACGAAAACAGACAAACAACTCCTCAAACAGACGACATAAATCAAACGCTTAAGCTGATATTAAGCAAACTTAATATTTTTGTTCAGCGATTACCATGCCTAAACAAAACCTAGACATGGTTTAGACGATTTAAGAATTTTATGCTGGAATTGCAAATGGTTCTGGACGCAGAAAAAATCGGTGTCGGAAGCATTTTGGAAGCCAAAATAATAACTGGAGAGGTTGTACAGGATAGTGAAGAAACATCAAAAGAAGTCATGTATGAGATATAAACAAAGATAAATCCGAAAAAGCGCCTGATTATGGCCTTATCACAGCAGAAATTTTAAAAGAACTACCAAGGAAAGCTTTATTAAAGCTCACCAATATTATAAATGCCGCCTTTCGACTGAAATATTTACCCAGCCTGTAGAAAATTGCAGAAGTAATTATGATTCCTAAACCTGGGAAACCACCACACAAAACTGTATCTTAAACGTCAATCTTAACTGTCGGAGATAGCAACGAAGAAACGACTCGAACATATTCCGGTTACAATGAATCAAGAAATAATACCATATGCCAACACGGCTAAGTGTCTTGGCATGACACTAAATGGAAAACTACGATGGAAAGCACACGTCAAAAAGAAAAGCGAAGAACTAGGGCTTAAATATAGAAAGATGTATTGGCTGATAGCAAGGAGCTCCGCTCTACCAACATACAACAAACTTCTATTATATAAACAAATATTAAAACCGGTTTGGACTTATGGTATCCAACGTTGGGGTTGTGTACCAAACAGAACAACGTAGAAATCATCCAAAGATTTCAAAACAAAGTATTAAAGAACACTGTTGATGCACAATGGTATGTTAGAAACAGAGACCATAGGAACCTTTAAGTGGATACTGTTTCAAAGGAAATTCAAAAAAATGCACTGAGACATAGCCAAAGGCTCGAATAACACGTCAGCACTGAGGCAACTAAGCTAAAACAACACAGATATTATACGCAGGCTCAAAAAAAGATACGTTTGTGTTAGTTTGAATTTGAATTTTGAACTTTCCAAATATACCTTTGCAAGTTTGCAAACATTTGAGGTTTATGCAAGGGTTTAAGCGTTTTTGAACCTAAACATTCTGAGCTTTCAATTTATGCTACTTTGAAATGAACGAAAGTCAAAGCGTTCACAATTATTATTAAATTATATTTTTATGTCAAAGGTTAATCCTTTTAAAAATAAGCTTGAAAGTTGTCCTTTCCGTTTATTGTTTTTAAAACAATTCTTTTGATGTAAAGTTTTTTGTTCCAAACGCAGTTTTAATTTTAAGCTTTCCAGACATTTCTTAATAGTTTGCTACCATTTGTGTTTTGCACTTTGAGTTTAAAAGCTTGCAACTAATTCTTTAGAGCTTAGCACTAAATCGGTTATATTGATTTAGTTTAAACTGCTGCATTTAGAAATTTCAAATTTATTCTATTCGAGACCTTTAGTATAAGTTTAAATTATTCTTTTGGACTGAGCTTTAAGGTTAAAAGTATGGAAATGTGCATTTAAGTTTGAATTCGTAGACCGATTTTCTTCGAATTTTGAACTTTCCTTTAGTTAGGTTATAATTTTGTAAATATTTAAGCTTAAAGCCAAGCTTCACGAGCTTTTTATACTAAGCTTAATGACTTTTGAGCTTTTACGCTTTGCTGTTTGCTGAAATGATTAAACAGCAAGCATTATAAGCGTTTTGACGTTTCGTTGAATTTGAATTTTGCAAAGTTTTCTCTTAGGTTTAAGTACAAAGCTTGGAATTCAAAACTATTTTTTCACATATTCTTCAGTTTAAAGTATTACAATATTTTTTAGTTTGATTTTGATTTGTTTGATAATGATTTTAGTCAGTACTGAATTTGAATTTGAAAGTGTATAGAACATTTTTAGTCTGTGTTTGAAAGTTATAAAACAATTCGTTTAGTTTATTGAAAGTTTAGAAGAAAATCTTTAAGTTTAAATTTTATAGTTTTGAGGTTGAAAGTTTGCAAACGTTTTTTTAAATTTAAATTCGAAAGTATCCAAACTAATTTAGTTGTTTGTAAGTTGGTACATTCTTCGTTTGATTTGGAGAAACCTCAAAACTATTTCTAATCATTTGAATTTGAATGTTGTTAAACCATTTTAGTTGAAATTGAAATTAAATTTTCAAATGCTTCAAGTTTGATTTGAAAAGTTTGCTAATAATTATGTTTCTTACTTTGAATCTGTTTGCTTTTTTAGTAATAAGCGAAAGTTTGAATTTGAAACTCTACGAACTATTTTAACCTGTATTGAAGGTCTGCAAACAAAAGCCATTTAGTTGGATAAAAGTTTTAGAAGGTAATCTTCAAGTTTGCAAAGTTATCAAGCGCTGAAGCGTAGTTTGAATTTATAGTTTTAAATGCAGTGTGAATTTGAAAGCTTTAAATTTAAGGTAGATACAATTTTTTAATTTTACTTTGGTTTTCAAACTTTTCAGATATTTCTCTTAATTTAATTTAAGGCTATCGTTTGAATAAATTTATTTGTTTTGTAGTTTGGATTAGATAGAATAGAAATTCACTTTTAGTTTAATTGTTCATTACAACAATTTCTTTTTGCAATATGAATCTGAAAGTTTGTGTTTATTAACAGTACGTTTACTTGGATGAGAGTTTAGAAACCTTTTGCCAACATTTCTTTTAGTTTGAATTTGAAGGTTTGAAAATGAATTTTTTATAAATTTCAAACTTTTAGGACATTTCTTTTAGTTTGAGGTTACCAGTTTTCAATTATTTTAGCTTTATTCTCTTCTGTTTTGAAATTAATACGTTCTAAGCCATATAAGTGGTTATACTTAGCTTAATAACCTTCAAACTTTCAGCCTTTGCTCTTTTGCAAAGCAGTATGAGCTTCTCCAACTTTTGTAGTTTGAATCTTAAAAGTTTGCAAACATTTCTTTCAGTTTGCCAATAGTTTTTGAAATATGAATTTGAAAATTTTCGTTTAACCGTTTTAGTTGACTTAATGTTTCCACTTAAAGCTTTGCAAACATTTCATTCTGGTTTAAGTTGGGGTTTATTAAGTTCAATTTAAATCGAGTACTTTTTATTGTTTTAAAATTAATAAAACAGTTTAAAAGCTTTTTGTAGATGACTTAGTAAAATTAGAGGTTTTAGCTTTTTTACTGTTTTGAAATTATCGATATTAAAGCTTATACATACAGTTGATTTTTTAAACACGATGCTCTTAAAATTTTGAAAAATAGTTGATCACTGTTGAGCTTTTATTATTTGTATGAGCTGTTTACAAAATTTGAAGAATTATTTAACTTTTAAAAGTTCATGTTTCACATTTTCAGTCAAAGGGTATAATTAAGCATTTAAAATGTGTAGAAAAATCTGCTCCCCAAAATATGTTACTCATCCGTAAAACCTCTCAAAAGTTAATAAACTAATCCATCCATCATTCGTACAAACAACCATCCAAATACAATTATGCGTGTATTAACCTAGTTTTATTGTTTTGTTTATTTTCTATAATTTTCACCAAATATTATAGCCTTAAATAAGTCTGTCATGTAAAATAAAGGCGACCATGGTCGTAAAAAATATTTACGATTTACTATATTGTTTATTGTTCCCGTGTGCTTACATAAATATGATTGCCACAATGGCAATACTATAATGACAATTATTACGTGTATATGAAAGTAGCACACACCCAAAAATCCAGGTTATTATTCAACGAAAAACTTTTGTTTTTCTTATATACACTCCCATACTATGTAAGAATGGTAATTTTGTCACGTAATTTGTTAAAAAAAAAGTTTCATGAATATAAATCGACCACTAGCTATATATATATACATATCTCGAATAAGATAATTTTAGCGTAATCTTAAATCTATTTATAAATATTGTCTTAATTAAGCGAGATAAAATAAAACTGTTTTGTTAAAGCTTTTTTCTTTACAGATAGTTTTATATACTTATACATACACACTATAGACAAAAAGATAATGGTTAAGTAAAAACGAAAAATCTTTACAAAATTATCGACTCATTTTAAGTTTTAACACACAAACACACACAAACAAAAGCTCACAAAATTACATCTAATTAGTTTTCGAATAATTAAAATGAGTCTGGTGTTGTTACCGCGAATTTAAATAGTTGAACTCGATTTTATTGTGGCTTGAAGTGGAGTGAAAATATTGAACATAAAGTTTTATTCAATGTATGACGCCATTTTTAGTATCAACCAGAATAAGATATATACATAAGCGGATGTCCAGATTTGAGGTTTACAGAATTTGTATTATATATTTTGTTAATATAAAATTGGCAAAATGTGTTTAGTTGAGTTTTCATGTTTGCATTATGCTGTCTGTGCCACAGAAGGAAGTTAGTATAGATTTCCGTATTATTGAATATTTGTATACATATTTTTGAAATATTTTACGTATCGTAAATATTTCTTTTATTAGTCGACGTGCGTCGACTAAACCGGAAATCAATTTTTGAAGATAATTTGATATTGGCACGTGTTATTCAAAATCTAATAATTAATACTTCAGTCATTACCAATCTTGAGAAAATAGAATAAAACTGAACCTCTATTATCAATAATATCCTAAACTGAGCCTTACCGTTGGTAATCAGTTGCTTAAAGTTTTTGTCCAAGCATTGTTATCAAGCAATTTACCGACATAAAATCTATTTTATAATAAATTGTTTGCTTGGTTTTTATTATTAAATACTCTATAAATATTGAGCTTAACGTTTTAAGCTTCCGAAGGGATGCTTTGTAATTTTAATTTAAGTTATTTTAGTTTGTTTATCGAGCTTTCATAACTTTATTTTTATACGGCCGATAAATATTTATTTAAACCGAAAGCTTTAACAATTTCAAAAGTAATAATATTTTTATTAAGCTTTTAAAATTGTGGAAATCATATTTTTTGCAATTTTTCATTCGAGAAGAGCTTTTTGGTCAAAATCTTTCGTAGTTTTTTGGTTCTAAAACTGCAAGTCTTTATTCGAAGTCCCTCAACCTAATTGTTTGTAAGTCTCATTAAAGAATTAATTAATTTACTGGTAAAGCTTTTCAGCAAAATTTGCTAAATATACTAGACAACTTTCGTTCATGCAGTGAAAACAATTTTAAACAATTCGCAAAGCTTTTGAATTTTGGTGTTAGCAGCTTTTTAAAATCAAATCGATAAAGCTGGTTTTTATTGAGCCTAATTAAATCACTTTTTGATTCTAAAGCTTTACAGTTTTATTTGATGTGACCGATTACAATCATTTTTGAATAATTAATATACAGCTTTTAGTTAGGCTTTTTTAATATTATAAGTGAGATTTCTGGTTGTTAATTTTATCGGTAGAACTTTTTTGGAGCCTACAAATTGGAAACATAATAAAAATAATAAAAACTCTTAATGTAGGCTGAATACTTTGATAATTAAAAAAGAGCTTCTGTAGGATTTGTATTAAAAACTCTTAAAATTAGACAACATTTTAAAATAATTCAGAAAGCTTTTGGAGGGAATTGTATTTTAAGTCATTTTAGTTGAGCTTTCGAAAGTTATAAGTTATGGTTTCGTTTTAAATTTACAAGCGGATTTATTTTTCGTGGTATTAAAGCATTTAATCAAAACAGAAAGCTTAAAATATTTAAATTTCTTAACGGTTTATTCAAGCTTTTGTGTTTTTTTATTTTCGTTCGGGCAAACCTTTTCGGACAGTTCTTATTATGATTATAGTTTTGTATTTAGTATCAGTTTTGTGTACAAGGTATAAAAGCTCCAGATAGGCTAGGTCCATAAAGTTAAAAGGTAAAATTTTTCAGGTAAAATTTTTCGGTAAGAATTATTAAATTTACATTAGAGCTGTATATAAAGAAGACAGTTTTATTTATATCGGATATGAAAATACACTTGATATTCTTAATTTAGGACTAGTAGTATTTAATGAGGAATTCGTAAAGCTCGTGAAGGTTTGGATCTAAAGATTTTAAATTAAGTCACTAAAGCTCATGTTGTTTTTAATGGGGTGATTGAAATATTTTGATTAAAGTTAGTAGCACTTTTGTATAGGTACCTTGTATTCTCTAACAAAGATCCAATATTGTAAATATATTAAATACTCTGTTTTGTCAATACTCTATTTGAGCTTTTTGATCACTTGATTTATTTAACTCTAAACATTTTGTATTATTTCTTTATTTGACACATAACGTTTCTCGATTTCATAAACCTTCCGTTCCATTTCGGGAATTGCATTTAATCCGACAAATTAGTATAATTTATGGCTTAATTTTCATTGCGGGTCAGATAGCAGTGCCCTGTGAAATCTCTCAACACATAAAACAATTTTGTAAACTATATAAACAAAAGTACACAAAAAAAAAAAGCTCATTTAAAACTTTAAATGTTTTCATTTATTATACGCTGAGATTTAATGAAAACTCATTAATTTTTTATGCTCATGTATTCCCGCCTCTCATTCCCATCAATTATTTTCCGACTATGTTTTCCAGTTAAAATAATAAAAACGGAACTTTCGCAAGCACATAAAAAAAAAAATGTTGAAAACTTTAAAAAAGGAAATTAAGAATAATATTACGTGTATATAGATTGAGCATAAAACTTTTACTGTGCGCTTATGGAATATAACCACCTTTATTTTATGTTACTGTTCACAAATTAAAAATATAATTTTTCTTATTTTCCGTTTTTCATTTGTTTATTGTGTGTGTGTGTGTATATTTGTGTATACGACTCTGCAAAATATTGATTTACAGATAATACAAAATAATTTTGCTAAACAATATTTATATTGTCAAGTTAATAAAAAATGCTTTGATTATAGGTATAGCATGATGCTAAAGTATCTAAATAAATAATGTTGGCGCCCAAGGTGGGGCTCGTACTCACGCACACACCATTTTGTTCAGCCATCCTGAGTACTAATTTAACATGCACACAATTTTTATGTTCAACTATATATCAATTTGATATAAAAGTTTACTTAAGAAAAAATAAACAAAACAACAACGAGAAAAGCACTTTTTTTAACATGCTTTTCGAAGTTTAAAGAATATAAAATGGAAATTTATATTTTGTTGTTGTTTTTTTTTTCAGTGCAGAATAGCAACAACAATTTTTGTTTTGTTTGTGTTTTTGTGCTGTTTGTTTGTGTGTATTTACGTACGTACATATTCCGCATGCAAATGATTTTCAATTAAGAATTGTTTTTTATTTTTCTGCTATTTTGAGGTAAATTTTATTGGTTTTTCCAATTTTCTTTCAGTTTGGTGTTATTTTGACATTGATTTACAAAAAAAGAAAATTTATTTAGTTTCGTTTTCTTTTGTTATTCACGTTATACGGTGAAAAATGTTTTATCAGTTTACATTATATGGGCGTGTGTGTAAAAACATCTTTGAGATTCAAATTTGTTGGTAATGTTAGAGCTTTCCGTGAAATTGGAGTAAATTGATTTGTTCGATTTTGAAAATTAACTGTACACAATATAAATTACAAAGCTATGTATGTATAATATGCGTTCGATAGTTAAGTGCGACTATAACGGTCTAAAAATAATTTATCTATTTTAATTAAAATAAATAAAAAAATATATTTTCCTAGCTTTTCCATGTATATATACAAATGTATATAAACAAAAATATTCAATGAGGCATGAAAAAAGGTTGAATTACTTTTATATAAACATTTTTTGTGCTCGTCCTCCCCGGTTATCGTTTCTAATTGAGATTTAATTATAGGTCGTAAAAGTGTTATTCACACACCATTTTGTTTAAGAAAAACCGTTATAGAACGCAAAAAAAAAAAAGCTTTTCAACAAGAAATATAAATTGGAAAGCGCATCCACAGCACAGTGGAAAACAAAAAATTGAATTTTCCAAATAAATTTTAAATTTTTTATAAAACATTTATTGTTGCTGCTGCTTGAATTTTTAAGGAACGTATACCACGAAAAAAGCTTTAAGCAATTATAAAATATATGTATACGTATGTATAAACAAACAAACATGTTGATGTGGAATATCAACATATATACTCGTACATACAGCATATATAGATAGAAAAAAGTTTACAGTTGAATAAATTTAGGAAAACACAATTTTTTGTTGCTGTTGTTGTGCATATACGAGAAAAGGATGCGAATTTGATATATGGAAAAAGCTTCGAGGTAAATCGATAATATTTTCATTGTCATATCATCAACATCATTCGACGATATGATAACGACGGGAAAATAAAAATCTGTCAATTATGTATACAAATATACATATAAAATTTATGCATATGCATAAAACGTTTTTGTAAATTATACAATATATCTATAAATGAAACTTACCTGTGCAATATCTTTCCGGGTACAACAAAAATTTACAAATATTAAATTAACAAAATCTGAACCATAGCATACGGTTACAGTTTTTTCTTCTAATGTATCCTGAGATCCCATTGTAACGATTTGACGTAGTTTTGTATCCTGAAACGAAAGAAAAAAGTTTTCAAATTAATTATTATGCTTGTAAAACAATATAAGCTTTTAAAAGCTTTCGAAACAATAAATTATGATTTTTCGTTAATTTTAAAACTGGATTTGAGACCAAATTTAAAGAATCTTAAATTAACTCGATTTTATATTTTTTTATAAATATGGCCCTAATTTTGTTTTGTGACCAAATTAATATGAATTTAAGGCTCTTTTAAGGTCCGGTGATAAGTGCGACCAGAATTCTGTGTTGGTTCTTTTTTAAGGATAATACATATTTAGTGAACCTCAGGTTGGGTTCAATAGTTAAATGTTTCGCCTACCGACAGCTAGAAGTAGAATGCCACTTTAGTCCCAGTTCAAGTAGAGCGAACTTCACAATAGCGTCTTTACCACCATAGAAGGATAGAAGAATAGAGGAATTGCTGGTTCGGGGCAATGAATTTTAGGTCATACTTAGGACAGTAAAATCCAAACCGACTTCCGAACGAGAGCCATCCGCAAAAAAAAACTATCGACCAGACAGTTGTCTATAGAAATCCTGATATAGCCACCATTCTCTCGAAGGGAAAACGACAGAGAATGGATTGGTGCAGTTAAATTTTGGTAATATCCTGTCATTCACTATTTCCAGTTAATATGAGACTTATACTTATTAAGAATCTGTATATGCCCTGTACAAGTCCCGAAGACATTCCATGTCCCAATGCACTTTAGTCGATATGCAACAGAACATGCTGTACTAAAAATGTGGTGCAATTCGGGCAGATGTAAAATAGACTCCATAGCAAGAAGAGGAGCAGACGACATAGCTCCAGTTACAGCCCTATAGGCTGTCATCTGCATTCCATCCAGACTTGCTACCGAAGACATCAGTTTTACAACCGGCCACCAAACAACTGAAGCATAGGACAGTAAGGGTAAAACCAGTGATTTATAGATGAACTACATCATTTTGGGGGTCAGACCTTAGAAATTGCCCTTCTGCATTACGAGAAAATAGCAATGGTATTTTGTAGCTTATAATTAAGGTGAAACTTCCCGAAGAGTTTACCATTTAGAATGACACCTATAGGTGCTTAACGTGCTCTGTAATTTATCAAGTAGTTCATCGATAATCATGAGCGACAGCAAGGGTGGATGGAATGGAATCGATGAATTTAACAATGGTTTAATCAATATTAAAATTAGTAGTTAAGTGATCTTTCGATC
This sequence comes from Tipula unca, assembly GCA_951394425.1. NCBI lineage: Eukaryota > Metazoa > Arthropoda > Insecta > Diptera > Tipulidae > Tipula > Tipula unca. The sequence goes on from OX596381.1 coordinate 189,562,699, forward strand.
CTAGTTACGAGTTCATGTAGTGCTGTTTGGCAGGTTACTGACAGGGGAGATAGTTAAAGAATTATCTCTAATAGATCTGTCGTTGATCCTTTAAGAAAACTAGAGGTGAGAATAATGGGATTAAAAGCTTTTTGGTCAGTATAATCCGAATTGCATGCGTTTAAGGTATAAATACTACTATACTCCTGCTCCAGGTGCGCGGTACAGTGCTAAAAGCAACTCAGGCCTTTAACAGATTGAGCAGGTAAGTGCTGATGTGTAGATAACCATGCTGTAATCCAGCAGGGAATACACCGTCTGGACCACTCGATTTGAAAGGTGCAAACGAGAGAACACCCCAGCGTAAAATATCAGTAGTGATTAGCCTACGGGCTAAGTTCCAATCCGGAGTAAAAACAAAAATGTCAGGTGGCTCGGAGGCAACCATATCCCAATCAATAATGTCACACTAAGAACAGTGGACAGACAATAGTAGTTCACCGACTTCTCACCTGCACGAGGTTAGTTTGCCGGAAGGTAGATGAAGACTATCGAGTCCTATACACGTATCATTCTTTGCCAGAGTTTTGTTAAGTCATGGCGGCCACAGATAAGCTGGCAATTTATTCCACGCAGTCCTGTGTTATTCCACGCAGTCCTGTGCCCGGATCTTAACCTTGTTTTATAAGCCTTTTGAGCTAATAAAAATCGATTCCAATCCGAAATGAAATTCGTTGTTTTGGCTTTATTTTTAATTTTACGCACACTCTTCCTTAACTGTTTAAGTTTAGAACACCAGAAGCATTAGTATAGTTGTCTGCAAATCAAGATAGACCTAATCTGGCTATGCGGTTTAGTATTGACTTATAACTCTCAAAAATATTATTTTTAGGGTCAAATTGAATAATTTTGTAAGTCAGTGCTCAAAAAATAATGTGAGCCCCATTATTATAATTCCGCATGGCCAAAGTGTTCCTCAGTAATCAGTTAGTAAGAAATGGGTTTAATCTGGAAACTATATTTTAGAGCTTTGCAGAACATTTACATTTAATATTGTTAAGTAATGTAATATATGTATAATGTAATTAGGACATATTGAAATATTGAAATAATACGATTTTTTTCTTCCAATCGGAAACATCCCGCACAAGTAAATAAACGTATTATACATATTTTAACAAAATTAAAGAAAAATGTAAATCGACGTAATAAGCTTCCGTTATCAATTAAATTTAAATCAAATGAAATTAAATTTAAATTTTGGAACATCAATCATGCTTATATATGCGAGATGTAGGTTACCTACGTACATATATTCATATTATATCTATATACACACATAATCTACATTAATACCATCAAAATGTCATAATTTTATAATAATTTTCCAGGTTTATTCAAAAAAAAAAACGAAAAGTTTAAAATAATAACAATACTAGTATATAGTGTACGTGTATGTGTGGAAATAAAATGATTTATATGATTTTTCCGAAAGTATTAAATGAATATTTTTATTCAACACCAGATGAGCTACATCGAGCAATCAATATAAACATATATTATTTATAAAAATAACAATACAGTTTGTATACACCACACGTATACACACATTTATATATAGCGCGCGAATAAAGCAAAAATCTTGATTTTTCATCATTTCCATTATAAACAGCTTATTTTCATTGTGGAATTATTATGCAAAGCAGGCATCGTGCGTGCACCTTCTTCTATATGAGATATATACACCTACACAATATATTAAGCCCATATATGTACAACTCGCATCGTACACACATGTGAAAAAAAAATGTTTAACACGTAAATCTAAATAAGGTATTTTAGTCATCTCTTGCTTGCTTAGTTTTTATTGAACAGAATCTGCGAGCTTTATATATACATACACACATACATATATAGTTAGAGCACACCTTTCGGCAAAAAAACCACAAATTTTGTGTTTTAATTTCCTTTCCACATTTACATAGGTATATATATATATATATATATATATATATATATATATATATATATATATATATATATATATATATATATATATATATATATATATATATATATATATATATATATATATATATATATATATATATATATATATATATATATATATATAGGAGCGTACATACATACATTATAAGCACAAAAACACTATACCTCGTCTAATATTTTTGCTAACAAACAGGTATGTATGCTAATTCATTATTTTTTGGATGTGTTGTTGGTTTTTTAATTTTTCCATTTCAATTTTCATTTTTAATGAAAAATTATCTTTTTTGGAATTTCGTTTGGCGATAAATTTAAAAACTTAATACAATATGTGTTATATGTTGCTGGTGGAGTACGAGATTTTTGGAATATAATTACGATGCTGCAGTTCATGTATACACTCGAATTTGGGATTTTGAACTTTAAACTTAAAAATTTAGTTCGGGTGTAACCCGAAAGCTTTTAAAATTAGGATAAATAAATAATTTCCAATTTCGATTGTTTCTTTGAAATTGTAATTTAGAGGAAATATATTTTTAATTGCAGAGCTTTTAAAAATTGGAAAGCTCATTTTTTGTTTTAAGTGTATTTATAAACTTATCTGAAAGCTCAAAAAACCTTTTATACTGAATGAATGAGATGGGCATGTATGCATCATCTATTATTTTCTACGTTGACGTGCCAACCACGTAGAAAATGTCGATAATTTAGACAACTCCTACAATGATTCTGTGCACTAGGTCTAAACTATGGTGACCAGATTTCTTTAGAATTAAAACGATACAAGTGGTGGGTGACAGTTTTAGAATCACCATTGAATCTATTTCGCTCATCGGTCAAAAATAGTAGTCGAATTGCATAGTAGGGCCCCTAGTTTCTCAAGTTTGAATATATAGAAAATTAAAAAAAGAATAAAAGATACATGTCCTCCTTTAAAGAGACATTCTAAAAAAATTAAAAATAATCGAAATTATAAAAATTACTTAAACTTTTACAAACATACAGTGCCTTGCAGAGCCACGATGAGGCCTACATAAGGTACTGAAGATTTTGGAAGTTGCAAGAAATTACTTATTTGCAACGAAATTCAGAAAAACTGGATTTACAGGATTTTCAATAATTTTATTATCAAAAAAATAGAACTTTGAGGATCCGAAAATTACGGCTGCGGACCAAATTTCAGGTAAATCAATTCTTTAGGTAAAAGTCGATTTTTAGTATTTTTAATTTATTGAAATACGTGATATTGTTTATCTTCAGCTTACTCAATCGTTAGATCATAAAAAAATGAAAAACCTAAACGTTAAATATTTATTTATGTGTACTCGGTTTACCCTACTTTTTGATAGGGTAATTTAATTTACCAAAAATTAAAGTAAAATTCGACTTTTACCCATGAATTGGAACTCATATTTTTCACTGCGTTGCCCACACTTTTCCGCATACAGAAATTCGAATCTGCTTCAAATAATAAAATTATGTTCTCTGAATGTGTGTAAACTTTAATAAAAGTTCAACTAAATCCAAAAAATATCCATTTTCTAGTTTTTCAAATGAATACTGCTTGCGAGGGGATTCGGCTCAAAAAATTAATTTCTTGTGTTTGCGTATCTAAAAATCTGATGTTTTACGAAGCTCACTGAAAAGTTCTTCATTTTTCGATTGCAACAAATATTTTACCCATTTCTCTCTCGATAATAAGCTCAGATGTTCAAGTAAACTTTGCAAGTAAAGGTAGAAAAAGGTTAACAATAATAAAAAAATGTATTTTCCTTTCATCCTTGTATACTACTATAAAACGCCATCCGTCGAAAATAGAGGTGGAATTGCATAGTAGGACCCCTAGTTTCTCAAGTTTGAATTTATAGAAAATTAAAAAGACAACAGACGATAACATTTAAAAAAGAGAGTAAACAAAATCATAGTGAAAAAAGAGAACATGTTCTCCTTTAAAGAGACATTCAAGTCACCTTCAAGGTTGGTTCACGTAGACGCATAATATTATCCTCGCTATTTACATTCCAGCCCCAAACCAATAAAATCGCTTAAAATAGCCCAACAAGTTCATTCATTGCTCCTCTTTCAGGTTGGTTCGCAGGTCGGATATAAAGCCGAGCTATTACCATCCGACCACAAGATCAAAATATTTCAACTTGCAAGAGTTGATAATTTGTTTTGATTATTGATAAATTATTTTGTTAATTTTATTGGTTTAGAGCTCGGATATAAATAGCTAAGGTAAATATATCCGTCCTCGTGAGTCAATATTCAATGAAATTTTTCTAACTTCGTAAGTTATTGACGTCGTCTTAATTGATAATTTAAAAGACTTTTAATTAGTAAAAGCTTTAACACATCTGTTCAAAATATTTCGTTGATAGCAAAAATGCTTCATGTTAGTAAAAAAAATTATAAAGTAACTTAACGATTAGTTCAATAATACCACATAGCATTGGTTGGAGCTGGTACCGACTTCTCTTTAAAAATTAGCCAAATGGCGTTCAATGTGTCCTGTACCGCAACACAGGTAGTTCAATTCCCTAGTCGAAAAGCATAACTCATGGAAGCTTGACTGTCTCCGCTGGCAAGGTGTTTTGAATGATTTATAAACACCCATTTATATTTACCTTAAAGTTAACGCTAAGTTTGTCGTAGAAGGAATCGAGGTTCTTATTATATTCGACTTTGATATTTGCTGGCCGACATAATATAATAATTTATCGAAAGTGGCTGGACACATTAGAGTAAAATTAAAAAAATGCTTCCTCATCGTTTAATCGCATCTCATTTAACAACCCTTGGGATCCATCCAATTGGATGCTGGCTCACCAAAAGAACTGCCGTTGCAGTCACATTAGCCAAAATATTAATGTCCATGTTTTTAATTGGCTTTCATTTATTTCAAAATTCAAATTTTTGTACAGCGATAACTCCAAAACAACGACGAAAACCACCTTGTGAATGTAGACTTAAACAAATTCCAACATTAGTTGTGTTTATGTATTGTACTAGTAAGCTCGTTATTCACATACACATTCATTCATTTTCTAATGAGGGCTTACATATGTTTGATTTTATTTGTTTGGAAATAAAGCCTGAATTTTTTACAGTAGGCATATCAGTTTGAAAGCTAACTAATTCCAATGAAAGTACACAAATTTAACACTTTGTGAAACTGATTACTAGTCAAACTATCAGAAATAAGCTTTTATCAACAGTAACAAATGTTGTACACATATTCGTTATTTTTATGTTTTAAACGAGCTTTCAAATGTAATTCGAATTGTAAACACTTTAATCAAATTCTTCAATGACTTACAACATAGAGCAAAGTTTTGAGTCAAAAAGCTCATAATCAGTTTATGTATTTGTCGGCTAGTAAGAGTAATGTAGGCGAATGTATAATTGTTATTCAAATTTATTGGGTGTACATATCAATTCAGCCATGAAGTTTCCACAATACGAAATGTCTTTTAATTTTTTTAGTCAAAAATTATTTAAGTCGCATAAAAATAATCGTTATGATGATTAACCAACCGAAATCCTTTAGCGCTGTTATAGTCACCCCTATATCGAATTTTCGTTATCAACAGAGCTTTCACATATATTTTATTGTATTTTATGGGTGTTAAATTTCAATAAATTCTATATACATATATAGACAGAAAGCGAAACGAACGAAATATTATATAAAAAAAAAACTTGTTGAATTCTACTAACTTACTGTGTTCTGTTAACCGTGTTCAAATGAAAATTAATATTTTAGTACTCAACGTGGCAATGTGACGATATCTCCTACATACCATAACAACCTGTATTGTTATATTCTATGTACACGTATATACTCGTAACTATATATGCATTATACAATTAAAATTGTATTTTAATTCCAATGAAGCAAACTCATGTTAATCCATAAGAATATTAAATGGCATTTAATTTACTTTCATCATGATATTGCTATTTGATTATTTTTATGTATGTATGAATTGCTAATGTACGAGCATAAATATATAGCATATATGTATAGAGTTTATGATTAGATTATTAGAAATAATTTGTATTTTTTTAATTTGTCAAGGGGTGAGAATTTCATATATCGAATCAATATATAATGTGTACACTGTACTAAAAATCAGGCACGTTCTAAATGTGTGCCTGTATTATATATACATAAAAGCTTTAATATAAATTTGTTTCACATCGTAATGTTTCCGGACTCCCAAAAAATTTAAAAATCATTGAGATCGAAAATGATTTTCCGGATTTGAATTTTTCATCAGCGATACTGTCTTGAAAACAGCGATACTGTCTTGAAGATGAGCTTAAGAGAATCAGCGAAACGCACATATCTTATGATGCACTGCAATATCCGCTCATGTTTCCATGAGGAGAAGACGGTTATGCAATAAACATTAGCCAAGTTATTCCCGGAACAAATAACTGTCAGCAAAATTATATCAGCTATGTATCTTCCTACTCTTACCGTTTAATGGTGAGGCAAAATCAAATAAATCATCTTCTACTCTACCGGTAACTACTTCATCAGTATCTGGTGGATATGTATGGGAAAATGGAACATGAACGGCAGCTGTACATTCGCCTCAACAAATCACGGAAAGCTGGTGATACTTCCTTCAACATACACTGGGGGACCACGAAATATGCACGAATATAAAGCCATCATCATCATATAGCCAAATATAGGTAACCCATCTCTTTTCATTACCTACACATTCAATCCGAATTGCCAGGACATGCAGGAAAATTTAATTAACGGGCAATTAAGAACGGACCGTCACGATTTGGTAATTAAATTTCTCTACCGTCGCCGTAAGTCTGAAGATGGTGAATTTACAGCATGCGTTAAACTAAGGTCCGAGCGTGAAACTCAAGAAGTTGAGTTTAACAATAGATGGATTATTCCCTACAGTCCATTACTTTTGAAAATGTTTGATGCCCATATTAACGTTGAGTGTTACACCTCAGTGAAATCGGTCAAGTGCATTCTCAAATATGTACACAAGCGCTCAATCCCGTGACAATTGTATGTGGATGAAATTGTTGAATATCAAGCAGGCCGGTATATAAGTAGTAATGAAGCTGCGTGGCATACTTTTGTTTTTCCAATTCACGAACGCTACCCAACTGTGCTGCACCTTTGATGTACATTTGGAGAATGGCCAGAGAGTTTACTTTAATGGAAACAATTTAGAAGACGGCCCAGCAAAACCACCAAAAACTTCTTTAACAGAAGAGACAACTTTGCAAAAACATTGCTATATTTTGAAGTGCCGCAATATTTGACGTGGGACAAATCGGAGAAAGTTCTTCGTCGCAAACAAGGCTCAATTATAGAAGGACATGGCGGCGTCCGTTCTGGTGATGCATTTGGTCGCGTCTGTACAGTCCATTTGAGGAACTTAGAATGTTACTACATTCGAATGCTTCTTCATAAGATCAAGAAACCTACAAGTTTTAATGGTTTACGGACCGTAAATGGAGATTTATGTGAGACATATCACGCTGCATGTTTGACTATGGGGCTCTTAGAAAATGATAACCGCAGTGGGATGAGTCATTGAACGAAGCGAAAGAATCAAATTCACCTTCAAAAATTCGAACTCTTTTTGCTATCTTACTCTCATGCTGCGAGATATCCAATCCAAAAGCTCAGTGGGAAAAATACAAGGACTGCATGTCTGGATATGTCAGGTAAAATTTTATCAGCATTTTGAATTCCAAGCCCATCACGTAAAACAATAGATAGCTTGAATAGAGAGATGTTGCGTGAGCTTTCATATGACACTGACAAAATGAACAGATACGTGGAAATAAATGAACCACTTATGAATGCAGAGCAACGAGAAATTTATAATGAAAGCTGGCGGAACTGGCAAAACTTTCCTTATCAACTTAATACTTACTAGAATCAGAGGAGAAAAGAAAACTCCACTCGAAATGGCCTCTTCAGGCATCGCTTCTACCCTGATGGTCGGTGGTCGAACAGCTCCCAATTGAAACCAACACAACGAGACGCTAGTATGCGGAATTAAGAAAGAAACTGGAAAAGCGGAGGAAGCATAAGCATGGGTTGGAAGCTTTAAATCGATCACTGCAAGACATTCATAAAAATAAAAACAGTATGGGTGGATTGTTAGTTATCCTTGCTGAAGATTTTCGTCAAACACTGCCAGTCATTCCTAGAGGTAACATGTACGACGAGATAAAATCCTGTATCCAATTATCGCAACTGTGTAGATTTGTAAAAAACATAAAGCTCCAAACAAACATGCGGGTAAAACAATCAAATGAATTCGATTCACTGCAATTTTCCTGGTACCTGCTGAGTGATGACAACGGAAAAGAAGAATTGGATGTGGACACTGGAGAAATTAAATTGAACAAAGATTTTTGCAACACATGCCAAAATATTAAAATTCTGATTGACCACGTGTATCCAAATCTAACACGACACATTATTGTAGATCACGGTTGGCTTCACAATTAATGCTAAAGTCAACGAAATCAATTTCACCATTCAAGATGAATGATTCCAGTTGAACCGATGTTATTTTACTCAATTGACAAGATGGTAGACGAAGAAGAAGACCAGTTATGAAGACCATAGTTAACATAAAATCACACTCAAGATTGGAAGCCCTATTATGTTGTTAAGGAATTTGAATCCTCCAATACTATGCAATGGAACGGGTTTCGTTGTGAAGGCGATGAACACTTATATAATTGAGGCAACAAATTTGGTTGGAAAAAGAGAAAATGTGTTCATTCCCGGAATTCCAACTATTCAGAATGATCTACTTTTTCAATTCAAACGCCTTCAGTACCCGATTCGTCTTGCGTTCGGTATAACGATCAATAAATTACAAGGGCAGACACTCAATGTGGTAGGAATTGATTTAAGGGATGACTGCTTCAGTCATGGACAATTCTATGTAGCAATGTGGCGAAGACAACTAAAAACTTATATAATTGCTGGCAGAAGAAAATAAGTCAACAAAAAAAACACAGGTGTTGAAGGATTAACTTTGGTAAACTATACTTCAATGATAATGTTTAAACGTTCAATAAGTACAAATTCTATTTGAAAATCATAGCATTTGGTTTTATTAAAGGTAACGATACAAAAAATAAACCTGGGCGAAGCCGGGTACGATACTAGTCTATACATAAAAGCTTTAATATAAATTTGTTTCACATCGTAATGTTTCCGGGCTCCCAAAAAAATTAAAAATCATTGAGATCGAAAATGATTTTCCGGATTTGAATTTTTCATTGCACACACTAACCCAACTATCATGTTGAATGTTGTCACATCTAATTACTAATAATCTCCCACTAATTTTTTTTTTGTGTGTGTGTATGTGTGTGTGTGCTATCTCACCCATATCTAACAAGCATGCCATCTAGAACATTAAATTTAAGGATTTTATATTTGTCTTCAATGTTCGTACATAATAAAAAAAAAAATTGGAACATTGGAACCATTAAGATAAATTGTTCTTCGAGACTTAGCTCTTTTCGTTCGTTTTCTTTTTTTATGTTTAAGCAATTTAACAAGAAATTGCTTCATCCTTCTTAACAATATGTACATACATATAGTTATATAGGATAGAGGATATAGATAGAGGAGATAAGATCATATTGTAAAACGAAAATTTTTAACTTTATTAAATGGGATTTGTGAGTCGAGAGACACAACGAGAATGACAATAGATTTTCAAATGCAATAAACATACATATCTACATAATTATGTATATTTTAATGTCTTATGCGGATGAGATTGAAATATATAAATCGAATTATTGACATTTAAACTATTTCCAATTTATTAACGCAGCGTGCAATTTTTTATATGAACTTTTGTTGCAAAACCTTTTATTATGAAGATATCCAAACTAAATATACGTGTTCGCGGGAGAAGCTTTTTTCACTCCAAATCACCCTTCTTTCTATTAAAACATAAAAATAATAGGGCCACCCCTTAAAATCACCTAAATCGAAATTTAATTACATTTATTCCCATTTATATATTTTTATACAAATTCAATTCATAATTTTACGAAATTTGATCTACCATTTTGTGTATTTCGTATACATAAATATATGTATATACACATTTTGATTTTGTGCGCTTATATAAACGAAAAAATTTAGTTTTGTTTGTAACAAAATACTAAAACCATATAATAGTCGTAATAATAATAAATAAAAACGAAACGAGATAATTAGGGTAACCAATTTAGCTTTGCGCTATATTAAATTATAATTTTTTTGTTCTAACACTAAATCTAATTGTTGCGTAGATTTAAAATGTAACATGATCGTGTTAGAGCATTAGCATATATAGAGTTGATTTAAATTAGTGTGAACGACGTGTTAAAAGCTCTAGTTACAAATTATTTCCAACCTAATACGCTGTATAAAGCAGATACTCTTAACCGGTAGTACGCGGTACAGTAAGTCCGTCGTCTGTTTTGACACAAAGCTTTTCCAAGATATTTGTAAACAAAGCTTTCATAATTTTAAAAGCTTGCAATTAAAATCACACCCCAAATTTTACATGCGAATGAGAGCTTTCATGCTTATTTTGAAATAAAACAAATCTAATTCAATATCAAGGTCGACCATTTCGTGTCCCGTACAAAAAAGGTTAAGCAACACTGGTATGCAAAACTTTTTAATTTTTAAGTTCGTTTCTTTATAGATTTTTTAATAATAAATTAAATTAGCATATAAAAATACCTAGTACCTTGTAAATAAACAAAAAAACTAGTTGAATTCCGTTGTGAATAATTTAAAAAAATAAAAATAAAATATAAAATTTATAGGAAGTGGTACGAAGATGGTATATTTTATATTTTCCTGTGTTGTTAAATACACATACACACACATACACATAAAAAAATGTGAATATTGTAATAATAATGAATATGTACGGATATAATCTAGGTACGTAGGTACTGAAGGGTTAAGGGAACAAAAATAATCGTAATAATTTTCTTTAAAAGGCATACATAATTAAAGGGGTACATCCGGTAAATTTATTGTATACAACATGAGATTAACGGATTTGGATTATTGATTATAAAAATCGGTTTGTATGGCCAAATGTGAGGAACAATTCAATCAGTAGTATCCCAGAAGCATTAAACTTAGTCCCATTCCAGCAGTTTACTTGATTTCTTGATGTGATGCTGCACTAGCGATCAATATTTGATAAGCTTTCGAACGAACTCAAAGTTAGTTTAGTTTCTACGCAATTTTTGTTATAGAGAGCAAGATAGTTTTCATCTTTCAAATAACTTTACTTATTTAGTATTAGCTGTACGGTATAGGAAATATATTATCAAAATTTATAAGCTTTATGTTAGGGTTCGAGCTTTCATATTTATGTGGCAGCAACATTTTTTTCTTACCTTCTATTTGTGTGAACTGTAAATGTTATAAAATCTAGTAGGGTCTTTAATTTAATAAAAACTTTCTCGATATGCTTTTAACCATCCAAAATGAATTATATAAAATCCTAAACTTTATCAACTTTTCAATAAAATGGTTGATATGCTCTACGTCATTTAGATTCGCGTGAAAGTTTAACTATCAAATTTGTTTCGCCCGTTTCAAGAGTAAGACAGTCCAAAATATTGTTCTAATTTAGTTAAGGCAATATATATATATATATATATATATATATATATATATATATATATATATATATATATATATATATATATATATATATATATATATCAGTTTTATTTATATGAGGGAAAGCTCAATTCCGTACAATCAATGCTTTCAGTAGTGCTTTTCAGCTCGATTTGAGCTCTCAATATTCTCTTTCAATATTTGGGCTCTCTTATCAGTCACGATAACAGTGTGGGTGAGGATATTAAAGTGCGGCGAGCATCAAGCAGTCGTGCTTTGTATCCTCTAAGGCCACTGCTAAAATCCAAACACGTATACTTTACAAAGCTTTGATCAGGCCCGTTGTTATGTTTGGTTGGGCGCTGTTATGTGAAAGTTGTGCGCTGACGGATAATTATTCCTCAATTAAGTTTGTTAATTAATCCTAAATAAAATTAATGAAGCTTCTCATATATTTTCCTAGAATCGCATACACATTCTTAATATACAAACAGTATTTTTTTAAAGCGTCAATAATTTCTAGGTAGAAATTTCCAGACCATCCCAAAATAAAATATTTAAAAAATGACAAAATGATAATGTAATTTTTCACTTTTCTAAAATTATCGATTGTTATATGTTACATTTACTTGGGGAGCTTTTAATAATAATAATAATAAACAGTTTTTTATTACTGGCTCTGTAACGAGCTAACAGATATTGGTTGCTCGCTAACAGATATTGTTGCAGTATCTGCTTGGTGTGGTTGCTCTTTTTCCGGCTAAGACTCGTCGGAGTGGTGGTAAGTATCCAAGCCAACAACAATCTAGTTTGACCGCAGAATAAAAAAAATTATGATCACACCGCGTTGTTATTCCCGCCACTCGTTATCGACTTATACGTATATCACTTAACACTAGTTACTGGAATGTCAATATCCAGTAGACTATTTTAAATATTATATACATACAACAACAAAAAACACTTAACTGAATATATATGTAAATAAAAGAAGTGCCACCCAACCACGCAATCCTCTGCTTATCATCAAAAAGAATCGCGCGCGAAAGCGAGGCCGTTTTACGCACTTAACACGCATGAGAAAAAAAAAATACCAAAAAAAAAATACAAAAAAAAGTCTAAAACTATTGTTGTGATATAACTTAGCCGATAATTTATTGGCAGTATCACTCTGAGCAAAGGATCACACGAACACTTTTTGTCCCATTTGTAACTCACGGACACGAGATCGCAGATTGTAGGTATGTGCGCCTCTTTTGTACCTCCGTGAAGTGCATTAATACTCTTTCTCTAATTGAATTTAATCGATTTGGTTTTGATCTGATGTGCAAATAATTATCGTCCAAGATGGACAATAATCTCCGTAGTTTATAATCAGATCTATGCAGAACCATATACTGCCCCAACACCAAGAAATGCGGAGGAAATTTGCTCGAACCATGGACACAATTCCGAATGGCGGCAGCATTTTCCGGAATATGAGCATCCCAATTAGAATGGAAATCTGTAAGATATGATCGAATAGAAGCAATCACACTACGATTTACCCTTTCAGAGACATTGCATTATATGGGGAATATATAGGAGTACGATTATGATGTACACCATACTTTTCCAATAGCTCCTGGAATTGTTTAGATATGAATTGTTTGCCAAATATTTTGATTAAATATCTGCTCCACAAATTCACTCAGATGAGTGATGCAGTTGCCTTGCGTAGGCGTTTTAATAGCACGAACTTGGAATAATGGTCTAGTATAACTAAAAGATAACAATTACCACACTTAGACCTAGTTTACGGTCCCAAGAAATCAGCGTATAAGTGCTGAAAAGTGCTAGTTTAATGAGTTTTTTGACAATTTTCACACTTGATTATATGTTCATGCACCATTTTCACCATATTTACCCACAACTCAAGGGTTTTACTGATCCCTAGCCTGATCAGATTTTCTGTTAACTCAAGTGGCACTACTAATTTCCACTCCGACATGTCGGTCCCAGTATAGCGCGATCCGTATCCCAATCCAACAAATATATTTCCTTCATGAACACGATAATTACAATTTGAGGTGTCCAACAGGTTTAAAATAGCATGATATCGACATTTGGAGTTGATATCGACATTTATGGGAGATAATTGTTCATCCGTAATTTACTTATTAATATCGTGAACCGAAAACTCAGTGTCAATAATCCAACATATATAATTTCCTGCATTGGAACCTATGTGACACTGGTACTGTGTGATCCTGAGCTTGATCTTCAAAATGTCTTTAACAACCTGAAGAAGCCGAGTCGTTTTCTACACCGTGGAGCCAATGTGACCGAGCCAACGTACACGCTGACATCTTTCTTATAGATGAACTTCCGCAGTAAAGCTTCAGCTTGATCGCACTTGACAGCTGTATTTTAGCAGTGGCCTTAGAGGACACAAAGTATACGACTGCCAGCTGCCAGGCTCTCTTAAATATCCTCAACCCACTCTGTAATCGTGAGTAATAAGAGAGTCCAAATATTATATGTGCCCCTCCTCACACGCTCAAACTACAGGCACTACAGGCCACTACTAAAATCTGGTGTGTCATTGTCCTTATATCCAGAGATCATGTATTTTGTTTTGGACTCATTGATCTGGAGTCCAACAGAAGCAGAAAACTCTACAAGCGGATCAAGTATTTTCCTCACTCCGTTGCTATTTAGTCCGATCACGCATATTCCAACTGCATATGCAAACAACTGATTGGACTGGCGATATTAGATATTGCACTGTTGGGCAGACCTTTAACTTTCTCGATTAATCTAGTCATAGGCCTGATGGATGTCTCGTGATATTTAGACAGAATCATCCCCATCGAAAAGACCTGATCAGTGACTTACCGATTGGGACGAGATCCCCCTTGATAGTCATCAACTAAACCCTCCGCTAGAGGGGTGATCCTATCCAATATAATGTAGTACATTAACTTATATGCTGTGCAAAGGAGAGCTATACCGCAATAATTCTTACACTTGCAGTTCCAAAAAGTATCCCCTTTAAATATCAAGAGCTCCGAATTAATGCAGTCCACCCCAGGTGACCGATTACGTTTTAGTCTCTGCATGGCCTTACTGAATTCCTTATGGGATGGATGCTCAATCCAAATCTCCGCAGCCTGTATTTGAGGTGACTCAGCTACAGCCTGTGACGCATGATGAACACCAGGCATGTCGGTAAAGTGTTCATTCCATGCGTCGAGTACTGCGTCGATGTTGACACAGAGGTTTCCATCCTGGGGGAGCTTTTAATAATTAGCCAAATATATGGCCCCGTGACAGTTTAATTTTGAAATCTACTTGAATTATTTGAACAGTTCGTAATTTGACCAGAATTAACAGATTGTTTTAAGTAAGTTATAGGTAAAGTACAACAATACATGTATATAAATAAATCAAATTTCATCCTATTTAACTTGAGCGCGGCTTTTTTGTTTATACTCTTACCAAATAATTTTAATTTACCAATATCCAGATAATTAAATTGATGAAGCTTTTATTAGAGTTTATGGATATCATCATCTCTAGTTAGATGAATATAGTTGAAAATTTGATTGTTAAATAATTATGAATTCTTTTATAAATCAGAAAGCTCAATTGTTTAATTGAGTTTATCAATGGTTTTTATTTATGATGATTAGAATAAAGCTTTTAGAGACTTTTCATTAATTTATCAAGATTATGTTTTCTCAATTTATGCCAAAATGGTCAATTTTCCCCCACACCACTACTATTTAAAAGGCGATTCAAGTTTGCTTGCTGTGATACTGTTTATATTAGGTATCTTTGAAAAGCTCACCAAACGCAAGATAGTGAAATTTTTGGCCAACTTGACTATCGATTACTTGCAAACAATAACCAATGTAAATTTTCATAAATTTTCCTAGAATCCCGTTCGCATTCTAAATAGATAGTCAATTTTTGTTAAGGCTGCAATAAATTTCTGGGTCCTAATTTCCGGACCATCTGGGTCAAAAAATGTATGTACCAATATTTTTTTGTTCTTTTCTTTGATACAATCATGATCGATTTGATAAAGTTGGTAAACGTTTATGCTGTTTTTTGAAGAAGCATCGAATATCTAAAGTTTTTATGACGCAAATAGATTAAAAAAAAAGAAAAACACAACTCCAATATGGTTACCAATTTTTACATCAAAATCCAAAGTTAAACCATATAAAAAACTAATAAATTAAATAGTTTTAAAATAATAAACATGTAGTGTTGCATGTAACATACATGAACTATATAGAAAGCACATATAAAATACAAACCACACCTTTTAAAAGTTTTATAAAACTGTAATAATAAAATTGTTCTCTATGTAGATACACACAAAAAAGCTATTTCGTTCGATAAACCTTCGTTTAAATAATCAATCATTTATCCATTTACCTTCAAATCGTTGCTTATTTGTAGCACCGACGCGATAGTAGTGAAGCTTTTACCTTAAACGATTATAGTTCATTCCGCGAATTTAATGGAAATTTTTCAATTTGGGATTAGTGCAGAATAATCTGTCAAAAACATAAATTACATATTATGTTAACGTTTCGAATTTAATTAATTATTTTATGTCGATTTGACGAACCGTGACGTACTATGTAGGTATACCGGTTCACACCAAACAGCATTTAGGCGAAACATTTTTTCGTGTATACGGTCATTATTAAAATGTCAAATCCGTTTTATTGTTTTAATATTTTTTAATTAGTTTCGAACCAAAAATTTCTAATCCTCTTAAAATGATTGGAAGACTTGACAAAAAAAAAAAAATCTCTGACATCCGCTTGTGTCATCGAAAACGAAACAAAAATTAATTTTTTTTTAAAGCTTTTTTACACTCAAACAATTTGTATCCCTTTTCTTTATTTGTTGTTGTTGTTGTTATGTGCTATTTTATATTAAAGTCGAACAAATTTTTAAGTTTCTTGAGCTTTCCAAATATGTAGATACATAGATATGCGGATGGTGTTTTATGTTAATTATTATGATGCCGGAACAGCATCGTTATTATTTGAAACAAAAATGACTTTTTTATGTTCTATTTTTAGCGCAGCATCGTTTGGATGGAGAATGTCTATACATATACACAACACGTATCTGTATAATAAAAATAAATTATTTTTTAATTTCCGAATAAATTTGAGCTTTTTTCATAAAATAAGCATAATGGAAGACGATTGAAAACTCAGATCACAAAAATCTTTTTTTCATATTTTATATTTTGTGTCGCATCACTGTTTTTCATAATACAGCTTTTTTGTTATCTGTTTAAATAAAAATCGATATGACTTTGCAGAACTAAGCAAAAAAAAAATAAAATAAACATACACAAAAAATTGTTGCCTTCTAAACGAGGCGTACAGTGAGGGAAATAAGTATAAATTAAATTCCATATTATATAAATGAGATAATAAATTTAATGTTTTGATAATTTAATCCTAAAAAAATATTTATACATGTGTGGATGTAGTCGACTCATGCCATAAACACCTTTTTTTTTGTATTGTACATCTCGTACAAGTCTAATGTGTACCCGATAAGAGAAGAACAATAATCTGATATTAAAATCCTTTAATAAAATATGGTTTGTGTCAACAACAATTTATTTTTTAGCTACATATATGGTAAACCATTTATCCTAAATCATCATCATCATACATCATTTTCTATTTTATCCAACCATGTTTATGTACCTTCATATGTACGAGTATGTACATACTGTACAGGATAATATAGAAACGCATTTCATACATATGTACAGAAGATAGCTTGTATTATTATGAATTTTTTGCGCGTGTTGTACACAGTTTTTGTACCTTTCTATATGTCCCTTATTATTAACATTACTATTTTATCTTATAAGGATGAAAATAGGTGATGTGTTAAATTGAATTTAATAAAGAAAAATTCCACAATTTTCTGGACTAACCGAATAACATTATATTTTAACATATAGTAGCTAGGGTAACAATAGTTCATCATCGCAAAGTAGTTTTACTTGTATAATAGAAGCTTTACATTTTAATCAAGCTAATATATTGGCATGGTCAGCAGGAAGAAAAATACGGAAGTTAGTTATTCAAGATTTGCATCTTTACTTTTTTGTACTTTTTGTGCCTGCTTCTATAGTATAGTATACTTATATTTGGTTTTACTTCTTGGAACAAAATCGGTAAGAAAAAAATTCACAAACAAAAAATATGGGAAATGACAATTGTAATACGAGTAATAATAATAATGATGGTAATAGTAATGATAATTTTATGCAAATTGTACAAAACAGAACGTAACAAAAAATTTGTACTCTCAGTTTGTGTATTGTATGATATTATGCTTGAAAGTTTCATTTTAATACATTGTACGTACACATTACATTGTAGATGTTCATGTATAAGTTTCAGTAAAAGGGAACTAAAGCTATATTCGCATCGAATTTTGGAAATAGGTCAATCTATAATTGAAGGTTGTGAAATTTAGGCAGTGCTCACACAATTCATTTACAGTCTTTTTTTTAAATTATTAATTCCACATTAAACAGAATTTAAAAAAAAAATATTTCGGTACCAAATTTTAGTCGGCATGGCCGAGCAATCACATAGTAAAACACACAAAAAATTGTCTAGCACTGATACGAAACAATTTTTCGTGTGTTTTACTATGCGCGTGCTTGGAAAAATCAACTAAAATTTGGTATTCAGAATTTTTAATATATTTTTTTTTGTTATTCTTGTATTGAATGTATCTTTGTAAAATTTGTAGCGTTGCTACATTCAGAGTAGAGCAATTTGAACTTTTATATAAAAATTGTCAAACTATAATTTTAACAGCCTTCAGTGATTTATGTTTGAAAGTTAATTACATATTTTATTAGAATATTTGCATAATTCATTTCAGTAGAATATTTGCATAGTAGCAAACATTTACATCTATCCATTTTCCGTTAACCACAATATACCTGGTAAGTAAATGATCGACCTAAAGGTAAACCATATTAGCATATCATTACTGCTTTCTTAATCGCTGTACGCGGCAAATAATAAGTTACATTTTAAATTGCCCATTATTGGTTCAATTAAACGTGCCGCTAACCCAAAAGTTTCCCAGCCGAAGCATTTGTCTACTATTTACCTCAAGTCAAGAAAGTAAAAGTCGAAATTGATCGCTTAAGATGGGAAAGTCATACTACATTCAGCAATTTTTTTTTCAATCAATCGTTCTTGTCCAAAAATCAAAAGTATTGTCACAACCAGAGCAAAGGATGCGATTTCGTCATCGATTATTTGCAACACGTTTAACAAGTTCTGCGTGCCGATATGAAACAACTTAACAACAGTGATTTATTGAGATGCAGAATATTAAAGATTTTTTATTGGTTTGACTTTCACAGCTTTTATAAAAGTATAAAGTATAAAGTATAAACACATAAACAGCTGTACAGCTATAATAAAAGCTCAAAAATATAATGCTTTTTATTATTTAACCTAAATCCTTTATTTTAGGCACCGGTAAATAACACACTCAATTAAAATGCAGAGTGAGCTTTTAATTGAAGGCTGTATTTTCATAAATTTTCCTTATTTTGAATTTTTTTTTTTTTTTTTTTTTAAAAGGACTTGGCATAGACACTTTTACGGTCCATAGCCTTACCTTACATTTACACAACATTCATTCAATTCATTCATTCATCCCATTCACACAAGTACAGTATACCACCTGCGCATTGCATGCTCCATGTCACCCTGTACAGTGACATGAAAGATGGGTCGGCCCATAAGTTCTACATTCCAACAGAGGGTCATAGATGTTTTCAATTTAATCACCGATCGTAATCGGGAGATGAAAAATCCCTTTTGCAATCCCGCCTCTGTTGGGATTCGAACCCGGTACCTCCCGATCCAAACGTCGCAGCTTTAACCACTGCGCTATTTGCTCGGTAAAAATTATTTTGAGTTAGATTGTGTATATCTAATAAATGAAAGCTCTCATAAAATTCATAATTAGAATTAAATTGCATATTTTTTAATTTTACATGTGCAACAGTTTGGGATTTGGTCTAAAGCACAACAGCCATATGGCAGTGAGTTCAATTAAACTTCGCAGGAAACATGATTTCATCAGTACCAACGCAGTCACTTCAATAACGAATCCAACCACATCAGAATTTAACAAAATCGGTGAGTTGAACACACTCCAGCATGTGACCTCTATTAACCCTAGCACCAAATTTGCGTACTGGTTGTTTTGCAAAAACGTTAGCCGAGGTGAATAACATGCAAATATCTCACCACTTATCAAATGCCATAAAATCCAAAGAAGAACAATTCTCCAGGCGAATTGGTACATGGAAGAATACCTTGAACGCTATGGTTCGCATTGATATGGCATTTGGAATTGTTATCAAACTCAGAAAACAACGATTAGCGATATCGGAAAGTACATAACAAAAGACTAAAGCTTTTTGAAAGTTTAACGGGAAATTGAACTATCACGGCATTATCTGTATTTTAAAGTATGAAATATGAAAAATAGAGCTTTATACTGAAAGCTTTATTAATAAACTTTTGTATTTTCTGTTGGAATGTTTGAATTGTTGTTTTAATGCCACCTGTTGCTCGGTAGATTAACTAGTATGCTTATGAAAGCTCAAATTTTAAATTTTACTAAACATTGAGCTTTTCAGCAAATTCATTAACGAACATGGAAAAAATGGGGCTTTGTTTCAGTTTTAGGGTGCCCTTGCACGATTTTACATTGTTCATTTAGGGTAGGAATGATAGACTTTGGTATAATAATGTATTCTGAAGATTCGGGCTGTGTTTAGGGCTCTGTGGCTCAACCTGTGAAAGCGTGTGACCTTCATGAGATCCTATAAGTTCAAGGTATAGAAAGTTTGTGTTGTTCTGGGAAGAATTAAAGATGGAGGTATCGGTTTCTTATGTAGATGGAGGTATTGGTTTCCCGAACACCTTTAAGAACAATCATTAAAGACTAGTCCGAAATCCCGATAATTCCAACAGATTATAATAGTCTCGTTGTTAGGCTGCTGAATATTGCTTGCTCTTCCTGCTGAATTTTTCTTTGTTGGGCGTTTATTTCATCAACGTATATCGAATGCACATTGGCTGTTTCCTCGATCATGACTTCGCTGATACTTTTACACATAGTCTTTCTGGTTCGTATCCGGTGCGTTTCCTAATGCAAGACATCGATGCAAAAGTACGGTGATATGATGATATTTCCTGATCAGCCAGTGTAACTTGCAAAAGTTTCGAGTGAGGTAATGGATCCCGAAACTGTAATAAAATAACAGAGCAATGAGGTCATTATAGAAACTCTGAAGCTCTCGTTGGGCCTTTGCTTCCGTTATCCTATACTTTCGCCGAATCGGTCCTGAAATCGTTCAATCGTGTCACGTTCAAGTCGACTTCAACAAATATTTGGGTTACGCTCAATGTGACACCAATACCAATTATAGATGCAGCTCCGGATAACAGAACGTCTATTTGGTCCACTAAATCAGATTTAATAAACCAAACGTATCTGCTTGGTGTCGACTCGAAATAAATATTTATTAAAATTTTTCTTAAATATTGGGATATTTTCGATATTTTCTACGCCAGAAACGGTTAAGTCAGATAATGCTAGTCAGAAGAAGACCTACAAAAGTTATTGACATAATATGGAGTAAAACATATATTTACCCCAATCAATATCAATATCTGCATGACATTGCACCTGCTCTAAGGAGCGTAACGCACAGTGCATTTGATTGCACTCACTTCAATCAACACACTTCCTTATGTTTGGGCAACACTTCATTGGGCATGGTAATGACTATAAATTACTACGAGAGTTAAATCAGGTCGCAAATGGGGAAATTGCAGTTCAAAGTAAACCGAATATTACGAACAGTTTATGTACGAAATTACGTTGAGCGATAGATAGATAAATGTCTACAACCCAACTTATCAAGAATACAACAATATCAAGAAATGAAAAAAAAATTCTATAAACAAGGTACTGGCCAAAATATGAAGTTTTAAATTCGAAAATGTTCATGAAATTTGTGAAATATTCTGAACATGGGTAAAATCTGTTAGCCACTTACCTAGGGGCACGCGCCTCTAAATACCCGTTCAATTTTGATATCTAGGGTTTCCTGATATTTATTGTCTGACACTCTCCTTTGTCCATATTTAATTTAGAGTAATTCCTTCTTGAAATGTATATGTATAAGGAACGTTGCGACTTGTAAGCCTACAGTCCAAATATATTTGGTTGATTTTATCTTAGATTCTGTCCTTTCATTAGTTTATTATTTTGACAGTACACAACAAATTTCCGAATTAAATACTAATTTCAATCAGTTACATTTCAAATATTTAATTTTTAACGTACAGTAAATGTTGTATACATACGAATATTCATCGATTGACTCTTGCATTTTTGTTGCTGCGGTTTCCAAAAAAAAAAAAAAATTTATCGAAAACCAATCGAGATCAATTTTACATAACATCATCCCTACATAAAATATATATCCCCTAAATTTCCAATCGCTTGTATAAATGTAAATTTATTCTAATTCGAAATCCATTTGACAACAAAAGAAAACATTCAACCTTTCTGTCGTAACATCATGAAGTTGAGTTCATCGCAGCTGAGTTGATATTTAATGAACTTACTTGATTTGCCATCAATATATTTTCCAATCAACATTTTTTTTATCTATACAAAATTATATTTGTTACGTTGATGATGATCATACCAATTAATTTCATCTAATTATTTTTCATGTTTCCGATAGATTGTCAAATAAAATAATTTGTGACAAGCAAAACAAAAGGAAATCATTTGTGTATATCTATATATATACATAAACAAATTCATCCTGCACCCCGGTACCTCTTACAATTTCTTATATAACATATAATTTTTATATAATAAGAAAGAACAATACAAATTTCATATCTTCAAGTATTGAAATTGATAAGGTAAAATTTATGTTCATTTTATTTTATCTAAATAACATTTTCTTTCTCTTAAGACATTTTCCTGTTTGGTTTGTTATTGTTTTTCTCCATTACATAATAATGTAATGTGGAATCTCTATGTAGACGGGAAATTATGACGAGAAAATTGCGGAATTCTACTGTACTTTAAGTAAGAGGGAAAAAATGTGAAAACAAAAACAAATACTAAACACACGTTAAAAGAAAAAAATACCTTACTAAACAAAAAAGCTTTTATGACAGATAAATCTATTAATACAATAACAATATATTGATTATTTTAATTAATTTATTATTTTGTTTGTATCCTCGATTGCATTATAACAAAAGGATATAAAGCTCGTATATATATGTATGCTATATAGTACTTGAGAAGTAAGTATGTGTACTAAATATAAATATAGCACCTCAGGTTAACGCAAATATTGAGTTTTTTTTATATTGGAGCTTTTATGGATTGTAGTGAAAAAATAGTTGGAATAATTTACACTCCATTGATTTTATTGGGCAAAGACCAAAATTCTAGACCTAAACTAAACGATCAGATAGTAAAAACATGTTTGCAATTCCATTAAACTTTTGGCCGTTTTACATACCATCTCGCATCAATCATGCATCCCATACTCCCTAAGCCCATTAAAAAAAGATAAATTCATTTACATTTTTTTAACTGCTTCTAGCGGACATAAATCTACTCAATTAATTTCCATATTTCAAATTTTATTACTTCTAACTTATGTGACAACCATCCTAAAAAAATTTAAAACCAAAAAAAAAAAGCTTTACAAAACTTTTGTTTAAATAGTCTAAGTACTAAATAAATTCAGCACCAAAACAAAAAAACTAGATATAACAAGACATATTCCACACACGCTCAAAAAACCAAAATTTTTTGACCGGAAGGATATTCATATAAAATTTCATTTAGAATAGATTTAATTGTTGACACTATCATGTATGTATATATGTTTGGTAAAAGTTTATAACCAGCCATAAACTACATCTAAATAAAAAATTATATAAATTTTATGTACATGCTAATCTCTATGGTATTAACTCATTAGCATATAAAAAATTATATTCATATAAACATTTATTACTTGGCGCAGGCAAAAAAAAACAAGTCAGAGGTGGTAGTTATAACCTCAAATATACATACATACGTACATGTACGAAAGCTCGTGCTAAAGTATTGTAAACAAACAAAATAGATTCGTTTGCTAACAAGGTAATAAACTTTCACACATGTGCACTATTTATGTACAATAGGGATAATTTGTATATCCGATGTGAGACATTTTTTCCACATGTGTGACATACTCGTAAATGCTATAGCAATATACTACAGTCGATATAATTTATTTAAAAATCATTTGTCTCAATGCATCCCTAAAGCACATTAAACCGAATACGAATTAGTTTTGCAACAGGTATACAGTATATGTATGTACACATAGATTGATAAAACTATATCGATGCCATAAGCGATATTGAAAATGTATGTTGTATTGTGTTGTGAAGAGATAATAACATTTACATTATTGGGATTTTGGTTATATTTGGGAGAAAATATTGAAATATCGTACTTCCATAACGTAAACAAATTTATTATTGGAAAAAGCTCTTGAAAAAGTATATTAAAAGTTTCAAAACGAGTAATAAATAAATAAAAGCATCTATCTAATTCAGAGATTTTGCATCCGCTTTAAACACATCAAAATTGTTTATTTAATTTTTCATTTTATGAGCTTTTATCTATTTTATATAGTTTTTAAAATATGGTTTATTAGGAATGTACCCCTCTTAAGCGAATAACACGTAAGCTTTAAAACAAAATTCAATTTGTTTTGCATATACATAATTCATACCTTATTGAAATCTTAATCAATAAATCCTAAAAGTTGTTTTCTAAACGCTTAATATTTTACCAACACTAAGCTAGTAAAAGCACTTTCAACTCCAGTATTTTTTCATCATTTCCTAAAAGCTCGTCAAAATTAAAAACCGCAAAAAGTTTCATTTTTTAAACAAAAACACAATACCAATGTGGCACGAGGTTATCGACGTGACTATTTGTATCTTGTCCACAAACCTCTCATTAGCGGATTAGTTTGCCTACTCAATAAATCGCGAGGTAATCATTTTACTGAACACAAAATTAACAAATAATTCAAAAATATTTGACATGTAAGCTCAATGCGGTTTAAAATCTAAAATAAATTTATTAAGCAAAAATTTCGTTTTATTTTGTCGTTTGTGCACCAGGAAATTCTGGAAATTTCAGCTTGTTTTAAATATTATATTTCATGTGACAGCTCACAAACAAAGTAATAGAATTAAATTAACATCACCAATAATTGAATGTAGGATAATACTTTTGTGGGAAAGTTTTGCAACAAAAAATGTGTTTTTTGGTATTAAATGTGCCGTACTTAGAAAAGTTTACCTATATCTCGATTAGAAAGCTTTTGCATTTGTAATACAAAATTTTAGCCAGGTCTTAACGTAGGTCTTGTTATATTCTGAAATGTGTTTTTAAATTAGATTTAGATTGAAGATTAATTATCAAAACTATTGTGTGTATTAGTGAGCTTTTTAAAACAAATACTGCATCCGCTTTATATTCTACTTGAAGACTGATTTAAATATCATTTTAAAAGCATCCCGGTATTTTGAAGAGTTTAACGAAAATTTAGAGCTTTAGCTATTTTGAACTTTTAAGAACTTCACGTTTTCTCAAAATCTAGGAAACTTCAACAAACGTTGAATAGACTAAATATAAATTACTGCTAATAAAATAAAATAACACCTTTTTTACCTCTTCTAACATCTTATCACAAAATTATAAAATATTTCACCTATACTACAGATATAAGCTAATAAACATTTAATCTTATTTAAAAATATACCTTTTAGCTTACCAAATTTGAAACATTTGAAAATGCAAAATGAAGTTAAGAATGCCCTCAAGCCAATGCATCATGAGATACAGTTAAATTTTAAATGTCAACAAAACGTTGAAAAAGCACGCAACGAATTATTCGGAAGAAAGTAAAGCCAGAATCTTGAGTAAAATAAAATTCAGTTTCATTTAGTCATGGATCTGGCAATTTCGGAAATCTTAACTTATTTCAGAAACTTCAAAACCTAAACTAAAAAGCAATGATGAAGCTCATGAATAATCTGATCCTACAAATTGTAAAAATCTAGCCATAAAATTGAAAACGGTTCAATCACATAACTGATAAAAGCTTATATTTTTACTTTGAAAATTTAAATTAAGAATTTTATGATTTTGCCATATAATATCATCTAATTGAGATTTTTTTAAACCAAGAAATGGAATACAATTCACAAAACTAATAATTGAGGGTACTTCTAGTTAAGAGCTTCTATTTAAAAAATATGTAAAACCATTTGTTATTTTATTAAAATATCAAATATGCCGCCGTATCAATAGAAAATATACTAAATATGAAAGCTTGTTACAAAAATAAATCATTAAACATTTCATATCGTGTTTTATTCTGACCAAAGTGTTAAGCATTTTTAAATTGTATTAGAGCTTTCAAAGGTGTGCTATTCCAATATATTTTTAATTATGTTTAAATTGGGAATTTATTATCAGAAATACATACCAAACATGTCCTATACTGTATTGGTGCTGTCCATGTTCAGTTATGATGAATTTTTTGGTTTGGTTTAGAAAAACTTAGGCACTTTGAAAGTATTTTGGGAGCTTCAGGTATTTTATACTTTTAAGTACATTATGTGCTCTTTAAATATGGTTTGTTGAAGTTTTACTCTGTTAGACAAAAATGACACTTTAATCTGAATGAATCAAAATACAAAAGCTTTAAAAAATAAATCCCAAATTAAATGAAAATTACTATTGATAAAATAAATATTCTTAAAGCTCTAAAATATTAAACCAAGAGCTCATGGTTTTAAATATGTAAAAGCTCGTCATCTGAATAATATCAAAACTATTTAACTATTTAACGATGAACGCTCAGTACGTTGATAAATCAAAGATCATAATTAAATTACAATTCGATTTTTTTAGAGCAAAAAAGCTTTATCAGGTAATTATATTTTTTTAGAAACTTTTTGAAAATGGTAAATTCACATTTTATATAATTAGAATCCTATTTAAATTGGTTCATACTTCATAAATCATCCAAAAGGTCTTCAAAATGTCATTAGAAAGTAAAAGACATTTAGATATAATTTATATGTTCCTTAAAAGCTTATAATTAAAATAAAGGCAGCTGATAAAGTCATATGCCATTGAATTTTAAATTAAATAAGTTTATCTACGTTTTTAGTTTATTAAAATATTTAGAAGCTTTTTCTCCGTTTATTATTTTGTTGAGCTTTTAATTAGAGACCGATTGTTTTTTGGGGGATATATTATCAGAAGTGCAAATCAAACAAACATGTTCATATTGTATTAGATCAAACGGACTTACGTTTTTAGTTTTTGTTTGTACTGATGAGCTTTTTAAATAAATTTTAGGATTTAATATCATCATTTTTTGTTTGTGTTAGTAATATTAATATCTTTACTATTACAACTTTTTAAAGCTTTCCAGTAAAAATTGTGTGAGTAGTTTTTCGTAAAAATAGATCGGAGCTTTTATAAATAAGATAACATAATGGATTCTCCCCAGATGATATTTTCTCAAATGTTAATCGCCCTCAATACTTGTCGGTTTCTGATTCCAAAACCGATTATACAATAAAATAGCGTAAGCGTAATAGAGACATTTAGAAAATGTCGAAAATGTTCATTTAAAACCCATTTATTGTAAGCCCATAAATCTACTTCTATATACGAATGATATATAATTTTAAGTTCTATAACCTTTCTTTAAATTTGAAAAAAAAAAAATAAGTCAATATAATTGTAACCTAATAACGATACTCCTATACGTACATAATCCATGTATTTTTACAACCTACTTCTTCCGCAACAAAGATATAAAAAAGCCGTGTGTCGTATCTAACCCATGATGAATTTAAAAAAAAAATAAAAAAAAACTTTTCATAGCACCAACAACAACAACAACACTTTACAATTATTTTTGCTGTTTTCGTCGATGTTGCTGTTGTGTTGTCAAAACGTATCCCTTAGGACTTATGTGTTTTAATATATGAACATAAATATATTGTGTATCCTTATTTTTGATATTTTGTGCTGTATCTCTTATAAATATATGTAATCTGATGTTGGAGAGTACAACAACACAAGCATCAAAAAAATGTTTGTATGCGCTGTATAAAAGATATATTGTTAAGAATACTTGACCGAAATCCATATACACACATATATACATACACAGACAACAAGTGAAAATTTTTAAGATTTTTCCAAGTATTTCATGTTGATTTTTCTACTTTATCCTTTACCCTTATATACAGTATTTTACATGTAAACATAAAAACGTAATAAATTCTTATACTTAACCCTTGCCGCATATATTATGTATACGAGTAATATATGTTTATATGATATGCGGTGTGCAATGTCATTACGATGAGAGGAGCTATTAAAATATAACAATTTGGTGTGGATTCCTCCTCCCTCGCACACAGAAAGGTTACATATTTTGCTCTATGTATGTTTAGTTTTTGTTAAAAAATAAATATTTTGTAACTTAGAAGATTTTTCCTCTTCTCATTGTATATATCCTAGAATATTTAAGAATTTGGTTGTGTTTTTGGTTTAAAATATTTTTGGAATTTTTACTGTTTCTCTCCTATTGAGTATTTATGTAGATTATAATATTGTTTACGGAATGTCTTTTACAATATTATTACCTCAGCGATTAAAGACAAGAATAGAGAAAATATTGACTATAAACTTGGTTATACGAGTATAACACAAAAATTGTTTATCCATCTCATATCAAACCCACCACAAAATCATCTTTCTCGATGTTGTAAATTAAAAAATCGACATACTTTAATTAAAGCTTTTAACGCCATTTTATATACGAGTAAATAAATAACTAGTATGTTTGTATGTTAAATTTAAAAAA
The DNA here is from genome assembly GCA_951394425.1 of Tipula unca. Lineage (NCBI taxonomy): Eukaryota > Metazoa > Arthropoda > Insecta > Diptera > Tipulidae > Tipula > Tipula unca. Next base: position 189,591,447 of record OX596381.1, read on the forward strand.
CAAAAGCTTTCAACATACAGTGAAGAATTTAAATGTACGAGTATACAAAAACACTTTACATTAAAAAGCATTTTGCATTAACACAATAATTGAATTTGTTTATTTTAAAAATGTTTGTAGTAATAATAATAATAATATTCATAATAATTATTATTATTAAGTAAATAAACAAAAAATAATTAATTTAAAACATTTTCCTATCTTAAGCTTTTTTATTGCTGTTATATCGTGTGTGTGTGTGTATTGTACATAATTTTAATGGATTTTTAAAACAATGGGAGAAAGTTTGCACAAAAGAAAATTTTATAAACAAAAATTTTCCACTAAGCTACAACTGCAAATAGTAATTATATTAATACAAAGATAGTAATTTAAACTTTGATATGTATTTCTACTGCTTATGGTATATAGTGCAGAGCGTAATTAAATTTGTTTCTTAATATAATTCTTTAATTAAGTTCTTCGTTTGAAGTTCAAAGAATTATTTATTATTGTGATTATTCATACCGCTTTATTAACCGCAGACTTTGTATAATGTACTACAAAAGATGTGCAAAAAATGTATGTGAAAGACTTGTTAAGCTATATATTAAATTGCTGCCAAAACTCTCAACGATTTTTCTAAATATCACCAAATTTTGATTTATTTACAACGGCAACATTTTCCTAACCTTTTATTATTAAAAAGCTTTGAATCTAATGAGCTTAAGTTAAAACCATTTTTTATATACTTTAACATACTAACTGCATGAAACTCGTGCAAATCGAAGCAGAATTAAGCAGGCGTCGTTACAACAACAATGGGTTTTGCTATTTTTACAAAAAAATTGAAATGCTGCAAGGAAATTCTACCGACCTTGCTCCTTCCATAATAGCAACAAACCGGAATCTACTTCCAGTAACCCAAAAAAAGAATAAATCAGCAATTTCCACACGTTTTTACAGTAGCGTCAGTTGACAGGCCGATTATCGATGCTGACTCTTTGACAAAATATGGTTTCCTCGTCGGCCTCCGTGGAAAACGCCTCTTAGATACCACGACGAGTCTTGCTGTGAATGCAATGACAGCAATGGTCAAAACACCTACACCAATCCATCCATCTGCTAAAAATGGATATGATTCGCTTTTGAATATGTTTCCTTCTTTGGTTTAAACATATTACGCCAATTCAGCAAAACATAACTTGGTTCAGTATATTTACATAGAAGGTCGACTTCCTTGTTCAAGATCAGGCAGGCTGAACCCAGTTAAACATAAAACTGCGCTTATCGAGTTCGAGCATATAGTCAAACTAGGCATATGCAGACCATCATCTTCTGCGGTATAATCACCTCTTCATATGATAAAGAAGAAAAATAATGCCGATTGGCGCCCATGTGGAGATTATCGACGATTTAACGCCGTAACCACACCGGATCGTTATCCGATCCCATATAGTCAAAACTTTACAATGCACCTAAATTGATTTGGTTATAGAGCTTATCATCTTACCCCAATTGCGGCCAAAAACGTGCCTAAAACGGCAATAACTACTCCCTTTGGGTTATTCACGAGATCACACGAATACCCTTTAGTCTTCGGAACGCCGCGCAAACTTTTCAACGCTTCATTATGAAGTGGTCAAAGGATTCGTCTGCATCGTGGATATACAAAATGCGTTTTCAGTGTTCTTGCTCTCGAGTTCCTCAGTCACCAAATTACCCAAGATGACATAACACCCTTTCACTACGGCGAGTTGAGGCTATCGAAAACTTCCTCCCGCCAACTTCAATAAAATAAATTCAGCGATTCGGCGGAATAGTCAATTACTACCATCAATTCATTCCAAAGCTAGCCGAATAACTGTCCCTAAATTATGCTCATTTGACAACATTGAACAAAAAGCTCAAGGAACAAAAAATGTTTTTATTGTTTAAAAGAGCACTGATGCGTCTGGTAGTACAGTAGGAGCAGTCCTACAACAATGGAATATAGATTGTTGGCAACCTTTGGGATTTTGCTCACGAAAGCTCTCAGCAACAGAGATAAAATACTCAACCTTTCACAGGGAACTCCTCGCTATTTATTTCGCCATCAAACACTTCCGCTAATTTACTGTCTATATACAGATAATAATCCTCTAATCAAAGCAATGGAGCTTAAAGCGTCCACGGCAGACCCGACATTTTAACTATATCGGTCAATTCACGATGAACATTCTACATATAGAATGTAAACAAAACGTGGTCGCTGACACATTGTCACGGACTAGCGAACACGTTTCAACAATAGACTCCGTCAATCTAGATCTTAAAAATCTAGCTCAGACACAACGATCTGCTGATGAATTACTCCAATTAAATTCAAATTAGAACAGACCATCCTTCCAGATTTTAAAATTTATTGTGAAACATCAACAGGTGTAAATCGACCACTTGTTCCGGCATCTAAATAGACATGTAGTGTTCGATGCTCCGCATGGTCTATCTCATCTAAGTATACGAGCATCACGTATATTAATTTCTAGTAGGTATTTTTGGCCGAAAATGAACGTGGATATTACACATTAGTTGAAATTCTATATTGGTTGTCCGAAGAGCAAGGTTCATCAACATACAAAGTCCGAACCCGTACAATTTAACCTGCTTTTTGAGCGGTTCGAGCATATACACATGGATATAGGGGGACCATTGCCACCATCGGAAGGTTTTGTGTATATGCTTACCATTGTACACGCTTTACTCGTTGGCCTGACGAATACCCTATTCAAGATAGCACCGCTGCCATTATTGCTAAGGCAGTTTTCGAGCAATACGTTTCAAGATTTGGGATACCTCTTGAAATCACGACAGACCAAGGCGGATTGTGTTTACTAGGCGCTCATAGGATTCGCACCACTGCCTATCATCCGCATGTAAATGGTATGGTCAAAAGATTCCAAAGACAACTTAAAGCTTCGCTCAAATCTCAAGAAAATACCATTAAATGGAGCACTGAGCTTCCTATCGTCTTGCTGGGAATTCGAAGAACAATAAAGGATGAATTAAAATGTTCCCCAGCAGAACTAGTTTATGGTCAAGGCCATGTGTGTGAAGTTAGCCCGACAATTATCAAGAAAAAATACGATGGCAACACTAACATACCAATATCACGCTATTTTTAGATAACATCCCGAAAAAAATAAAACTTTCATGATATTCTTGAATATCATCCCGAAAATAATATTTCTGTCACGAATATTAGGTTTCTGTAACGATAGTTTTGAATATCACCACCAAAAATAATTCATTTTTAGTATTAGATAGCTTGATATGGAATTTGTAGGTAATGGATATACATATCTTTCTTATGGCAAAACAACAAAAAAATTCTATAAGCCGAATTATCGTTATAGTCGTCTGAAGTCATTCTAGATATGGATTACCAAAAATCGCTTGATATGGAATTTGACATATAGTCTTATGGCAAAGCAACAAAAAAATTCTATTAGCCGAATTATCGTTATAGTCGTCTGAAGTCATTCTAGATATGGATTACCAAAGATCGCTTGATATGGAATTTGTAGGTAATGGATATATATTTCTTATGGCAAAGCAACAAAAAAATTATATTAGCCGAAACCTCGTTATAGTCGTCTGAAGTCATACTAGATATGGATTACCAAAGTTCGCTTGATATGGAATTTGTAGGTAATGGATATATATTTCTTATGGCAAAGCAACAAAAAAATTCTATAAGCCGAATAATCGTTATAGTCGTCTGAAGTCATACTAGATATGGATTACCAAAGATCGCTTGGTATGGAATTTGTAGGTAATGGATATATATTTCTTATGGCAAAGCAACAAAAAAATTCTATTAGCCGAATTCTCGTTATAGTCGTCTGAAGTCATTCAAGATATGGATTACCAAAGATCGCTTGATATGGAATTTGTAGGTAATGGATATATATTTCTTATGGCTAAGTAACAAAAAAATTCTTCGATCTTTGGTAATCCATATTAAGTATGACGTCAGCCGAGTATAACGAGGATTCGGCTAATAGAATTTTTTTGTTGCTTTGCCATAAGAAATATATATCCATTACCTACAAATTCCATACCAAGCGATCTTTGGTAATCCATATCTAGTATGACTTCAGACGAATATAACGTATGATTTGTATATTTTTTCTTTAAACTTACGAGTACTTTCTTATTTATAAACGTACAAGAATTGTATTTAATATTTTCAATCGACATACAGTTTTTGGTACTATCGATATAGTTATAGTTTTTTGAATGATGCTATATAGTTACATTTACTAGATATTTTTATAAATATATATTAGTGTTACCACATTTAACTATAATCATTTTTCGGAAAATATTTTCGGGCTAATTTCACAGAGGTGTCAAGCCCTCAAATTACCAGGATAATTTTTCGAGACTATGTCGAAAGACTTCGCGCAGCCAATATAATCCCTATTGACACTGGCAAGTCAACTAATCCAAATTATTCTTCAAATCGGAAATAATAATTTTGGAAGAAATGGGATTATTTGTTTTATGAGTTTTAAGAAAAATTTCCTGAAAGACTTCTGGCCAAGGATGGGTAAGGTATAGACTACGCCAAGTTATCTCCAAGGTTGTCGACGCACGTAAAATATTACGAAGATTACCTGGCAATATTTATCGTCATGTAGATATTGTCAGCGTAATGTAAAATCAATAACCTAAAGCAATTTTAGCATTTTCCAATCCAACGCCCTAGTTTTTGTAATAAATAAAAGGACGGTTTTAATTAATCTGTATGTAAAAATTCAGATGTGTCTACAAGGGGGTTAATTTTTCGTTGCCCACCAAATATCTCAGGATTATCAGGAGACAATACTCTCTGCCACATTCAAATTTATGAGAGCGGTCTAAACTAACAATTTAGAATAATTTAAATTGCTAAGAAATTATCTGGACGTAATATACAAAAAATCATTTTATACTATCTCGCTAAAATCTTAATCTTAATTTAACTTTGGAATATAAAAACGCTATGCAAATTAATATTTAATTATTAACTTTCATAATTCATCAAAAAATGTATACCACTAGATTGGTTATAAAAATTCGTTTCGTTTGATATATCACATGACATAACCCAAATTAACATTTTGAGTCCATCATCCAGCATCTGTGGTCCAGGTGAATTTTTACAAAACTTTGTGTCCTCTAATCCATATTATTATGAAATTTTAAATTGAAATTTTATTTGATAAGTATTCGTGGACTTTTGTAGATATGGATTAGAGGTAAGCAAGTTGTGTAAAACATCACCTGGACCAGAGATGTTGATGATGGATCAACATTTTGAATTTTGGTTATGTCATGTGATATAGCAAATGAAACGTATTATAATAAGCAAATTAGTGATACACATTTATTTGATCAATTAATTATTAACAAAATATTAATTTGCATAATGTTTTTAAAACGAAATACTATTTCCTGAGAGTGATGAGAAATCTTTAAAATTTCGACAAATTCTATAAAATTTGGGACTTTTTTCGGAAGTTGAATGGAAAGCGGAATGAAAAACATTTTAAAATACGAGGAATGATATAAATTTTTTCGAATTCGATAAATTTTCTTGAGTTTGAGAAATTAATTAAATTTAAGCAGAAACTAAATCAGGATTAAATTTAAGCTCAAATCTCAATAACAGAATTTTTATTTTGATTTGTTTAAAATCGAATCCAAACTGCAAATCCAACTTAACATTTTCGCATAAAGTTCATATTATAATTTAGAGAACATATTATTGATAAGCTTCATAAGCTTTTGGTTGATAGTTAGGACACTGCATACTATTGTTGAAACTTGAAAGACTTATTTTAAATTAATTGAATGCTTTCGATTTAAATGGTAGACGAGTAATCGTTTCTTAGCTAAAAGTTAAATTTTTATAAATTTTATATTGGAATAGGAATGGGATTATTTTTTGTAATCTTTATAAGAAATTTCCTGAAATCCGTCTGATTTGTAAAAATTTAGATAGCTCATGGAATTATATTTTTACGACCATTGATAAAGTTTTAGAATATTATTGGGGGCATACTTGGGAGGAATGTTAAATTAGAAATTATTAGTTTATAAAACTCTAGGAATATTCAGAATTTCAGTTGAATCTACGAAACATGACATATAGGTTTTAAAAATTTGAAAATAATATTAATCTGGCAAAAAACAATTATTATTAAAATGGTTAAACAATTATCTGGCAAAAAACAATTATTATTAAATTTATGGTTCGAAAAATTATTGTAAACAAGAAATTTTCTAAAATTCGATTGTGTGTAAATTTGGAACATTCATTTAATGATTATTATTAATGTACAAAGGTTTTCCTTCTGGGTGATAAAAATCAGATACCGTACATTGACAGATTACACCATGTAAATATGCAGATTTCCGATGCAAATTAACAAATGTTAAATGTAACAATAGATGTCCTGCAGATGTTACGTTTGCTCTAAAGGAATTTTATCCTAATATCAGCACTAAAAATTCCGTTGAAACCTCGGTTGAATTTCATAATTTGCCATCAACATTATCGATGCTACCTGTCTTAGATAATACATATTATCTAACTTTCACCAAGGCGGATAAACAATTAGTTTCTCAACTCACCATGCCATCAACTAGTAAAGTCATGACGATCCATGAAGCGCAAGGTTTAACATCACCTAATGTGATATGTGTAAGAACAAAAGCGAAATATCATGAATTATTTGACAGTGTACCTCATGCTATAGTTGCTATATCAAAACACACATGTTCTTTTAAATATTTTTCACCAGTTAAGAATGACAGACTACACTCACTTGTGGCGAAGGCTCGATCTTACACAATTATTATAAATCAACACCAGCCTTTAATTTCCATGCCATCGGAAATTTATCACAAACAATCAATAAAACATAAGAAATCCGAACAAATTACGATATACCTCCAGAACGTGAATAAGATGGCATAAAGCTTCAAAATTTTACAATTTTGTTTTAAAAACCAATTATTTAATTTATGTAAATGGTGAAATCTCATTGAATCCTAACATTAACAATAAGGAATACTTTGGAAATGATTATGCTGTTTTTAGATGTGATCGTTCATCATCAACAAGTGAAAAAAAATCAGGAGGTTGTGTACTTATCGCAGTGCATTCAATGGTTTCCAGTATTGCTATAAATTTAACTCCATCATCTATCGAGCACGTGTGCGTAAAAATCAAAATAAATCAGACGAATCTGTTTATTTATACAGCCTACATTCCATCGAGTTCGTGTAGTGAAATATACGGCAGATGCAGTGATGCAGTGGACGAATTAATTAATCTCACTAAACCGAATGACTTAGTCTTAGTACTAGGTGACTTTAATCTTCCAAATGTAATGTGGAATTATGATCAAGATATGGATTCCTTTCTACCATGCAATTTCACATCAGAATCGGAATATGTCTTGATGGTATGTTTGGTTTTAACCTAAAGCAAATCAACAACATAGCCAATTCCCTTGAGAGAATATTAGATTTCTTCTTCACAAATGATGCAGAAATATTTAAAGTGTCAGAATCACTCAATCCATTTGTTGTTAATGATTAAGTCAACAACATCAGGGCATCATATGCATACCACCTATAATTTTAAAAAAATAAACCACACTGGACTTCTGCAGTACTTAGAAGCTATTCAATGGGACGCTGCTTTAAACACTAATAATGTAAGCCAAGATGCTAACAAATTCTACCAAATTTTATTACAAGGTTTTCAAACCCACATTCCATTGTGCCGGAAAAAATTTAATATTCATCCTCCTTGGTTTGGCGACCATCTGATTAATCTGAAGAACCGTAAATCTAAAGTCTATGCCAAGATGATTAAAAGTGGTTAATTAGAATCGGATAGGACTGCGTTTCTCCAATCTAATGAAGAATTTGATACATACTTCAAGGAGAAGCACCTCGCACATATTGCAGATGTACAACGAAGCATAACAACCAACTCCAAACAATTCTGGAAATACTTTAGATCCAAACGAGTAATTGATGTGGATAGCCATAAGTAATATATATTTGAACGATATTAAAACATCAGATCCCAGAAAACTTGCTGATATGTTTGCGGATTTTTTTCAACATGTATACAAACCTAAAAACAGTAATTGGTTTACCACTCAATCAAACGTAAATAATAATGTACTTATCAATTTACCGGTTATTAGTGATGAGGATATTTTATATGTACTTAATCAGTTTGGTGACGGATGTGGGCCGGATTTATAGAAGACATCTCTTGTTATAGAGGGATATCAACCACTTCAACCATAGCAAAATTATTCGAACAGGTCGTATGCAACAGCTTTACAGGAATCTTAGCTCAACATATATCACTCAATCAGCATGGGTTTATGCCTATAGAAGATCTACATCTGCTAACCTTGTTGAATTTACCAATAAAGTTATTAATGAAATTGAAAACCGCAACCAAGTAGACGTAGTGTTTACTGATTTTAGTAAAGCATTTGACTCCTTCTGCCATCACAAGGCTCTAGAAAGTCTTTACAACTTTGGCTTTGCATCCAACTTCTTTAAATGGTTCAACTCATATTTGTCTAGTCGCGTACAATATGTGTCAATTGGAAGCGAAAAATCTAAAATAATCAAAGTAACGTCAGGAGTTCCTCAGGGTTCCCATATTGGACCATGGATTTTTCTCGTTTTCATAAATGGTATAACCGAAGTCATAAAATACTCTAATCTTCTCATGTTCGCAGATGATATAAAAATTTATCATCAATCAAAGATATACATGACACTAAAATATTACAAGAAGGCATCGAGAGATTCAGTGAATGGTGCCACAAAAATTCTTTGCTATTGAATATTGACAAATGCAAAGTAATGTCTTTTCATCGCAAGAGAAAACCGATTAACTTTGCTTACAGCGTTAATAATATGGAACTGCAAGGTGTTAAAGAAATAATCGATCTAGGTGTCACATTCGCTGAAAATATGAGTTTTAACAACCACATTGACAAATGCATTGCTAAAGCAAATTCTATGTTTGGTTTTGTTAAGCGTTGGACTGGAGAATTTACAAATTTGTTAACTTTATTCTCACTATATTTTGCGTATATAAGATCCCAAGTTGAATACGCATCAGTAATTTGGAGCCCGTATTATGCTAACCACATCAAAAGGATTGAAAGCATTCAAAAGAAATTTATAACCTTTATTTTAAAGAAAACTGACTGGGACTATGATCATAGCTTACCATTTCATGAGAATATAGCCCGCCTACCACCATACACGACAAGATGTTTAGAGTATAAAATTTGTACTCTGGAAAATAGACGCTTATTTTTAGACTCAGCTTTCATCGGCAACATCCTGCTTGGCCATATTGATTCACCTTACATATTGGAAAATACAGCTATTTATGTTCCACTCAACTAACTATGGTGACAATTGCCCAATTAATAAGACTTGCAAAATCATTCAACATCGCTGAAGAAAACTTTGACTTTCATCTCACAAAGGACTGCTTCAAAAGGAACTTGAAGAACTATTTTTTAAATTTTAAAACTTAGATTCAGTTTATTTTATTATTGACAACTTCTAATCCGTTATTACTTAACTTTTAATTTTTAAAATTGTATCTTTTATGTAATAATCAAAATTGAATTGATTATTTGTTTTGAATATGAAATCATACTTGTAATGACTAAATCGATTTCTTTAATATAAATAAATAAAAATAAAAAATAAAATGATTCAATCAAAAACCAAGAAATTATCTAAAATTCTTAAAAATCATTTTTTTAGAAAATTTAAATTTTGATCAAATACCTAAAAGCTGTGGAATATGTTTGTATGTTCAATAAAGTTTGGAAAATTTTTTAAAAGTTTAATGATTTAAAAATTTCATGAAACTATTTTAAATTTTGAGGAATGTCATAAATTTTTTTGAAATTTTATAAAATTGTAACAAGTTTGAAAAATTGACTGCGTTAATCGCAAATTCACTAAAGTTTTAATATTAATAAATTGCCTCAACTTTATAGAATCTAAAGTAGTTCAACGAATTCTTTGAACAGTGATATGTTTTTATAATCCGCACTGTTTACTAAAATTAAAAAAAAAATAGAAATTCTCAAAGAAAATCAAGAATAATTGACAATTTGTACAAAAATTTAAAAATCGTTCAGAATTCAAAAGATTTTCTAAAAATTTAAAAGGCCTCCTGAAATTAGAATTTGTTTTTAGATTTGATAAGTTTATTAATCTAAAATCTACTTAAAATTTTTGAAAATCTATACGCATACAACACTGATCTAACTAGGACATCTGTTAAACCATTGCCACCTTTATACACTGGCCTATGACTACTCACAATTTTTGTCAATGACGTCATATTATGTCTCCTACCGATAAACGGGATAAAGTTAAATAAAACATTTTATTTTTGCTTTATGTTTCGAAACTTCGTCTTTATTTTTTTTTTTTTTTAGTCTCCTTCATTACGTCGAAGTGAGAAGATGTTTGCTTTTGGTCAAAAGGAATTAAAATGCGCTTTTTTATGTATTTTTTTTAGATAACTAGTACTTTAAAAAAGTATAGGTGTCATCATATAGCTAGATGACAAAATTTTTTTTACAATTTATATTGCAATTTTGTTATGTTCATCACATTCGGCAATACATAACGAAGTAACGAACTGTCAAAATCAAAAAAAGAAAACCAATAATAGTATAAAAACAAACAATTCTTTTTATTCAACTATGCGCTACTAGCGTCGAAAAATTAAACTTAATTCGCAGCCAAAATGATAATATGTAATAAAATAAAATATATTATGATTATAACATAAATTTAATTAAAAGTTACAATTTTTGCTATAATAAATATAATTTAATTCATATAACTGAAATTTTCTACCTATTTAAGATAAAAGATGTACAAAGGGACACAATTCTTCTCACCTCGACATATTATAGCAAACTAAAAATAATAAAATAAAAACAATATTTACAAAATAAGATAAAAAGTTTGTTTGTTATTTTACTGCCGCTAGCGGCGAAATTGTGCTCATATGAGTCAATTCTTGTGAATAAAATTTCTAGCGGGTGTGCTGGTTTAACATCTGATTGAAGAACTAATGAAACATGTCGTTCCTCCAAATCTGTTTTCTCGATTTTCACTTGACTAGGCCAACTTTCTATTGAACTCAATAACCACTTTGGCCCGTGCCACCATTGGTCACACTTTAAGATCTGCTTAGGAGTAGCACCTCTAGAAGCGATGTCGGCAGGGTTAACTCCTGAAGCTACGTGATCCCATTTTACTCGAGTGTTTTCTAAAATCTTTGAAGTTCGATTTCCTATGAAGCTTTTCCAACGTCGCGGAATATCGGATAACCATGACAATACGATTTTTGAATCGGTCCATGCGAAGCACTCTGCATTGTCTAATTCCAACACGCGTTCAGTATAACTGATTAATCTGCTGAGCAAAACCGCTGCACACAACTCTAGTCTTGGAAGAGACGCTTGCTTCAATGGTGCAACTTTCGTTTTTGCTACTATACTATTCTAGTTTTTACCATTCCCTTGCTGTCGATTATACGAAGGTAGGTTACCGCTGCGTAAGCATGTTCTGACGCATCACAAAATCCATGAATCTGAACATTGTTATTCGATTTTGACATCATTAAAAAGCGCGGAACTTCGATAGTCTCCAATTCTTGCATTGATGACTGATTATTCATCCATTGCTGCTTGATGTCATCGGGAAGTGGATCGTCCCAGCTAAGTTTCTTTAGCCACAGCCTCTGAAGAATAACCTTGAACAAAATTACAACAGGTGAAACCCAACCGAGTGGATCAAAAATGCGAGAGATTCTAGACAACATTTCTCGCTTGGATACCACTTTGTCATCTCCGAGTTTAATTTTGTAAGAGAATGTGACCCTTGTGGGGTTCCATTGTAGGCCCAACGTTTTAACTGTACCTGGACTATCATCGATACAAAGGCTGGTCTTATCTATGAACTCAGTTGGAATTATGTTTAATACCTCTGTTGAGTTAGACTTCCACTTGCGAAGGTTAAATTTGCCCTTGGTTCACATTGCTGATAGATCTTGTACAGCCCCTTTTGCGTCGTTAATTGTGTCAACACTGGATAAACAATCGTCTACGTAAAAGTCATGTTTTGCAATCTGGGAACATATTGGATGAGTTAAGTGGTAATCGTCTGCGATTTGATGCAAGGTACGAATAGCCAAGAATGGAGCACTGGACGTTCCGTATGTGACTGTATTTAGTCAGAATGTTTTCATCGGTTCATCTTCAGAGTTTCTCTAGATAATCCGTTGGTAATTTTGATCCATCTGATTTACTTCGACCTGTCTGTACATCTTTTCTATGTCAGAAGAGAATGCGATGGCATACCTTCTGAATCTTGTTATGATGGAAATTAAATCTTTCTGAATGGTGGGTCCAGTCAACAATCGATCATTCAATGAAATTCCGGATGAGGATTTGCATGACCCGTCAAAAACGACTCGCAGTTTTGTCGTCGTACTGTCATTTTTAACAACGGCATGATGTGGTAAATAGAAACATTCAGTTTCGTGGCATGGTAGATCAGTGGATGCGATTTCATGCATATGACCCAGGGTTAAATATTCGCTCATGAAGTCGCTGTATTGTTGCTTAAGGTCTGGGAACCGTTTAAATCGTCTCTCCATTGAAATTAGCCGATTGATTGCTGCCGATTTTGAGTATCCTAAAGTTCTGGACTCTTGACTCTAGCCTGACGACATATCTACCGTCGGAGTTGCGTGAATGGGTGTTAGCGAAATGACTCTCACATATAGCTTCTGTTTCAGGTAAAGCTGTTGCAATAGGAACTTCTTCCACTTGCCAGAATCGTTCCAATAATATGGTAATGTCCTCTTCTTGGATAACTGATGTGAGCACCTTCGAGTTTATTGGTTTTTTGTAGACTGCTCCTGAGATGACCCATCCAAGTTTAGTTGACTGCGCAATGAGTTGTTCTTTGATAGTGAGCTTATCTGGCTGGAGTACATTAAAGACGATGTCGGCACCGAAGAGAATGTCGATTTTATTCGGATTATAATATGTTGGGTCGGCTAGCTGAAGATTTCTTTCTTGCATTTCATTTACCCATTGTGCTTCGACATTGAACGGTGGAATGATTGATGTCAATTTCAAAAGAATGAGTACGTCGACTGTTGAACTTTCATTGGCGTCAAATCTGGATTGAAAAGTTAGCTTCACTAAACCCCTTGCTGCTTCTGCTTTTGTCTCCGAGATGCCAGTTATACAAACGTTTGAGAATGATCGTGGTAAATTCAATCTTTGAACTAAGCTTTTGCAGATGAATGTCGATTGGGATCCTGAATCTAACAACGCGCGAGCGACATGAATTTGTCCAGCTGAATCATGAACGTGAATTAAAGCGGTTGGTAATAATGCAAGACGGGAAGTGCGGGCACTGAGCACCGTAGAAGTTGTGCTTGTGCTGGCTTGTTGACCGATTGTAGAGTCTACGCGTTTAACGTCTGCTGTTGATATTTCAGTTTGAGCTAATTGAGGTCGATAATGGTGGTGTAGTGGACTTTGTGTCGAGGTGAAGCAATGTGCTATGCTTCTCGTTACAGCGACGACATGTATATTCACTGGAACACTGACTGACATCATGACCTTTCCTGAGACAATTATAACACAATTCCGATAGTTTCACTATGCGTCTTCTGTTCTCGATCTGCATTCGTTTAAATTTGATGCATCTCCACAACTGATGTTGACGACTGCAACATGGACACCTTTCTGTATTTGATGCACTGTACATTGATTTCACTGTTACTATTGATGGTTTAACACTCCTTTTTTTAATATCACATAAAGCACTCTCCTTTGCATAACATCGATTGTTCAAGAATACAATGAACTCTTCGACTGTTGGAAATTCTTGATCTAACGTTTGGTTTGCCCATGCCACTCGAGTTTCGTCGTCCACTTTTGATAATAGGATCCGAATGAGCCAAGGATCTCTTGCTTCGGCTCCCGACCCAAGTGATTTTATGCCTCTGAGGATTTCATCACAAGAATCGCTAATGTGGCGCAGTACCTGAGGAGCGCCAGTATTTGTGGATGGCTGCTCAAAAAATCGATCAATTAATGAATTTAAGATCGGCCTTTTCTTATGATATCGTTGCACTAATTTGTCCCAAGCTTCTCGATAGTTTTCTTCAGTCACTAAAAAGTTTCGAATTATCTTGAGCGGAGGACCGATAATTAAACCTCGTAAAATTTGAAATTTATGAACCTGGGATATGGTGCTCACATTAGGTGCCGATGACGTATATAAATCATAAAATGACGGCCATGTTTCATATTCACCAGAAAATGTATCGATTGACACACGCGGTAATTTAACATTCTCTGAAGATTGAACAATTGATCGCTCGTTCATGGATTGAGTGCGATCCGCTAAACCTTCGAGAAATATTCTCTGTTGGTCTAAAAGTTGATCAAACGAATTATTTTTGTCGGACTGAGAATCTATGGGCGGTTGCCTTTTTCGAAAAGCCTCGAGTAATTTTGATTTTGTTTCGAACTCTTCTTGCTGTAGTTCGATTTTTGCCTCGGGATTAGTAGCAAGAATGACACCAACTTGAGTCTCATATTTTTGAAATTCGCCCCAGAGATCATCAATTTTGTTTAACCGTACTTCGATCTCACTACATGTGGTTTCCGCATTTACTGATACCGCAAATTTTTTAAGTACCGTTAACGACGCCATAACGCGTCCACGTGATTGCACTGCCGTAGCTGCCATATTGCTACGAATATTTCACCGAAACCGATATATGTATATGTATACCACGAAAACAACCAAAAATTGGCAAAAAACAAACAAATATTTGTGGTATAAAGGTAAAAATTGGATACTTGCGGTATTGCTGTTCAGCTCTTTCTCGTATCCCGTTCTATGTGATATATTTTAGCGTACTTCCGGAGTGTAGATGAACCCAATTTCGAGCATCCGGCTCGAAGGACCATATGCTCATATGATAAGCGACTGTGATAAGCGACTGTACTGCGTCGAAATTGGTTCTACGTAATTCCTGATTCCGTAGCCGTAAGTTTTGTAGATTGAAGAAAAAATACTTGTTGCTAGTTTGATGTCCAGTTTGTAAGAGACATATTTTCGAGTTTTTAATAAATATGTAATTTTATATTTTAGTACAATAATTTTCTGTTAGATGGCATATAACCAATTAATACCGATACTGATTGTAACCAATTAATATGATAACTGAAGGCAACCAACAAGTTGACATATTTGTTGATTATTTCAGCTGTCATCATGGATATATACACACCATAGGTAAGAAACTAATTTAATTTAACTTTAATTGATTACAAATAATATTCCTTAAGTAATATTAAAGTGTATAAAATCAAAAGTGATAAATAAATATATTTTTTCTTCTACTAAATTCAATTGGAGTTTTAATGTTGTCGTCGTTGGAAGGTCATCCTGAACAAATTGTAAAATGATATTTTTATAAAATATACTTAAGTATGCGCATAAAAGAGTAATGATTGTATTGTAAATTAATAAAAAATTGTAATTTATTTATAGCAATAAATAAAATATAATTTATTAAAACTTTTACGTAATAATAAAGAAAACTAAAAAGAACGAGACGCATATCTCCCCACCTGGGCATAATGAAACAGACTAAAAAAAAACAATAACGTTATCCACAAAAAGGAAAAAAACATATTTTTTCTTAACTTTACCCCATGTGGAGATAGAGACATAATTTTACATCATCATTTGTAGTCATATGCCAGTGTATAAAGGTGGCAATGGTTAAACACAATCTATCAGTATTTAAAGCATTCTAACAAATATATAAACGTGATTTTTTGTTAAAACATATTTCATTGCAATTTTCTCAGAATGCATTTATTTTGAGCTTGCGACAAGGGAATCGTTAAAACCTTTGTCTATATTTGAAAAAAGAAAATCTTTAAATTTTAAGGAACATGATAAAAGCTATTTGTTCAACTATGTATATATAGGAAGAAACCCAATGTTCATGGTTCGATTCAGTATAAATATCTAGTTGTTTTCTTCTGTTTTAGGGTCAATGTACCATCCTTTTTTCGATATATTTAATACCGGGAGGGAATATGAATATATTATTCTTACCATGTATACAGTTAAATTATATTGAAAGATTGTCCATTGTACTATAGAAAAAATCCATTTAAAATTAGAATTTTTGTAGTTTGGAAAATAAAAATTTCGATTAAATAAATTTTTTATTATGGGACTATTTGAATGTGATGGGATCATTATATTTTCATTCGGTTTGATTTATTAGATTTTTATAATGTTTCTAATGGATTTTTGTAGTTAAAATCGTTATGGTTTTCCTCTAATAAATTGTATTAGATTTTTTTTTTTTTTGAACATAAATAAGTTCTTGGAAAATTTATTTCGAAACTTTTACCATTATATTTGGAGAGAAATTTATAACATATAAATAATTACTTACCCTGGGCTTTTTAGCATATTGTCCTGTTCGTACATCACGTATCATTGCAATATCCAATAAATCCATTTCATTGTTTTGATCGACCCAATTCAAATAAAATCCTTTCGCATCGATGCGACATGTGACTGGAGTACCGACACCAGAATCCTGTAAACAAAACAAAATTATAAAAATTAAAAAAAAATTAAAATCAAACGTTGGTATGTACATATGTAGTCCGAATAGTTTAAAACTCTGGATATTGTGCAAACAGTAATCATTTACGTACACAATGTAATTATTTTGGTTAAAAATTTATGTTAATTTGTTTATACATATACATGAAAAATTGCATTAATTTATTGTTTGTTTATATCTACATGTTATACACTCTCCAATGATTCGTGTTTTTCCAATGCTTGGTTTAAAAAAAAAAAAAAATTAAAAACATAAATAATAAATTAATGTTTAATTTATTTTTAAATAGTTTATTTTTTTGTTCAATAGAATATCCATTATTTATGAACATTTAAAAATATTTTTTTTAAATTTTATTATATTGTTTTTATTATTAATAATTCAAATTTATTACCCAACGAGCTATTTTAAAATTATTACTTTGTTGTTTGGGTAACTAGTTTGGTGTGTGTGTATGTGCTTGTATTCTATATATAATTTAAGGTACACCGATTAATAATGTTTAGTAAATAAATTTGTTATGGAATATTTATTATAAATACTCTAAAAACATAATTAAAACACGTAGACATGATAATAAATTGCCAGATCAAAGAAACTTATGGGCAATAAACAAAATTTAAACGGATATAGTAAAAAATGGATTCTCTAATCAAAACTAAATCCAAATGCAGTTACACTTTGCTAGTTTCAATCTAATACCTAAATCGTTACAATTGGTTGAGAGTTTTGAAGAGATCGAACTTTATGGGCATATACCACAAATATTATAGTGTTACCCCACAAACTGAAAATCTTAAATTTTAAATTAAAAAGTTCGAGATTTTTTCCAAAATGTTATTCTATAACTTTAATTCTAACCTGAAAATATTTTAAAATTGGTGATAGTTTTATAAAATTAGAATAGAAGAATTTTGTGAAATATTTTAAAACACTTAAAAAATTATAAAACACCTCTTGAAATTCAATTTTTCTTATTTAATTATTTGATAATTTTTTTTTTTTTTTTTTTAAATGCTGCCAATGGCTTTATTCTTGAATCCTTCTACAAAAGAAACTAACAAGAAGTATTCAAATCTTAAGCTAAAATTATTAAATATTTTAAGTCTCAACCAATGTTAATACTTGTTATTGTGCTCACTATTTAATTAATTTAGATTACATTTATATGTAAAACCTAAACGTTTAATATATTTACAGGTTCATCAGTCCAAGTGGATCTGCTCTTTTAAGTCGCCTAAATCGCGGCTGTTTTAATATATTCCTGGCCAATTCATTGGGATGTGTCTCTAGTTTTGAGTTCTTTAATGGTTTCTTTAATAGTGAATTCTTTAATGGTTTCTTTAATAGTTTTAATTCCAAGATCATCGTGAATATTACTATTTCGAATGTACCACGGAGCATTGGTAACACTACGAAGTATTTTTGCTTGGGTTCGTTGCAGGAGTTCTCTGTTTGACGCGCTGGTGGATCCCAATCACTTTGTGCAATAAAACTTTATTGGCTAATGGCAGCTGAGATTTTCTTCCCATCAACCAATACATTTTGGAAAATTTTATTTTTATTTGTTTGCGCTTTGCTTCGATATGATTTTTCCACGTTAGCCTTCCAGGTGCATTCCTAAGTATTTGACCTTGGTTTGTTGAGGAATATTTATATTGTTTAATTTCACTGGTGGGCAAGTGCGTTTGTTTAGCGTGAATGTGACGTGAGTTGATTTGTTTTCGTTCACTTTTATGCGCCATGTCTTCAGCCAGTTCTCGATTTTATTTAGATGATTCTGTAATTCGTTTGAGGCAGTTTCGGGATTACCGTGTGACACCAGGACGGCCGTATCATCGGCCAAGGTTGATATGACTACCTTGTTGGTTACAGGTAAGTCAGCGGTGTACAGCAAGTATAATATTGGACCTAGAACGCTGCCTTGTGGAACACCTGCGTTGATATCATTTAAACAAGTAGTTGCATTATTTTGTTTAACCATGTACTGCCTTTGAAGGAGATAGTTTCCCAGAACTGAGTGAAATTTCTTCGGTAGAAGTTCTTTAATTTTGTATATTAGCCCATCATGCCAAACTTTACCAAACTTTATCGTGCAATGTCCAAGAAGGCAGCAGAACAATATTTCTTTTCCTCAAAGGTGTTTTTGATTGCATTTACGATTCTGTGTACTTGTTCTGTGGTACCATGTTGGTTTCGGAACCCAAATTGATGGTCTGGAATAATATGCCGTTCTTCTAATACTGGTTTCAATTTCGTTAGTAACATTTTTTCAAATAGTTTTGAGATTGTAGGCAGCATGCTTATTGGACGATATTATGAAATATGTGTTTCATTTTTTCCAGCTTTATGTATCATTGTGATCAAAGATATCTTCCATTTTTGAGGAATATAACCAGTCATGATTGCGTTGAATATGAATGTTATTAGTTTTATGCATTTGTCTGGCAATTCCCTTATCATTTTTCCAGTAATAAGATCATGCCCTGGTGCCTTTTTTGGCCTTATACAATTTTTAATTGTATTCTTAATTTTCTTCCACTTATATTGTATGGGTTTGAAGAACAAACCATCATCCATTTGGTCGGGTAACACGAAGTTATTAGTTTCTTAGTGTGGTGCGAATACTGTTGTTAGATGAGCAGCGAGAGCATTGGCTTTTTCTTCATCGCTTCTCGCCCAATTTCCAGTTGGTAGTCTAATCGAGTGATTCGAGTTTGTTGGCCTTTTTAACTTTTTTGTTGCCTTCCACAAAGAATAATCTGTCCTCTCGGTTGCCGAGAGTTCATTTAAGTAATTTTGGACGCTCTGGTTTTCTTCTTCCCGCAATGCAAATCTTAGAGTCTCAATAGCTCGATTTAATTTCCATTTTAACAACGGTGATTTTGTTTCTTGCCATTTTCAGCTGATAATGATAAGACATCTTTTAAATTTGCTTCCGCCGCATCAATATCTGCTGGTGTGTTAAGAGGGATATTCAGCACACAATTTTGTTCGACTAGCCTCTTATATTGATCCCAATCAGTTTGTTTGTTTGTAAGCCGTTTTGGCGTTTCTATTCTTAGGACGCCGGTGCTCACTCTTACAATTACGGGTGAGTGATCAGAAGACAGATCATAGCAATCGGAGGCCTTAGCATATGTGCGTGGAATGCCTTTAGTTACACAAAAGTCAATTAAATCAGGAACTTTCTTTTTATCTGTGGGCCAGTACGTTGGGTGACCGGCAGATAAGTAATCCAGAGACTGTTCTTCTATAGCTTCATAAAGTTGTTTGCCTTTCGGCGATGTAAATCTGGAACCCCGTTGAATGTGTTTGGCGTTGAAATCACCCCCCGCAAGAAATTTATTACCTAGCTGGCTGAAATAATCCATGAACTGCAGTTTCTTTATAGCATGTTTTGGAGGACAGTACACTACTGATATGACACAGTGTCCAGACCACTCCTGCAGACAGATGCTCGTTGATTGGATATGTTCCTTCTCATATTTCATAAATTCATAGTGTTTTAATCTTTTTCTTATCAGTACAGCTGTGCCTCCATGTGCTTTCCCATCTGGGTGCTTTGTATCATAAACAGAGTACCCATTAATTTTGAAATAGGTTTTTTTGGTGAAGTGTGTTTCAGATATTAACATTATGTCAATATTGTGCTCAGTGAGGAATGCTTGAACCTCTGCTTTATGTTGTGCTAGGCCGTTTGCATTCCATATGGCTATTTTGAGGACACTCATTTTTGGTTTTTAACGACTACCTGCATCAGCGCGCTCATATTCTGCATCAGTTCTGGTCGCTGGAAGAATGAAGATTAAGCATTCGTTGCTCTGCTCGCTGAATTGGATTGATTCTGTTTTTCAATTCTAGGTAAATTGGACACCCTCTATAATTTGCAGTGTGATTTCCGCCACCGTTGCTGCATTTTCTCACTGATGCTTCCGTTTTTTCTTTGTTGCATGCATTTGAGTTATGGAGTTCACCACAGATAACACAAACATCGCTTAAAGTGCAATACGCTTTAGTGTGTCCATACTCTTGGCACTTAACACACTGTACCGGTCCAGTTCTTTTTCTGGGTTCCTCTACGATAATTCTTCTATACAGTAGATATTTTAAATCAAATATTGAATGTTTCTCTTTGATTTTTTTATTATCTGGTTCTAATTCCAGACGGAACAATGGCTGAGGCAACTTCTCACGGTTAATAATGTTGGTGATTGATTTGCATTGAAATCCTTTTTCAGCGAGAGCGGCTCGTATTTCATTTGAATCCACGTAGGCCTCTATACCTTTTAACACGACGACCAAGCCTTTTTGGCTTTTTAGTTGGTAAGTGTAGTCATGTTTACCAACTTCGTCGAAATGTTTAACTAACGCTCTGTAAGCGTCAATATTCAGCGGTTGAAGTTTTGTTTCTTTTATATCTCCTCTTTTTATCACGGAGATATAAAATTCTCCATTAGTAATGAACTCGATTATTTTTGTGAGCTCTCTATTTGATTCCTCCCTCAAATAGATTGGTGGCGGTTTCTCTTGTTTTGGAGCTTTTTCGGCCGGTGGGTCTTCAACAACCAAACAAGAATACCGGTTGCTTTGAGTTAATTCAACACTACCTAGCTTGGTGAATTTATTCACGTTTGCACTAGCCGCTGATCGAGGGCTTCTCATTCGCTTTGAGCTGACAGTAATATACCTGTCCAGCCCTGTTTGCACTAAACACTGACCTACATCACTGTTTATTTTATTATCATCTGTTGTCGATGCACTTTCATTGTTTTTTTCATCGTCAAAATTTGTCAACGATGCACTTTTATTGTTCAACGCACTAAGTTCATTAACGTTAATTTTTAGTTCACTTGATATTAAATTACCTGGTAAAGTAATTTTTGATGTATTTGCGATGTGTTGTCTTTTTGGACTATGTTGCACTTTTTTGTTTGTCACTATTGTGGTCGTGGCGTTTAGCGCCAAATCGCTTGCGGACATCGCTTTCTGTAGATTTGGCCCAGCCTTTCTTGTTTGAGGTGGAGAATATTGAAACATCACGATTTCACATATTTTTCACGTCAACATTTTTTATTTGTATTTTATATAAAAAATTAATAACAGCTGATTCAACTTTTCACACAAATAATAAGTAAATTATTTTTAATGATTAGTCGTCGGTAGCAAAATTAATAATGATAATTATTTGATAAATTGAAGAAGAGAGAAGTGGAGAATTTTACGGGGCAGGGACTCGGAAACCCATTACCGGCGACTGTCAGGAGTAAGCGAGTGATCTCCCAGTCGGCGAAATCCAACGACCACAATACTGTAGTACACCACCTGGCCGTAAATGAGCAATTAGGCACTGAAAAAGAAAGCATATTCGGTAAATTGAATAATCACGAAACGTCAAATCCGTTCCAAAGAAGAATAAATATAGGAAGATCACCTATAAAAAAAAAAGTAGCAATTCGTTAGCTGATCCGGCCGATGCCTTTTCTAAAACCAGAACAAATCGAGCATATAACGCGAGAAAATGAAAACCCTAAATTGAATCGGGATTCAAAAGAACATATAGCGAAATAGGAGGTATGGAACCAGAGAAATTCAACTATTCCACTGATCAGGAAGAGTAAGAAAAGAAAAGCCAAATCGTCACGAAACAACAACTACCAAACCAGAAGTTGTTTAACCCGAGGTCATGCAACCAAAAGGTAGTAAATCTACCAACAACATTGCACTAAATTTGTAACCGAAAGAAAAACCACCATCACCAATAAATATTGTTACCCAGAAATTAAGTTACTGATGAAATCGGTTACTGATAAAGAGTATAAGGTAACAGCGTTAAACAATGACGTTTGGAAAATTAATACTCTCGACTCAGATACTTATAGAACCTTATATATAAAGTTGAATGCTGAAAAGTGTGAGTGGTTTAACATGAGGACAAACAGGCTCGACCTATTAAAGTTATGGCAAGATGTTTACATCACACTTGCTCAAGCAAAGAAATAATGGAAGACTTACAAAATAAACCAGGAAGGAATCCAAGCTTTCAGTAAGAAGGGACTCCCTCTTTTTATATATGCTGGTATTTTGAAGGTAAAAATTGAACCAATGAGGAGAACCATTATATACACATACCCCAATGCAAAAAATGTCAGTGAGTTTATCACACCCAAAGATATTGCAGTCGGGATCCGAGATGTGTAAAATGCTCAGGTAAACTATTACCCAGGCATGTACAATAGGGAGAGATGTGCCAGCCAAGTGTATAAATTGTAAGGGTCAACATCCGGCTAATTGTCAAGGCTGTGAGGTTGCTAAACAACTACAAAAATTAAGAGATAAACCAAGAATTCAACAGCAAAATCACGAAAATCAAAGGATTCAAACATCAAATCAGATGGTCCAAAATCCACAACCAAACAAGGCAGGGCAAAGAAGACCATTTGCCCAGGTACTTAAAGGTTCGGATTTAACCAAATCTATGGGCTCTGAAAATAAGCAAATTATGGGAAATATTTTGAAGAGCATTGAAGCTATTACAATTAGCGGCTAGATAACCAAAAGTAATCTGAACAACATGATATTTGATCAAACAAGGCAATCCGATAAAAAGTATTAGGTAAGAACACCACTTTCAGAATAGCAATCTGGAATGCGCATGGGTTTATGCAGCATATTCCATAAATAGACATTTTTTCCTAATATCTGAAAGCCATTTTGTTAAATCTTCGTTTGTTAAAATCCAGGGTTAAAACTTATATCATTCCATTCATCCAGCGGCAAAAATTGAAGAAGAAGCAATGCCAGTCACTACTGTAAAGATCCACATTAAACACAGACAGCTTACTGTCTTGGCAATATACTGTCCTCTCCGGCATAACCTGTAAAGGGAGAACTAGATTAAACTATTTAAATCGCTAGGGCGTGATGTTATTATTGGAGATGACTGTAATGCGAGAAACCTCTATTGGGGATCTAGACTTATGACTTCAAACAGTAAAGAATTGTTTCCACCCGGGCAGACATCAAAATGCGAATTTTACTCTCGTGGTTCCCCAACGAGCTAAAATCCAGCAAAGTCCAGCAAAGCAATTTGATCGTTTAGGATGAATGCACGATGGCACGCAAAAAATCTTTGGAGGCATTAGACCGCACGATGCAAGATTTACGAAACAACCGAAACCGGTTTGGTGGTGTGATGATTCTATTGGCAGGTTATTTCAACAAACAATGCCAGTGATTCCACGATCAACGCCAGCCGACGAACTTAATGCATATTTAAAATCATCCATTTTATGGAAATACGCCAAATTAAATTAATTAAAACAGTTTTAAAGGCCATTACTGGCCCCTTACTGAGTCAACAATTTGGCTCCAGCGGTTTCGATCCCGAGCATGGTCTTCATACTTCATTTCAAGACAATCTGAAGAGGCCAAGTCGTTCTCTACACCGTGGAGCCATCGTCGCCTGCAACGACCTCTGCGCCTACCATATGGTGGCTCTCCTTTCAGAGATCGCTGCACAATTCGTTCCGGATCAGCGATGTAGCAAGAGACCTCAGCTCAGATTAACCAAGTCAAAAACAATCTGGAACTCTTTCGTGCATTAATGGAGGAAAAAATCAATCTCCAGGTGCCGATAAGAAATTCTCACCAGTTGGAAGACGAATTGGTACAACTAAATAAAACAATTCACTATGCTGTTTTGGCAAACACCCCCCTATTATACAAATATAGAAGACGCTTAACATATCCTACCCAATCGAAGTTAGAGAGGTAAGAGGAAAACGACGGTCAAGCTGCATAGAGATCTACAAGCAGCATAGAGATCTGCCGAGACAATCCCATACTTAGATCTTGTTTATTCAATAGATATTTTCGTGTGAAATATGAGGATGAATACTCCGAAAAGAAAAGAAAATCTCTGCTGGTGTCCCGCAGCGAAGTGTCTTAGGACCAATTCTGTATTTACAATATACAAGAGATTTACCAACCACAAATGAAAGAATAAGCATAGCCGCCTTTGCAGATGATACAGCAATCATTGCAACTCTATAAGGAATGTCGCCGATGCAACGAGGAAACTCCAGAAGATTACAAATGCAGTTTGTAGCTGGACAAAACATTGGCGAATCAATCTTATTGAAACGAATTTCACGCACATTAACTTTACATTTCAAAATGCTTACCATTTACCAATAGAAATTAATAAACGGCAGATTAACTAACAAGCTGCTGCTATATCGGCAAATACTGAAGTGAAATATGAACCTACGGTATCCAACTCTAGGGATGTACCAAGCAACCAAACGCCAATATGTTACAGACGATTCAAAAGAAGATTCTTCGTAGCATCGTAAATGTTACGTGGTACACAAGAAATGAATACCTTCACAGTGACCTACGGATAGAATACATCAAAGATGAAATAAAAATGCATGCCGCCAAACACAAAATAAGGATCCAGGAATATGGAAACCCCAATATTCGCCATATGATAGATAACCATGTCGTTGAAAGAAGACTCGAAAGAACGAGGCCACTTCATCTAGTGATCTTACCAAAATAAAAATTATTAAACAGGTTTAATAAATTATGGGACTAACCATTGGGTTACACTCCAACAAATGAGAATTTTACCTGGAATGTAAATTTTGTATTTGAAAGATAAATTGCTAGATGAGCGTATAGTCTCAGTTATAAATAAAATAATTTAAAAAAAATATTTAAAATTTTGAATGCTTTTATAATTTTATGAATTTTTTAAAGTTTGAGAAACACTGTCTAACTGTGTACCTTAATCAACAAATTTCCAAAAATTTTTAAAATTTGAGAAAATTTCTAAAATTTTAAAAATATTCTATAAATGAAAATTGTAATTCTAATTTTTTTGTTAAATCTGTAGAAGCCTAAAAAAATGTAGAGAACAAATTCTAAGAATTACCATATGTACAATTTTAAAATTTCGTGTAGTTTAATGTCGTGTAATTCCCAAATCCTAACTGTAATTTATTTTAAACACCCAATTGTTTCGTCTAACTTTTTTTCGTTTGTGTGTTTGACCCGAGTGAACTTTCAATAAACAATAATCAAAAATGTCGTTCAAAATGAATGCAAATACTAGATGTTGGTGTTAGTAAAAGGGAGTTAGAATACCAAAAGTTCGCGGTTTGTAAAATTTCTTTTGGTGAATCGAAAATTCGACTTAAATTCCGTTTTTTAGTGGAATTTCGTCCTTAATTAAAATAAAATTCGGTGTAACTATACTTAGATCCTATTTCCTAAATTATTATATTGGAAAAAATGAAAATTCAGGTTAAACATTTTCATACAAAAACATCAGGTGAAATTGTTTATCTGAAATAACATTTATTTAAAATTTAATGGGCGAATTCCGATTAGAGAAAGGAGTAAAAAAATTGGTATTATGTGCTTAGAATTTAGAATTAATGGAGTTTAAAATTTGAAATTAAGCGACATTGAAACTTAAGTACTAACTAGTACTGTAAAAAAGTCCAGTTTCACAACAAATTTGGGATTGGAAACTTGGATATTACGGGTATATAATGGTTAAGGCAATGCACATTTTTAGAAATTTTAAATTTTAAAATGAAATCACATTTTTAAACTAACAAATACTATGTCAAAGTTCACAATTTTGAAGTCTCAAATTTACGAAATTCCGATTTTTTCGTCTCTAAAAGGGACGAAAGTACAATATAAAACAAAAAACTATTAGAGACGGTAAAGGTTTTTCCATTAATGGAACAATTGCGGAAAAACTAAACAGTAATAAAGTCACACTCGGGATATTCTAGTTGCACGAAGTTCACTGTAAAAGACGTCTATATGGCATACTAGGATTTTCGTTCAAAGTTGATAAAAATTTAATATGGGATTGAACGTTTTGTTTAATGGTTGTGAGACTAAATTTCTGTAGAACCTGTTCGAAAAATCTACGTAAACACGTAAAAAATCGTTATGGGAATGTATACAAATTTAATTCTTGTTAACCGTTCGCTAACATATCACGCCAAACCGAGGAAAATTCGAAGAAATATTTGTGTTAGTAACACATACATAGTCTTCGCAAAATTGTTTAACTTTTTTTTGGACAAACCGTTCGCTTTAAAAACTTTTCCCTTCGTTTACCTTACGCTATGCTTGACGGGATAGAGACAAAATAAATCAAAAGTTGGCCAATCCTTCAGTCATTTAAAATTTAAATGCCAAAATGAGTTGAAAAATCTTAAGTCTTTTGTCAGTCATTTGTCTATTCCAAAAATTAGACAGATTTCAGTAAAACAATATTTGTTTTTCTGACTATCAAAAGACTGATTATTTACTATACGATCACGAAATAAGTCAAAAGTGGGTCAATTTTTCAGTCAACATGCATCTAATCCTTACCTTTTTTAAAACCGACATAACCGACAAAAGACCAACATTTGCTTCTACCATTGGCTGCCAATTGTAACTAAGAAGTGTAAGTCGGATTCAACTATTTATTGGAAGATTTACAGACAAAAGACCGACATTGATTAGCTTTTGTTGGTTTTCAATTGTAACGTACAAGTGTAAGTTGATTTTTAAAATGATAATTTGGCTAATTTTCGTCGCTCGATAGCGATCGTCAACTGAAGCTGCATTTTCAGGTAAGGATTAGACGCACAAATGACTGAACAAGTGGCCGTTATGTGTTGATAAATTTAATTTAACAAGACGCCACTTCAGAAGAAAACAGACATGTAGGTTTGAGATAGGTTAATGAATTATGTAAATTGGGAATCGGATAATCGTTTTCGGATGTCAATACTTTCGGGTAACCGGTCCGATAGAATTGAACGTATTCAATGTAATGTACTTATACTGTTACAAGTTTTATAAAAATTGATTATAAATAAGAATTATGCCATATAAAAATTTATTTAATTAAAAATGGGCGAAGATAAAAATTAGGGCGTTGTAAAATATAAAAAATATAATAGTTAAAGACAAATCAAAATAATAAATTAAATAACAAAAAATAATCATAATATTATTTGGTACGTACGTGATAGGTTATTATTTATCCGAAATAAAAAAAACGTCCTAATTTTTTTTTATACTTTTTTAAAGTTTTACTATGGATTCAGTGT
Source organism: Tipula unca (assembly GCA_951394425.1). NCBI lineage: Eukaryota > Metazoa > Arthropoda > Insecta > Diptera > Tipulidae > Tipula > Tipula unca. The sequence goes on from OX596381.1 coordinate 189,619,371, forward strand.
AATCAAACCTTGTTGATTTTAAACAAATAAATAAGTAATTTTGAGGCCATAAAACACATTTTTAACAAAAATTATAGTAGTATGTACTATAGTAACATCAGTCAGCGAGATTGTATCATTGCGACAATTATAGTATCTAATCGGCAATAACTTTTTAAAATCAACATATAAACACTGTTGTTAAATTGTATAATATTTATTTAATAAATGCTTTATTTAATCCGCATCATTGTTCCACATTAAAACTGTAAAGTATATATACAAACCAGTCAGACAGTAAATAAAATAAAATAATAAGCTGTCAGTCGTAAATGACTTTAGAGATATGTAGTTCGAAAAAAAAAAATCTGTGTTGTGAAAATTTACAACCATAAAATACTAAATAAACTCTGTTATAAATGTATGTATGTATATTATACCAAACGGCTATAACTAAAATAATTGAAATTTAAAAAGAAAGTTTACCATTTGAATACAATTTTCTTTTTATATCACGAGAGAATAACAAAAAAAAAACAAAATATTCTGAAGACTCCAGAAAACCAAAACCAACAGAAAACTTTGGGGTATATTTTGTCCTCGTCGTGTACGTCTCTTCTCCGTCCTTACACTCCAAGTAGAATATTTGATTCGATATATATATATATTGTACACTGTTGGGTTGTTGCTTTGTAAATCGTCTTCATACCCAGAATTTTCACTAGCTCGATGGGATATATACGAAAAACTTTAGTTTTGTATTTTTTGTTGTGTTGTATATAGTTTCGTTTCGTTTTCGATTCAATCAATGAAGTAAATAAATAAAATTGTACAAAACTTTCAACTATTATTTAGAAGTGGTAATGTGAATCTTAGTGAAAATAAAACGAATAAATATTTCTTCTTCTAAACAACACTGTGATGTATACTAATCTCGTTTATCGAATTTTAATTTACTTAAACATGTTATCTATAAGGTATGGGAAAAATATTGTAAATCACTTACATATTGTATATTTAGCGCTTAATATGGAATTAATTAATTAGACTCACATCTGTGTTCACTATACATTTCGGATTAAATCGCCTAGTTATTTAATTTCCGGGCACGTAAAAAATGTATATCCATTTTGGTCTATGATTGTCTACTGTATATAAGCTCTAAATTAAATTTCAAAGATTTAAAAGCACAACCACAACATCACATATATATTCGTACAAAAAAAATAACAAATCTAAATTTAAAATCCAAAAGTTTATAATGCTGGTTAATTTGATAGCATCAATTCTGTATATAAAAATAATTGTATAATGGAATTAAGTTTGTCTATTCAATTCTGTACAGTTTTTTTTTTCCTATTTATGTACTGTAGACAGTTTTTAATTACAGTTTCTAGTCATTTTATAAATTAAATTTTTGTGTATAATTGGATATATAGTATAATAGGGCTGGATTATCATCTTTCTGAATGGATAACCCAATTTTCACTATATCTATATCTGAAGCAGTTAGCCATTCACAAAATCTGAGGCAGTTTGATTTATTGAAATGAACAAGAACTTTTTCTGTTTTCGTTTCAAAATTGAGGTGGAAAAAAATTCATTTTCAGTTCTATTTTTGTATACCTATTTGTCCGCCAGAATCGATATAAATTATAAAATTAGCTGACTCACGACATTAAATAAAACATCTTCGCTATACTCATCAGAGTGAGAACGATTTGATTTTCGTTTCAGCTAAAAAAATTAAAAATTTCTTGTCTTCACAATTGAAAGCCAAATATGATAAAATTCTTATTGATAAACAAGTTATTAAAGCTGAATGAATGAATATTGAGTGCATTAATGTGAAAGATTCAATTTTGGATGGTCAAAAACAACAACAAAATAAAAACTGTGTTTCTGCAACAATTATGCTGGTCTACCAAATTACAAATTAAAGGACTTGGTCCCTTGCGCAAACCACCACAACAATACAAATTGGCTATAAAATTCAATGATGTTAAATTTATTTATATATTATTATTTATTAATCCGTATTATCTCCCGGGACTACTTAATTTTTACGACATGCTTAAATAAAGCATTCCTGAACGAATCCCTCGACATGTGAAAGTCAAAAATTCCAGACATTGAATTGAAAATCCGCGAGGCTCTCACGATTGGTTCCGAAAGACTGTAGTTTGTTACAAATGTAGTTACAAATGTAGGCGTGCGAGAAGTTCAGAACAGTCAATGCGAGAATTTAAAGTATCACGTACAAAAATTGCGGATGCTATATCTCGGCGATGATCTAATCGTGGAAGTTTTAATAAACTACAACGGTCCTGGTACTGTGGCAGAATATAATCAGCTATTCATAAAGACGGTAGACATCGGAGTGCATACAAAACGAATTGCTTCTGGACACTTTCAATTCGCTTGGAGTGATAGCGATACGATAGTGACCCTACCGTAGATGCGTATTCTAATGAAGACATATAATGCAGTTAGAGTAATAGGATCACAGAAGTCCTTACAATTCCGCTTAATGAAGCCTAACATAATATATGCCTTTTGGAGAATAACGTTAATGTGTCTATTAAAGCTAGCGTCGAACGAAAACGTTATACCTAGATCGGACATGAACTAAACGCAGTCATCAGCTTCGTTGTATAAACGGTATTGATGCAAAATAGGTGAGCGGATGCGATAAAGTAATGAAAATAACAATGGACCAATAGGAACGCAACCAATCAACGGGAATAAACTGACAGTTCAAATTATCTAGCTTGGTGATAATGATTAAGTGATCATTCTTATCGAAAGCCTTAGCAAAGTCTGTATAAACAACCTCAAGTTGCTGTCTGGAGTTTAGACTGTTAAATAAATTACCACAAAACGAAATCAGATTGGTAACTGTTGATCGGCCGGGATAAAATCCATGCTGGACGGGAGAAATAAATGGTTTGGTATGGAAGATCAGAATATTGTGTGCCATGGATTCAAAGAATTTGGGTATGACGGAGAGAATAGCGATCCTCCGCTAAGTACATACCTCATTTCTTCTACCCGCCTATAAAAATTGGGTGAATTTACAGGTTATTTCAAGCTGGAGCAAGCAACAGACCCACGAGAGCTTCGACACTTGACAGAGGGCGTCGCTAATGGTTCGTACACTGAGGCAAAAAATATAGCAAACAATTTACATATTTTAGAGGGGTAATTAGCGGTGGAACTCTGATGAGTTATTGGCAACGGAAAAACAACCACGTTTCTCTTGTTGTTCATAAAATTCCAATATTCAGCTTATTACGCCATTGTTAAACCACGGTTCCCGAAATCTAGTGTTTATTTTTTTAACACTGCTGAGGATATTTAAAGGCACGTCGTTGAACATCAGCACAATGTCATTTAAATTCGCGTCGCGTTAAAGAAAGCTCCAATCGGAATTGTTGAGGAAATCGTTCAAGGAAGTGTAGTCAGCGTTTCTAAAATGAAATAAAACATTTTTGGGACCTTAATAGTTTGGGACCTTAGTATTACAAATAACATTTAAAATATTTATCGTGATTGGCGTGTAATGGAGGCTCTTGCAGCCTGCAAATAGCAGGTTCAGGAATTTGATGATGCTAGCAAAATAGTCGATAACGGACAATACTCTTTCGTCAGTGGAAGACGGTATTAAGATGCCCTCGACGTCAATCCAATCTATGCCGGGCAAATTAAAGTCACCCACAATGATAAGTTGGTCATTGGGACGAACTAAAGGCATCACACTGTGTCAATAAAGTTGACGATCATGTTGTAATAATCCAAGTCGGACCCATAAAGAGCATACACGGCTACGACAATGAACGATGAATTAGCCACTTTGACTCGAATTTCTATGACGTCGAGGCCAGGATGACCGACCACCAACTCATTTGGAAGCGAATCTTTCATAACAGCCAGTACACCGCCGCCTCTAATACTGGTGCTAAAATCGTATGTGTGCGTTCTGTGGACGATTTAGTCAGATGGAATATATTCTTCGGAATTCATATTAATGGTAAGCCAGGTCTCGCTGATTATAATGATGTCACAATCGTTTGCAAGCACGCCGAAACGAAAAGGTTTTGCTTTAGCGCGTATACTAGAAGCATTGTGGTAATAAATAGAGGTGAACTATGGTTTAGTGGAGCATCTCGCCTTATTGACTGCCGAAAATGTGTATTATTGAACGGTCTAATGCATACATCATTTCGCCAGTTGCCCGTGAACATGGCATTACGTTTAAAATCGGCGTCGACTTCTACTTTGAAACAAAAGTAATTCATATCGGTAAGTTTTCGACCATTCGGTATCAACTTGGTAGCTGCTACATATACATTTAAAGAGTAGCTCCATCAGTTTCTATTTGACGATACGCTAATACTGAATTGTTAGCGTAACATAAATTGGGAACTTTATTGCAAAAAACAAAATATTAATTTAAATGTCTAGTACTTGACAGCTAAATTCGTTTACCTTAGAAATTCAAAAAATCAAATCTCAAAATTTCAAAATAAAAATTTGAGTTATACCAGTACCTCAAATCTATACCTTAACGTTAACCGAACTTAAAATTCAATTTATTCAAATTCCAAATTTTTGGATTTAAATACATCTTCTTTAAATTAATAATAATTATAACGGCTATAAAATGATAAGTTAAAAATTTTAAATTCTACAAACACACTGAAAAACATTTTCTATTTTAAAATGTCAGATTCATAATTTCAAATTCTAGGAAATTCCATTTTTTAATTTCAAGTACATATATTAATCCAATTAATTTTAATTTTTTAAATTCATGAAAAAAAAACTCAAAACTTAATGAAAATATTTTGTTTAAATTTAATTGAATTTCTTTTATTTAATTTCTAGAATTCAAGAAAATTGATTGGAATTTGACTTGTTTGCGATTCAAATGTGAAATTAAGAATTTAATAAAATCTAATGTAAACAATAATTTTATTTAAAAAAATTTCTAATTCAAAATGCTACAAAGCCAAAATTGGATATTCAATTCTGTAACGTTCAGAATTATCTACATTAACCAAAGTTGAAGCTCAATTTTTAATATTTTTTAATTCATTAAATAGTGAATTTTCAACAATGACATCAACATTAAAATTAAAATTTAAAATCCAAACACTGAAAATTCGTACATCAATCCAGGTAATTTAAAAATTTTAAATTGTAAATTCGAAATTTTTAATTTTGTGGGAAAATCAAATTTTTAAATTAAAGTAAATTAATTTATTAAATCAAAATGTTTACAATTTAAAATTTAAATGAAAATCTGGAAACTATAACCTTAAACATTTTTAGTGAATTTTTCAATATTCAAAATTTGGCGAAATTTGTTTTAAATTTAATATAAATTCTAGAGACAAACTATTTGCAATTTTATTAATTTGAACATAGATAGTGCTCCTTCGCAATTATTATTTAATACAATATTGTCTCTAAATTATTTTAATCTTGCTAGGGATAGTTATCGAATTATTGTGGAGATGTATCTGAATTTAGCGCAACACTAAAATAAAAACTTTAATCATATGAAAGTGTCAGCCCCAAAAAATTACTGTCATGATAGCAAAAACTGTCATGACAGTCATATACATTACACTTGGCTTAAGTAGCTTGCAATATTCTTTTTGGTTTAAAATTTATCATAAATAAATTGATGTATACTAGCAATGGAGCGTGAGTCATTCAGATATGTGATGTATTTCATTGTGAAAAACCCTAAAACACTTGATTGTGAGTGTAGCTCATCACGCATCAATCTCGCTATAATTTTTGGTTAGTTTTAGACTTCTCATCTTTATACCATAACAACGGTTCATTTTAGAAATTTTTGGTATTGCAGTCTACTAAAGTTGAATCAATTAGAGATTTAAAAAAAATGCATGTTTAAGTGACTGCGTGGCAAAATATATGAATTAAGACTATTTATGTCTGTTCACTGTAAATTTCGTTCCCCATTAAAATCGTTGAATGATGTCGGTCGAACAGTTCCAAAACAATATTCTGATTAAATCAAATATTTTAAGGAGTATCTTGGGTGACAGAAACGCTCGAGAATTTAGGTTGAAGATTGAATATAGCCATTTAAAATATATACGTATATGGGACTAGACACAATAGAATTAGGAGCCAAGTGTATAAATGAATTTGATTTAAAAAAAACAATTGAATTTGTTCAAATTAAAGGTTGTTGCCCAACGAACGATGGTACAAAGCTGTTAAACGTGATCGAATAAAGAATTTCATATCTAATACAAAAATACTTCTCGGCGAAAAGTGCTGGAAAAACTTTAAATATATATTTACGTTTTCAATATTACATTGATTATTTATTTAAATCAAATAATAAAATAAATACATAAACATTGAAAAATAAAAATTTAAATTGATTTTTGATTCGCGTAAGTTAAAAATAAATAAAAGCAAAAAAAGTTGTTGATGATTGACGCTAACAATTTCCTCATTTTTACTCCACGATTTTTTTTATTTTTTGGATTACGATGAAATTTTATAATTTTGTTTGAAGGATTTTTACAATTAATTGATTTATGTTTTTTTTTAGCTAAATTGATATAAATTTATTTAATTATTTGCTTGATTTACGATTTATTACTGTGATTGTGTAAATCAGTTTTTTTTGTGTGTATGTATGTGCGCGGTCTTATTACAAAATATTTTTTTCGGTTAATTTTTTACACAACAATGAAAATTATAATTAAACTGATTATTTATTTAAATTTTTGTAAAAAAATCCAAAAAATATTCTTAGTATGTTCAATGTATAATTCTTTTTTTGTTTTTTTTTTTTTAAACAATACTTAAATACTAATTTCGTTAATAATTGAAAAAATATCGAGATGAAAAATAAACGAAAATACTTATTTCCTTTGTGTTGTGTTTATCGTTAAAATTAACTTCCTGAAAATGTTTAAACAATGTGCAAAGTATATATGTAAATATTTTTACTCAGCTCTACTATATACGTACATACGAGTAGCGAGGATGTTTAAGAGTACATTAACTTCCCGGGCACAGTTCATATAAAATTATTTGTTTACTCCGGAATATCTTTTGATATAAGAAAATTTCGTTTAAGAATGTTTGACAATTCTAAAAATTTGAGAAAGTTTTACCATTTAAATATATGGCTGGTAACGCCTTTAGGTATAAAGACTCTAAAATTGGGACGACATTCAGCCCTAAAACACGGGTAGATAAATTAAATTAATTTAAAAAAAATCAAGTTTTTATAAAGACATGTATCGAAACCAGCCAGTGGGTCAAGACCTATAAGATAGAAGATTTCTATCTTGCGCATAGTTTCTAATTATTATTTACTTATTACTGAAATCAATTAATATACAACTATACCTAACCGAGTTTTAAAATTCATAATTATAATTTGGTAAAACTAGAAAACATGTCTGACTGTCTTAAATTCATTTAATTTTCAAACAGTTTATAAAATTTATAAAAATGATCAAATTTCTAATAATTTCTTGATACTGGATTAATAACTGTTGCTATAGTAACTAAGCTTAGCAGAAAAATTGATAGCATTTTGAAATTGGTGATAGTGCATGTACGATTTTTACTAGACCCAATTTCTGGTTCCTTTTGTTCTGAGTGGTTAGGGTCTGGAGGGAGAGCACTTAGTTTTGTAATGGGTATTTTAAATATGGCACCATTACTTTCCTTTAATGTCACTACTCTAGTTAGGTTATCTTTACCAGAATGTAGCTCTATTTCCGATGAAATTGTTGTGAGAGGTCGTGAATTAACACATGCTTCAATCAACGTTGCAACTGTTGTTAGTTCCTCATAAGTAATAGTTGTGTTTCCAATCACCCTTTTTAGGTGAAATTTTAATAACTTAACGGCTGCTTCCCAGAGTCCTACGAAATGTGGAGAAGATGGTGGTATAAATGCCATTCGACTCGGATGTCGGATAATATTCGTTGAAGTTCAAGCGTTGCTTGTTGCAGGGCCTCGTAATTTTCTTTAGTCAGCTGTGTTTTGTTAAAGGCCGCAATTAAGGCTGGAGTAGTTAAATCGTTGACTATTTCTATATACACTGCTTTATAAAAGCAAAGATTTCAAATAGCGCTATATATACCTTAAATATGAGTTATTTCCACGTCGCCTTTCGAAACTCTTACTTATGTGGGCCCAGCGTAGTCTACTCCTGTGTTAGTAAACGGACGTGATGGCGAGACTCGTTCTTTCGGAAGCGTGCCATGACACGTGATACATTTTGCTATTTCTGAGCGTATATTACATCTACCGTTTGTGATTCAATATTGGTTTCTAAGATGTGACAGAGTTAATCGAATTACCGCCGTGCATGGTTTTTATATATCGGCCTCTTTGATCAAAAGCTGTGTGAATCTATGTTTTTTGGCAATATTTTTGGGTATCTGGTTACACTGAGGTTACAATCAGTTATTCTTCCTCCTACTCTAAGCATTTTATGTTCAATAATAAATGGATTCAGCGCAATTAGGTTGCTTTTCGTTGATATTGAGCCATTTTTGTTGATCTGTCGACAGAGGCCAACAACGCGAACTATTTATTTTGGACCGTTGCCCCTTGATGCACAATCTGCTGGATTACCAGTCGCTCCCACGTGCTGCTATTTTGCTGGACTTGAATATGATTGAATTTCTGAGATTCGATTGACAACGAAAGTTTTTAATTTATGAGGACGCCCTCGAATCCAACATAATGTGTTCATCGAATCAGTCCAAAAGAACGAAGTTATTTAAGGAATTTGCATTGGTTCTATAACTCGATGCATTAGTTTAGTGAGTAGCAGAGCTCCACAAAGCTCAAGTCGAAGTATCGAAAATAAATTAGTCGGAGGAACTTTTATTTTTGACGTGAGAAGTCTTACATTAATGCGATACCTTCTGCATTTGTAGATTTACAGTATATGGTTGCAGCATAGGCCTTTTCTGAGGCGTTGCAGAATCCATGCAACCCTGTTTTATTGTTCTTCTCAAATTGGATCCAACGTGGGATAGATATTTCTACTAGAAGTGGCAACAATGCGTTTTTAAACTCACCCTAAACAGCCTTACGGATCAAAAAGCTTTGCGCTATATGTCAATGGCTTGTTTTTGAATGAATAAGACTTCTTCTAGTATGTTTTGCCCAGAAATCAGATCATCAGAAGCCACAATTTTTACAAAATTTAAAAAAAAATTATTTAATCAATTTTGATTATTCGGAATTTTGAAAATGTTAAATCGTTCGAAATGCTGAATTCTGAATTTAAAGTGGGATTCATTGGACATTGTAAATTTTGTAATCAAATTCTTTCAATCCGAATTTTACAATTCTGAATTCTAAACTTTAATTCAAGTCAATGGAATTTAGATCGTTAAGTAGAGCAAATTTTATCATGTAAATTCTAAAACAATAACAAATTTAAAAATATAATTTGTTTAAGAATTTTGTTCGCTAGTACCTATACACCTACACTCCTTAATCCATTCCATGATTTTTAATGAAAACCTTAAATTGCCATTATAAACCATTGTGATAGATTTGGACCGATGGTGGCTCTTTAAATAACTAAAGAGAAAATGGTCATTTTAATTTGGATTACCTACTCGTATATATACAAACTATTACGTACAAGATATGATTACATTGAAAATATTTATTCTTGACTCGAATGCAGAGATGATTGATCACTGAAATATTGACAAATTGTGGAGATCCACCGCACACAAATTGATAAAATCAAAATAAAACCTCGCTTGTAATTTAGTCGCATATATGTATGTCATAAAACCGTTTAGTTGAATAACAACTCTCATAAAATCGACAAACATTACATATACATATATTTTTGAACATAAATAAATATTCGATTACGACCCGAAATAAAATACGCAACCACCCACCACCACGACATATGCGAAATTCTGTGTGATTTGAGATTTTAATTTTTATTTTTTTACTTAATGATTCATTGATACACGCACAGAACACGAGGAGACATCAAAATCAATAATAAAAAATCGAATCGAATCGAAATGCAAAATATTGTATCGTAAATCGAATAGCATAAATATTTATATCGCGGCATTGTAAATAACACACATATCACGCGTATCAATATATGTATGTAGGCAGACGGCTCTAAGAAAAAACAGTCAAAAATTTCATCTCGCCTTGCGTTTTAAGAACTCTACCAATAAATCGCAACGAAATCTAAATTAGCCAAATAAATCAAATATATTTATATAAGCGTACACGGGTTACAACAAAATATTATTGTTTTTCGCGTACTCAAATATAAATACATAACATCGTGTTTATTTGGAAAATTTTTCTTTTTCTGGGCGCGGGTGTTATTGGTGCGGTAAAAGGTGGTAACGGAAAAACAATAATAACAAAATCGTTTACATTTTTATTATTTTGTAAACATTTCCATCATCGGCATATACATATATATATTATAGGCCTTATAAATATTTTAAATTAATTTTAGATCATTAAATAAATTATGAAAACTAAATTTAAATTCTGGCCACAAAATAATGAAAATCTCATCGCCAGATATTGCCAGCAAAATAATTTTTTTCCATATTTTCATCATCAGTCAATTTCCTATTATAACTGGGAGAGATGATTATAGCGAGATAACAAATCATAAAAGTTTCACATTTAATAATCTGGTTAATGACTTTCTCATATAGTCTATATATATTGTGTATGTGCGCTGTGCTGTGCTGTATTCAAAAAAGCTTTATGTAATATGTACATTAAAAATAATAATATAAATTTGTCATTGACATATAATTTTTTTTTTAAATACAAAGATATTTTATGATGTTATTCTTTTGAATTAAAATAATTTTTCATTTAAAATAAACATCATGATGATGAAAAATATGTAAAAAAAAACAGAAAGAAAGTTTTATGTTTTATCAATGTTCGCTGAAGTGTGGCATTTACATTGATAAGACATAAATATGTAATGTAAATGACATTCGATGTTGGCATTACGTATGGTTTCTTTGTATGATATAAATCTGTTATTTTGTGACCAAATTGGTTTTTATTTTGCATACTGCAGGCCAACCAATTACAACGTTCCTTGTTTTTTTGAGGAATGAGGGTAACTTAGTTTTCGAATGATTCAAATCTATTTAAAAAAATTTAAATTTTAGTTGTTCTCATTTTAAAGCAAAATTTGAACTCAAGCTTATTTTAAACATTTTAGTTAAATTCAATTTGATTCAAGCTTTAACTCAAATTGAAGAAAAGCGCAAATTAGATTCGAACTCTAGTTTGAAATCTTGAAATTTTTTTTTGGGACAATTTTAATTCAAAATTCAATTTTTGATACCAATATGCTATCTCTGAATTTGTCTAAAACAAAATATATGGTTTTTCGTTCCATTGGTAAAGCTATTCCTACATTACCAAGCCTTAACATATCAAATGCTATAATAGAGTTAGTTGACTCTTATAGGTATTTGGGAATGATTTTTGACTCATCATTAAATTGGCAGCATCATATTGATATGGTCTGCTCAAAAATCTCGCTAATTATAGGCTTTGTGCGTAAGTCTTCATATTTCATTCCAATAAAAGTATTGCGAAGTATATTTTTTGCATTTATCCACTCTAAAATTTCTTACGGTCTTGTAATTTATGGTAATGCTTCAATATCGCGTCTAAAAAAAATACAAGTTCTTCAGAATCGTTGCTTAAAGGCAATATATAGGCTTCAATTTTTGTATTCTACCAATAACTTATATACAGGTAAAGTTGAAAACATTTTGCCTATTAAGGCCTTACATTTTTTGCAAGTTGTAAAATACGTTTACAGAATAAAGAAAGCCTCTTTTGGAGTATGCAATTTAAGTTTAAATACATTTAATCATGGATATGATACACGTAATAGAGGAAATTTGAAACCGTGCTCCATTTCAAATGATTATGGTAGAAATCGTATCTCGTGCATGGGTCCTAAATTGTACAATGAATTACCTGAAGAAGTTAAACAAAAAAAATATGTCCAGTTCAAGAAAGCCGTAAATATTTATTTGAATTCAGTTGTAACTAAGTATATTTTATAATTTAATTTATTTTATAATTAATTTTATTGTTTCTTTGTTTTTTTATACTATGACTATTTATTTGATATATAGAATCTGCATTGTTGATTACACTTCTTTTCAAGGGATTATAGATCCATTAAGATTTGTTTTCAATAATGTATTTGTTAATTGGTTTTATATTATTTTATTTATATTATATTTTAATTTTATTTTATAAAAAATTTAAAAAAAATGACCCACGAATTAAAAGTAAAAAAAAAAAAAAAAAAATTTTTTAAAGTTTGCCCAAATTTCTCGACGAATTTGTATCAAAGTTGACTTAAATTTGGTTATAATGATTTGTTTAATTGGAAAGTAACTCGAGTGGTTACCATCGATTACGAAATGTTGTGTTCGATCGACTGTTAAAATAAATTTAATTAACAATTTTTCTAAATAAATTTGAAAGAATTTTATTTAAACTTCATAATATTTATATAAAATTGCAAATTAAATATATTGTTCTGCACTCAATTTAGATTCCTTAATTCTAAATGACAAAATTGTCTATCCCTGAATGCCAAAAAAACTCATACCAACAAATTTAATAGTTTTCTCAATTTCTAGATTTGTACGCAATTATAATAATAATCAAAAGTATTAATTGCAATTTCAATCCGAATTAAATCAAATTTTAAATTCTTGCCACAAACTTTAGAATTATCGAGTTTATTATTTTTTTAATATTAATTATTTTTAAATTTTAATGTTTTTGAATTTTAAAATCATTAACTTTGAAAATTTTAGAAAAAACACTACCACCAAGCAAATATTTATAAAGTTGACGGATAAGCTTGAGAATCTTCCGATACAGCTTCATTGGGGCAAGCTCAAATATTACCATTCAAAATTTTAAATTTTAATTCGAATTTTGAAAATTTTGAAATGTTGAAATTTTGAATATTTACAATTTTGAAAATAACGTTGAAATACAACAGAAACTCAGGATTTACAATTTAAAGTTATTGTTCATTCTTGAAATTTTTTGCAGTAAACTTTTTTTTTTCTATACAATTTTATATTTGAATTTTTAAAATTTGAAAATTTATCAGTACCTAGATTTTATGGTTCTTATTTTGTAATTTATATTATTTAGTAATATTCAAATATATTGTACGTATATAAAATTTAAATTTTGAATTATTGAAAATAAATTTAGTTTAGATATCTTGAAGTTGAATTATTAAAATACCGGTAATTTTATTTTGTGAACTGCAAGTTTGTTGAGTTGTATTTTGAATTTTAATTTAAGGCAATTTTAAGATTAAGAGTTTATTGCGTTTATATATACCACCGGCTCATTGCAAGAAGAGAGCAAACGTATTTTTTACTATACACTAATTATCATACCAGTACAAATTTATGAGAGCGAATCAACTGATCCGTTTCCAGTATAACCGATTTAGTCAGCGCAAGCCATAGTTTTGAAACAATAGGGCATGGGCTTCGTACTTTTAAAATATTTGTCAGGGAACATTCTTCAATCTGGCCAATTTTGTGATACCATAGTCACATATTTTAGTTTTACACAGATTAATTGTGTGTTAGACTCTTTCAACAACGTGAAAATTGTTCAATACTTACAAATATGTCACAACTATCTAACAACAAATAATGTTTCTTCATTGTCTCAGAAATATATAAAAATTCAATTATGTTGATCACATTTGATAAAAAATATGTTGACTAACATTAATCAAAGGTTTGCCTAAAATTGTAGCATCATTTTATTTAATGAAAAAGTATTTCTTACTTCTAAATAATCAAATGAAAGGACTGTAAATGGATTGAATACAAAATGAAATTTCAAGCCAAGAAAATGTAATCGATAATAACGATAAGGTTAATGAAATAAATTTAAAAACTATTTATGAGCAAATACATTTTTTAAAGATTTTGATGAAGTTACAACAAAGAAAACAACTATAACACCTATACAAAAATAGTGGTGAAACAAGTGATCCGGTAAATATATTTTATAGCCATGTTGAAAATTATTTTGCTACCATCAAAAGACGTTGCCGAAATGCACCACATTTGGGAAGATTACCTACCAAATGTTTAAGATTTCGATATAAAATAAATCAGCGAAATATGTATTTGTATAAAAAACTTGAATTAAAAATACCTAAAAGGTCATTAAAATCCATTATGCTTGGACCATCACCATCTACTGCTATCAAATATTTTGCACACAACAGAAAATTGGGGGCCTAAAATTTGATAGTAAAGCGAAAACTAAACAACGTCAAGGTAACAAATATTTTAGAATTTAACTTGCAGTCACAGAAAGAACAGTTGGACATTTCATCCAAACTACAAATAAAGCCTGCCTGATCTACTATAAAAGAATTAAATAATAAATTATCGCGTTTAAGAACACGTGTAGTGACACGTTGACGATTTTGTACAATATCTTGTCAGTATACAGACATTATTCCAAGAGACTATATTTGAAAAGCTTAGTCATCTATCAACAATCGTCGATTCGTTATTTGAAGGAAATCATTTAGGATTCGTTATGATGCTTTGCACGAAATTTTCAACAATAATTTCGATTGTGAATCGAACATTACCCGAATAACGGACTATACTATTTGAAAATTTATCCTAGTTGTACAATTATGCTGAAAAAGTTCGTATTCACAACTTACAAAAATTTAATAAAATTTAATAAAAACAAAATTTGAATACTCATTCAACAATAAAATATAAGTTAAATGATCCTTAAACAAAATTTTGCATTTGTTTGATTGAAATTTAAATTAAATTTGAATGACAGTATTAGGATTAAGAGTTACTGGAATTAATTTGCTTGTTCAAATATTTCTCAAACTCTAAAATAAGTTGTAGCCTTAATGCGTATTGATAGAACCACTGTTTTTCATCAATTATTTCAAATGTTTACTCAAATATTAAAACAGAATTAAAATTAAAATTAATTTCAAAAGAAAATAATAAACGAATTTGTTTGAAATAGTTTTTCCAAATAAAAAATTATTTTTGAGTGAATTTTGAATTTGAAGCTATATGAATTTAAAATTAAATTGAGATACAGTTGGAATTTTATTTCAATTCAATACATATTGATTATTTTAGCAAAATTTGAAAATAAATTTTTGACATATAAAAAATCTTTGCAAATTTAGCTCAAATTTCACAGGAGAATAAAATTATTTTGAAAAAATTTTATTTCCATTAATTTAGAATTTTACCTGATATTTGAGTATAGTTTGAATGAAATACCTAATTATTACTAGACTGACTATTTTTATAAAATCAACTCAAATGTTGCTTACATTTTAAATATTTATAATTAAGTTTAAAATAAAATTTATAATTAATATTTGGGATTTCAGTGAAATTTGACTGAACAAAATTAAATTTCGAGTGAAACATAAAATTAAGTTTGATTGATACTTTAAATTATATTTATTTTAGTAAAGCTTGAGCTTGCTTTATTGAAATTTAAATTAAATTTGAATAACAATATTTGATTTAGAATTTTAAATAAATTTGCATGCTCAAATATTTCTCAACTAAAGGAATTTGAATTTAAAATTAGATGAAGCTTAATGCGTATTCAAAGAACCACTGTTTTTCATCAATCATTTCCAATTTGATTTAACTCAGAATTAAAAATAAAATTAATTTTTAAATAAAACTCAAACAAATTTGCTTGAACTTTGACCAGAATTTTACCAGAAAAAACTTAATTACAGTAATTAAAAAAACACAAAAAGTTAATAAATTAAATTAGTAAATTTTTGACATTTAAAATACAATTTCAAATTTCGTTCAAATTTCAAAACAGAATAAAATTATTTAAGGCATGAGTGAAGTTGGACTGAACAAAATAAAATTTAGAGTGAAACATAAAATAAATTGTGAGTGACACATAAAATTTATTTTAGTGAAATTTCAGCTGGTTTGATTGAAATTGAAATTAAATTTGAATAACAATATTATATGAAGAATTCTGAATTTAAAATAAAATTAATTGTAAAATAAAATGCATACAAATTTGTTTTAAAATTGACCAGAATTTTCAGAAAAAAAAATTATTTTTGAATAAGATTTGAATTTTTAGCTTTGAATTGAAAACTAAAGTATGATAAAGCTGGAATTTAATGTCAATTCATTAAATATTGATTATTTTAGAAAAAAATTTAAAATACATTTTCAGTTACTGTAAAACAAACAAATAATTTGAAATGTATTTAAATTTGAAAGTAATTATTTGACATTTAAAAAATGATTGCAAATTTAGCTAAAATTTCAAAGCAAAATAAAATTATTTGATTTCAATTCAATACATTTTGATTATTTTAGAAAAATTTTGAAAATAAATAATTGACATTCATTGTCAATTATTTCAAATTATTTTATTGCGTAAACTAATTTTAAAATAAAATTTAAAACTAATATTTGAGATTTGAGTGAAGTTTGACTGAAAATTTTAAATTTAGAGTGAAACATAAAATACATTTATATTTTGGTGAAATTTCAGCTTGTTTGATTTAAATTGAAATTAAATTTGAATAACAATATTATATTTAGAATTTTCAATAAATTTGTTTTATCAAAATATTTTTCAACCTCAATGCAAAAAAATATTAAAAGAGTTAAAAGAGTTAAAATTGGTATTCAAATATGTAATATGTAAAATTCACAATCACATAGTAGAGTATTACTTATTATAATTACAACAAAATATTTTGACTGATAAATGTCAAACTGTCATTTGATTTTAATAATTTTTTTTATGTATGTACGCGCAAGAAACCAAAAAAGAGTTAACCCACAAAATTTAAAAATACCATTTAATTTAATCTGTGTCATTTAAAAATCAATCATAAAATTCTATTTTAACCTTTAACAATTTTTTGGTATATTTAGGTATACAAATCAATATGTATATGAGTGTATCTAATATTTTCAATGTACGTACACATATAAAGTATAGTTTTTAATCAAGCGAATATCTAGAAAACTGAAAAACCTTCAGAATGCAATGATACATGAACCCAAACTCCATATTTATGTACACCATCGCGCAATTATTTATTAATTCAATTAAAAATTATTATCATCATGGCAAATAAATTTGCACACACAATTAATTTGTATATACAACATATACGTATAACACATATATACATATATACAATGGAGATTCATGCATATTCAAATCGAGCGAACAATAATAATTTAAAATGTAAAATTTATTTCATGCAATTTATATAATTACATTAGAATATGTTTATGCACAATTCCAAACACACATCCATACACACAATGTTTTTATAATTGAAATAGATTAATAAATCATAGATTTATTGTTTACAAAAATTTATAAAATTGTACAATTCTCATGATAATTGATATTGTTTTGTGTAATTAAATTGCATTATACACGAGTAATTATTGCAATTTACGATACAGCTATTATACAATCTATATAGTTTAGCTATCGATTTATTTATATACGTTTGTTCGATATGCCCCAATCATAACCAATGTAGTGCGCGCCTAACTAATCACCCCATCGAGGGAGTTCATTAACCTCAATTAAAATAACGGGGAGTTCCGCTCGAGAAAATCATTAAAAAAAAAAAACTTCAATTAATAATTCAAATTATTCGCAAATCGATATTTTTATAAAAAACGAGAAAATATATATTTTGTTTTGTTTGCATAATTTATTTATCGATTTTTCATTGACAATTTTCCAATTGAAAACCGTCTTCAAAAATAATACATAATACAATTATTTAGCTTCTTGTAAAATTATAAATTTTCCACAAAAATAAAATTATAAAAGTTTATTGAACTTTTTCTATTTTCGCTATACATATACTTTGTGTTTGCAAGTTGACATTGAGAGTGCGACAAAGAAACACCAAACAAAAAAATCAACTCTATTTTTGTAACTTGACACTCGAAATGATTAATTGCGGGGAAATTAATAACAAAGAAAAAAGTGTTTTCGTTCTAGCTATAATTAAATCAATTAGTAGAAAATAAAGCTTTCTTGCACGTGCACCACCACAAAACAAAAATATATAAAGTTTGCTGATTAAAAGTTACCTGGAGACGTGTACGTAAATTATGAATTTTAAAAAGTCTGTTACAAACGTGAACATTTAAAAATAAAAATAAAAGCTCAAAATTAATTGGGGTTTAAAGTCAAAATTGTTCAAAAAGCTTCCTAAAAATACAATTTATTGTATAGTTATAATGATTTTGAATGTTGAATTTTGTTTTTGGGAATAAAGTTTGTTGAGGGTGAATTAAAAACAATGTACCACTAATCGCTAACAAAAATACCTTTCATTTGATGTGTCACATGACCCGATTTACAATTTATCCATCCGAGCAAACGATTTCCAATATTGACCATCAATTCATTTCTACAAACTTACACAAAGTACGATTTTAGATGATAGTTCCAGAAGCGGAAGTGAACTTTTTTTTTGTCACCTTACCTTGGACGACCTTTAATAACCTTGATATTTTAGTTATAGGCCAATACAATATTTACAGAGCCAGGAAATCCCATCTTTTTTCAACATGTATTGCAACAATCGAGCTATGACGAATGGAGCTATGACGCTCGAATATTTTGACCATTTTTTTAAAAGGTTGCCTATTGACTAATAGATTTACAAGTGTTTCATGCATTGAAATGCCAAATCAAGTTCAAGGATTACACCGTATAATGTACGCGGTTGTCCACACATAAAATATTAACACGTTATCATAATTAAGATGATGTCAATAACCTACGATGTATTAGCGATTTGAAATAAAATGCGTCGGTTCCCAGTTGTATTTGGTGAAAGGGCGATTCACTTAAGCTGTAAGAAGAAACTCCAGAATGATTAAAATTAAATCGGAAATAGAATACCACACTATAATTTTGGCAATATACCGGGTGTTTCTTTTAAACTGAGACGATCAAATATCTCGAAAAATAGCCACTCTACGGAAAAAATGTCCATAATCAAAATTTAATCATACCGCGGGGGAAATACATTAGTGCCAAAAAAAATTTGAATGAAATATTTTGTTCGGTCCATGATAGATGGCGTTGTAATCGACGAAATTCAATTTTTTCAATTTCTCCTTCTTAGAACACACGCATTCGATTCTGCAATACGTTTGAAATAAAAAACATCACGTTTTCATTGGAAATACTCAAAATTCGTCATCAAAACAATTTATTCAGTTTTGTAAATCACATTTAACGTTTGTGTTATTTCTTATCTTCATGTTTTTCGTAATTGCAAAATAAACCACAAAATACTTTAGAATGGAGCGTTTAACTGTGCCAGAGAAGATTGAAATGGTTCTGGTTTATGGAGAAGCTGGCAGAAATCTTGAAAATGCTGTTGCTATTTACGCTCAACGTTTTCCGGATAGGATTCGTTCACGTACTTTATTTGGCCGTACTATCAAACAATTTATTACTGATGGAAATGTTCAACCGAAAAAGAGAACCCGTAGAGCAACAGTGACTGGAGAAAATAATAAAATTGCTGTGTTGGCAGCGTTTGGAGAATTTTAAAACGGCACAAGTATCATCCATATCATGTGTCTTTACACCAAGATGTTCATGGCGTTGATTTCCAAAATCGGGTAAGTTTTTGTCAATGGGTACGTGAACAAATACAACAAAACCCCAATTTATTTCGTTGCGTAATGTTCTCCGACGAATCGTCTTTTTCAAACAATGGAACGGTTAATCGACACAACATGAATTATTGGAGTGTTACAAATCCGCACTGGCTTCGTCAAGTTGAACATCAGCGTCCTTGGACTGTCAACGTGTGGTGTGGAATAATTGGCAACCAACTCATAGGCCCCCACATTATTGAAGGCAACTTGAATGGTCAAATGTACCGAAACATTTTGGAAAATGAACTGCCAATATTACTTGAAAATTTGAGCTTAGAAGTGAGACGGAACATGTGGTTTCAACATGATGGTTGTCCTGCACACTATTCGTTGATGGCACGTGAAATACTTGATCGTGATTTCAATGGCCGCTGGATCGGTAGAGCTGGTCCGATAAATTGGTCCGCCAGATCACCAGATCTTACTGCGCCAGATTTTTTTTTGTGGGGCTACCTCAAAAACAAAGTTTACACACAAAAACCAACAACACGTGAGAACATGATTAAGCAAATCAGAAATGCGTGTGCCGAAATTCAACCAGACACACTTCTCATGTTATGTACAATCATTTGAAATGCGGATTAATAAGTGCATTGAAGTCGCAGGCCATCATTTTGAACACTTTATTTAGATTTACAAAACTGAATAAATTGTTTTGATGACGAATTTCGAGTATTTCCAATGAAAACGTGATGTTTTTTATTTCAAACGTATTGCAGAATCGAATGCGTGTGTTCTAAGAAGGAGAAATTTAAAAAATTGAATTTCGTCGATTACAACGCCATCTATCATGAACCGAACAAAATATTTCATTCAAATCATACGTACTTTTAGTCGTAGAATCCGTCTCGTACCAATTTATTGCGTCTTTAGAGTAGTGTGAACTAGTTTAATCAGGCCTAAACTTTACTGCTGGATCGTGTCAACCAAATCAAAGGATGTGATAAAGACCTGACCTCTAGTGGCGGTTTTAAGCCAATAGGCAACCAAGGCAGTTTTAAATTAAATTTTTCAAACAAATAAAATTAATAACAAATGTTCTTGTATTTTTTGATTTAAATTTGTTTTAATAAGATGCTGCTTGTCATATTGGTCCAGCTGATCGTCCATTTAGTACCCACAAGGTTCATTTCACTAACCAAGATAAATTCAATTTACAAAAATATAAATCCGTCTACATCAAGAAATTATTACTTCTTAAATTATAACAAATGGAAATTTATAAAAAAAAACTAAATTTCGCTACAAATTTTTAGCCCATTTTCCCAAGCACTCACATAGTAAAATACACGAAAAATTGTCTAGCTTTGATGCAAGACAATTTTTCGTGTGTTGTCTCGATTAAAATTTGGTATCGGGAAATTTTAATATTTTTGTTTATTATTATTGCGTTGATTGTTGTTTACCATTTACTCTACTGTTTAAGACCCTTTACGGAAAGCTTTATCATTTAATATTTACTCTAGGCTAAGAATCAACATCGGTGGTATATCACTTGAGGGCGGAAAATAGCTAGAATAAAAGTGGTGCTGGTGATTAGATGTCAATTTGAACGTAGAATAATGAACGAGATTTGAACCTTTCATTTTGATTTGTTTTGTTTCCGTTTATGAAAACGTTTTATATCAGAGTGGTTTAATATCGCCTTCGTACTTTGCGAAAAATAATTTCGAAATCGGGCAAAAATTAGTATGAAAGGCACAAGAAATTTTATTGAGAATGAACTCTGGGTTTATTATATATTTTTACTAGCCGGGCACCCAGCTTCGCCCAGGTTTATTTTTAGTCAACTTGTCGTAGTTGGACAACTTGACTTTTCCGTTGGAACAACATAAACCAGGTGTTTCTCCTTTAAATTAAGTGCTCCACAGAAATTACACTCATTGTCCATCTTACCAATAAGAACTTGCGGAAAATTCATGTATTCCAACGACGGATCATAATGAAATACTTCTTCTTTCAGGTAAAGCCAGTTGTTAGCTCTCAATTTTCTTTGTCGCTCGCTTTGTATTTGTTGGCGCGCATGAGTTACAGCAGGTGCTTCGATTTGCCGTGCCTTGATGTTCCTGACGGTCGGACTTTTCTTTAATAGTTTCGTTTTGAAATGAGGTTTGTTTTCTACGCCTGTCTGCTTCAAGCTCTTTTTCTTTCAGAAAAAGCATTTTGAAGCATTTTCGCATGATACGTTTTTCTTTTTCGTATCAATACGGGTTGGATTAAACACGGCACGTTGCTTTCTGGGCATTTTTCGTTTTTTCTTATTTTATTTTTAATGACTTGACTGTTTACTGCTTCACTAAAATGTGAATTGCATTTGAAAATTCATGTTGTACAAAAACAGACATTTCCGTTCACCGTACCATAGTAACCATTTCTTTTTTTAAAAAGCGGAAGCTATACCTACTACGAAGAATAACTTTGCTTTTTTAACAATTAAAATTAAATGTCAAAATTCAATCGGAATGTTACATTATCCGCCATCAATTCTTCGGCACAATTTTAATACTGATGTATTGTAAAAATTAAAAATCGTAAAATGTTAAATTACTGCCAACAGTGGTTTAAGTCCTATGGGGCCCCCCACGTTTCGGGCTTTCTCGAAATGCGGGTGGTTTGCTTTCTTGTTGTTACGATACTGCATTCCATAATTAACTAAGAGGGGCACGTAATATCTGATTAAATATTTAATTTTTTCGCTAAAACACTGCAAATCCCTTGCCATCATAATACTTTTTGCAAATTTATCTAGCATGATATGCTTATACTTATCGGAAACATTGTCACTATTTTTGGCAAAATATACAATTTTTAATCTGCCAATCTGTTTCAAATCCAATTTCACTAAATTTTGTCAAAACTTGATCATAGAGTAGTCTGGCACGTTTAGCGGACATGTTCTGGCTATCTGAACGATTTGGCTTTTTTAATAACTCGGTTGCTCTCTTAGCCTTCACGATCTCGTATTCGTCTTACCATGGAACGCGATGTACTTAATTTTATGGCACGGTCATAGACAGATATCTCTCGATTATTTTTAATGGAAGTTATTGTAAAGATCTTATTTTAAAAATTTTTATCATGGTTTTGCCAATTAAAAAAATTATACCATACGCCCATCCTTATTAGTCGCACCGTCGAGTATGACTATCTCACAATCGGTCTCACTTTGTAATAAAGGTGTGGACCAGCCGTGTTCTCCTTGGCATGTATCCGTAGAAATATGAGACATAAAACGTGAAACTTGCTTATGACTAGACTAGTATTGTTGTAATTATGATACCAAATTTTAGTCAACCTTTCCACGCACTCTCATTGTAAACAAACGAAAAATTGTCTTGCATTAGTGCTAGACAAGTTTTCGTGAGAAAAATGGTCTATTACTGATACAAGACAATTATTCGTGTGTTTTACTATGAGAGTGCTTGGAAAGGCCGATTGAAAATTGGTATCGAGAATTTCATTTATTGTATTATAATTATTCAAGGAATTTTAAAACAAATTAAATTTTGATACCAAATATTAATGAGCCTTGCCAATCACTCACATAGTAAAACACACGAAAAATGGTCTAGCACTGATACAAGACAATTTTCGTGTGTTTTACTATGTGAGTGCTTGGAAAGGCCGATTGAAATTTGGTATCGAGAATTTTTTTTATTATATTTCAAGGAAATTCAAGGAATTTTTAAAACAAATTAAATTTCAATACCAAATTTTAATGAGCCTTGCCAACCACTCAGTTTGTAATAAAGTTTTTTTTAATAAAAATTAATTTATAAATTAAAACGAAATATAAAATAAATTCTTGATTTCAAATTTTGGTAGACCTTTCCAAACGAAATATTGTCATGCATCAGTGGTAAAAATTTTTTCGTGTGTTATTATGTGAGTGTTTGGCAAAGTTGACTAAAATTTGTTATCTTACTAAACGAATGGTGTAACCAATTTGACAAACCGCGCCTGCCTATAAAATATTCTGAACATATTGCATTACCAATTAAATCCGGTTCGATTGATACGAGAACATAAAAAACCTAAATCATGTCTCTGAAAAAATCTCTTCGTTTGTTGGCTAAATCGTTATGATAGTAAAATAGACAGTTGCTCGACGCACTTATTTAAGATAGATTAGATGCGTGAGGGTCTATATTTTAGCTTGATAGCATGACAAACCGACACTGGAGACTAAATAATTGAATTTAAGATTTAACGAACTAGAAAATTGATTTGTGAATTGTTGACAGTTTATTTTTTCGATACATTTTTGGAATCTGGACAAATTGAATAGGCCTAGGCTATTTTAAATTAATTTCATACACAGACACAGTGCGATTATGTCGATTTATACGTTCAGATGACTGTAAATTTATATTTTAAAAGTTAAATAATTAAACTAAAATACGTATACATTATACAAAATGTAAATACAAGCGATACAAGCTACCAAATGACCCATGTAAAAATCGAAACGAAGCAAGTAGCAAAAAAAAAAAATTTAGATTGTTGGACCCGAGCCAACCCGCAAAAGACTATTTTCGTAAGAGAGAGGAAAACATTTATTTATTTGGCCATTAAACGGATATTTATTATTAAGGAAGTAAATTTCTAAATTTCGAGTCATTTTATAATTTAAAACATTTTATCACACAATTTTTAAAGTTGTGTAATCGATAATTGATATTTTAAAAAATGAACGTACGATCTTATTTTAATTCAGTGAAACTATACACGTGTTAATTTTATTGGTATACACCGAAATTAATTAAAATAACAATAATTTTGTTTCTTTTTTAAATAAAATGTATATGTATGCAAATAAAGCAATTAAACACTTATTTAAAATAATAATTAAATAAATAAAATAAATATTAAAAAAAATTAAATATTCATGTTTTTTTTAATTTTATTTTTATTAAAATATAAATAAAATATTTTGCTAAATAAACATTATTTGTATTGTTTTTTGGAAGAACATTTGTATTTTTAGGAACAATTTGCATAAAACAGAGACAATAAAATCATTGCCAATATTTTTTATTTTTTGCAAAAATGCGGGTGGTAGAACGATAACATGTACAGTACAATACAAAAACGATTTGTGCACAGCTTGTTAATTTATATAAAAAAGATTTATTGTGCTGATAAAGAGAGGAGGAGGGAGGCTCGGCACACAATTGCATGTAGATTTTATATTAATGATTTATTGCTGTGTGATGTATGTGTTTTATCACCTGTTGAAAATAATATACTCAGCCCTCCTACCGAACTAACGTATATATACACACGTATACGTAATTAATTAGTTTCTGTTAATTATTATAATTTATATAGTTTTATGTATGTATCATCCCTCCGCATTAATATACGCATAAATCTTCGGAAAATAAATTAAACGTTACATTTGATTAGATTTTATTTGCTATATATGTATACATGTATTATATTTGATTAAAATCAGCGCCAGGCAAAAGAAAGGTTTGTCGACTAGAATAACGCAAAATAAAAACAAAAGACTAATAAATTTTCGTTAAGATAACATACACATAAAATTTAAAAACAATCAAATAAATCTCTGCACGCAAATAACGAAATGGCGCCTAATTAAATTAGAGCTGGTGACCGACCGATGGAATACTTATATGTATGTATATGCATATACAAGGAAATTATGTAATGGATTGGAATTATTGTTTTGTGTATTACGTCAATCATCAGTTACTTGTAGTCTGAGATTAAATTCGAAACCAAAAAAATGACTTTTTGCCAATTAAATATAACTAACGCACCAACATATTGGTGCCAAATTCACAAGAATCGGAAAGTTGCAATCAAACCAAATCTTCTACCATGAATCCTTTTAAGTAAATCTAAATTTAAATCACTATATACATATATATATAGTAACACCGCTATACTGATTTAATGATGACTCGACTATATGGTCCCGGTTTTTGATTTTGCATGTTGCCAGAATGTCTGGTAAGTTCACTGTTTTTTTCTTTATTGCTATAGCATTTATGACCATACCATAATACGTCCTGCTTTTGTTTTTAGATCAAATTCTGCACTTGCATTCCGTTTGCATACAGTTTTTGAATTCAACCCCTTTATTCGATTTTTGCCTCTCACACTTCACCATTTGTACGATTTCCTCCGAGCATCAGCTGCAAAATTTCCCTATAAGTGGAGGATTCACTACACTAACAACACTCAGCTATCACTATATCACTAGTGGAGGTTTAATTATTAATATTTGAACTTCTACGATAATTTTTCCTAGTTGTTTTGGAGTGATTTTACCAGCGTATAATAAATTTCAACTAAATTATAATTTTTTTACGTAATTTTGAATTCCACAAATTTATGACTAGAACTAATACATATTTCACTCCATTTCGTTTCAGATGTCACTTTGATACGAACAACATGTTTCTGGGTGGTCGAGCCTTTAACATATCCGACACTGACTTTCAATTCTTCAAATATTACAACTATACCGGTATTCTTAGCCAGGGAATGCTGTTACCGTCCCTGCCAACGAGGAGGCGCATACTCGTCTAATATTATTACTAACTTTTAACAATTTTCTTAAGATAAAAATCTTGTGTTCCTATACTACTATCTTATTTCTAATCACCTAAAGAGTTGAAGTTGTCTGGCAGCATTAAAGTAAATTTACTTGCCGGCCACTCAACTTTTAAGTCTATAATTAGTTAAACTCTAGCTTCTTGAGCTATTAAGCCCTGTCCATATTCACAGGTGCTTGAGTCCGCTAGGCTCAGTCGGTTAATATAAGAGGCTATTGTTCCATACCCAATTAACATTTGGGTAAACAATACATTGAATCCATTGAATGCGACCATCTATCTTGCCATATTTCGTTTTGAGGGAGCCCAAGAGGTTTGTCCAAATCTGATCGCCTTGACTATCACTTTTCCGTAGCTCTCACGTCTGGTCTTTTCCTTATTTTGTAGTTGGCAATTTTCTCATTTAAGTGTATATCAAGACAAGAACGGCCGAGACAGGAACGGCGTCAGTTGACACTGTTCTGTATGCCTTGGTATTTCCGAGCAAGATACTTCTTTGGGCACTAACTAGTGTACGCCGATGGTGACAATTCACTCTGTCTGCCCATGCCGCGCATGCGTATGTCAATGAAGGCCCTCGTTTATTATTGACAAAATACGTTGCTTGAGACTCCAGTTATCTTAAGCACTCGTTTCAACACAGCGAAAACCTTCTTACTATTTCTATCTTTGATATAACTTGCGCAAGTTACGAACCACTTTTTTGATTCGGTTAAGTCCGGAGACCACCAAGACAATTTTGATTTGAACTTGATATTATTTGTTCAACTCGATCGATATCGCTATCGATCGATACCTTCAGGTCTTTTGACAGGATTTGCCAGATGCTACTTAGGTGGTTGTAACAACCCTCCCAACTGTCTGTGGTCACTTGATGTCCAATTTTCATGGACGGACCAACTTAAAAATGTTCTTAACAGACTCGCCATTGTGAGAATATATACTTGTGCATATATTATGTTAAGGTCAAACATCAAAACAAAATGTTCAGACGTTTTTGGATTTTTTAAAATTTTATAACAATAAATATAAAGGCAACCCGCCACTTTCAATATACGGAATGTGATTTTCCAAATTAGAAAACCCTGATAATTTTGCTAATGTCCCTTTGATGGCTAAGCGCTTACGAAAGCCATTCGAGCGATTGGTAATTAATAATTATATATACATAGTTATACTTAAGGTCCATCTTATTTAATCAGGAAGTACATACTCGAGGAGTAATTGAAGGGAGTAAATAATTTTAAGGGCTAGTTAAAATAATTGAACGTTCGCACGGGTTTAATTTTAAAACATTCACGAATTCAGACAACACCTTACGACATTAAGTTTGATAAACATTTCTTTACTATATTTACGAGTATGTCCAGGAACATAAACCGTGCAGGCAAAACTCAGTGAAAATGTCCTCATTATTTTTTTATTAAGGAATAAATTAATTTTGACATAAATGTATGAATATGATGAATACAAATTAGGGCTTGTTACTTTTACATAACTGGAACAATATTATAAACATTAAAGTCACCACATTTTTCGTTATTTTATACGTCATAATAACGCCCTAATTTTTATCTTCCTTCTATTTACATAGTTACTTAATCTGTCATTATAAATTAAATCATATAAGCAGGGTTGGGCATTTTTACGCGTCATCTATTATTTTCTACATCGACATGTCTACCACAGTACCACGTAGATATCGTAGACAACGAAGGCTATTCGTAGTTATCGTCGATAATGTAGATGATTGATCTCGAGTTATTTAGTAAATTATAGTTCCAAACTACAGTTGCAAGATTTCTTTAGGTTTAATGCGTTACGGGCGGTACAGTTTAATAATCTCGTTCAATGTATTTTAATCTGTTTTCAAAATAGAGAAAGGTTAGGTTAAAAAGTTGTATATTAAAATATTTTCATAAAACTGCCCCAAAAAAAAAAAAAAATTAGGATTTTTTTAGGACAAAATTCACGATTCTATATTTACTAAATTTACAAATTTTCTTATGAAAATCTAGAAAGCTAACACTATAATGACATCTACACACGATATCATTGAGTCTAAGCTATCCGAATAATATTTCATTTTTGAAAAACACAGGGGATTGGAAGGTTTGGGACAACCAAGTTTGATATGACGTCATATATATTTAGATGATATAACTTCTTCGAATTTTTGCAATAAACCTCCTAATCCCCTACTTTTTTAAACGTAAAATAATTTTCGGTTAGCTCAGACCCAATAATATCGTGGAATGTACGTCATTATAGTTGCCCTAAACGTCCTAATCACCAAGCTTTTCCGCAATATTGTACAATACGTATCGAGACAATCTGCTATCCACACTAACGTATATATGAGGGAATTATTATTGTTGCTTTTATAGGACAGATTTAGAAGAAATTTCACATGCGTGTCAAATTAGTGGCTATATTCGAATAGATACGCTTAATTCACGTAGAGCAATACAAAAACTTGGCTAAAAAGTGTTTTAGACCAATATCTGTGATTTGAATGCATTGCCATAAGCAAACCAATTGCGCGGACAATTTTCTACTATCACTTTTATCCCATGTATGGATTAGTTTTAAAGTAAAACCAGAAAAACATGTTGAGGGCGGATGGCAAGCGCATTGTTTTAACTAAGTAACTTTTGTAACCAATGTCCTCACGGCTGGTTCATTAAATTTATTCAAATTTCAAAACTATTGGTTCCGAGTTCTGGGTTCTCATAACAATTTTTGGAATACGTTCGGTTTATGTTTCGATCGCGCTTTATAGGAGACCATTTTTAATCAACTTCTCTACTTCGTAGTAATCCAAAATGATTTATTAAAATTATACAAAGTGATCTTTTGCTAACTAACTCTTACAAATTTTACGGAGTTAATATTTATATGTACCAAATGCATTTCGCTGGTATATTTCGCTAAATATTTTCGACGCTTTATACTAAAATGCCGCAGGGCTTATCCTGTAACCATTACAGTGTACCAACTGTCTGATTATCAAAATTAACACTCAAAATATTTATGTACATCGTTCTTAAAATTAATACTTAGAGCTACAAAATTATTGGTACGATGGTACGCATATTTATAGTATCACCCCCAAATATGTATGATAAAAAATTCCACCGAAAACTAATGATGCCAAAAATTACGGTGGAAATAATTTCGAATATATTTCCATTCCACTGGAATTCATAACATGATTATCAAAGTGGATTAAATGTGGAAATTACATAAAAAAATATTTTTTTAAATATTCTCAATTCTTAAAAATAAATTAAAAATACGTTTTAAAGATATTCTGAGATTTTTAATTTTATTTCAAGAACTTAGAAATTAGGAAATTTTAAAAAGTATTCAAAAATTAGAAGAATTTAATTTCAGAATTTATATAGCCAATAGAATTTTG
The DNA here is from genome assembly GCA_951394425.1 of Tipula unca. NCBI lineage: Eukaryota > Metazoa > Arthropoda > Insecta > Diptera > Tipulidae > Tipula > Tipula unca. The sequence goes on from OX596381.1 coordinate 189,649,193, forward strand.
TTCATTTACGAACTTTCATTAATACAAATTATAAAATTTTTACTTGAATTTCTTGAGATTGGAAAACAATTTTATTCTAAGGCTTCCGGCACTCTTATAGAGGAATGTCGTCGTTTAAAACGTTAATATGTCGTGATGTAAAAAACTGTCGGGAAGGATTCAGAAATTGGAATTAAGAAATTGCTACACTATAGGACTGATTATGTAATGATTTTGTAAAATTATCCATAATTAGAGCATTTATCAATGCTCGCTGCTACCATATTTGACACCTCTGCACTCTACTTAAATATAAACTTTAAACATGATTCAAAAATTATTACACATTTTTGTTTTTCATGTTCGTTGCGGAGATATATAGAAGAGGGATAAAATTAGTTGCCAAATTTAAATGATGTCATCTTTCCCATACCAGCATGCGCATCCCAGTAATCTCGTATTTAGTGAAAACAAAAGTAATCAAAACCACCTGGATTAATTTTTACGTTACGCTCGTTCTATACATAAATACTCAGGTGATACAAATGGGATGTTTATTCCTAATGATTTTTATGTACATATACATATAGTTATGTTATTAGAAAGCAGAACCTGTATTTTAACATATACATGTGTGTGTGTAAAACATAATATAATGGAAATTACATTTCTTATGAAAATAAAACTTTATGTAAAAAAAAAAAAAAATTAAATTAAAAATTTTGGGGTTTTTCCCAGATATTAATGAATGACTGAAATGAAAATAACATAACAGCATAAAAAAAACTTTTCTTCTATACAATATATACTGTGGGTATCCGTTCAAAGGATATATTATAAACATATGTATTATGTAGGTACGAGTATGTATTTTTCGATTTTTCAATTTAATTTTCTTTTGTTTTTGCTAAACACTTTTATTTTGCTAAGTTAAAATAAATAAAATATATATTTTTATAAAAATATAAATTAAATTGTGGCTGTCGAATAAAATTAAAACTATATAACGTATTTGAAAATTAAATAATATATTATGAGGGTAGAAATGGATTTGTATGTACATACATTTAGATTATGTATATATAGGGTGATTCGAAAAAGCTATTTACAAACTTTTAATAGTGTTAAAATCAACGAGAAGAAGTTAATCGAAAGGAATTCTTAGTATATATTCTTAGCCCTGTGCTGAGTTTTAGTTAGATTCCCATTTCAAGACTATTTTTGCTGCACGATTCTGGTTCAATTTTGCCTCGTGACCCGCCCACAACATTATGCTTTTATTATTTTATTCCCGTTCCTCTCCAAAAATAGATCTTAAGTTTTGTCGTTCGAATTTATATTGCTTTTGTACGGGTATATAGAATCCACGTTTCGATCGGATAAGAATATTGAAGAACTCAATTTTGTATATATACGGGAGTTTATTTGCTTGCTGAATGCTGATTATATTATATAGAAACAATATCAGCTATAGATAAAATGCCAATAGAGGAAAGAAATTTCATGAATTTAGAAAGCTTTTCATTACTTCAAATTGCACAATCTACGCACCAACTTGAGATACAAGATTGTCTCCATCTCCAAAGTATTTCCAGAATTTTTAATGATGAACATCTCTTGATACTTTCTATACTATGTTGTTGTAGCACTGGACCGAAGCTTCATGTGCCATCTAGCACCTGACCTATTTTTTTTGGTGGTATCTGCAAGGACTGTGTTTTGTTAGTGCTCCACATAGAATACTTCGATCGCTTTTCCTTTGTCCTGGAGATTCTCTAGCTGTTTTCCTGGGACTGCTTCTCATGCTGTTTTAATTTCCAATTTGGTCGAGTTCCTGATCTCCTCCACCACGTTAGCCTTGTTAAACCCACAAAAAGGTGATAGTCCGACAAAGGGATTGGCCGCATCCAGCTTTGCTTGTAAATCTGCTTTTTTGTTGTTTCCAATATCGGAGTGAAGTGTATGCTAAATTAACAAATTATATACTGTGTTGTAAAAGTATTCAAATTTGGACTAAATATTTTTTACTAAAGTTAAAAAAGAAAATTTTTTCCAATCAATAATGAAAAATTTTGGAAAAAGAAAATCAATAATTTTCCATAATCTTTGAATGATATTTGCAATACAAACGTTTGTTAATCAAAACGTCAGTCAAAAAGTATAGAAAATATCGCAGCCGTAAAAACTTCAGTTCAAAATGAGCCAAATCAGTCGATTCCATGCCGTACACATGAATTGGGAATCTCTCAAACCACATTGTGGCGAATTTTGCATAAAGACCTTAGCTTACACCCTTACAAGATCAAATTAGCACAAAAACTGAAGCCTCTTCATCATTTCAAGCGCTGAAACTTCTCCGACTGGGCTCTGCTAAAGTTTGAAGGAAATCCTGAATTTCATCGAAAAATCATATAGGCTTTATTAATAAGTAAAATATGCGTTATTCGACAGCAACAAACCCAGATGTGCTTCAACGGACTCAATTACAACCACAAAAAATGACCGTGTGCGGTGTGAATTTCATGCCGATGAAAATAATCGCCATGTCAGTGTCAATGGAGCTTGCTATTGTGCCATGTTGTAAAACTATTTTTGGCCTGAAATTGATGGTCTTGATGGACATCAGTGATATGTGGTTCCACATGCCACACAACTGGTCAAACAATTGATTTATTGATTTACCGAACGTTTACCGTTTGTATGGGGTTACGCTAAGTCGTTGGTTTATGCTAACAAGCCAATAACGTTAGAGGAGCTCAGGGACAATATCTAACTGAAAATTGTCAACGTTCCGGCCGATATGTGTCAAAGAGTGGTTTAAAATTGGGTTCAAAGAATCGATGGTTGCAAACGTGCTCGCGAATTTTTGAAATTCTGTTACTTACTTCGTAATGTTTATTTTGAGCGCAGCAAAATATTTTTTTCATGCATAAATTCCGAATAGCAGAGAATCTCATGTAAGTACATATAACTCGAACGATTTTCCCGAATTACGGAATTTCCAGAGATGTTCGATTCTGTGCATGAGTAAGGCGATTTTCCACACTAAATACAAATTCAAAATTACCTCGATCAGCTCGATATGGCCAGTACGGTACCGGTTAATGATGTCTGTCTGAAATTTCTGATTTTCTTTTATCCATATGTGTATTGGTTTTATTATCTTCAGATTAATCGAAACTAAAATCCTTTTAAATTTAGTAAAAAATATTTGGCATAAACTTCACTCCGATGCCTCCGATTTCTTCTTGTCCTGGCATCCAGACAAGAATGACCTATAGTATAGATCTCGGCATGGACTTTGTTACTCCAATCCACCTTGGTTGAGATATGAATCTTGAATCATCTTAGAATGCATTTGGTCACTAAATCTGGTCAAGTCACGTTAATGAACAGCCAGTTTTAGGATCCCCCTTTAGATTGCTTATAGTTTGTAGATTATATTCCTTTGTGATAGCAGTAATTTGCTTCAGGGCTTCCTCCTTTGCACCTGTTTGGAACGGTGTTAGGCTCAGCAGAGCCTCCATACCGGCCGTCGGGGTGGTTCTTATGGCTCCTGGGGTTCAAAGGCAGGCTATTTTCTGGAGTCAAGGCAGATTTGCCATTACTGTTTTTGCTTCCATCATACGTTTTATTCAAGGTATCGTCCTTGTACATTATACTTCTGTATGAAAATCAAGTTTAATTCCATCTGTTTTCCTCTTCTTGTATGATTATTGTTTTATTTGAGTTAATTCTAAATCCGACTTTCTTGCATCAATTCCAGATCTTAGGCGTCTTAAATCAATTCTCCCACAGTGCGAGATCGTACGTGCCCATGGACATGTAGTCGGCATTGCCTATCATTTTGCATTGAAGCTAGTCTAGATTTAGAGGTGATAGTTTAAAGGTGAACCGCTCGTTGAGGATAGCCTTTATGTTGTCAAATATGTATCTTCTTACCATCATGATTGTGTTTTCTTTTGATGATTGTGTTTGCCTCTCTATATTGCAGAATTTTCTCATTCATTTTAAAACAGACGCGTGCCCAGCATCATATACAGTCATATTAATTGGACGCATATGTTCTCAAGTTTTACATAGATTTTTGTGCTTCATGTCTAAGTAACAATTTTATACAGATTATGTAGCAAATCAGATCTAAATTATTTTACGTACACGTTTATATAACTAAAAAATCGAATTTAAATCCCAAATTTAGTAAACAAATAAAAAAAGATTAATTGTACGTGTCATATTGTGTTCGAGGTATATACCATCCATTTTTCATCGATTTCATCTGAATTAAAATTAATCTCATCTACATTCGTGTGTCTCTCCCCCGACCACATACTCCGCATGTTCGCCAATTTTTGAACATTTAAATTCTCACAAAATTCATTTAGCATCTAATTAAATTATAATTATCATCGTTGCTCCGCAGTCTCTCGCATAGTTTAGTTATAAATGATAATTTTGGTGTGCTTCTATTCTATAAATATATATAAGGCGAGGGATGCGTAAAATCTCATCCCCATTTTCTTGTGCTGTCTGGTTGCTTTTATACGTATTCACTCATTTCATATCGCTTTTATGGTTTTTTCCTTCTTTGGGAGGGAAATGGTGGCGGGGGGCAGCATCATAAATTCCAATTTTCTAATAATGATAGTTTATATATTATGCATACATTTGTATATGGATGCGTACCAGTTTTTCTTTTTTTTTGTGTTGGTTAGCATTTTATCTCAATCAAAAATATTTACGACACACGATTACCAAAAATTTGATTTCCAAATTTCATGAATTTTAAAATACATGTTGGATATCTGTACATACAGTTATATACGGATCACATCTTAGAAAGTGATTTTTGTTGGAATATCGTTCGCATGGGACAAATATCGTCTAAATAGAATTTATGTTACTTAAAATATTCAGCTTACATTATATGTATGTATGCTATAGTCAAAGAACAAGTTAATTTAATTTTCTCAAGAGTTATCTAAAAAGCTGTTTGATTGTGTATACGCAACGAGAACAAAAGACTCGTTCATACATACATTGTGTGATATGTTGTGATAAATATTCTTCATTATAATTTCCACTCAAGTGTTACAAAATTTTTGGCTTAAGTTTATTTTATTCACAAAAGCGAAATCTATTTTTGTTGTATACATAGCAACAATATATATGAACATACTCGTACATATCACACAGAATTTTTATTTATTTTGTACGTTCGTTTTTTGTATTATTCAGCTTGTGAAATTAAAATTCATAAGATCAAAAAAGTCAAATGTCTTAAATACGAGTATATACTCGTTTACATATATATACTTAAATTATACATAATAATATATGTACATACATATATGTATGTTGTATGTACAATTATATGCTATATATGAGTTTTGTATTCATTTGATGTATGGTTTATAGTTTTGTAAGTATATGTATCTAGAATAATAGATTAATCTACAAGCATTTTGAGAATCGCAAATGAGATTGATTGAAAATCGGAACTTACTTGACTTAATACAAGGTTAAATTATTGGATATCATCGCTTACCTGCAAATAAATAAAAATATAAATTTAGTAGAACATCTGCTATAAATATGTTAATTTTGAAAACAATATAAAATTCTAAACTTTAAAATTTTTCAAGCAGATATTTTTAATTTTTGCTTTTGATATTAGGAGACACAATATTTTACACAATTCAAATACCTCTCGGCACTAGATTTTTTAGCTTGGAGGCGGATGGTGCCGATGGTGTCATGGATGGGGGAGGTAGATTACGCCATAATAATTACAGTTAAGACAACGTTAACAACCGGCCATATTTTTTGAATTTACCACTTCTAAATTTTAGAAACAACGTTAAAAATTGACAATTATTAATTTGATAGTTTTAGTTTTAATTTTATCTCCTCTAGTTATGGAATAATACCAGAGGTTTTAAGAACAGTATATATCCGTATATGTAACAGATACTAATACAGGCCATTCATATTACACTGAATTATTGAAGCTCTAATTTTCTAGAGATAAGTTATGAAAATATTATAATTTAAAACTTTTCTACAAAACCACAATATGAATTATTTACATTACCGACGTTGTCGATGTTATCTATGTTGTACAGGGTGTTTTTTATAGTGGTTCACAACTTTGAGTTGACAACACTGCTTTATTTGACAACCCATTTAACAGCTGATAGTTGCTTTTTGTTTAGTTTGGTTTAACATTTCATTAGATCGGATAGACTTACATCAGAGCAACGTTTGCAAATTGTTGAAATTTTTTATCAAAATAATGGTTCTGTTCGTCAAACTTATCGTGCACTTCGTCCATCTTATGGCGTACATAATCGTCCTTCAGAGCGGCTAATTCGAATAACAATAGATCGTTTTCGGGCCACGTTTACTCTTAATGATAATGGGCATCCCATGAGACACCGAACAGTGCGCACTAAAGAATCTGTAGCCGCTGTACAGGAAAGCATTGAAGAAGATCCAGATCAATCAATTCGTCGCCGTTCTCAGCAATTGGGGTTGATTCCTTCCACTTTATGGAAGATTTTACGAAAGGATCTTGGCTTAAAAGCTTTCAAGATTCAACTTGTATAGGAATTAAAGCTTTCAAATTGATATTGACGTTGAATTTCCACTCAAAATTTTGTTCTCCGATTGAGCCCATTTTTGGTTGAATGGGTACGTAAATAAGCTGAATTGTCACATTTGGAGTTAGGATAATTTACAAGCTTTTGTCGGAACACCATTACATCCACAAAAAAGTACTTTTTGGTGCGCTTTATGGGCTGGCGGAGTCATTGGTCCACATGTCTTCAAAAACGATGATGGTCAGAATGTTACTGTCAATGGTGAGCGGTATAGGGACATGATTAGAATTTTTTTCGTACCTCAATTAGCTGGCATTAATCTTGCTGGCATTTGGTTCCAACAGGACGGAGCCACAAGCCACACAGCGCGCGCTACAATTGATTTACTCAAAGAAACTCTTGATGAAAGAATAAATTCGTGTAATGGTTCAATTAATTGGCCACCAAGATCGTGGCGGCCACATGGCCGAAATCATATTTAAACATTAATGTCATAGAATGTTCTATTCAATAAAGCCCATTTCATTCATATTAAAAATATATTTCCTTGTTTGTTCATGAGTTAAACTTGTGTAACTCTATCAAAAACACCCTTTACATAAATGGGAGAACGGTTGGATTTTAACTTAACGAACATAGAAACAAGAAAAGAGTTGAATCGAGAATATAAAGATCATTATAATATTTATATGCCGCATTGGACTGTAAATGAGGCCGCTATATAACCGAATGGTAACATTTGGATGGTATGAATTGGGACAATGAACTTCCGTAGGATAACCAGGGGGTCCTGGTCCGCAAAGCAGATAAAAGAAAAATCCTTTTGATATTCGGATGTTACGCTAATGAGCACGGAAATCAATGAAAGGTGATGGGTTATTTTGTGACTAATTTTACTAAACGCCAACCTCCTTCTAGCTTGTAATATTGGGTGAGAACCGTTATTCATTACTAGAAATGAACAGGAGGTTCTAGTGGCGAGGAAACATTCCACGGAACATCGAAATGCAATGTATATGCCTTAGCCATTTACCCTGCTCCTCGGGAACCCTTTAGAAACCCCAGAATGAATAGCTGGTTGAAATATATAATAAAAGGATTATTGCTTACTTTAATGCAGCTTGTCCTATAGTAAAGTCTAGGGGCAAGCAAAACCAACATGGTGGTTATAGGATCTGGGAACCTAGCGAATGGATTGCAGGAAAGCCATTAATAGAGCCAATAGTACGAGGGAGGCTAACATATTGGGAGTCTTATAAGGAGGACCTAAAATTATTTTAAAATGAAGTGGGGAAGGCATATAGGAAATCTCTTCTCTAATAAAATGGAGAAAGTCTCTGAGATTAGGAGAGATTCGCCTTAGGAATATTCTTTCTACAAACCCAAACAGTGCTGAAATAATATCGTAACTAAAAAGCTGCTGCCGTCGTTGACACAGTAAGTACCTTGCTTTGTTAATCGAGGGTCTCGGGTTCGTTTCCCAGTGGTGACCAAAAATTACGGTTCCGTGTTTTTAATGTGTAAGTATATCTGTTTATCCGGGTATTGCACCGTGGGCCGATTAGTGGCATTGAGTAGTGGAATAATTCGCTCAACTTTAATATTTAATTTTTTTTTAAAAAGTGGATTCTATATGGGCACTTGAAGGACCGAATCATACGAGCTACAATTCAAGACAACGAAGTCATCTTCAAATGGTATTTACAACTGATCTGTATTCCGATAAAGTGGATTAACTCCATTAGGAGACAGCCGTTTAAAGGAACCTCACAGCCTTACCCCTCTTCGATGGAACATAACAATCAATGAATTGCTGTTGGAGCTAGAGAGAGGGAATTTTAGTATATTGCTTATGCAGACGACGTGGTGATAACCGTCTCTTATAGAAATTGCATAAGTACGGTAACGCAAGATAATCCAGAATGCCCTTCTAACCATTACGAGATGGGCCATTAGATATGAACTGCCAATCAGCACGTCCAAGACTGAGCTGGTTCTCTTTACTAGGAAAAGATACGAAATTCCAGTAGTGGATCCCGCTACCTTAACCGGCATACGACTATAGCCATTGAGAAGAGATTGAGCCTGAAACCGGAGCTGGTACACTGGATTTTCACTGCGGTCGTAAGGCCTATACTTATGTATATAGTGAGAAAATAACTTACAGGAATGGGTATATACAGACCGCTGTATATCGCTTAGTAGCGGGGCACTGAGGGCGATACCGCCACGCGCATTACAGCCAGGTTTCAGACAGACTATTCGATGTTACTTAGATCGCTTAAGAACGAAGTGGTGATTATGCTACATCAACGTTTTGCCTGACAAAGGTTTCCGGACCATTTATCATTCAAGGATATCGTAGATGAACGGGTTGCTATCGGACACCGAACCAAGTCAATTTTTTCGGATGGTTCCAAACTACAAGGTAAAATAGAAGCTGGAATAGAAGCGTCAACTGAATGTGAATATTTGCGTTCATCTCTCAGATTACTGCAGTGTGTAACAAACGGAACTGATAGCGATTGGGGAGGTCTTGACTTTCAAGTGGCAATCCAGTCGCTGGAATCAGTTTCTCTTACGTTAAGAATATCGTTGAGTTTCTCTTATTATCTTAAAGAGTTGAGTGAGCATTTTAGTATCCGAAATAGTTTGGCCTCGCGGCCGCCACTCGGATGTCATGGCAGGGTGGACGAACTAGTTAGGCACAGTATGAATCTTCAACTGCAACTGGAATGGGAGAGATAGAAAGATATATTACACCACTCAAATTACCCCTTTATAAAGGGGCAGAAGTCTCAGCGAACAAAAGTGTGAACTAACTAACATCCAAGACAAGTCTAGCAAAAGCTTGATTTGAAATGTTAAAATACTTTACTCTTCCTACTCGTGCATTAAAAATGATCGTGGGGATACTCAGAGGACACTGTCTTTGTGGAGAACATACGAGAAGGCTTGGTCCTAAAACAAATGACTTCTGCAGAAGTTGATAGGGACCTTAATTAACTTCCTATGCTTGCATATTCGGCTTTAGCATTCAGAAGTCATATACATATGGGTAGATACAAGAAGGATAGCGCCTCGGATCTCGAAAGTGTGAGATATCTCACTCTACAAAAATTTGCTCTGAAAGACTCTTACTCCACTAAGGGTAAAAGAGAATTAAGATCATCGGTCTAATTGTGCCGTAGCAGCCACTCTAACCTTATCCTTCAAATGGTATTGAATTAAAAATTTAAATTTAAAAACTCCACAAAAAATCCACAATCATACTGCACTAGATGTTAGAATTCTTCAGCCTATTTAATCAGGAGTTAGTATAAAATCTCGGTGACTTGATGGTTTTCGTTGCGCTTCATTATCCCATGCATTTTCAGGATAATTGTTTAGAAAAATGCTCGGTTTTCTTTTAGAAAAGCTCAATTACATACTTAACAGTTACAAGATTCGGGGAGGCGCCATCGCTTGATTTAAATAGTAGCAACTCTCATTTAAAGAAAAAATTGACATCTGAAAAACATGTACGCGCTTATATTTGCTTCAGTCGAATATATTAGTTCGAGATTGAGACAATAACTTGCCTCACATTATATAATAAATGTATATGTATTACAACAGTCTCACCAAAACAATAAATAAAGCGCTTCCAATCCAATATAATATTCACTATGCACGCACAATAAAAACATTTGCCGTGGAAATCTTTTTTTCATTTTTTTTTGCCGATTTTCCAGGAGGCGCACATAAAAAATATTAACTTTATATTGCATAACATTTAAATAAAAATTTATATAATCGTGTGCTGTACATACATATGTATATATGTATATATTTGTGATATGTTGGATGTGTTGTGTTGTGTTTGGAACACAAAAGACATAATTTATGATCATAAAACTGTCAGGTTATTTCCTTTCTGTATTTCGTTTATGCTGCTGCTACAAATTCCATCCACTCAAAAATATTCAAATTAAAGTGAAAATTCTTCAAAAAAAAAAAAAAAGTTTGGTTTTTTTCGGTGGTTTAATATTTTCCTACTTATGTTACACAAACAGACACACATAACAATCTCGAGAGGGAAATACATACATACATACATGTACATGCCCGTATGATTTTTTATTTATTATTATTTTTATTTTATTTTTGTATTTTTAATAAAAACCAAATATATATAAATAATATCTCGTGTTTCGAACTTCTTATGTCACTTGAGGAATAATAAAAAAAATAAAATTTTGTCACGAACCAAAACCAACAACAAGAAGCAAGGCGAGGCGAGGCGCGCACCAAGGACGAACGAGAATTTTTCTTTGTCGAATAAATTGTTGTTCTCTGCAAACGGAAAAATTAAAAATAACGAAAGTGAAAATTTATTAGATTTAATTGAAAATTATTATGTCATACACCATATATACAACAATTATTGTTATCAATGTGCACACGCACACAGTATACACATTTCTCTAGATTCTATTATTCATAATTTTTTTATTTTTTTTTTTTTTTTATTGAGATGATAATTTATGGTTGTGTCGCAGAGCGCGCGTTTCTTTATTAAACACTCGTACACTGAAATGATTAAATGTTTGAAGAATTTAATTCGTAAGCCGTACGCATGATGTGAATTTATTTTTATTTACAAATATGTATATGTAAACCTAAGGTGTGGTTTTTAAAATGACTTTATAACAGATCATATATAATCATGCCTCTGAATAAATAGCTATATAATTAACCTATACAGCCAAATTATATACTGTCAACCCTATATAGATTAAAAAAAAACAGACCACAAAATTTTCAATTAAAAAATAAAAACTTTTGTAATCTTCTGTATTCCTATAACTATGTCTACACACTAACCTGTAATTTAAATATATAGTTTGCTGCATGCAAATCCTTTAATTTTATTCAAATGAGATTTTTCACATGAGCAAAGCATGAAAACTAATTATACGACGTATACGTGGTACCATCATCATCCTATAACAAATATCTCATGCTGTTTAATTTACCGTTCTATTATTTAAATGTAAAATGTGTGGTGTATACAAGAGACTTTATGTTTAGAAAGCTTTGTATGCTAATTAATGGTCTAACTAGTTACGAGAAATATAATGAGAAATTTAAGGTATTATAAAATTATTCGATGAAATAATTTTTTAATTTAAAATTAAAGTATTGAGCTATCTTGCAAGTTCCAATGAAAGCTCATTAAAGGTGTAAGGTTGTAATTAAAACAAACAAATTCGCACTATAAAAAGAATAAACTTTTCATTTAGTTATAGAATCTTAAAAATAGTGGAAGGTTAAGGATAAAAATTAGGGCGTTTTTTGTTTCTTAATAAACAACATTTAAAAAAATTTGAGCGTTGGTCCTACTTGTGGTCAATCGTTCCCAACAAATTTATTTTTTTTAAAATTCTTGTTCGTCGTAAAATATCTCATTAATGGAATATAAACAACGTCCTAATTTTTATCTTGATCAAAATTCCTATTGAAAAATTGGATGTTCATCAACATGTCAAGATTTAGAAAAACCATTTATAACCTAATAATTAAATAATTAAATGTGTTGGAAATAAAAACAAGGCCCTAATTTTTAATTACAATTACAAGTAACTCACAAATGTTCCCAAACATGTATGTACATATGTTGTGGAAATTAAAGTTTGGTTTGGTTGGCGAAGTTTGCAAAATTTAAGATATATTGTTACATTTTTGGATTTCAATGTGCATCATGCTGTACATCAAATAGAAAGTATTTTTATTACAAAGGTGTACAAATAATAAAGCTTTTCATATAGAAAATGCGTTAAACGTGTAACATTTTACAATCGATTTACGATTATAATTTGCCATAGTAAGCAAAACTTACATACTGATGAATATAAAAATTAGGGCGTTTTTTATTTCTTAATAAACAACATTTAAAAAAAAATAGAGCGTTGTTTCTATTTGTCATGAATCGTTCCCAACAAAATTATTACTTTTTGTTTAAATTCCTCGTAAAATGTCTCATTAATAGAATATATAGAATATAAACAACGTCCTAATTTTTATCTTGATCCGTCGTTTTATAGCCTAGTTGAATTTTTATCAGACCCTGCTTGAATGGTTTTTGTAATATCTTTAATTTGTTGTATCATATGAACCATGTTGAAATTTGGTTCAGAATCCAGCACTCCAGCGCCAGATGATCCGTTAGAAACAAAACTATCTAAATGTCATGACGCAGGTAGTTTAGTATGTACGTAATATGTAGTCTTGAAACTACCGAATAGATTTTACCCTTTGTGGTTTGTAATATAACTCAACATACTAAACGGTTTCTACTAGTGAGTTGTAATCAGTTATTATGTTGGAGCTATTGTGAGTTAAGAGCAATACGGTTTTAATCCCATTTTTATTTCATAGATATGAACGACCGGCATAGTTATTTAACAGTTGCATAATATACTCCTCTAAATTAATCACTATCACTTTCACAATTGTTGATTACTCCTTATTTCGATAACATCATTTTGACTAATAATTTCAAAGCTATTTACTGTCGCAATAATATAAATTTCTTAAAGATACATTTTTTTGCCGGGTTAAATCGACAACGAATTTAATGAAATGATCCCCATAAAGAAGTAAAAACCAAAACATTACTGTAAATGAGAACATTAGACACGTTGGTACAGTTCAAAATGTTGAACAAATTTAAAAATCTATTGAAATTTGTATTCTAAATCGATCTAATCGATATATAGCAACCTAAAACGTTTAAGTGCTTTGAAACGTTATGGATGTTTAAAAAATTCAAATTTGAATGGAATTTTACATTCCTGAATTTAAGATTTCAATTAAGCTGTAAACGTCGAAATTTATTATTTGATAATCTAATAAATAATATTTTAATTTAAAATTCAGAATTGTAAAGTTAATAACAAAATTTGAAATATCCTTCCAAAAATCGAATTTTGAGTAAAAACAATTCTGAATTTTAAATAGAAAAAATTATATTTTCAATTTAATGTTTTTTTAAATCATTGGTGTTAGCAAATATTAAGGAAATACAAAAAAATTGTAAATTGTCAAAATAAAATTTTCTTCAATCATTCAATTCAATTTAATTAATACATGTATGTAAAGGGTGATTTTTTTGAGGTTAGGAATTTCATGCATTAGTATTTGACAGATCCCGCGGGATTTCAGACAAGGTGTCAAAGAGAAATATGCTCAGTATGCTTTAACATTTCATAATGAATAGACTTATTAACGAGCAACGCTTGCAATTTTCAGTGAATGGGCCCTAGAAAAGTTGGCAGAAAATCCGCTTTTTTATCGACAAATTTATATATATATATGTTATATTAAATAATATAAACCAAACAAATTGTCAAAATAACGTTGAAGCGTCAACATCACATTAAAAAGTGATCAACATTTTTTGATGTTTTCGTGCTGTTTCCATTAATTATATATAATCGAAGAGAGTGTAGAACTTTATATAATTTATATGAAAACATCAAAGTTGATTAAAAGCTCTCGAATAATAAAATTTTATCAATTATTTTAATGGATTTTATTAGAATGAAATGGAAAAGCCTACAAGATAAAAATTAGGGCGTTCTTTTATTTCTTGATAAGTATTTTTTAAACAAAATATAGCTTTGTTTTTATTTGTGATCAATGGTCCCCAACAAAATAAATATTTTTTTTTAAATTTCTGTATGTCTTAAAAACATTATATCACATCAATGGAATATGAAAAACGCCCTAATTTTTATCTTCATCAATTTTTATTTAAAAATATATATACATATTCGTATACTCTTATGGATCACCATGTCAATATTTAGGGAAATAAAATTGGTTAATTATAAAATTCTGTGAAGCTTATTTTACACATTTTGCCAATAAGCCATACATATGATATGATATCATGGACACATCGTCAGGGTCTTACAACTTGGTTCATTTATCATATCCTAATGAACTTATTCCAACATTTCAAAACAGCCGCATATCGACCAATTAGCAAAATCTCTAAAATCAGCCCCACAGAATTTTATGTTTAACCAAATGACATATTATTTGAAATTTTTTTATAAACGGACGAATGTACAAATAAGTCATTTTATTATTTATTATTTAATTTACTTTAATTTATTTGAGCGTATTTAATTTTTTCTGTAACAATTAATAATACTTAAAGAAAAACAATAAATTTATTCATGTTCCGTCTTATACAGGTAATATCACCAATCCATACACAGAACAACAAGTTCGTAATAGTTTCGCAAAAATTTCGAATACGTATAATTAATGTTAAAATTTAGAATTCAGAATTGATTGAAATTGAAATTTCAAATTGTAAATTTTAAATAAAAAAAAATTAACAAAATTGTTAGATGATCAGGAATTACAATAAATCCATTTCAAAAAATGGATATTAACATTTTTACTAACTTAAATTCTGAATTACAAACAAATTAAATTTCAAAAAATTTAGAATTTTCTAAATTCGAATTGGAATTTTTAATTCTAAATTTTAACATTTTTATTTTGATCACAAAATCAAAAAACGTTAATTTAATTTGAATTTTGAAAATTGTGGGTATTCGGCAATAACCAACTATACCTAAGAAAATATGAATTACAATTAATTTCAATAATTAAAAAACAACGCGCTTGGATGTGAAAATATTTCATTGTATTAATCGTAAATTGACGGAAAATGTTAACGGGACAGACGCACCACCGATACAGGAGCAACGGGCGGAAATTAATTTCTTCGCCAAAATACCAATGCCTCGGCTACAAAACAACGACATTGAGGCATGGCTTTATTCATTAGAGTTTTGGTTTCCCGCATCAGGCATTGTGGCTTATGCTAAAAAGTTCAACACGGTATTGGCTTCACTAGAATCGTCCCTATTACCATAGTTAACCGCTGTTATCAACGCCGCTACAGAACAACGACGATATGAGTACATCAAACGGCAATTAATCTCTTATTTTTGCGATACTAATCAACATCGTAAAACCCGGTTACTATCTGAATTTCCGCCCGGTTATCCGGGCCCAAGCCAATTATTTCACGAAATGCGCCGCGTGGCTGGAAACACAATGAACAATGAGGCCGTTAAAAGCCTGTATGGGCTCAACGTTTGCCGGAACATGAACATGCATGTGATGCAGTCGTAGCATTAAATGGTAAAACCGAGGAAATTACAAGAATTGCTGACGCCATTATGGATGTATTACAAGTGCGCATTTTCAACGTACCAGGTTCACGTCCAATGGAAGTGGCACCAACTTTCATCAAGCGGTTCATCGGCCGCTGGCATAAGACCGCAATTCTGCTAAATTCTTCCTCATCGACACCTGTGCCGACGTCTCAGTTTTACCATAGTACCAAAGAAAATCAACGCCCGGAACAATCAAACTTTATGCTGCGAACGGCTTGCTTTGGAATTTGTATTGGGAATATCTTATAGCCGATGTCCAAACACCTATATTGGGCTCCGATTTTATCTCAAACTACGATTTACTCGTCGATTTAAAACGAGGTATGCTGATAGTTCATGAAACGCATTCGGACGATT
This sequence comes from Tipula unca, assembly GCA_951394425.1. NCBI lineage: Eukaryota > Metazoa > Arthropoda > Insecta > Diptera > Tipulidae > Tipula > Tipula unca. Next base: position 189,665,376 of record OX596381.1, read on the forward strand.
TGCAGAAATATCGCAAAATCAGCGATTTAACGCGCCCATCGAAAGCAAAGCTTATCCACTCGGAAGTCTATCATTACATCGAAACGGCAGGCCAGCCAGTTTTCGCACGTCCAAGACGACTAGATCCTGGCAAATTAGCTGCTGCACGAGCAGAATTCGAATTTCTAATTAAGCAAGGCATATGTCGCTCCTTATCAAGCAACTGACGGTTCGTGGCACCTATCATGGGTTGAACGCACAAACCATACGTGACCGCTATCCGATACAGGATTTCACTACGAATTTGTTTGGCAAGGAAATCTTTTCAAAGATAAATTTGCAAAGGGGATTTCATCAAATCCCCGTATTCATCCAAATGACATACCAAAAAGATTTTCTTGCGGTTACCAATTTTTAGCGAAAATTCCTACCTAACGCAGCCGGAAATCACCGACAACTCCAGTCAATATTGCATTCGAAAATTGCCGAAGTGAACTAGTTAACGCAGCGTATCTAGCATTTCCAGCTCATAAAGCAGATCTAGCACTTTACGTCGATGGGAGTTTGATGGGAGGGAGTAAACGGAGTTTCTCAGCCATTGGGATTCTTTTCGAAAAAATTTTCAAGTGCACAAAGCAACTACAGCACGTATGACAGGGAGTTGTTAGTCGCATATCTCGGCATTAAGCACTTCAGATATATTCTGGAGGCCGTTGACAATTGCATTCTAGCAAAAGATGAAAGAGGCTTCACCTCGTCAAATGCGCCACCTTGACTTCATCGGTCAGTTCCCCACTGACATACAACACGTCAGTGGAAACGACAACGCAACTACTGATTTATTATCACGAATTCAGCAAATCGATCAATTCGACTATGATTAGCTAGCCAACGATCAACCCAATGATTACGAACTTCAAAAAATTTTAAACAGTAACATTGAAACTTCTCTTAATTCTAAACATTTGTTCATTCCAGGAGGCGTGAAGTAGATATTCTGCGACACTTCAACAAACAACGTGTGTCCTTTCACACCTAAATTTAGACGAATTGTCATTCGGTTGACACACCAAATGGCGCAACCAAGCCTGCGTGCTACCACAAAAATGCTTATTGAACGATACGTTTGGCCGGACATGAAGAAGATCATTGATAATCGATTCTCGCACATAAACGTCGATTTAATTGAACCACTACTGCTCTGCCAGAGTAACCGCTTTTGCTTAACATTAATCGACAGGTTTACAAGGTGGCCCGAAATCGCTTCGTTTCCTGACATGGCGGCAGAAACCGTCTAGAAGGCGCTACTATCGCCCTGGATATCACGATACGGCACTGCTAGCATCATAGCAATTGACCAGGGTGGTCAATTCGAGTCGTTCATGATGTGTCAATTATGCCAGATGCTTGGAATGAGGCAAGTCAGAACATCCCCGTATCATCCACAATCCAATGGATTGAGAGAGCGGTTTGATCGGACACTAAAAGCTGCAATTATATGCAAGCAGATAAGGATAACTAGGTAGACCGACTACCAGTTATCATGCTCGGGCTACGAACAGCCGTCATAGTAGATATCAAAGCATCACCTGCCGAACTAGTTTACGGCACCACGCTCAGGTTACCGGGTGAGTGTGGCGTGAGAGACACCATACGAAGTGTTGCAAAAACCAAATCATAATTTTGAAAATTTAAAACCAACCGTTACGTCAAATCATTCGAAGCAGAAACCGTTTAATAGCTGGGAGCTGTAGTATTTCACTCATCGCTCACGCCACCATACAATGGACCATATGAGATCATTCAACGGCGCAGCACAAATGTTATAAACTACGCATGCAACGAAGAGAGGTTCTCATTTCATCGACCGCCTAAAACCGGCGTTCATTTGCCAATGGAGAGCTCGACATTCACTGCACCGAACCAACATCGACGCCAATATTATATGGTTCACGTTCACCAGAAGCGACAACATCGACCGATCAATACCGGCTCTATACCGTCGATCGATCTAGCAGGGGAGTATGTGACATCCGCTATACATTGAACTTTTAACTCATGTGGCATAATATTTAAATGTCAACATCATTAAAATTTGTTCATCATTTTGTGGATATATAGTTTTTGTGCTGTATCGAGTAATTACATAATATAATCGAATCGAGTGTGGAGGAATTTATATAATTTATATGAAAACATCAAAGTCAAATAAAAGCTCTCGATTAATAAATATTTTATTCAATTATTTTAATGGATTTTTATTACAACAAAATGAAAATTTCTCCAATACCATAAATATATGTATATACGCGCATATATAGGATCATCAGGGCATAATAAATTATACTCACAATGGATATAGACATTTACATATATACAACATTTAAATTTAAATGATTATTTGGAAATGGCGCGCGCGGCCAAACAAATCCCAAATCAATAAGTTTAGTTAATTTATCTTCGCACGTTTTGGCCCAAATCCAAATTAATCTCATTTTGATTTTTTTCTTTTTCATTCGGTTATGTGTTAATTTTGTGTTGTCGTCCATAAATCGAAATTTTATATAAATGTATATTTTTTAAATACAATTTTCCATTTTAAAACAACAACAACAATAATTATATATAGCAGAAACAGAAAATAAATAAGAAAATGTTAATTTAACTGTAAATGATTGATTATAGATTTCGGTACATGTCTATATCGAAAAAAATTATGTTGACCCTTTAACATCAGAATTCATATGTGCAATAAAGCTTCGAGATATGGCCAAATAAATAATTAAGACATAATAAAACTTAAGCACACAACTAATTTGTTATCAATATACATACTAAAAAACTTTCCAAGCAATTACCTTTTTAATTCCGACGAAAAAGTCGCTGGACCAAAAAAGCACACACACAACCTCATATATGTATACATATATATGGGTAGACACAATCAAATAAAATAAAACAAAAATTAATTAGTTTTTCTCTTATCTTCTATATACTCGTACATGATTAGCAAACATTTTTCCTATATACACATACACTATACATACACGAGCGGAATTTTCTATTTTTGAAACACTTTTCCGTACACACACAGCCATACATAAAAAAAAAAATTCTATTATTCTGGTATTTCTGGTTAATTAAACCAACAACAATAACACACGAGTACGAGAACAAAATTAAGATAATTTGTTAAAATTTTCATGCTTGATGAAAATTGAAATTACTATTCTTACTACTATTACTACTACTGTATTATAGTAGTACAACGGTTATTCAAATTGAAAATTCAGCAAAAACATTGTTGTTATGTAAATATTATTATATGATATATGTACATATAAATAATAATAGTCATAAACTACATAATATATACATAGAGAACAAATGATGATTATTACTATTTTTTACCATGCACTATTTATAATAGTACAGTGATTACAACTCTTATTACTCTAAACCAAAACTATTTTTTTCCGGTTTCGTAGTTAATTTTACAAATATTGTATTTTTATATACCACTTTTACCAGTATGTACAGTTTTTAACTATGGCACTTAACTTTATATTTTTTATGAATTTACCGATTTTTTTTTTTCGTATTTAGTCCAATACAAAACAATATGATTGTTATTAACTTTAGTGGTTGCCCTGGTTTGTATATAATAGTGAATTTGTATTTGAACATGTCGAATCATTTTTCTTATTTCTTTGTCCTGAAGGCCCAATTTAACCCGTGCGTCCTATCATAAAACTAAACTATCATACCCAGGATTACCATGATGTCTTGAGAAATTTAGCCCACACCAAAGCGAACTTAATAAATAATGTCCAACATCAGCTTTAAAAAACTAAACAAGTTTAGACCAAGGCAGACCAGACAACTGATCTAAATTTAAAGACGTAAGTTTAATACCTGAAGCCGAATAAAACTGAAAACTGGACAACTGCTCACGAAGTGAAGGCAGTCATCATCATCCTCATGGCAGTCCTAGCAAATAACATCATGAGCTAAGCACATACATTGTAGATGATCTTTAAAACGGCCATATCACGTAAGAATCGCTACCAACGTTTCTTAACTGGTTCATTTTTAATGATAAAACATAATTCGTTGACGTTTAAGTGGGCTCCTTAATGAAGTACTTCACCTTACGACTGCTAAAAGTCTCAAGCCACTGAAACCTTACGTCTTTCAAATCGAAGTCTTTTATGGCTTTTTCCCCGTACTTGAAAGAAAAAGGAACCGCTGGTTCAGGACCAATTAAAGTTAAATGGAAACCAGCTTTGGCAATCCGCGATCTCATTGCCTAGGATGTCAAAATGAGCCGATACCCACATTACCGTAACTTGCTATGGAATTTCTTAAAGAGTTAAGTACAGCTTTACTATCTGTACACAGTAGAATACTTTTGTTTTTAACAGCAAAATTCAAAGCCGCAATAACACTATGTGTCAGTGCTATTAGTTCCGCCTGAAAAAGAGTACAATACGAACCAAGACTACCGAAGAGTCTCAAATCAAAACCTGCAGAGAGGTTAGGACGAGAGTCATCAGAAAAAAATACTACGGACTCCTCTAATTTGTAGAGAAAATCCTGCGATTTCCACAAATCTCTCGAAGAATAAGCCACAGAGAAAATATTTGAGAAATGGAAATCGGGCAGTAGTCTGTCATTAACCATATCGATTTCTGGTAAACATTAATGGCTCTGTAAGCAATATTTTGTAGACCATTAAGCTTGGCTACAGAAGCCTTTAGGTCAACCACTGGCCTCCACACAATAGAAGCGTACGATAGTAGGGCCAGTGATTTATAAATTAAAGAATGCATTCTAGGGCTTAAATCCCAGGATGTCCCAAAAGCCCTTCTACATTGCCAAAATATGGCAGTTGCTTTTTTAAGCTTGTAGTCCAGGTGATTCTTACAAGAAAGTTTACAATCCAAGACAACACCAAGGTGCTTGACGTGTTCATATTTAGTGATCGTTCTTCCAAATAGAGGGGGAACAGATAGTTCCAGAGTATTCCACTTCCTTGTAAAGACAATTAAATCAGTTTTGGAAGGATTGACCTAAAGACCCCTCTCAACACACCATGCTTCCACAATAGTTAAGGCATGCAGAGTTTGGTCGGATGAGATACTTGTCTGAGACTGTCAAAACAAGATCATCAGCGTAACTCTGTGCGATGTAGCCAAATTGCTGCAGCTTTACACGTAACTCGTCAATGACCAAAAGCACAGTAGAGGTGAGAGGCCACCTAAGATCTCTAACAGAAACTAAGAACCCATCCAGCTCCGCCTCCACTTTGCGAGACTTGAGCATGGATTCAATCCATAAGATAATGGAGCTATCAATACCAAAATTGGTACAGCCCGAAGTGATCGTAGCAATCAAAGTGTTATCGAAAGCTCCCACAATATCTAGGAAAGTACCCACAAGAAACTCCTTATTATTAAGAGATTTTTCAATCTTGGTTACAAGTTAATGTAGGGCGGTTTCACAGGACTTACCGACTCTGTAAGCATGTCGCATATTACAGAGTGGACAGGTCATTAGAAATGAATTCTTTAATGAATCTATCGACAATTCTTTCCAGAGCTGTAAGAAAAGTTGAGGATATACTAATAGGGCGAAATGACTTATAGGGTCCATATAATCAGTCTTACCAGCTTTCGGGATAAAAATAACTCAACTCCTGCTCCAAGAATTTGGAACAGTGCTAAAAGCAATGCACGCTTTAAAAATGGGGAGCAAATGATTTTGAATTACAGGAAAGCCCTGTTATAATTCAGCAGGAAACAAACCTTCAGGACCGCCAGCCTTATAAAATGCAAAGGAAAATAGGCTCCAGCGCAAGACATCACGATTGATCAGCTTGTGTCCCAAATTCCAATCGGGACAACAGACGTCCTAGTGAGCACGGCAGCAACATCATCCGATATTGACGATAACCAGGAAAATGAACAGAAAGGAAAATTGAGAGTTTTATAAAGATTTAAAACTGAGAGTTTCCGGCTAATTAAATTAGATTGAAGCTGAACATTCCATTTGAAACTGTTTCAGAAATAAATATTAAAATGACGGATTAGTGAGAAGGTTGTTCCTATCAGTTGTTGTCGATAACTCATAGATATATACTGTTTTTCTACTGGGAGATTTTTATAATGCCATAATACATGTGGTAATCGGTAAACATTTGGATAATCTATGATCACAGGCAATTGGCAATCAATATAGTGGTGGCCTGCTATCGTGATGGATTATCAGTTAGCCCTAAACTTTAATTTCCCGTCCCAATTGCATTGGTAAACTTTAATTTCCCGAAAATAAGTGATCGTACTGTTTTGTGATCTTAAAAAATTAGGTAAGAATAAAATATTTAAGAAAAATGCAACAAAACGTAAAATTTTCCGGAAATGCCAAACTTGATGGATCCCGGAAATGCAAACTTGATGGATCAAATCATACGACGAACAATTTTCGTTAGTCTTCATGGCTTGTCACATCCTGGCATACGGACCACGTTTAAAGATTTCTTACAAATACTTCTTCAAATACAAGTAACTGAGCGCAATCTTGTGTCAAAAACCGTTAGTAAAATCTACTACAATGAGTATATCTGTAGATTTGGGGTCTCCAAATCTTTGGGGACTCTATACTATAACGATAGACCAGGGAACACAATTTGAATAAACAATGTTCATCGAGCTCACGAAGCTCAACATGTAATTCAAAAGCGAATGGTCTTGCCGAGCAATACAACCCATTGGAATTCCGTTCTTCCAACCGTATTATATGCGTCTTCGAACTTCAGTCAAGGCAGACCTCAACTGCACTCCAGCAGAGCTAGTGTATGGTCAAAATATCAAGGTTCCCGGTGAAACCGAACGCAAACACAGATACTTCAGATTTAATAAGTCAGCTTCGTATCAATATGAGAGCTTCAATTCCTACAGACGAAGACATCTGACCAACCAGGATTCGTATATACCCACAAATCTGCAAAAATTGCTCACACGTATTTGTTCGCGTGGACAGAGTGATAAAAGTACTTTGAGTATACCGTATTCTGAACCATATCCAGTAACCCGCAAATTGCGAAAATTCTTTGTTGTGCAAGACCGTGAGATTTCAACTTTAAACACTACGATTTTCGTTCCAGCAGGAGAGCGATGTAGCTTCTGTTTGCAACCAAACTTATACCTGGCTTTCGATATTCGCCAATAATAATATACAGTTATTCGTTTCGGTCCTCAAACCGATTGTTTATTGTGTCGCCTATGGTACAGAGTTAAAATACTAAAACCAGAAGAAATCTTCCGGACCATTTACAAAGAATTACACTATACCTGTAGAGCGATTATTTTATCAATTACAGTCGCTTTCAGATGGTGTTCAGACAACCAACAAGTTTAGATAAAGTAAAAAAATGGTTCTTCAATCTACACATATGCCACCGAACCCAATAACACCAAACAGATCATCAAATCTGGGATAGATAACCATAACTCAAAAAATTTATTTAAACTAATGATCTCTAAGGGATGAATTCAGTTGTTTCCAAATTATGCTTTAATACTGAGTACTGGCCCTGACTAAGTATTTACTTGTAGAAAATGGGTGTTTGCGGAAAAACTGTAAGCCATCTTCTGTGTTAGGTTAGGTTAGGTGGCCGCTTTTTACAGCACACTTAGACCGGCGACGGTCCGTTTTGATACCACATTTTTATCACACATACATTCATTCAACTCATTCACCCACATTCGAACCCGGTACCTCCCGATTCAAACGTCGCAGCTTTAACCACAGCGCTATTTGCTCGGTCCACCTTTTGTGTTACTTCAAACTCTTATTTAAGGAACAGAAAACGAGAAGGGCTTAATAAAATTTATCACAATGAAAATTCAGAAATGTTTTGGAGAAGCTTTTCATAATGGGCGATTGAGCCCAAGTGCTTCAGGAAGAAATTTTTTCTTCTTCTGATATATTGTGCATAATATAGTCGATCACAACAATAAATTTAATATACTGAGAAAAAGAAAAAAAAAAGAAATAAAATAAAATAAATTTAAATGGAATTTGCAAACGAATAATCTGGAATGTCGAAATTATCCAATGACTTATATAACTTTGTCCCGCCACACCTAGGCTCCGATCAAAATTAGCGAAAATCTGCTTGAAACACTTTTAGTTGAATTTTAGTTCACTTTTTGCCTCAATTATCGTCCTCTAATTTTAAATTATACGTAAATTATCCAAAAAATCCCCTCCATAGTACCTAGGCAGGGCCATTTTCATACATAAATGGCCCGTATGATTTCTACAGTAAGAAATTCTCATACAACCAATTTGCCCACCGGAGTTTATATTAAATATTTCAGTTAACTCGGACATGTTCGTGTTATTGGCTCTGAATTTTCCACTATTCGGAGTACCTAATTATAACTCATCTGGTAAAATTTCCAACAAAAAATTAATTTTAAGAAAATAATCCCAAAGTGGTTGTTGTAACAAAATATAACAAATATATTAGAATCTTGGCGCCCCATTTAATTCCCGGCGCCCCACGATGCGGGAAATTGCTATGCTTAGTTCTGCTACAGAATTAATGTCTGTAATCAGGCCCAAGGCTTTCATACCTTCCTTTTTGATAAATGTATAATAATAGGCTCAGTTTTTTTAGGTCACTCGAAAATAATTTCTATTTGCAATTTTCAAAGTGATCGTACCAAGTCAAGTGATCAGGGTCCTAGAGAACCCCATACAAGTTTCCATACACATATCATAATTGTCTGGACATAATGTAATATCAAACTGAACGGGTTAATTTATTTTAATCAGATACTAAATTAATGCCATCTATTGAGCAATAGATTAACTATATAAGTAGTAAAAAAAAATTTGTGTAAGAAAGTCGTATGTTAATAACAACAGAACGCCCTTATATATATATATGTTTTTTTTTTTTTCAAATAATTCCACAGTACAAAAAGCTTTATATAATTACGTATTAAATCAAACAAAATAAACTTTTATTCACTTGGTTTATGTACTATAATTCGAAAATGGTTGTTGTCTTAACATAATTAATGCTTCAAATTTTGTTATTTTTAATTATAGCAAATTTTATTTTTAAACTTTACTGATTTAAATTATATTTAACAATACACAACCTATATATGTATATGTATATACTCGTATATTTGCATAAATAACCCCAATCTTTTTAACATATACTTAAGACACGCAATAGTAATATATGAATATTTATGATTTCAACGAATACGTATACATATATAAATGTGAGGTTGACGAAAATTATTTAAATTATTTATTTTATACAGCTATATAGAAAATACATAAATTCATTTATATAACTGCCACGCCACTTTCAATTTCTTTATTTCGTTTTTTTTTTTATAACAAAATAAATTAGACGTTGCCAAGAAAATAGAAAAACGAAAATCTTTTGGGAATAAACATTGCTCAAATAACTTGTGTGCTGCGTGCTAATTTGATAACACACGAATAGAATGTGGCGAAACAGTTGATGTGAACTTAAATTTGACCTTATTTATGTTCACTTGGCAGCGCACGGTGTTATGCAATGGAGCTTTTATAAATATTATATAAAATAAATATCGCAAGCTTAAAAATCAACAAAATTTGTAAGCGTTAGAGAACGAACAAAATTAAAAATAAAGAATTCAACTTGAACTTTCGGAAATACAAAAAAAAAATTTGTATACATTTTGTATTTTGTTCGAAGAACAGGAAAAACCGGAAAAAATCGGAATTTGAATTTAATTTTTAATATTCATTCATGTTATGAACAGCATATAAGAACGATTTTTATCTCGTCTATCGCCTCGACATAATATTTGTGGTGAACAACAGCTTTTATATATGTATACAATGTAGAATGAATACTATTGATTATTTTTCCAATATATATTCTGGAAATAGAAAATTCTATTTTTATAAATTTTTGTTGTTATTTTACTTCTTCGTATTTTCGATTTTGTCAGCAAATTTAGTTTACAAATTTTTTAAATATAGACCAAAATCGTCGTACGAGTTATACACAAATGTCACCGTGTATAAAAAATGTAACCGTGCCCATAAACAGGAAACATAATGCATTTTCAGCATAATTTATTTTTATAATTTTTCATTTTGTTTGGGGCTTGGATTAGCATAACAATCATAATAATAATCAGTTTCTAAAGGCCATTACTGGCTCCCTACTGAGTCAGCAATCCGGCTCAACGGTTTCGATCCTGGGCTTGGTTTTCATACTGTCTTAGACAACCTGATGAGCTAAATCGTTCTCTACACCGTGGAGCCATCGTCGCTTGCAACGACCTCTACGCCTATTCCATATGGAGGCTCTCTTTTCAGAGATCGATGCACAATTCGTTCCAAATCAGCACGCAGAGCGTAACCGAGCCAGCGTACTCGCTGGGATCTTACTTCGCGTACAATGTCGGGGATCTTCATCAGATCTCTGATCTCGAATATTTCGATTCAGACGAAATCCTCCTTGATAGTCACCAACCAGGCCCTTTGCTAGAGGGGTGATTCTATCCAATATAATGTAGGACAGAAACTTGTATGCTGTGCAAAGAAGAGCTATACCGCGATAATTCACACACTTCAAGCGATCTCAAGGTCGAAAAGACAGTTCCACAAAGTATCCCCTCCGAATATCAAGAGCTCCGAATTAATACAGTCCACCGCAGGTGAGATGTTTCAATTAACACGTGATCAATATGGCTGCGGCAAATTTTGCGAGGATGTGCCCATGTTTCCAAATGTATCTGTTCGTGAGAAGAAAATGTGCTTGCTACTCTAAGATAGTGAGCAATTGCAAAGTACATCATTCTCTCACCATTATCGGTCGTAGTTTCGTGTCGGGAGTACGGATCTATATTTTCATACAAGTCAGCTTGATTTCTGCCAGCTCTATCTAGCATTAAAATCCCATTAAATCGTCCAAGTCATTGTATAATGAGTCTTTTTCCTGGGGCTGGCTTACTTCGGTGGGTGCATGTACACAAATTATAGCCAGGTTGGCTAACTTCATGCGTTGGCAAAGCTTACAAAATCGGTTATTGACTGTTTGGAAATCCAAAACAGCCTTCTTTACGTTGAATTTGCATAATTGTTTCTTTACAAACTGTTCGAAATGTTCGAATTAGCAGCCAATGGGCAGAGATGGGCGGGGTAGATACGCCATGTAATTTACGCGATTGTCGACACGTTGAATATTACGTAGATTACTTAGCAATATTTTTTATCAACGTCGACAGTTAAGATATTTTTGCAACTTATGATATTTTTGCATGCTATTATGCTATTTAAATTTAGGAGGATGTGAAACTGTTAGTTACTAACGATTCAGATAAGCCGTATCCCAAGTTCCCACCAATTTGTAATAATAACACCATAATGACATATATACCATGATGTCATTGGTTCTAATTATCCGAAAATTAGGGGATTAGAAGGGCAACAATTCGGAAAGTCATTCAAATCGAAATACATGATCATATTTTGATGTCCTAAACCTCTCAATCTCGTGTTTTTCAAAATTGAAATATTTTTCGGTTAGCTTCGACCCGGATATTGGAATATTCGACATTATAATGTTAACTTCCTAGGATTTTCCCAATAAATTTTGGAAATTTATTTAATTGACATACATGAGTTGTAGAAAATTCACGTAATTGGTTAAATTATAAGATTTATGGGTTTATCCGAAAAAATTTCTCACTTGCACATGTAAACATATTTAGGATTTAGGACAAACTTTGTGATGTTGGCCCTAAAAAAATCCCCATTTTTATCACATTTAGACAAAATTCAAGTGTATCAATTTAACTGGTTTAGTTTTCATTTTAACTTCCCTAGTTGACATTAATGTCAGAATTTTAAAATAAACTCAAACTTTGTGAACATTTAAATGTGATTCTAAATTTCTAGAGATAGATTATGAAAGTATGTTAATTAAAATGCATCGAAAGGGATTATAAAACTGACGCCATCCCCATCGTATTAAACCTAAGGGAATCGGGTATGGCGTTACTTGATCTAGACATTTTGCTGACAATGCAGTCAACCAAATATTAATGTTGAATTTTGAAACTATGCGTGCTGAATATGGCGTGTCTTCGATAATTCGGTTTGCGCACCTTTGATAAATTCTAAACGCCAGTGGTTTTAATAAAGTCCACATTTAGAGGCATAACACAGCACTGTTATGTTAATTTACACTAATAACTGGAGCCACCACCACTGTAACGTTGTCTACGTTGGCTACGAGTTGTCGACACGTCAACGTAGAAAATAATAGATGACGATTTTGTATTGTAAATTCAAAGGACATTACAGAATTCTTTGTCCTAAATTGTTTCTTACCAAACTGTTTGAATTAGAGGCAAAAATTCCAAAATCGTTATAAACGCATCACATTCCTCAAATATATTGTATATACAATTCAAAATCTTCCGGAATGCTTAAAATCGAATTAAACAAAATTTTATATTCGCTATCAAGAATCAGCATAAAAATTAGTGCATAATTAAGCTAATATCCGGCGGATACGTCTAATTTACTATCCAAAAAAAAAATTATATTTTTTTTTTAGAAAATCTTAAAGTTTATATTAAATGTGCCTGCGCGCGACTTTAAAACATGATCGTTTCGATTTCGCGCCAAAACAAAGAAAATCAAAAATTGAATTCTAATAAAAATCGATTAAACCACCTACACAACACACACAGTTTGTATATATGCGTGAAGTTTTATTATTTTATTTTTATCTAAAATATATAAATTTAATGGTAAAATGAAAACATGTCGATTATACGTAATTTTATTTAATTAAATAAGTTGTATTGTTAAATGTAAATGAAAATTGATCTCGACTTACCTCATCCCATTTAATAAATTTTTCACCATCCTGTAATTGTTTCGGCACATCATTCACGCCAAAATGTACATAGCCGCACGAATTTGCCGACGATATCGACGATGTATTGCGTGGGCTCTGCTGCAACTGTTGCTGGTGCTGTTGCAGATTGCCCGTGGTCATGCCAGATTGTGACAACGTTTTTTGAACTGGTGAATTATTTTGACGGATAACCACCATATTGTTTTCGGTCGACGATGCATTATTCGAATTTGCGGTTAATGATGCCATTTTAAAAAAATTAATTACGATTTTTTTTTTTGGACGTTGCGGCTGTTGTTTGATTGAAAATACTTTAAACTTTTAAATTAAATCGAAATTTGTTGTTTTTTTTAAATTTAATTAGATGGGCAAAAACGGCGCGCAGCAGCAAAATTACAATTTTATTTTATGACATTTTATTACCACGAGTTTTGAAAATATATTTTTCCAAAATAAACAAACAAAACGATAAAACAAATTTTGTATAAATAAATCAAATAAAATAAAAATAAAAATAAAAAAAAGCGCGCGCGCTAGACGAAATTCTTTTTTTTTTAATTTGCGTATAAATTAATCAAAATCAAAAAATTAAATTAAATTAAAATGAAATTTTTTCCCACTTTGTCGTTTACATATTTAAATCGCCGCAAAAAATTTAAGAATTTTTTTTTTTTGTTTTTGTTTTTTGTTTAATTTAGGCTGCACTGTTGATCTGTATAGCACGACATTAATTTTTTGTGTAACCCTCCGCCCCAATTTCGTTTAGGCAAATTTTATCTGTGCGTGTGTGTGTGTGTGTGGTATATATGTTGAATGTCACATATATAAATGCTAAATAGTCTGTTGATGATGTTATAATCTGAAAAGGATAATAGAAAAAAAAAATTGAAAATTTAGGAAAATTAATTTTCTGGTTAATGTTGTATTTTAATGATATATGTACAAAACATTTTGGTCTTGGAATAGAATAATATATTTAATTTTTTTTAATTATAATGGACATACAGTCAATGTGGCCCAAAACTACACATAAATACTTTATAAAATTTACGTTTGGTTTCACCCCCCACCTTCAAAACAGTAGTATCAAAAAACTGTGTTTTTTTTTTTGGTATCTGGCAATGTACCCAAATATCGCAGGATATCACAGCTGAAATCTGAACAGAAGGTACAAAAATTACTGGTAGCTGAATACATCATCTAAAGAAGTTTAATACTATTCTTAGCACAGGAATTCAATATTGTTGGAGAAGACAGAAGGGCTCTGTCGTTCTGTCAAACAATTTGTCACTCTTAAAAGAAATGTCCTTGTCCACCCTCTTTTTAAATATTGTGACAAATACATTTTAAACAAAATTGTGTAATACTTTTTAAAAATATGTTTCCGAAATCATTAAAAGAAGTACAGATCGAAAATATATTGAAATTTTAAATAAATTCCAGCAACTTTCAGAAGACTACGAAATATAAGAGTTAACCATTGATTATTACTAATAAACAAAACCGGAATTTTTGTATCTCCTTTTGTTATTGAGATATTGAGTGGTTATTCACCAAAACCTAAAAAAAATTGGACTTATTGCGTGTGCCAATTGGTTATAAAGTTAAATATTTTAACTGAGGTAAACAAAAAAATAACCTCACTTTTTAACTGTTTTGCTGTGCCAATTGGAAACAGTTAAAATTTGTGACTTGTTGTGAAGTTGTAATCTTATAAACATTAAAATGACTTGTGCAAATTATACAAAAATTTAATTGAGGTTCTGTCAAAGTATTTATAATATATATTGTTACGATTGTGGCGATACCTCTATTTGAGTAGAGACACTATCGTAAATGTAAACTATTCAAGAATAGTCTAGACACTCTCAAACATTGTGGAATATTCTAGAAAGCTAGAATATTTGATATAAAGACGAGATAAAATTTTAGGAGTAAGTTAGTTGTGTTTTAGCCGTAATAGTGCTAGAGTGGTAATAAAAAGGAACAAGTGAAAGTTAAGTGTTTATAGAGTGAAACACAGTGTTATTAAAGTGTAATAAAGTAATTATTGTGAAGTTAAATAAATGAATTAATTAAATTTGTGTTTAGTGTTATTTATTGGGAAATAAATAAATTTAGTGTTATCTAGAATTTACATCGTTTGCTTTATTCATAATTCAGTGATCGAACCTTGTTTGACAAGGCAAAAACGTAACAATTGGTGACAGTGGTGGGATTGTGAATTAAAAGATGATTCTAGACGTGTTAAAGATTTCCTATTTAAAGGAGGGGTTAGAGCGGCTTGAAGCAACGATTACTTCAAGCATTGGCGATGGATGGTATTGATCCGGCTAGTTACAATTTTGACGAATAAATATTTTCCGACCACATATGAAGGGGACGAAGAGCATGGAGAAAATAAGGAGGCGGTACTGGAGATTGTACCGGTATCATCTGCAAATTTCGATATGGCGTAATTAATGGCAGCTATGATGGAAATGAAACCAGGTATGAAAAAAGCAATAAAAAAGTCACAATAAAATGCTGGGCTTGTGACAAGATGGGTCATATGTTGGGAGACTGTAGAGAAGTAAAATGGAGTTATACAAGATCACGATCTCCTATGCAGCGAGGATCAAGTAGAGAGCGAATGTTGACCAATGTAATGGTCAGGAATGAAAGGAGTCGTTAAACTACAACAAGTCAGGTTAATGTGGCAGAAGCTGACTCCCACAACCAATTGCCCCATAACCTAGGTGACAGCTTAACAATTAAAGGAAGTATTGACTGTGCTCATTATGAATTACGAAGCTTCCTCGGATTGTGCACTTATTATAGGCGATTCATGCCAGATTTTGCCAACTTGGCAAACAGCTTACATGATTTGACCCGGAAGAACAGAGCATTTGAAAAGAATGAGGAGCAAGAGGGGTCATTCAATGAATTGAGAAGACGATAATGTACAGCACCAAAATTGACATGTTTATATCAGGTGTTAAGTTCATTCTTGACATCGACGCAAGTAATTATGGTATTGGAGGAGGGTTGTCACAAGAAATTGAGGGCCGAGAAAGAGTGATAGATTATTACTCAAAAGTGTCATCGAAACCAGAACGTAACTATTGTGTGACACGTCAAGAATTATTGGCTATAGTGGAATGTGTGAAACATTTTCATAAGTACCTCTATGGCCAAGAATTTCAAATACGGACGGACCATGGAGCATGACGTTGGCTGCTGCAGTTCAAGATTCCAAACTATAACTTCCAATTCCAAACCAAACTGTAACTTTGCATACCTATAGCGCATTTGACAATCAGGAATATGTGTGTAGTCTATTCTTGGACTTGGACACAAAGCATTTGATTGTTATGGTTTCAGGGGCGTATCGTATAAACTTCTGGCTAATTACCATCAAAACCGCCCTCAATTTGTGGTAATGAATGGTATCGCATTTAGTATTTTAACCATCACTGGTTTAGCCTAATTACCGCTGGTTTGTCAAATCAGAATGACTCCAATGATTGTTCGCAGGCGTTAACTAATATGAAACATGATTTTCACATACTCTTGGAGTACATACTCAAATCGAAAATCTTGTCAAATTGAATTTATATTCTAAAATGTTTAACAAGTTATTTGATTATTAGTTTCATCACCAAAAAAAGATAATAATTCAAAATCTCCAACAGACGGTGAATAGAAATCGTACGCAGTAATCTGCTACGACCTTCAAAATGTACTTGCCCTTCCTAGAGAAAACATATCGAGCTTCTGTTATAGAAGAAAATTCAATGCATATAACCTAACTGTTCATTGCAGCAAAAAACAAACCATACCTATACTATGCCCTTTGGAACGAGGCACTAAACGGGAGCTCCAAATCAGTTAATGACATCGCATTAGCACTAATAACAATTTTAGAGTGTGTTTTAGAGGATAATCCTGCTATAACAAAGTTGATACTGTGGTCCGATTCGTGTGTCCCACAGAATAAAAGCCACCTCACAACTTTTAAACTTTGGAAATTTTTGAAAAAATATCACCGCTTAGGGGAATTGATAGGAATTCAAAAAATTGGAGATCTTTAGGCCAGTTACTTTAGATTATTAAAAGTGTATTAATTTAATCCAGTTAAAATCGACTAACTTTCATAACTATAAAATGGCTTCTGGAACGATGAACTTTCCACCAACCAATTTGCTCAAAATATGTTTTCGTAATGCATTAGTTGGAGAGTTATCATCGATAAAGTTAATATCTTTAAAATTGGAACTACCAAAAAATGTAAATCTCACTTCCAATGTAATTTTCTAGTTTTCAGTTTAGTGTAAGTGATGTTTTTTTAGTGAAAAACAATTCGACGGAATGGAGATACCTCAATTTTACATGAACATAATTTGGCTTTGTTTTTCCAATTTCCGAAACTTGAAAAGTTGAAAACTGTCGCTTAAACCAAGATAGTCCTGGTATGACGATATAGTAAAACTTTAAAATTTAAAAATATACAAAATTCTAAAATTGCATCAACTTTTTAAAATATGTCTAAATTGGAAAAATTAAATCGAGTAATACGAGTATCTTTGTTACTAAATTTTACATAAATTATTCTAAAAATTCAAAATTTGAAGTACTAGAATCTACAAATGTATAGGTCGTAGATATATTAAAAATTGCTCAAGAAGATCAGCTCGATTTTCTCGAAAATTCCACATTTAAGAGGAAAAAACTTTTAATGAAAGTTGTAGGTGAAAATTTGTTGGTGACCTTGGATGACCTTAATTTTTTAGCAAATGTTAATTTTTTTTTTAATTGGCAATAGAAATTTTTGAGAAAGTTCGTTTAATCGTTTGTTGAGGTACTACACACTATAGACAATTTTAAAACAGAAATTTGATAGAACTCATCTGTGAATTCAATTTTAAATTTCAAGTTTAATCCAATTTCGTTTCAAATACAATTGTTACACTTTTAAAAATAAAACCATAAACTGTTTGTATACTCGTACATATTGAATCAAACTATAATCAAACTACATTCAAACTAAGCGAATTACTATTTCATCGTTAATTTCATTCAAACTTTATTAGATGTGTACTCAAATTGTACATAAAATTATGGTAAGCATTACTCAAGATTCCTTTCAAATATAAATAAAAATTAACAACAAAATTCAATTTTATAAGTTTTAATTAGAATCGTGTAAAAATCAATATCATCAAAATAAGGTGAAATGCAACCAAAATATCACACAGTATTTAAGCTTCTACGTTAAAAGATTGGGGGTGTAAAGCTTTCTTCTTCTTTTTTTCATTGTAGACAAATTCGAACAATCATTTTAAATTTCTCAAGCTTATATAAATCATCGTGTATTTTCAATAGGTATTCCTCGTACATACATATATAGCATTTTTTATACAAATAAATTGGTTTTGTGTACTAAAAAGCTATGTTCATATCACTATTATAAAATCTACCCTAAATTCAACATTTTATATTTATTTATGTACGTATATACATTTATATCGATTCGAGACAATTTCAATATATAGGGATATAGAATTTTAATTTATTTACTTTTATATTGTTCATAATACTTTATATAACTATAGATCCATATATACGTACATACATACCTACACAAGTTTAATTTCGTCTGGGTATACACAAATAATTTTATATAAAAAAAATTGAATCCTATGCACAGATTAGGCGAAACTAAAAATTAGAATTTCAAGATAAATTGGATGTCATAATTATAAATAATCTGATAACGCGTATTCTGCTCTACATCACGTAACTTCCGTTGAATGCAAAACAACACTGTATACTAATATATGTTTACATAACTCTATAGTTAGCGCATAAATTTATTTATTTTCAATTTGCCAAAATGAATCGGAAGAACTCAAGTCAGGAAATGGGATTTTGATGGTTACCATAAATATATTAACTGCGTGTATATAGCAATAGGGTTCTGAATTTGTATCTAAAAAATAACTGACCTCATACACATATATGTATGTACTTTTATAAACCGCAACTAAACTCCGGATATTATATTTTTGTATATTAAGATATGAAATTCTGGTCATGCGGGCATACATATTATAAACTCGTCGACTATATAGTCTCTCGGTATAATTTATACATAAAAAAAAAAACTAATATTTTATTAATTAATTCAACAAAAATAAAAGTAATGAAAATAAACAATCCCAAAAATAAAAATAAAAAATCTGATTCGCGATTTGGAAAATATTTAAGTTATTTTGATTACACGCACAAAAAACAAGAACATTGAAATGAAAATATAAATTCCATTGCGATGATACACTGTGCACAGAAGAGTATGATAGCAACTCTATATAGTAATGTGTACAGCGCGCATAGACCACTTGAGATTATCAGTGTTTCTGTGTTATTTTTAAAATTTGATCAGTTTTAATTAATTTAATTAACTTTTATTAATTCGTGATGAAACTGTACTGTGTATAATGTGAACAAACGCGCAGACATGCGGAATCCATTCGAGGAATTGAAATGTATCTAAATTACGTAAACGGCCCTAATTGCGCAACCCTAGAATTATATCACAACGTGAAAATATGATGGTGTTTTAGAATACTGTATTAGTTTGAACCAGAGGAAGAAGGACAAATACGCCTTAACACGTCAAAAAAAAATTATAAGAGAAAATTTGAGACCTAATTCTGCCAAAAGCAGGACCAAGTTTAGATCATGTAATAGCACCACCAGGATTGTAAACTGGTCCTATATAACCATATAATTTTCAAGTCAATTTCAACCTAAGCGACAAAGTACTTCACGCACAAAATAGTTTACTAATAAATGTTCATTTTGTCAACTTTACGTTACGACTCGATCCATCTCTTTAGTATTATCCATTTTAGCGCCAAGAAAAACCACCCATTTTTGGCGCCTATGTGTTAATGTGAAAATCTCGTTATAACGAATTTTTCATTTTCAAATTGAATTGAGGAAAGTCTTGTTTACTACGTTTATCAATTATAAAGAAGAAATCCTCCAGTTTTAACGGTCCAATAGAAAAACAGAACAGAGCAAAACGACGTTTATAAGATTTTTATTGTTGGCTTTATTATTTTACAGTAGAGATGGAAATCGTTCTTAGAATTTAATGTCCTTAGGTAGAAATTGAAAACCATGAAAACCCTATCCGGAACCAGTAATTAGTTAGTCCGGAGTAAAAAATCATGTGAGTTTTAGAAGGAAAATCGAAGGGTTTTATTTGCCACGTGAAGATAAAGTATAGTATAGTTTTTTTTTTTTTTTTTTTTTTATTTATTTATATTACGACTGAGTCTTGTAATTTAGTAATTTACATTGCATAATACAGTATTTTGAATAGTCGGCGTAATCAAGTGATTATCCCCAGTTTAGTGTAACTCCTCCCTCAAATTTTTCGCCACAGTAAGTCTACTGACCTCCTGGTCGCGATAAGTCCAGTGGTTTGGTTCTTTGCAGTCTTCTTGTTGGAGATGTAGTCAGCATACAGCGTATGTCCAGATTTTGATGCTGGTGCAGACGTTGTAGGTGTTTTGTTGCATGATGCTTAATTTCATCCGCGACAAGCTCAATCTTGAGATCTCGATGGAGGTTGTCGTTTCGAATGTACCACGGTGCATTAACAATACATCGTAGGATCTTATTTTGAACTGTTTGTATGATTTTAATATTTGTCTTCTTGGCACAGCCCCAGAGTTGGCTACTATATGTCCATACAGGCTTCAGAACAGCAGTTTGTTATGGATCGCTAGTTCAGATTGTCTCCCTAGGAGCCAATGCATTTTTCTAAATTTTATGTTTAGTTCTTCTCTTTTCTTTTCTATGTGTTGCTTCCATCTAAGCTTAGCATCTAAAGTCATACCAAGATATTTGGCAGTGTTTGCATGGGGTACTACTATTGAGTTTATCATTATTGGTATATGGTTAACTTTTTGATTTGTAAAGTTCACTTGGATTGATTTTGCTTCATTTAATTTAATTCGCCATTTCTTTGTCCAATTACATATCAGGTTAGTAGCCCTCTGTAATTTACTAGTGGAGTCATTGATGTTCTTTGCTGTTGCAAGTATTGCCGTGTCATCGGTAAAAGTCACCATTGTCTGTTCTGTAATTGGTATATCCCTAGTATATAGGAGATATAGGATTGGCCCAAGAACACTCCCTTGTGGTACTCCGGCTGTTATTCTTTTTAGTTGGGAGTACTCATTCTCATACTTTACTCGGAAGTGCCTCTCTGATATGTATGATTTTAAAATTTGAAAAAATTGCTCCGGAAGATCTCGATGAAGTTTGAATTCTAGCCCCTGGTGCCATACTTTGTCAAATGCTTGCGCTACATCAAGGAATATAGTTGAGCATATTTGTTTGCTTTCTAGTGATTTCTCGATTACATCAGTAATTCGATGTACTTGTTCGATCGAAGAATGTTTTTCCCTAAATCCAAACTGATGTGAAGGGATAAGATTCCTTTCTTCGATAATTGGTTTTAGTCTTTTAAGAAGAACTTTTTCAAATAATTTCGATAATGTTGGTAGCAGAGAAATTGGCCTATATGAAGCTTTATCATGCGGAGGTTTGTTCGGTTTAAGTATCATAATTACTTCTGCAACTTTCCATTGCCTTGGTATATATCTTAGTCGAAATGCTGCATTAATTATATGCACTAGTTTCCTCAACGCTTTCTCCGGTAACAGTTTTATTATCTGACCCGTTATATGATCATATCCTGGAGCCTTATACGCATTCAGATTACTCTTGATTTCCCATTTTAGTTCTTTCAATGTTACAGGTGTAATATTTACTTTATCCTGTTTATTTATTGGTGTAATATTTTCCTCTTCCGTTTGTTTTGGATAAGGTTGGAATGTTTCTTCAAGGTGATTTGCAAACAAATCTGCTTTTTGTTTAGCATTTCGAGCCCAATTTTCATTATTTTTAATTGGAGGAATCTGAAGTTTAGGTCTTTTAATATTCTTAGTTGCTTTCCATAATGAATAATCAGTATCTTTTTGCCCAGTTACAGTGCTGAGGTATTTATTAACTGATTGATTTTTAATGTCTTTTATAAGGTATTTTAATTTATTACACAAATAGTTAAATACTCTTTTATTTTCAGGATTTCGAGGTTTTTGCCAATTCTTCCGTGCTTTTCTTTTATTTTTAAGAAGTTCTCTCACTTCCTCTGGATAGCTAGCATGCGCTTCATTTCCTGCCTATTATTTGGAGTTCCCACGCAGCATATTGGATATTATGGATGAGCTTATCTAATTCGTCTTCTATTTGGACTGGTCCCTGAATTGGGTTCTGCAGACTAATTCTTTCTGTTAACTGTGTTTGGAAGAGATCCCAATTGGTTTTGAAGCTCGTTAATTTCGGGTTGCTCTCTTTCAAAATAATTGTTTGGCTAAGTATCATAATAACTGGTGAATGATCTGATGATAGACTTTCACTGTTCTCTATATGGATATAATTATTTGAAATCCCTTTTGTAATAAAGAAGTCTATAAGGTCTGGAATCTTACTGGTATCCGTAGGCCAATAGGTTGGTGTACCGCCTGAGTGAAACTCGCATTTTAGTTGTTTGCCTGCTGCGAACAGTTCTTTTCCTTTAGCGGTCGTTAACCGAGATCCCCAATATGTATTTTTTGCATTATAGTCATCTCCAACTAAAAAGACACTTCCTAGCGTTTTCAGAAGATTAGTATAATCTACTTGTTTGAGATTGTATCTTGGAGGGCAATATATTGCTGAGATACTGCATGTTTTAATATTGCTTAATTGTATTTTGATTGTTGTGACTGGCATGGAAAGGTTCTCAACTTTTGGTTCTTCGTTATGTTTTATATACTCTTTTATGAGGATAGCTGATCCACCTCTGGCTTTGTTCTCAGGATGTAGTGCATAGTAGCAATTATATCCTTTTATTTTACAGAATGAAGTTTTGGTGAAATGGGTTTCTGATATAAGACATATATCTATATTATGCATGTTTAAAAATATATCTAGTTCTTGAATGTGTTGCAATAGCCCATTTGCATTCCAGGTTACAATTCGTAATGTTTTATTCATTTCTTTTGTTTATAATTCGATTTTAAATAATTTATATTTTGATACACTTGACCAAGGTTTTCTGCTACTCTTTTATTAAAACTAGTTTGTGATTTCATTTCTTCTAGTGTTTTCTGCAGACTCATTTCCTGCGAAATAAGTCTTTTGTTAAGGTTCTCTAGATATCTTAGTATGTCCTGTAGAACGAGATCCACTTTTAACTGTTTCTCCTCTGTTTGCTGAACTACTTGTGCATAAGTAACGTTTTCGTTTACTCTCTGGCTTTGTATGTTATGATTAGCAGTTGAGGATTTAGGCTCCGTGGTTCTTTTTATAGTTTGTACATTTATTGATGTACTTGGTTTGCGTGATTTATCTCTCATTTTTTGAGGTTCTACTGCAACTTCACACCCTCTGTAGTTGGCTGGATGCTGGCCATTACAGTTGATACACTTCGGTGTTGTATCTCGGGGGACTGTGCAGTCATTTCATGCGTGTTTTCCTGCACATTTAACACATCTTGCTTCACGGTGGCAGTACTTTTGTGTATGATTATAATCTTGGCACTTTTTACATTGTGGTATTAGTCAAGTGACCTTTCTCGGTGTTTCTATTTTAACTCTAAGGTTGAGGATAGCCTTAATATTATAAATATTTTCGATTTTTTCTTGGTTGTCGAAGGTTAGCATAAAAAGTGGGAGACCTCTTCTCATGATTTCAACATTTCCGTCCCTGTTTTCTCTTCTCTCTTTTCTGATGATGTTGACTGCATCGATTATTTTCAGGCCTTTGTTTTGCAGGTCCTCAATAATTTCATCTTTTGAGCAAGTTGGATGGAGACCTCTTGCCATTACTTTAATTGATCGATCATTTTTGTCCTCGTAGGTATACCACTGGTGACCATCGTATAGTATAGTAATTATTAGAAAAATGGGATAGGTGTCAAATTGAACTTATCATGTTGCCTTATAGGTAAGTTACTTCAAAAATTAATTACACAAAAATGGTAAATACAATGATAAACAATTTAGCTTAAGAAAAAATAGGTCGAAAGAGGATGCAATGGTTAAAATGTTCAGCATTGTAAAAGAGTCAGATGAAAACCCAACCTGGGAGCGCGTTCAAAGAAAGAAAATAAAATCAGTTGTCCTGCAAATCTGTACAAAATCATAAACTATTTCTTTGAACAACCATTGAAGTTACAACCGTTGATGCGGACACAAGGTAATGCTTTTTGCTGGAAATCCAAGAAAAAGTATGGCAATAGAGAGAATGGCAGGCCGGTGCAAAATAGTGACAAGATGGAGTTATCCTCTGTCAACAGTTATGATGATAAATGGGATCAATTAACGTTAGAAGATCAGCACTGGTCTGCTCAAATGGTCAAAAACTGTTCAGTGGCTTGGAATGAACTTTGATGAGGGGGCTCTTCGCAGACATGAATCCACAAGCAAGGTACTATTTCTACTAAATATGAAGGCCTTGTATTCTCCCCCACAACACTGGGATAGTTTTTTTTATTCAAAATGTTCAGTTCAATTGGCTTCTTCTTTTATTAAAAAATTTGTCATTTTTTGAAAATATCCTATCTGACAGCACTGAAGTAGTAACTACAGCAAGTTGTGTTTTTGTTAATTTTGCTAGTCTTGCGTAAGTTAGCTCTCTCGATTTCGATCATTTTACAGTATCTTACTTCCTATTGATAGTAGGTTCTTCGCTGTATTGACGCAATTCGATTATAGCTGAAGATTGGGGCGTGGCCAAAACCGTTTGATTTCGGCTGTCAAAATCATCCCAAATTAAATGTTTGGTTTCGGTATTGCTTGTCACCGGATCAATAATTTATGAGCCCGTTTTACTTCTTTCCTTTATTATACGCTACTTTATTGGAAAACGTACGTTTTTTAAATTCGGGCCCTGACGTGGCCTTACTAACTTTCGTTAAGCTATCTAATAATGTAATCATTTTTGGCACAATTACATGTTGGTCAGCACTTAACTCAACAGTAGTGAGCTCAAATGGTTCGAGTAAGGAACACAGTTCCCTTAAAACAATCCATTCTTTTGAAGTTAGTCTATCAATTTTGCTATCCATGACGCCCAATGAAGCATTTATGCATTCTTTTAGATGCCCCATTCGTTGGAACATGTAGAATGTCGAATTCCACATGATTACAGTGTCAATTTTTAATTTATGAATCGGTTTGTTCATTTGTGGCAGTAATTTGAAAATGTTATAACTTGTGTAAAACATGGTAAATCGTGCATATTACTCAGTTTGCATGCTGCAACAATATTTGAACCATTGTCTGATACAATTGTATGTACTTTGTTTTGTACATTGCATTGTTGCAGCACGTTGCCTATTTTAGTTTTATTATTATCGGCTGTGTGCCGTTCCGAAAATGTAAAACAGCCCAGCAATTCGGATTTTTGAACCCAATGGCAATGGATGAAATGAGCAGTGGCATATACGATTCGATCGTACAACTGGTCTACATATCGGTCCAAATTGTGATATGTTGAGCAATGTTAAAAATGTTTTGATTCTTTTCAATTAAACTGTCATTTAGTGCAGACAGGTGGTGTCTGCTTAGCGTGGTTTGACTGGGTAATTTATAAGCGGGATCAAATACAGGCAAGAGTTCTCAAACCCCCGCTATCTTTCATTATGGAAAAAGGCTGCATATCTCTAATTATCATTTGTAGCACCATTTAGACGTTTTTGACGACCAATTGATAGGGGCCGCATAATAAGTTGATTAAGGTCAGTTTGTTTCATAAATTTTGGTGGATTTGTCACTTTCACAACAGGCGCTATATTAGAATTATTATTAGATTCTGCTGTATTTTTAATAGTCGAGCTTGGTGCAGCAGATGTGCCTGGTACTAAAGATTTTTCTGCTATGCTAGTTATAGGATAAGCATTTGTTTCTACAGCACACGATTTTTTTGCCGGTTGGTCTCAAATTATTGGCCATTTTATATAGAAAGGTTCTCCTTTCTCAACCAAATATTTTTTGTGTATGTATTGTAATTTCTATAAAGTATAAATTTAAAGTAACGAATTCATTATGTTGTGAGTAATCGTTACTTTTGGGTAGTTAAAGTAACAGTATTAAATACCGAATAGTTACTACCCGAACATCCCTCATAGTAATTATTTACCTAATTTTGTAGAAATATTAGAGCAAAAGTTACCTTTAAGCGCTTAGTTCGTTCAAATGCTAACAGGACATGGAATAATACCATCCTATATTCACTGACTGAATCTAGTAGACTCCATTACCTGTGAATGTGGACAGGATACAATAGATCATATCCTCTATGACTGTGATCTAGCTCAAGAAGCTGGAGATCAACTAAGCGTTGGCATAAGAAATCAGTGGCCAGCGAGTAATCTTGCTTTGATGATGCCAAACAACCACAAGCATTCTAAAGAATTAAGTTTAATTGGAACGAAAGTTATAAATGTTATAGTGCAAAAGTCTAGCGGCACAGACATGCTATGAACCTACCAACTTAGTGCCGTCGTATCGGTTTTGCACTTTGTTAACAGAAAATCCCATTTTAGGCTTTTTTTCAAAAGTCTTTTAAAAGTCTCGTTGGCTGAATTGATACCGCACCAAGCGATAGGTATAAAACGATTGGTCTAAGGAAAAATTTTTTTTAATTGTATGTCCGTACGAATGTCTGTATATTATGTAATTCAATAACAAATAAGTCTAAAATTATGAAATTTTGTATTTAAGTGTTATATTATGGGAAGATCAACCATCTGCTGTTTTGGATATGACCAGACTAAAGGGTCGACGGGTTCCCAGAGAGTATATATAAGGTCCCAAGTCTGAACTTAATATTTGTATATTTATTTAATAGAAGACAAAAAATAATAGGTTGCCATCTATTGAATAATAGATTAACTAAATAAATGGCGTTTAATAAATTTTTATTGTAATTCATTCAGGTGACATTATACAAACACTATATTTTTTAACTAAATAAATTGTCTGTAAAATAACTTCAGTTATATATCAATTTAAAAAAATTTTTATTCCCATTGTTCGAAAAGCTCCCAAATCTGTCACCTTTATTATTACACGAAACAAGGCTATAAACATTTTTATCGATTTTTTTATTTATTTGAAATTAAGTTATTGTGTCGTTGATTGTTCTGTAATACATATATACATATACGTATAGTTTTAATTTGGAAACAACAAACTGATATTTTCATGTAAAGGTTGACTTTGACAAAGGACAGTCAGCCGTATATAGAATAGATTTTAGATAAAAATATCGTATATTATTATTGTATATGACCAACACTCAATATTTAGAACACAAATAATTGTTGAACAAAAAATGTTCACTCCAAATATTTTTATTTTTGCTAGGGAACACAAAAGAGCAAAAGGTACACCGAAATTTACATACTCGTACATCATACGCGCTGTTGGACAAAATATTTATTGATTTAACCGTGTGTGCCATACACGGTATCGATATTTACACATCAAATTGTTTTCAGTTGTACCGACATATTATTATGTACTAAATGTTGTTATGTATTATATACACATATATAGCAACATACAATATACGCCGATTAAAACAATTTTCTATGTTTACATTGGGGAAAATCGATACACCGTGTGGTACATACATACATACATACATACATATATGTATGATAGGTGGGAAATGAAAAGAAAATTATAACACGGCGGAGTGTTGTATATATATAGGTATGTATATAGAAAGAGAGAAAATTGGCTGCGACAAATTTTTGGGGTCAATTGATTTGAAATGTTTGTATTTTTCTGTAAATTTGACAAATTTCCGTCTTATTCGGCGTATTCGGGGGGGTTGAAATAATATACAAGAGTAAACAATATATATGAGTTGATTGATGTTCGAAAAATAATAGTTTTTCATTTTTTATTTCGAGTACATTTATATTGTACGTAAATGTGGGAGAACATTTAAAGATGGGTAGCATATGACGGTGATGATGATGATTCATGTATATATGTGTCTTTAAATTTAACGATGCCGAAATCTCGTCAAAAATTTGCGGTGATGGTTATGTTGGGTAGATGGGGCCAGGAGATTTGTATTTTTTATGTCGTATACGCACTCATATATGTATGTATGTATATATAGTAAATTAAACGCGATTTTCTAAATTTAGACGTGGAACATGACAAGTTTATTTTTATGGTAGGTTGGTTTTATGTATTTTTTCGGGGTAATTAATTCGGGTATGTAATATACATATGTCGAACCTAATGAGGCTGAGTCGTTATATGTTTTTACTGGTGTATTTTACATATTTAAACAAATATGTAGAATTCGTTAATAAAGGCGGGAAATGTATTTGTCATAATAAAATGCGGGGTTTTCAAGAGAATTTGCAGGTCTGAATGTATGTAAAATTGCAGAATTTCAAAAAAACGAAATAGATGTGCTTCGGTAACACCGTTTTCAAGGAGTCTAGTAGCTGTTCAATGGGTATTTCAAAAATTATACCTATGAATGAGGTGAAGTTGAACATTTTCCCATTTCCAATGGCACTGCCAAATAACCTGGTTTACCGCAGATGCTCCTAAAGGATCTGGTTTAAAATCATCACATAGTATATCAGGCTTCCGAATTCTACCTAATTGACATTAAATTGCAAGGACCAAACCTACAAATTTTACATTTGGTTGGGCTCAGACTGATTATAAACGTGTAGGTTTTGATGTAGAAATAGAAAACTATTGAATTGTTGATTTTGTTCTAAGACATTTGAAAATAAAAATTTATATTTCTGAATTTGACAAATCCAAATGATCAAATTTTGAAATAAAATTTTTAATTTAGTATAAAGCACTTGTATTCAAAATTCTGGATCATAATCAAACTTAGACCACATCTAGCTTTATTCACAATTAAGTCTCGTTAATTTTGTGATATGCTGAGGTATGTCAAGAAATCAAAATTTTGGTTTGGTTTGGTATTCATAGGTCATGATTATAATACTATCTGATGGAAGTGCCAAATGGAGAGCCGGTATGAGTACAAAAGAAGATAAAAGCATATCTGGAGAAATATAAGGAAATTTTGGTAAAACTCTGATATTACATGTTATAAATTATTCTAATTTTAAAGTTGTCCAAAATCCAAATTTTTCTTAAAATTCTGAAACATTTTGTTGGAATTATAAAATTGGTCGAAATTTTGTATTTTAGACCAATTTTCGAATTCTGAAATTTTTGAACTTCTGAATTGTGTTTTGAAATTTTGTTGTTAAATTGCTTCATATTCAAATGACTTTGAAAAGAGAAGACATTAAAATTTTTAGGACTGTTTAAATTGGATTATTTATCCAAACAGAATAAAACATTTTTAATTTTAAAAGCACCCTTCAAATAGGCGAAAGCTTATTCGCTGATCTTTAAAATGATTTGGTAGCATTCTCTATTTTAAGCTTTTCAACTAAACTTAAATTTCTAACTGTCATGAAATCTATAAGCTCCAAACTGTAAAGCATTCGTTAAAACTAAACTTATTGTTACTATTCATTAGATGTTCATTAGAGAACAATAAACTATTAGTGATACAATTTATGATTTTTTGTTTTTTTTTCCAAATTTAGCTTTTGAATTGAATCTAGATAGATAGAATTTTTGAAAATAGAAATATAATTAATTAAATTATATAAAATTGAAATAAAGTTTAAAAACTTGTTGTAGAATTTAAATTTCACGTTGATTAATTTAAAATTTAAAATAATTTTTAATTCGGGGTTAGGATTACTGATAGTTTATTTTTTAATTTTTGAACTTAGATTTTGTATTACAAAACTTAAATGTTACAAAATTGAGTTAAGAATTTAAAATAAAAACATTTGTAAATGTTTTCTTCATCAAATGTTTAAATTATTACGTTTAACATAATTATAGAATAAAAATTTAATTTATGTTTAATTTTTTAAAATTTAGTGATCTTAAAATTGTTTTTTTTTTTTATTATAATTTAGAATTAAAAATGTAGTCTTTAGAATTTGGACAAAATAATATTGAAATTAAAGAATGTGAATATGAATTTTTAAATTGTATGAAATTCATAAAGTTTCATTTCATCATAAAGTTTTAACATTTTCTGATTTGTTGTAAATTCTGTAATTGGCAAATCTTGACTTGCTCAATTGCGATATTTTTTTTATTACAGCGGTTGGGAGAAATAATAATGTTAGCAGAAATCTAAATTTAGAAAATTTGATGAAACTTTAGACTAAACTTAAAATATTGGTTTTGAGCTTAAAATTAAAAGTTTACAGTTGAAACAGTCAGAAATTGAGGTGGCATTTTAAGAGTTATTACTTTGAAGATGATTTTAAAAATATGGATTCTTATTGTTAAGAATTACGAATTCTTATTTTAAAGTCGAAATTTTGCAGTTTTTATTTTAGAATTTTGAGCTCTCACTCTAAGAGTTCAAAAATAAGAAATTCTGGTTTTGCGAAAATCATGCTCGAATATTTTCAGTTCAAAATTAAAAATTGTATGAATTTTAAATTAAAGTTAAAAATTTAGGATTTTAAATTTAAAAATATATTACTAACTTCCTTGATAGTTTGAAAATATTAAGAACTTTAATTTACAAATAAATGAATTAATTTTAAATAATTTTGTTTAATTAAAAATTTCATCATTTAAAAATTAAAATAATTTTGGTTAAAAATTTTAAAGTAAATATTTTATTAATAATTAAATATTAAAAATTCTGTTATAAAATTATCTACGAAATTTGTGTTTAAAATGATAAATCAAGAATTAAAAATACAGTTTTACAATTACTAAACACATTTAAAACTGTTAAATAAAAAATTGTGCATTCATAATTTGAAACAAGTAATTTAAAAATCTAAATTATGTTGTTTAAACATTTTATTGGATTATCTATTATAAAATTTAAATTTTAAAATATTGAATAAAAAATTAACATCCCACTTAAATATTTAAAAATAAAAATTGATTATTCATTATAAATAATTTAATTCTAAAATTTTAGAAATTCAATCGTTGTAAAATTATGAGCTTTGTGTTTAAAATGTTAAATTATTAATTAACACATTAATTTAGACTAACGAAGAATATTGAAATTTAAAATTAATAATTTTCAAAGATTGATGTATAATAAAATTTTAACGAATTCTTAAAATTTAGTACATTTTAAAAATTAATTTTTTTTTCCGTAAAATATTTCATTTTTTTCCAAACATATCTTTTGAAAACATACAGATTGAATTTTCAAAATAGAAATATAATTAATTAAATATAAAAACTATACCGTGGTATTTATAATAAAATTTAAATTCTTAAAATTTAAGTTTTAATTTGTAAAACGAAGATTAATTTAATTTTTAATTTTTACATTTAGTGATTTTAAATTTCCACATTTTTTTTTATTTTAATTTGGAATTAAAAATGTAGTCTTTAGACTAAATAATATTGAAACTTAAAAATTTTGAATTTGGTTATAATTTTTAATTTTATGAAATTCATCAATTTCATCATAAAGTTTTAACATTCTCTGATTTGTTGTAAATTGTGTAATTGGCAAATCTTGACTTGCTCAATTGCGATATTTTTTTATTACAGCGGTTGGGAGAAATTTAGAAAATTTAATGCAACTCTAGACTAAACTTAAAATAATGGTTTTGAGCTTAAAATTAGAATTTTACAGTAATGCCACCTCAATGGCATTTTAAGAGTTATAAATTTGGAGATGATTTTAAAAGTATAGATTCTTATTGTTAAGAATTACGAATTCTTATTTTAAAGTCGAAATTTTGCAGTTTTATTTTTAGGACTTTGAGCTTAGAGTGGGTTCCAAAATAAAAAATTGTGGTTTTTTCGAAAACAGTTTAAAATTAAAAATAGTTGGATTTGTAAATTAAAATTAAAAATTTAGGATTTTAAATTTAAAAATGTATTACTAAGTTCCTAGATAGTTTGAAAATATTAAGAACTTAAATTTACAAATAAATTAATTAATTTTAATTAATTTTGTATTTCCAATTTGGAAAATTTCATCAATTAAAAATTTAAATAATTTCGGGCAAAAAATGTTAAAATAACAATTTTATTAATAATCTAAATATTAAAATGAAAATTTAAAATGTTAAATTATTTATTAACAAATGTGTCATTAATTTAGACTAATGTATTTAAATTTAAAATTAATAATTTTCAAAGTTTGTTTGTTTTTAAAAGTATGAGTAGTCAATTAGACACTAAATTGACCAAAACAAAATTTAAAAAATTAATAATAATTTAATTATAATAATAATAACAGTGTTAAAGGCCATTACTGGCCCCTTACTGAATCAACAATCTGGCTCCAACGGTTTCGATCCTGAGCTTGGTCTTCATACTGTCTTAGACAATCTGAAGAGGCCAAGTCGTTCTCTACATCGTGGAGCCATCGTCGCCTGCAACGACCTCTGCGCCTACCATATGGTGGCTCTCCTTTCAGAGATCGCTGCACAATTCGTTCCGGATCAGCACGCAGAACGTGACCGAGCCAGCGTACTCGCTGAGATCTAACTTCATGTACAATATCGGGGATCTTCATCAGATCTCTGATCTCGAAATTGTACAGAGCTCGGTATGTACCATCTATTTCGCGTTTAGGGCCGTAAATCACACGCATGATTCTTCTCTCAAATGTAAGGAGCCATCTCTCGTACTCATCCGTCAGCGCCCAACTTTCACATCCAAACATAACAACGGGCCTGATCAACGCTTTGTAAAGCTTCAGCTTCACGGCACTTGATAAGTATTTAGATTTTAGCAGTGGCCTTAGAGGATACAAAGAACGACTGCCAGCTGCCAGCCGCACTTTAATATCCTCACCCACACTGTTATCGTGAGTGATAAGAGAGCCCAAATATTTGAACCTCCTCACTCCCTCAAACGTGTGGTGGCCACTACTAAAATCTGGTGTGCCATTGTCTCTAAAACCAGAGATCAGGTATTTCGTTTTGGACTCATTGATCTGGAGTCCAACAGAAGCTGAAAACTCTACAAGCGGATCAAGTATTTCTTTCACTCCGTTGTTATTCAGTCCAATCACGCATATGTCATCTGCATATGCAAGCACTTGATTGGACTGGCGATATAAGATGTTACGCTGAGGTGTTTCAGTTTTACGAAAGATGTACTCCAACATGAGATTAAAGAGTATCGGGGACAGAGCATCTCCCTGCCGAACACCCGAGTTAACTGCAAAAATTGTCGATAGCCTGTTCTCAACTTTAACACAGCATTGAGACTGCGTCACTGTCATCCTACACAGTCGTACCAATTTTGTTGGCATTCCTAGGTATTCCAGGGCAGACCACAAACTCTCTCGATTGATCGAGTCGTAGGCCTGCCGGAAATCCAGGAAAACCTGATGTACGGAGATGGATGTCTCATAATATTTAGATAGAATCATCCGCAGCGAAAAGACCTGATCAGTGACTGATCGATTCGGACGAAATCCTCCCTGATAGTCACCAACCAAGCCTTCCGCCAGAGGAGTGATTCTATCCAATAAAATGTATGACAGTAACTTGTATGCTGTGCAAAGGAGAGCTATACCGCGATAATTCTCACACTTCAAGCGGTCTCCCTTCTTGAAGATGGGGCATATCGCGGCCACTTTCCATTCATCAGGCATAACTTCGGTTCGCCATACTAATCGAATAAGGTCGAAAAGACAGTTCCACAAAGTATCCCCTCCGAATATCAAGAGCTCCGAATTAATGCAGTCCACTCCAGGTGAGCGGTTTCGTTTCATTCTCTGCATGGCCTTAGTGAATTCCTCATGGGATGGCTCCTCAGTGCAAATCTCCGCAGACTGTTCTAGAGGTGGCTCAACAACAGTCTGTGATGCATGATGAACATCAAGCAGCTCAGTAAAGTGTCCACTCCATGCGTCAAGTACTGCGTCGATGTTGACACAGAGGTTTCCATCCCGGTCCCGAATGGCGGTTGACGAAGGCCTGAAAGTATGGTGCAATCCAGTAATTCCTTTAAAGAAATTACGTGAACTACGCTCATTGCTGAGTTGTTGTACTTTCAGAACCTCGGCCTTCCACCATTCTCGCTTCTTCCGTCTACAAATCCGCTTAGCTGCCCTTCTTGCAAGAGCTGCCTTGTTTTTCCTTGCGATTGTGAGACGTTGTTGCACTTCATTATGTGCTATATTTTGTTGCTCAACTGCAAGACGACACTCGTCATCAAACCAATCATTCTTGGGTCTGACTTTCACTATACCTAAAGTCTGTTGAGCAGCACTGACAACCGAAGTTTTCAGTACCTCCCAGACAGAGTTCACGCAGTCAGACTGGTAATTAGCTCCTTCAATGTTGTCGCTGACAAGATCCTGATATCGTTTCTTTTGATCTTCATTTATCAGACCTTCACAGTCGAAACGTTCCATCCGTTTCGCTGTGTTCCCCGACCTGTACGAAAACTTCCACCGTAGCTTTGCAGTGACCAAATAATGATCGCTGCCTACGTATTTGGTTGCTGACCGATAAGTTCTCACATCCTGCACAACCCGAGCTCGCCCTTTTGAAATTAACACGTGGTCAATTTGGCTCCGGGATGTTTTGCGAGGATGTGTCCATGTCTCTAGGTGTATCTGTTTGTGAGGGAAGAATGTGCTTGCTACTCTAAGATCATGAGCAATTGCAAAGTACATCATTCTCTCACCATTATCGGTCGCAGTTTCGTGTCGGGAGTACGGACCTATGTTTTCACACAAGTCGGCCTGATTTCTGCCAGCTCTAGCATTAAAGTCCCCAATTACCATTCTAACATCGTGTTCGGGTATAGATCCCATCAGATCGTCCAAGTCATTGTAAAATGAGTCTTTATCTTGGGGCTGGCTGACTTCTGTGGGCGCATGTACACAAATTATCGACAGGTTGGCTAACTTCATGCGCAGGCGAAGCATACACAATCGGTTATTGACTGCTTGAAAATCCAAAACAGCCTTCTTTACCTGCGGCCCAAGAAGAAATCCAGCTCCAAGATTTCCGAGGTCATCTCCACTGTAGAACAACGTATAGCCCTGGGACACATGGTCTCCACTTTGAGGCCAGCGAGTTTCTTGAAGAGCAACGAGTTCCAGCCGATACTCTTTCATGCACGTGATTAGACCCTCCAACGCTCCTGGTTTTCTAAGTGATTGCACGTTCCACGTGCCGATCCTAAATCTCGTATCCGGGTACTTGAGCGGGGGTCCGGTGTTGTTTTGGCGGTATCCATTTTTCTTTTTGTTGATTTTATAAACAGTTGATTTTTTTACGGATGCGGGTCGTCAGCCCAGCGATCCAACCGTTTAGTCGCCTCCTACGACAAGCAAAGGATACTGTGGTGGTATTCTTAGGAAACATGTTCGTGCAATTTAGATTTACGAGACATGTGAGTGCCCCCCGATAATTTAATTATAATTATCCTAAATAATAATAAATAATTGTTAAATTGTACATCTGTAAGTAATTGTAATAAATTACACACAATAATGGTTGGAATCCGGAATTTGGGAGTAAGCAGATGTGTTTTACTGGACGTTGCGCAACACTGAAAACAATGGGAGGACGAAGTTCTCAAAAGGATATCAGGTTACTATTCCATTTTTTTTTAGTAATTTTAAATGTTGCTGTAAACAATTTATGTTATGTTTTAATTTATACACAAGGTAGTTAGTTATGGGATCAGGAGATTAAAATGCGCATATTTTACAGTCCAATGTCGAAACAGAAAATACAATTTTATTAGTTGAAAACAATTATTGTTGTGGCTGTTGATTCTTATTTATGGTGTGTACAAAAAAAATCCGAATATACGAGTATGTACTTATTACACAAACATCTAGTCGATAAATTTTCTACAATTAAAATAATAGTTTAACCCTTTCAAAAAATAAAACCGGTACCCAAAAATGTATCTATGTATCGGTACATACATAGTCGGTTTGTTTTAGTTTGGACGAAAAACCAACAACATTTTGTCTGTTCGAATTAAATAATTTAATGTACTGAAAAATTATCTGTTGTGGGTGTTTTTATTGTTATTAACAATAACATGTCAGAATCGAAATTTATTTTCGGGTTTTTGTATATTTATTACATAAAAAAAATGTATAGATACCCTTGTGAATATACCGGAGTATAAGAGAACTAGACTATATTAATTCATCGCGGTCATCTAAAAATAAATAAGAATTATTGTATTTATATATGTTTGCGACATTAACGACCGGTCGACCGAGCGCGATTAAAAAAAATTTAACAATAATTGCGTTTTATTTATAAATAGTGTTAAAATCTTTATGATATGAAAATATTTCGGATCGTGGCGATAAATTACCCGATGGTGATGTAATAATTGATAAGTAGTTTTCAAGAGGTTTTACTATATAGTATTGATACATATACTAGGTTAGCGTGGTGCGTGAGATAATTATTTTCAAAGTTCATGGTGGGATTATTACCCACGCGTGCGGATAGAATTTATTTGTGTCACATGTTAATACGTCTTGTCACAGTATATAATTTATATGACTTACTAATGAGACGAAGGATTAATGTTGTAATAATAGTTGTTGGCTCATATAATCCGCAGTGGCGTATGATGCCAAAATATATATATAAATATATATATATATATATATATATATATATATATATATATATATATATATATATATATATATATATTTATATATATATATATATATATATATATATATATATATATATATATATATATATATATATATATATATATATATACATATATATATATATATATATATATATATATATATATATATATATATATATATATATATATATATACATATATATATATATATATATATATATATATATATATATATATATATATATATATATATATATATATATATATATATATATACCTGTACCTATATACGTATTTTCATTTTTTTTTCATTTCATTTGATATGTTGCTGTGATACAAAGAAAATACTTCTTGAGCTAGATCACAGTCATAGAGGATGTGTTCTATGGTATCCTCGCCGTGTCCACATTCACTGGCGCTTGAGTCCGCTAGACTCAATCGGTGCATATATAGGAGGCCATTCTTCCATGTCCCGTTAACATTTGAGTAAACCATAAGCTTAGAGGAATCTTTGCCGCACATGCGTATGTCAATGAAGAGATCACAAGGCCCTCGTATATTATTGACAAAGTACATTGCTTGAGACCCCAGTTCTCTTTAGCACTCGTTTCAACACAGTGAAAACCTTCTTACTATTTTTCGCGACTCTTTTGACATGTGAAGTTACTCCAAGTCGTTCATCGAAGTCAACTCCCAGCCATTTAACAGTTTTCACCATCTTAATTCTTTGGCCATTTATGGAAACCAATGGTGGTCTTCTAATGAACCTTTCAGTTGGATCATAACTGTCTTTGTAGAGGATAGCTCCATTTTGTAACTTCTGCACCAGTCTACCATCCTGTCTATGGCTAATTGCGCTTTTTATTTGAATACTTTGTCTTGAATTCCCAGCAAAGAGCATTATCTTATCGTCCGCGATTGCCACTTCTTGAACTTCTTGGTTGATGTTTCCGTTGAAGACAATATTCCAAAGGTGTGGACCTAGGATGCCTTGAGGACATCCTTTATTGACAATTTTTTCAAGTGTGCCATGACTTGAAATAACAGAGGATTTTCTTTTAGAGAAATAATTCTTGAGGATGTTATAGAGATTGCATGGGCAATTGAATCTCTTTAGCTCCAGCATTATGCTGAGCCACCACAGGTTATCGAACGCGACAGGTACATCTAGGAAAACTCCAAGATTGTACTTTTGGTCCGTCGCTTTTACTATATTGATCATTTTGATCCTCTGTGGATCTATTTTCTCTAAATTCAAACTGTTTGTCACTATAGGTGCCACTTTTCTAGAATATATCCATTAACCTGACGGCAATTACTTTTTCAAATAATTTACCTAGGACAGGCAACAGCATGATAGGTTTGACAAATATCTTCGGTTTTCCTAATGATAACTAATTTACCATTTCACCAAGCCTTGGGAAATACTCCTTTGCTAAGCACGTTGTATCCAAGGCCAAGCACGTTGTATCACCTCAACCTCGATATTATCTAGGCCTGGCGCTTTACCACCTTTCATAGACATGATAGCCAAAGTGGCTTTTTCATCACTGAAGTGGCTCACATTTAGTGTAGTTGGTAGAGAGTTACGATCGGTGCGGATTTCCCTTTGCCTCTCAGAGTCATTTTCCTCGACAGAGTCGTCAGGTAGCAAGGTATTGAGCAAGCATTTTGTAGTGTCCTCCCAACAAATTGTTGTTTACCTACCACTGCTCACCAGGGTACTAGGTACCTCAGTTTTCAATTTACCTGTGCTGAACTTGTAGACAAAGCCCCACGGTTCAGCATTACCATGCTTCGTGATGAACTCTTTTAAGCTCATTTGGCTCAATGTCTCTAATACATTTAAAATACGATTTGTGGTGTACCACACAGTTAAGCCTTTTACTTTCCCGAGTTTCGGGATTTTTATCTCTTTGATATAACTTACAAACCAATTTTCTTGATTAGCGCTACAGACTTTGATAATTGAACTTGTTATTATTTGTTCAACTTGATCAATATCGCAGGCAAAGCTGTTACTTAGTTAGCTGTAGAAACACTCCCAATTGGCATGTCTTAAGGCATACCAAGGAACTTTATATGGTTGGGAATCAATATGTGTGTTCTCCGAACCCAAGATCGAGACAATAGCTGTGTGGTCACTTGAAGTCCAATTTTCATGGACGGACCAAATTAAAAAATTTCTTAACAGACCGCCTATCATGAGAGTGAGATCAATATTCGACTCCCCGTTGTGAGAAAATGTACTTGGGTGCCCATCTTCGTTGATGACGAATAGGTTTTTTCTTGCTATAAATTCTTCAACCAGGACTCCTCTCTCGTTTGTGTCCTTATTGTGCCAAAGTTAAGACTTAGCATTGAAGTCGCCAGTAATTATAATTGGATGTTCTTTAAGAACATCCATGATTTTATCAAGTTAACTTACATTTTCCACTGGATCATCTGAATATTGGTAGTAAATAATGACCAGATAGAAACTTCCTAAATTAGATCTCACCTCTACACACAGACAGTGTGTGTTGCAGAACTGTGAATTGATGCTTTAATATTTTAATTGTTTCCAACGATTATTCTTGTGGAGCTGGTCATTCCACCTATAACTCCTTTAACCGCGTATGGTTCCTGCATGCAGAGTACTAGTTTACCATTTTGCATATTTAGTTGGGCGATCTTCAATCGACAATTATTTTTAGTTTTAACTGTCATAAACAGTTCTCTTCATCATTAGGTTGAAAGCCGTTTTGTATGAGGTAAAAACTTTACTACGTGACGAATGGTCTTTTTTGTGCATGATTTTTGATCATGCCCATTTTCACCGCAGTGACCACAAATGTGGTGTTGTTCCTTACAGAACTTGGTAATGTGTCCAAATGTCTGGCATTTGTAGCATTTTGCCAACCTGACGAAGTCCGAGACTCTACATAAGGACCAGCCTAGATATACACGACGGTTTTTAATGAGGACATATCTTGCAGCTGGGGATACCACCTATCACCCAATGGACTGACTTGGCCTTTTTTGGCCCAGTCACGAAACTTCGTTTCAAGTCCTCGATCTTAATAGGTTCAGAGCTTTGTTTTATTAAGGCTTCTTTAATTGCCTCGATCTTTTCGGCCCTGCGTCCACATCAAAAATTATTATCCATGGACAGACGCTTTTCTGGTAGCGATGCTACTAGCCCAGCGTTTAAGAGCTCCTTGCTGGCTAGGAACAAATCCAGATCTTCCTTTCTTCCTGTTTCGATTAGAACGTCATCCTTAATGTTTATGGTTTTCCTTACCGAAACGTCACTGCCGGGTTTATAATTGCCCGCAGTTTATTTTTAACCTCCTCAATATTTGTGAAGGAAGTTTCTTTACCAGCCATGGCTTTGACAGTGACAACCTTAGATGGTTGCCACTGGGTCTTTATTTTTGTTCCTGTTGCTAGGACAGGGACCTGAGGTACCACATTTTCAAATACTGCACGTACGAGACTTTTTTTTCAGTTTTAAGAGTTTCCACTATCACTGATCTTTAAAGAAGTCGATCTTTAATGCCGGCCATCTCAAGGCTCTTCAAATGGCCTGCGTCTGCAATAGCACTTAGGCAATCCTGAAGTTTCGCCCTTTCCCCATTGTTAATCTTAGAGATCTATCTGATCTCTAGTTCCAATGCCTTCACAGACTCCTTTAGTGCACTGACCGAGTCAGCGCATACAGGCTTTGTGATGGATTGCTGAGATCCAACCTCCACTGCCTCGTTGTCGTCAGTTCGAACTCGCTTATATTATACAAAAAAAATATTTAATTATCAATGCTTTATTTATTTTTATTTCGATTATGAATTTATTAAGTTTAAATGAATGCTTTAAAGTTAATAGACGACACTAGATACTTATTCCACGATGAACATATGTATATATGTATATATGAACTCCTAAATTTAGAATATACACCATATAAAACAAAACAAATACCGCCTTAAACGGAAATCCAAAAATAAAGGATTCAGTTGATTCTGTATTTCAACGAATATGCGGTAACTTTATACTTCTCTAAACCAGTTTTACGTACGTTATGTTGTTACATTAAATTTGGATCTAAATTCTAATAATATCCATTTATACACAACATTGTATGTATATAGTAGTAAAAATTAATTTTGGTACATCACATCGCCGGAAGGTTTGTATTTTATTGCACCCACCGTCGTACACAAATCCCACAGTACATTTAATTTTGTGCTTTAAAGTTTTGTTTTGTATTTTTTTTTTTTTTTTCAAAGTTATCAAAATTCACGGCCAAAGTTGAAAAATATACATATTTTATGAAGAACTAAATTCAAAAAAGTTTACAAATTTTTATCTTGCACAACATACCAACTGTTAAGATATAAACATCTATAGACTTTTTGTATTTTTCTATATATATGTTATGCTACGATACATACATATTTATGTATGTGCGGTATGGTATATACCTATATACGTACATGGAATTAATTAAATGAACAAACCGAAAATAATGTTTCGTTCCCACTGCGAGATCGATTCAATTTCGTATATATTTACACTAGAGACCAAAACGTATATTGGATTTTTTGTATATAATGTGGACGATATGTCAATATAATTTTGGTCGCCGTACAATATTTCAGTGAACAAAACGCCAAAGGTAAATTAAATTCCATAAATAACTAAGCGCACACAGAACGTATATAAATACATAGATAATCTCTCTCTCTATGTGGATAATTTAATTAGTTCACATACACACCCCAACAAAAAAAAAAAACTCTAATTAAGATTAAACGAAATCATCTAATTCTAAAGTCGTTTTAAAATTTTGTAAAATCTCGTAAAGATTTCTTCGTTTTAGTCATCTTCTTAATTTAATGATTTAATTTAATTTAATTTTTTTTTTTTTTTGATTTTTTGCTGGTGACATTGAAATGTTCAGATTTTTCACACTCGAAAAGAAAATTTTACTAATTCTTCTTAACGCGCGCGCCAAAAAGAATAAAAAGAAAATGAGATGAAAAAAGTACCAAAATGTTTTAAATTACAAGTTTTAATTTTGAGGAAATGATTTTTATTAGCATACGTTAAAGGTTTTCAAGATTTCCCTAAAATTGTTATAATGTTTGTGGTAATCACGTGAAATATTCAATAAGCTTTAAGCGCAGAAAATTTACGAAATCTCTAAAATTTATTCATCATGCGGACAAAAGCTCCTCCTAAAAATGTACATAAAATCTAAATTCAATCTAAAATCTCAGATTAAAGATTGGTAAACTATCAAAAAGCTCAGCACAAAGCTCGATAAATTAGATCAATTTTACTGAAAAAAGCTCCGCATGAAAATATGCATATGATTTCAATCTGGTTTAGATCGCACATTACGTTACAATACATATGGCATTCAATTAATTACTCTTAGATCGAGCAAATGATTTTTAACCGTCGAAGGTTTACAATGTATGCGCGCAACTATATAATTATAAATTAAACTACATAATTTTAAATATAATTTATTTGTTTAAACGCAACGATCGATATCATAATTTGACAAGTTAACAATGTGTTACATTGTATACAAGTTTGTGATTAATAAAAATGCAAGCACGACCATTTTATTGTCTCATTCAATTTAAAGTGCTGATTCGGAACTAAACTAAACTATATATATAGTATAAAGTATGAAGTTAATTACAGTGATTGTGTTGTTAAGTTTTAATTTAATTCAAACTATTGATGTAAGTTAAAAAATTAATAAAGTTTTTGTTTTCTTAAATAATTATTTAATTAATTTATGTAGTCGAAAAAAAATCGAATCAGTTTTGATGACGAAATTTTCTCTTATGGGCTCGACAAAAATGTTTCCCCGTACAACGAAATGTTTACCTATGACAATCTCACATATGAACAAATTGATGATGATTTAATCGACCTTGGTGGTTACTTGGAATTTGTGAAATCACTAGATC
Source organism: Tipula unca (assembly GCA_951394425.1). Classification (NCBI taxonomy): domain Eukaryota; kingdom Metazoa; phylum Arthropoda; class Insecta; order Diptera; family Tipulidae; genus Tipula; species Tipula unca. The sequence goes on from OX596381.1 coordinate 189,708,074, forward strand.
CAAAATTACCAATAATAATGGATTTACGAACACAGTATTACGAAAATGGTATATGGAATGAGGCATCAATACGATTAACGGAGAAGGATATGTGTCCAGAATTTTTGAATCCATCACGTTTTTGGTACAATGTTACGAAATTATGGACTAACTGTCCACCACAAATCGGGGTATTTAATTTTTTACGCTTATAATTTTAAAATAACTGACTTGAATTTATATTATTTCATCCAGTATAAATGGCGAATTGAAAATCAACTACTTAACATGGAGGTCGAGTTGCCCGCAAATTTACCATCTACGCCATGGAAATGGTTTTTTTTGTTCTTTCAAGGTTTACCTGGATATGAAATAAATAAATTCGGATTTGCACTCCAACTTGAGTTTGTGCTTTTGTAATCGCGCATGAAATTTGTGCATTAAGCTGTTTCGAGAATAAAATAATTTTTGATTGTATTGTTTTAAAATGTGTCCATGCAGATTGCAATCTATTAACTAATAAAAAATTTGTAATTATGTCTTTTTTTTGGACTAGTCGATTTCATAATACATTGAGTTTAGTTGAAAAAGCCCTAAATAAAATGAAAAATACGTTGGGAAATTACAGCATAAAACGGGGGGCTAAAATTATTAGTCTAGTTGGTTCTTGCTTGCTAAAGTAGATTCACGAATTACGTAAAATTTCAAGAAGCTCATAAAGATATGTAAATAATAGTTTACTTAAAAACGAAAAGCTCTAAACGAACAATCAATAAACCTTGCTCAAATTTTTATTAAGCTTGGTGCTAGCCATACGATAGAGAAATTAAAGACATATGCCCATGCTCAATGTGTTTAATCGATTTTCAAAGAAGTTAAGTAAAATTTCCAACAAGCGTTGTGAAAGGATACTTTGCCGTAAGAACCAGTTAATGGTTAAAAACTTATTGTAAGTATTCTTGTAATTTTATTGTTGATCGTCTGGTTTTAAACTATCGCTTTTTTAGAACGTCGAACGAAGCTGAAGTTGCAACACAAGTTCTTATTTAGCAGGACATCCGCGATGGTACGGTTTATTTTCAATAAAATATGTATACCTAAATTGGATCGTTGAAAATGGAAAATGCAAACATGCGCAAAGAGAGTATCATTGAAAATGCCAAATTAAAAGAATCTAATGAAACGTTGCTGGGACAAATTTAAGAAATTCAATCAAATGAAAAATCATTACTATGATGACAGATCACTATGCCAGAAAACTCCATTGGAATGTAAAAGACATTGCACATGCAATAACTTTACATGCAGCCGGACCCCGAGCCTAAAGGTGGATGCAAGAAATTCACCATTCGCTTTCGGGTGAGTTTACGCTACGTCGATTGGCGGATAAAATAGAAATTTCTCTTGGAATTTTTGGTTTTTGTATTCATGGTACTGGAATCATATTCATTATTCGATTTCAATAAAGTTTGCGTTATTTTGGCCGATGAAATGAAAGTTAAAAAGTCTTATGAATATGATTGGAATTGACTGAGGAAACAACCGCTGTTTTATGACTTCCACTGGGGGTGGAAACAGAGGCGTCTGGAAATCACTTGGAATTACTTAAGAAGCTCCTTTCTTTTTGCATCCCGATAACAATAACGAAAGGATATATGCGTTTGATGACATGCCACATTTGGTAAAACTTTTACGTAATCATTTCTTAGATTCCGAATTTATAATACACGGTAAAAAAGTCACTAATACACCTCTATTGGCGACCGGCAGAAATGTGCAAATTTATTACAAACCGTAAGTAAATTAGGAAGCAATTATTTTTCAATAATACTCGAACCCTAATTTTATTTCTTAGGTTAACGACAGGTTTGATATCTTCAATACTAGATTACCGGAAAAAGACTCTCGAGAAAGAATCAAAGCATATGGCTTGTCTAATGATAGTCAGGAGCAAATCATAGACGAGATGAAAAATGTAATTTCTAATCTTAAAGTAGGAAATTAACAATCAAACCTTCCTTTCCAAAAACGAATCTAGAGTTTTGATCAGTTCAAATGCTCTACCCATGCTATTTAACGATCTCGTAAGGAAATACGATATAAAGTCGACATACAGATTGAGTCAGGACCTCTTGGAAGGATTTTTCGAAATTATACGAGTAATCAGTGGGTTACATGATCAACTATTTGAACTATTTGCTTGGGTGGAATGAAACAATCATGTCGCAGTGAATGAATGTCATGTCGGACAATAGCGAAATTAATATCAATGTTTTCAAAATTTTACCAATTAATTTTGACCGAGCAGTTTTGGTATTGAAGAACAGCCTGCAACATTTTCAAGTCACTTGTTGGAACACATTACTGATGCTAGAAATCCCGAAATTAGCCAAACTGAGTTTGAAAGTACTTAGTATTTCAGATCTAGAATACGACGGTATTGAAAAGATTGTTTGATATATAGCATTCAAACTACATCCTAAGGAAAGCCTCGGTATTCCAACCAGTGAACAATTGGTTTCTAATACTACCACTTTGCTCTATTGCCACAACGCCTCAAGCATCCGCGGTAAGTCGAAATCATTTCTTGTGGGCGTACGTGACAACAACTCGACGTTATTATTATTTCTGAAACGTGGCTTACCGAATGTTTTAAGGCTGAAGAATATTTTCTGTCGGATTACATCGTTCATAGAAAGGACAGACATTGTTTCAGCATCTATCTCGAAGGGGCGGAGTACTGATCGTAGTTAAAAATACAATTTCGAACAAGGTTATTGCATGCCACCCTAGCCTCGACGTGAGAGCTGCCCATGTAAAAATTGCACGGTCCTCCATTCTCATCGTCCGCTGTATATTCCCTTTGGCTCAAACCTGGACCTCTACCTCGAGATCTTCAAGTTCATCGATTTGGAGGTGCTGCCAGCAATACGTGACGATGAACAATTACTGATTATTGGCGTTTTTAATTTTCCGAGTACTACTTGGTTGGATATCGATAGTGTTTTTACGGCATTTTCTGACGAAGACAAGGCCTTGGCTACGATGGATTACTTCGCAAGCATTTCTGCAATACAAGTTAATCGTACGTGTAACAGCCGAGGGAAATTTCTGAATCTTGTATTCACAACTGACCATAGATTCTCAGAAGTTTTGGTATGCGAGGGTTTTACCGGCTGCTCGAGCATCTATCACACTCCATTAATGATAAATATATATTTCATGAAGAATGCGTCCAGCGTCATTCCTTCCAGTAATAATTTGTTTTTTTGATTATAGAAATGCTGCTCTGAATGAATATTTCTACAATTCGGATTGGAATTTTTTTGAAGCTGGTCAAGATTTCAATGTTGGTTGACACACCTTGAGAATCGTTGTAATAAGCTCCACACGCTATACAGGTTGCATGGCAAACAGTATTATCCTGCTTTCACTAAAGCTCGTAAGGAATTTAAAAATGTTAACAGTTTCCCATATCATAATTACGTTCTGCAGATTAAAGTAGAGTTGTCTTCCAACCCACGAGGGTTTTGGCAGTTCATCAACACTAGAAGGAAGGCTGTCGGTGTCCCTTTGATATGTGCAATTTATTTGCTAATTTCTTCGAATCAGTCTATGAACCGTATCAGAAGCCAAATGTTTTGAGCTTGGAATTAATCAGTAATTCACTCAACTATCGTTTATCTCAAAAGAAGTCCTTGATTGTATATCCAATATTGACATTAATAAGGGTGCAGGTCATGATGGTTTTCCTCCCATCCTGATTAAAAATTGCGCGGAGAGCCTGTATGATCACATTACTGTTATCTTTAACGAAAACCTTCGAACGCAAGTTTTTCCAGATCCGTGGAAAATATCCTTCATAAGTCCCATATTTAAATCGGGTAAACAAAGCGAGATCATCAACTATCGCGGGATTCCATACTTTGTATCATTCCAAAGCTCTTTGAATCAATGATTAATCGATTTTTGTTTTTCCATACAAAAAGGTATATTTCGCCTGTGCAACATGGTTTTTTTGCGGGAAGGTCGACAGTCACAAACCTAGTGTCTTTCAGCGGCCATCTTCGCAGTACGATTGATTCTAGACAACAACTGGATGTGGTCTATACTGATTTTTCAAAGCCCTTTGAAAAAATTAATCACGCAATTCTGATCGACAAGCTAATGAAATTAAACTTCAACTTCTTACCAATCAGATGGTTGCACCCTTACCTGTCAGATCGCTGGCAATTTGTCAAGTTATACGATTCCCGTTCTCGTTTTTTCCGTGCAACATCCGGGGTTCCTCAAGGCTGCCACTTGGGACCATTGTTGTTTTCACTCTTCGTAAACGATGTGGTGAACTGTTTCAAATTTGCAAGATGTCCGCTATACGTTGATGACATGAAAATGTTTGCTCCAGTTTCCAATTTATCTGACTGTATGATATTGCAAAGGTTGGACTATCAGCAACCACTTACGGTTAAATGTAAGCAAATGTAAGACTATTTCGTTTTATAGAATCCGGTGTCCATTATTTCATCAGTATTTCTTATATGATATGCCAATTGATCGAGTCGAATTTATGACTGATCTTGGAGTGACGTTTGCTTCGGATCTAACATTTACCAGGCACATTGACTCTGCTATTATTTCTAAAGCTTACCTTATGCTAGGTTTTATCAAGCGAAATTGTTACTGATCCACTTACATTAAAATCTTTGTACGTGTCATTTGTTCGTCCGGTTCTGGAATACGCCTCTCAGGTTTGGTCGCCATCATATCTATGCCACTCGGCCAGGATCGAGTCCGTTCAAAAGCAGTTTGGCCTGTTTCCCCTCTGACGTATACCATCCACACGTACATCCATACGAACTGCTACCACATCTTTTAATGTCGCGTATTGATTGCTCCGAGTTACATACTCGTGTAAATTTGTATGCTACTGAGCGCCGTTTGCGTCGTCGTGATGGGTTTTTATACATCGATAGCGCATCTACGAACCTCAGTCAATCAATTGCGCTTTTGATTTTTTTGATTTTAATATATCTAGGAATTCATTCAGAGGCGAGTTTGATAAATTTCTTAGACCTACTTGACTTGCGATTTTCAACAAAACCAGTTTTGCAACGAGCATATCTTTTTATTTCTCTATCGTGGGTGCTAGCAATTAAGAGCATTGATACCAAATCTTCAACTCATTCAAAATCTAAAAACCATTCATTTGTGGATGCAAAAATTAATTGTTCATCGATTACGATCGCCGATGAACTTAAACTAATCTGTGATTTACAACCTGTGACTAGCTGACTCACTAATGAAGCTTTGACAATTGCGGCAAACACAACATTAATGTTTGGTGTTCTTCAATTCGAGTTTTTGTATACGTTTCGACACAGTGCAAAAGTTCAACATAGGTCCCACATTTTATTTTATCAGCACCTCTACAATGAAATATGCATTCTGCTACATACGTTCCACAATTTATGTACTTTAAGGTAGGTTGTAGGTCTCACTATGTGTACCTCATATTAATTTTGTTAATGTTAAATTGAATTCTTTCCGTTGATTCGTCATCATAATATGCTCTACGAATTTTAAAAAGTGAGATTTGAAAACTAAAATCATGTACCACAAATTATAAAAATGTTGCTTACAAAATTATAAATGGTACCTTGAAAAAGTGTATTAAGTATTTGAAATTCGCATTATAGAAGTATAAAAAATCCCTAAACTAAATTTGAATTTCTATGAGTAGAAATTGTGAAAGCATACCAGGGTTGGAATTCGCCCTTCATTCCAATTCTTGGCATTCGCTTATAACAGAATGAAAAAGTTCAACATAAGTTCCACAATCCAAAAACTATTAAAGTTTTGTTTACAAAATAAATTAGGTGTTGGGGTGGTAAACAAACCCGTCAATATTATATTCAATGCAAATTTGCTGTATTTGTCCATTTTATTAAAGTTTTATATAAAAACAAACATAAATAGAAAAAGGTTTAAGGTGCGAGGTTTATCTGTATCACGATCGTTATCACAATTTAACAAGTGAACATTGAATGCAATGTAAATTTATAAAAATGCAAACATGAACATTTACAGTTGTCATTCAAATTTAAATGCTGAATCATCGATGAGAGTACAAACGTTAAAAATATATAGATAGTGAATACGACAATAAAATTCTAAAGTCTAGTCTTAAAAAAAATAATACATTACTGTACAAAACCGGATAACAAAAAAGTGGCACGGGTTTATGGCAAACGCAAATAATCAATATTTAGACACTTATCACGCGTTATGTATTCCTTCTGTTAGCGATAAGAAACCCCAAATAAACCTTATCTGCTTGCAAAAATTTGAAATATTTACTTTAACCAATTATATAGCAAGAATATTCCATCTCCGCATATTGAAAAAATAAATGTCTTTCAAACGTGTACCTGGAAATAAATTAAGAAAAACAACAAAATTAAAATTTTATTAATTCCTAGGATATGTATTAACAATTTAAAACTTCTTTTGAAGTTTTTTTTTTCTATACATCCACTATATACGTGTGTTGTTCTCAAAAATCATAAATTTATCAATCAAATAATAAAATTCTTAACTTTTATGTAAAAATAAACAAAAAAAAAATTCACAAGAACGTAAAATTAAAAAAAAAAAAAAAAAATTTAAAAATAAATAAATATATTTTAATATAATTTAGTAAAATCTAAATATTTATAATAAATTAAAAACGAAATTCAATCCGATCATAAAAAATCAATAATAGTAATCCGCATAATAGTATTTCACCGGAAAAAAATAAATAAATTTTGTATACATTACGCGATTAAATTTAAAAAAAAAATTTTCCGCGCTTGTATCACGTGCTCATGGTGTACATTTCAATCCCACAAACAAAAAATGTAAATCAAAAAAATAACTATTCACTATTATGCATAATCAATTATTATTTTAATTAAATCAAAATGATTAGAGCACAAATTAAATATAATATGATAGCAATGATAATATATGAATAATAAAAATGATAAGATTTTTATTTTACTTTCTGAACTGATAACGAATTGGATTTAGGTTAGGGCACAATAGAAATTATTTATTTACGGAATATGTAGGTGATATCGTGATTTTGGATAACAAAAATTTTATAACAAATAAAATTATGTTATTATTGTATAAGGTGGTGTGTGTACACTTGTAATACACATATCGAAATATGTACAGGTGTATATTGCAAATGTGCAACAGGTACACGATTTTCATATAGGTACAGTGTGTGGTATCTGTGTGTGTCTGATTGTTGACAGTTTTAAATTATTGAAAGGCAGCCAATTCCGGACTGTCAAGATTTTCCAAATAACAACACAAAGTTACATAAATTGTCGGATAAGCTATATAGAGTGAACAGAATCAATGAAAGTGTTCGATTTGAAATTTTTAAAATTGATTTCCTCAAAGTTTGAATTGACCAAATTCGTCTCACATTGCTCATCCAGACTTTAAAAATTAAAATTATTTAAAGCGTATAGTTTCCCACTGAATTTGTGGGCAATCCTGATTCTAGCAAACCGCGGTTCGTCTAAAAGTAAAAATTAAAAAATTTTTGTTACTCGACAGTTTCGTTCGTGTTTCACCAAAACACTGCCTTCAAGTTAAGCCAGGAAAAACAAAAACTGGCTCTGACGGCACAAGCTTAATAAATTTTTTAAAACAAATATTTAATTTACAAAGTTGGTTTATTCTGCATGAGTTGGTAAAAAAGCTCATCCCAGTACATTTGCTGGCTGAAATTTTTTCTATATCCCAACCCAGACTTTTTGCCACTTAAGCAAAATATAGTTGAATAGAAAAAAAACGTATAAAATTTGGATATGAATCAACTGTAAAGGAAGTTGTTAAACCAAGTCATTTACGAAGGAGAAATGCAAAAATACTTTAGTTCGTTGCATGACCCAATAATTCTAAATAGTTTAACATTCATCAACTATCTGCTGGTTTTAAGATGCAAATTGATTTTCGTGTGTTGACTTTATCGTGACTCGTAGGCGACATAAATTATCTTATCTCCTTGTGTCCTCCATCAAAAACAGTGGTCAATTTATTCAAATTCAGTTTATTCCTCGATGGATTTTGCTCTTGGTTCAACGAATCATGCAAACTTTATATTTTCACAAAACTTGCAGCCCTTAATGATAGAAATATTCTAAATTAATTTGTAAACCTACGAAATTTCGTTGAGATCAAAGATTGACCCACTATTGGTAAAATTGTGGAATATTTCGTAGAATCTAGAATTTCGAATTCTTCTACTCGATAAATTAGAAAATTTCAAATGTCGATAGTCTATAAAAGGTTCTAAAATAATTAAATACATATTTTAAAACCCAAATATGGATTGGCTCAAACATAAAAAAACAACCGTAACGCGTTCTGAGGATTTTTTAAGTTATTTAAAAGAATATATAAGTGAGGCAACCCCAAATGAGAGTCATTGTTCTAATTAGGAAGCGGAGTTACCCGACGTGTGGGGTGTTCATCCCGTATTGGCTGAACCAATAATCGTACATAAACAACCTGCTGGTCAGGCCTCTATATATAGTTAGAAATATCTAAAGAAAGTTCTAACTCGATATGAGCGGGAGTTTCCCGGCAGCTAGCCTTGTTTATTTCACTGGTAAGTGACATCAATTAACATGTAGAGAATATTAAAATGGTAACAGTTCGAATAGTACGATTCATCGATATTTGAAACTGCTACAATAAACAAATTAGTGAAATTCAAAATACAAATCCCAGTAAAAACAAAGACCTGGTACATTGGTCCAGTAAATTTTATAATTTGATGTAAATTTGAATAATTCCGACTCAAAAATGTGTAATAGAAAAATTCTAATCGCATGTAAAACGCAAAAGGGTTGGTATTCAGCATGGAATTAAAACTATTAAGGCCAAATTGAGCTTTTAGTACTGTCGAATATGTCCCATAGTTAATTTTTTAATTTGATGTAAATTTTAATAGTTCCGTACTCGAAAGTGCGTCATAGAAAAATTATGATCACAGGCACGGAAAACGTCAAAGGATCGGTCTTTCACCTGGAATTAAAACTAGGCTTGACAAGTTACATATTAAGGCCAAATTGATCTTTTAGTACTTTCAAATATATCCCATAGTAAATTTTCCAATTTAAATGTAAATTTGAATAGTTCCGTACTCGTAAATGTGTCATAGGAAAATTCTGATTACAAGCATGGGAAACGTCAAAGAGAAGGTCTTCAGCCTGAAATTAAAACTTAATTTGACTAATTAAAGATTAAGCTTTTAGTGATTTCCAATATGTCCCACAAGTAAATTTTATAATTTCATGTAAATTTGAATAATTCTGTACAGGAAAATACGTCATAGAAAATTTATAATCACATGCTTGGAAAACGTCAAAGGATTGGTCTTCAGCCTGGAATTAAAACTAGACTTGGCAAGGTAAAGATTTAGCCAAAGTAATCTTTTAGTATTTGCCAATGATGATTTGATGTAAATGATTTGATGTAAATTTAAATAATTCTGTACTCGAAATTACGTCATAGCAAAATTCTGACCACGGACATGGAAATTATCAAAGGGTTGATCCTCAGCCTGGAATTAAAACTAGACTTGACAAGTTAAAGGCCAAATTGAGCTTTTAGTACTTTCAAATATTAAGGAATAAATATTTTGAAGTTTAATTATGTCTGGTTTTACAATTCATTTTGCGTGCTAACTTTAGTACAAGATACTTTTCTGGTTTATCGAAATTAAACATTTCGTATCACAGCTTGAAGTGAAATAGGCATACCAACGGCTTACATCACATAATTTTTTGAAAACCGTTTCGTTAATATCGAAAATATAAAAAATTGTTCCTCAAAGACAGCTACATTGCAGATAATCAAGGCACATTGCCACGGTACGATTTTCAAAAAATGTTCTTGAGGTAAGCTGAAAAATGTTCATTCCCTGGGATGAAATCCGGGGATAAATATTTGCATGTATTAAAAAGCAAATAATTGGTGGTTCTGGACTGACTACGAACGATTTTTTCATTTACTTTTTATTATTTCCAAAATATAGTACAGTGTGAGATACGAGATGGCCACGTAACTCTACTCAGCAATCTACTACAAAAAATTTGTGATAATGTAGCTTTCGAGTGCTTTGGCAAGTCCAGCAATCTCAACATTTTTGGAGAGTTGCGAAAAATTAATCAAAAAATTCATTTGGAAGTAGCCCAAATTTTCTGGACAACAAAGTTCAATACTAAATTTTAAAGCTAAATTTTAATAAACAATTAGGTCACCGTATGTTTTAAAAATCAACCCCAACAAAAAAAAATGTATGGTTAGCAAAAAATTATTTATCCATCACATAATTATACAGTAAAAATTAATGACTTGAATTCAAAGAAATGAAATTTATTATTATTTCCAACGATATATCTCATCTACAGTAAACCTCCAACGAGATACTAATTTTTTGTTTTATTATTTAACAACAAATAAAAGAGAATGCTTTTATTATTATGATTACGATTTTATTTATATTTTTTATGTTTTTCAATTCAAATTAAAAATGAAAATAGAAATAAAAGCGCATTATGTATATGTACATTGTATGTATGTATATAGGTGGAATCCAATGTACGAATTTAAAATCGTTACAAGAAACTAAAAAATCTTAAACCAACAAAACGGAAATATACTTAAATATGTAATATAATTTTTAATGTTGTAAATATCTATCTGCTTTTATATGCTCACCGGTCGTACATTTTATATACATATATGGAACAACCAGTTTTATTGGCTAGTTTTTTTTGTTTTTATGGCAGGATGTACGTATAGAATATAAATAAAGTACCCATACCTGTGGAGTGTAGGTACATTAATTCTCCCGATTACGAATATATTAAAATTTCAGGCGATCTAGCGTACATATTATTATTGTTAATTAAATTTGTGCAACATATATATGTACATATGTATATACATATATTTATACGATGTAGGTGGAATTAGTTTGATTAAAATTTATCGAATTGTTGGAAAATTTTAATGAAAAACAATAATATTGATTTTTTGGCAAAAATTATCTGTAAAATTTATTGCCCTGGTGCTGGTGTGGTGACCTTTTGTTACGATTTATCGATATAATATTAAACATTGATTAGAATTAGGCTTGGGAAATTTTGCTGATGAAATTTCTTGGTTTTATTTGTAATGTTTTATAATTATTGTAGACGCTCTTAATAGCTTCACGATTTTTGTAAAATATTTAAAATGCTTCAAAAGCTCACTAATAACCAGCTAAAAGTTTATACTCAGAGTGACAATTTTGAACAAAGCTAATTAATTCTTATATTGTAGTTGTCTATAAGTTTACATAGCTGATCGCTGTATAGTACGTCACTCAGGACTTCAAGAACAATTCTTTCAATACAAATCGTACAAACGTGAGGACGTTGAGGATTAAACCAGTTAATATCCCGTAAGCGTAAATAGCGTAAATAGTAATTAGGGTGACCAGATATACTCTTTTCAAGAGTATTAATTTTCTTTTTATTTCGTCTTATTCTTAACTCTTTTGTTCGGCAAATGTCATCAAAATATACTCTTTTTGCGGTAAAATTTTCAGAATTTCTGTTATTTTATCTTAGAAGTTATAAAAATGTTTTTAGAGTTTGCTCAAAATTACGAATATGGATAAATTTGAAGAATTTTTAAATTTAACGTACACAATTGAAATACAAAATTGAAAATTTAATAAATTAAAAATATTTAAGAATTTAAAAAGCTTTAAAAAAAACACGGAATTTGAATAAATGCTTGAAATTTTTATTAAATTCCTGAAACATTTCGAACTAGTAAAATTTAAAATATTGTCAGCTTTTTAAATTTGAACTTAACCCAAAATGTGATAATTAAAATTTAAATTCAAATTTCCTACAAATATTTATACATTTGAAACAAGTTTGTAAAATTTGGTTAACAATTTTAAAATTCAAATTGAATTTATAAATTCAAATTAAATCATTGAATTTTGAAAATTTTGATTAATTTTCAATGTATAGAATTGAGTATGAAATATTAACTGAACATAAATTTCAAACTGAATTATAACATTTTAAAATTTTCTAGTGAAAATTACAAAATATCTTAAAACTTTATTCGAAAATAACAAAAATTAATTTCAATTGGAATTTCGTGTAAAATCTTAATTATCCAACCAAACCGTACCAATGAATTCGAAATTTCAATTTTGATTATTAAACTTATAATTAAACGAAATTCCAATTTTTTAATTGTAATGATGTTTTCAAAATTTTAAAAGTTTAAATATTTTCAAAAGTGTTTTTTTGAATATTTTAAAAATTCAACATTTTCGCGAATAAAATGAATATATTGATCCGATTTGAAATTTCAAAGACAGATAATTAAAATTGATATTTCGAATTCAGAATTAAAAATCCAATTCCAATTCTGATATTCTAGTAACATACTTTTCAATTTTAGATATTTTTAAAATTTAGAAAATCTGAACTTATCCTTCAATTTGAATTACAGTATTCGAATTTCCTTGATTTGATATATGTATGTATGTAAATAAAATTTTAGAAATTCAAAAAAAAATTTTATTTTGAAAATATTATAACTCAAAATTTAAACACGAAAATTTACTCGAGAATTATTAAAATTTTTAGTTTTTAAATCGTTCAAATCTGAATTCAAATTTTAAATCTTAATTATCGAACAATGTAAAATTTAAATATTTTAATTTTTAACAATTTCAAAATTTATAAAAAATTTAATTACTACTTTCTAAAAATGTCGATTGATCGCCTAGGCATTTTGAATTTAGAATTATAAAATTTAAATTTAAATAATTAAATTACAAAATTTAATGTTTAATTTCATTGTTCGATGTAGAATTTAATTTTTATATTAAGGTTTGTCAAATTGTATTTCAATATTTTTTTAACGAAATTTGACATTCCAGTAGTTTCAAAAAATGATAAATTCTGAATATAATTAAAATGTTAAATTCTGAATTTAATTAAATTTAAGAATTTTATAAATTTTAATTAGCTTAGGTACTTCGGTCGAATTGATAATGATACTCACTTTTTAGCTATACAATTTTCAATCTGATATTCCAATTTACCCTATAACGAATTTAGGTTGATTTATACAATTCCTAGCTCTTAAACTTCCATTTTAACTACAGCACTTCAATAATTTAGAATGAACAAATATTTAATCGAGTCAACATTTGAAAAATTCTGGTATTTTTAAGAATTTGTTGAACTTTTCTGAAAATTCTGAATTTGAATTTAATACTTTCTTTGGCATCATAATCGATGATTAGAATGGAATTTTCATGTAAATCCAAAAATTCCAAATCAAAAATAAATTTAAAATACTTTTTTTCAAAATTCGTTTTAACAATTAAAAGAAACATTAACTAGCCCAAGGTTCCAATTTGTACTGGATAGCATTGGCGGTTAAGCTAGAAACTCAGTGAACTTGTGTTGTGCTATACTAAAAATACTTGTAGCTGATCGCGGTCAAATGAATTTAGAATGGAGCGTAGACGAGCGTAGACGTGCGTCTCAGGTGTGTAGTTTGTTAAGGCCAAAATTCTAAAACGGTAACCAAAATTTAAAAATAAATGTTAAATTCTTCAATATGTTTGGTTTGCCTTCAATTTCTAAAATCAAATTTGTATAACATACTGTAATGTCAAATTTAAATCGATTTGTCATATAAAAATCGAAGTTGATTATTAGGAAGCCTGTATGAAACTTGAATCCAATTTCAAAATGCGATAGTTATTTGGATGTAGTTGATCATATATTGAATTTTGAAAAACAAGATTTTTATCCTCGGTTCTAAAATTTATAATTGCTAAGTTGAACCTTTGTTTAATTTAAAAAAAAATTAAATCATTAATTTTAACAAATTAGAAAGTTTTGAAACAAAATCAGGGACTGATTTTATAACGAATGAAATAATTGTCTGGACTGCATGAACTCCAAAAACTGTTAGTTGCTTAGTTAGAATTAGAACATCTTGAAATATTTAAAAAAAAATTAAACATACAAAAAAAATTAGAACACCTGCTTCTCGGGTCGATTATGGATATAGTTTACCACAAATGGCGGCAAGCGTGATTGTTAGAAGATTAGGTCTAGAAATTCAATAGGTGTTCATTTTTTTTGTTCTTCCCAGAATTAAGGATCGTTTCTCGGCCTAAAGGCTCAAAGTGTATTATTGATTCTTTGATGTGGTAGTATGACGGGATGTTAAGTTGAAAATTTTAATGCAGAATGTTTAAGGCGTCCTCCGACTCTTACAATGTTATCATCATCAATGAATAGTTTCGATTTGGTCTCCAATTTACAAGTGATAATTATGCCATCGGATACATACATCGAACGTATACTACACAACCATAGGCCTTTTCGGATGCGTCAGAGAAGGCGTATAGCAGAAGTTTATGAACTTGGCGATTGAGTTGCTTGATAAAATAACAACGAGGAATTTTGATTTTGTTAACGTGAGTTAATTGATTATATAATAATTCAAATTCATTATGTGATGGGTTGGAACATACGAATCCCAATCTGTACGTTGAGTCCATAATTTTTGTAAAAATAATTTGAATAAAATAATGAATAGAGATAACCAACCAAGTGAATCATACATATACGTGACAGATTGTATATCTAACGTTTCATCGTTTGTTCCGCTAACTTCGACTTAATGTCAAAAGTAAATACATCCGCTTGTGAACTCCAAAGGATGCCTAGAGTTTTCAAACTTTTTTCGCTTTCAAGTAATTTTGGAATACTTTCTATTTCTAAATGTGTAAATGATTGGAGAACGTTTTAGTAAATATTGGGTCATGTCATTATTAAAATTATTCTCAATTGAATATTCAGACATGGCGATATGAATTCAGCCACGAGTCATCCACAACCCTTTGAGTTGATTTGGGTTCGAAGTATAAACATGATTCCATATAGCTTCTATTATTTAAAAATTATAAAAATTCTTCAAATGTTGGGTGTTGATTGGCTATAGTTGCTTTCGCCCACATTTGTCTTGAATCGTCATCAATCTACATAATCGAGTACATAATTTTCTACATCGAGTACATAATTTTTGATCTAAAAATATTGAATTGATTCTGCTACAATTGATTTTGTTTTTTGTATCTGCTTTAAAAAAATTTCCAAACTTCTCGATAATTCTCATCTATTGTAACAATATGTCTTAACAATGCTGCGGCTTCACCTCGTAAAACTGACTTCAACAGTTGTAGTTTGTGTACAACAGTTATCTTTTCATTACTATCCACAACACTGACAAACAAATCTCGAAACGAAAGCCATAGCTTGTAATCATCCGTAAATGGTTCAATATTTAATTTTGGTATATGTACGGAATGTGACTTTTTTATGCATTGATAAAACGTTTTTTGTGATAGTTACGATTATCATTTTAAAACCAGATTGGTAAATACATATACTAATAATTCGTTTTAAAAGAACAAAAATTTTCAAAATTCAAGTATTTAGTTTGAACATTTTGAATTAAAATTTAGTTTTTTTAAAATTCGATACTATTTTAAAAAAACCTTCTTTCGGAATGAATTCTAAAATTTCCAAATTTGAAATTCTCAAAGACTAAAATTTAATCAAAAATTTCAAAATTAGATTGAAATTTTAAATTCGGATGTATAAAATTTTGTCCAACGGCACCACATTGATCTTTCATATTTCATTTAGAATTTTTAGGATCCAGCAGAAAAATTAAAAAAACCTATAGAATTTTGATTTGAGATAAAAATTGATTAAATTTAAATATTAAAGTAAATGTTAAAAATCGAGTAATTTTCTAATTTGGAAAATTTTGGAATTTAACACAAAGGAAATTTATAAACCTAATATGCAATAACCTCAAATATTAAAACAGTTACAGGAAATCTAAATTTAACTAATGTTAATTTAAAATAAATTTCGGAACATAATTTGATTTCAGAATTAGAATCAACATTTTCAAAATTCGCATAAAAACTACTTTTTTTTATAGAATTTTACAATCTAAACCGATGCTTGAATTTGAGTAATTTTACATTTGGTAATTTGAAAATGTAACAGTTAGTTGGGAATTTTATAATTTAAAATAAATAATTTAAGGGCCTAGTCTAACGAGAAATGTCAACATAATTGTTTGTTGTTGTTGCTTCTAAGACAGGATAGGAGAAATTTTACGCAAATTTTAAATTCCAATTTAACACCGAAACTCGAAATTTTCATCTATATTTTAAATTATACTTTGAGCTCCTCAAATACATACACTTTGCAAAAATTGTCTACGATTGTGCAAGAAAATAACTAATCACCACAATTAAGATGTGATTGAATTAAAAAATTAAAATATTTCCTATATAAGACAATTTCCAAGTAAATTAAATTAAAATTAATTCGTTTTTAATTAATAATATATTTTAATAATATTCCACAAGTTTCTAATCATAACGTAAATAAATTATTGTATTATAAATACATTATATACGTTTATATATGTATATACGAATATAATGATAAGGATTTTCAGCACTTATGTGTGTGTGTGGCTATATATGTGTGTATTGTATATTCGATTTTCCACTTCATAAAATAATTGTATTTATAGTAATTGTATTAAATACCCGAGTATAACCATTATATTATCTTTATGGTATATTTGAAATGGTTATCTTTATGAAGAAACAGATTAGCATTTAAGTGGAGAGTAATTGGATTGATAAGAGTTTTTGTATTTAGATTTGATAAGCCGAACACACACATACAATAAATGTGTTTATCTATCAATTATATTCATGACTTGACCGCACTTAACTAAATAATATTTGAATTGATCTAAACGTGTGCCCATACGAAATATTTTCGCGCCATTTTATTTATTTATAGTGTCTATATAACGATAGAGCCACGTATCATTTCTCAAGTGGAATAATACGTGTTATTATGTAAAAACACTGCAAAGATAGCGCATACACTAAAAATAGAAATAACAAAATGTACACAGTGTGTATAATTAAAACAAAACTAGTAAACGGTCGCGTATTACTCACCACACTAAAGTATTCATTCATAAATCTAAAATTAATTGAATTATAGAAAATTAGTGAATATTGCTAGGCGGAGGCGCTATATAAAAACGCCTATGACTACCAAAAAACAAAAATAAATAAATAAAAAATTTAGCCGACAAATAATTGAAATATTAAATTAAACAAGACGATTTATCATATGTATGTATATGTACAAAATTTTAGACAGTTAGTTGTCTAGTCATTGTACTCTATATAGTGGTACGCGGTACTATATATCCAGCTGATAAATAGACTATTTATTTTAACTATACATAATATGACTAAAATAAATAAATATAATTATAAATTTCAAGTGGGTGTATTAAACATATATACATTACATTTATTATGTACTTATACTTAGCACACTACTATAAGACAAATAAAATTTAACTTTATAAAATGCTTGTGTATACACGGACATCGCACATTATGTTATAAACAATTTTGACAATGAAAATCACGATCAATTCGACTGTAAATACATTCCCCCAAGTGCAATTGAACTATAATGTAATTAGATTTGTACATATGTAGCTTTATGACTAATTGGAACGGCATCTGCAATAAAAAATATTATAAAAAACAAACAACATAATAAATTCATGCTACTGGCTGGGTAGATATAAAACGTACATTTAGCACGGAATATTATATTTCTAAATAGCAAGCAGAAATAATTTTGATGACTAATAAATATTCAATTGTTGCCACATTCATTTACTTAGTAGCGCAGGAAAGCTCGATTAAAATTTCGTAACGAAATTTTTTTATGGGTTTTTATAAAAAAATAAAAGTTCGATACTAAATTTTTGTGGACCTTGCTAGGTACTCCCATAGTAAAACGTACGAAAAATTGTCGACTAAAATTTAGTATCGAGAAATTTTAAAATTTATCGTTTTGGCTAATTTCTGTTATTTTTGGCATTCGCACTCTGCCCGTTTTGTGCCACGGCTGTGAAAAATGTCTTACCTTATTCCTGAGTAAAAAAAAACTATGAACGTATTTGTGTATATTTAAATTAATGCAAACTATGTAAACATTTAGACGAACATATTCTTTGATATAATTAAATCGATCGTGCTACTAGTAATTAAAATTACCAAAAGTAAAACACTGAACTCATAAAAAACTAAAAATTTTGGTTTTAAAGTTCATGTCGATATTTCATTATGTTAAAATTTTGAATTACATATTGTTAAAGGTAATAGTCCAGAATTTGCGAGGTAGACATTGATGCCACTATGGTTCCCTGTTAGTTCTATCAATTGTCGATACAAAGGAAATTTTTTAGATTTTGTCATTGTTCTGGATTGGTCAACTTGGCATACATAACAAAAATCAACATGTATTGGTAACACTGTTGGCAAAAGCAATGTAAAATGAGCTTTACATGATCAATATTAATGTCACTACCGATAACATCAATATCACCATAACTCTTGCGGGATTACTTGTTCTATCGACTATATTTAAACGCCATAAATGTGTTTGTTTGTTTGTTTGCTTATTTAAATGTTTATTTATATCAAGAGTTCCAAAAACGGCTCTAACGATTTTGATAAAAATTGGTGAGAGGAAGTTTTCGAGTGCCAGGAACCGATTACGATGTGTCCTGATTTCGAGAAACTTCGTTTAGGGGCCCTCCTCTATGGTTCTGCAAAATGACCAAATGGGATCTGTGAAATACCCAATTTGAATGGAACCAAGCCATTTTTCAAGCGATTGGGATTAAAATCGGTTTATTATTATGAAATTGGGATTCGCAAAATCTGGATTAGTATTCAGTTGAAGTGAGAAGATCAAATAACTACGTGCTTCGCTGCAATTATTATCTGGATTAGCTTAAAGCAAACATAGTGGCACCGATGTTTACCTCGCGAATTCTGGATTAGTATTCAGTTGAAGTGAGAAAATCAATTACAACAATAACCACGTGTTTCGCGGCCAAGTTTTACTAATTCAGAACAATGACAAAAATCTAAAAAATTTCCTGGGTATGGACAATTGATAGAGCAACAGTGAAACTTAGTGGCACAGATGTCTACCTCGCAAATTCTGAAATCCTTATAAAAACATTAAGAACAATTCTCGGCCATCGACGGTCAATTACTAATCCTATACATGATAAGCTCAGATAGATATATTCTCTACCTTCTCCTGAACCAATTAAGTTACAACTTTTCAACACCCGCCAAGCTGCTCACGAGTCAGTATGAATTCAGTATTGGTACTTCTACTCATTTATTTAAATGCTATATATAAAAGTATCCAAAAAATGCATCTCAATCCTGGGGCTCTACTATATGACTTTCGTTTACTATTTTCGACGGCTATCGTTTTCCTATAGTACGGAAAGGAAGAAAAAGGAAAATATTATTAACAATTATTGTTTACCTTTTCCTTCCTTTGCCTACTATTGGAAAACGATAGCCGTCGAAAATAGTAGACGAAAGTCATAGTATGGCCCCTGGTCTCATTGCGCCATGTAGTTTTTAATCGAACGTATTTGCATGGTGTGTATCTTGTATTAGACATTTTGCTCAGTACATCCCGAATGCATTTTGTAACGGTGGCATTCTTGCGTTGCAGCCTCTAATACCCGAATAAATTGAATTACGTTGTATATGTATTGGTTCATTTATTTTTTTTTTGATTATTTTTATTATTCAAATTATCCGGTTTGGGGAATCTTCCAAACCATGAGTTGTGCCGTTGTCTAAAACCGGCTAATATGTCATTCCAATTTATTATTTGATCGAGATCATTCGGTGTAGAACGGTGCAAAAATAAAATAAAATTATAAAAGTGTTATTTGCGAGTTGCTGAATTGCCTCGCCGATACTAGAATTCGAGGTGCCTGTCTTAGTGAATACTATACTCGTCTTTCACCTGATAGTTAAGGTAAGCCTACTATAATATAGCACTATTTATTATAATTTGTAAAGTTAAAATGCTCCATATAGAACCATGAATATTCATGTGTACACCTTTTCCACTGTTTTTAGAGCCAACGGTCGGTATTGCGGTCCGGAACACCATTTTACGTACTACGGTCTTAGACCATATCTATTGGGACAGATACCACAGACCGCAATTCCGTCAGCTGAATTTTACAGTTTAGTCATTTTACTACGTCCTGTAAATATCGAAGAAAATAACTTATAATTGTATAAGTGAATAATTTATGCGTGCAATTTGTGATTGCCTTGTCCATATGTGTATTAAATTATTAAAATAACGTTATATGTATATTTAATTAGTGTTGTAAATTAGATAAAAAGCTAGTGAAACAGTGCTTTAAGTCTAAATTGTAAAAAAGGGGGAAATTAAAAGTGATTTCAGATATTTATTAGGCATGTGATTCGGTTAATGTGAAAATAAAAGAAGAAGAAGAAACGGGGAAGGAAAAATCAAAATTTAATCTTGGCTAGTAGCTTCGGCTAGTTTGTCTTTCTTTTTTCAATTTCCTCATCGACGCAGAGCGCTTTGCAGATTTGAGGGGTAAGTAAAAACTTTAATTATTTTTCCTCGCGAAACAAGAAATTTTGATTTTACTTCAGCCATATTAATTCTCCGCAGATGTATGTACATGCGTGCGATATAGATGTAACTCTTATATCCCATATACGTACGTGAATCAGTACACACATAAGTTTATACCTAAGTTTCTACCGCATATAGTCTCTAGTTTATATTTTTCTCGGTAGAGTACTTACTGTCTACCAACCCCTCATGGGAATTGTATATGTCGATACTGTAAATATATAATTTTTTTGTGTTACTAAATGGAGGCTGTTTTATTTCATAAAAAGAAAATACAGTGCATCTACATGAGGCGTTAACATATTCAATGGGGAGGGAGAGGGAACCAAGTGTTTAAATTATCAAGGATGAGTCAACGGTTGGCACAACGCCTACAGTAGTTATGAACGGAATGATCAAGCCATTTATATTAGTGTTTTTATGTTTGCCTTTAGGGTTATTAAAATATCGAATTTAAATGCACATGATAATTTATATTTTGTAACGTCACTAGTTGCCAAAACATACCCACCCCAGCCAGAGCATCCGGGATTAAAAAGAGAAACAAGCATGTGCAGGCTCGGCAACAGAAGTGTGGTTACAATTTTCTACAACTTTACCAGCCTATAAGACTAATTGTGTTCCAGCATGTGATGTATATAAAGTTAGCCCAATGGCTAACAATTTGATTTATTAGGTCTATTTCAGAAAAGATTGTGTTAAAGTGACGGAGCAAGTCGGGGGTGTTTTTAAGTTTGGCATACTAACACCAATTTTTCCTGTTTGTATCGAAAAACTTCCACGGTCTTGAACGAGCCAATTTAGCTTTATTAGCCAGAATACCCACCGATTACCGAACAAATAGCGCAGTGGTTAAAGCTGCGACGTTTGGATCGGGAGGTACCGGGTTCGAATCCCAACAGAGGCGGGATGCAAAAGGGATTTTTCATCTCCCGATTACGATCGGTGATTAAATTGAAAACATCTATGACCCTCTGTTGGAATGTAGAACTCATGGGCCGACCCATCTTCCATGTCACTGTACAGGGTGACATGGAGCTATGCAATGCGCAGGTGGTATACTGTACTTGTAGAATGGGATGAATGAATGGATTGAATGAATGTTGTGTGAATGTAAGGTAAGGCTATGAACCAAAAAAGTGTGTATGTCAAGTCCTTTTAAAAAAAATAATAAAAATAAAAATACCCACCGATCGTGGAAGTTTTACGAAACGAACAGGAAAAATAAGTGTTAGTATGCCAAACTTAAAAAACACCCGTGCTTGTCCGACACGTTTACGTAGTTGGCTCTGGAAGCGACGGAACGAGTGAAATAATTAAAAATAATGAAAAATATATGAAATGGTTAGCTTAAAGCTAAATTGGCTCGCTCTCGACCGTGGAAGTTCTGCGAATCGTACAGAAAACACCGGTGTTATGCCAAACTTAAAAAATCCCCAAATTAGTCCGACACTTTTAACTAATTTGACTAATAATAATGAAAAATATTATATGAAATGGTTGGCTTAAACCAAACTTGGCTCACTCACGACCGTGGAAATTCTTCGAAACGAACAGGAGAAATTTGTGTTAGCAATCCAAACTTAAAAATCGCCCAAACTAGTCCGACACTTTTGCGTAATTGGCTCTTCGAAGTTTTTCGAAACGAACAGGAAAAATTGATGTTAGTAGGCCAAACTTAAAAAACACCCGGGCTAGCCCGACACTTTTACCTAATTTGACGAAAAATAATGAAAAATATATGAAATGGTTAGCTTAAAGCTAAATTGGATGGCTCATGACCGTGGAAGTTCTTCGATACAAACAGGATAAATTGGTGTTAGTTTGCCAAACTTAAAAAACACCCGTGCTTGTCCGACATTTTTACCTAGTTGGCTCTGGAAGCGACGGAACTGGTGAAATAATTAAAAATAATGAAAAATATATGTTAAATTATTTTTGAAAGTATTTTTCAATTTATTATGTCAATTTTATTTAAAATTTCGGAGGATAGTCAGGGTCTCAAGTTATGAAATCGCCAAGCTTTCTTATATTAATTGGAAATGAAATGGAATTTTATTATTTTAGAATAGAAAAACAATTTGAAAACTATATAAAACTATTCATATATACATAAATGAGGATGAATTTGCCTTTGTTAAATTGTTAACTGTTTTATTATAAACTGTACTAGATAAATTAACAATATTATATCTGGAATATATAAAAAAAAAACGAATACCATATCCAACCGACGAACATTGTATATTTGACATCCAAACATTGATGATCTGTATATGCTATAAAAACGCTATAATTAAAACTGTGAGTGCTATATAAATCAAACATAAAACGATTTATTTATTTTCACTGACTTTTATTATTTATAATATGTTGCTGACGATAATGATGCGTACCAAAAGAATAATCATAATTCAATGTCATAATAAGTTCAAACAGAAATTAAGTTTTTGGAAATTAAACAGTCTCGATCATTTAAGGCGCCCATTTGTTTATGTTATATCATATATACCCTACCCTACACAGAGAACTATTATACATACATATAGAATTAGAATTAACAGTGATTACAATTTAAAAACAAAATAAAATATAACGTATGTATACGTACATGCTGCCATTGTAAAAACAACATCGTTAAAAATTGATTTTTTAATTCTTAATAAATAGTTTTATAGTGCGCTACTGCTACCATATACATACAGCTATATAGCAAATATTTTATGGACAATTTACAATATACCAAAAAATAATAATTTCCAATTCATATATAATAATAATAGTTTGGTAATAAAAAAAAAACGTTTGGATAGATAAGAATAGTAATAATGTTATCTTGAACATACAACACCAGTCAATATATGTATTTGATAATCAAGAGCAATGAAAGTAGTGATGACTCTGTGCGCGCGATCAAAAACCTATTCATAATATAGGTTTGTTGTGTATTATATGTTACAATAAATTCGATTAATCCGGTGGTAACAGCTTTAAAGAATTTAAAATTTATATATACAACCCATACGATAACTCCTCAGTTTGTGTGCGGCCGCTCTCAATAAAATAATTTATCGCAATTTTCATTTTTATTGGAAATATAAAGATCCAGTAATATTTAACTATGGTATTCCATAAAACACAATATTTATGAAATCAATAAAATTATTATTATTTTTATCTCTTAATAAATAAATAAATAATTTTTAATGAATTTAAATTAATTTCAATACATAGGCGTTCAACTGGACATAAAATTATGTAATTCGGAACCGGAATTGTTTTGAATATCGATTTTAATTGGTTGTGCAGTGAATCATCAATTAATTTTTAATATTATGTGAAAGCAAGAATGACCAATCTGTTACTATACAACAGTAAAATATCTAAACTGTAATTTTCATAAAGTTCTCAATGCTAAATGTTCGACGTCTAATATCCTCCATAATATTGAATGGCCATTGTCCAATGACTTATGATAAATGTACAATGTTAAATTTCATATGTTTTATATTATAGCAAATAACAAATATTTGTGGTCACCATAATCGTTATTCAAAACTGCGAATATAAGGCAAAATAAGCACTTCAAGTGTTTGAGTGTTGTGTTGTTAGCGAGTCAATATTTGCCATACAAGCTTATAACTGTTCAAATTTGTTATTTAATTCTTGGCGGCATTTATCTAAAACTGACACTATTTTATTTATAAAACTAATATTTAAAGTACCGATATTTGACTTTGAAGTCGATTTTAATTATAGAAGTTAATTGCAAAGCTAAAGTTTTTTACCGACTAACAATATGCTACTATAATGATTTAAAATACAAAATTGTCACTTAATCCATGATTATATATTGGCTTTAGTCACATCACTTATCTTAAACAGATGTAACCAATACTTCCCCGAAAAGCTCAACTAAAGTCACATCGCTTAACTAAAGTAACTGAAGTGTTTAGTTATAATTTACGTTTAAGTCACATTAGTAGTATTCAACATTCTAAACGAACTTAACATATTAAGCTATTAAGCCTTATAATCAAGATTTGTTTAGAAACTTAATTCATAAAATTGACACTAACTGCCTGAAAGTTTTGGTTTAAGTCATGTCATTTAACTAAACGAAATAAACGCCACCCTCGTTGGGACAGTTTGTCCCGGGTTCGATTCCCGGTGATAACCAAAAATCACGGTTGGTTGTTTTTAATATGTAAGTATATGTGTTTGACTGGGTATTGCACCATGGGGCCATTAGTGGCATTGAGTGTTGGAGTAATCCGCCCGACTTTAATTTAAAACCAAATGATGGCTTTAGTTAAAGTTCTTAAATAAGCCCTAAGATGTATTTAAGCACAATTCAAATTTGTGCCACATTAATTAGATCTGAATTAACCATATTAGGTTTAAATCATAATATTATCATTCAATCCCTGAAAGTTTTGGTTTAAGTTACTTTATTTGAAAACGAATGTGTTCCTTAAATAAACTATTTAAATAATCCTTAAGTTATACCTTTAAGCCTAATGTACAACAATATTTGTATATATTCAAGTTAATATATTTAAGTCACATTGAAATAACATATTCAACATGAATAACTGACTTAACTATAGTAGGCTTAAGTCGGATATATGTAAGTCAGTATCCTCAAATGCTTTGATTTAAGCCGCATCACTGAAATTTATATTTGGGTCCCATTCATTAGAACTAGTTTAACCATACTAAGCTTAAGCCATAAAATTATCACTTATATCCTTAAAGTTTTGGCTTAAGCAACTTAAATATTAAAATTCATGTTTAAGCTACATTAACATAAGATATTTGACTGATTTAACCACATAAGGCCTAAATCATAAAGGCCTAAATCATAAAATTATCATTTAACCCTTAAAAGCTTCATTTTAAATCACATAATACAAATGTACATCAAAATTATTTAAGTCACATTAATATAACATATTCAACATACTTAATCATATAAGGTCTTAAGTCGAATATAGTTCTATGTTAATCAAAAAATTTGTGGCTAAACTAACTAAAACAAATTAAATATTTAGCTAAAACTATTAAATAAACCTTAAGTGATATATTTAAGCCAAATGTGGCTCAAATATACTTTAAAATATTTGAGCCACATTGTTTAGAACTGATTTAACCATATTAGGCTTCAATCAGAAAATTATCATTTATTTCCTTTCGCTTAAGCCACATTATTTAACAAAAACAAATGTATTCTTTAGATAAAATTCTTATATAAGAATTAAGAAATAATTTAAGCCAAATCATGTATTCAACATACTTGACTGGCTTAACGATATTAGGCTTAAGTTGAATATGAATCAGTATTAATCGAATATTTTATTTTGTAATTTAAGAAATAAAATTTTCGCTTTTATCTCAAATAATTTGGTTTAAGCCACACACATAATCACATAACTAAAAAAAAAATAAGTATCTAGATTAAATTCTTAAATAAGCCTTGAGTTATATCTGTGAACCAAATGTACAACATTATATGTATTATTTAAGTCAATATATTTAAGTCACCAATCATATTTAAATGAATCATTAAAATTGACTTAGTCCTGACTGTTTTGGTTTAATCTATAAAATCAATTAACAAAAATAAAAGTATTTAAATAAAATACTAAAATAAGCCAAATGGACACCAAAATTCTTAGTTAAGCCCCATTATTATAAAATATTCAGCATGCTTAATTGATTTAATTATTATAGGCTTAAGTCGAATATATGTAAGTCAGCATTAACCGACAAATTTGCATTCAACTAAAACCATAAAATTGTCCCGTATTGTTCGAATGTCTCGGTTTAAGCCGCATCACTTGACTAAAACAAATAAAAAATTTAGTTAAATTTTTAAGCACCAAGGGTCTGTGTGACACCCAAAATTCATATTTAAGTCACATTATTATAACATATTCAACATATTTAAAGATATTTTGCCTAAGTCGAATGAATAGATCAATATTAATTTTAAAAATTGCTTTGAAACTTAAGACATAAAATTGTCACTTATTTCATCCGAATCATTTGGTTTAAGTGACATCACATAACAAACAAAAAATTAAGTCTTTAGATAAAAATTTTAAATAAGCCTTAAGTTCCATCTTTAATCCAAATGTGTATTTAAGTCACTATTGATATATTAGTCACATTGATACAACATATTCAATATACTTAACTGACTTAACCGTATTAGGCTTACATCGAGTATGAATTAGTAATAATCGTGTATTTTGAAAAATAAATGTTCACTTAATAATATACTTAAGCCAATTATATACCAAAGTTCATGCTTAAGCCACATTAATATTATATTTAATATATTTAACTGATTTAACGATATTAGGCTTAAGCTGAATATAAATCAATATTAAATGAAAATATTGTATTGTTACTTAAAACATACAATATTGTTACTTAAGCCACATCACATAATTGAAATAAATCAGATTTAAAATATATAAGTATATCTAAAACCGAATGAATACGAAAATTCATGTTTAAATCATATTGATATGCTTAATTGATTTAATCCTATTAGATTTAAGTCGAATATAAATCAGTATGATTTGGATTTTTTTTAAACTTAAGGCACTTAGTTCTTGAAAGTTTTGACTTAAGCCACATCACTAAACCAAAACAAATAAGCCTTTATCTTTAAGCTAAATAGACATAAAAATTCATGTTTAAGTCACATTGATATACGATATTTAAGATTTAAACAAATTAGTCACAAAATTATCATTTAACCCTTGAAAGTATCGGTTTCAAATAGAAGTAACCGAAAGGTTAGCTGTGAAACGAGCTGTCATACTGCGCCCACTGACATGCTGATGACATTTATTATCAGTATAATCTGGCAAATTATAATGAACAGCTTCGGTTTAAGAATTAAAGTCACGAGGCCATCATATGCGTCGTCTCCCGCCGATTGGGCTCGAGAGCGACACCCGCTGTTTAATAGCAAAATTGTGTAGAGCTATAAGGCTTATAAAAGCTTGACAGGTTGTTAAAAAGTGGAAATATGTAACGTACTTAACATTTGATTTACTTTCGTGTTTTGTTTAGGAAGAAAGAAACGTTTTCTTCTGAATTTTCACTCTTTCGTTTTCTAAACCGCAGATTTAATTTTATGAATTTTGAATATTTTCAAGCTTCAAATTATAAATTTGGGACACTATAGAATACATAACTAATATTAAAATTACATGTTATTAAATTCTATTAATAGTGTGTCTAAATAAAAAAAAATGTAACGAAAAAGCGTAACGAAATGATCTAATGCAGTATGCCTCACGTTAATTATTTTGGCTAAATCATACATAGAATCATAATTTATTTGATTGATACTAGTGTAATCTATGAATGACTGACTAAACTAATTAGCCATTTAGAAAATACTGCGATTTAAATGAAAAGATTGGCGGGAGGCACACAGCATGGTAGTTAGGGAATTATAAAAGAGATGAAGTGAATTTCATCATCTCACAAACTTCGAGTAATTACCGATCAGTATAACCTTTTAAAATATCTATAGATTAAATAACCAACCAAATTTTTATTTATCTAAAATATTTACCCATTATTCATCCTTAATCTGATTTCTTGAACCATAAATCAAACCCAATCAAATTTGATTATGACTGGTCCCAAGCCACATGTTTGCTTACCTAAAATGAAAAATTGGACAGCATAAAATTATATACATATTTAGGTTATACCATTCATTTAGATGTGGTAAAAAAAATTATGAAAACAAAACCGCCCATAGCCAAACACTAATCAATTATATTCATACAATAAATATACACACACTCCCTAATTCCCATGTATCACACCACAGAAATTCCCAGCCAAACATTATCAACAGCCAACAAAATTACCAAACAAATCCCAATATTCTAAAAATATACAAAACATAAAATTCTATGATAATAGCATATAGCATCATATCGTTGGTTGGTTGGATATCTAACATAATATTTAGAACATGGAAAATTAAAGAAAAAACCCGAACAAGTTTTTTTTTTTTGTTTCTTGTTTTTCATTAGTATTGATGATGATACTTAGCTAAGCTGTCTGTTTCTTCCATATCTTAATTTCATTAGATACGTTAGATATATAAATTTTATATAACGAAAATTAATATATTAAACATCAAAAAAAAAAAAAAAGTTTGCTTCATGTACATACACATAGCGAGTTTGATGAGTGAGCTTAATATTTTTGTTTCCCCCTCCCAAAAAACAAAAAAAAATTAAATAAAATAAAAAATTACACAAGGCGAAGAAAAGGAGGAATGATAATCAATTAAGAATTTTCTCTTTGTTATATAAATGGCGATATACGATACAGTGTTGATATACATCATATAGAGATAAAACAAGTCTTTAAGATATGATCTAAATATATAGAGAGCAGCCAATTAACGAAATTTGACCATAATGATACATACGGATAAGTCACGAATTTTCTTACGTACAGCACACACAATAAACAATGAAATTATCGTTACAAGTTTGTGTATTTGAGCTGGCGAAAAAACCAGATAATTCGTTGATCTGAATCGTGCACCATCACACATTCAACTTATAAATCGACTTTTCACTTAAGACAACATACTACATATATATATATAAGAAAACTAAAACTATAAATAATAATACAAAATCAATTTGTATTGTTTTAAAACGATAATAATCCGATTTGCTATAAGCATTAAACACTTAAGTATTTAAAATCAATCAAAAGCTCATTATACAAAAAAAAAATTATCGGAAATGTATAAATTAAGAGATTAAATTACAAAATGCATTTCTTAACAACGTGTTGCTATTTGATGTTATTGCTTTATGTCAATATTATTATTAATATTAAAACATAAACCAGTTAACAACAATGTATGTACATATATAAATAATGTTATTAGACCTTAGCCACACACAAGATACATACTTATAATTATAATTAATTTACAAAAAAAAATTCGCTACAATACTTAATTATAAAATTTAATAAGATCCATATTCTTGTATAATTAAAATGAAATAAAATAATTTTAATTAAACATAATTTGATTTATGATTTGAATATATTTGCATACATATATGTACATAGCTAGAGGTTATCAAACGTACGGTGAAGGAAATTATAATAAATTCAAATTAAATTGAAATTATTAATTTTGGATTTGGCCGCAGGACATGCAAATAAAAATTCAAAACGATTTCGCGTATTTATACTGTTTATTTGATTATTTATATTTAGAAAAAATTTCGATTGAAACTGCATAACACATTTTGAGAATATATACGTTTAAGACACACTGTACTTAAAGACTATACTGTTAATTATTTTCCAGCATCTCGCAACACAACGTCACAATCAATTTTGTCAAAATCAAGTGGTTTAAATGCCTAGCTTCGGCAGACGTAGTACCGGGGTAGGGATTAGCATTTACGCGTAATCCATTATTTTCTACGTAGACGTGTCAACAATCCATCGACAACGTCAACAACGTAGACAATGTCGATAATATAGGCAATTCATACAGTGATTTTGTGCACTACTTCTAAACTACGGTAACCAGATTTTTTAGGATCTATGCGAACCGAGTGGTGTGTGACAGTTTTAGAATATCCTTCAAGTAGTGTGTAAAAAAAAGACATTTTATGAAAATAAAAAATTGTCATATTTATGAAAATAAACAAAAAAATCTTAGAAATGCCCTAATTTGTGTTAGGTTTATCAGAGGGTTAAGAAGAGTCATATTCAGTTGAACTTTGAATGGCCGTTAAACCTTCCTTGTTTATTTTATCTAAAGGCACATAACGCCATTTTAAAATTGATTGTAATACTCAGTGTACTTTGATCCTATTCTGCTCATCGGTCCATTGAATAAAACCATCCATCAATAAAAACACCCTTTTCACATTGGTATCTTGGTAAGGCTACCAGATAATCACGCGAGTAAAAAACAACATTTCTAGTAGTTTTTTATCCAGAAAAGCACACGATAACAGTTTACAAGAAGCTAAACTATAGCACAATACTTAATTAAACCTTTACAAACATACAGAGCCTTGCAGAGCCACGATGAGACCTAGATTAGTTACTAAAGATTTTGCAAGGCTGCGAGAAATTACTTAATTTCAACGAAAAGTGGATTTTCCGAGTTTCCAATAATCTTATTAGAAAAATAATCCTCCAAAATTACGCAGGAGTTACTTTAAAAAACGGCTAAATGAAGAAAATTTCAATGTTCAGGGTTCTCAACACGTATTCTTCTAGGTTGGTTGTCATCCCGTGGATTGCCAACACATCTCATGACTAGGACATAGAGATTGCTTCAAATAATAATATTTTTTTAAATATATTTGTTCTCCGAATGAGGGTAAACTTTAATTAAAGTTCAACTTAATCCAAATAATTTCAATATATGAACGCTGCTTCAAAAAGTGAAAACTCTCTGGAGTTCGAGGCCTTATTGTGTTTGTTTTTGCTTTCTATCGGGTATAGTAATCCTAATTGGTTCTCATGACGGATGTGATATATTTTTATATGACCAAATATTACTCATTTTCTGTACTTGTTTTAGTGTTTATTTAAGTTTTCTGTTAAAAAATTCAAGAGTCCATTCAAAAGTTGTTGTAAAAGTTGGTTTTTGTTTTATGGGAACATATTATTTGAAAATAGTATTAGTTTTTTTAGTTTGAGTAATAAGTTTTTAAATGATTTAAAAAAGAACAGTAACGAACGCGCAAAGCATATATTGTTCCAAAAAAAGACAATACTTTTCAAAATGAGACGCCTTGCAGCCTTAACATTTGCCAAGTATTGAAAAGCAACACCGCCTATTATTTCCAATGGCTAATAATTTGCTTACTATTATAAAACGACAGTCGTCGAATTGCATAGTAAGGCCCCTAGTTTCTCAAGTTATAAAATTAAAAAAGAGAACAAAATATAACATTTTAAAAAAAGAAAAAGTAAACAAGATCGAAAAGAGAACATGTTTTCTTTTAAAGCGACCATCCTACCATTAAGTTTGGATTTGTGGACGAATCTTTACCCTTGCGGTTTACATTCTAGATCTAAACCAATAAAATCGCTTAAAATGGCCCAAAAATCCACCAATTTCCCCTCTTTCCAGTCAAAATATTTTTGTCCATATAATTATACGAGTACTTATGACAAAATATGTCATAATACCTCTCCCATGCCTAAGAACCGAGGTTCAGCAAACAAATAGAATATAGGAGAAGGAGACTCGGGCGATTAAGGTTTGATAAAAAAATCCGAACAATACATATCACGCTACCAGCAACTTGATAATTTCTATATTAAAGTCACTTAGTTAAAGTTAAAGTTTGAATTTTTAAACGATACTTTTAGTAAATTGAGTAAGATTTTAAGGTTTAAAACTTAAAATTTATATAACTTAATTTGTTTTATTCCAAACTATTTAATAAATTGTCATGAGATAATTCAACATTTGATAGGTTTTTGACTTTTGTACCGTTCCATAAAAACTCCATAGAAACTTTATGCTCGTACTTTTATGCTAATTAAAATTTTGAAAAGGTGGAACGGTTTTTTGAAATGTTCTGGGTGTCATGAATCCAATGTAGTAACATTGAGTAATGGATTTTGGCAATATCGGTTTGAGTCTTGAGTGGACTTAGCCAATACTGGGAAATAACGAAAATGGATTTCAGGAAAAATGCTTAAAAAATTAACGAATTTGATTAAATTTTTTAAAAAAGTTGGATTTTGCAACGATGAATTTTATAGAACGGGCAGATTCCAAATTTAATTCAAAAATTGAAATAGAAAACCACGTTGAATCGATTTTCAAGCATCTTCGTAATGACTAATAAAATTAAGGGAAATGAAATATAACTTGAATATTTGAATAAAGTTTAAGAGATGATAGTGGTTGGAATAGAAAAGAAAAATTGAAAAAGAAAATTGGATAAAACCTTACTAGGAGGTGCTCTAGAGTTTTAAGTTTTGGGCTTTAGAATTTGTGGTCGCAAAATGATCGCTGCGTAAACGTTTAGCTTTTTTTGGCGATTTTTGAATTTTAGGGAGATTTCTATTGCCAGTCACCCTCACATGCAACTTAAACTTATTACCTCTAATAGCATTGATAATTGCGTCAATGGCCCATTACGCACGAGTCTGCTTCGTGTTATTATAGGCTTCATTCGGTATAAACTTGACGTAGGATCTTATACCTAATTAATTCGCAAGCCATTTTGAGTCTCAATTTTTATTTTTGGCTGCAGCATTAATCTGTTGATTCTGTCATTCCAATTTCATTATTTTATCATTGTGACTTATACCTAATTTATTGAGTCATCAATGTGATCTGGTCACTTTATATATCACCTCGGTACTGTTAAATATATATTTCCATGCGTTATGGGCACCTTGAAATTGTTAATGCAGTTTGAGAGACTAGTTCATTCGAAATAAGGTAAATATTACGACAATTATCCACATGGTATGCACTTTACTAATCAAATGTCCAGCTTGTTGAAGAGGTTAACCCTCAAGAACCAAATTTCGTAGACGATTTTCGCGTTGGCAGCAATATAGACTTTTAATTCGGTGTTTTTCCAAATTTATTTTAAATAATACGGATTTGTAAAGAGAGCTCTAATCTCCTATTTTCTCCACCAACGGTACGTAAATAGATGATGAAGTAACCTTCACATAGTACGCGTTTCCTAAGAACCTTATAGGATTCTGTAAAAACTGATGTTTTTTAATCTTAAGTAATAAATTCTAAATAAATTTTAAATTTTGATAAAAATCTAAATTCTATGTCTCTCAAATTTAAATAAATCTTGAAACGCATTTAAATTGTAAAATTAGTTCAATAAAAGTTCATAAATTTTGAATTTATATCGAATTCTGGTTGATACGGTTGAGCAACTCTCTCCTCTCTTCTTCAGGTTGAACCTCTACATAATTTCTATAATGCACACAAAATTGTTACCAAATACGTAAACAATACGTAAACATCTATATGCAGATTTTTTTTTTATTCGCTCTTCAGATTACAGTTATTCCTAGCAATTTATGGCATTTTTAATTCAATTTAATATTTTTTGCAGTTGCTTCAGTTCCTTATAGTTTCAATATTTTGTTCATAGTTTTACAAACTTCATTTTCTTCAATAGCATTCTGATTTCCTTGCAGCCCTCCAATTGTCTAATTGGCTATATAGTACTGCACACTTTTGACTTCAGTAACCTCTCTAACATAAATGTACGCATCTCTTTACTAGATTGTTATAGAGAGAACGTTCGGTGTTATTTTATATAGCTGCGCCGACAGTCCGACATCATACAATATGCAGGGCTGTATTTTTAACCAACTTGTAGTATAGGAGCCTCTCTTGCTGAGTATCTCTGTCTCAAATCAAAAGCTCATGGATTACCAAATAACTTTTAGCTGTATACTTCCTCACAAACAAATTTGGTACTGCTCTCCTCTTTACTTCTCCGAGTTATATCGTCTCGATGATTTCTTTCACTTGCCCAAATTGAAATTCGAATATATGTACATATGTACATGTTTTTCACCTAACATGATTCAATTTTAATGTGGTGGTGTAGTTAGAATATATTAACAACTATATTAAACGGTTGGTTAGTGCCCTGGCGATAACCAAATTTAAATTTAAATGAGAACGAATTTAATCACCATAATGTAAATTAGCGCGCATATATGTATATAAAAACTTGAATATGTATATAGTGTTTTTGCCCTCCTTAATTCAATTTCATAAATTGTTCGGCTATAAATTAAACCCGTCGTCTTCATATCAGTTACTAGTTGGAAAAAGAATGATAACCGCAATAATATTTTTTTTGCATTATATATTATGTTGATATATAATCTGCATTTGATTGGTCACGTTTATAAATTAACTACTGTTTTGTATCAAGTTATGTATTTATCTGAACATTGCACATTTTATATTCAATTACAAATTTGAAAACGTGTTCCAGGAGAAGCTGTATACATATATATAATAATCATGAGCAACAAAAAATGTAACTGAAATTGTAAAATTTAAAGTCACTCTTGCGTCAATCAAATGTTTCGAGTGCGGACTTAAAACATTCAACGGCACATCTAATTTCCAGAACACGATAACAAGTACAATATAAATTCCTTATATACTAAAATACTAAATAATATTGTGTGACTGCGTGTGTACACATAAAATTCAATAATGTCATTTAAAGTGACACAAATAGCAAAAAAAAAACAACTTATTTGACAGACAAATTTTGATTTGTACAATTTTGTGCTTCTGTGTATGGTGTGTCGTCGTAAAACAATTACTTATATATAGATATACAACAATTTTTTTCAGTCTCTTACATATTTCTCTTCCCATATCTAGGCGCGTACACAAACGTATATTGATTTTCCGTCTCGAGATCAAAGTGGAAATCACAACAACAACAACAACGATACTCATTTATAGTGAAAATGGGAAGGGAGGGACAAAAAAGAACAATAACAAGTCTATATACCTAAGATATAAATAAAAAATGTTAAAGGTAGGTCAAATATAGATCAAAGCTTTCTTTTTGTGATTCCTCTTGTAAAAAATAAAAATAAAAAATTCTTAGAGAAGTTTTATTTTTTCATTTTATTGGTTTAAGAATATGGTTAAGTGATGTAATTTGGTTTAATATTGAAAATAAACATACACACATATACATATACAAATTAGAATTAGACAAATAAAACCATAGAAATTGGGTTTTTGGTTTCCGCCGAATTAAATTTATCACTAAAGTATTTAAAAATTTTCATTATAGGAAAATAATAAGAAGTTTTCGTTCGAATAATAGACAAAAAAATGGTTTTATATACTTTCGTTTATATACATACGTACGAGTATATATAGAAAGATTGTTTTGAGGTTATTGGTTTTTTTTTATTTTTAGCAAAATACTAAAAAAAAATTATGGTTGAATAAGTCTCTTATTGATAATAATTTATATATTACGTCCAACCCATTTAACTATACATACATATATATATATATATACATAAGTCTCATGAGACGCTATATTTCTGGTATTATTTGGTATTTTAACTTTGGTTTTCGATATAATATTGGTAAGTATCGGAGATTTTCACAATATCCTTGAAATCCTTTTTACGAAATCTCTAAATCTATATTCGAAATCCTTAACGATTTATCCAATCTAAAATCTCTGCATATCAATATGTAAAGGGTGTTCCATCTGTTTTGTCTTGTTTTTTAAGTGCAAAAAAATATTTATTGTGCGGTGGCCAACCGAATTTTACACGTTGTGTTACACAAGCATTCAACAAAACATCGCGAAACATTCGACTTATTATGGCAACTAAATTCGATAATCGCATTGTCAATTGGCCAGCAAGGTCATGCGATCTGACACCGTTAGATTTTTTTATTTGGGTTTTGTTTTGGAAAGTAAAGTGTATAGTATAAAACAACATTCGAGCTGAATTTCGCCATTGAACTGCTTTTATTAGAAAGAGTCATCGAACATTTTGATGTTCGGATTCAGGTCTGCAAAAGGAGCCGTGGTGGTCACATGTGGTAATTCATACTTAAATGTCATAGTTAAAGGTCAAAAAACAATTGACCTACATATTCGAATATGAATTAGATAGAAATGCTTATCAAACTCAATTGAAAGACATAACAATGTTGTAACGCGTCTTCATTACTTTTCAACTGATTTACCTCATTTGTGCAGATCATTTTAAATTTAGGCTTTTAATCATTAGTATTAGCCCATAGGATTTTGCACGTAAAATTTTTGGCAAATTAACATGAAGCAATAGATACACGATTCAATAATCCATAGAAATTATCGAAAAAAAAGTGTTTGCGTTACAGTCAACATCACTACCGGCCAATTCTTTCATCCACAATTATTTTGTGTGGTTTTTGGGTACAATATAGATCGTATTTGAAGACAAAGATAGAAATATCTCTTATACAGTCAACGTCGAGCGCTAGAAGGATATGATAATGTTTGGCCTCAACTGAGTGGTGTTTCAAAAATTGTTCTTTTTGTATATGTATATATAGCACTTCTGTTAAAGAAGTCGAATTTTTAAATAACCCTATAATAGTGAGGTTATTAAAATACTGCAGTAAAATATAGCGATAGTACCATCATAATAAAAGGTTCCAAGGAATATCTGGATTAGAAGAAATTCTAATTTGCTTTGATAAAATTTAGCAAAAGCAATTTTTTATAACTGTAATTCTATCAATTTTCATTCAAACAATAATTGGACATTTTCCAATTTACTTTAATTTTGATTGAAAAGTAAATATTCGATTAATCCAAGCAATGCAAGAGTATTTTATTCTCAACTCTTCATATGAACAGGGTACATTCATGTCTGAGCGCATTCAAGTCTGCCAACGGTTGGCAAAATGTTGACTTGCTGAATTCTGAATGCATCTGATTGATACATCGACAATTGCATGGCAATCTAATAGTTTAAATGTCATTTTTTCCATCAGTACATTTGCAATGCCAAAACGATGGGAGACCTGAATCTGCCCAATACAGACAATAATGACAAATCGGGAGCTCTAACTAAATGCTTCAGTGGACAATCAAGTTTGATTGATGAAATTAATAGATTATGAAAATTTTCGCCCACGTTTTAAAAACTGTTTAGATAGTCATAGTCAATTTCTGAAATATGCTTTCAAATTGTGAGCTATCCTGAACCGTTGAAATCCTGAAATATATACGGCCAATATTATAATTTTTTATTTACATATTCTCCAATTATGATGAAGAAAATTCGGAAGTCTAACAAACGGGATATTTGACTTTTGATTGAAAGCGATGATCCAAGACAACATGATCCAAGATAATATGGTAGTTAATCCGAAAGGTTTTTGGAATACCATTGACTGCAAATGGAAAATTCCTGAATTTCCGACAACGTTGTTGTTCTATGATGTTTCTGATGTTGTTATACCCTTCTGATGTTATAATATAAACAAATGTAGCGCAACAGTAGTGGCCAACAAGGTCTCTAACTCAATCGATAAGATAAAAAAGGCGGCTCTATATAAGCTTGGTCATACGATTTTTATTCGATTTTAGTTTACTTTGAAAAGTTGGCAAAGGCGCAACATTTTTATCAAAGCTGGCGTAATGGGTCCATTAAAGTCGTCCTTTTATCGACTTGCCCATAGAAGAATTTATTTTCCGTCAAATAAATTATATATATTAAAATAGTCTGAGATGAGTATTTTGGTACCAACTGGATATTTTTTTGTTGACGAAAAAGTCAGGGATGAACCAACTGTATGAATTAAAGTATTTTTAAAAAGTCTGGGATGGATTATTTACGCATGTCTTGTCAGAGGTATTTTTAAAAAATTCTAGGATGAAATCCTGGGATATCTTCAAGGTGGTAGTCCAAGAAAGTTTGCAGCTCAGATGGCATACTTCCCTACTTTATACAGAAATTTGATAATGAACAGTCTTTGCTTCTGTCGATTTTACTTAGTGGTTCAGTTGTATGTGGTGTTTTCCCAGTTGTCTGGAAATAGTCTTGTATTATACCTGTCTTTAAATCAAGTATAACAGGAATGACGTCTCTGATTATAGGAATATTTCAATTTTGTCAGCCATTCCCAAAATATTTGAGTCATTTATTACTGACCATATGTATTCTGCCTTGAAGAATTTCCGAAACGCGCTATTGAAGTGATTGATGCTAAAGCTTAAATTGGCATAATTTACACGGACTTAAGTAAAGCATTTGATTGAATTGATCATGATATTGATCAATATAACATTATTTCTTAAAAAATACATAATCTGATGCAGCCAATTTACAACATGTTACCGATTAACATTGCTAATGTTAGTATGAGACTTGTAAATGAAATAACAAATCTTAAGTGTACTCTTACATCTTCGTTATCATTTAATCGTCATTTCGATATAATCTGTGCTAAAGCGAACTATACTTTTTGTTTCCTAACACGAACCATGAAAGAATTCGATAATCCTCAAGTTTTTTTGTCTATATCAGTCTCATTAATCGAATTGAGGCAGTACAAAATCCCTTTCTTATTGTTTATGCTAAGAAGATACTTGGATTTGACCGTCGATAGTCATACTCCACCCACCACCGGTCGAGAAAATAAAATCAGACGATCATTGAAAACCAATTATTTTAATATGTAATGTAAATGTTATATTGTGAATTAGGTGAGGTTAGGTTAGGTTAGTTTAGAGTGACTGCTACGGCACATTAGACCGGTGATGGTCCATTGTGATACCACAGGATGTTACCTCCCTATTACCTTTATTTGAACCAGTTAGAGCTACTTATGTAGCGTGATATATCTCGCATTTTCTAGATCACAGACGCCGTCCATTAAGAACCTACCCATATGCTTATGCCTTCTATGTGGTAAAGCCGGACATGAGCATATAGGAAGTGGACTAAAGTCTATTACTCCTCCTCGTCCTAGCCTCCTCGCATGTTCTCCAAATAGGCAGTGCCCTGTGAGAGATTAGTGTATTTGCGTGTTTCAAGTCCAACTTTGGCCAGACTTGCTTTGCTACACTACATGTGAGAGTGTTAGTCCACCTTTTGTTCGATGAGAATGTTGAAATGCTCACTCATCTCATTTAGAGACAAGTGGCAACCCAACGCCACTCTTGATGTCAGAGAAACTGAGGATACCACATTATATCAATATTATTAGATATTATGTCTCAACCAAGTCAAGACCTCCTCAATCACTATCACCTCTGCTTGGTACACGCTGCAGTAATCAGCGAAACGTATTGATATGTCTCAATTTATCACAGATGACTCCCGCTCCTACTTTACGGTGTAGGTTGGATCCATCCATAAAAAACTGTAATGCTTCTGTTTCCAATAGTAACCCGCTCCTTCAAGATCCTCTTGAAAGGCACGTGGTTCGGAACCCTTTCTGGAAACATAATATTGGTATAAGGTAGTCTAGATTCACCAGTTCCTTTCTTATAGCGATCTAATTATCGTCGAGTGCCTTATCTGAAGATATTTTCACTGAGATACGGCTGATAGTCAGGTGGTCGTATTCGCCGCCATCTGTTTACTATAAATATCCACAGAGAGAAGGTGAAACATAACCTAAAAGGCGAGTGTTGGTGTTGTTCTCAGCATCCCGCTTATAAGCATAAGGCCGTTCTTTGCACCTTCTCGATCCCATTTCTGTAGGTTACTTTTTCAAAAGCTGGCCACTACACACTCACCCCATACATAAGTATTGGCCTTACTACGGCAGTGAATAGCCACGGTACCAGCTATGGCTTCAGGCTCCATCTATTTCCGATGGCGTTTCTGCAATAGTACATAGCTATATTAGCCTTGTTTACTTTTTTCAAGATGTTAGGCTTCCAATTAAGCTTACTGTCCAAGATTACGCCCAGAAATCTTGACTTATCAGTAACAGCTAGTCCAATGCCGTTTAAGGTAGGTGGGTCTACTACCCAGGTTTTATATTTCCTGGTAAAGAGTACCAGTTCATGGCCCACCTTTAGGAGGGCATTTTGGATTTACTCCTTAACCGTTAAAAATATTTTAAAATTTCCAAAGACAGCTATCACTACGTCATCTGCATAAGCAATCACTCCAATCCCAGCTCTCTCCAGCTCAAACAGTAATCCATTAATTACTATGTTCCAGAGAAGAGAGGACAGGACACCTCCAGGTTAGCTCCGCAGCTCCGAATTAACCATCCTGATTACAGGATAGTGCATCCCAAGAAGTGACAATCCCTCCACAATTTCCTCAGGCTTTACATTGTTAAAGGCGCCCTCAATATCAAGGAACGCCACCAAATACAAAACTCTTGCGAGAATATTGATTTTTCAATCGTACGTACCAGGGCATGCAGAGCTCTGTCCACCGACATCCCTTCACAGTACGCATGTTGAGGCTGTGCCCAGTCAATAGGCTTTATTTTTGATCGTATATAAACATCTATCAGCCTTTCTAAGGTTTTCAACAGAAAGGATGATCGAGTTATGGTTCTTAAGTCCTTTGGGTAGCCCATGTGAGCTTCTTCCCACTTTCGGAATAAAGATCACCCAGGCCTTTTTCCACCTCTTTGGATTACAGACCAATTTTAAACACCCTTTGAAGATTACTACCAACCAGGGGAGCATAATCGACGAGTTGTTTTGTATTTCTGCTGGTATAATTTGGTCAGAACCAGCCGATTTATAAGATTTGAAACTTTGAAACCTTCAAGTGCCCATTGGATCCGTTTTTTAGTTACAATAACTTCTATGCGCAATGAATGTGTTTCTCGATGAGTACTAGTCTATGTCGAGTTGTCAAAGCTTCCTGGAAAGTGGTTTCGATGAGAAGTTTCAAAAATTCCTCACTAGAAGCAGTCCAAAATTCGTCCGGATTAATTAGATAACCTGGTTTGATTAGTATAGACAGTATCTTTATAAGACGAGAGGTCCCAGAGACTTCCTCCATTTTATCATAGAAGAGTCTCCACTAGCGGATCTGGATATTGTCTTCCAAATGAAAATACCTCCAGGAAGCTAGGCTTTTGTATAGGTCAATATCAGTGTATGTGGTATAGTAACCACCAACATACATAGCTATTGTATACAACCCATAATAACCCAAAAATAATTATGACTGAATTGAATTTTTAGATAAAACTACGACGATGAACAGTATAATCGCCTTAGCAGCTTTCCAAGTTCGGTAATTAAAAACAAAGAAAATTTGTGAAAAGTGTAATTTTATTAACAACTTTACGAAAGTGAAATTTATCATCAGAAGTATAGATAACATCAAGCGGCGAAGCACCGGAATGAAACTTATAGAAACGACTCCCAAAAAGGATACTTTGTAATAAGTAAAGTAGTGGAAAATACGTTTAGGATTTTACGAGAAACAATTTGAACATATACAGCGTGTGATTGTGTCTTGCCATCAAACACGTTAAAGATGCGCGATATTTTATAGGGCTCCAAAACTAAATAATACATCCATCGATACTAGAACTCATTAGCCACCCAATCAAATCTCGCGATTTCGTATTCGGTATAGCTACTGTTTTATTTTAATGGACCTAATACACCATATACTAAATTATATTGGGATATGGTATTTATAAAATCCACACATGGTTTTATCGTCGTTCCTTTCTAAATTAATAAGATATCTATGGTATTTGCTAATTTATATTTAAAACACAAAATAAAACCAACTGTACATAGTTTAGCTGTAATCGAATTCAATTTTAATTTCTAAAAAAAAAATATATAAAAATTGATAATAAAAAAATTTAAGAGTATTAAATAAGAAATAGAAATACAAATCGAACGAGCAAAAAACCTAAATAGATAATTAAAAAAATTAAAATAAAAAATTGGAAATTGAAAATTTGCCAGAAACATATTTTATCGGAAAATAAAACTACGATACACTTTCTATATGTACATACATATGTATGTGGTGGTGTATATATGCTATACAGTATACACACATTTTCAACGGCACCACATGCATTAGGAATTTTTTGCCGAATTAACATTTCGTCTGTATACAAATTTATATAAATGTGTATATAGTCGATAATGTATATTTAATGCCAACATTTTTGGCAATCTATCATAAAAACCATTTTATCATAAAAAAAAAAAACGCGGAAAACATCGGTCGATCGGTCTTGATTTCTGTATACATACGTATGTACGAGTATATGCATACCTACATGTGTGACCGTGAAAATTGATAAAAAATTTAAATGCCCTACTTTTTATAAAAAAAATTGTATTTCGGTTAAATTGAACCACATACATATCGTATATACCTATACATACATACACACAACATATAATCAATTAACTTGTAACTGACCTCAGTGGAAAATTCCTGGAATTTTATAGAATTTTATATATGGTGTTGATGAAATTAATTAATTTCAATTATAACGTTATATAATATTGTTGTTCGATATGGATATATGTAGTATACATACATACATACATACAACATATACGTAATTTATAGTGTATACGATATGGAACTGATAGTTTGGAATATTATTGAATTTAATGGTGGTACTAACTATGTACATACATATATAAGCAATCGTAAGCGGCGATCAAAATGTCTTTAGTTTATTTCTACGATCATAAATTGATCAGTTGACTGTATTTACTCAATTTACCAAAATTTTCATCTTATCTTAATTTTCGTCTTTAGAAATGGATATTTCAGCAACGTTATGCTCAAATATTCACTTTTTTAAAAAAATTCCGTCTCACGCAATTTGCTTCGAGTACAGGTTTGATTTAATTCGAATCCCTTTTGTAGCCTGCTTCTATTGGGATTCTTACCCAGTACAGTACTATTTGTTTCGATATAATTCGAAGGATATGCCGAATTTCAATAAATCATTTTAGTTTCGATTGGAAATTCCAAATTTGAAAAATATCCGAAAATTTTGAATATTGGAAAATTTGGAGAAAAATGCTCTAAATATGAAAAAATGTCCACCATATAATATTTAAATTTTAAACATTTAAAGTTCGAAACTAA
This sequence comes from Tipula unca, assembly GCA_951394425.1. Taxonomy (NCBI): domain Eukaryota; kingdom Metazoa; phylum Arthropoda; class Insecta; order Diptera; family Tipulidae; genus Tipula; species Tipula unca. The sequence goes on from OX596381.1 coordinate 189,751,450, forward strand.
GTTTTAATTTTCAGTAAAAATCAGTTTCAAAACTTTCAAAATTTTAAAATTTAATTAAGAAATTTAAAAACTGCGGTTAATTTGATTTTTTTAAAGTTTTTCAAAATCGAGTTAAAATTCAGAATTGTAAACGTAAAGTAAGATTTCGAATTTTGATTTTCGAAATTTTGAAAATTTTGGATATTTTAAATTTTTTTGGAAATTTAAAATTATTGTCAAGAAAAATTTTATCTGAATTCAATGTCGTGGATTTGAATTGATAATGTCTCTGTAGTTGTATGACAAATTGAATTAGAACTGGAAGCTTTAGCAAGTTCAACTAGGTGAAGCTTGCAACTAGAATTCAAAATTATAATTATTGTTGTTCGAAATTTTAAACTGAAACTGTTGTGTATTGTATGATTATAGATCTGTAGCAGCTCGAATATTCGACTCACCGATATTCGATTCTGCCACAAACAAAACAATTAGTGAAATTCAAATATAAATCAACTTATTTGAATTAAGCGTTCACTAACCCCATCACATATCCAATAGCCGAACCACTACTATAAAACATTTATAGTAAAGCATGTCGCCATCTAACAACATCACCACGCAATAACAATTCGGTGATGCAACACTTAACAAAAGTACAATGTCGACCGCCGCCGGCGCATCTGTTCCCTCTCCAAAATACGACACGTATTTTGGAAGACGAAAGCGACGTCATTACCAAAACAAACAGAAAGCAGACAACACGTCTCATTACAAAAACAACAAAATTACAATCTCTCCTGACAACAAGTCAGCCATTTGGTGGTGATAAAAATACATAATAAAATATATAATAAATTAAATAAATAAATTGTGAACTTTAACAAACAAACATAACATTATAAAATTAATATAAATAAATAAATTTAACAATAAACATATAAATAAATATTATATTAATTAATCAAAGTTTGTGTATGTGCATTTATTTATTTATTTGAGAAGACAATTTATAAATTGGGAACACGAAACCCAAAGATCTTAGAAAAAGAAATTAAAAAATTGTTGGTCACTCGTTTTGCACCATTCTAATGAGCGTGGTATATAAAACCAGTCCATCATGTATTGGATATTTAATAAGATATTTAATTTCAGCTCCTAGGTTCTTCTAAGCCTAACGATTGGGTTTGCCATAATAAAGCAACATTGATAACAACGGTTCCCCTAATGATTTAAAAAATTCTTCAAAATTATAAAATTCACTCAATTTTAAATCATATACCAAGCCATATTCAAACAATAAAATTGAAGTATCCGTCGAAATTCTTAAAAATATCTAATATATTTTTTAAAATTGATACTTTTTTAAAAACTTTGGGGAATTTTAGAAATTTGGATAAATATTTGAAAATCCGATAAACCAAATTCTGGTGACTTTTAAAAATTTACTGAAATTTGCAAAATCTTCAAAATTTTCTTTAAATTAGAAAAATCAAATATTTTAAAATTTGAAAAACATTCTAAAATTCTATCTATAGTTAACTTTCATTAAATATAGGAATTTTGAATAAGGCAATGATACTCAAAAATTCAAAAAAACCTCCATCATAAATTGAAGAGTTTCATAATCGTTTAATATTCAAGTTTTAAAATTTTTTTAAAATTTAATTAAGAAATGTAAAAATTTTAAACATTTTTGGTTTTTCAAATCCGATTTTTAATTGAGAATTGTAAACGTCAAATTTGATTTGATGAACATCTTTAGGATTACCTAAGTGCAGTAGACGTGAATGTTCATTACGTTTGTGAGAAAAAAAATTAGTTTGATATCCAGGCCCTAAAATTGTGTCGACTAGTTTTTGAATTATTTGTTCAGAGGCAACAAAAGAGAAAATCACAGGACTTTCCGAGGGTAATCACATACATACATACAACAATACTTCGTTTTCCGATTCAGCACCCTTAACAATTCCGATTTGTTTTACTCTTCACGTGTTGTTGACTATCACTATCACGTTGCAATCCAATTTTCTGCCTCGAAAATTATAAATGGATTAGAGTGTTTTAATTTAAGCCATTCGAGCGGAGTATTTCCTGGTATTTAGAAAAAATCCGTGTAATCCATTTAAGAAAATTTACGGAAATCCCATATTTAAATCACGAAGAACGTGCAACATAACGCGTTATATAGCGCGGCATTTTGGGTCTTTCGCCAATACCTAATTGAATCTTTAGTCAAATCGAGAATAGTTGTTGGTTGGAGACCGCGGCCAAGTTGATGTTTCCAATTATTTTATTTGCATCTTATCTAGAGGCAGTTGATTAAAAACCATGACCAAGTAACTTCGTGTTGTTTGTTCATTAAAAATGTTTTTTACTACATTTCAAAATATTTTTAAATTGTGTTCGTATATTTTGTTTTTGTGGTGGTTGAATAATTATTATCATTTGACTTTTGTTTTACATAATTGATAAATAAATAAATAATATGAATGGTCAGATTACAGATTTGAAAGATTATATCATTAAAAATTTAAATAAAATTTATTAAGTAATACCTAAATTTGGGTTGAATAAGAATAGTTATTTAAAAATATTTTATAGAACGTTAAGTCAAATTATAGTGGCAACATTAATTTATGAATGGACCATTATAAACGAATTAAAACTCCTCCTTCCTTAGCAGCATTCAACAATATAAAAAAATCGAAATTTAAAAAAAAATAGGGCTTTGTTTTTATTTTATAATATTTAATGACATCATATCAATAGATGTATATACCTGGATCGTTTGAACAGTTTATTAAAAATTATCGATTTTCATACCATTTTGAATTCATATTTGAGTCTCCATTGAATGAAATAAAAACAACGCCCTAATTTTTATCTTCGTATAATCTTATACGTAATCAGCATTTAGGTAAATCTTAAATTTTCATTATCATATTGTTGTCTTGTCATGAAATCCCATTATAAAATTTTACGTTAAACTGTAACCCTTTTACAATAAATGGGGTTAGTAAATATGTGTTGGAACATGTCAAAGATTACTCAGCTTTTTAACTCAACTTTGGTTCTACATATTTCAAATTCTAAAAAGTTTGCAGTTTCCAATTAAAATAAAATTTGGAAATTTAATAATCTAAAAAATTCACAAAATTCTGCTACTTTATAAGAAACGAAAAGAAGCATTCAGTTTAAACATGAATTCGATACACGCAATAAAATTAATTTAGTCTGATTAATCATGTAGTGTCATCAAATGTGAATCTATAATGTTGCTGATGCAAATTCTTCAAAGCACACAAGCTTCGCCAAACATAAAAAGTCTATAACAGATGACCTAAGAACGTTTCCATAAATGTAGCATCCAAAAGAATCCTTCTATTTTTTAGGGTGCAGATTTTATGGTCTTGGCATCTTATACATGTAGAAACAAGAGGATTTTTTAACTCCAGATAATTACCACGTACTCTACTTGGGATCTTGCTTAGGCGAAGTACAGCGTCATCAATGTAGATTTGTCTTTGAATTTACTGGTCCAACGTTTGATATATCCAAACATTGAGTTCCCTTCGGCTATGTGTTCTCTATATGCCTATTAAACGTTATATTTTCAATGAATGAGACCCCAAATCGATAGTTTTACAAATACGCTGTATCGGCGCAGTTGATTTTATGTGTGTGAATTATTGAGGAACACCCGACGTAACACTGATAACTTTGGATTTTTTATTCCCAATAACAACATATTGAGTTCGGATTAATAAATAAAAGCTATGAACCATTTTACAAATTTGAAGGAAAATCCAAATGCATGGAGACTGTCAAGCGCCTTGCGATCACAAACCGAGTAAAATGCTTTACTGAAGTCGATGAAATCCACATTCATCTGATAGTCCTTTCCAATTTCTTTAATCGTTCTACTAGTCAATTCGTGGATGTTGATCTGCCTGGTATGAATTCATGTTGTTTGACAGATATATGACGTGCCAATGTAACTTTAAAGGTGTTACAAACACCCAGCTCAAATAAGTCGTTGAAATCGTGATTTTTGATATTTTTTGACAATTTCTTTAAAATAGATGATGGTCAGTGCAGACATAATTATTTCATCAGTGATAATAGAGGGAATCACTGATATATTGTTATTCTTATTCAATGCTTTGCTGTAGTCCCAGTTTTGTAATTTGGTCTGTATGCAGATTGAAAAAAAGGCGCGATTATATCAGCTTTTTTCTTGGCGTCAGTGCTGCTGGTGTTATTGTAAGACATATTTGTCGGACACCCCTCAATTTGTCGTTTAGATCTAAAGTATTTAGTAAATTATTTAGGATTCGTTTTAATTTTATCTTGGACATTGGCTAGAAAATAACTGTATCTTAAACTCGAAGTAAACCCCAAATTCATCATTGTATTGCTTAAAGATGAGTTTATCCGATCGTCGAACTGAAGTAAGCAGAAAATTTGAGCAGAAAAATCTACATTATCGGCATAATTGCAATTATCTTAGAAAATAAAATTAGTTTTTTAATATAAATATTTTTTTATGATTTTCCGGAGTTCAATTTGGACTAAGACTTAGGTAGAGATGTACCATAATGCATATCTGGACAAATATCTCAGGTTAAAAACAATTAAAATCTCAACTCATCTTTTATTCGTATGAAAGGCCCAGTGAAACGATAAATCAAAAGACCTGATACGTAGCATAGAACTTCTCTATTAGAGTGGTAACTCAGATTAATAGCCCGGTAATACGACATGTCAAAAGTGCCAGCTACTCGAATTTTACCATATGGCCATTTCATACGAATAAAAGATAAGTGGCGATTTTAATTATTTTCAACCTGATCCCACATAAAATATGACCTAATACGAAGCACAGAGGTCTTTGTTAGGACGGTAAACCAAACTAATAGCCCGGTAATAAATGACTAATCAAAAGTGGCAGCTACCCGAATTTTTGTGTATGGGCCATATCATACGAATAAAATATGGGTGGGGATTTCAATTATTTTTAACCTGATCACATAAAATATGACCTAATACGAAGTACAGATTATTAGGATGGTAACCCAAATATATAGCCCGGTAAAACGACAAATCAAAAGAGTCAGCTACCCAAATTTTGGAATATGGGCCATTAGGTGATAGCAAAAGATGGATAACATTTGTTGAAAAATAATTAGCAGTAATCTTAATCAATAATTTAAAAAAAATTCATATTAAAATTTGTCGATAAAGCAGATTATTTTCTGCTGAAATTTTTCTATTAACTTCAGTGAGGTCGTTGAACCACGGAAGATGGCTACTGTTTTGATTGATGCACAATGGAATATGACTTTCAAAACTTCATTATAAACTCTGATAAAACCGGTCCACGCTAGTATTTATATCGTTATTTAAAATACCACACAATTTAACTGCTTCCAAGAATTTATGTAAACCCATGTGGCCAGTTTTATTAAAATTGTATATGGTTTGTTGATTATGACCGGTATTTTTTTGTGTAAGATACACAAAATCAAATATAATTCCATTGACTTGTGATAAATATCATTAACGACAAATGGCGTTTGCGATCCTATAACATTAAACATATCTACTTCTATAGTAAAGAAGAGATTCCCATTCATTGGGAATGTTATTGAATTGATATAAATCAGCTTTTGATGTAAAGTTATATGGAAGCATGTACATCAATACTATTAGTACTAATGGCATCACTACATTTTGAAAAAACATCAATTTCAGATAGGTTTGGTATGTACGCTGAATAGATGTATTTACTTCTATTGTTGATGTTAATCTTTGTGTACACTTGTTCTACTACTGATAGTACTAAATTTATTGGCGGGCTACTTTAAGCTATTTGCTGAAGAATTATTCCAAAAAATTCCGTACTGCATTCCAACATAATAAAACTTCAACGAATGAGGCCTATGTACGCACAAACAATTTTCAACAATTCTAAAACATATACAAAAATACGATCAATTGAATAATTTTGGTTGACCTTTCCAAACCCTCACATAGTATAACACACGAAAAATTGTCTTGCAACAGTGATAGATAATTTTTCGTGTGTTTTATACTATATGAGTGCTTGGTACGGCCGACTATAATTTGGTATAGACATTTTAGTTTTTATAAAATTTAATTTAACAAATTGTAGTCGACTTTTTATGTCACTCACACAGTAAAACACACGAAAAAACATCTTGCATCAGTGCTGCGGACAATTTTTTGTGAACACCATAAAATTTGAGACTTATATAATCTATTTAAAAAAATACCTAGGAAGCAATTTTATTTTACAAATTATTTGTAAAGCTTAAACACCCACATAAATAGATATTTTGAATAATAACCTTAGAATCGTCTGACTTATTTCCGCATAACCCCGGAACAAATAAATCATATATTAGGTATAACCTTCGCACTATATTATGTTCGGTGCAGACAAGTTAATTTCCTGCAATAAATTTAACAGATTCATATTGTAAGACATAACTGAAATCGAATTTATTTTTATGACATAAATTCTCATAATATATTTTATGTTTATATGTATGTATATGTACCAAAATAACCTGTTACATAAATATTCATACACCCTCGAAAAAATAATATAAAATAAAAAAATAATATTTTTACCATTTATGTATTGGAAATAATAATTATTATTTAGTACCTATATAGTACAGAGAATTACATAATTCATAAGTCGATTATTGCTGCGATTGATATATTACGTACGATGAATCATACATCATACGTTTTCACTGTGTTACCTATTTGGATTCGAACAATATGTTTATGAATTAAATTCCTTATTTGTGTTGTTCGCGATTATTTAATGCATTTGCAATTGGAAAACACTGGCTCTTAGAATTAATTATAAAATCGTAATATATTAAAGTTGATTCGTAAGGAAACTCGAATTTCTAAAAATAACTATTGTTGGCGGTTGGTGTCTTATATTGTGTTGCTCTTCTATTACGAATATTTCAAGGTCATTAACATTCAACACAATAAATCTTTATTATACCTTTACATTTAAGAACGTAATAAAAAAAATCTTTCAAATGTGTATATATTCTATGACTAAATATAGCTATTTATTGTTGGAACATCATCGCAAATTTATATACATTTTTACAGTTAAACCTCATATTACGTGGTCGCTTTTTAAATACGCAATTGTTGTTCTCGCAATCTCCGCGAATTATATATTCTGAAAAACTATATGTACATATTTTTAAAAGAGTGTTTGTGCGCTCTTCTTATAAGCGCTATGAATGAAACATTAATTGTTGACGCACGTCTCATCATATTTTGTGACGTATGCGAGAAATTTAATATTATTTTTGACGTAAATTAAATCAGACACTATACATACTTACATATATACAGATACAGAGAGCAGGCGATATAAAATTCATTCATAATTTTTCAATTTTCAGTTCAGTGTAAACAAAGCCATTAAATTAAAAACGATATGTGCGCGCGATAAAGCATTATCATCATGAGTTCTTGTGTCTGCCTTAATCCAATTTACAAAGAGACACAAATTTATTTGGATTTATTAAATTGGTACACGTTTTCGAAAGTTTTTTTTTATTATGTGTTTGGTGAAATATTTTCTCCTAAACATAACATTCGTTTAATTTTAATTTTTACAATAAATCACTTTTATACGCGCGCGTTTAATCAAATTTATGGGTCCATGTCTGGTCAAATCAAAATTATATTTTGTCTGTATACAGTATACTGATCGATTGGGATAAATTTAAAGTTCATCTGCGGTGAATAATATATCAATCAATGTCCGTGTGATTTAATATTTAAAACACGGGGTGCCACCCAGTATGTATTGTAAAACCGAGGCTATAAATCATACGGAAAATTATTTAAATATTTTCAACTTTTTTATTATTATTTTTATGAAAATAGACAAAATATTTTATCGATTTTCATTATTGTGGAAAATTTAAATCCGGATTTTCCATTTTCTTTTTATTGTTATGACACACAGTACGTAAAAAACTTTGTTTTGTTGAAGTTGGCACTTAAGTAACGTTTTTTTTTTTTGTTCGTTACCAAAAAGTTTGCTGTTTAACATTAGGGATTATTATTTTTTGTGTGCGTGTGTGCCGCTGCTCTATGTGGTTCTATTTTATTTTTGATGGTGACTTAACTCCATATACATATACTTTGTATGTACATACATAGATACGAAACGAATGAAAACTTAAATTTTTCAGACAAAAAAAATAAAAAGGAAATTCTCCGAATAAAAAATGTCAAGGTTTTGTGTTTGTCTTTATGTGAACGTGCTTCATTATCTCTATTTTATTATGTACTTGAATTGCTTAGATAAAATATGTTGTTTTTTTTTATTTAAGTATATAACTCGGTATGTATACGAGGAATTTAGAAAAATCACATAAAAGGCATCAAAAATATCGTTTCATGTAATCAAAAGATTTAAACAATTTGCTTATCTTTTCAACAAAAAACAAAAAATCTAAATTACGCCACACAACTCAGCAGAGTGTTTACTTTCGGTTTTTAATTTTTTTCATTATTATGGACACAGCCATGAGCCAACCAATAATAAAGTATGTACATATTACAAATGAGTAAATATCACGTAACATTTTATTGTAGAATGAGGAGTTTTTAATTCGAGCTGATAACAATCGTTGTGTACCCTTCTGTTATTATATGTTAATACACAATATACTATAGGCACATAAATAGTAAATAGCAGGACAAACATTCGGGAATGATAATTTAACAAAATGTCTAATAAAATTGTACGTGCAAGTTATAGCGCCAGTATATATAGTATGTATAATGTAGATACACATTCACATTTCCAATTAATTTTATTGTGTGTCCCACATTTCATTAATAATTTTAATAGCCAGGTTTGATCATATGATTAATTATAATAATCCCATATGAGTGACAAACACAATATTTGATGCTTGACATATTATATGAATAATTCGCTTTTGACGATTATAACAAAGTAATTAAAGAACGTGAGCATTATATATTATAGGCTTAGTCATAACATGATAGATACATGTATAGTGACATTCGATTTAGCAGATAACTCGTTGGGCGCAAAGCAGCAGTGTTTTAACCACAGCACAGTTTTTGAATATATTTACAAAAAATGTCCCAATACCAAATTTTAGCCGTCCTTGCCAAGCACTCATATAGTAAAACAAACGAAAAAATGTCATGTATTAGTGTTCGACAAGTTTCCGTGTGATTTACTATGTGTAATGCTTCACAAGGTCGACTATTTTTTTATAAAACAAATCTGTCGATTAGCTAATCTAACGCCAAAAACTTAGCTCAATTGCCACGAATTATTTTATCCGTTGATATATGAAATGATTATGTATAATTTATAAATTGATGAAATAACCTAGGAATTTAATGGATAAAAGTCTAATCTGAAGTACAAAAATGAACGTAATCATCGGTCGACTTACATATGCTCAAAATATATTTGTTAAATTTGAGCACAGCCAAATATACAAGATACAAAATAATCCTTAGACATTGTATTATCGCCTTTACAATAAAATGGATCCTCTTAATTGTTTCATTTTTTTTTCGATCACATCACGGCTACAATAATAATGATCACCAAGCTACAATCAACCACAAAACCAGTTAACTCCGACTTCATATCTCCAGTTTATAGGCGCAAAAAAGTCTGCCTGCAAGAAATCTATATAGAATTGATATTTGTTTGGAATTAATATTCAGCCAATAATTGGTGAACTGTTTGTCAGAATGTGCGTAGTATAGATGATTTCAATTTACTTTAATATTCTTTTATTCTCCCAAACGAATCTCGCTCGCAGGTCCAGGCAAACTTAACATTTGTTTTTAATAAGTGAGATACACAGTGTGGTTATTTTAATTTAGTTGGGAATAATTATAAATAACCTCCTTCTTACAGAAATGATTTTTATCGGTGTTAATGACTAAGCCCGCATTAAATAACTGAGTGGCAACTGTTGAAAAAAAAGCGAATATACAAAACTAATTTGTGCTATTAGTCTATACATAATTTGGACCACATTACATAGCTCGAATTCGAAAGGCATCACTCTAAATTGATAGAGTGCGGCCGTCCAGGTACAGTGTTGAATGATGAGAGATATACGTAATTTTGCTTTATATTTAAATTGTTAAAGTTGAGAGATATTTTCTGTTGCGCAATTTATAGGTAGTTTTTCTTGTCAGGGTACCGAAACCCGGAATTGCAAAAATTAAATGAAATCATACACCACTCGTGCTTATCAATATTTAAAATATTGACAAAGATATGGAAGTGTTTCACTCGTCTGGAAAGATCGATAATCGTTCTCAAAGGAGACGCATGTATTTTCATTCACCACATCACTGTTACAGACGCTAACTATAAAAGTAGGTGGATAAATGACCATGCCACACAGTCTCTTTACGAAAAGTTCTCGATACTGCAGCTGAACTAATCGTTGGTCTCGAGGCACTAGGTGATGATGCCGAATCACGTGCTATATGGCTTAACCAAATACTATACTAAACTAGTTGGTAGATGATTCCCGAAGACCTTGAGCGTCTAAAACTGTAGAAGTAAACTATTGAACATTTGACTCTTTACTCGATTTTCTTGAGAAGAATGTAGGGCTCTTAAGAATTGTGACATCACTAACAAACGAATAATTATTAAGCCCGCAGTCATGGGATTAATTCGAATTACAAACCAACCACCACAATTAATCAAGTTTAATATTTGATTTAAATCACTGTATATGGAATTTATTGGTTCATCTGAATGGTGTTTCAATTCCTTAGCTGTAAGGCATAGTTCAAAAGGTTAGTTTAGTTTAAGATTAACCAGATCATTAGTACAACTTTTCAAATATTTAATCTCGGCCGAATAATTCTTTGAAATGAAGGATAGTGAACATAAGGCATTGCGATTAATTTGGAATTATGAAAAAGACAATTTCATGTTCAAGGTCAATATGAGTCATGATGATATTTAGTTGACAAACCGTAAGTTTCTTTCGGATGCATCGTGTAAAATTCAAATACTTTTAATTGCAGCTAAAACAAAGGTAAGTTGAGCTAAAAACTGCGGAACAACATATTTGAAGGTGGCCCCAAGCATTTGCGTTTGAACATGAAATCCAGTTACTATCGTCAGATGACATCTAGTTACTATCGTCAGATCACTATCGCCATTTCTTGACAATCTTTATGAGGTGCTACAAGAACGAAAACCCCACCATCCAATATCAGAGTTTCCCACTGAGAAGGAAAAAAATTGGCATTTTATCGCGCCTACCAGTCCATCTATGGCTGCGGACTTTGGGAAGCAGGGGTTGAATACATTAAACATCATTTAATCGGAGCATCCGAAAATACTGCGTTAAGTTAAGAGGAATTTACGACTTTATTATGCAAAATTAAAGCTTACATGCCTGCTCACATCATTCTCCATCAATCCCAATGATGAAATGCCACATTAACGCCAGAACACTTTTTGCTTATGGGGCCAACTGGTGCCAAACCACATTGACGATTCTCCAGAGAATACCTGCACACACTTCAACATAGTAAAAATTGATTGATTCTAAATAACAAATAAATTTTATAACGGTTTTCTCTCTTGAGGATTCCTCAAACGGAACTTGCCAGACGGCTTCTTTTAAATAACGGGTTGTAATATATCTAATATTTGTGAATTTTGATCACTTTGAGTAAGAGCATTCTGTACCAAACAGGTGAAACAGAAAAATGGCGCTCTTTAATTGGTAAAACTGCTGCAATATCAATTTAGTGTTTATTTATCATCGTTTAGTTCCATTTCTTGAAACTGAATATTTAATCATGTCTATTCTGTTACTCAGTTGGAAAATACCAACTGGGAAAAACATTTCATTAGAATTTAAATTTATATTCTGTATTCTGTATTCTCGTTTCTTTGTAGTCGTTTTTTCGGAGTTAAAAAATCTAAGAATATCACTGGTTACTGTCAAAAAGAGAAAAAAAATTACAGTTGGTCATTTTTATTTAAAAAACGAGACTTTCCAAAAATGGAACACAATTATTTTTGGTTCGTCTTAATGTTGTTAACAATAAAATAATTTAATGTTTATACGTTAAAACTTAATCTACATGTATTTTAGAAAAGTTTTTGTCATCCAAATTTATTGTTAGTTTCTTTTCGTGTATCCTTGGCTAAGGCATAATTGTCCGATAACACATACAACAATATTTTTAAAAAAAATCTTTTTTTTTTAATTTAAAAATTCCAATGGAATGAAGTTACAGAATAGCAAAATTCCAACAAAATTAAATTTCGAGTTAAAAAATAAAATAAAACGTTTCTATTCTGTATCTCGTATCGTTGGAAAAATTTCAACGCCTGTTACATAATAGGCATGAATATCTTTCAGAAATCCAATTGTATCTATTCCTATAGGTGCGTTCTAGTGTCAAGTTCGGAAAAGGGTTGACGCAATAAAGTATAAGTACAATTATTTTGTTGGGTTTAGAATGTCAGCTATCACGAGGTGATTTGCTATTTATGTAACTAGTGAACATCAAGTGAATTGTAATGTGCGGTGGAGATTCACAAAATATTGATTTATGAAAGAAATTACGTTCGTATGAGCATTGATTTTAATACAGTTTAAGCAATTATACATTTTAATAATTTCTTTACTGCAGCCAAAATGTATTGGATATATTTTGAATTATTGAAAAACTGATCGAATTATTTATTTTTGTTGATGCACGAAACGAAAAAATGTCTAGCACCGCAGAAAGAAAATTTTTCGTGTAGTTTACTATGTGAGTGTTGATTCGGCCAACAATAATTTGGCTCTGGAGTATTGAAATATTTTATCAATTATCAGTTTATTGATTTTTTTTTATTTATCTCTAAAATAGGTATTTAGAGTATTGAGTATATTTAAACAAATGTTTCAGTATTTAAACAAATTGCCATCTTGTATATGTATGTATATAGTTCAGGTATAACATACACCACATGTACATATATGAAACGGCAGCGCTTTAACATCGTGCCAACAAAAATATTTCACGCAAAAACATTGTCATAATATACCCGAGAGAAATAATGGCCGCGAATAAATTCATTTAGATATATACATATATGTAACCTCTAAATCATCGACTGACCCCTACGCGTGTGTATCTATCTATGTCGCAAAAAAAAATTTATTTTCTGGTCGCTTAACACACGCAAATACTAAACTTCTATACGAAACAAAAAATTAATGTACTATCTGCTAATTTTTTTTTTTTTTTTTTTTAATTATTAATTATAAACATCTAAAGACGATGTGTGTAGAGTGTAGGTGTACTCCTTCTGTCATATTAATAACAAAACAGATTACAACAACAATAAAATGTTTAATGTGTGTGGCACAAACATATGTGGTATGTATAATTGATGAGACGGTATAACGCTGGGATGTTACCATCTTCTCTTCATGCAATATTTAATAATTTCTTGACTTTTGCTAATTAAAAAAAAAAAAATATTTAAAGATATACCCAGCATCCGTCTTTACAGAATTTTTTTTTTTTGTTTTTGTTTTTAATATTATGTACATATACTCGTAACATGATTTTTACATCAGTGTATAATGTTTTTTGTGATGCTGCTCTGCTATATATATTATATAATGTGTATACTGCTGCTGCTGAGATAAGCTTTGTTGCTTTTGATAAATGTTTTATATTATCTTGGGTAATATTTAAGTCGATGAACTTTGGCTTGTATATAACCTGTTGCGCAAACAGCCACTATAAATTACATATCAAATACGTTAACAAAAAACAAAAATAGAAAGTTTTGAGTATTGACATTTTTTACACTGTAAGTAATTACACTTTGTGTATATGAATGTACACGAATATAATAAATTTGTTTAAAACCTATATATGAACAAACTATGTCACATACATATCTCTTCTGTATACATTATATATAACATTTAACTCAATTCAAATAATTTATATCAACTCAGCAATTAAATTAATTTATTATATGATATCAACATTAGATTTATACTATCCATAACTATTAAATTTAAATTAATTATTTTCTATATGCCATATACTCGTACATATACATAAAATGAACCAACATATAAATTAATCGGCGCAAATATAAGACTGATACGTTGTTGTCTTTGTCGTGATATGAATACACATTTTAGTATGTTATGTACATATATATGGTTTATCATATACAAAATATTCGGCAACAAAACATACCGCTTAATTAAATATACATTATGTTACTGTATAAGCCAATCGGTGTATAAGATCATATTTCGGGATAGTTTGCTTTATTGCTGCCACGTTTTTGTTAATTTTTTTTTGTTGTTTGTTTGTTTGTTTCCGGCTTGGTTTCGGTTACATTTGTATATTGTTGGCTAATAAAATCATATTTTGTTTACCAACCAAAATATTTTGACACGTAACAGTTTTTTTTTTCACTCTCTTTTATATTAATTAACTATTGATAGTAAATAAGTGGCTGTGTATACAGACGCCACTCAATAAAATTCAATGCGAAACATTTGACTAACTAGATTCCGATTTGCATTTAGACAGAGTGTCCCATTGAGGCGAGACCAAACGAGTAGAGAGTGTAGCTGGGTCCCACTTAAATTGTATTTCATCATTTTTAGTACGGCACAATACCTTAACGAAAATATTACTCGACGATTTACTAATTTAAACGATTTACTATAAAAATGGTATCATCGTTTTTTATCTAATCACGTTTTTCAATGTTGTACTTGTTGAAAAAATTGCTATTATAAGTTGTTATATAAATAAAAAAATATATTGTTAGTTTTAAAACTTCGCAAACAATTTTCAAATTGATTTCCATTTTGTAACAACCATAGTTGGAACCGTCTTACAAATACTTTAATACAAATCAAAATGCAAGCAATAAAATAAATGCTTCAACTGCAAAATTTCCACTACTACAGAATTAATGAACCGAGTGCAATGCACTTAAATAAAACAATATTTTCATCGTCAACAAACGATATTAATTTTAGTAGTGAGATAGGTCACGCCTCGGCAGCCCTTCTACTCAAAATGGAGTCTGAGTCCATTGATGTGGTTCTGGTCCAGAAACATTGGGTCAGTGTGGGCGCAGAACACCCAAATATAAAATACTACATGCGAAAAATGAAGGTAAGATACGTTCCTGCATTCCCGATAGAAATAATTTGAACATTTTTATGCTACTAAATTACAGCAACATCAGTGGTGGCCAGCGTCGAGATGAGTGCGCTAAATCTCTGGCTTATATCGGCCTACCGACCATATGAGGAGGAAAATATACCACCAGGTAGGTTGGGCAATGCAATAACGGAGGCTCAAAGACCAAAAGTAGAGGTCATCATGAGCAGTGATGCTAATCACTCAATCTGGGGAGTACAAATATCAACAGGCGAGGTGAGTTGCTCCTTGATGTTATTTTAAGTACTAACCTAAATATATGTAATATCGAGTGTAAGCCAACCTTCATTACTAAAAAGGTCAAAAAATGCTAGACATCACTCTTGTCTCAGATTTTATTAAGGAGAGGGTATTGAACAGGAAAGTGTCCGAAGACCATTCCTTTAACGAAAACCAACTAGCAAACCATCCTTCAGGAATAGGAAGAAAACTGATTGGGATTGCTTCAGAACCATTCTGGGTAATTCTTTACCGGTATCGGTTCCAAACCCACCTGCACCTACAAAAGAGCTTGATGTTCTAGTAACCAAGCTATCTGATGCTTTTAACAAAGCCATAATAGGTGCATGTCCTATCAGTAGGCTTTTGGGTAAGCCTGGTGGTCGAGAGAACTCCAAGGTACTCGTATGAAATGCAGGAGACTGTTCAAGAAAGCGAGGAACACAAATACTGCTGCAAATTGGGACTTTTATAAGGTAGACCTCAAAACCTACAAGTACGAGGTAAGAGCAGCCAAAACAAGGAACTGGAGGCTCTACTGTGGTAATATACAGGAGTCCTCGGAGGCGAACAGGCTACGCAAAGTATTATCTACAACGACCGGATGGTTCATGGACTACGTGTAGTGAGGAATCCCTGGAGCTATTACTAGAAACACATATCCCGGAGTCCTAGGCCTATAAGCTTATCTTCTTTTCTATTAAAGCTCACATCAGAGGCTCAATCAAGCCGAGCGAGCTGTTGGGATCTGAACGCGCATATTGTAAGGGACGATCAGTGGAAACTGCTCTCCACTCCCTTATAGGCCCTATTGGGAAACCACTTGAATACAAGGAATATTCAATCGTACCTTTCTTGGATATAGAAGGGGCCTTTAGTGACTGAAATCACTCGGACTCTTGCGTGCCTGCGGGTAGATCAGAGGTTGGATAGATACGTGATCAGAGGGACATCGCAAGGTAGGGTTTTATCCCTCCTTCTTTGGAACTTGGTCATTAATGACCTGTTACTAAATCTGCTCTACGTCTCAGTGGTCAAACCTATCCTGCTGGATATGGGGTTGTCATTTGGTGGTCAGTATTAAAAATTATGGCCAACCTTAAACTATTGATGAAAGTTCAACGAACGCTGCTTGCGTATAAGTGGGGTTCTGAGTAGCACACCTACTCAAACTCTGGAGATTTTCTCTCCTCTCACTCCCTTGGATATTGCGGCTGTGCAGCTTGCATCTTGCACAGCCATTCGGCTCAAATCGATATCTATGTGGACCTGTAATAATATAGGGACTCATTCATTATATGCAACAAGGGTATTCCGGAAACTACCAAGTACGCTATCCCTTTACCAAAACCTATTGCGAATATTTTAAACCGAGGGAAGGTTCCTCAACTGTTGTTTCGCATAGAATTAGAGTCAGATGATAAAAACAGAGGAAAGCTCAGTATATATAACTTGAGATACGGCAACTGTAGAGGAACCTAAAATGAGAACCGGACCAGTAGAATGCATCCAGTGTCATGAATACGGGCATACAAAAGCTTATTGCACGTTGAGTGAAGTTTGCGTTATTTGTAGCGAATTTCATGATTCAAATGCGATACCACGAAAAATAATCCATGTGAAAATCACATAGCAAACTACAGAGGTTGCCCAGTATATCTGGATTTGCAACGTAAAACCAACCCAAAGATGCGATTTGAGCAACGAATGCTTAAGTCACGTTGCAATCAAAAAAATATGAACCGCGAAGTATAATTGCCCAACTAAGCACATTCAACCACACAAAATTACCTGGAGAATATTACAAGCAGTTTTGCACAAGCAGGGGTTTCCAGTATGCAAACATCCTGAAAGTTACTGCTCCAAAAACAATAGTTCATTTCAATGAAGAAGAGTTATATTCACGCAACCGTAAACAATGGTGATTATGCAAAATATGAATACACTATAATTCATCTTAGAATGCAGGAGCTCCATCCTGTTGATACAAGATCTAGATCTCTTCAAATATTACAGATATTTTTGTGATTTCAATCTTTCAGGTATAGTAAAAATTGGCCCGATAAAATTATTTTCAATTAACCCCAAAACGTCCTTGAAATGATAATAGTTCAAGAAATTTCTTACTCCATCCCTCGTAAGTGTCGATTCGTCTGTCCATAAAAAGTTATATTAGAAAACTAATAAAGAAAATTTGATAAGAGAAGGCAATTGACATTTTATTTTAAACTTGTTTCAATTTTCTGCCAAAAGTAATTGAACAACATTTTGACATGATTCTAAAACATTAGAAGGTTAGGTTAGGTTGTGGTGGCTGTCCAAAGAAAACACTGATATCCCCAGAAATATCAATCTGTTTTGTCACCAACTTTTCCTATCCCTGTTTGAACCATCCGTGAAGAACTAACTCCTGGATTCAGACATTCCACATCCCCCCCCCCCCCCCCCCCCCCCCTTCAAAAGCCTAATACACAGTTTTAACCACAAATATCTCGAAAATCACCAAATTTCAATCTTCAATTCTTCAATAAAACTAATCCCTAATCTACTGTCTCCAATTTACTCTTAATTCTTCACATTCTAACTCCCAAAACCCAAACAAGTGTGTTTTTTTTTGGTTGACTTCGACTTCGA
Source organism: Tipula unca (assembly GCA_951394425.1). Lineage (NCBI taxonomy): Eukaryota > Metazoa > Arthropoda > Insecta > Diptera > Tipulidae > Tipula > Tipula unca. The sequence continues at coordinate 189,769,603 of OX596381.1, forward strand.
AGAAAACAAAAATTTGTAAGACAACATCGATGTCTCCAACAGTTAACAGTATAAAGTTCCAGGGACTGTTAACAACAGTATAAAGTTCCAGGGACTGACTACATTCCTATGTCAACCCTCAAGTGGCAGTTCTGGTAGGATTCTGGAAGGGTTAAATTATGTTTTTGGACAAAACTTCATGGTTACGACGATGCTTACATTTGCCTTGTATGCTTCTACTCGCATATATATTTTGAAATTTGATTTGGAAAAAGTAAAATTTGATTTGATTGCGAATCTGGCATGAAAAGTAAACCATATTTTGTTAGAACATTGACCATAACTTGAAAGATAAGTTTGAATCGAAAATGATTATAGAAAACTGTGTATTGTATTCGGTCGATAACCAAGATTCTTACTCGAATCGTTCGTTAAAAAAATCGAATCATTGCTTCTTGTTGAATGACAAACAAGAAGATCGAACGGTTTAGATTGTCAAAAAGGCCATATTCACTATCGTAATCAACTCATTCACGGTTGTTATAAAGTACAAAGACGGAAATCAAAAAAGAGTTAACGCTTTGAATATTTCTGTTCCTTTTGATTATTGTGATTTGAGAGTTATAGTAGGGGTCCTTCCCTATATCTATTCCATGGAAACGTTCTATTATAATTGAGAATCAAATCTAACGTTTGTATTAACATTAAGAACTGTTTGAGGTATTATTAGAACTTTTCTGGATTTCTATCACATTAGGACATAAATTTCATCCATGACAAAGCAACTACTATAGCAAAAGTAAGCTATTTTACAATAGCTTACTTGTGTCCCATAACATTAATGCCACTGATTGTAACTTTATGCCAGTTGATTGGATCTGCAGATCCGATCCTATCTGGGATCCTGAACTCAGATTGTGAAGATTTGGATGTTTTTTCACCGAGAGTGGTTAACTTCACTTCGGGAATTCCATAAGGTACTAACTCATTTCATGTAAATTATTAAAAATAGAGTTCCTCCTTAATCGTAGCATCCACTCGTATTTTAAGTATACAGTACAGACCTAATGGTTACCGATTGTTTACAAAATTTAGAATTTGCATAATTTGCAAATGTACATATAATTTGAACATGACATCAATGTATATGTATACATTTAAACTAATCCAAATATGTATATTTTACAAAACTAGAAGGTCACCAATCTTCTATATTTACCTTGGAATTAGATCATTTTCTATTATACAAAAATGCTATAATGTATTGTTATTCTTACATAACATAATATTTAATTTAACCTCATCGTCGCGTTTGTTATAATATGTAAATAATTAATTGACCGTCTCCACATAATATTTATATACGTACATAAGATTGTCAGGGACAAGACAAAAAAACAGTACAAAAAATAACCGCCAATTAATTAATCATTATGACGAGTTTTTTCAAAATTTGCATGCATATATCGAAATTTTATTTAAATTGTGATGGTAATTCGATAATTTTTATGTTTCGACTTAAAATCAGGTATAGGTATATACATTATGTATTTTATTATAAAATAAGATTTTATCTGTTTTTTGTAAATATCCAAATGAAACCTACACACGAATCGATTTTTGCTTGATGACCAAATTTTGACTATGAACATTTTTTTTATTCTATTTCAACTTATGTATTAACATTCACAGTTCAGCGAATGGCGGATATCATTTTACCTTAAAAAGCACTAACAATATTAGTATAAATTTTAATATTAACATCGGTATACCTAATCTGTTTTATATTTAAGTATACGCGCATGACAAATCTAAATAACTTTAATTAAAAACTATGTATAGCTAAGCTGTATGCAATTGACATTGTGAACTCTCAAAACATTTTGTAATATGCGTATACACGAATACGATATACTCTCTCAGCTTATTGTTGTTGTGTACGTGATTACAAAATTAAACAATTTGGCCACCAGTTTAATATTTAATATTTTATAGATCGCGCAAATTACTCAATTTTCCCGCGATAATTTTTACTTGATCAATAATTTTAAAAAACGCCCGTAGAATATTTTATTTTGAAAAACACTAAAGAAAACATTGAATGAATTGATTTTCGTGATTAATTTATTTATTTTTTCTAATTATTATACGAGGTGGAATATATACATATGTATATATATGAGGTGTAATAATCAAATCGTAAAAAGTAATATAAATCGCGGATCAGACACAAACAAAAATAATCAAATTTATTATGAAGCGAATTAAATTCCGTATGGTGTATGTGTGTGAGTGTGCGTGTATGCGCCCGCAAATGCTGAATGATTTGGAAAATAAGAATAATATCAATAATATTTTGAATGGTGCGAAATGTATAAATATGCCCCCTTGAACCTTTCATAACCAATAATACCGTTTTAATGTTCGTTTGGGCACTGCGGTTTTAAAATGCTGAATAATATAATTGTAACACATTTAGTTGAAATGCAACGTTGAATTGAATTTTAAAATAAGACGATAAAAATTAGGGCGTTTATTTTATGGTGACTTAAATTTGGATTTAAAAACCGAAGAATACATATACGTGTATTTTATTATTGGAATTTTGAAATAAAAACAACGCCCTAATTTTTTTTTTCAAAATGTATTAATTATTTTATTTTTCGCCTGTACTTAAATGTTATTAAAAAATAATAAAATTAATATTTATATCACTTAAATATTTAAGTATAGTTTGAATCCAACTTTCCTATCCTAGATTTGAGAAATTTTAGTTAAAAATTAAATAATTAAAAATATTATATTTGTAGATGAACGCGTTCAAACGAATTAAGAATGGAGAATCCATTAGAAATTGTGAAAGTACAAATTTCGTCATGCAATTTTGTTAAATCTATAATACTAAACTGGCAACCGAAATTTAAAAATTAATGTTAAATTCTTCAATATGTTTTTTGGCTTGCCAACATATATTCACTCTATGTTTATGTAATGTTTGCCGTCAAATAACAATCGAAGTGGAATTTTTAGGAAGGCAACCTCTGAATTTGAAAATTGAATCCAATTTAAAAATTCGACTATTCGATGAAGTTCATCAAATATCGTATTTTTAAAAATGCGATTCTAACATTTAAAATTTGGCAAGTTTTAAAATTGGATTTCGATTACACATAGAAATATTTGAAAATTAAAATTTAACAAATCTGAAACATTGACAACCGGAGTAAATTAAATTTTAATTCGAGTTTTAAAAATTTTGCATAATTCGTTTTCAATTTCAATTTATTTTATTGAATTTTGAAATTTTGGATGTACGAACGAACTTTGATAATTTCTCATAGCTTGAAATGCCGAAATTGAATGGTTATGTAATTTGTGGATATTACTGATACATATATGTATTCAAATATACAGTGCTAACCTGTTCCTACTCTCATAGGTCTAAACGCTTAACACAGTGATCACTCTATCAACCGATTTCTTACTGACGAAACTTCAAGTTAAAATAACATAACGTCTTATAATTGAGTATGCGGGTCATCTCATAGTTTGCGGTTACAGACTTTTGCGTTACGTTTCCTCACAGTGCCCCGCTCCTACGTGGGCTAGAACAGTGATCGATACATTGTTTAATAAAGGTGAAGAGGTATAAGTTTAAATAAGATCTCGTAAACTACTCAACATACGATAAAAACAAATATTGTATAGAAAGCTAATAGAATGCCGAACAAGATGCCAGATTAAAATTATCATTTCGGTATACATCTGGGTGCTCCTAGTCTTAGATTTCAGCATTATCTAAATTTCTTTACAATGCTACTCTCCTATTTCCAAGTAGCTTGAGCATTCGGTCCTTTTTGACCAACTTATAGGACTCTAGATCAGTTGAGGGATTGATTTGGCTCACAACTTGGTTTCTGCCAAAAAATGAAAAAATTTGCCTGTAGACTGCATAAACCGCAAAAGAGGTTTATTGCTTAGTTGGAACGCCTGCATATATTTAAATTATGTAAAATATGCTCGATTGCGTTCGAAAATATCTGGTCAGATGATATGAAGAAGAAGTATGATACAACTATGGCTGAGAACGAATATAGTACTAACACGGGAGGTAGAATATGTCAAGAAGAAAATATTAAATAATCAGGTTTGATAAACAAACTGGAATCATTTGGGACAACAACCTAATAGTAGTTGGATTACCAAATAAAGATAGAAATCCAGATAAACATAGAATGTGATAAATTTTTAGGATATCAACTTTATTAAGGAGGTTAATCGTATGGTAAAACTGATAATGAGTGTGAAAGTGGTGGCACTATACTAATAATCAGAGTGTAAGTGGAACAAAATGATTTTGAGAATAATAACAGTAAATACAGAAGTGTTCCGATATTTAATGCTCATCCGCAACCAATGTTTAAAATTGGGAAAATGAAGAGCTAAGAGACGGTAGAGTTGTAATGTACCACACAACAAAGATTTTATTGCGATTTTCGCCAAATATTTTATACCAAGAACCTTCCTTCTTTTGGTTGGATTGATCATTAATACATAATTTGGCATATCTACTAATATGCCAAATCAAAACTGGTCAAAATTCTTATCTCTGTATACATAGATCTGTAATTACGATTTAATTTTTATTGAATATTTATTAAGAATTTATGTTTAAATCAAGCTCAATACAATGAAAATGATTATAAAATTTCTACATTCTATTTTATCTGTATATAACCATAATGATACATTAGATCTCTTGACCTGCAATACTGTGATCGCGGTGTGTGACTTCAAAAAGGTACGAAGGCGGTTTGATTGTTCAAAAACAAAACTTTGTATAGTGCATAATTCGCCATATAAACTACTATTATATGCTAGAGATAGCTTCGCCTGTATTTATGGTAAACAATCATGACTCAATAATAATTCAAATTTTATTAATAAAACATTTCGCTCGGTTCCCACACTAAAATTAAAAAATTCAAATCAAAATATCCACCTGGCAGAAAGCAAACCATTTTATTACCACGCAATTATTAGTCATTCCATCAATGCCACAGGAAACAATTTATTTTTAAATGGCTGATTGATACAGTACAATTATACTGTTCAGTAATTACTGAAGCACGGAAAACCATCGGAAGCAGACCACTTTCAGTCACCAACGCTCTGTATTTAAATATTCATATATATTGTTCGTATCGTCTTTCCGCAGTTTAATTGTTTGAATGCTTTTCGACAAGGGGCAAGTAATTCGACAAGGGGCTTTAAAAATGTCTTATGCGAGCTATACTTTTTTTGTTGTTGTATATAGGGTTGCAGTAATATTTACGTCCCGTGCGAATTTTTTTAATATCTTCAAATCTAGTCGGCCATTTTAATAGTTGGATTCTTCCTTCTACTCTGTAACGTGAAATACATAAAAAAAATTCGAGAGACGGGCAGTGCCAATAGAAAGAACGGTTCTGCAAAGCCCTGAAATACAATGGGCAAACGAATTTCATCAAGTGTATAGTGAAAAGAAAGCCTATTAAAGCTGGCTTGCGAGCACTTAAACCAGTACAGATTTCCCATTACGAGTCAAACGAAAACGTTTGCTATATGGGGATGCAGCGTGTTTCTTGAACTCAAGACATGTGGAATAATGTGGTTTTCTGCGAATGTCTTCAAAGACATCTTCCTCCGAAAACTGAAGAGTTATGGTCCGGGGTTATTATTCACAGATGAAACCGAACAACTATACTTCGTTTAGTTCCAGGGTAGTTTTTTAACTATTAGTTCTACGTGTTGGACTGGTTCCCGTATAGCTTAAATCCAATAGCCAATCTTTTGTTTATAATGATGGGCTTGTAAGAGGGCTTTTAAGAATATTTTGAATATTTTGTAGATAATAAACAAATTTAAAAAGTGTGGTCTATTAGAAAGCTTTGTAATTTTGGCAAACAAGACCCCAATTTGTTATAAACTACTTTTAACCAACTTTTTTTACACAACACTGTATACTTCAAAATACTTCCCGATTGCACAAACAACCCTCTTTTATTTAATATTTCCAACAAATAATCGGGGACCGCAACTAGGTTTAAGATTGTCCTATTTTGTTATTTTCCATAACAGGTTCAGCACGTTTTCATGTAATTTACTATGGACCTTTTTAATTGAAAAGAATCCAAAATATTGCATAAAGGCCGTGTGTCAATTAGTTAAAAAATGTATTAAAAATTAAAATGTTGGCGGACAATTCAAATTTATTTTTATTTATTCACCTGTGAAAATTTTAATTTTTAACTTTTCTTTTTAACCAATTGACACGCGTCCTAAATATTACGAAATGTTCAGAATTAAAATTAATTAATGGCATATACTTAATGATAATTAATGGCATTCCATTTTCAATGAAATTTTGCATATCGCATTTAAAATACGGAAATTCTGGAAAACGTTTGACATTCAATTGTTTGGTATAATGTATCAAGAATTTTGAGAATTAAAAATTATATTTTTGATGAAAGAATCTTTAATTATTCAGGTACTATTCGCAGTATTGCATTTTCAACAATTGGATTGTGGCCAATGAAATTAATTTATTTTAATTTGTTTATATTAATATGAAATATGAGGGGGAAGATTGTGTAGTTTTGGGAAATGATTTGGAAAATATAAGTGTAGAAAATATTTGTTTTTGATTGAACCTTTGAGACCTTTTTAACCAAGTTCCCGGGTTCAGAGGACTTCCATAAAATTTGTGAAACTCCTTACTAACTACTGATCTGACTCCCGAGATCATGCGCATGTTTTGATCTATTGGTCCTGATCATATACCCAATGCCTTTAATTTTTGATCCAATAGTAACTGAACATTGCATAATGCCAGCGAACCGAAAATGTTCTGCAAATTTGACAGAGATTTAATGAGGCTGCCTGACATTCGACTTATAGAATAGCTTTCCGTCTTTGAAGAAATTTGCCCTTCCCGAAAAATAATTCTCTTTCCAGATTTTTTTAACATAGTCTAAACTAAACTCTTCCATTTTAAAAAACTGTGTACAATTACTTTATACAAAAAAAACAATTTCTAAAACAAACAGCCCTGATGATTATAACTGGAAACGTTCAACATTTTAGTAAATCGGCACACAATTGGGGTAGCCTCGAAATCCATTCTCTTTTTGAAGCAACGAAATGGTCATGGAAACCCAGAAAACGGGCATTTTCTGGATTCCGTCAAACTTTGTTGTCTGAAGCCATTGACAATTTTCTGGCCTAAACAGAATTGAGAAGTCAGAGTCCAAAAATACCAATTTTCTAGAAATTTAATTTTTTGAATATTCGTAACTGAAAATCCACCTCAAACGGCTGCTAAATTTTGAGGGAACTTCAAATTTCGTTCTCAAACATCTCTTGTCTTCATCGTAGCTCTGCAAAGCCTTATATATCTGGAAATAATTTACTACTTTCAAAAAATTTATTTTTGTAAATTGTTCTTCCCGGACCTTCTCTAAATAGAAAAAAACCCGGAATGTTCCTTTTTACTTGCTTGAATATCTGACAGCCTAATTTTACACATATTGGCATCTAAAACAAAATAAGTAAACGAGAAGATAGATTGTCTTGCTATGCAATTTTAATTAGCTGTATGATCAATTCATGCCGTGAACGTCCCAACGACTATTTGGCCGGTATTAAATAACTTAATTTAGTACTATTTGTTTGAATTCCGAATAAGAAAATTAGTGAAGTCGTTCGTGTTACTAAGTAATTGTGCAACTTAACGGTGCATTACAAAAAAATATTTGCGAAAACCACTATTTTCAGAGACACAAATGATTTTGGGAGGCTCAAACTAAAAATTTGGTAAATATTAAATTGATTCTATTGTTCTCGATCAAAGATGGCACTACAGATAATTTTAAGCAAAAGTGTAGTTACACGTTCAACTGTTACACATTCAACTGTATGCATACCAATTTCACCATTTTGCAAATCAATTACAACCATTTGCAAAATAATTTCAATTTTTGGCAAATCAAATTCAAAAGGCCCAATATTACTTTCTAATAAAATGTTTAATTTGTTAAACTCTGGTTATTTGTTCAGGGTGAGAAAAGACGCTTTAGCATTTTCCGTATCGGTTGCAAAAATTTTATATGCAAAAGGTTGAATTTGGAGTGCAACCCCTGTAGATGGTCTAAACTTTAAACAATTATAAAATGTTTACTAATATGAATATATCGAACCTTGCAAAGCCATAAACGGTACTGAAGGTTTCAAATGTCTCTCAAATTTTGAGTCCTCTGTAAGTTTGAAGGGACTTACTTAAAATTTCAAATTCTATTTTGTTATATTTCACTATGGGCTGGCTACCAACTATTTTCTGGACCAGAAAATGGAAATTGCTTCATATAACAAAATATCTCTGAATTAATGGGCTCTCCGCGAAATATTCGCGATTTAATTAAAAGATTTCAACTTAATCTGGATAATTTCCATTTTCTATGGATATCCAATATGACCATTACTTCAAAAGTCAAAATTGTATGGATTTCGAGCCCTCCACAGTTAGGTTAGGATGGCCGTTCTAATAGCCGTCGAACCATCGTGACCTTACCAAGAAGCGTTAAAGGCTCTTGACATCGATCTTACTATAAGATCCGTCAGGTTGTTCAAATCGGAAGTTCTCACAAAATTTTTATTTTGCTGTACGCTAGACTTGGACAGGTGCAGAGCAAATGGAGCATCGTTTCTCCTTCCTTCTCATCACCACAGCTACGGCAGAAATCATGGACGGTGACACCCAATCTGCTCGCATATACCCCAAAGAGACAAAGTCCCGTCATAGCTCCCACGACATACCCTCATCTAGGCCAGATTTACCTGGTTATTACACACGAATTAGCGTTAGACCATCTGTAGTTCGGTTTTTTATGGCTGGTTCCTGAAGCAGCAGTTTACAGGAAGCAAGTGGTATCTTTATATCCAGCTTACTTTGTGATATAAGGCGTGCTGTGCCTTCCCTACGATATTGAAGTGCCCTGGTACCCCTGTCAAGGGGATGTTGAACTGATCAGCCATCTCATTTAAAGATGCCAGACAGTTTTGGGCTACCTTCGACGTCAGGAAGTGTGATTGTAGCGTTTTAATAGTACTCTAGCTGTCCGTAATAATGCGGATATCCCTCATATATATTACATTATATTTCAACCACTTTCTTCCATTATCGCGATAAGTTCAGCTTGAAACACATTGGAAAAGTAGAGGAGACGTAAAGAGAGGCTGAGCCCCAGTGCCTCACTGCCAATAACGCCTCCATCCTTTTTGAGCCATCCCTGCAGAAGCTTAGCGCCTCATTATCCAGAACCGTCTCATTCACCCAGTTCTCTTTGGTGGGAAACAGATGGCGATGTGATAGCGTAGTCGGTAGTATAGGGCGAATTATGGTGACAATGAACCAGTGAAATTAAGTGTAGGAAGCAAATTCCTTTTCATTGCTAGCTCCTGTGGTATAATCATAAGAAAATGTAACCCGGCGCATAAATTATCCCATTAAAACACATATCAAATCGATTTACTATATCCATATTATACGTTTGTATTGACCTAATTTGATACCGCGTTATTTCCGAAACAAAAATAAAATAAAAATTTAACCCAACCAAAACAAAAACCACAATCGATGGTGGTGCGGTTAGTTTGATCGGTATATATACGCGCGGCCACTACTCAATCCCATTTCCCATAATATATACAGTATGTATGTAGGTAGGTGCATAAAATTCAAAACAAAATTTTCAACTCCCAGCAGCATCGTCAGTGTTAATCTCGCCACATCGTTTATATATATAAGATTGTTTAATTAAAAATCTTTAGAGTACAGATAAATCTATTAATTATAATTTAAAATTTTATTTTTTTGGATTTTAATTATTTTACAATTATAAATAAATAAATACGAAATTTAAAGCAATTTTGTCGGTGTGTTTACATTCACAAGTAAAAAATTGGGAAATTAAATTTCGAAATTTTCGCGTTTTTCGAGAGAAGTGTAAAAAAAACGAATTTTCTACTATACATACATATGTACCGTACACATACAAAACATATATGGATATGAATGAGTATGCGTGTTCTTGAATTTTATTTATTTTTTTTTTTTTTTACTTCAGACAGAATTTTTTCGCATATTATTATTTTGGGTGTGTATTTCGTGTGTGACGTGTTTTCAAGCTATGTATTATAGAATATTGTGTTTTTAGATTTTCTTCCAAAACTACTTAATGCAAAATCTATATACAATGTCTTAAGAAGCTAGATTGTATATGTATGTGTATAAAAATATAAATTATTACCGTTTTTATTTAACTTAGATAACGATTAGCTGGTTCACGGGGCTCTCTGCTGGACCAAACTTTTATTTTTTTCGTACACAATCACTATAAATATTTGTATACATACACAATATATTATATACACACTTATTTATAACCACTATATATATATACACACATTTATATAAATTTAATTTAATTCACTTGCAACTTTGAGAATTTTTTATATATATGTTGCTCTTTATTTATGAATACTTAAAAATCACTTTAATATATAATAAAAATAAAAAATATTAAATAATAACAAAACTAACACATATACAAAATTTATATTTTATGTAAATAAAATCACTATAATTATTACGCTATATGATAATATTATGATTGATAAGACAACTTTTATTAGTTATATGAATACACGAATAAATTAATAGAAATCAAAAATTTGACCAAAAAAATGCAACAAAACCACTAAACTAAACTTGCTATGTACACACACTATAAAAAAAACAATTGGTTTAGTATAGACTTTAGGAGAACTTTTAAGTTCTTAGTTTGTTATATTGCTAAATTTTAAGAGTGACAGACAACCACCGATTAATTCTAACCTTATATATATATATATATATGTACTTATAATATTTATGCTAAGCTTTTACTTTTTGCTCTCCCGCACACAAAAAAGTCAGTCAATTTTATTTTCGACACACTAAGCACAACAAAAGTTTATTTCCCGATTTATCAACAATTTAATAATAAAAAATAAAACAATAATAAATGTACTGCTTTCAATAATTTTTCTTTTTCTTTTTTACTTTTTTTTTTTTTGTGTACAACCAACAATGCTACTGTCACATTGAAAGTCGAACCTATAATGATTGTGCTTGCGAGCTGAAAACAAGTTGAGAGTTTAAATAACATGTTTGTGTAATATTAGTCAGTTTCCCCGCAATATATATGCGATTGTATGTATATACTCATACAAGTTTAGTTATTTTGTGTTTTGTCGGTTGGTAATCGTCGCAAAGTTATTATCATTTTGTGTATGTGTACAGTTGTTTTTGTCTTAGCTGCTCATAATAACTATATACATATGTACATATATGTATATCGTAAGGTGCTGCTTATATGTTTGATATGCTCACAATCCAAACCAATTTTTATCTCTTTTCTTATATGTACGAGTATGAAAAAGATTGTAGAAATATTATTTTAGATATCCAAATATTATTTTTGTGTATGTGATTCTCACTACTATACCAACCAGCTGATTGGAGCATGCGTATCATTAATAGAAAATATTATTTTCGGTCTCGGTATTTCAGGGAAGCATAACCACTTTTTTAATATTTGAATGGGGAAATGACAATCTATAACCCTAATTGGCCGGTTGCACGAAAATATATATTTAACTAGAGGCTAGCTAACCGGCGATTAAATGCCAAAATTGATTTTCATTTCACAACCGAAATTCAACTCGATTTAAATTTTATTTACACTTTACTTGAAAATATATTTTATATTGTTTATTAAAGGCCATTACTGGTCCCTTACTGAGTCAACAATCAGGCTCCACCATAGTTTCGGTCCTGAGCTTGGTCTTTATACTGTCTTTACCAATCTGAAGTTCTCTACACTGTGAATGGCCTCTGCGCCTACTATATGGTGGCTCTCTTTTCAGAGATCCCTGCACTATTGGTTCTGGATCAGCACACAGAACGTGACCGAGCCAGAGTACACGCTGAAATCTTACTTCATGTACAATATCGGGGATCTTCAGCAGATCTCTGATCTCGATCTCATTGTAAGGAGCTCGGTATATAACATCCGGGGCGTAAATCACACGCGTGATACTTCTCTCAAATGTAAGGAGCCATTTCTCGTACTCGTCCGTCAGCGTCCAACTTTTACATCCATATCATAACAACGGGCCTGAACGACGCTTTGTAAAGCTTCGGATTCACAGCACTTGATAGTTGTTTATATGGATGGACATCTCATAATATTCAGATAAATCCGAAAACCCGATTAGTCACCAATAAGACAATCCGCTAGAGGTGTGATTATATTCAATATAATGTAGGACAGTATAACTTGTATGCTGTGCTAAGGAAAGGTATACCGGTTTAATTATCACACTTCAAGCGATTTCCTTTCCTTCGATTTCATTTCGCGGCACTTTATATTCATCAGGAATAACTTCGGTTCGCCATACTTATCGAATAAAGCTGAAAAGACAGATCCCCTCCGAATATCAAAAGCTCTGAGTTAATGCAGTCCACCCCGGGTGAGCGGTTTTATTATAATCTCTGCATGGCCTCATGAGATGGATCCTCAATGTAAATTTACGGTAAAATCTCCACTCCATGCGTCGAGTACCACATCAATGTTGACACAGAGGGCAATGGCGGTTGACGCAGGCCTCAAAATATGGTGATCCCGCTAATTTCTTTAAATAAATCACGCTGACTGCGCTCATTGCTGAGTGGTTGTACTTTCAGAACCAGGGCCTTCCACAATCCTCGCTTCTTCCGTCTACAAATCCGCTTATCTTCCCACCTTCTGCACAACCCGAGCTCACGTGGCAGATCACATATTCAATTTGGTCGTGGTTTATTCGCACGTGATCTATTTGGCTGAGGGAATTTTGCAAGGATGGGTGTTTGTTTCTAAATGTATTTGTTTGTGTAGGATTAATGTGTTTGCTACTCTAAGGTCGTACGGACCTATGTTTTCACACAAGTCGGCCTGATTTCTAACAGCTCTAGCATTAAATCGGTCCCCAATTATTATTCTAACATCGTGTTCGGGAATAGCTCACATCAGATCGTCCAAGTCATTGTAAAATGAGTCTTTATCTTGTGGCTGGCTGACTTCGCGAGAGATTGGCTAACTTCATGTACAAGCGAAGAATAAACAATCGGTTATTCACTCCTAAGAAATCCAAATCAGCCTTCTTCACCTGTGGCCCAAGAAGAAATCCTGCTCCTAGATTTCCAAGGTCTTCTCCACTGTAGAGCAGTGGAGAGCCCTGGGACAGATGGTCTCCACTTTTAGGCCAGCGAGTTTCTTGAAGAGCAACGAGTTCCAGTCGATACTTCTTCATGCAGGTGATTAAACCTTCCACCGCTCCTGGTTTCCTAAGTGATTGTACATTCCACGTGCCGAACGGGGGTCCGGTATTGGTTTGGCGGTATCCATTTTTGGTTTTGTTGACATTACAAACAGAGCTGTGTTTACGGATGCGAGTCGTCAGCCCAGCGATCCAATCGTTTGGTCGCCTTCTACCACAAGCAAAGGATACTGTGGTGGTTTTCTTGAAAAACATGTTAGTGTAATTTACACTGAAAAAAATATTACAGTAATATGAACGATTTCTGGTGTAACTTGTACGAAGTTGGTGTCTATATTGAGCCGACGATTTTTACGTACATGGAACATAATTTGAATAATCAAATATCAAAAAATAATTTAATTCACGTTAGTTAATTCAACGCATATTATGCATAACCGTTTTTTACCTTTTAACGATTTTACATTAATGCTACTCATCGTTAATATATATTGCACTTCTAACGATTAACACAATTCTGATAATACAAAGAATCTTCCTAGCAATATTTATTTTAGAAAAACTAACTTTCGTTGTCAGTCGGATATTTTAATTGTTATTACGATCGACACTTTAAACTTGAAATATGAATTGTACCAAGAATTCGTTAATGTTAGAAATTTTTGTTAAATTATTATAGATATTAATGTAAAATATTAATTTGATTAAAGAAATTTTAATTAACAACTATTATCAATTTTTAAGAAAATTCCATAGATTTAAAGACATATTGTTAACCAATATTATGTTTAACAACGATAATTCATAAGACGCTGGAATTCGTAACAACGAAAATTAATTGTCTTTCGAAAATAGGGTCCAATAAAACTATTAAAAATATCTTGTTGGAAAATAATAAATTTTATTTTTTTTATATATTTCATTATTACAAAAATGTATAAAAATTTAAATTTGGTTTCCAAAAATATTGTACAAATAATATGTACATATATAATAAAAAATATATGAATAAAAAATAAATAAATATAACATATTGCGAAGTTAATGTGTCAATATGGTTTTAATTCTAATAAATTAATATTAATATTAACTATAATTGAATTGAATCTTCTTATGCAACAGATGAAAAATGATAAAATGTTTTGAATCTGAAAAAAGAAAAAATTATTTAAATAATCAGAAAATAGAAAATGTTATTTATTTCAAAAAATTTACCTGTGGTAGTATTTTTCTGTTGCTGGAATTCTTTTAATAGCTTTTTACTTGTAGGATCGGTCAATTTCTCGTTTAATATATGTATTTATAACTTCATGGACAAACTTGTCGACAATAAGTAAACAAAATTAGTTGCTTCGGGATACAGATAGTCGAAGTCGATGTAAATAAACATGTTCTCGTCATTATCGTCTCTTTTGTATCTTACAAATTGGCAAATTTCTGGTGCGTCCTCTTCTGGTATAATTTCGTCCACTATAAAATAAGAGAAAATTCACGAATTACTATTTATATTTCGAAATAATTTTATTTTCTTAATTTTGTTTACTTACTAATAAATGATTCGCCACTCTTAAATCGTTTCACTTTTGGCAGGAAATCGTTCTGCCTTAATTTAGCGATGTAATTGTTGTACCGATCGTACAGCTGCACTCTTCGTTTTGGTTTTATACGTCATTGGAAATACACACCCTACAAAAAGAAAAAGAAATAATATTTTATATTTTACGTTAATTTGGTCATATTTTAGTCGTTACCGCAGAGACTGCGGTTTCAGGGAAAATTTTCTTGATCTAATTGGAAATTGGTTCGCATTCCGTTACATCCATTCGTAAATTTTTTTGTATGTAAAAATTCACTACTAAATTTATTAAAATTTATCGACTAGTGTCAGTTAATATTTTTTGTCTTTTGATATGGTTAGCAAAAAACCCTTCCAAATACAATTCTAAAATTTCCTGTAGTGTAACCTGAAATAACATAAATAAATATACAATATCATTTATTAATTAAATCTACTCTTATCAAATAACATAAAAAAAATGTTTTTGTTCATACTTTTTTACTTACGACTGAATTTTCGTATTATAGGTTCCCTTAAAGCAAATAAATTTGATTAGCTAGCTAGTATTTAAATAATATTATGTATTATTTAAATTTAGATTACCTGTTGTTTTGAAACTCCCATCGAGCAATTATATTAAGGAGTCTCTCCATATGATTTTTTTATATATATGGCGCATATATTTTAGCGCCTCAAGGTCAACATCATTTTCTATACAAATATAACAAATGAAACATTACTATTGATCAATTTTAAATCGCTTAGTCTTTTTGCACTCAAACAGTTTATGTTCAAATCTAATCTGTTCACCAAGTGCTTCTTCTTTTAATAGATGTTCGATTTGCACAGGAGTTATGAAGTACAAAGCGTTTTCATAAATTTGATTTTCTGAAATCAGAAATTTGGATGTTACGCATATAACCCAAGAAATTTGGATGTTACGCATATAACCCAAGAAATTACCCAAGATTCACAAATAACTAAACTTATTACGTTTACCTACCATGCAATGTCTGAATAATTTTATCAGAAACCTTCCACTATTTTTAAATTGCGCTCATTTTTTAGGACATTTGATAATTTCACGAAAACTATAAAACTACATGTATTTAAATCATTTACACTTATTAAGTTTTTATTTATATTTATTCAGGCACTTTACTTTACTTAGCAAAACTTACCAATGAAATGAAATATATTATGCATCTAAAAACTAAAATGGAGGAAAAACATAGCGTCTATTTTAACGAAATTTCGTTGGAATAACTAATGATTAATACTTACAATAGAATTTTGTTATATTAAAAAACGTTTCTTATATTTATTAAATATTACTTTTTCTATGCAATATTTCATGTACGAACAATAATTCACCCAACACAATTTGGCTTATGCAATTAAATTTAATAGATTTTACGAAATATTATAGGACATGAAACAGTACAGTTTTAACCTTTTTTTTATTTCTTGTTTTTTTAAAATACATACATATATTTATTTATCTATTTAATTGGAAATAAGGAAATGTTTTTTGATTTACATTATCTAATATATGTAGCTTGGGGAACTATATGTTTCTCCTATCGTACTAATACATTTTACCCAGAACGATTGTTTTATATAGATTTTCAGGATTACATCTCTTCACATCAAAAATTAAGAAATATACGTATGTAGTTCATATCGTTTAATACATACTTTGATACATACGTTAACGAACAAAATGGTTTTTGAATTATATGAACATTAGTTCCGTTTTAATTTTAAAATAATATTTAACTGAGATCGACGTACGCTTTGTGTTAATGCTATATTTAATTGGATCATACTGCATAACCAAACTATGATGTGTAATTTGATAATTTAGTATTATAATTGATTGTAAACTCATATATGCATATATAATGAAAGGTTAGATTATACTTTAGGGATATAACGTCGCGACAGAAAATTCAAATTATATTTTGATGTTGTGTACTACAATTAATTATATCTTCAAGACCAGAATTTAAGGAATATCCTCCTTTTTACATAAACAGACATGGTTTAAAATAAACTGTAATAAATGTTGATATAATACATCTTAACTCATTTTTCGGTAATGTTCTTAAATAACAAAAAATTGCAGAATTTGTACTTTAAGTATCAATAAAATAATGAATTAGCTGAGAGAAAAACCTCATATAGAACATCCATTTACCTAACTCCATTTCTATTAAGTAAAAAGTCTGGTACAAAATTAAAGTTCTCACAGAAGCTTATTACTTTTAAATAAAAATTCCACAACAGTGTTTTTTTTGCAAGATCCAATGAAATTTGTAAATTATTTATATTGATTGTTACAATAAATTTGGACAACTGATAGTTAACGATGACTTAATTTTGCTATAACCCTATAGTAAAATGTACTGTGTTTAAACATACAATTTGTAAGGCGTTCTTTTAATTATTTTCTTTGTTCGACTGCATATTAAAATATTAATATTGTTAAATGGTTTTCTTGTGACCACAGAATACAAATATAGGTGTAACATTTTGCAGAACATATAATCCAAACCACCAGAGCATTTCACCTACCATTATTACGCACATTAAAGGATATTTTTGTAAACTTTGATCGGTATCTGGAGTAAGAGTATCAAAAATGAAAAATAATGATGCAATAAATTGTTTTTCTTTATACCGTAACATTTCTCCATTTAATTTGTTCGTTATTAAAATATTTCAGCTTTCATTATTTTATTGTTCAAAGTATTAATTATCTTAAATGCAAATATAATTCATTATTATAGATTTATTTGCAGAACAAAATTCATTTTATTTTAACGATATGTTAATTTAACTTTTTTTTAAGTATGTACGAAAATAACATAATGTGTCATATATACACGATGAAGACTAGTTTGTTAATAGAGGACCATTTTCCTTCTTAATATAAAACCATAATAATGAATCATAATTGCATTAAAAATAAAATAATATAATGAACAACACAATAATTAAAACTAAAATGTATTTTAACTCTGTACTGCTTTTCATACATTATAAAGACACGTTTGTTAAAATAAAATCGTTTTCGTTCTTCACACAAATTTATTTTAAAGAACTATTATTGCATTAACGATAAATCAGTAGATTAAGCAATAAAATAGTTAAACCTGAAATATTTTAATAACGAATTTAAATAGGTTAAAATAACAAAATGTATTTAAACATTTTTTTTTAAATTAATAAACTTAATGATTTTATGTTAAATGAAAGGAAAATGATATTATATTAATAATAATTCTTTATATCTATAAAAAAAAATCGTTAATATTTAACGGAAAATCTTTCGTTAATATTACCGGATTATTTTTTTCAGTGTAGGTTTACGAGACGTGTAAGTGCCCCCGACCACAGGGGCCGCTAAATATTCACTCTAAGAAAACGACCGGTAAACTTTATCAATGGAGAATCGGTAGATAAATATTTCGTTAAGAATAAATCAAACAAAATCGGCCAACTGTAATCGCAGAATATCTCAATATAAATATTCTATGATCAGATCATATAGAAGATTTTCGGAAACGCCAACTTTTATCAAGGAACCAATTGGAACAAATCTAAATACACATTTAGGCTCAGTGTCGAGTTTGTGCATGCTCTACATTGGCTAGAATCGGCCACAGAATATCCAGAATATATCACATTGGTTAGAATTGTGCATGGAGTATACAGAATATATCAAATTTACCGTTTTCTGGAATGGATGATTATTTGGAACAAATCTAAATATAAATATTGGCGCAGTATCGAGTTTGTCCATACTCTAAATATACGGGTTTCTGGAATATATCTCTTGTATACGGATGATTTTCAGAAAACCCAACTTTTATCAAGGAACCAATTGGAGCAAACCTAATTACACAGTTTGGCCCAGCACCGTGGCTGTGCATACTCTGCATTGGCTATAATCGAGCATAGAGTATACAAAATATATCAAATTTACGGTTGTCTGGGATAGCAATATATGGATGATTCCCACTTTTTGAAATCCCACTTTTTATCAAGGAACTAATTGGAACAAACAACACAAATTTTTGCTCAGTATCGAGTTTGTGCATATTCTACATTGGCTAGAATCGGCCATAGATTATCCAAAATATATAACATTTACGATTTTCTGCAATAGTTGTATGGAAGATTTCCAGAAAACCCAGGTTTTATCAAAGAACTAATTGAATCAAACTATTATTCATATTTTGGCTCAGTATCGCCGTTGTACATACTCTACATTTTCTAGAATCGGCCATAGAGTATACAGAATATATCAAATTTTCGGTTTTCTGGAATAGTTGTATGGATGATTACCGGAAAACTCACATTTTTTAACCACTGTTAATGGCCTCTATTAAACAGTCCAATTTGGGATCGAAACATGAATGGAAACAATAAATGAAGTTAATTGGACAATCCAACCAAGAAATGATGAAACTGCCAATTGCACATTACATAGAGAAATAGAGAAAATGTAATCAATGGTTCCACAGGTTGAACAGAAACTATACAAACCGATATCTATAAGTTGGATCAAAAAGATCTTGACGGTAATGCAAAATTGAAAACAGCGAGGTTTAAGAGTTGCAAGATAAGTTTCTGAGCTTCGAGAAAGAACTTCTGTACATGAAATTATAAATGTAACATCGCCGCAAGTAGATCAACCATGGAGACGCGATCAAAAATAAGTCACTATAGTAATCGATGGATCAACTTCATTTACAATTTTTAAATTTCAATTCGCAACAGCAGTTAAGCAACATGGGTGGAACGAATAGAACCGTGATTCCACATTAATAGTGAAACTTAAAGGTGAAGCGGTTGAGACATTACAGACCATTCCGGAAAATGATCGATACGATTACAATGAAGTAACGAAGGCAATGGATCGAAAGTACGAAAGTGACGATAAATGAGAAATGTATATCATATGGAATTGAAGAACCGCTATCAAAAGCTCGGAGAGACTCTTCAAGAATATTCATCAGCCGTCGAGAGGTTTTTGAATTTGGCACATTCAAATACGTCTTCCGATTACATGGAGAGAATTATGACGGACCCGTTTATTGATGGAAAACGAGATCCCTAGATGTGCAAAGCAGTCTTTTACCGAGACTATTGCGCGTGCTTTGATCAACGAGACTGCTCACAGGCTATCATTAAACCGTCACTTAAGGTATGACGAGTAGAAATGGACATTGTGGCAGCACAAATATCGAGAGGTCGGTACCAAGATACAGGGAAGGCGGCAGTTAAATAAAATGTTGGGCATGTGACAAGATGGGTCACGTCTCCAGAGACTGCCGTGAGTAAAATGGAGACGGACGAGATCACGATCTTCTATGCTACGAGAGGATCTAGTTAAGGGAAGAGTACAACCAGCCGGTGGGTTGAGATTATGAGCAGCCGAGAGAGGGAGACATAACGGGCAGGAAGATCGCAGAAATAAGGTAAGACTCAGTTCCAAAACGAGGTAATGATCTCAAAAATAGTGGATAGTCATTTTGAATATGGACTTCATGTGGGCGAACGGCTTCGTGGTGGATATAGGACAAGGAGTATTAGACTATGCTATAATTTAGAATAACCACTGCGCATAGTCGATTACAGAAACAGCAATCAGGCGTGTAATATAGTAGATCATCGGGAGAAGCTGCCACTGAACTCGGCAACAATTGTGTGGGGAAGATTCACCAGTAATGCTGATCGAAAGGAAGGATGGTAAAATGCGTTTCTGCCGTTTCTGCGTTCATTACCGAGAGCTCTATTTCGTGACGAAAAAAGATATTTTTTGGCAATATCTTACTTCATCATAAAGTTACCAAACAGAAACTTACGAGGTCACGAATTATAACATTTGGATGTCCACAGAAGAAATTATGGTATGAATCACCTTTTTAACATAATGTCTCTTTCCAAGAAAAAATCTGAACACTATATTTTTTCATTCAGCCAAATTGGAGCACATTTCAACATGCACGCTTGCAACACGATCAGATGTGACAATATTAAAAGATGTGTCGTAACTTGTAATTGAGTTTAAAGTTTGCTATCTATCCATATACTTAACATAATTGAAATTGAAATCCAGAAACTCTTGTGGAAATAAAACATAATCGATAACAGAGAAATAATAATTTAGAACTCTAGGTTCGTATCGTAGTCTCACTTACATACTTCAAAATGCAAGTTGACTAAAATTTTAATCGAAACATTCGTCTCTCATGATATTGAGAAAGCTTTATTGTAAATTCCAAACCGTCCTTTAGTCAGGTTGTTGGCAGTCCAGAAAATTCATATTGACCGTGATTTTAGCCGAAATACTTCGACACGAATTTTCTGAACGATTATAGGTTCAATCAATTCAATCACACGATGCCAACAATGAGAAAATAGTCACAATACAAATTAATCTGGGGTATCCGAACTATGTGCTTGTTGTAAACAGGGTTTCCGGAAATCAATCAAAACAAATATTTAAATTATTCATCTATATAGAGTCTAAACCAGAATGAATGATTGCACGTGTAATAAAATTGACAATATGAATCGTAAGTCATTCCAACTGGGCGTGATGTTATGAAGGCAAACGTACAAATAAGAACCACTAATGTAATGTGACTCTTTCTCAATATATTGTGAGACATGCTTAACACTTTAAATTTAAGAGCGGCGAAGCATCATGCTGTAATCACATATATCTGAGTAGAAATTGTCCCATTTCTAGGAAAAATCAAAAAGCTGAAATTAGTTTGATAAACTTAAAATAATTTAAAGTACAAAATGATTCCATAGCAATATGCACTTGATTTTGAAAGAGTGTTCAACAATATGCAGAATTTTGATCTTTTAATAAATAAAAATTGAATTGTGAGAATTATCTGGATATATAGCTCGCCTTTGCACAGTAAGTTACTGTCCTACATTATATTGGATAGAATCACCACTCTAGCGGAGTGCCTTATTGGTGATCAAGGAGGATTTCGTCCGGATCTATCAGTCACGATTCTATCTAAATATTATGAGGTGTTCATCCCTGTACATCAGGTGTTTCTGGATTTCCGGCAGGCCAATGTTTCGATCAATCGAGAGAGTTTGTGCTCTGCCTTAGAATATCTCGAAATGCCAACAAAATTAGCACGATTGTGTAGAATCATAGTGAGTAGTGACGCAGTCACTTGGGTATTCGGCTGGGAGATGCTTTGTCCCCGATACTCTTTAATCTCACGTTGAAGTACATCTTTCGTAAAACTGAAACACTGAAGTAGTGCAATATCTTATATCGCCAGTCCAATCAGGAGCATGCATATGCAGATGACATATGCGTGATTGGACTGAATAGCAACGGAATGAAGGAAATGCTTGATCCGCCTGTAGAGTTTTCAGCTTCTTTTGAACACCAGATCAATGAGTCAAAAATAAAATACATGATCTCTGGTTATAGGCACAATGGCACATCAAATTTTAATAGTGCAACCACTACACGTTTGAAGGAGTGAGATGGTTCAAATATTTGGCTCACCTAAGGCGACTTTCGCCGAGACCATCGCGTGTGCTTTACTAAATTAAACTGCACAGACCATCATAAAACCAACACTTAAAGTGCGGCGAGTGGAAATAGATGTCAGTACGAACGTCGAACGGTTGGTTCCAAGTTACAGGGAAGGTTGTAGCAAAATAAAATGTTGGACATGTGACAAAATGGGTCATATGTCAAGAGACTGTAAAGAAGGAAAATGGAGACGTACAAGATCACGCTCTCCTATGCAATGAGCATCAAGTAGAGAGCGAGCATTGGCCAAGGAAGATGGCCAAGAGTGAAAGGAGTCGTTAAACTACAACGAGTCAGCCTAAAGAGGCAGAAGCTGACTCCCACAACCAATTGCCCCATTACCTCCATCCCTATTTCAAGATTGGGACGAGTCGGTGACAGGTTAACAATTAAAGGAAGTATTGACGGAAAGAGCTGTGTTATTACTCTGGATACGGGAGCAGTGCGCACGTTTATCCGTGAGGATCTAGTAAAAGGAAATGTACTACCAGCCAATGGGTTGAAATTACGTATAGCCACAAGAGAGAGCGGAGACATAAATGGCAAAAGCTTGTGAGAACTAAGATAGGCAATGCTGAATTCCAACACGAAGCATACTGGTCGCAAAGATAGTGGATGAAGTCAACATGGGTATTTTTTTTTATAGGAAAGGATAATTTGCAGACACTAAATTTAAAATAATAACAAAATGTTTATCTTAAAGTATTTGCAAGCTTCTGCAATTCTAGTCTGGAACATCTTCTCAAAACTAGACCAAATAGGCCCTATATCTATTCTATGTTGATGCTAGATTGCTAGCGGAAGAAAAATATTACGATCCGATTTGCTTCATATTGCATATGAAGGACAAATTCTTAAAAAGGATCGTCCCAGACGTCCGATAGCCTTACTTTTGAGTAAACAAAAAATTAATACCAGTTTTAATGCTAACATTACCGTTAAGATTGCAATTAAATCAACTCTGAATTATGTGTTTAGGGTAGTAATAGATTTAGGTATATGTATACAATATACATACAATTTCACAATTCTGCTAATAACTTTTTGTGTTTTGGCCATTTAAGTTTTGTCCTCACTAGTGCAAATTACTACATGAAATTAGGCGACTCAAAATTCCTGACGTGCGCGTGATCATGGTAGGCTATGTTGAACAAAATGATAGGTAAGGTAGTTTTACTTTCTCGTAAATGGAGCTATGGCTTGTTACATAATGTAAGCCACAATTTATTTTCGCATCTTTGCCAATCGTTCGTTACTGGGTGCGGCATATATCACTTAATCAATAATAATTGTTTTGAAGAAATAATCGTCAATACCGTATCGTGTTCGAATAAAATTATCAGGCCAACAGTAATAATATTTTCTGGCCGAGAACCGAAGGACGCGACGTAATACCTAAATTTGTTGTAAGCTGTAACCAAATTATGAAAATTTTGATTTAGCGCAGTACTTCGTTCTAGAGCCACAGTATAACGGAGTATATTAACTGTTTATTATGTGTACTGCGTCTGCGACCAAGACTAGCTACTTTTAATATTACATAGTGCTACTATATCGAGTACGAGGGACACCTGAATAATGAAAATAAAACCAAATTTTATATTTTAAAATTTACAAATGGACCTTACGGTTACGAGTAATACATTTTATTCTTATATAATATGCAATAATTTTTATAAAATCATTAAAAATAAGCCAGATCCTTTCCTGTATTAAAATAACATCATTGTATCGCTTATTGTGGGCTCATTGAGACCTTGCATATTCACTAGATACTAGACTAGATATAAATATATAATACTAATCGCCAGTAATTAGTATATAGGATAATGGATTTGAAACCTTTTTCATTAAACATTAATATTAAATAAAATACAGAAATCAGTCAAAAAATAATTAATTTTTGATAAATAAAAATTGTTATAGTTAGGTAATTAAAACCAAATTGATTAGTTAATCCATAAAATAATTAAAACATTTATCAGTCTCAATAAAATTTTACATTTCTGAGATAATTTCTTCGGCTTCGTGGCGCCGAATTGGATCACCTTTTAATAGTGCGGTTATTAGACTGAAAATATGAAAAAAAATTATTGTAATTGATGATGAACTAATGATCTAGATTCTAGAGCTTACCAATATAAATATATAAAAAATATAATCAAATAAAAACCTAGGTAGATCATACAATCCCTTAGATAAACTTTTATCTTATCGCGATTATAAATTTCCGTTGGTTCGTATACACCACTATTGCCGGGCGGCACCTTATATAATTCATAACCTAAATAGCCAACAAATGGTAGATTGACCAGAACCAACCACCAGTGTCCTGTAAACAATAAAATTACAACTAAAATTAGATGAAAACCAAATTTGGGTATCATCCAAAAATTTAATTTGGCACAACACTGTTGTGCATTCAAGTAATCACACTCGAAATCTGATAACGTTATAACCTAAAATGAATTAATTAGTAATAAATAGTTTATTTTTATTAAGGAAAATTAATAATTTAGTATTTATTTCTGATGAATGTGATTCCTTTGCCAGAAATATTTTATCGCAAAAAGGATACAAAATAAACAAGTAGAAAAAGGATGGCGCCCGAATTAATTAATGCAAAACCGAATGTAAATGAGTCCAGCATTATTGAATTTGTGCTTATACTATTATATTTAAACACTTTTAATTGAATAATTTGATTTAAATTGAATAAATTACAGTACAAAATAAAATTCTAGCTATTTTGACATTGATAACAATAATAAAACTTGACATGTACATTATAGTACACGTCTTGTGGTGACACCTAGTGATAAGCATGAGAGTAACACTATGGTGTGGAATTAGTTTTGCCTTAACAGTGTAGTGTGGAATTTGTATTTTGCCGTTTCGATTTTATGAAAATTAGGTTAGCAGTTGAAGTTAAGACTTAATAGTAAGTGCATTAAAAGTCCATTAGTATGTCTAAAACTACATAGTTGATTTTGAAAATTGGTTTTTAGTCCATGTAAGTCACACAGCTAAGAATGATATTTTGTGGATTAGTAAATCGAACCACAAGAGCTCAATCTAGGTTTAGCTAAAATTGCAATTTAAGCCAATTTTAAATTGGTTGAGGATTCTAAATGAAATTGGGCTTTTACTTTCATGTTAAGATATAGTTGAGTGCAGTAAATTGAAAAATTTACAAATTAATTATTGAAATGATTAATAATTTTATAAACAGAACCAAATCAAAATAAACCTTATTTTTGTTTAGTATAAGAATCTGCAAGTTATTAAATTAATATCACAAAATGAAAGCTTAATTTATTTTATAAATCTAGAAGCACAGGTCTTGACTCCTTGGCACACAAATAACTTATAATAAGGGAAATGACTGGAGATTTCCATTGTAAACTCGCGTGACATCATGTTATCGACACAAATTAATAATGTTATCCTCAACAGATGGCGCACCAAACGGTTTTTTCTAATACATTTTTACGTTATCTGTTATTTCCAAGTTATTTCAGCCGGAGTGTGTTCATAAACTTGACATTGTAACAATATTGTTACGACTGTCATTTTGACGTATAGAAAGGCAGTACCGAGTAGAGTTGGTAATGACGTTTGTAACAATAAGGGGAAATTTTATTGTTACAATGTCGAGTTTATGAACACACTCCCGGGTGTTATCAATTTGGTTTTGTCTATTCATTTTTTTTTTTTTAGATTTATTTACGTTATTTTTTGCCAGTGGTGCCATCTAGTAAGCATATCATAACTGCGATAAACTGCGATATCTTGATAAGCAAATCTGCAGTCATTTCCCTTATATATATTATAAGTTATTTGAGTATTTTAAGTTATTTGACATATTATAAGTTATTTGTTGGCACATTTAATTATTGAATGGATTCATTTAAAAATCCTGTATTTTTTGGTTTCTCTAATCCGCGTAGCAAACGATTTTTCATCACGGCAGCAAACTATCGATTACATATTTTGGCAACCCATGTTTTCATCGAAAATTATAAAACAACATCAATTACGAAATCGGTTACGTATTTGGTAACGTGTTTCAATTTGATTTGATCAATTGATGCAGAAAATGGCAGAAATCTAGGTAATATTGGAGCGAAATACCTTTTGCTTGATCACGAAATCATATAGGGAATACAATTATTTTCGATAAAATGTGTAATAAATATAATGTTAGGCTATTCACCGCTTTAGATTTCAAATTACGTTTGAAGTTTTGGCCTTTTGGTTTTTTCTTTGGCCAGCCTAAGTCAACATTAATTCGGCAAATTCCGATTTAGCAATATTACCGTTATCGAGTGTTCATTTTTTTGTAATTGTTGCTGAAAGTCTAAAAACTTTTCAAGCGTTAATTTTTCGTCTAAATTTAGTCCAAAGTAATATGTGACTACCTAGCGCTGAGTTAACACCTTTAAACGTATTGCCATTTATGGCGTGATCACGATGCCGATTACCAATACAAGTTTGTTGTCGGATTAAGGTGGCAAAACCTTTTCAAATTCCTCACAATCAACGTCACCATCACTATTCAAAACGAACATTCTGAACGCAATTTCGAAAAGACGACGAGAAACTGGAATAAAAAAATATTAAGCTCTACTACAGGTACAAAATCATGCCATAATAAGCAAACCGTTATATTTTCTATAAAGATCGAATAAATCTCATTTTATAAATCTCCATAAAATGCGTATAACAAATCAATAGTTTATATATTTGTGTTCCTATTTTTCTCCTACCCATGGGCGTCAATTAAAATAAATTTCGGATGGTCACCGCAACCACCCGTGCTAATAACATTCCAAATATCATTGATTCTTTATTACTGCATTTTCAGATGAAGACACTATAAGGCACAATGACCAACCGAACATTTGTAGTGATTTTATCAACTTCTCTTCATCTAAGGATATTTCCTGATTATTATTCAAATTTCATCCGAAAAGATTCAACTGATTATATTTTCGCGGATCAATTAAATCGCACAACTCGTTCCAAAAGTTGACCTCTTAAATTTAAAAGTGTGACTAAAAGTTGCAAGTTGTCGTGATTACTCAAAAAATACAATTTCGAGGCTCACAAGTTACTAAGTACTTAAGTGTTACAAACAACCTCAGTACTTAAGTGTTACAAACAACCAAATCCTTAAATCAAATCTAAAGATTGAATGGCTTTAAAAGTAAAATTTTACAGTATTGTTGAAACACTTGCACAATACGTAAATATAGTTACAAAAAGATCATTATCAATTATTGTTTATTTTTAAGTAAGCATCTATGAGCAATAATGCTGATACACTGGTGTTATAAACCAGTTTAGTGAAAACTAGTTTATTTTGGAAATTGAGATTGATATTTTGTGGTTTAAAGTGGTTAAAGCGAGCTCAATCTGAGTTTAGCTAAATTTACAATTTAAGCAAGATTTTAAACTGGTTTAGCTAACTGAAACTACGCTTTTATTATCTGATCAAGATAATTTAAATTAAGTAGTGCAAGAAATTGGTTTAGTAGTGTGTAAACAGCAATATTTTAAAATTAATTATTAAAATGATGAAATTACTAATTTTTGTCATCTTGGAAACCGTCTTACACTTTTAATTTAAACCGTTAACATCAGCGAATAGTGATTGCTGGTTACAGTTTTCCCAATAGCTTCTGATTAAAGCTAATCAAATATCGCAGGTTCTATACAATTTCAATCCCAGTCAACAAAATTATAAATTTGATGCTCAATCGTCATCAAACGTTCCCTTTCATATTCATTACGAGAGCCTGTCAGTTAGGGATACAATGTTTTTTACTCACGTTGTTAACGAACGAAGCTTAAATAGATCAAATATTTTGACATATTATATTCCTTTTTTTCTGTTTTCCCGTTTAAAAAAAAATCTCAAGTTAATACATAATATATTGATTTTTCTGGATACAAGTTTTCTAACTAAAACAAAAAACATCAATATTCAAACTAAAATTAAAGTCATTAACTTGGTCATCATAAATAAGGAAGGCTTCAAAATAAAAAATTCCCTACGGACTAAAATAAAACAAAATTTTATATTAGATTAGAATATATAACCGAATAAATTAAAACAAAGCTAAAAATAGAAAATAAGTTATTTATTTATAATAATATATGTTTATTCGATAACATGAAAAGATTATATGAAAATTTTATAAATTTATGTTTTTAATTAATAAAATGATTAATAATTTAATAAACAGAACCAAATCAAAATCAAATTAAACCTTTTTTTGTTTAGTATAAGAATTTAAAAATTATTAAATTAATAAAAAAATGAAATAATTATTTAATTTATAAATCTAAAAGCACAGGTTTTGACTCCTTGGCACATTTAATTATTGAATGGATTAATTTAACAAATCCTGTATCTTTGGGTTTCTCTAATCCGCGTAGCAAACGATTTTTCATCACGGCAACAAACTCTCGATTGCTTAATTGGCCATCCATGTTTTCATCGAATATTGTAAACACAACATCAATTACATGATCGGATAGGTCAACGTGTGCTACAGTTTTGGCAACGTGTTTCAATGTGATTTGATCAATTGATGCACCGGCGATATGATAGAACGTTAATGCTGTATCAACATCGTTGATATTGTTGAGAAAGTGGAAGAAATCTAGATAATCCTGGAGCGAAATACCTTTTCCATGATCACGGAATCTAATAGGGAGAATAAATTATATTAGATAAAATATGTATTTATTCGTATTGTTAGCTTACCGCTTTTTAACACGTTTGAATTTTTTGGCCTTTTTCTTTTGCGGATAGCCCGCGTACGCCAATATCAATTCGGCAAATTCCGATTCAGCAATATTACCATTATCGTCTGGATTTTTACGTATAAATTCGAGTGTTAATATTTCTTTTTGTAATTGTCGCTGAAAGTCTAAAAACTTTTCAATCGTTAATTTTTCATCTAAATTTGGTCCAAAGAAATATGTGACTAGCGCTGAGTTTACCCCTTTAAACGTATTACCAGTATTGGCGTGGTCTCGATGCCGATTACCAATGCTAGTTTGTTGTCGGATTAAAGTGGCAACCTTTTCAAATTCCTCGCAATCAACGTCACCATCACCATTCAAATCGAACATTCTGAACGCAATTTCGAAATGACGACGAGAAGCTGGAATAAAAAAAAACATTAAGTGTTACTGGCGGAACAAAATCATGCCATAATAAGAAAATTCCTTTTATCATCTATGAAAATCCAATCATAAATATTATTTTTAAAAATCTTCCTAAAATGCGCATGACAAATCAATAGTTTGTAAATTTGTGTTCCTTTTTTTCTCCTACCGCTCTCCAGATACATAAATCCCTTTTTCAATAATTAATTATAAATTGTAAAAAAAATAAAATCGGGAATAATCTATCAAGTTTAAAATGAAAAATAAAGATAAATTCATAATTAATAAGCGAACAACACGCAAAAACAAAATCCTAAAATCCGCGCGCCATAAGAGAGTTACAACAAAAAATCAAACAAGTGGATAGATGGAAAGAGAGTGCTTTTTGTATTACATCCGAGATGAGAGCTTTATTTTGAATATAAATACAAATAATTTTCTTATCAATTTTACATTCTATATACATCTTTTACTTCATCTCTTCACATACTCGTATAGTAGTTTAAATATTTTTTTTTTAGTGTAGTTAAATATAAATTAGAAAAAAAGCATATCTTATATAAAAAAAGAACTTTTTTGTTATTAAATTACATCTATACATATATACAAAATTCATATCAAAACCCTCATTTCCTGGGAAAAAATGAAAATTTTTATTCTATTAAATGTAAAATGAAAATATTCAACAAGGTGGTGAAAATTTTGTGTAATGGTGGTATATAACGTGAAGAATAGTACATAAAGTGATAATGGTTTGGAGAATGTGCATCGTGAAAAGAAAAACAAATGACTTTAATAAATAAATAAATTTAATAGTGGGCTCCACCCGCCACTTGGCTAACTAACCGAACTGCTTGCTCGAGACAAAAGATGGCAATATCATTGTGTTAAATTGTGGGGTTGTTGTTGCCGAAAAAGGGTTATTTTTTCTATAGAGCTCGTAAATTATTTTATGTGATTTGAGCTTTAAATTACTGTTAATGATAGTGGTTCATTTTAATAAGATAGTCTTTTCTTTGTCAATTCGGGATCTTACACTGAATTGGTTTACGAAAGTAAAAACATAAAATATGAAACTGAAAATGTTTAAAATTAACTGAGAACCATTTGCAACATCGAACCATACTCGACATTGCCCGCTTTTTCCTTGAGCCGCCATATCGGACTATTTTTCCGTTTTAAAAACTAATTTTTTGAATAATTAGAGAAATTTGAATTCCGCCAAATTGTTGCCGCGGCACAATTGAACGCTTCAGAATACGAGCAGTGTTTTTACTTTTCAAATATATACAGCTACCTAGTGTTTTTCATTATTTGATTCTTTTTTTTAGTTTTTCAGGACGAATACACAAATTATATATAATAAATAATAATATAATATAGATAGATTCTATTTCAGTGTTTTTTTTTAAATAATGTTTAATTTTTATGTAAATAATAACATAGAATTTTTTTATAAAACCAAAATACATAATAATGCTACCAACAACAAGCACATCATTATTGAAGAGTAACATAATAATAAAACCAACAACAAGCATCGTTGCCACAAATACAATAAAATGTTTATCAAAACGTCGAATTTATCCAATTTTAAAAATATTTTTAATAATAATTGTATTTTGTTTATATTTTATAATATTGTTAAAAGCGTCAAGGGCATCGATGGAGGATGGTAAATATAAAATTCAGCCAAAATTAGAACAAGCCAATAATTTACATCGTACAATTTATTATAATAAAGATCATTCTAATAATATTTATAAAAATAATAATAATTATTATAATAATAACAATAATAGTAGAAAGTCTTCCTATCATACCAATTATAATAGTAATATAAATAAAATCACGACGAAATTAACCACTGTGAATCCAATTTATGAATATTCGGAAGAATTGAATACCGCGGCAGAGAATGAATTTAACGAAAGGAAGCAATTGCTATGGGACATGTGTATAAAACGTAAAATTGTTAGAAAATATCCTCCAAATGCATGGGAATTTTTTATATCGCCTGGACATGGTATTACATGGTGTAATGTCTTTAAAGCGGCCAGCAGTACTTGGATGTATTATTTTAATATTTTAGGTACATATTATGTTCTTGAAATAATTTAGTTCGTTGGATAAATATTTTAATTATAAATATATAATTTTTGTAAAATTTACAGGAGGTTATAATATAAATTTTTTAGGAAGAACCAATAAATCACCATTAGAACTAGCTAGAAAACGTTTTCCACGACCAAATTTATCAGAACTATCAGAAGCCTTATCAAATTCTATATCATTTTTAACTGTACGTGAACCATTTGAAAGACTTTTATCAGCATATAGAAATAAATTGGAGGGTAATCGAAAAAATTATTATAGATTATTAGGAAAACAAATTGTACAAAAATTTAGAAAAAGACCATATGATAAAAGAGTAAGTAAACCTGTGTATACCGTAATGAGATTAAAATATATTTCTTATCCTACTATACATAGATTTCACCAGGACCAACCTTTAGAGAATTTTTATTATATTTAGTAAATCATCATAAAAATGGTGCACATTTTGATGAACATTGGTCACCAATATACAAATTTTGCACACCGTGTAGCATTAATTTTACTCTAGTTGCCAAATTGGAAACATTTCAACGTGATACCGAATATATTATACGACAAGCAGGTTTAGAAACATTACTATTAAATAAATTACCACGAAAAATAATTAATCGTTCAACAAGTGATACAAAATCTTTAATTTCACAGTAAGTATATTTATGTGCTCAAACAACTATTTACTAAAGCTACTACTATAGGGAATATTTATTTAAATCGTAAAATTTTCTATTTTCCCTCACTACGCAGTTATTTTTCACAAATTGATAAAAAATTGCTACGCGATGTTTTTAAAATTTATGAACTTGATTTTGCATTATTCGGTTACGATAGCACAAAATATTTTTATGTTCAACCACCGACACCATCGCTTTCATTATCAACTGTACCAGCTACAACCGCTAATTCAACAGGGTTGTAAATAAATAGTAATTTCTACGTTTCTTATGTATAAAAATGAAAAAAAAAAAAAAAAAAATTTAAACGAAAGAGCTTATAAATAAAATAATAAAATATATTTTTATTTTAATGACGCAAAAATATATTGCTATACGAGATTTCATACAGTAAACAAAGCTTTTTTTAAAAAAAAAAACTATTAATTTTTATGTGCCGTACAAAAATACAGTACACGGCATAACGTTTTATTTTCTAATTATGTGTATGGATGTATGTATGTAAAAATAATTTAAAATTAAATTTTATGAGCACATTATATAATAAAATAAATAAATACGCACGCTTATTATATTCTAATAAATTATTACATAAAATTTTATTTTTCAAAAAATGTGATGAAAAATTAAATTTATATATAATTTTTTATTTATCATTAATATATATATATACATATATTTCGAGACAATCTAAGGATAAAAAATGAAAAAAAATAAAAATTTATTTATAAAAAATAAAATTAATACTTTTTATTAATTTATTTATAAAAAAAATAATAATAATATAATTATAAAATTATAAATATATTTAAATATTGATGTTTATTAACTGTGGTGTTGTCAACTATGTACCTTATTATTATAATTATTATTTATAAAAAATATTTATGATTATTATAAATCATAAGTATATTTATAAAAATTATCATTAATTATTGTATGTAATTTATATTTATTACTAAATTTATTTATTTATTGATATTAAAACAAAATAAAAATAAATGTATTATCATGATATTATGACAGACTGAATAAATAAAAAAAAAATTATAGAATCATGTTTATTCTTTTATTGACAGCGATCACCGATTTATGATTATTAGGTGGTAGCGATAAAATAGACGATGATTTTAAAATATTATTCACATCTTTCGCATACATAATTTTGTTAGAATTAAATTGTAGAAAATTGATCATGCTCAACTCAATATTCAGGCTTATAAATATTCTGCAAAGTGAGCTCAAAATTGCATCAAGTAAATTTGGCCGATTAACATTAAATTTAAACACAGTTGAATTTATACAATCAATTTTCATGGCAGGATTTAAAACAAATTTGAATAGAATTTCAATTTAATTTGAATATTTTAATCTAACAACCATCCAAAACTAATATGCTAATTTTACTAGTTGATAAATTATGTCTGAGTGAATTCTTTGCTTTGCATTTGACATTCAAATTAAGTTAAGATTTCAACATTTCATCAACATAATACTCACATCAAGCATAAAATAAGTCGAAAGTTAAATCATGTTTAAGTATTCATTTTAATCTTAAAGTTTTGGGTCGAGACGCGAGCATACTTCAATCTGTATCAATATACCATAAATGGAATTATTATATTGAAGAGTTATGCAAATTTAGCATTTTTTTCAAACTTCTTAAACTTCTAGACAAAATTGGAAAAAACCTAATTATCAATATTTTATTAGAATTAACGATTAAAATTTGCATAAATTTCGAATAAAACTAAAATCAAATTATGTAACAAGAATTAAATTACATACAAATTCTATTCAAGCTTTCTGAAAAGATTATAAAAATTAGTATACAAGATGGTACATACAAAAACTCATAATATTTTGCTTGTATTAGGATTGCCAGAAAAATCATATACGAAAACCGGACTTGAAAAATAAAATCTCCAAATTACTGAAAAAATAAACCCATTTCTCAACCGGAGATTCGCCCTTCAGGCTCTGAAACATGGGATTTAAATACGAAACATTGTCCTTGAGTTTATCCGGAAGATAGATTTGAATGGTGATATCAACCATTTATGAAAAACTTCCACCAAATCACTTCGCCTCGACATTTGCTAATGTTAGGGAATTTGGCTAATTTATAAAATAATCTAATCTAGGGCCAGCATAACTTTCATTCCAAAAAAACTATTTCTTTATCCACTTCAACGATTTTCTAAAATTGTCCATAGTTAGAAGTATATCGCAAGTAGTATTTTTATATTTTCAAGACTCATCTTGAAATGAACACAACCAAAACCGAATAAAATAGTAAAATATTACGATCGGTTTATTGTCGCTTATAACATTTTCTTGGTCGCGTATCGCTTTCCAAATAACAACCGCATAGTTTCAATAGTATAGTTTCTGCTTTTTATAAACTCTACCAGTGAGTTAGAACATGGCGAAAATAAATAATTAATTTTAAAGTATCCTTTCTCTTTGGTGAGTTGGGAAATTGCGAAAATAATTTTATAACAATACGACAAGCGACTGAGTTTCTAATGCATATTAGAGTATGTGTATAATGTGAGCGAAATATAATGACGGGCGATTACATTTTTGTTCTCTTCTAAAATTCATTAAAACATCGATTATTTAACACCGAAATTAACAGAGGACATTATAAAATGTTAAACCTACGTCTATGAGAGCAGAACATGCGAGCGAGGACTAGATTTTAGCGAAGAGTGAATCCTCATGTGTAAGATTTGAAAATTCGGGGTCCATCCCGAGTAAAATACGGAACTACCACGCAGGGAAAACTTGAATATTTCTTTTATTTAAGCAAACGGTTGCTATCGAAAATGATAAATAATTCTTTAAACAGGCAAGATAAATTTCAATCGATAAAGGTTATAATTTATTTATTTAAAATTTCTGAATCCATTTTAATTTATGTTAAAAGTTTTGTGCCACACAATAACGAAGACTATTCTCTCAAACATTTGGAAAATAACAGCATTCGGTTAAGAGCAGATTTTCTTTATAGGTTATAATATTAAAATATTTTAATTTTTTAATGTTCTATTTAAATTTGATATAAAAAAATATCTAAATTAGCAATTTCTAGAAACGTCAAGAAATAACTATGAATATCATAAAATCGGTCAAACATTATCCGGTTTGATTATAAATTTCTTAAACTTTAGTTTGTATAGAATTGCAATATACCGGGTGTTTTTTTTAAACTGAGACGATCAAATATCTCGAAAAATAGCCACTCTACGGAAAAAATGTCCATAATCAAAATTTAATCATACCGCGGGGGAAATACATTAGTGCAAAAAAAAAAGTCCCCCCACCCCCGCTTTGTAGGTGGGGCGGGGGTAACTTTTAAACTAAGATAGGAAGCCATATTTTTTATTGCAGATACGGATTCTACGACTAAAAGTACGTATGATTTGAATAAAATATTTTGTTCGGTTCATGATAGATGGCGTTGTAATCGACGAAATTCAATTTTCAATTTCTCATTCTTAGAACACACGCATTCGATTCTGCAATACGTTTGAAATAAAAAACATCACAGTTTTAATTGGAAATACTCGAAATTCGTCATCAAAACAATTTATTCAGTTTTGTAAATCTAAATAAGTGTTCAAAATTAATTTCAAGTTTTATTATTAAATTTCAAAAATACAAAATTCAGGCCATCATTTTGAACACTTATTTAGATTTACAAAACTGAATAAATTGTTTTGATGACGAATTTCGAGTATTTCCAATGAAAACGTGATGTTTTTTATTTCAAACGTATTGCAGAATCGAATGCGTGTGTTCTAAGAAGGAGAAATTGAAAAAATTGAATTTCGTCGATTGCAACGCCATCTATCATGAACCGAACA
Source organism: Tipula unca (assembly GCA_951394425.1). Classification (NCBI taxonomy): domain Eukaryota; kingdom Metazoa; phylum Arthropoda; class Insecta; order Diptera; family Tipulidae; genus Tipula; species Tipula unca. The sequence goes on from OX596381.1 coordinate 189,805,975, forward strand.
AAATATTTTATTCAAATCATACGTACTTTTAGTCGTAGAATCCGTATCTGCAATAAAAAATATGGCTTCCTATCTTAGTTTAAAAGTTACCCCCGCCCCACCTACAAAGCGGGGGTGGGGGGACTTTTTTTTTTGCACTAATGTATTTCCCCCGCGGTATGATTAAATTTTGATTATGGACATTTTTTCCGTAGAGTGGCTATTTCTCGAGATATTTGATCGTCTCAGTTTAAAAAAAACACCCGGTATACAATTTGAAAAAAAGCTAAGCATTAAATTTATTAGAAAAAATTAATTATATACGAATTAGAAAATAATTTGGGAATTCACAATATTGAGTTAAACGCAGTAAATCAATATTTTGGATTTCACTCATTAATACACTTTGAAATAATCTATTATTCTCTAAAAACTTTAAGTATAAATCAGAAAAAGTGTCACATTTTTTATAAATTAATTCATCTCACGTACGACAAGTTCAATGTTTAATTCGATATTGTGTCAGGATCAGAAAGTATTCTGAGAACAAAATTGAGATTAATAAAATATAGAAGAATGAGAATGTATATAAGTATGTACGAGTATATCTCTAACTCGATATGTTTTAATTTAATTAAAATTTGGAATTTGGATTTGTTTAAATAATGAATTCATTTAAATTGTTGTTAGATTTATTGATAATATTTCGATCCGATTATCTAAAATGAACTTATGGAGATAAACAATAATATATTATTTTAAAAAAACTTAAAAATCAGAAAAGAATTATTAAACATTTTCTGGAGAGCGTTTACTACACAAATACATTTTATCAAACATAAATCTGAAATTAAATTAAAAAACCGTAAATACTTACTTGAGAGCACAGTCAACAAGAAAATGTAATCCGAAAACGTAATCAAACCGTATGATCCAAGTTTAAAGAAAATACTATCCTGTTCCAGCTGTAAATCCAATCTGGAAGTGACAGTCTATAATCGATAACATAAAAAAACACTTAGTTAAAAAATTCATAATTAAAATAAAATTTTTCAAAAAAAATTTAATTATACCTAATAATAAATAAGCTTAGAATTCAATTTATTCGACATGCAAAGTGGCAAGCAAATTTATCGAATATAAAATTTTATATCTAGGATATAATGTGCCAAAAAGTGAAATTAAATTTAAAAAAAATGTATTCATCATATTTGTTTAATTAATATTTTCTAAATAAAAAAGAAATTAAGTTTACAAAAAAAAAAATTATTTAATAAATAGAATTTTATTTATTGAATTATTAAATAATGCAATTTCCACACATTTAATAATTAAAATGTAATATGCATAATGTCGTACTTTTTATTAAATTTTAAACATTTTTATCAGTTATCTTTTATATATTTCTCGTTCACAGCAACAACAAAAATAAAAATATAAGGGAAAACTAATTAATTCATTTAAATATATATTTGCTGTTGTTGTTGTATGTGTTATGGCTCATCATCCATAATATCCAGAGGGAATTTTTTTTTTAAATACTACTGACAATTTATTAAACGTCGGTGTTGTTGTACAAAATAAAAAAAAAATGTATGTAGATGTATACAGGAGGAGTGGAACTCCGATTGTGCGTTAAAAAACAGAGTAAAATGCAGCAAGCTGAATAATGGTCCTAGATCATTATTTTGTATCTCTATATCAAGCATAATTTATACAGTCCGATGTGCAATTGTTTAAAATTGTTAAAATACGCTACTAGTAAAAAAAATATTAAGTATTAAATTAAAAACAGGGTAAAAAATCTACTTTTTAGTTAGTAAAATACCTCATCAATACTCTGAAAATATAGAAGAAGTGATTTGTGTTAGAGACAACAGAAAGAATTATTGTTAAAATTTTTTAAAATTAATAAATCTATTTTTTTTAAGAAAAATAAATAATCAATTTTAATAAAATATTATGTGTCTTTCAAAAATTCAGACAAAATTCAAAATTAACAAATAAAAATTAATATTTTGTAAAATAACTCAAACCCAAAATTCCAAAAAACATGATATAATGAAGTTTTTTGTTCATAGAGTAATTTATATTTACATGGAAATTAAAATATTTTAATTAGGTAATGTTAAAAAAAAACATTTAAATATAATTAAAAAATTTAAAATTTGACCTCATTCAATTTGTGCTTGATTGATTCGGGGGCAGGTATAGTTAAAGAAAATGGGAATTATATAAACTACTTATTGTGGAGGAATATCAATTTACGATAAACCACTAAATCAACCAGACACATTTTGCCGACAACGAACGTTTAATGTTCACAACACAATGAAATAATTTATGTTTTTTTGTTTTAATTAAAATACAAAATGTTATTCCTTACCTTTGGATCGTAGCGTCTAAATTGATCCAATCCAAGTCCTAGAGTAAAATACAAAAATTATTAATAAACAATCGTTTTAAAATAGATATGACTATTAAATTAAAAATTAATAAAATTAGGTGATTAGTATTTCGATCTACATATAAAGCAAACAAATAAATAATTGGCACAATAAACTAATTGGTATAGGGTAATATATTTTAACCTTCTGGCTGTTTAACTCCAGGCGTAATACTAGTTAAAAAATCCTTGGGTGTCATATAGACATCATATTCTCCACTACTGGCAGGTACTTGGACAGTTGCAAAATATCGAAATACTTTATCAGGTGTTGAATATTGTCGAATACGATTTTCATATTCAATTATCTGTTGGATTACATACATACAAATTTTGTTATATATATAGTATCTAACTAAATATTAATAAAAACTATACAAAAATGTTAAATAATAAATAAAATAAAAACCCAAAACTTATAAAAATGGACTAATCACAACACGCCACCAAATTATCTTATACATATTACGAATCCAGTTAGTATTTTATAGTAGTGTTAACATATTCTTAGTACAACATGCTTAATTACTATTAACAATTTTATTTTTACCGTCAGGTTGTTTTAAACCAGGTGTTATAGCCCGCAGAAAATCATCTGGGGTCATATATACTTCCGATGAATCACCAAATTGAATTTTTATTGTTGCAAAATAACGAAAAATTTTATCTGGCGTTGAATATGAACGCATACGATTTTCGTATTCCATAATCTGTATAGTAGTTTTTGGGATAGAAACTTTATTTTTATATTTTGAAGAAAAAAAAATTTGTTTTGGTGTATATTCTAAAAAATCATGACATCAAACCGGAGATTTACGGAACGTGTAGCCGATGTATCAAACGAAAACAAGGATCAATTTGTTCAATGCAATTTACCTTCATCGTTTTTATGATGTTAATATCAAAATTTAGAATTTTACTATTCTCAAGGAAATGTTGACTAAATTTATTAACCCAACTCTCCCAATTTCACATAGATAATACAAAAAATTTCAAGTTAAAGATTTATTAAAATTATCAGAATTCGAAAACAAATTAGGGATTTTCGAAACATAACAGTTTGAAATTTTATTTTAAATTGAGAATTTCGTTTTGAAATATTGGAGTAGCACTAAAATTATAAATTTTATAAAATTCCAAACTTACAGAAGAATTTCGATTGTAAATAAAAAGGTTTTACAATTCAATCAAAATGACAACCTCTTCCAATATATTTGTTATAATTTCCAGAATTTAATGAAAATACAAATTAATTTGGAATCCAAAAATTCTAGTTAATTTGAAAAATGTATTTTTCTGCCTAATTGGAATTTTTAAAAAATTACACAAATTGTGAATTTTAACAAAATTTCTGAAAATATTGGAATACCTATATTGAAATTTTTAGCCATTTACAGCAAATTTAAATTTCTAGAAAAAATTAGAATATTTTCAAAAACCACATTAATTGTGATTTTTCGCCACTTCCAAATTTAAAATTCACTGTAATATTAAACATTTAAACTTGTTAAAATCGCCAGTATTGCAAATTGTTTAAATGTTAGAAGAAATGTCAAACTATTCCCAAAATTAATATTAACATTTGAAATGAAATTATTCATTCACCGGCATTTTAAATTAAAGTTGGTATTTTATAAACAGATTAAGCTACATGAATGACAAATGTGTCGAAATGTACTTGATTTGTAACAAATTGCAAGTCGTGTCGACAAGACTTAAAACAAATGATAAACGTTGCTCAACATTGGTTTATCGATCGCTTATGTAGATTGGAGGTATCATTCTAACGATATCCTAAAAATTTACGGTCCCGTTTCTGTTTATTATCACATAAAATTAACAAACAATTTCTTTTTATTTAATTCGATTCTAAATAAGGTTTTATTTTATATGAATTCATTAGTACATATTTGTGTTTTTTATTCATTAGGATTTGTGATTACGCAATCTAACCAAAATAATTTAAAAATTACAATTTAAATGTTTTAAAAAACATTTAATAAGAAGCCTGACCTCCTTATTTCTGATAACCGTTTTGGAATACTATCGTAAGTTGTGGATGAAGTCTACCGAGAGGTTGCTCCAAATTTCAATAATTTCATTCCACAATTCATGATTTATAATACCAACTCTAGCAGGAAGTTTATTCTTAATTTCGATTTTGATCCAACCCTTATATTGGGGTATTGTCCTGTTGCAGAATAAAGTTGGGTTCAATCATTGAATCACCAGCCAACAAAATAACTTCGTTCTGAAGATTAAGATATGTTAATTGATTTAATTTGTACGAAATCATACCTAATGGTCCTATTACATTGCATGTATGAGATACAACAATGTCTACACCAATTGTCATCTAAAAAAAACGAAGACTACTAAGGGCGCGCCAGAATACTAAGGCCGTATCGAATTGTTTGGGAAATATTTTCATTTTATTTTCAAGCTTTTACTCCGACTTCTTTGAGGCAGTAAAATACGGTTAAGAAATGTCTATATTATAATCAATTTATAATGACTTAGCAACGCTTACATACATTTTTATTGTTGACCATATCGAATGATACGAATAACTTGCCGTTGTGTTGTAATACGTGATACTCTATCATGTAATTTTTGTTTTTGCGGAGTTGATAACGTATAGTATTCACATGACATTTATACCTCCACCCTATTATTTTAAAAAGTGTACCATTCTTGGGATCAGTTATCATAGCCGATGCTCTTCTAGGCTGATTTCACGGATTTTAGGCATTCCGATGATTCTTTGACGATATTTCAATGAATATTACAACATTGCAGCTCAAATATTAAAACAAAAGAGCAAATCAATCGAACCCATCATTTAGGATAGACGCGTTAAATTTCGATAACATCATAAATAATAATGATTCAATAATTTTTATCACAAATACTAATGAATCAGATTTAATTTAATATATGTTTATTTGGGCTGTAAATTATAAAATTAAACCTTGTTTAAAATTGAATTAAGTAAAAAAAATATCTAAAAAATAATTGTTTGTTAAATTTATATGATAATAAAGGACCGCAAATTTTCCTACCGAATCGGATAGTATGTATCAACGTTCGTCGACAAATTTGTCATTTGTGAGGCTGGGGCTTAATAAATAACACATTTTAAAATAGAATTGTGCTTAAGAATGTTAAAGTACTTCTGCAGAATAATCACATCTTCGAAAGGGAAATCTGCCTAGAAACAAAAACTTTGTCCTTATTATTAAAAATACTTCAGTTATTTCAAAATAATTTTAAATCTTAATAACATTCTAGTTATTAAATTTTATCTTACCAATTACATTTAAATTAATTATAATTTCGATCAATTTGTTTCTATTTAAATTCTCATCAGCCAGAGGATTTAATTTTAAATTTATTAATAACATTTCAAGGGATAACATGCACATTTGATTAGACTATTAGTTAAATGTGTAGCAACAAATAAATTCAAATTGATCAGAATTTTAATAAATTCTTTCGTAATTTTTATTTAAACAGACGGTTTTTGATGGTCAGCACATCAAACTCTTTTTTAAACAATCGCAGCCCAATTATATAATCACACTGAAGTTCCCCACACAAATAACAACTTTGATATAAATCAGTACCAAATATACATACTTATTTATGATCATTCAAACTCTTGAGCATTTAATTAGACTACTCATAGATATGACCCCAATTGAATGATAATTTGGAACATTCACTAAGTTAGAATAGATGGTATACACTTTGCATACATATTAAAAGTTACAATAAACAATTGTTAAGAACGAAAGAGGAGGGAGAACCCACAAACCATTTAATGAAAATTTAATTATAAAACATAATTTATTCTATATTACTAGTGCCTATCACCAACATTTTACCAAACTTGTGTGAATTGTTAGAAAAATATCTGAATGGACCTGTACACAAAAATCTGTAACAACAGACTAACTCACTTCATCATAAATCTCAAGCCGGTTCGATGCTCTGATGTATAACTTGGATGGATAATAGATTCAGATAAGGTTTAATATTGATAAAAAATAAAAATAAATGAAGATTATAACGATTGCCTCATTAATTTTATTGGGCCCGAACACCTACCTTACGATCTCTGAACCCAATTTTTTCTTTACGATGTTTTTTCTTCCGGTGCTCATCATCATCTCCACTACCATCTTCATCGGTTTCTGATAGTTCTTTATTTGAGACATTCGATACTTTTGGTTCAGGTTGGTTCATACCAATATCCGCGTCCACTTTAGGCATGACAGCCTTTACTATGCTATAATGAGAATTAGAGATTTATTGAATAGGCTAAATATGGATATCCCATAAAAACAAAAATATTTACCCTTTCCAATCGAGTAGACATAAAAATACACCAGCTCCGATGAAGAAATGAAAATATCGTGTAACTTTTGGTATTTCTTCTTTTTTGTGACCAAAATTTTTGAAACCACGAATTTGGCTTGCATTCCGATAGTAGAACGTTGGCAACAGGTTTATCGTTCTACCTACAACAGTGGGATTTGTAAGTTGGCTCAGCTTCTTCACTTCGGCATAGCTCAGTTTAAGCGGATTCGCTGCCGTCTGTAATAGGTGTTTAGATAATACACCACATATACGATATGATGACATACTTTTTGTATTATTATTTAATATTTATATCTATAAATAAATGTTAAAATGAATAAATCTAATGCACTAATTGAGAATTTGTATTGTTTTTGGTCAAGGTTAATAAAACACCAAATTGCGTCAATTACCAACGTAATGTGTATAAGATTTTAATCTTACCTTAAAACATTTAGATTTGTTTTTTTTACAACACAAACGTTATTACTAATTAGTTTTAATCGATTTATTTGTAATTTTTGAATTATTTTCTCTTCCTCACTTTATCATTTTTTTTTGTCTAATTATTGACATTTGCTTATGTCGTATGTTACTCCGTTTGTATGTTTGTTGCTTGCGTGAAATATTGATATGGTCGGAATAAAGTTGAATTGGAATATAGAAATTGAGTTGAATCGACTTTTACTTGAATGATGAATTACATATATTTTACTATTTTATCAATAGTAAGGTTATCTAAAACGATGTTATTTTATTGATTCAGGAAGCAGAATCCAAAATTTAACTGTTTATTCATAATAGTTGCATTGAAATTTATCTCAACCACTATTACAAACAAGGTCATTTATAAATTGTGACAAATCGCATTTGCAAGTTTTCAAACAATCCAGTAATCTTAAACGAATGGCAAATATACTCGCAAAGGTAACACGTAATTATGTTTTAATATTAATTAATTTAATTAAATTCATAATTTCCATAATTTTCGAAAAATTTCAACGCCGTATTCCGTAGTTCAGCAACTGCTCGAAAAACTACAGTAAACTGCTGCGTTTTATTATTATGTTTTTGTTGTACTGCTACACCTCAAAAACCGCACACAAATAAAATTGTAATCATCGCATTTTGGAAAAACTCTAGAACATTTTTTTCTCCAGTGAATTAACCATATATATTTGCGTTTAAAATTAGAAAATTAAACGCGTGATAAAATTTAACCTCATCGTTTAGTAATGTAAGTATTCCATGTATAATAAATAGATTTAGTTTCGTGTAAATTTAATAAATGATTTGTGTGGTTTTCAATTTGCTGCCATAGTAGACAAGCACAATGGTGACGATCGGGAATAAAACAAAAATATTTTCTCTATCCATTTTCAGATCGAATTAAAACGTGAAAATGTCGTGCCCTATAAATCCAGAGCATATACAAGCATTTAAGTTATTTATAAAAGCATGTAATGATCAACCACAAATTATAAATTTACCCCAATTAGATTTTTTTAAACAATTTATCGAGAGTTTGGGTGGCAAAGTGCCGGCCGGTGAATTTCATATGCCAAAGACATCCACAGCGAGCAGTACGAGTGGAACCAAAACCACATCTTCAGGATCGGCACCAAAACCTAGTGAATCAGCATCGGCCGGTTATGAAAGCGATTCAGAGTCGGACATCGAATTGGACACAGAAGGATGTGTCCCACCTGATACGGATGCACCACATGAAATGGGAGATGCCGAGCGATTCGTATCGGATGAGGATATAGAAGGCGCTAGTGAATCAAGATCAAAAGCGGCTCAAGCGTATTCAAATCAGGAATTCGAAAATGCCATTGCTCTATATACAGACGCGATCAAACTGTATCCAACCAATGCGCTATTTTTTGCCAAGCGGGGGCAAGTATTTTTAAAACTCAATCGTCCCAATGCTTGTATTCGTGATTGTGATCGTGCGCTCGAACTTAATTGTGATTCGGCAGCCGCGTATAAATATCGTGGGCGAGCGAATCGTTTGCTCGGAAATTGGGCGGAGGCAGCCAAAGATTTACGTCAGGCATGTAAAATTGATTTTGATGAGGAGACTGATGAGTGGCTACGTGAAGTCACACCGAATGCCAAGAAAATTGAACAGCATAATGTCAAGCAGGAACGTAAAAAGAAAGAACGTGAATCAAAAGAGAAACAAGAGAGACTGCGCCGTGCTCAAGAAGCAAATCGTAAAGCAGCAGAAGAAAATCAGACGCGGTTTGAGGCAAACGCAAGTGCCAGTGGTGGCTTTGGTGGTCCAGGTTTCGGTGGGCCAGGCGGTCCAGGATTTGGTGGACCAGGTGGTCCTGGATTTGGTGGGCCAGGTGCAGGATTTGGTGGTCCTGGTGCTGGATTTGGGGGAGGCGCGGGAGCAGCTCCCGGTGGTGAAGGTATGCAATTTGGCGATTTCTTTAGTAAGATGGGGTTGGGCGATGTTATGGGAGATTTTAACGATCCCGAAGTGTATGCAGCCATGATGGACATCACAAGTAATCCGGCCAACATTGCCAAATACAAGGATAACCCAAAAATCATGGGATTGATAAATAAGTTCAAAAATGCAGCTGGAAATATGCCGAGCGGTGGTGGTATGCCAGATTTGAGCAATTTAGGTGGTTTCGGCGGCAGTGGTGGTGGAGCACCAGGATCAGGCGCTGGATTTGGGGGTATTCCCGGATTCGGTGGATTCACCACCTCATCCGGAAATCCAACAGCACCTCCAACGACGGAAACTCCTAAACCACCAAAAACTAAACTACAAGATGAAGATCTCGATTAGAATATTACAATGGGGGAAGTTCACGGGGGTTGGTGTATCGTTATGTTCAATATAATTCTTTTTATCCTAGCTTAGAATCGGCCATATCCGATGGACCGATCTACATAATTTACGAAATATAAGTTCAAGTTAAGAAACCCCAATTGTTTTATTGATTTGAATTATTGGTTGCTATGTAATAAATAATTGAAATAAAACATAAAATTGTTGAAACTTAAAATATTGATTTTCTAATTCTTTTCTATATTAAAAATTACGAGCAGATGAATCCTTAATTCATCCAGGTTTCATTGCACCTTATTAATGTAATCTTATCACTGATCTATGTCGGCGCCGTGGCTTAGTTGGTTAAAGCGCCTGTCTAGTAAACAGGAGATCACGAGTTCGACTCTCGTCGGAGCCTCAGTAGTAACAATTTTAATTTTTGCGGACCATTGTTTTTATTTATAAAAATGTGTAATTAGGTCAAATGGCACCAAGAGCTTGTTCTTTATTCATCAGGAAGTGGTATGTTTCTAAAACATAAATTAAAAACTATTTTAAAAATAAAGTTCTTTCGCTAAATATCGTCTGACTAGAGCTGTAATAGGTTCAAACTTCTAATTTGAAGTACGTGCGTATGTAGTATGTACATACATAGCTTGGATTGAATTAAATTTCAAAATTTGGAAAGAATTTAGCTTGATTTTATAACAATATAATTTGAATGAATTTAATTTTAAAAATTATTTTAAATTAAAAAAATACATTAGCAAATTTTAGTTTAATCTGACTATTCAAGCCATATTTAAATTTTTCTCAGTTAGATCTCAGTGTCCAAGATGTATATCCCTGATTGCTGTCAAATTTTACAGTGGTCGAAAAACCGGAAAATTTGTATGTTATAATTTACAGCAAACCGCTTTATTTTAAATATTTTGTTATTGTTATTTATATTTTATTAGATATCTTATCTTATTACAATTAATTGTTTAGGAAATAAATTAGTTTCTACAATATAATCCAATCTGAATTGTTTTTATTGTTCGCACTGCAGTCTATCGTTGATGTCTTAAACTATGCGGCAGCCAAACAAATAGGTTGTGAAAAAACATACCGCTTGAAATCAGTAAATTATAAATTAAATGTAAACAATTAAATGAAAAGTAAAGTGTACAGCTAATAAATAAGTATTATGGAATTACCAGTGATTGATATAAATAAAATATGTCGCATTTGTTTTGAGGAGAATGTTATAATTTCACTTTACAATCCGTTCAACTGTCAAATGCGAGTCTGTGATGTGCTGATGCAGTGCACCAATCTTAAAGTATGATGGCCCATATTTAATTTTAACATACAAATCTCCTGTACATTATCCTTTTATTTTAGATTCACGAAACCGACAATCTTCCACCCGGGCTATGTAACAACTGTTTCTATCGACTGCAATACACCTTTCAATTCAAGCAACAGTGCGAGAACGCCGATTCCAAATTGCGGGAGTACCTTGGCATTGACATATCACCTTTATGTCTAACCGTACAAGATACTAGTGATATAACAAAAGACTGTACTAATTTAACGAAAAGTGATTGTAATCCATTGCACGATATGACTGTGCCCACGATCAGTGACTCTTCGACGCAGGTCAAAGACGAAGAAATCTATGCGGCCATGAACGTTATGTGTGATTTGTTCTCCGAACAGCAGAACTCAAATCGTTCCAACGAGTTGGTTGATATCGAAAATATTCCATTAGTCCATGCCGCGAATACAGTATTAACAGAGCATGAATTGGATGATGTGAACGAGATTATCACAAACTCTGAAGAGCAGCTGATTAAACAGTTGGAGCAGACCGCAGAACCAATTCAGCCCATCGAAATAAAGATAAATCAGGAGCGCTGTTTTAATAAGCCGAATGATCCCGGTCCCGTACGTAATTCTAAAGTTAAGCTGGATAAACTTCTGGCCAAACACAAAAAGCATCAAAAGCTCAAAAAGTTGGCAACTAAGAGAGAAAACACGTTTCTATTAGAAGATAAGATACTACTTAAAGTTCCTGAACAATGTTTGGAGTGTGGTAAAATGTTTCGGTACTCTGGTTATCTTGAATCCCATAAACGAACGCATACAGGTGAGCGACCATTTGAATGCAACATGTGCGATAAAAAGTTCGCTCAAGCTGGTAACTTAGTGCTACATAAACGGACGCATACTGGAGAACGGCCATTCCAATGTGATGTGTGTAGTAAATTTTTTACGACATCCTCGAATTTAACGGCTCACCAACGAATCCACTCAGATGTACGCTCGTTCAAATGTAACAAATGTCCCCGTGCATTCCGTTCTATTGCCGAGCTTCGCAGCCACGAGGGTACACACACACAAGTCAAAAATCATATTTGCACCGAGTGTGGTAAGACATTTTTTAAAACCGCCTATCTTAACGTTCACATTCGAACGGTGCACATTGGCGAGAAAAAACATCAATGTCCGCAGTGTGGTAAGGAATTTGCCAACAGTTCGAATTTAACGTGTCATTTACGGTTAGCAAGCAAAAATGTTTAATCATTTTTTAGATCTTATAATTTTTCGATTTTCAGAATTCATACTGGTGAGAAGCCATTTTCGTGCCTGCATTGTGAAGCCAAATTTAATCAGTCATCAGCATTGGTGCGGCACAGTAAGCAACATTCAAGTGACAAGTCTAAGAAGAGAAAGGTTAAAATTAATAAGTCCAGCCGCTTACTTTCTGCTTAGAATCCCAAATTATATGTGTTAGTGTGTTACAATAAAGTTTAGTTAAGTAATTTTTGATATGTGTTTTGTCATCCTAAAACATCGTTATGTGCGATAGAGGATAATGTCGCTAGCCCTAGATTTGCACAGCTATTACCATTCCATTATTCTGATACTTAAGCATTTTTCAAATTTGGAACAATATATTGAAATGCTATGATAGAGTTGTAGCAAATATGTATTACTTGTTCGCTCGAATACTGAAATTAAGGCATGTTTGCTTGTATTCGATGCAATTCGCTCTGACGGCCAAGATTCTTCCTCTTTCATTTAAATTAGTTAAACTCAGCTTCTGCTAATATTAGCAATTTTCTCTATTCAAATGGCAAGTATAAAACGTGGATATACTAACAGTAACGAATTTCGATTTGTGGATGTCAGTTCAAGTCTCGGTGAAGTCATATTTTTTTTAATTTATTGGCAAATGAGTCTTACCTTCATTGAATTCTTCTCGCCTGTTGCAACAAAACAAAAAAGTCAAAATAATATGAAAATGTTAATAAAATTCAAAATTTGTTTTGTTTTGGTATCCGGCGAGAAGAATTCAATGGAAGTAAGACGCATTTGCCATTAAATTAAAAATAATTGTTGACTCTACCGAGACTTGAACTAAGATCCACGAAACAAAATCCAATGACTCTACTTAACAAACCCTCGCCGTACAAATTCATTGCTGCTATATATCTTTTATACTCGTCACTTGAATGGAGAAAATTTAAACAGAATCTGGGTTGAACCAAAAATAATTTAATAGAGATAGTTCAATCAGAGCAAAATATAAAAATAAATCGACGGTACCTCCATCATTACCGAAGGAAGCCTCCAGCTTAAACAAAATTTTCTATAAAAATATCTACATATAGTCAAATTCTGCTTTGAAGGAGTCATCTCATTATAATGTGATCTTTGGTTGAACCAATTTGTAAGAATAAATTTAGTTAAAAAAGGTTTCACCGCAACCGAAACTTGAACTGAAGTCTCAAGAACGAACTGCTTACCCATTTTTTATACTTTCCGTTTGTATGGGGAAAATTAAAGTTCTAAGCAAAATTTCAATTCTGAAGTCGAATGTAAAAATTTAATACTTTAAATTTTTCAATTCAATAATAAAATCTAATCGTATAGTCCCAATGAATTCAAGAAAATGGACAATGTTAATGATGATAATTTTAGGTTTCTACAATATTTCGCAAATTTTCAATTAAACTTTTTAATTTAATTAGACGTTTTCCAGGAAATAAAACTTTTTAATCACGAATATTAAAATTACCGATCAATTTTACAATGTACACGAAAATGAACTGTTTGATGCATTAAATTTTCCAAGAAAGTTGAAATTTCAGAATTGAAAATTCCTTGTGGAAAACTCTTTCCTTATGCAACCGATTTAAGCTGCTGATTCTAGCTTTAGGCTGAAACAATTCGATAAGAAAATATTAACCGTACAAATGGTCATCATAAGTAACCGAATTTTATTTGTGTTATGAGACTGGTAATATGTTTAAAATGGAATTAATGGAGATCTCAGTTCAACAGCCTGTGTGAAATTTTAAAATATTTTCCATTGTGCAGTCAGTTTTAGGAAGAATTCGTAAATAATTTAAAAGAGCTGAGTAAAGGCCACCGCATATTCCATATTTCGATATGAGCCGTAGGGTAAATGCGAATATGAATATATCAACAGAAGCTCTCCTACACCAAATTCAATTACTCGAACCTCAGAGATTCCGAAATCCACAATTCACCGAAAACGACAATTCACCGAAAACGACAATTCATCGAAAACAACAATTCACCGAAAACGACCATTCACCGAAAACGACAATTCATCGAAATCGACCAACCACCGAAAACTACAAATCACCGAAAAAGATAATACAATTATAATGGATTCGATTATTTAATGGAAATGGGATTGTAAAATGAATTTTGAATAATGTTCTGGAATATGGTTATCTGGAACTGAGCTAGACCAATCCTTGACCGTTTATCATGAAACTTGACAAATTGAATGAAATCGAGATTTTTAAATGAATTTTCTCGCGTGAATATCTGGTCGCCTTATCAGTACATATTTTGTTGGGAATTTTTTTTTTCATCTCGCTGTGTCAAGTCTCTTATACGCGCGGAAAACGTTAAAATTAATGTCGCAAGCCAAACTTAGCCTGCATGAAAATACGTAGAAAATTCTCTAACAGTCTAAATTGAATTAAGGTAACTTACAAATGCCACGTTTCAATTGGGATTACTATACTATCCTCAAAAATAGTCGTTCGAAAAAGTATCGATTATGATAGCGTATACATGCCATTCTAATTAAAACCCTTTTTAAAATTGCTATCCAAACTAGAGTGATTGGTTATTCTTTCACACATCTCAACGGTATGGAAGCATGCTAAAGTTATTTTCTGTATAGATAAAATCCTAGAAAAATATTTCCATATTATGGGCTGGCACAATAAGGATCCCATTTTGTTCACTCTACGCTGTACTCCCTACCAACTAGTTCGACTAGGTAGACATATTTCGACAAAGGACATAAACTCTTTCTTATGTAACCGATCATTCTATATATATCCAGTTGACAATAACCGGAAAATCGATTTAAACACACTACTATCCTATATATACCATGTCGCAATCTATGCTGACGGCACCGCTTTGTACTCTTCAGCCACAAATGAGAGTACTCATGTATTATCCAAACGCCTAACTTCCGAGCTTTATTCAAATTGTAGAAAATCAAACTACTAGCAGAGCCACCTATATATACAGAGCCGTAAGGATCAGCCATGTTTTTTGTCGAGCTTTTTCTAGAGGAACTACTTTTTGCATTATCCCATAAGAATCAATGTAAAAATGACCATTTTCGAATTACTTTTCATCAATGAAAAGTTAAATCTTTCATTTCGATAAACACTTTGTGGAATTGATTCTATATTGAAGCAGCACATATCTGAAAATCAGAACCTTAAACCTTTTATTAATTTAATAAACATTAAATCAAAATTAAATATGAATTTATCATATTTATGTAAACATGAATTTATTTGAATGTGTAGGTAAAATAAATAAATAAAACATATATTGTCATCCTTTCGAATTTCGATCGATGATTTTGTCTCTTTTTTAAGAATTAAATCTCACATTTTTTTTTAATTTCGCTTTTTCTATTGCGATCGCAGCATGCTCGTACAAAGCATTATTCTATTTCCTTTTATACATTTGAAAATGTATCACCACATATTTCTATTTCATTACATTGTAGCAAAATCGGAAAAAGGATAGAGTACAAAATTATTCTAATACGTTGAGATCGCAATATAAAAAAAACAAAATTGGATTCACGAAATAGCGTAAAATTTAAAAAGAGAACATAAATATCGATCGATAGAAAAAAAATTGTGATATTGACAACTTACAACATGTCATAGGGAGTTCCAATAACAGCTGCACAATTTATTTAGAACCATAATTATGCACAAATGCGTAGCAAAACTTTACCAAAATAAAATATAACCGTGCCAGAAGAACTGTGATAGTCATGGTGTTCCATTTATAATCTAAAATCCAAAATTTACGTTGAAATTGAAGTGAAATTAGTTTGAAATTTATTCAAACAAAATCATGCAGCTTTTATTGAAATACCCTTTAAGTATTTTATTTTATTCACAAAAATATAATTCAAAAGGAAACATAACCACACTTTTACTATTTTCTCTTTTCGTCTTGCAGTTTAATTTTATTGCGTTGGTATTTGTGTTTATTTATATCAATTCAATGGAGAAATGCTTTTTTTTCTATAAATTTTATTAATAAATATATCAAAAATTAAACAACTTCTTTGATCAAGCTTAGAATCAATAAAAGCAATCATAAAATGATAATTGTAGATTCTATTTCAATGTTAAAATACTTAATCCATCGACATTTTCATTGAAAAATATCGCACCGAAAAAAATTTAATTTTTCATATGTTTTGTATGGAAAAAACGTTTTTTTCGTCAATTTTAGTTCCTCTAGAAAAAGCTCAATTTTTAACCTTAGGGCTCTGTATATATAGGTGGCTCTGCTACTAGTCATAGATACTCCTTTAATCTATATTCTCTAAGTACCACTCACCCATTTAGTCGTTCATTTATTAAGGGGTCATTCTGGTATCATCAGCAATGTGAGCTGATGGGATAAAATGGACCATTCCGTATTAATTTTGAATATTGTTAGAGAGGTATCTTTCGACGGCAACATGATTGTTGGGGCTTTAATTTTATAGACAAAAATTATAATTTTAAGTATTTTATGCATTTAGTTCCGTCCATTCCATTAAATTATTAATATTCAGAATTTAGATATTCGAGTTGTCCACGGGACAACAAAGACTCAAACTTAGATAGCAATCGACGGTGAAAAGCAATGACCAGTCGAAAAATTTACAAACCTCCTAAAATTTAAATCTTCGTATAAAAAAGAAATTCCAATTGGAAAAAAATACAAAATTTAACTGTTGTTTGGATTTTGTTTTATATAATTATTTTTTTTATAATTTGGAATTTTATTTTACAAGTATTCGTGGAGTTTTGTAGAAATGGATTAGAAGATAAGAGTGTTGTAAAAAATCATCTGGGCCACGGATTCTGGATGATGTATCAAAATTTTAAATTACAATATATGGCATGTGATATATCAAATGAATGATATTTTTATCAGCAATCCAATGGTACACAATTATTCCGGAACACGCATCAATGCCAGTTCTTATTATCAATCTTATTATAAATTTTAATTCAGTTATTTAAAATTTTACATATTTTATCCATTATCCATACATTTTAAAAAAAATAACAGCAACTAAGTCATCTTAATAATATCTTATCGAAATTCATTTCACTTTTTTTTTAAATCCCAAATTTTCACTCGAATGATTGCAAATAAACCATAATAGCTAGTATATATCGCTAAATTGGATTTTTTCCGAGTTTCTATTTCGAGAAAAGTATTTAAAATAAGGGAGTTATTATATTTTCGATTTATTTGATTTCTCGAAAAAAAAAGTATTTTGAATATTTACTTATATCGATTAGTATCGTATATAGCTATACATATATATAGTACCTATATACTCGTATATAATGGTTATGTGAACATCTTTAAAAAACTTAATTAACTTTTTATTATACATTGTATCTATCTACTACTATTTACTGGGGTGTTTTGCATATGTGTACCCAGATATAATGTAGAACCGAAGTGAAAAGTGATAGTGTAGATATGTATATATGTATAGAGCAACTATTGCAGTACAAATATCGTGTACGTGACATTTTTTTTAACACATGGATATACCAAAACTAAATATTATGTATATGAGCTGTGTGCATCCTTTATGTGTATATCCATATTTTTATTTATTTTATAGTTATAAATATACATATGTATTTTTTAAAAACTGAAAGCACATATGCACTTAACTAGATAAATGATTATTAGACGTGCTTTTAATATCTCTACCACTTTGATTTATCTGTGTGTGTTTGCCAGTTTCATTATATTAAATCTAAAGGGTATGGCTTGATATTTTGAAAACGGTTTTTTGGGTGGTTAAATGATGTGATACCAAATATAAATAAATCAATTTCCTTGATGATTTAAGTGATTTTAAATTTTAATATTGACATTTATGTACATAAATATAATGTATCTTGAGTCAATGAGGAATTAAGTTTAATATTTGAGTCACGCTTGATTGACTTATCATAATAAAAGTCAGTACCAGTAGATAATTTTAATCTATCGGAATGCAATCTTGACTTCGTCAGTTTTCCCCATCAAATCGAGCTCATAGCTACAATTTACTAAAATACGCTTATGGAATTCGTTGTTGTATCAACATATAATGTATAAAACTGTAGTAAACCATTAAGTCGGATTTTTGCATGTTGAATGATAATTGCAACCAAATCAACAAAAAGGATCTAAATTGAATTGCTGGAACTGTATTGTTTAGGGTTGATACAATTGTCACAAAATATCCATAGAGGGGAAGTAGCGGCTAGAGCATTGCTGTCCAACATGATTTGCAGTGTGGCCACATTAATAAATTTCAAAAGTTCTATTGGCCACAAATTAACAATTTTTTTGCTCTAATACATTTAACACATTTAATTGTTTAATTATTTAGTGTGCTGACGATCAAAATTGGTGTCTTCTTCATTTTTAGTAATTGGAAGTGTATGGAATTATTGGTTTGGATTTTTAAAATTAACAGGTTTAATTTTGATATAAAATATTTCTAAATAATTCTAAGCCAAAATATTTTTTATCACATATGACTAAAAAGTGTAAATATTATAGTGAAATACATTGATTCGTGACCACATATGTAAGGAATGGTCACACTTTGCAAATCAGGCGAAGCTAATGAATTGTTTGCTAAAATGGTTAAGAAATAAAATATTCTTTCTCGTCCGCTTCCTGAACATAGGTTAATGCGGCAACTACTCTGACTATTCCAATTCGTTTTGGCAAAATCAGAGTCTAAATCGTAGTTTGATTTTTGAGCTTATGAATTTTAAATGGTTTCGTTTTGAGTATGTTAGAATTAGAATGTTTACAGAATTACGATATGATTCCAACTCGTCAAGCTTGGCTTTTAAGGGGTCGTGTGCTTTTCATACATTTAAGAATACTCTTTTCATCAAACAAATCGAATTTCATCATGATTGGTTCGATATTGCCTTAGTTCCAGTCAAGTTGGATATATTTTATAATTCTTTATCTAAGTCAGTTTTCATAAAATTGTACTTTCTTTTGTTAAGCTATTTTTGTTACGCATATGGTAATCTTGAATTATCCAAATATTTTTGTTCTTGGTTTTTATTTTCGATTTTCCATGAGCACAAAGTCAGTTAAAGATTTTAAATTAATGCTTCAAAACATACACAGTTTACGTCGGAATTACAATAATTTGGTTTGCCATATTCAATCGCTAGATCACTTACCAGAATTAATTGTTTTGACTGAAATATAGATAAATGACTTTAAATGACTTTCAATTACCGGATTTAATTTATTTTCCAAATGTAATAACAACTATCGTTCTGGCGATGTACGTAGCTGTGTTTGTGACTGATAGGTTACTGTAAATGGCGTTTACGGATAGCAATCTTTTATAGTATTGATTCGTTTTTGTTGGAATTTGACTTGTTGTTATCTAAAATAAAGTCGAAAAATTTGTTAGACTTGGTTCGTGGGTGATCTTAACATTAACATTCTGATCAAATTTTCAATGTAAAGCCATGGGCGTAAATTTGCATATAGTTGACGTGTTGACAAGAATTACAAATAGTTCTGCTTCTTGTATTGATCATATTTATTATAGGTGCTTTGATTTTGTTGTTGATTCGTCAGTAGAGGATTTGTGTATCACGGATCACTGTACGATATTGGTTGATTTACTATTTTTAGGATATCATGGTTCTCGATTGAATAAAAAAACACCCATTGCCCAAAAATATGTGATCAACTTTGATCATTTGAATTTTGATTCTAATACTTTTACAAATTTATGAAACTTGGTCCCTTCAAATAACAATCATTAAAATTTTTCACTAAGCTTACTTACCTACCTAGACATTTTACTTACTCATTGTGAGCACTTATTGTAGTTCTTCGCAGATGTAGCATATCAAGCTGTTTTCATCTCTTTTCAAAATGTTGAAACTGAATTTGTACAAGACTCATTGAATTTAATGCGGATGATAATTAATCGTATACTTAGAAACCATGTGTGTTGAAAATTATTTCTTATAGTTTTCCTACTTGGCCATATATTAAAATTTAAGTACATTTGAGAGAGAGAGAGAGAGAGAGACAGGGGAGAGAGACAATAGAAGCTCCTACCTCTTTTATCGAAATGTACAGCTGCCAAACTATGTTCCAAATTTTTTTTAAATCCAATAAAAATTGATTCATCGAAGTTTTGGCACGAATAATAAATTTATTGGTGATTTTTAAAAATTCACGGAAATCAATTATATCTTCAAAAATTTGTTTTAATTTTTTATATTTCTAGTGATATTCCAAAAATCTGAAAGTCATCTACATTTCGAAATTTGAAAAATATTTTGAATGTTGCAAATTGCAACCATTTGAGAAATGCTTGGAAAGGCCGATTGCAATCTGGAATCAAGAATTTTTTTTATTGCAAAGGGTTTTCTAATAATTTTCATTTTCATATTAAAAAAAATGAGTATTTTTTAAGAGAAATCAATTAATGTTTATTTCATTGTAAAGAGGAAGCTATGCCATTAACATTTGAAAACGATATCAGACAAAGGGCCACTACGGCTACGCTTGCAGCACCATATCCTTTTCATGAAATTGTCCATGACCAATTCGCACATTTGCGGCTTGCTCTCGATAAGTCTTCACAAATCTTTAAGGTCTTGAATCGATTGTGGAGCATTGTCATAGACCATATCTTCCACGTGGTTCCAAAGTAAAAAGTCTAGAGGTGTTAAATCCCACAAGATCTCGGTGGCCAATTGTGATCACCTCTTCGAGAAATAACACGGGCAGGAAACTTTTCTTGCAAAATTGCGATTGTTGCGTTGCTTGTGCGACACGCAGCGCTGTCTTACTGAAAATAAACGTCGTCCACATCAATATCTTCCAATTCCGGCCATAAAAAATCATTAATCATAGCTCGGTAGCGCAATTCATTCACTGTAACAGTTGCACCAGCCTAATTTTTAAAAAAGTAAGGTCCAATCACACCGCCGGCCCAAAAACCGCACAAAACAGTGACACGTTGAGGATGGAGAGGCTTTTCAACAATTATTCTTGGTTTTTCTGAGCCCCAAATGCGACAATTCTGCTTATTAACGTAGCCTCCGAAGTGAAAATGGGCCTCATCACTCAAGATGGTTTTTCGATGAAAATCCGAATCATTTTGATGCATTGGAAGGATGTTTATGGTGATCGACCGGCTTAAGTTCTTATTTTAATTGTGCCTTAAGACCTCAGTCTTTATGCAAAATACGGTGTAATGTCGTTTGTGGAATGTCTAATTCCAAAGATCGACGAGGAATCGACAAACCTGGGTTTTCTTCATTACTACGGGCTACAGCAGAAATATTCTCAGTTGTTCTTGAACGATGCACACGGTTTCTATTTTTCACATCATTAAATTGTCTCAACAACTCAAATTTTTCCACCAGTTTCCCTTTTGCTGGCCGAGAAGGTGCGCTTCACGACGACCAAAAAGTGCTTTAGTTTTGCGAACTGTGACTGTAAAATTGTCACCATTTTTGTAGTGAATTTTAACAATTTCAATGCGTTGTTGAAGCGTGTATCGTACCATTTTTAGTAATGGCGTAGTTTTGACTTGTGAAATGCCAAAAGGTGACTGCTTGAAAATTGACAGCTGCTCTAATAACAGGCTATTCAAAATGAAACCTCTTATTCGAAATACCTATATTTTAATTATTCAAGGAATTTTTTAAATTTTCATACCAAATTTTAATGGGCCTTGCCAACCGCTCACATAATAAAATACACGAAAAATGCTCCAACAAGACAATTTTTCGTGTGTTTTACTATGTGAGTGCTTTGGAAAGGCCGATTGAAATCTGGTATCGAGAATTTTTTTTAATGTATTTTAATTATTCAAGGAACTTTTTAATTCATTTTTCGCTATAAATTGAAGATACTCTTGAGCGTTTAATATTCAAATTTTATATTTAATCTCCAGAAACGTATATGTGAAATTTTTCCAGTTTTAAAAAATTTAAAAGCTTTAAAAAATTAAAGATTTTAATTTCGATTATAAATTCAGAATTGTAAACGACAACCCGTTGAGTTGTCATGCCGATCTCGTGGCTTGATAATTCTGAACCACATCTGAATCATATATACGTTATACGTATACATCTATTTGATTATCTACAGGGTGTCCCTAAAGTGGCTGACACGAATAATATAGTTTTGACCCTTAGATAACCCGGACTCTATTGTTAAATAATTATTGTTAAATAAAATAATTTATTCAGAGTATTTCGCAATGGCAGTCAATACATTTAGCTAATTGGAAAATGAAGAAAAGAAAACTCTTTCAAGGTTGGTTTCTTATTTGTTATTTAACTTATAAAGTTTGTGTAATACAATTTTAGGGATAACCCGATAAATTTTATTAAATATGTATATTGAATTATATATATACACTTGAAAAAATTGTTGATATGTGATACAAATTGTTACGTATATGACTCCAGAACAAACCTACATCGTTTTTTGAAGTAAGCTTTGCATCATAAAAATGTATACTTAGTTTGCTTCAAAATATGATGCAAATCACATTAAAATCATATCTGATGCACCATGCGACGAATTAGAGCATCAGTTTGCATCAACACAATATCGATAGATGTTACTTTGAAAATCGAAACAAAATGTATTGAATTATACGATGATGCAGAATGTGTCTGATAATGAGCAGCATTAATAATTGCTCATCAAACAGTATTCAACATACATTTAGAATTCATATGTCATGTACAATTTTATGTTAATTTATTTTATTTTAATTATCCTAATTTCACCTCTGTTTATGTATAATTTAATTTCATTATATACAATATTTATAATTTGCATGCATTATATACTTGCCAAACATTTTAATACTCTCATTATGTACAATTAATGTTATATTTTTTAAGAAGTTTTTGTTGTTGCTTATAATCTCTCTGAGATTATATTTTGTATTGGAAAAGTACATTCAAATTTGTAATAAATAAATTAGTCTTCTTACAACATTCAACAGATTTAGTGGTGGCCATCACATTGTTTTTATTTATCTGAATTAGTAAACATTTTGAGATCGCGACAAGAGCGAATATTCATATTCATCATATAAATCGCATCCGCATATAGCGCAACGAAATACATTCTACAATCTAAACTCATCTTATTCCACGAAACGGAAAACGCTCCGCTTCATTATCATTGGTGTCAGAAGTGGGATAGCGGATATTGATTCACCGTACGTACATTTTCCGCTATTCAATCTACAGGAATATTCGGCTAGTAACGCGACTTGCAGTTTACATTCAGCTAAGTATCACTTTATTATTATTTTTAATAAGAATTCTAAAGTTCTAATTCGCGGTGTTATTATTGATTGTAATTTTAATTATCTAAATCGTGTTAAAACGTGTGTAACATAACGGTTTAAACAAACGTTATTTATAACTTCAAATATCTGTTATACCTCGTGGTTTGTTCTTTGTTGTTCTGAGTTTTCTTGTTTTCAATATGGCTAACGAAACACAAATAAAACGATGCAAACAGTGTAATAAAAATTTTGAGGATTTTTTAAAAGAATTGTCAGAATTTGTTGATGCTAAATTAGATACAGCACCAAGGTCTCAAATTCAGCTTCGGCTTAATGATTTAATATTGAATTATGACAATTTTAAAAGAAATCAGACTCTGTTTGAATCGTTAGATGAAACACAATTTGAATCTAAAATCCGAACCACCATAGATCGTTTATATTATAACTTAAGACCGGCGTTAGAAGATAAGATTGCGGATCTTGCTAAAAAGAAGGTTATTCCCGTTCTCAACGTAAATGAAGAGCTTTCATTCATTCCGAAATTGCCAGAGATTTTGTTGGATACTTTCACTGGTGAAATTACTAGATGGAAAGGATTCATCGATACTTTCGATAGTCATGTGCATAATAACCCCAAATTAAACGATTTAACTAAATTTCAATATCTTAAAAATTCAGTTAAAGGCTCCGCTGGTAAATGTTTCGAGAACTTAGACTTTATTTCCGCCAACTATGATGAAGCTAGACGTTTATTGATTCAGCGTTTTGATAAACCTAATCAGATAGCTGAAGAACATATAAAGGCGCTGTTCTCAATGAAGCCAATTGATAAGCCAACGCCGATTAAATTGCTGAATTTATTAGATGATTTTAATTCTCATGTTCGCTCACTTAAGACTTTAGATCGTCCAGTTCAATACTGGGATGATTTACTTGTATATCTTATAGTTTCCAAGTTCGATTCACACACAAAATCCAAGTGGAAAGAAGCAACACTACCAAACGTGCTTCCTTCATGCGAGGATGTTGTAAAGTTCATTCATGTTCGAAGTCATAAGATCAGTGAATATAAAACTGATTTATCATCTTCATCTGCATCAACCGTGTCACGGGAAATAAAAACTACAAAATCCAATCAATTGCAATCAAAGCCATATAAACGAATGGCGTTTTCTGCATTCAAAGGCTACAACTGTGTTGTTTGTAATCAAACAGGACATTCTATAAATCGATGTCATAAATTTATCGCAATGTCTGTTGATGAACGCAAAGAGGCTGCAACCAACTTAAAACTGTGTACAAATTGTTTGAGATCATCACATCTTATTGATCAATGTAACATCACTGATGTATGTCACATTTGTAAAATAAAACATCATACTCTCTTGCATTCAAGCAGCACAGCATCAGCAAATACTAGTCAAATTTCTCAAAAGAGCACTACATTGGCTCAACCAAATTCTGGATCATCTACATTGACCAGTACAATATCACTTAACAAGCAGAATTCGACAACTTCAATAGGTTCATCTGCACCAAAATTCATATTTCTAGCTACGGCATTGGTTGAGATTCGTCATATAGATGGGCATTCAATTATAGCTCGAGCATTACTCGATTCAGGTTCACAATTGAATTTTATTACTCATTCATTAATTAATCGTTTAGGAGTTAAAACTCGATTTTCACATGTGAACATAAAGGGCATTGCTTGTGCTTCTACTGCATCATCAAGGGCTTCAACAATTACTATACACTCGCGTATAAATCAATTCTCTGCAAGACTTGACGTTCATATACTCAGCAGAATTTCAGATATGCAGCCATCAGTTCGAATTGATTCATCTAGATGGTTAATTCCTGCTAATGTCAGTCTAGCCGATCCATCATTCTGCGAGCCTCATGAAGTAGACTTACTTCTTGGAGCTGATATTTATTTCAAATTACAATCCATTGGTCAAATAAGACTAGGTGATGAATTACCTATTCTACAAAACACGGTATTGGGTTGGGTTGTAGCTGGAGGAACTTCAATTTCATCATCTGATCACAGTAATTGCAATTTAATTGCATGTTCTGAACCACAATTAGATGAATTATTAGAGCGATTTTGGAACATAGAGGAATGCCAAAATAACGATGAATCATTACTTAAGTCGTCCGATTGTGACAAACATTTCCAAGAGAATTTCTCTAGAGACATCAATGGCAAATTTATCGTTAAGCTTCCTTTCATTCACAGTCCAGAATTGCTAGGTGATTCATCATTTTTAGCAAGAGGAAGATTTCTAATGCTCGAAAAACGACTCAATAACAATCCAGAAATTTGTATGCAATATAATTCTTTTATGAAGGAATATCAAACGCTTAATCATATGGAAGTGGTAAAACATGTTGAATCTATGAATTATTATTTACCACACCACTATGTTATGAAACCCGATTCATCGACAACTAAGCTGAGAGTCGTGTTTGACGGCTCAGCAAAATCGTCGAGCGGTTACTCTATTAATGATTTATTGATGAATGGGCCCGTAGTTCAAAATGAATTATTTGCTGTTCTTCTTCGATTTCGTTCACACATTCACGCATTTACTGCTGACATATGTAAGATGTATAGGCAGATTCTACTTCACTCCAATGACCAACAATACCATTACATTTTCTGGCGATACAATTCATCTGATGAGCTCCAAACATATAAACTGAAGACTGTCACATATGGTACTACTTCGGCACCATATCTTGCAACACGCTGTTTATTACAGCTTGCTCTCGATTCTCAATCTAGTGAACCGACAGCCTGTTCAGTAATTCGTGATGATTTTTATGTGGACGACTTGTTGACTGGTTCTGATACCGTAGAAGAAGCAGCAATGTTGAAAACTGTTGTCACTTCAATTTTGCATGGTGCCAATTTACCTTTGCGTAAATGGTGTTGCAATAATCAGGAGCTTCTTAGTGATATTCCAGAAGACGATCGTGAATCGCAATATCTAATTAATGACAAAACTGGTATAAAAACTTTAGGGATGTACTGGCATCCAATTTCCGACCATTTTCGTATAAACATCAATTTAGATTCTGCAATTACCTCAACTGCCACTAAACGAAAAATCATATCCCAAGTTGCAAAGATTTTTGATCCTCTTGGATTAGTGTCTCCAATAGTGGTAGTGGGTAAATTATTACTACAAAAGTTATGGTCATTGAAGGTTAGCTGGGATGAAGCTCTTCCAATGGCATACCATACTTATTGGGTTAATTTTCTAGGTGAGCTACCGAAATTAGCTCATTTAAACATTCCACGTCATTTATTTAATGGCAGCGCGAAGTATCCAGGAATTCAATTGCATGGATTCGCTGATGCCAGCGAAAAGGCTTATGGTGCCGCCATCTATGTACGTTTTTTAGGTCAGGAAGGTTACACTGCTAATTTAATGTGTTCAAAATCTCGGGTTGCTCCTTTGAAGCACGTTACTTTGCCCCGACTTGAATTGTGTGCAGCACAACTCTTGGCCAAACTCATGCAAAAGGTTTTTAGTATTTTAAACTTCAGGGTTGATTCATGCTATTACTGGACGGATTCTATGATAACTCTTCATTGGATTAAATCGTCATCTTCCAAATGGAAAACCTACGTGGCACATCGTGTGTCCGATATTCAAGCAAGATCCGATTCTAATAAATGGCTGCACGTAGAGTCAAAATTAAACCCAGCCGATTTGATTTCAAGAGGGACGTTTCCTGAATTATTAATGAATTCTGAACTTTGGTGGTTTGGACCTAATTTTCTTCATTCATCTATTGAGGCTTGGGATAATTCAGAACAACTTACAGAAATAACTGAGGTCATCGAAGAAAAACACGTT
This sequence comes from Tipula unca, assembly GCA_951394425.1. Lineage (NCBI taxonomy): Eukaryota > Metazoa > Arthropoda > Insecta > Diptera > Tipulidae > Tipula > Tipula unca. Next base: position 189,833,340 of record OX596381.1, read on the forward strand.
ACTGTTGTGACTGCAAGCGCTGAACTCGGCCAAGATATTTTGGATCGAATACATGGTAAAAATTCTTTGGTGACAATACAAAATGCAATGGGTTATGCACTTCGTTTCATCCACAATTGCCGTTTCAAAAACTCAAGAACAATTGGACCTCTGAATGCGGAAGAAATACAAAAAAGTTTGAATACAATTCTACGCCTGGTTCAATCCACCAGCTTTCCAATAGAATACAATGGATTAATAAAACCGGGTTTTCAAGTTCGACATCCATTACTAAAATCACTTTCATTATTTATGGATCAACAACACATAATTAGAGTTGGTGGTCGCTTAAAATTCGCTGCAATTTCTTATACATCGCGGCATCCAGCATTACTACCAAGCAATCATTATTTTACCACCACACTAATGAGTTTCATCCACAGAAAGCACTTACACGTTGGTCCACAAGCACTTTTAGCAGCCGTACGACAATCTTACTGGCCGATAAACGGAAAAAAGCTTGCGAAAAAAGTTTACAGGTCATGTGTAATGTGTTGCCGTGTAAAACCAAAATTTCCTGAACAACTTATGGCAGATTTACCACCAGAACGAGTCAATTCAGCACCACCGTTTTATAACGTTGGCATAGATTATGCAGGACCGTTGTTCATTCATTATCGTATACGCGGAAAGATTCCGACTAAGACATATTTGGCAGTTTTTGTATGTCTTGCTACAAGAGCCGTGCATCTGGAATTGGCCTCAGACCTCACTTCTGCTTCATTCATCGGTGCATTTCGTCGTTTTATAGCTACAAGAGGACTATGCAAAACTGTTTTCTCAGATAATGGGACCAACTTTGTAGCCGCTAATTCTGATCTACACGATTTGTTTAAGATGCTTCAAGATGCAGATTTTCAACAGCAGCTCAAATCATGCACAGCAGAAGATCAAATTACCTGGAAGTTTTCACCACCTGGATCTCCACATTTCGGTGGTATTTATGAAGCTGTTGTAAAGTCAGCAAAATATCATATTCGTCGCACCATGGGAAACGCTAACTTAACCTATGAGGAGCTTAACACATTGATAAAGCAAGTTGATGCTGTACTAAATTCCCGTCCAATCACTCCACTTACTACAGATGACAGTTTGGAAATATTAACTCCTGGTCATTTCCTGGTAGGTCGACCATTAACTGCAATACCTGAGCCAAACATAATCAACCATCATGACATAAAGTATGCTAAACGCTGGGAATTAGTAAACCTCTTATATAAACAATTCTGGTCAAGATGGTCAACTGATTATTTGCAGCAACTACAACACCGATATTATTGGAAGAATAAGCATAAAAACATCGCAGAGGGAACAATTGTAATCATCAAGGATCCAAATTTGCCACCTCTCAAATGGAAATTTGGGAAAATAACTGATCTTCATACTGGCCGAGATGGATTAGTGCGAGTTGCCTCGATAAAAACTTCCACTGGAACAATCAAACGAGCCATCGTCAATCTCTGCCCACTTCCAGTAAATGTTGAACCACAGAGTGTTCAAGATGGGGGAGAATGATAATGAGCAGCATTAATAATTGCTCATCAAACAGTATTCAACATACATTTAGAATTCATATGTCATGTACAATTTTATGTTAATTTATTTTATTTTAATTATCCTAATTTCACCTCTGTTTATGTATAATTTAATTTCATTATATACAATATTTATAATTTGCATGCATTATATACTTGCCAAACATTTTAATACTCTCATTATGTACAATTAATGTTATATTTTTTAAGAAGTTTTTGTTGTTGCTTATAATCTCTCTGAGATTATATTTTGTATTGGAAAAGTACATTCAAATTTGTAATAAATAAATTAGTCTTCTTACAACATTCAACAGATTTAGTGGTGGCCATCACATTGTTTTTATTTATCTGAATTAGTAAACATTTTGAGATCGCGACAAGAGCGATCAAATTCATCATATAAATCGCATCCGCATATAGCGCAACGAAATACATTCTACAATCTAAACTCATCTTATTCCACGAAACGGAAAACGCTCCGCTTCATTATCAGTGTCGATATCTGATATATATTAAATCACTATAATTTCGATGCTTTAACGCATCATTTTTTAATATATTTTACAACGATGTAGTTTAGTTGCTAAAATATTCAAGTTATGTATCAAATTGCATCATAAAATAAATTACCATATATCTAATTTACAACCCAGCCACTGGTTCAATAAACAATTAAAACATTTGAATTTAATAAATTAAAGCTTTATTTCTTCAAGTAATATTAATAATTCACAACCAAAAACTAATGTTAAAAGATCTCCAAATTAATTTTAAATCAAAATAATAAAACACAATAGGTAAACAAATCACCATGTTCTATAATTACTCAACCATTTTCTTACTATTCCACCAGTTTCTATTTCTTTGATTTTCAGTTGTTGGAATAAGTTTACGTTCCCTAGTGCTTAGACTATGATGTGTGCGGGATCAGGATGATATGTGAATTAAGACGTCTCGTATTAATGACCTTCTTTCGATATCAGATGGACCTATTATGGATTCATTTTGTTTACATTTTTTGCATAGTACATAGGAGTTTTTAGTTTTTTATTTAAAACTTTCTAAATCCTGTAACGATAAATGTACATACAGTAAAGTTAGAGAAAGAATATTATAGTTAAGTAAATTAGAAAGTGCAAATTACCTGTGAATTTTTATGAATTTGGTGGTCTAACCGACAATTTTGACGAGTGACCGGGGTTGCTTTAGCTTTAGTAAAATCTGTTGGAGAAGGAAAAAAATTTTTAGTTCAAACACACCACAGCAATTGACGAATTGTACGGTATGCACCAGCTGACAATACTAAAGTAAGTAAACGCTGTAAAAAAATTTGTTTAGTAAGTAAACGCTGTAAGAAATCTAGTTAATCTAACATGTAGTAGTTTCTATTTGATTCATTTAGAACATTTTTACCATTAAAAATCTCAGAAAACTGTATTTAAAAATGATGGAAATTCTTGTTAAATTCACTATAAATATATCTTTGGATCACTAAATATTTATGAAACTATATTAGACCATATTTACTATGTTTTTATTGATAAATACATGGTCAAATTAATTTTGTTTAAACTTGTTTAATTTTGTTTTTAGTAATACCGGATTAATTCCTAGTTTCTGTAGTTCTGGTATTTAAAATGAAAAAACTACTCCACGTTATTCAAATAGACAACAATCACACTTTATCACAAATAAACATTATTTTCTTATAAGTATATATAGCTAACTAATTTTGTTACAGCGTTTACTTACTTTAATATTGTCCGCTTAAATTAAGACGCTTTTCATCTTTACCGTTCGTCAATTCACGCTTCTTTACATGACAAATATAACTAACCATTAATTTTGTTTTAAGCACCATCTTAAGTTCAGAACAATGTTTGTATTGATTGAAAATGCATAAGGAATCTTCTTCCGGAATCTTTACATCTTTAGCATCTGAAATGATCAATATAATAAACGTACAACTGCATACATAGTTGCTGAAAGCAATAATAATTATTAATTTTAAACTATATTTAAATAAATAGAAAAGGACGAAGCATCTTTATGCGCATTTACTTTTTTAATCGCATCTGATGTTCAGTGCAACGTAACTCATAAATATTGCTAATATGATGTAAGCTTGCATCATATAGGAAAAAAAGCAATGCGCCATTAACCACGTTATGTGACATGAACAAAAAGAAAAATTTTACTAACCTGATAATAGAAAATCTTGATAATTCCAGGTTCCCTCTTGCTTTGATATCTTTCAAACTTCTGCAAGACAAGATTATGTGCCTTTCGCAATTTTATAACACTGATGTTTTATGTAAATTATGAACATTATAAGAAACACTTAAAAACTGACGAAAGAACTACGCACGCGCGTATGATCTTTTGAAGCACTATGTTCTATGAACAATACAAAGTAAATTAAAAAATATAATACAGGGATACGACTATATTTAGGAAACGGAGTATTCAATGTATGGGGTAGTATAATTAAATATGAAATTCTTGTAAAATAATTTTTCAAATTGACCCGCTGTATATAGCTGCTTTTACAAATACGTAACATACTGCCTGAGTATGTTATGTACTTGTAGTGTAATAAATTTAGTATGCAACTTAAAAAAATTTTGTATGCCGTTTTTCATATTAAATACAGTGCTAATCCCTGATTTCTTCCTTAGTAAATAATGAATGTGTCTGAAATGCGAATTTAAATGTACATTTCATAAACGCACATATTTCGGAAGTTTAAACGCTAAAAATTGTTTTCAAATAACAAGAAATAAATTCAAAATCTTATGTTTTGAATACACAAATATGTATAAAAAATTAAGACAAGAGATATTACTTTCAAAATATGCAAAACATTTTTTTATGTCAAATGTGCATAACATTTTTTTTATGTCAAAATATGCATTTTAGACGCATCCTATAATAAAAAATTGAATACATACTTGAGAAACGAATTCTTGTTTTCAGAATTTTCGTTACAATGTTTTAAACTATAGAAAGTTGCGGAAGTAATTGTGTCGTCTATTTAGCAAGGTCTTTTAGCCACGGCCCCTACATAGTTCTATTTTTACTGTTCGCAAATATATTTATTTAATTAAATAACATGTAACGTGTTGATAATTGCAGTTTACTATACTCCTTACATAAAAATCGGTTCGACAAGATTGGCAGGCCTGGAAACACGATTTTTAATAGCCTGTAAATCATCAATTCGGTACATAATAATATTCTCGATACCAATTTGCATCAAATTTTCTTTTAACTGTATCAATATTAAATTCGAAGCAAGCTTTAAATCTTTTTGTGAATTTAGTTATATCGCATATGCTGTGATGCAAGGCTTGTATCACAAAACATCGTAATATCTTCAAGTGTGAGATACGTAATATATAAGGAAATGTTTTATGCAAATTTTTAGAATTACTATATCAGATTCTGGGATGATTTTCAAAATTCGGGAATGGGATGAGTATAGCCTGATGAATTTTTCAGGGTTGAAAGTCTGGGACTTCTCAACATTATAGATAGAAATACATATTTACCTTGAAATCAGCTGACATATAACATCTCGTATATACACAATCTTAAATACAATAGAACGATTTGGAAAATAATTTTAATAAAGAATTGTTTTTTGTAAAAACATATAACTATTCCCTTAAGGTTTGTATTCCATTCTGCAAAAGAAATTATATTTTCGTTTTGCTGCATATACAAGACGAAAAGCAATATAGAATTGTATTACATATATAAAGAAAGCATATATACACCGCATAATTTATTTTTAGTAATACATTCTGCAATATTGAAAGAAATATATATTATTGTCTTGAACCATTCTCGTCATCTTATATACGTATGTATATACATGTAGCTGTTGTTACAGACGGGAGACATTACGCTCCATTTAATAAAATAATTACTAATTTATAGCGAAAAGTTCCACCAAATTTGTGTACAATATATACGAGACATCGCAGATGCAAGGTTGTGTTTTTAAACACTGAATTAGCATATTTCTTACGTCGAGCATATATCGCGAACTGTAAAAAAAATGATAATAGAATTTTGTACGAAAACAATTCAATTCTTTTGTTGCAATACACATAATAAGTATAACTATACATAACATACCTTTGTGTTTATGTATGTAAATATGTATACATAAAACAAATTAACATAAATTGTGTATGGTATTATAACACAAACTATATTTGTTTATTATTATTATTTCCATAACGTCTTCGGGATATAATAGAATCATGATGCGGGATTACTTGAGAAAACTATAAACATTTTTTTCAAAGAGCTTGGTTTTTTATTCGGATTCATTATATTCGAGAGATATGGAAATTTCTCAAGAGACCATTAGCGGTAATTCGACTGTAGTTTTCGTATACCATCGTAAACTCTAAAATGAAAAATCTCTTATCTTATATAAAATAAAATTATGTGTATTAATAGAAAATATATGTACATATATATATACATAATTCTTGAAAATCAAATGATAAATTCAATAACCCTTCTATGCTATGTGCACATGCTTATTACTTACGTTCCGTCATACAAAAAAATAAAATATGTAATTCCATTTAATTTTCCTTATTTAAAAATATATTTTCCTATTTCAATGGACTCTTGAAAAAAAAAAACTTTTATATTTTTTTTTATTTTCCCAACAAAATAACTTTGGAAAATGAAATAACAAATTTCAATTTTCTAATCTATTACATTCCATCGTCCTTAACAATTTTTTTTTTCCAGAAAATTGTTCAATAATTTTATTTTTTTATTTTTTTTTGTCATCATCAACCATTTCAAGTGTTAACTTATGGTCTATTAGAAAATGATTTTCATTCCATGAAAGTATAAGTAAAAAAAAAATAATCAAAATTCAAATGAAATGGGGTTGAAAAATAAATCTTAATATATTGAAGAGATTTTCGTCTTAAGATCTTAGTTTTATGGATAAAAGGGGAAAATGGATAAATGGTTTTTCTTATATGTACATACATGTATGTAGATGATGACAATACTTTTAGTTGGTTTAGTGTATCTGTGTTACGACATATACTCCAAACTGGAATTTTGAGATAAATAATCTGGTACAAAACTACTACATAGTAAAAGCTGTCGAATGTGGAGGGGACAACTATAATTATCGACTGTTGCTCCCGTACTAAACTCTTACACGGGATTTGATGAAAATTTTAAACATTTTTAAGTTCCATAAGTATAAGACATATTCAAATTTGCTATAAACGCAGTTGGATAAAAATGTCAGCTCATCAAATCTAGATTTGAGTCTCAACTCAACATTTTTGTGTTTTTGTGTTCAACAATATTTTAATATTGTTTGTTTTATTTGTTTTAATTTTTAATTTACAAATTTTTTAATCAAAAGTGCTAATGAGTGCTGTTATTTTAAAATATAAAAAAAAATAACTAGTCATAGGTTTATCCAGATTGTAAGACTGGTATGATGGATGCCCTTTCGAGAATAAATTGTGCGTTTAATTGGATTGAAAAAGTTAAGATTACTCTAATTCATGCTATGTGTAATCCTGTCGTTTCTTTTATTTCAATACCTAGGACACCATTTCAATAACACCAACACATACCGTAATCCTGCCACCTCCACAATTATTATCGCCAGCCTCGGGAATAGAAAATGTAACGACGACATTTTCTCAAACAACATCAACTAACTCACAAGCGAATATAGCAATTAAAGTGTTACCACAAGAACCATCTGATAGTGCAGTTTGTATCGAAATGTCTCCTAACCAAGAAAATGGACAGGAGTTTAACTATACGTCATTTCGTATATATCCAATTTCGTATATCACCTTCTATAACCTTTACGGAACCGCCTGAATTCTTAAATCATATTCCTTCCAAAACCAACCCTGAAAATAGCTCCACTATGAAACTGTTTACGTTCCATTTCCAAAATGTAAACAGAATTATGTCGTTTAAAGCTGCAAAGTTTTACAACTATGTTGAAAAAACCAATTTCGACGCGTGCATCCTCTGCGAGACATCAACATCTTGAGCACAGAATTTTTCCCCAACAATTATATTGTACATCGTTGTGACAGATCAGCATATTCCAGCCCTGAAATTTCAAGAGGAGGAGTTCTAAATACGGTTAAATCATCTATCCCGAACCAAATAATGGCTGTTTCCCAGTCAGGATTGGAATTGGTATGTGTAAAATTATGCTTGCCTAAAATTAACATATACGACCTCTGGGAAATACATACATTTTTGTGAACTTATAAACGAACTAAATAATTTAAGTGATACGTCAGACATATTCCTCATTGTAAAATGTAGCCAACTCTTATGTTTAAGATCCACAGGCCACAACTGGGTATATGACCAAATTAACTGTTGGTAAACATATACAAAGGTAGTTAACAAATTTAGTTCTGCGTGGCCTAACGAGCTGCTATATACAACCAAAACAAAAAAAAATAAAGAGAAACGTTTAATAAGTTCAATTTACCGAGACCTAAAATCATCACTGAATATGAGATTCTAGATTTCGATGTGATATATAATTGAAAGAAAATGTTTTAAATCTGTCATCTTCTATTATATTTTAATTGACAAATTAGAACAAACTGTTCACTGTCAGTTTATGGCGTTCAATCGTCTCCACCAATTTGATTAAATTGTTTTGGATTCCCTTTTTTTCAAACAATACTGGATCAGGTAGCACGAGGTTCGGCGGTATGAATTTTGGAAATCTATGTAAGCCAGAATCGATTTTGGGATGAATGTTAAATCAATTCTTTACTTGCTTTTGCTAAAATCTAGCTGATTCTTCTAAAAGGTAACTGAGGAACAATTTTGTCCCTCAGTATGATTTCGATATGAGATTTACACTCTATATAAATCTCGGTGTAATATTCTAATGCACATGGTGGCTTCCAATGCCACAATTGGCCCATTGTGTTAACCTGTCAGACAGTCGTCACAAAAATCATGCTGAACTAGTCCTATGCGTTAGAGATGAACCTTGAAACGTTAATGGACAGTAATAAGGTTCTTTTATAAGGATAAAACATATTTAGTGAACCTCAAGTATGGTTTAATGATGAACCGTTTCGTTTTTCCACAGCTAGGAGAAAAACGCAACTTCAGTCCAAGTTCAAGTATAGCAAACGTCTTAATAGTGTCGTTATACCATTGAAGCAATCCAGCTTTCGCTAAAAAGTCAGCAACCGCGTTTCCCTCAACGCCACAATGAGCAGGCATCCACATGATCCTTACTCTCGTATTAGAGCAAAGGAGATTAATGTTTTGCTTGTGCTCTTTGATCAGTTTGGACACAGTCAAAGGGTTATTAAGGGTTAAGCACGGTTTTACTATCCGTGAAGATAATAATATTTGTCTCTAAATCGCTAAACTTAAGCGCTTCAATTGCACTATGGTTAAGTGCAATTAATTCAGTTTGAAAAAACGTGCAGGGTTTACCCAGATAACCTGAGCTAGTATAGGCTCAGATTCTCAGGTAGTCTGGGTAAACCCTGAACGTTTTTTCAAGCTGAATTAGAATCTAAACCTTGCATTGACTTCTGAACGAAAGCCATCACAAAAAAAAAACAATCGATTAGACAACTGTCCATAGAAATACTCAGAAAGTCACGAGAATGGATTGGAGAAGTTAAATTCAGGCAATAGCCTGCCATTCACCATTTCAACCTTCAAAATACTAAAACTTTTTTAAAATCTGCCTATGCCCCGTTCAATCAAAAGGCATTCCATGCCTTAATATAGAATAGACTCCATAGCAAGAAGACAAGTAGACGATATAATCCAGTTATTTTCACAACCGTCAATTTCACAACCGGCCACCAAACAACTGGTGCATATGACAGTAAAGTTTAAACCAGTAATTTGTAGATGAACGACATCATTTTGAGCGTCACACCCCAGGAATTGCCAAAGGCTGTAACGGATTCATAGCAGTCAGCACATCCTTGTAGCGGGGTAGCGTTCATTGGAAACTGGGGTTCTAAATTGACTGCCATAATTTGTGAAACCGTCCAAAAAAAAAATGATGTGCAAGTAAAATCTCAAAACTCTAGGTTCGTCTAATCTCACATTTTCACTACGTACCTCACCTCACCATTAAAAGGAAAATTACCACATTATTTAAAAATAAAGATCATCATAAATTAATTTTTAAGTTTAACATTTTCATTTATTTTTTTAATAAATTAAATATGGATGATTATTTTATGTCATTATAACAGAAATTGAATTAATTTAATTAATAAATTATATGTAATATATTGTAGTTTTTAATAAATACAAAAGAAAATCGAGTACGGCTAAAGAAAATTTAAAGTTAACAGTTTTTATTACGTATCACTGTTATTTCGATCACTTATATAATATAGTTTTAAATGAATATATAGTCACTTACCAAGCTTGAATCCGGCAGAGCTCTCCCGTTGCAAACTGTAAAGCAATATGGTTATATATACATGTATATATATATATATATATATATATATATATATATATATATATATATTTTTAACTTAGGAACTGCGCTAATTTTCACTATAATTTCTCTTTAGCCACTTCTTTTCAATTTTAAATATTTAAACAATTATTATTATTATTACTAATTTATTTTAATGTAACACTACACACTAATATAGACTAAATATTAATTATGGAATTTTTCACTTATAACTAAATATAAAGATTTTCACTTTCTTTAGTTCGACCTTGACACCAAACAAAATGATGTTCAGATGGTATAATATGGTCTTCAATATTTTTTTGAAGCGAAGAAATAGTTTTAAAATAAAATGTTGTGACCAATGCAACGACTGATCGCCGTTAAGCTTTAAGCGGTGTTCAAATTATAGTTTTCCTATTTACTATCCGATCATGCGGTATTCGTTTTTGTCTTCACTATTTTTATTGGGAAATCGCTATTCTGTTTATAATACTTATGGATGGAGTAATAAATCCTCCTCACGTTTTCAATATTTTATTGCAAGAAAATATAAATTTTAATATTTTTTTCACCGCTTCGAATGTAGCAAGCTTGTAATGGATTCTCAAGCCGGTCTTAATTTATATTATTATTTTCACCTGGTCACAAAATTACAAATGAATATATTGTTCGTAATCGGACCGAAATTATTTTGATGCGTTCCGTTACGATATCAAAAAGAGAGTTGAGGAGAAAGCAAACTGGTCTATGTACTCATCACTATTAATATTATTGCAGAATCAGGGGTATGCAACATTAGTTTATTTATTTTGCTTAGTCAAGATAGAATTAAAAAATTGACAAAAAAAAAAGCATACGTAACAACACAGGTTCAATTACAAGTATACCTGCACAGTAACTTGAAGCTGAAGATAATCCAAACGTATGCTATACCGTAACCAAAGTTATCATTTAATATCCTTAGCATGGAATTTTCCAATCACCTTGTTATTTTCGTCGGTTAAGGTATAGTTTACATTACCTTCACAGCTTAATATTCGGGCTGGTCGCCACCGTGGAGCCAACTTAGCTGAGAAAGCATTAGGAGCATTACTTAAGTGGTGTTGACGAACGTAGACATTTTGACCTATTTTAAAAGAAATTGGTCTTGCTCTCAAGTTATATGTTTTAGCATGTTTTTGATGGGCTTGTAGAAGTAGTTTACGAACATTAGCATGCGTAATCGAAAGCCGATGGTGTAACGGTAAATCCGGAATTTCAGATTCGTTTAAACAATTTGCTTCTCGTAAGATGTTATAGGCATTTCCGTGATTTATACGATGATATCCATACATCAAAAAATGTGCAGGATATGTAGTTGAGTCGTGAACCGTATCTCTAATAGAACTAGCAATTTCTTGAATATGCTTATCCCACATTTTGTGATTATCATGAATATATGAGCGTACAGCAGTCAAGATAGTGCGATTAACACGCTCTGACGCATTCGCTTGGGGAGAGTATAAACCGGTATAATTATGTTTAATTGCATAATAATGCTCCATTTCTTTAAATTCTTTGCTTGTGACAAAACTTAACATTTTTAATTGGAAAAACTATTGACATTTTTAATTGGATATGATGTTTCTCTAGCGTATCTAATTAAACCTCGCTGGTGTCTTTGAAGTTGTTCAATTATATTTTTCAAATTTGGAAGGTCACCGTGAGAATTGTGTAAACGAATAGCGCGATTTAAATAGTGTGATGACAGAGCTAATATTCGTTTAACTTGAGGTGAAGAGTATTCTTGGGGTAATCCTTGTATTAGCTTCGAAATCTCTATAGATTTCTGGAAACAGATGTCATTTTCAGATTCTGGATTTATTAAGACATGGCTATCTTTAGGTCTCACCTTGGAATCAAGTCGTTCACGTTGTAAGGCGTCTATGAGCACCGTTTGTGCGTTTGGTCGACTTTGTGAAATGCCACGCACTTTGAATTCCACACCGAGCTCTTCTGAGCTTAAAAGCTGCATTAGTTCTGATTCGGAAGACATTCTAATAATTCTAACCGACAATATATGGTAAACAAATTGATCAAAATATCTATTAGTTTAGTGAAAATAATAATCTTAATTAAACGAATATAATAAATATGCGTATTATAAATAAAAAAAAACAAAAACAATAATAAATATAAATACACGAAATTTTATCGGTAAATCAAAGACAAAATTTGAAAGCTGGTGAGGTGCACAGTACTCATGAAATACGATTTTTGACGAAGATCATGTACCTAGAGGGTAATATAAAGTTTTATACTAATATTTCTAAATATTTAAATGGGCGGGTTACTATTCATTTGTTTAATTGAGAAACTAATCTTTACAAGCTGTGAGAACACGAGGAATCACCCCGGAATCAAATCACTTACTTAATAAAGATGCTCTCTACCAATAAAACAAATAAAATATAACATAATGATAAGGTTTGTAAAAATTTCATGTTGAACTGAAAATACGTTAAAAAAAATCAAAATATGAAATAGAATGAATCGAGTATCTGTAACAGTGTAACATTGAGATCACATAAAATCATTATGGTTCCATCAATATTAATAAAGCACAAAATCAATCAATTCAAACTGAATAAAAAAAAAATAAATATCGTTATGCTACTAAACAGATGCTAAATAAAACAAAGATAATATTAGTAGGTACATTTTGAAAATTTAATTAATTGAAAGAAAGGAATTTATCCGCTGAAAGTACTTACTATCAAGCGAACTTTTTAAAAACCTATAGATGGAAAGAGAAGCTTTCTTGGATACCTTATTAGGGCAACCTGATACCATAAATTTAACAAAAAAATTTAATTTAAATTGTGTAGATGTAAACACACAAAATAAAATAACGGATTTTCAGTAAACACATTCTTTCCATTAACTATTCCTTCTGAACCCAATAACCTTCAGGTCCCTGTTTCGGCGCCATTTTGTAACGGATTCATAGCAGTCAGCACATCCTTGTAGCGGGGTAGCGTTCAGTGGAAACTGGGGTTCTAAATTGACTGTCATAATTTGTGAAACCGTCCAAAAAAAAAATGATGTGCAAGTAAAATCTCAAAACTCTAGGTTCGTCTAATCTCACATTTTCACTACGTACCTCACCTCACCATTAAAAGGAAAATTACCACATTATTTAAAAATAAAGATCATCATAAATTAATTTTTAAGTTTAACATTTTCATTTATTTTTTTAATAAATTAAATATGGATGATTATTTTATGTCATTATAACAGAAATTGAATTAATTTAATTAATAAATTATATGTAATATATTGTAGTTTTTAATAAATACAAAAGAAAATCGAGTACGGCTAAAGAAAATTTAAAGTTAACAGTTTTTATTACGTATCACTGTTATTTCGATCACTTATATAATATAGTTTTAAATGAATATATAGTCACTTACCAAGCTTGAATCCGGCAGAGCTCTCCCGTTGCAAACTGTAAAGCAATATGGTTATATATACATGTATATATATATATATGTATATTTTTTTAACTTAGGAACTGCGCTAATTTTCACTATAATTTCTCTTTAGCCACTTCTTTTCAATTTTAAATATTTAAACAATTATTATTATTATTACTAATTTATTTTAATGTAACACTACACACTAATATAGACTAAATATTAATTATGGAATTTTTCACTTATAACTAAATATAAAGATTTTCACTTTCTTTAGTTCGACCTTGACACCAAACAAAATGATGTTCAGATGGTATAATATGGTCTTCAATATTTTTTTGAAGCGAAGAAATAGTTTTAAAATAAAATGTTGTGACCAATGCAACGGCTGATCGCCGTTAAGCTTTAAGCGGTGTTCAAATTATAGTTTTCCTATTTACTATCCGATCATGCGGTATTCGTTTTTGTCTTCACTATTTTTATTGGGAAATCGCTATTCTGTTTATAATACTTATGGATGGAGTAATAAATCCTCCTCACGTTTTCAATATTTTATTGCAAGAAAATATAAATTTTAATATTTTTTTCACCGCTTCGAATGTAGCAAGCTTGTAATGGATTCTCAAGCCGGTCTTAATTTATATTATTATTTTCACCTGGTCACAAAATTACAAATGAATATATTGTTCGTAATCGGACCGAAATTATTTTGATGCGTTCCGTTACGATATCAAAAAGAGAGTTGAGGAGAAAGCAAACTGGTCTATGTACTCATCACTATTAATATTATTGCAGAATCAGGGGTATGCAACATTAGTTTATTTATTTTGCTTAGTCAAGATAGAATTAAAAAATTGACAAAAAAAAAGCATATGTAACAAGGCTCTTCTGCATTGCCAAAAATAGCAATGGCCTTTTGCAGCTTATAATCAAACCTCGAATTTGACGTACTCTGTCCTTGTGATCATTCTACCAAAGAGAGTGAGTACAGACAGATTAGCGCTGTCTTAAAATCTGGTAAAGAAAACCAGATTAATAGGGGAATTGATGTACACACCCTTTTGAAGACACACTTTCATCATATTATGCGCACTTTCCATCAGATCTTATAAGACGTTCAGGTATTTAGCTTGAATTCGCACGATAAACCAGTAGAAAACGGAGTGCTATCAAAAGCTCCCGCAATGTTACCAGGAAGGTACCTATATTAGAAACTCTTAGTAATTATGTGATTTTTCGATTCTAGATACGAGTTTATTTAGAGCAGTTTCGCAGGACTCCACTTTGTACGCATGTTGTATGTTACTGAGAATGGAGGTATAGTTAAATAATTGTCCTTAATAAATCTGTCCTCTCTAAAGTTTTAAGCAAAGAATAGGTCAGTTTAATGGGCCTAAAAGCCTTTGGGTCAGCATAATCCGACTTGCCAGCTTTATGTATAAAAACTACACTATTCCTGCTCAGATTGAGCAGGTACTAGAAAACTATTCTGCAGTTCACCAGGGAAAACGCCATCATAGGACCACTCAACTTGAAAGGTGCAAACGAGAAAACACTCCATCGTAGAACATCAGTTTTTGATCAGTCTACGTGCCAAGATCCAATCCAGAGTACCGACAAAAATATCAGGACAATCGGCGACAACCACGCTCTAGCGACAATATCACAGCCATAGGAAAGTGGACGGACAACATTCTTAGCAAGAAGTTTTTCCACGCAGTTCTGTGCGCGGATCTTAAGCTTTTTTCATAAGCCTTTTGAGCTACCAAAAATCGATTCCTATCCGAAATGAAATTCATATTTTTGGCTTTATTTTGTAGCAGCTCGAATATTCGACTCACCGATATTCGATACTGCCACAACAAAACAAATTAGTGAAATTCAAATATAAATCAACTTATTTGAATTGAGAGTTCACTAACCCCATCACACATCCAATAGCCGAACCAATTATTCAATTATTAAGTCGCCTTACCAATTCGACTAATAATCCATTGCACTCAAAATACTAGTGCAATGTCGACCGCCGCCGGCGCATCTGTTCCCTCTCCAAAATACGACATGTATTTTGGACACGAAGGTGACGTCACAACACAACACACCACATTCGTTTTGGAACTTTACCAAGAAAGACAACCAAAAGAAGAAAAACACGCGTTCTCCCGTAGCCATTGTGGTGATGCAAACTAAAAATATATAAACGAATTTAATAAATAAATAAATTGTGAATTGATTAAATAATAAATTATAATTATAAAAACAAATAAAATAAAATAATAAAATAATAAATAAATACGTTTCATAAATAAACATTTATTAATTGTGTTTAGTTATTTTACGAAGTCCGAACGGACGAATATTTTAAATAGGAGACAATCCTATAATTTTTAATTTTACGCACACTCTTCCTTAACTTTTTAAGTTCAGAACACGAGAAGGGTTTGTTACGCTTTTTCTGGTTGTTAATAAGATGGGATGAATATTCAAGAGCAGTCAAGATTGCTTTCGTTTGTTCAGTTGCCTACAAATGAAGATCTGTGATAGACCTAATCTGGCTAGGCAAATCTAGTGGTGAAACGAGCTCAGAGGCAAATAAATCCCAATTCGTAAGTTACCTATTGCGATATGACTTAACCGGCGGTCTTTTAAAGTTAATATTAAAAAAGATGTATCTATGATCAGAGGTGAGGATGCCATCCGTCACCCACCAATCTAGAATCAGGTCAACGATGGACATGGAGCACAAACTAATATCAATCACTTCTTTACGAAGCGAGTTGACAAACGTTAGCTTACAACCAACATTGAGAATCTCTAACTACGAAAGGTAAATATAATTGAACAGTGAGGATCCTCTATTCGAAATACCCCAAATAGTATGATGAGTATTAGCGTCTCCACCAATCACGAGAGCTAGTTTGTTAGCACCGCCGCTTCTTTGTTATTAATGGGTTTTATTCACCGGCATTTTTCCTTTGACATTTTGCAAAACGCTTAAATTCTTAAATGGAACGCTTATTTTTTTTATTGAACGAAACAACGAAATGGTCGTTTAAATTACAATTTTAAATTTTTTTGAAAATTTCGTAGTAAATTCAGAATTAGCGAATTTTAAATTTATTTGGTTCCGAATTTTTAAAATTTGGATTTGAGTTATTGTGGTCTTAAAAGCCAATTCGAATATTAAATCCAATCTTATTTTCACAGAAATTTAGAATTTTTGAATTCTTTGATCTTTCGTAATAAACTCGAAAATAATTTAAAAGTTATTTCAACTGTAACTTTCAAATTTCGCTTAGGTTAGAGTTTATTGAGGTCTGATATTACATTTGAAGTGTACAAATAAATCCAAATAATAAAGTCAAGCGTGCCCAACCCACACCAAGTATTTTCGTAGTAAACTATACTCATCATGCACAGAAATTTGCCTTCTCCCATCACCTCGGGACGTACTAGATGTCATAAAGGTAGATATTTCAAAGAGTCAAATACTGCAGCGATATCAATAAAATTATATTTTTACATTTTACACAATTTTTTTGATGTCCATCGAAACGATCATACCAAAATGCCCATATATAGGACATCGATAGCATATATCCAAGTTTTTGCGTACGTGTATATAGAGGTAGGAGATAAACTCAATTTAAAGTTAGTTTGAATATGATTTTTAGACTGGCACATAGATTGGCAAATTATAATTAAATTGGAATATTTGATATACATACATGTTTATATATTGTAGCTAAAAGGGTGTTTTACTGTTAATTGAATTCCGCTTGTTCGGATCGGTTCATTCGAAGGGAACAAATATTTTGTGTGTAAAACAAATCGAATTTTATTTGTGCCGCTGCTCATATTAATAAACATTTTCTAGCCACGGGAAATGAAAAATGAGATTAAAAAAAAAAAAAAAACAAAAAAATGAAAAGTTTGGAAAATGGAATATAATTTAATCTGGGTTTGTTTTATACTCCTCCACACTCGTATATATATATATATTTACAGTGAGTATATGTACGTACGTAATACAGGAAAATTATTGTTATTATTTTAATTTTTTGTGATTGGATTGTGATGAGATGGATTTTCCTTTTCCCAACGTCACTTTATAATTTCGCGTTGTTTGGCTGACAATGATACCATTATTGTGTGTCTGTATGTATATAGATACGTATCAAATGTTTCGTGTGCGCGCTAAATTTGAAGTTAACAAAAAATAAAATAAAAATACATGAAGGGATTTAATAAAATTAAATTTTAAATTTGAATTTTATTTAGATTGATGGAATTTTGAAATTTTTTTTTCTCACCCCGGTTTCGTTTTGCAGAGTGGAAAAAAAAATAGAAAAAATGAAAAATCATAATTTTATTTATTTTGCGCAGTACTCGAAATAATTTAATTTTTTTTTTGCTGCAGCTAAAGTGTGATTTGATTCTATATTATGGTACACATGGTTCCCAACTATTATTTTTGTTGGGTGCTAGATTATTATCAGAATTGTATTGACAGTATAGAGTACTAAATAATTTCAATTCGTAAACCTTCGTTAGACCCTGCGGTTCATTCACAAAATATGTATATAAATTCTATATCCCTAATTTCACTGAAATTCTTTATGGATAAAACGTTACTATGTACTTATCTTCCCATGTTTAACGCACATTTTTCAAAAATAAGTGAAGCTACATATTTCTAAATTGCTCGAACCCTTTCACAAATTGAATAAAACGTTTTTCAAATTCGAATTATTATTGATAATTTTATTAGATTGCCAGTGCCATGTTTATAAATTGTTAGAAAGTAATTACAAATTGAATATTTTGCAATTAGAATAAGACTTTTTTCGGAATGAATATAACTTTTTTCACCAAAAATTATTAATTTTTGTAAATGAAGTGGTTATTTTTAGACACAATGCGAATGTAGAAAGCGTTTCTTCGCTATATAGCATTTTCGTAATACATTTGTCCATATAGCATTTTCGTAATACATTTGTGATTTTAAATTTTTAATCACACATCAAGGTAAAACTTGCCTAAAGAAGCCAATGATTACAAATATCAAAATTTTCTATTGGAAGCACAAATAAATGTTTTCACAAAGCTCCGTTTGTCATAAAAGAAATTTTATATCAGATCGGAAGCAAATATTTATTTTTTAAATATAAACACATTATAGATAATTACAAAAATCAAGAATTTAATGTCCAATCGAAATGACAATATTGTGAAAATTATTTTGAAAAAGCTCAACTTTTCATAAATTAGCTTTTAAAGGAAATCAGGAGTAAATAAAATATTTTCACTTCTGTTTTAATTAAAGAACCAGATAAGTGATTGCAAATATCAAAATATGTGTACTTCTAATGAAACAATACTGTAAAACCTTTTTCCAAAAAAACTTAACTTGTCGAATTGGAATCTATTGAACAAACTATTTTTATTTAATCTTTAATGAAAGAAGCTTGTAATTAAAAAAGCTCATATTAGTCGTGTTTTTTAATTCAAAAATTTTCTTATTGGAATGAAGTTCTGGATAAGAATTTTCTCGTTTTTTCAGTAAAATCCAAATGAATTTAATTTTTTATCAATAAATAAGATACATTTAATGTTAAACTACACATTTTAATTCACTATTATCGAAATAAAATCAAATTTAACTTTATTTTTCAATGTTCTGGATAAAACATTGGTTTTTTCAAGTTCGCGATAAATTCATAGTACACGAACTCGAAAAAAGAGGGAAATTTTAAAAGGAAATATTTTAAACAAATATTTTTCATTGTTTTATGTTTGATACCTGTATTATTTCACAATAGACGTCAAAAAATACAGTTAGAAGTTGAAATTTATTCAAATAAATAGAACTTAAATTAAATATATTGGTTAAACTAAAAAAAATGTCCCAGTATTATTCCCGATGTTCTTATAGAACTTGAAGTTCTGTTAATAAAAAACGCACCTATTTTCACAATAGAACGTTCATGTTGGACCGGAATCAATTAAACTGTTTATCGTTACGCTTTACGTGTTATTTACTTTACGTACACGTGTTATTTAATTAAAAAAGAGATGATCAACAAATATTAAATTATTAATTTCCAATTAGGACAATTGTGAAACTTTTGAACAAAAAGCTCATCTTTCATAAATGTAGTTTTTGTTGGATTGTAGCAGAGCCACCTATATATACAGAGCCGTAAGGATCAGCCATTTTTTTGTCGAGCTTTTTCTAGAGGAACTACTTTTTGCATTATCCCATAAGAATCAATGTAAAAATGACCATTTTCGAATTACTTTTCATCAATGAAAAGTTAAATCTTTCATTTCGATAAACACTTTGTGGAATTGATTCTATATTGAAGCAGCACATATCTGAAAGTCAGAACCTTAAACCTTTTATTAATTTAATAAACATTAAATCAAAATTAAATATGAATTTATCATATTTATGTAAACATGAATTTATTTGAATGTGTAGGTAAAATAAATAAATAAAACATATATTGTCATCCTTTCGATCGATGATTTTGTCTCTTTTTTAAGAATTAAATCTCACATTTTTTTTTTAATTTCGCTTTTTCTATTGCGATCGCAGCATGCTCGTATAAAGCATTATTCTATTTCCTTTTATACATTTGAAAATGTATCACCACATATTTCTATTTCATTATTCATTACCTTGTAGCAAAATCGGAAAAGGGATAGAGTGCAAAATTATTCCAATAGGCTGAGATCGCAATAGAAAAAAATCAAAATTGAATTCACGAAATAGCGTAAAATTTAAAAAGAGAACATAAACATCGATCGATAGAAAAAAAAATTGTGATATTGACAACTTACAACATGTCATAGGGAGTTCCAATAACAGCTGCACAAATTTAGAACCATAATTATGCACAAATGCGTAACAAAACTTTACCAAAATAAAATAGAACCGTGCCAGAAGAACTGTGATAGTCATGTCATGGTGATCCATAATCCATTTATAATCTAAAATCCAAAATTTACGTTGAAATTGAAGTGAAATTAGTTTGAGATTTATTCAAACAAAATCATGCAGCTTTTATTGAAATACCCTTTAAGTATTTTATTTTATTCACAAAAATATAATTCAAAAGGAAACACAACCACATTTTTACTGTTTTCTCTTTTCGTCGTGCAGTTTAATTTTATTGCGTTGGTATTTGTGTGTATTTATATCAATTCAATGGAGAAAAGCTTTTTTTTCTATAAATTTTATTAATAAATATATCAAAAATTAAACAACTTCTTTGATCAAGCTTTGAATCAATTATAAAATGATAATTGTAGATTCTATTTCAATGTTAAAATACTTAATCCATCGACATTTTCATTGAAAAATATCGCACCGAAAAAAATTTAATTTTTCATATGTTTTGTATGGAAAAAATGTTTTTTTCGTCAATTTTAGTTCCTCTAGAAAAAGCTCAATTTTTAACCTTAGGGCTCTGTATATATGGGTGGCTCTGATTGTAGTCAATTGGAATATTAACATTTTGTGCTTTAACTAAATAATTCGATGATCGCAAATTTCAAATATTAGTTTTCGAAGTGGAATCGCAACTCTTTTTCAAAAAGCTCTGCTTTTAATAAATATTTTTTATGTTGCAGCGGAATCAATTAGAAGAATTACCCTTGTTCGTTAATTTAAAAGCAAATCATTATGATTATTAAACATTAAAATAACTTTTATGTTGGATCGGAAACAAATATTTGTTCTCTTTAAATAAACACATAATTGATATATCTAAAAGTAGAATTCCAATTCGAAGAACAATAACGTGAAACTTATTATTAAAAGCTTAATTTTTCAATAAATTTTAAGTCAGATCAGAGTGAAATAAAGAGTTTTTTAATTATAGAAGCACATGATTACAAATACCTAAACTTTTAGGACAATTGTAAAACTTTTCTTAAAATATTCATCTTATCATAAGTTAAACGTTCAACAACAATTGAAAGTTTAAATAAAAAAGCTCAACTTTTCATGAGGTTTTTGTTATCAAACAAAATATTTACAATAAATATTCTCTAATTAAAGTCGCAGTTAGTTAAAAATATCAAAACTTTAATTTTCAATTGGTAGGACAGTGGTCAAATTTTTTATCAAAAATTAATAAAATAATTTTAATGTTAGATCGATCTAATCTGAAAGTTAGAACTTTTATGTCGGATCAGATTCTATTAAAATGCTTTATTCAACTCTATTCAAATGTTTTGGTCTACATATATCGGAAAGTGAATTATAATGAATTATACATTACTTAAAAACGTTAAGTTTAACTGTACTCGTACATTTGTTGAAAATGTAGAAAAATGTAATAGATTTTTTAGAATAAGCTTTAGAAATGAAAAATTAATCTAAATAATGAGCCTATACATTTTATAAATTTTTTTTAAAGTGTTAGAATTAGTGCTAAAAAGATTTATATTGTGCCAGATTGCACTTTGGTGCAATACTAGCTTTTATGGGGCTAAAATAAATTGGATAGTGCTAAACCTGGCACCTGAAAGTGCTAAATTAGCAACACTGCTCTCATATAGTACCACTTTAAATAAATCTTTTAATATTCTTACAATTACTTAGCCCTACAAGTCTATTATAAAACATCATTAATAGTCTGCATTTCGCGTGTGTATAAGCAGTAAAATCTGACATACTGTACTCTCCACTGCAAACGGTATCGCAAAAGAAAGAAGAAAGAGTATGGTAATGTTATCCCCGAATTTTATCCCAGGAAATAAATAGTTTGAATCAGGCAACTAAATAACAATTTTAGACCTCATATGTAATGTTGTGTGAAGATATCGCAGCCTAGGAATTTATTAAACAATTCCTTTAAATAAAATAATAAATTATTATAAATTGAAACTAAATGTAAAAGATTCTCCTTAATATATTCAATGATTCATTTGATAAGTCAATGATAAATATTTAAATAAATGTTGTATTTTAGCATATATTAACACAAAACCTATGGTTGTAACTAAATTCTGATTTACCGAAATTAAAAATTTATCGGATCACAGCTATATGGTTTTGGCTTATGGATTTTTAGTTTCGGTAAATTAGAGTAATTATTTGGTTACAAACACCAAGCTTACTTGAAGAGTTAGCTACAAGAGTTTAAAAATTTATGAAATCGGACCGTGGCAAGTGCCTAAATATACCCCGGGCTGAGATCTTAACACAACTTTTGTATTTTATTTTGGCTTTTCGTCTGGTATATCGAAATTAAAAAGTTTTGGGATCAAAGCATTTGGTTTTGAGATGGGCATATCAACAGCTTACTTATTTTGGCATACTACCACGGTACAATTTTCAAAAATATATTCTTGAAGTAAGCTATGGTTATCTCAAAACCATATAGCTTTGATATGACAAATTTTTAATTTCGACATACCAGTAGGAAAGTCTAAATAAAATACAAAAGTTGTGTTAAGATCTCAGCCCCAGGCACATTGCCACGGTACGAATTAAAAACTAAAAATTCTTAAGGTAAGCTGTAGATATACCCATATCAAAACCATATAGCTTTGATCCGATACATTTTTAATTTCGTTAAACCAGAAAAGTATTTAGTTACAACCATCAAGTTTTGGGTTGCTATACTAAAGGACAAAATTTCATAATTGATTCGCGAGTGAAATAGATCTATAACAAACCATTCGCAGGAGCAAACTATCATAATTTTATGAGTAGGCCAACAATTGGAGACATTTTATTACAGCTGGAATATGTTCCTCCCTAAGGTCACATCCCGTATTCCATAGTCGTTTAGTTTATCTAAAAGCAGATCATGGTCAATGCAGCCTTTTGTAGATCTAAAAATAATGCTCCAACAATTATATCGGAATGCCTCTGTCTCCGTTGCCAGATATATCCCAGGAAGAGGCATTGGCTGCGGCATAGGTAGCTAGGTTAGGCTCATCGGATGGTCGCTGGGGGAAGGGGTATCCAAAGCATACTTGGAGCTGGAATAACCGCTGAAACGAGAATGAACTACATTAACAACAGGAGGACATCGACATCGGGGAACCACTCGTCGCAGCACAACTTCGACTCAGCATCCCACCACGGAACTTCTTAATGCCTCCACATTTTTAAATTTATTGTCAAAAACTCAAAACAAATAATGACGCAACCCCATAAAATATAATAATTAGCCGCAATATTTATTTGGTTCAAACAAATCTTTTCCGTAGTGTTCTCTTTTTATTTCAGCAACACAGCCGCAGATTCTCAGTAATCGATGAATTCCCTCGATTCTTTCAGCAGCCGATGGGTATGAATTGTAAAGCAAAAAATGAACTTATGGTTTCCACTTGTAGCAACACAGCAGCACAGCACAGTGATTCCCGCAACACAGGATCGTCCACGAAATAAAATCATGCCACACTCAACCACGCTGCGCAACACAACTATTTTCATGCCAAGAGCAGTATAAATCATGCTACAAACTTGCACTGGTACTCATCTCAAATACAGACAATGTTGAAATCGGTCTATATTTATTGATATTTTCACGATTACCACTTTAGAAACTGGAATAACTTTCGCATTCTTTAGACAGCTCGGATAAACTTCAGGGCTCAGTATTTTATTAAATATATCCGACAAAAAATTGTAAGAATAGAAAGCTCTACGTTTTATTACACTATTATCCATATTGTTAGGACCACTACCGTTTATCGCACAAAAGATTTTGTGATAAACAATTTTTATACAAAATCTTTTGTTTTATTTGTTGGAATATTTATGTCATCAAGTAAAATCTTATCATATTTATTATTATTCGTGAGTTAAGTTTCCAAAAAGTCATCAAAAGAAACAAGACTGGAACCAGGTGGGCCATAAACTGCCCAGAGTTTGGTACCTACAAAATTTTTTTTCGATGAATTGAAATGGATATCGACCCCGATCCGCGTTCCATATATAACGCTAGACCACCACCAACTCTGTCATCTCTGCAAGAAAATAATTGTCTATATTATTATTAGATTGCACAGTGTTTCAAGGGAAATTAAATTTGCTGTAAGAATCTGGTGTATCAACAATAATATACAGAACCATAACGTTATGATCTTCTATTGTAAAACCAGTATAATCGACACCAATTTTCGAGAATATACAAGACGTGAATTTTGTTTTATATTTAAATTAAACATTTAAGTAGACGTTATTCATTATTTGGAAAATATTAATAGTATTGCCTTCGTGGTTGAAAAAATAATTTAACTAAAAATGTAGTAACAAAAGGGTTATGTTAAAATGATTGCATATATAAAATAGGGACAAAGGAGCTTTAAACTATTCTAAAACGTTACAAACGTTTAGAGTTAATTTCTTTTTTAACCGTTAAAAATATAATTTAATCCTTTTTTTACAATAGTAAACTTATGAAGCTTTCAATCAAATTCTAACACAAAATAAAAAAAAGATTTATCTGAAAATTTTTAAACCAAATTTTATTTTCGTTAATTTTTTAAATGTCTTTTTTTCCAAACTTTACAAACTTTTTATACTGCCTTCATGCTGACAAAATAAAATTTGGAAAGTAGAATATTCTTATTTCGTAATCACTGGATACTTTTTTACCTCCTTTCCAGTTGCTGTAAAAAATTATTTTATTAGTTGAGCTTCTATATTTATTGTGATTGAACCAGAAAGCTTTTAGTTCACAACGCATATATCAATAAGATTTATCTGAAAGCTTTACGATTTTAAATTCCTAAAATTTTCCAAAATATAAGAAGCTTTATATTATCTTAATGATGATAAATGAAATTAGAAAATATAATGCAAGTTTTCTGCTTAAATATCTGTAAATTAATTCGTTGAGCTTTTATATGTATTAAATTTTTAAAATAAATAAATAAATACCAACACATATATACATTAAATTAGAGGCTTTGAAAGCTTGACAGTAGCCCTTTTTTGGTCACGGCTACAGCACCGTCTTTTTAAGATAAAAACATTGCATAGTTCCATCCTAGCCTAGCCAATACTAATATGAACGTTGGGTCGGGCCCATAAGTTCTACATTCCAACTGCACTCATAGATGGTGATTAAATACCGATCGTAATAGGGGAGATTCCCTTTTACATCACGCCTTAGTTGGCGTTCGAGAAACCGGTATTTCTCGATCCAAACGTTGCAGCTTTAACCACAGCGCTATTTGTTAGGTAATTTTGATATATCAAAAAGATTTATGTTAAAAACTGTATTCAGGGAACTTTTATTGAATCAGAATTGTTGCTAAATGATTGTGGAAACGTCTTATTTAATAGAGGGATAATTGAGTTTTTTACTGTACTCAATGGCTCCTTTAAGTAAAACAATCAACATTTACTATTTTTTTACTGCTATAAAAACTAATATGACAAATAATCTAAGAGCTTTTAGTCTAAGGACGATAAATTAAAAACCTTCATTTATACTAGTGTCAAGTATATGACAAAATTTTTTGACAATAAATTAAGTATGTACATATGTGTATTAGTAAAATTAAACCTAACAACTTCAATATCTATGATATCCCAATACAATCCTACAAACAAATAATTGGTAAGCTGGATCACAAATCAATATTTTCATTAAAAAATAATAAATAATTTTAAGATTACACAAATATAAAACTTGACTACCAACTAAGTACATATAAATTAAAATTGTATAAGTGACCGGCATTCTTAGAGATGTCTAAGTGAATCTTCTTGCTTCATGAAATTATTTTGCAGTACCTGGCTACCACAAGTTAAATAGGAAACATGAAACCCAGTTTCTTTCTATTTTCGTATTAAGTAATCATCTAGTCTTGACCACTGAATGAACTATCAAGTAAGGATTGACAAATCCGAACTTATATTTAAGTTCACTTAGACATCTCTAAGATTGCCTGCCATTGCCCATCGAATATCAACCTACACATGTTTTTGATTAGGTCTTTTTTTGAAAATCGATTACTGATCTGTTGAGGCGCGCGTAAGCATAGTAAGTACAGACAAATCTGATGATATATTCAGATTCACTAAGGCATCTCTACGCTGGCCTGTAAGTGACCATCGAATACCCGCATATATACATTTTTTTGATTAGGACTTTTTTTTAGAATTCGATTACTGGTTTGCTGAGGGTCGCGTTAAATTTGTGACCACGACGAATAATCCAGTAAATAATAAACTTGATGTCACATCCAACTATTTCAATTTTGTATTGCTATGTTATGGTTTATTTATGAATAATCTTATTTTATTATTTAAAGAAATATTGTTGGGGCTGTTATAAGGTTTTTGCTTGGTATTACATACTTTTACTAACAAATGTACATATTTTGATATTTATCGTAAATTTCACGCTACCTGATTAAATGAATAATGTTAGGGACCAAACTGTTATTTTTAAAAGATTTGAAATGCAAACCAATGTTTAAAGTTTTGAGCTTTGATCAATTTCCGTCGAATGCATTTTAAATCCTTTGAATTTTAATCGTTTGAAATAATCGGACGGTTTCTGAAAGCGATTATTTGATTCCGGTTGCACTGCCCTGAAAATGAACGAAGATAATTTTTAATACTTTTTAATGCAGAAAATGATTTTCGACCGGAACAATTAGTGCATTCAATAATCAAATACGCATTTTTGTGATAATGCGAGTACAGACATAATGGGTGAATTTTTAAGCCCGATAGAACTTGAAATTGTAAAAAATAACACAAATTAAATTGTTGTAATCATCATTGTTTTTTTATTCGAAAGATCAATACATGGCATTAATATTTGAAAATGATTTCGGGCATATGGGCACCGCAGCTGTTCTTGACGAAACGCATTCTGAAACGCATTCTCCAATTTTGGGCGTATGTCACGAATAACACGAACAATGCGTCAACTGTTGCTGGTTTATCAGCAACCAGTAACTTCACGTAGCCCTACAGGAAATAATTAAGAGGTGTCAACGGGATTTTGGAGGCAATTGACAGGTCCATTTCTCGAAATAAACTTATCACCAAATTTTGATTTTGATAAGTCGATGGTTGCGATCTCCGTATGGCACGTAGCACCATCCTGTTGAAACCACATCTCGTCCGGATCAATGTTATTCATATTTTCAAACAAACAATCATTGATTGAGCCCCAATTCCTGCGAACAACGACGAATCGATAAATTTGGATCTTCTTCCACACTTTCGTTTACAGCGGCGATATTCTCTGTAGTACGCACATTCCTTCGACGTGTTGATGTTATTGCATCCTCTAGAGAATATATGTGTGTTGTTCAGATGGACGATTATGTGCGCCATAAAAATTACGAAGTTGGTTTCAAAATAAGTTGCGCGAATCAACGACTGATTTTCAAAGTAAATTTTAATAATTTAATAAAACCATTTTGACATTTTGTTAGTGTTTCGTTTCATAATATAATATAAAGAGTAACAAGGACAAACATGTTTTTTTTGTTCGGCACTAGCCCGCCTTCTTCGTGAAATTTTAGTTTTAAATTTTAAATTTTTATCCGTGAAAACGAACTACACAAGATAAATTGTATGTGTAATTTATTGACGTTTAATATCTTACCCATTTTTTAATTTATCTTGGTGTAAAGTTATAGAATACCATTTTAGTATGAAAACGTGTTAAGTATTCGTTTTCGCGTTTTCACGTTATCTTATGCGTTATAGCATTAGGCTACAGGCTTAAAAAACACCCTTTACAAATAAATTAGTGCATTTATAGACAATTTCAAAAATCTCGCCTAATTCAATTGACTTTTGAGCTTTTGAATATTATTATAGCTAATATACCTGCGGCTGATCAAAATTTATTAGTAATATAATTATCGAATACCGCACTAACATTGATTTTGGGTTGATATATAAAAGATTATCTGCGGTATAAAATAATTTATGCTTATTATTCCGGCAAATAAAGCAACATACCAAAAAATTCAATATTCCACAACCTTACAGCATCTATTATCTTTGTATAAAATAATTATGTATTGTGGTATCGTTTCCCTATGCTGCTCTAAAATTAATTTGTTATTTGCTGTGTATATAGAGATGTATACGAGAAGCATAAACATTTATATTCAATGTTTTCGTAAACAATTTAATCAGAAAATATACAGCAGCAAGAAAAACGTAACCGGTAAATTTATATCTTTGTTTTCCATATCCTTAAAAAAAAAAATTATCAGTGATTTCCTTCTTGAGAACATCTCCAGATATCTCTCCATACATTTGTATGTATGTATGTATTATATCTGTGTACAAACAAACATTGGGTACGTAACGTATACATATGTATATAGTTTTCCATTACGATACGATCCAATAAATAACAAACCAACAAAATAGAAATTATCTTTATCCCATATACATAAGGTATACGAAATCCTATATATATATGTACATGTATAGCAACATATTATATATACATATGTACAATACAAATAATAAAAAGCAAAAGAAGAAGAAAAGTTCAAAATAAGTTATACATAAAATGTGTTTTTCACTCAGAAAAGTAGATAAATCTTAACATAAAAATAACCAGATGAAGAAGAAATGAAATGTATAGAAACCAAAACCAAATATGTATCTTAAGCATTGAACAATGATAATGATAAGTAAGAAGAAGAGAGGTCCATAACCATGTTCGAGCTTGGAGTGAGTAGAGGAACTAAAGTAAAAATAATATCCAATAAAATCTGTATAAATCTTGTAAATATTTTGCCATCTATACGATATTTTAATAAAGTAAACAGCTCTGTACGTATAACATTGTATACATATATACATTACATATTCGTATATAGAATATATTCGGTTATGTTGTTCTTCATCTTTATTCGAAAATATCGAATAATGAAGAAGAAGTATGGCAAGAAAATGGAAAACAATCCAATTTGGTGAAAATCGACATAAAATGTACAGCATACAGTATATATGGTGTCTATATGTATGTATATATATATATATATATAGGAAAAGCGACTGATAATAATATTAAAATGTACGGAAAAACACAAGAAATTTTCTTTTACGTATATATACATATACAATACGTAAATTGAAAATGAAAATAAATGGTGTGAAAGGAAAAAGATGTGCGGAAAAACAAACATAACATTCATCTTCTGTGCACAAAAACCTGAACCAAATCTAATATATATGTATGTATGTATGTATGTATGTATACGAAAAGTTGAAATAAATTTATTGTGCTTTTGTGTATGAAATAAAACAAAAAAAAATTATTATGTTTTTCAATTTGCTTGGTGCGAATGTGACGATCATATTATCTCGTTCAATTTTCTCTGCGAGCTTATATATAGCTGATATATGTAGATAACAATCATTTTAGTGGGAACTTATCATGCATGAATTTGATTAAATTGAAAGAAAAATTATCTCGCACACTTTTAAAATTTATATATGTATGAATGTATAGAGTTGGAAAAACAGCTTTTCCTATTTATTATTATGATTGTATAACTGTCTAAAAAAAAATTTCTTGTTTATCTGTTTAAATAGGTGGAATAAATATTCTGGATAACCATAAGCTTATTTAGAATATTTCGATTAGTTTTTCAAAATATTAGGATACATTTTTCATCCACACTCTTTCGATCGTTCAGAATTCGATGATCTCGATAATATAGTGGCTTTTCCGAATTGTTAATTATGTCTAGCCTATAGAAATAATTGGAAGTTAGTTAGCTTAAAATTCAACTGGAACCTACCTTTAAGTTGTTAGGTTATAGCTCTGGCGTTCCAGACGAAAATACTGCCCACTCATTTTGATTTTATTATTTTCCGGTCTTATATAGATATGGTGACCAGGGCCCTATTGCACCATCTACTTATCACTTATTACTTATCAACTTACCATAAGTATGTTTTTTGATAATGATAAGCGGTGCACTTAACAGTACTTAAACGTAATCGCCGCCCTTATTGGCACAGTAAGGATAATCGAGTATCTCGAGTTCGAGTTGTCTGAGTATTGTACCGTGGGTCCATTTGTGGCATTCAGTGCTGGATTAAATTTTTTTTTAACGTAACCAATTTATTTGTATTAGTGTACCTATATTAGTAAAGTTAACTTTAAAATGGCACATTCACTAATACTCCTATTAAGGTTCTCACCTCACCAAGCGACTCATCTCTCCACTTCAAGTCGTATGAGTTCAAATTTAGTATTATGATTCTCGCTTTAATGCTGGTGAGAGTTGTGCGCGGTTTATATGATTTTGATAGATTCCATCTAATATGCATATAATATAATATAATTCTAAGGCCATATGGCCAACAATATACATGAAACATTGAATAATTCAAAACTAAGTCTCGGCTCATTATACAGGAGCATGTCTTTAATACCTAATATATCGCCAATACAAAATGTCTTAAGTTTAACCAGAAAATGTTGAGACTGATATAGTGAGGGTTTCATAACATTGCTGAGACCTACATTGCTGAGACTTATGATATAAAGCTAATGGATGGGAGAGAGGGGGCTATATATATTATGATGATTTAATAAAATTGAATAAATTTGTACTTTTGTATTTTTATTTTTGAAATATAGTTCCTTCCTTAGCCATTATTTGCCATTATATACTTAGCCATTATGTACAAATTATTATGTGTTGATTGGTTTCGTGCGAGATTTTTAAATTACAAAAATAGCACGCGAATAAGGTTCCAAACGTATGTACAATACTTATATAAATCTGCTTGACGCATAACTTTGCAAATACGTATGATATCTCAACAACAAACAGTTAATCATTTCCTATATATCACAAAAGTAGTAAAAAGCCGAGTCTTGGACTCCAACAGGAGATCATGGTTGGTTCCATTATCGATCGAATCAAGAATGAACAATTCTTTTGCTTCCTCCTATTGAAATTTGAACCTGCGATCAAAGCGCTATTACTAAGTCACCACCAAATGTTGGTGAGTATTTTTGACACTAAATTGAAAATTTCAAAGTACTCACCACTTTTCAAGTCACATTTATGACGTATTTTTGTTGAGCGCAAATAAAACAAACGCGATTTTAATGTTAAATTAGGTCTTTATTCGTTGACGAACTTGATGAGAGTGGAAGAACATAATATAGGTACATCGAAAATCAAAGTATATAATACAAGGACGTATAAAATAATAGATATGAATGTGTGTGTGAAAACAAAACAATATTGCAAGAATTAGGGTACATGTGGGTATACATAGATAATATGCGTTTCAATTTATTTTCTTAACACTCCCACTTAAATTTAAACGAATTAATTAAAAAAAATCACACCAATCATGGAACGAAATTTTTCAAATTTAGTTCTATTCAGCGCCTTTGTAAAAATGTCTCCTAGTTGTTCTGCACTTGTGATGTAATGGATGTCAAGAACACCCTCCTCATATTTTTCCCGGATAAAATGGTACCTTACATCGATATGTTTTGTACGCTTATGCAATTCGGGATTCTTTATGAGTCTAATTGCGCTTTGATTATCCATAAATAGTATTGGAATCTCATTCATGCTTTGAATCAGATCAGCAAGTAGTTGTTTCAGCCACACCATTTCCTTGATAGAATGTGATGCAGCAATGTACTCAGATTCAGTAGTTGAAAGAGCCACACACTTTTGTCTTTCGGAGCTCCAGCTAATGGCACCTGCACCCAGCATGAAAACATAACCACTAGTAGATCGTCGTGAACTTTGATCTCCAGCGTAATCGGCATCACTAAAACAATACAACAAAAAATCGTGCTGGTTACTTTTGTATAAAATACCTTTTCTAGTAGTCCCTTTGATGTATTTTAGAACTCGTTTAAGTGCTGCGACATGTGCGTCGGTTGGATTCTCCATAAAACGACTTATATAACCCACAGCAAATGATATATCTGGTCTAGTCGCTACAGCCAAATACATCAAACTTCCAACCCCTTCTCTGTATGGATAATTGATCTTTGGCTTCGAATTTGGATCCGTAAATTGACCTGGTTCAGCAGGTGTTGACACTGACTGGCTGTCTGCCATATTTAACTTTTGTATAATTTTATTTGCATAGTTGGTTTGGTGAAGAAAAATAGACCCATCTTTCTCTCGTTCAATTTCAATCCCCAAATAACATTCAGCCTCACCGAACTGGATCTCAAAATTATCCTGGAGATAATTTAGCAATGATACAATTAATTTTTCATCGCTTGCTGCAACTAAACCGTCATCTATGTAAATTGCCAAAATAGTTCTGCTACCACCAACGCAATTGACGAAAACACAAGGATCAGCTTTTGTTGGACACAAACCAAAATCACTCAAAAATTTTACAAATTTTTGATTCCACAAGCGTGATGATTGTTTTAAACCGTATAAACTCTTAATTAGTCTGCATACCCTGCCGGATCCATCATTGTACCCTTCAGGCTGTTGCATATATATAATTGAATCTATATCACCATGCAAAAAAGCTGTTTTTATATCGAATTGTCTTAACAACATATTTTCTTGAGCTGCAATCGATAATAGCGCCCGAACCGATGTAAACCGTACCACTGGACTAAAAGTTTCCAGATAGTCTACACCATATTGCTGGGTAAAACCTCGAATTACCAACCTTGCCTTGTACCGTTCAATGGATGTATCCTTTTTATACTTAATTTTGTAAACCCAACGGTTGTCAACTACCTTCTCATCTTGCGGCAGTGCAACTAGATCCCAAGTATGATTTTTAACTAATGCATGGTATTCTTCGTCCATGGCCTTTAACCACTTCTCACTATCACAAACTTTCATTGCCTCTTGATAGTTTGTTGGTTCTCGATGATCCATCAAGAATGCATGACTATCCTCCAAGCTAATTAGATTAGTCATTTTGTTACTACTTCTCAAACGATTCCGAATTGAATCAACTTCATGGTTGTTGTAAGTTGGTGTATTTTCCGATGCGATAGGTACTGCCTCATCCTTCTGAATTTCAGGTTCTTCTTCTTTAGGTACTTTTTGCATGTCAGCGTCTTCCTCGCCCCCAATCGGACAATTTGTTATTTTTATGTTTTCGATACCATTTGTGATGCAATATTCAGTATCTGATTCCTTAAATTTTACGTCACAAGATATTTGAACTTGGTTTGAATTTAAGTTCCACACTCGAAATCCCTTGGTGTCTTCAGGGTAACCAATAAAGAAACCCTTATCTGCCTTTTTGTCCCATTTCCTACGACGCCGCTTTGGTATATGAATAAAAACCTCCGATCCGAACACTCTTAAATGTTCAATTTTAGGTTTACTACCAAACCACAATTCATGAGGTGTTACATCTGGAACAGGGCTTGAACCAGTTCGGTTCAATACATATACTGCAGTATTTACTGCTTCGGCCCAAAACTTAAGAGACATATGTTTCGCATGGATCATAGTTCTAGCTGCTTCAACTATAGTACGCATTTCGCGTTCCGCCCGACCATTTTGTTGGAGTGTATACGGCACTGTCTTTTGATGTCGAATTCCACGTGCAGAGAGAAAACTTTCAACTTCTTTGTTTACATATTCCGTCCCATTGTCTGAACGTAGAATTTTTAAATCACAACCAGTGTCCTTTTTCAGCTTAATGGTAAACTTCTTTAAGTACATAAATGCTTCCGATTTATTTTTCATAAAATAAACTTGCCGATGATTCGAGAAGTCATCTTTAAATAATACAAAGTATTTCGATCCCCCATGCGAAATCTCTTGCATGGAACCACATACGTCTGTATGTAGAACCTCACCACAACGTGTTGCTCTGCTGTTGCTTTCAGGGAATGAAGATCGTTCTTGTTTGTTTATTACGCAATCGTCACAGGTAAACAATCCGTTTTGCAGATAATTAATGTTCATTAATTTTAAAATTGACGTCACTTGGTTGATATTTTGATGAGCCAATCGCTCATGCCATAATTTTAATGGTTCCTGTTTGATGGTTGTATTTGCCTGACTCATACTTTTATTATTTGGCATACGCATTTTAAACATCATTTTAAACAGTTTTTGCTTTCGTACTCCCACTGCGACGACATTACCGT
Organism: Tipula unca; assembly: GCA_951394425.1. Lineage (NCBI taxonomy): Eukaryota > Metazoa > Arthropoda > Insecta > Diptera > Tipulidae > Tipula > Tipula unca. Next base: position 189,867,967 of record OX596381.1, read on the forward strand.
GTTTAACAAACTCACAACTGTCCTTGTTTGATCGGAAAACATGACCCTTGTCAAGCACTTGTCCTTGAGAAAGCAAGTTTAATTTAAGATCCGGAACAAACAAAACTTTTTCTAAATATTTCGATTCCCAACTTTCGTTATTGTATGCCAAAATGCTCACATCACCCATACCATACGCCATTATCGAATCGCCGTTGCCAACTCTCACACCCTTCGGAACACCAAATTGTACATAATTGTAAAACCAACGATTATCGTTGGTCATATGATCACTGGCTCCTGAGTCCAGATACCATTCAACATCGTCTACTTCTAGATCCGCCGTTTGACATATTAAAGCATCTGATTTGTTTGCCATTTGATCACCTAACCGGTGCTGAAGCTTCATCATGGGACAATCTCTCTTCCAGTGCCCCTCTTTATTACATTTGAAACACTTTCCTGGTACCTTATTCTTAGGTTTGAATCTTGGCTTACGATTTTGACCATGCTTTGCAAACAATGCCTCACTTACTTCACCTGTATCCCTTTTTAACAACCGTGATTCTTCTACCATAAGACGCGACATTAAATTAGTAAGCGTTTGCTCTTTTGTCGCTGTTGATTCCCACGCACTGTGAAAATGATCGTAATCAGTTGGTAGAGTCATTAATATTTTAGTTGAAACCATCGAATCTGAAATAGTTTCGCCCATATCTCTTAATTGTTGCACAACGCTCTCTAACTTTGCAATGTGTGTAGCCATGTCATTGCTCGGATCTTTAACGAAACTGTAGAATTGTTGCTGCAAATAGTGAACACCTGTGTTTGATTTATGTTCATAAATGCCATGTAATTTATCCCACATCTCCTTTGAACTTTTACACTGCAAAATATGAAGCGTTGGTTGCCTGCCGATCGTTGTTACGATAACCTTCTGAGCTTTCTTGTCACTTTTGATCCAAGACTTAACTCTGTCATCTTCAATCGGTTTAATTTCTTCGCCCGTTACCACCTCAAGCAAATCACTGTCGTTCAACAACACCTTCACTTGAAATTTCCACAGCATCCAATTGCTGTGGTCGAGCAATTTCGTCACACGTAATAAATCCGAATCCATTTTTTTTTTATTGCACCACGTTTTTTTTTTTTAAATATATTTGTTTCTAGAACAATTCACTGTACCGTTATGTAACAAACAAAAAAAACGGTTTCTTTTCTCTCCAGACAAAAAACACTTTCTTTCTACCGCAATATCACTGTTTTCAAATTCCGGAAAAAAACTATTGCACTGTAATTACTAATTACCATAAATACAGACCCAAAAAAAAGTTGTGCCTGGGCCCATAACCTGTTGAGCGCAAATAAAACAAACGCGATTTTAATGTTAAATTAGGTCTTTATTCGTTGACGAACTTGATGAGAGTGGAAGAACATAATATAGGTACATCGAAAATCAAAGTATATAATACAAGGACGTATAAAATAATAGATATGAATGTGTGTGTGAAAACAAAACAATATTGCAAGAATTAGGGTACATGTGGGTATACATAGATAATATGCGTTTCAATTTATTTTCTTAACAATTTTTCGGTGAGGTGAGAACCATAATAGGGGCATAAATAAAATAAAAAATTAGCGATTTTGCAATTAGGGAAAGGTACTTAATTTTGATGATTAATCATAGTTCCATCGATCAGCTACCTGAGGGAAACCACCCGTCTCAATAAACGGTAGTGGACTATCCTGGAGATTTTCGGGCCAACACACGGTTTCCACCATCATTTTATCGATGATGGTATCTGCTACCCGATGAATAACCCTACTCACAGTTCATTTATTGATTCCGTGCATATTGGCAATCCCATGATATTGCGCACCATTTCCTAACCAATTCAGTGTTGTTAGTAGCTACTGTAGAGGACAACTATGTGTCCATGCTGGTCCTCTTGGATGGCCCCTTACCTAACTTAACCTAACCTACTGTAGAGGACTCAACGCGTAATTTCGGTCGCTTCCATGGAGCAAATTGTTCATGTGACGAACGAACATTTGTACTCTTTTAAAGTTGAACACAAGTTTTCATCTTATAATAACAGCAAAGAAAATAACGTTTTTAACAGACTTCCCTCATGCCACTACAATTTAAAGCTCTTATCAATTTATTTGAGTAGTAAAATTTTTCTTATTGATATTTTGGTTATAGATTTCGATTATAGATAAGTTAAAAGTTTTGGTACAACAGAATTACGAAAAATTTATCAAAAACCTCAAACTTATCGCTTATCAAAATATTACTTATCAATTATCATTTCGCGAATTGGTGCAACTTAATTTTGATAAGTGAGTGCTTATCATTTATTATAACTCATTTGAGCACTTATCAAATTACAATTTGGTGCAACAGAAAATTATCAAAAGTTATGATAAGTTGATAAGTAGTTGGTGCAATAGGGGCCAGATATTTTCTTTTCAAGAGTATTAGTACTCTTTTTGTTTCATTTTATTCTTAACTCTTTTGTTAGGCAAAAACCATCTAAATATACTCTTTTTGCGGTAAAATTTTCAGAATTTCTGTTATTTTATTTTAGAAGTTATAAAAATGTTTTTAGAGTTTGCTCGAAATTACGAATATGGATAAATTTGAAGAATTTTTAAATTTAACGTACACAATTTATAATGATTTTAATTGGTTAATTATTTAAATTAAATCTAAAACGCTTACAAAATTTCAAAATTTTAATTTGAAATGCAAAATTGAAAATTTGGGAATTTAAAAGTTTTAAAAATTAGACCAAAAAAATTACGGAATTTGAATTTCGTAAATGCTTGAAATTTTTATTAAATTCCTGAAGTATTTCAAACTTGTAAAATTTTAAATATTGTCAGCTTTTTAAATTTGAAATTAATCTAAACTGTGTTACCTAAAATTTAAATTCAAATTTCCTACAAATACGTTAAAATTTAATATTTATTTAAACAAATTCAGGGACAGATGAATTCAAGTTTGCAAAATTTGGTTAAAAATAAAAAAAATACGTTCTTTATTAAATTCTGGATTAAAAATTCTAATTAAATTTACAAATTATGAATTTCGTACAAATTAAATCATTGAATTTTGAAAATTTTGATTGATTTTGATTTGAATATTTAATTTTCATTGTATCGAATTAAGACTGAATATGTCCAGAAAATTTCAAACTGAATTATAAGATTTTAAAATTATTTAGTGAAAATTACAAAATGTCTTAAAACTTTAGAAAATTCGAAATTTAATTTTAATTATTAAATTTTGAAATATTTTTTGATCAAAATAACAGATTTCGATATAGTTAAACGAAATTCCAATTTAAGTTTAATAATCCCAAATTTAAATTTGAACGATCTTCAAAATTTTAAAAGTTTAAAAAAAAAATTAAAGTTGGGCGGATTATTCCAGCACTCAATGCCACACGGGCCCCACAATGCAATAACCGGACAAACACATATACTTACACATTGAAAACACCCCAACCGTGAGATTTTTGGTCACCACCGGGAATCGAACCCGAGACCCTCAAATAACAAAGCAAGGACGCTACTTACTGTGCTAACGAGGGCGGCTTTTAAAAGTTTAAATATTTTCAAGTGTTTTATTGAATGCTTTAAAAATTCAACATTTTCGCTAAAATGAATATATTGATCCGACTTGAAATTTCGAATTTATAATTTTAAAATGTAAATTCAAGTGTCCTTCAACAAATTTAATGTTTAATCCAACAATTTCAAAGGCAGATAATTAAAATTGGATTTTCGTATTCAGAATTAAAATTGAACAAAATTCAACTTTTCGATAGGTTCAACATTTAAATTGATTCCTCGAATTCTGAATTTCTAAAAGATTAGGTTCATATTTAGTTATTCAATTCCAATATTTTAGGTATTTTTAGAATTTAGCAAATCTGAACTAAATTTGACTAACCGTATTTTAAATTTTTTAATTGTATTGTAGGAAAATAACAATACCCGAATTTTCCAGAGTCGAAAAATGTATTTAAAATTTTAAAAATTCAAAAATTTAATTTGTCCCTTATCCAGAAATATTAGTTTTAATTTGAATTTTGAAACGTTTGAAAACTTTATAACTCAAAATTTAAACACGAAACTTTTATCGAAAATTATGCAATTTTTTAGTTTATTATTCATTAAATGATTTGAATTCGAAATTTCAATCTTAATTGTCGAACAATGAAATATTTGGACAATCCGAATTTTTTAAAGTTTCAAAATTTATAAAAAATTAAATTACGAATTCCTAAAAATTTCGATTGATCGCGTAGAAATTACGAATCCAGAATTATAAAATTTAATTAATAAAATGTTTAGTTTCCTTGTAAATTCTGAATTTAATTTAATTTAAATTTAATTAAATTTATGAATTTTATGAATTAGTTCAAGTACTTCGATCGAATTGATAATGAAACCGACTTTTTAGTTATACAATTTGATATTCCAGTTTGAATTATTAATTTTTAAAATCGTCTTCAAATATTTAAATTTTGTAAAAAAACGCTTTTGCGTTCGAAAATATCTGGTGAGCTTCTAGAGGTATAAATTGATTGACGGTGCCTTTTTCCATTTATTTGTCAAATAATAAAATAATTGTTTTTATGCCATTTTTCTATATTCGCCACATGTGTACTGAAGCCCGCTCCCACGTCCATTGAACTTATTTTCTTCTAGTGAGCAAAGCGCACGACACGCTTTAGTTATCCATCCAGATATAACAGCACATGGTTGCACTGCAATTATAATAAACAATATAATAAAATTACACAACACAAAACAGAAAGTAAAATTCTCATTTTTATAACTCTGTGGCCGTCGCTTTATAGCTGGAAGTTAGGTAATATAATGCAAAACACCAGCAGTTGGGATCAATATTGTCGACTTTTGCTTATATACGTATAAACATCAACCTTTTGCCCGTGATATTGACGATTTGTACTTGGGCGATCTAGATTTTCAGCAAAATGCGGCTACGTACCATACTCAAAATAGTAAAAATTCGAGTTAAACTTATACGCGATATTTGTGTTTGTCGATTTTTGTATATATCACTATTACAAATATAGGGGCACCACTTCAGCATGGGCTCACAACCGGAATATTAGTAAAAAATTAAATAAAAATTAAATTTCTCCCCAAATTTAATTAATCGTATATGTAGGTGCTTTCAAAGTCACTTCTACTAGAGCTTAATGCAGACTTTGTCAGTATAACATTCAAGCGATTTTCATTCACGGCCTTCATCACAAATGCGTTATTATAACAGGTAACAGGATTAGACAGTATTTCAAAGTATAATATTCAATGAATTGCGCCATTTTATAAAATTCCCTCGAATACATTAAATTCCAATTCGCATAGATTAGGTTAAAACAGCCAAGCGCTTTTGAAAGCACCTTTTTGGCTGTATACGTATAGTAAAGTTCGAATTTGATATTCTTCAGTGTTTTAACGACATTTAACGACATTGCAAAATTTAAAATAATTTTGTGGCTATATCAGACAATGACCCCTGTGGTCGGGGGGCACTCACATGTCTCGTAAATCTAAATTGCACGAACATGTTTCCTAAGAATACCACCACAGTATCCTTTGCTTGTCGTAGGAGGCGACTAAACGGTTGGATCGCTGGGCTGACGACCCGCATCCGTAAAAAAAATCAACTGTTTATAAAATCAACAAAAAGAAAAATGGATACCGCCAAAACAACACCGGACCCCCGCTCAAGTACCCGGATACGAGATTTAGGATCGGCACGTGGAACGTGCAATCACTTAGAAAACCAGGAGCGTTGGAGGGTCTAATCACGTGCATGAAAGAGTATCGGCTGGAACTCGTTGCTCTTCAAGAAACTCGCTGGCCTCAAAGTGGAGACCATGTGTCCCAGGGCTATACGTTGTTCTACAGTGGAGATGACCTCGGAAATCTTGGAGCTGGATTTCTTCTTGGGCCGCAGGTAAAGAAGGCTGTTTTGGATTTTCAAGCAGTCAATAACCGATTGTGTATGCTTCGCCTGCGCATGAAGTTAGCCAACCTGTCGATAATTTGTGTACATGCGCCCACAGAAGTCAGCCAGCCCCAAGATAAAGACTCATTTTACAATGACTTGGACGATCTGATGGGATCTATACCCGAACACGATGTTAGAATGGTAATTGGGGACTTTAATGCTAGAGCTGGCAGAAATCAGGCCGACTTGTGTGAAAACATAGGTCCGTACTCCCGACACGAAACTGCGACCGATAATGGTGAGAGAATGATGTACTTTGCAATTGCTCATGATCTTAGAGTAGCAAGCACATTCTTCCCTCACAAACAGATACACCTAGAGACATGGACACATCCTCGCAAAACATCCCGGAGCCAAATTGACCACGTGTTAATTTCAAAAGGGCGAGCTCGGGTTGTGCAGGATGTGAGAACTTATCGGTCAGCAACCAAATACGTAGGCAGCGATCATTATTTGGTCGCTGCAAAGCTACGGTGGAAGTTTTCGTACAGGTCGGGGAACACAGCGAAACGGATGGAACGTTTCGACTGTGAAGGTCTGATAAATGAAGATCAAAAGAAACGATATCAGGATCTTGTCAGCGACAACATTGAGGGAGCTAATTACCAGTCTGACTGCGTGAACTCTGTCTGGGAGGTACTGAAAACTTCGGTTGTCAGTGCTGCTCAACAGACTTTAGGTATAGTGAAAGTCAGACCCAAGAATGATTGGTTTGATGACGAGTGTCGTCTTGCAGTTGAGCAACAAAATATAGCCCATAATGAAGTGCAACAACGTCTCACAATCGCAAGGAAAAACAAGGCAGCTCTTGCAAGAAGGGCAGCTAAGCGGATTTGTAGACGGAAGAAGCGAGAATGGTGGAAGGCCGAGGTTCTGAAAGTACAACAACTCAGCAATGAGCGTAGTTCACGTAATTTCTTTAAAGGAATTACTGGATTGCACCATACTTTCAGGCCTTAGTCAACCGCCATTCGGGACCGGGATGGAAACCTCTGTGTCAACATCGACGCAGTACTTGACGCATGGAGTGGACACTTTACTGAGCTGCTTGATGTTCATCATGCGTCACAGACTGTTGTTGAGCCACCTCTAAAACAGTCTGCGGAGATTTGCACTGAGGAGCCATCCCATGAGGAATTCACTAAGGCCATGCAGAGAATGAAACGAAACCGCTCACCTGGAGTGGACTGCATTAATTCGGAGCTCTTGATATTCGGAGGGGATACTTTGTAGAACTGTCTTTTCGACCTTATTCGATTAGTATGGCGAACCGAAGTTATGCCTGATGAATGGAAAGTGGCCGCGATATTCCCCATCTTCAAGAAGGGAGACCGCTTGAAGTGTGAGAATTATCGCGGTATAGCTCTCCTTTGCACAGCATACAAGTTACTGTCATACATTTTATTGGATAGAATCACTCCTCTGGCGGAGGGCTTGGTTGGTGACTATCAGGGAGGATTTCGTCCGAATCGATCAGTCACTGATCAGGTCTTTTCGCTGCGGATGATTCTATCTAAATATTATGAGACATCCATCTCCGTACATCAGGTTTTCCTGGATTTCCGGCAGGCCTACGACTCGATCAATCGAGAGAGTTTGTGGTCTGCCCTGGAATACCTAGGAATGCCAACAAAACTGGTACGACTGTGTAGGATGACAGTGACGCAGTCTCAATGCTGTGTTAAAGTTGAGAACAGGCTATCGACAATTTTTGCAGTTAACTCGGGTGTTCGGCAGGGAGATGCTCTGTCCCCGATACTCTTTAATCTCATGTTGGAGTACATCTTTCGTAAAACTGAAACACCTCAGCGCAACATCTTATATCGCCAGTCCAATCAAGTGCTTGCATATGCAGATGACATATGCGTGATTGGACTGAATAGCAACGGAGTGAAAGAAATACTTGATCCGCTTGTAGAGTTTTCAGCTTCTGTTGGACTCCAGATCAATGAGTCCAAAACGAAATACCTGATCTCTGGTTTTAGAGACAATGGCACACCAGATTTTAGTAGTGGCCACCACACGTTTGAGGGAGTGAGGAGGTTCAAATATTTGGGCTCTCTTATCACTCACGATAACAGTGTGGGTGAGGATATTAAAGTGCGGCTGGCAGCTGGCAGTCGTTCTTTGTATCCTCTAAGGCCACTGCTAAAATCTAAACACTTATCAAGTGCCGTGAAGCTGAAGCTTTACAAAGCGTTGATCAGGCCCGTTGTTATGTTTGGATGTGAAAGTTGGGCGATGACGGATGAGTACGAGAGATGGCTCCTTACATTTGAGAGAAGAATCATGCGTGTGATTTACGGCCCTAAACGCGAAATAGATGGTACATACCGAGCTCTGTACAATTTCGAGATCAGAGATCTGACGAAGATCCCCGATATTGTACATGAAGTTAGATCTCAGCGAGTACGCTGGCTCGGTCACGTTCTGCGTGCTGATCCGGAACGAATTGTGCAGCGATCTCTGAAAGGAGAGCCACCATATGGTAGGCGCAGAGGTCGTTGCAGGCGACGATGGCTCCACGATGTAGAGAACGACTTGGCCTCTTCAGATTGTCTAAGACAGTATGAAGACCAAGCTCAGGATCGAAACCGTTGGAGCCAGATTGTTGATTCAGTAAGGGGCCAGTAATGGCCTTTAACACTGTTATTATTATTATTATCAGACAATGACAAAAGAGATCAAATTATTGCTGCAATTGTATGTAAAATTATAAGATATTCTAAAAGCAATGTGCGAATCTTAATAAACTATTTTCGGTTTAGAATATTTGTAAATTGTATAGCTTACCTATTTATGAACCACTATATTGTTGACCGCCTACTCCTCTGTCTTTTGGCTAAATTTGATCCGCCCAGCCGGCTGTTACCACCCCGTATTAAGTTAATGAAAGAAAGGGTCTTCGAACCAGTGCTCGACAATTTTCCGTGATTTTTACTATGTGAGTAACAGGAAAATTCGACCAAAAAAACAGGTACAATTTTCGATACCAAATTTTAATCGACATTTCGTGGCGCTCACATAGTAAAACACACGAAAAATTATCTCGAACCAGTGCTCGACAATTTTCCGTGAGTTTTACTATGTGAGTAACAGGAAAAGTCGATCAAAAACAGGTACAATTTTCGAATTAATTTTTAGACGACATTTCGTGGGGCTCACATAGTAAAACACACGAAAAATTGTCTCGAACCAGTGCTCGACAATTTTCCGTGAGTTTTATGTACTATGTGAGTAACAGGAGAAGTCGACCAAAAACAGGTACAATTTTCGATATCAAATTTTAGTCGACATTTCGTAGCGCTCACATAGTAAAACACACGAAAAATTGTCTCGAACCAGTGCTCCACAATTTTCCGTGAGTTTTACTGTGTGAGTAACAGGAAAAGTCGACCAAAAACAGGTACAATTTTCGATACCAAATTTTAATCGACATTTCGTGGCGCTCACATAGTAAAACACACGAAAAATTGTGTCGAACCAGTGTTCACATAATAAAACACGCGAAAAATTGGCTCGAGGTTTTACTATGTGAGTAACAGGAAAAGTCGATCAAACACAGGTACAATTTTCAATAGCAAATTTTAGTCGACATTTCGTGGCGCTCACATAGTAAAACACACAATAAATTATCTCGAACCAGTGCTCGAAAATTTTCCGTGAGTTTTACTATGTGAGTAACAGGAAAGTCGACCAAAAACAGGTACAATTTTCGATATCAAATTTTAGTCGACATTTCGTGACGGAAAATTGTCGAGCACTGGTTCAAGACAATTTATTGTGTGTTTTACTATGTGAGTGCCACGAAATGTCGACTAAAATTTGATATCGAAAATTGTATCGGTTTTTGATCGACTTTTCCTGTTACTCACACAGTAAAACTCACGGAAAATTGTCGAGCACTGGTTCGACACAATTTTTCGTGTGTTTCACTATTTGAGCGCCAGGAAATGTCGACTAAAATTTGGTATCGAAAATTGTACCTGTTTTTGGTCGAATTTTCCTGTTACTCACATAGTTTAACTCACGGAAAATTGTCGAGCACTGGTTCAAGACAATTTATTGTGTGTTTTACTGTGAGTGCCACGAAATGTCGACTAAAATTTGATATCGAAAATTGTATCGGTTTTTGATCGACTTTTCCTGTTACTCACACAGTAAAACTCACGGAAAATTGTCGAGCACTGGTTCGACACAATTTTTCGTGTGTTTTACTATTTGAGCGCCACGAAATGTCGACTAAAATTTGCTATCTAAAAATGTACCTGTTTTTGGTCGACTTTCCTGTTACTCACATAGTAAAACTCACGGAAAATTGTCGAGCACTGGTTCGAGATAATTTATTGTGTGTTTTACTATGTGAGCGCCACGAAATGTCGACTAAAATTTGATATCGAAAATTGTACCTGTGTTTGATCGACTTTTCCTGTTACTCACATAGTAAAACTTCGAGCCAATTTTTCGCGTGTTTTATTATGTGAACACTGGTTCGACACAATTTTTCGTGTGTTTTACTATGTGAGCGCCACGAAATGTCGATTAAAATTTGGTATCGAAAATTGTAGATGTTTTTGGTCGACTTTTCCTGTTACTCACACAGTAAAACTCACGGAAAATTGTGGAGCACTGGTTCGAGACAATTTTTCGTGTGTTTTACTATGTGAGCGCCAGTGAGTTTTACTGTGTGAGTTACAGGAAAAGTCGATCAAAAACCGATACAATTTTCGATATCAAATTTTAGTCGACATTTCGTGGCACTCACATAGTAAAACACACAATAAATTGTCTTGAACCAGTGCTCGCAAATTTTCCGTGAGTTAAACTATGTGATTAACAGGAAAAGTCGATCAAACACAGGTACAATTTTCGATAGCAAATTTTAGTCGACATTTCGTGGCGCTCACATAGTAAAACACACAATAAATTATCTCGAACCAGTGCTCGACAATTTTCCGTGAGTTTTACTATGTGAGTAACAGGAAAGTCGACCAAAAACAGGTACAATTTTAGATAGCAAATTTTAGTCGACATTTCGTGGCGCTCAAATAGTAAAACACACGAAAAATTGTGTCGAACCAGTGCTCGACAACTTTCCGTGAGTTTTACTGTGTGAGTAACAGGAAAAGTCGATCAAAAACCGATACAATTTTCGATATCAAATTTTAGTCGACATTTCGTGGCACTCACATAGTAAAACACACGAAAAATTGTGTCGAACCAGTGCTCTACACTATAATACGCGGTACTAAGATAATTAATTTAACCTACAAATATTTTTACGTTTGATTAATTTTAAATAATAATACTATATGTATAATATATAATCATCATTTAGGCTAATTTAGAAACATATTATGTATATTTTATTTTTTATATAAAACACAAATTTATCAATATCTAAAACGCCGCTGATAGTCTATCGGTTAAAGCGATTTCTTTTCAAATCTCGCCATAAACGATAAATTTTTATTATAATAAAAGAAACCAAATTTCTAACCGTGTAAGGACATCTTTATTTAAAACGATTTTTAAGTAAATTCTTATTTTTTGTGTAGATAATTGTTATGTTTGAAATCATTTGTTGATTTTTGTATATTTAAATAAAATAAATAAATTCAATTTTAAAGAACCATTCTATGCACTCCCCTAGGCACGTTTTTTGTCGAAATATTAAACAACTCTGTAAAAATAATTTTAAGCTAAAAGCAATAAACCTATATCAATACAGTCCTATATAGCATTAATAAAATATGTTGTAGCGCATAAAATCACCCAAGCACCTTACATTGGTACGTGACACAGCATAAAAAACTTGCTAGTGTTCCAAACTAATACCTCCATCCAGTTTAGTAAAAAGATAAACACAATAAAAATATTTTATTTAATCCTCATATTTTATGTATTCCACCGTTTTATTTACATCTAATGTTTTTCGTTCCTTATCAATGTTGTACATAATATGTAGCTATGTACACATATATATATGATATCCTTGAAACAATACTAAATAAAAATATAAATTAAATAAGGAAGACAGGAAAAAATTGGTTACAAGAAAATAAATAATACTGCAAGCACAATTTACAAAAAAAATTCCTTCAGAATTTTTCATACACACACATTCACACACAATACAATTATGTATGCTGCGAAGAACTAAATTCTTAATATAAATAAAATAACACGGCAACAACAACTCATTAAAATTCAATTTCAGTTATAGTTTCTCGTTTGAAAAATTGGAAAACAAAATATTTTCTTTAAAATTATACCACGCAGCCACCAATTTTCCCCATACTACATATATGCGCTAATTTGTATTACGAGTATATACTTTGTGTACACACCATGTACCACAGTAACCAAATATGTTGTATTAATTTTTATATGGCGATCGTTTTGGTTACATTTATATATGTAGGTACAATTATTTATATTGAGTCTCGAGTCGAGTCACGGAGGGATGCTGAATCTAATTTGCCAACTTATTCACTTTCATTACGTTTCATTTCATATACATATATACGTACTCGTAGTTAGTATATCCATCCAATATTTATAAAAAAAAAAAGTTCATCTTCGTCTCTATGTATTATATGTTCATATAATATGTAAGTATATAGAAGGTATATGTACAGCATTGGAGACGAGAATAAAGACAGTAAAAATTAATGGTGTTAAAAAAAACAAAAAATTATATTACAGGTAGATAATGTTACCTAAGACAATTTTGTAATTTTCGAAATTTTATGAAGTTGAGAATTTAATTTTGTTTTTTGTATAATTTGATTAGTTCTGTATAAAAAATTTTGATGGTACAATTTTTTTTTATTATGTTTAGCTATTAGAAGGTTTTTGGATGGTAAATTTTTATTAGAAATTAATATTTTAAATTAGTTTATAAATTATTATTTTTTTAATGTGCAGGTATGTGATAATATACACCGCATATACGAGTATGTATAACAGAATTAGTTCTGCAGTAATTTTTTTTTGTTTTTGAATCGATGGACAATAATACACGTATATACAAAGTCAGTGCCGCATTATGAATGCTCACAGGTTTAACTACTGGGCTATTTGCTAGGTATAATCTGAGCGACATGCCGAATTTCTTTACATTATCTTAATTTCAATTAAAATTGAAGTTAGGAAAATAGTCCAATAATCAGCTTTCTCTAAATTTGTGAATTTCAGAAAATTAGAAAAAGCTGTAAAACTCAAAAATGTACAACATTTGTGATTTTCATGATCGTTTAATATTCAAATTTTAAAGAATTTACTTACTTCAGAATATTTTTTAAGAAATTTAAAAACTACTGTGAACTGGTAAATTTCAAGAACCTCCAGATTTACCAAAGTCGAGCTAAAATTCAGAATTGCAAACGTCAAATTTGATTTCGTATTTTAGTTTTTTAAATTTAGAAATTTCAGAATTAAAATACAAATCAAACGAATTATTTTTAACTCGTAATCTTATAAAAACCGCCAATAATTCAACTTCTTCTGAATCGTAAGTATGGGATGGAAACGAAATCCCCCAAAAAAAACATTTCAATTTACAAAATCCCAATTAGCAAAACCTCAATTTACAGAATTCCAATATATATAGAATCCGAAAAAAAATCTAATTCTAAAAAGAGGCATAAAAATTCCTAAAATCAAAATCCTCATAAAAAAACCGATTCCTCCTTAACTTAACTTCCTCCGAAAATTTAAAAAAAATTCAAAGTTAAAGATTTAATTATTTTCAATTAATCAAATGAATGTTGCAATATTTTTGTACTAATATTTTTGAAACGTTTGTCCACTTTTAGGCTTATCCACAGTCATCTTGAAAACAACCAATTCCTTTCTAGATCTGTAATAAGTTTATATAATCCGCCATTACATTTTCATACAACGACTTTAAGACGTTGAAATGCTTCTACGTTATTTTTTACGCGGAAAATTCTCTTTTGATGCGTCTTCAATCGACCAAATATACTGGGCTCATACCGTAATTTTTTTTTTTGAGTTTGTCCTTGAGATATAATTTGTTTTTAACCATATTACAATTTTTTTTGCATTCGAATCTTGAATTCAGTGTAAAGTTTGAGATTTTACAAGGAAGATAAAAGGCGAGGCTCTTTATCATTCGTATTGGGAGAGTAAATTATACATTTCTTACGTCCTTCGCTGCTACTTTGGAATTCTACACTTGGCCCCAAATAATTTGGCCAAAATATAAAAGACAACCTTTAAAAGCTCAACGGCTATACGGTGTAGTTCATAAAAGAAATCCGAGTAGTAAGCCTTGATTTTTTTGGCACGAAATAAAATACGAGAGGGATCAGTTCGCCCATGAATGCTAAACAGCTGAGTCATAATCGACGAAACTATACATGAAACGTTCTATCCATTAACCAGCAATTACATTTGCCCAAATGCTTTAAACTGGTGATGGTCCCATGCATAAGAATATGCTTTCAGGTTCTTTGATTTTAGCCGAACGAATTCTATTATATTTAATTTTTTGAGCAGCCTTACTTGGAAGATATACTCGTGATTTTGAATCGCATTGTACAAGCACCACTCGAATTATTTGAGATGGTGGTAAACAACTTCCATATAATTCTTTTAATTTTTGTTTCTTATATTAACTATAATTGATAATGTGATTTTGTTAAATGGGATTTTGTAAATTGTGATTTTGCTAATTGGGATATTGTAAATTGGGATTTTGATTTTAGGATTTTATATTTAGGAATTTGATTTTGGGATAGCGGACCCAACCCAAAACTTTCGAAATTTTGTCAAGAAATTTAAAGTTCTTAAAGTTTTTTTCTTTTTCAAAATCGAGTTAATATTTCGAGGAAATGTCGAATATTTTCAAATGTAAAGTAAATGGTTTTTTTTTAACTTGCCCTGCCAAAGTTCGGCCCATGGTCATAAGTTTAACCATTTGCTCGTTCACTAAATTAGTTTGATATCCGGGCACTACAGTGAAACGTGCCCTGGGCCCCGGTTGCATGAATAGCCCCTCAATAACTGAAAACCTCTGTTTCTCAGGCCTAGTGTTTTTTGATCTTATTCGTTTGAGTTTTGGTATTTTATTTAAACTTAAATGATAATTTCCAGAATAAATATCGTGAAATACAGATTGGATCGTCTTAAACTGGAAGTTAAGCTGAATACATAAAAACACCGTAAAATTGTGCCCTCTTAATATACGCTGGTCGCCTTATGTGTCGATTTATACGCCAGCTTAGTAAATTAATTCAATTATCATAATTTTCAAAGAAAATTCGAAGCGGCTAATAATTGTTGTAAATATATATACCGCCACTGAAATATACTTTCGCATGCCGTTGATATAGGATTTATTATAAACAGCGCTATAAATAGCCCAATACTTGACTTCAGTTTCCATTATTTTATTTTCATAAACAGACATGCTCTCTCAACATTTAAATTTTTTATTTTATTCGAAGTTCGAGTGGTTGTATACGAACTCAGAAACTTTTGCATTTCAACGTAAGCGGGTTTTTTCAAATTTCGCAGCAGAAGATTTTGTGTTGTCTACGGTCCTTTATTATTTTGACTATAAGATTTCGGATATAAACGTTTCCCGAGTATTCGGGTACTCAATAAAATAGAAAACTGTCCGGATACCCGGGTACTTGATATTCGATTATATGAGCTGGTGGAATCGATTGGCGAAAAGTTATTTTTTAGAAGAAAATAAATTTATTACCTAAATCACGGACATCGACCAACTGTCCCAAAAATATCTCGATGTTCAAAAAATTATTTAACGTACTGTTTTTATTTTAATTCACTTGAAATCAAAAAGTCTGTTTAATACAAATATTTTTAAATTCACAGTATTAGTTACAAGTTCCATAACGTGTCGGTCCTCCTCTAGATTTTATAACAGCTTCCATTCGTTGTGGAATAGGCGAAAGTATATTTTTTGTAACGGATGGATTAATTTTTCCCTATTCCTTTTGTACAACCTCGTTGAACTCATATTTATTATCTTAATGCTACGTTTTCAAATACTGCGTTCCAATTCATTCAATTGATTTTTAACGTAACTTAACGTAATAATTAAATTTCCAATACCGCATCAGCTGACATGTAGCCGGAGACCATTTGAAACCAATTAAGGTTTTCGTTTTCAGCACTGTATTCGATTTTCTTTACAGTCGAAACTAACCATCGTTACCAAAAATGTTATAAATTTGGTATCGTCTTATGACTTTTGGTAAATTGTTTTTTCCGTGTGGGATTTGATTTTCAAGATACTTATTAGTTTGGTTAAAATTTATATGGCGTGATTCCACGTTTGATACTGTGTAAACTATTAAGTAAAAATTAAATGGATTAAGAAAATTTATTTTTATGGACACTGCAGTAGTTTCAATATGAAAATCAACGATGTACGTATACGAGTATATATATACATATATGTATGTAACACGTAAGCAACATTAGCTTATCGAGCAAATAGCGGGGCGCAAAAGTGGTATTTCATGGGGCTATGTAATGTGGAAGCTAAAAAAAATTAGGCCAAGATTGGGGGAAAATATAAGTGGAGGAAAATATTTCAAATCAGCAAGGTATAATGTAGGTTGGCAAACAACTAATTTTTCTACTTCACCAAAAATAATGCGAAAGTCAGTATCGAAGTTTCAAGACATTTTGCAACCTCAAGAGCGGTAATTTCAATTTTTGGTCAAGCACATTTTTGGCTAAACGGCTTCGTCAACAAACAGAATATGCGTTATTGGCCATGTGAAAACCCTCATGTGCTATAAGAAAAACCACTTCATGGTGTCATTGAACCGTTTTTACAGTCAATGGACCGTCACGTTACAGTCAATGGAGATTGCTACTTATTGAAATATAATATCGATGAACGTGTTATATCCAGAAATGGTCCTGTCGATCGGCCGCCTAGATCATGTGATTTAACACCTCTAGAGTATGTATTAGTTTTTTTATAGGCTACGTTAAATCATTGGTCTATGCCAAAAAGCTGGCTTCGTTAGAGAAGCTCAGAGCCAGTATTGAACGAGAGATAGCGAACAAAATAAAATTGTCAAGTCCTTATTGGAAAACTCTTTACCTATAATGTTTAATGAAAAATTTTGGGTAGCCCATTTTTAGCTGTCTCGTGAGCGCTGACGAACATTCTTTTAAAGTATTCCGACGTATAGCGCAAAGAATCTGGAATCAGACTTGATCTACTCATATTTTTTTCTTGGTTATAGCATCAAACAATATACAAGACGTTCCGTTTAAAGAAAATTCTTTCAAACGTGTCAAAATTATTACAGATAGCTGCTGTAATTATATGGTTGCATCATACAAAATGCTGTCATAGTTATTACAGTAAAAATAATTATCACAGAAATCGGACACGGCTAACGGAAATTTAAATTAAATTGGAGAAAAAAGGCCAATCTTTTGTAGGGACGGCTATTTTCTCACATCTATTAGTTTAAAACTTTGTTGGCCACCACTGTGCCAGCGTTGATAATTTTTTGGTACTTGGAATTGTGATAATATAAATAAATGGGTCCCCCATGCTAAAATTGGCAAAGACGATACATTTATTAATATTGCGGAAATTCCAACGGTTAAAAATTTTCAAAGCTGGCGTAATGGTTGCTTATAGGGTCCTTAATCGTCAATATAAAATAGTCGTACTTTCAACGACTTGCCCAGAAGAATTTTTGAAATCCTGGGATAACTTCAAGGGTGCTCAAAAAGTTATGCTAAATTTAAAGTGGCAGAGATGGCGAACTCCAAGCCCAATAAAGGTTTCGACAGATTAAATCAAAAATTGGGCGAACTTTGTTGTTGGCAACGTTAAGGACGTGGTCTTAATCAACGCGGTTGTCAACACGTAAAATATTACGAAGATTACTTGGCAATATTTTTTGTCAATGTCGACAATTAAGATAATGTAAACAACCTACGATATTTAAGCGATATGAAATAAAATGCAATATTATGTAAAAGGACGATTCAGTTAAGCCGTAAGAAGAAATTAAAGAAAAGATTCAAATTAAATCTTGAATCACATAGAACACTATAACTTTGGAAATATATGTTGAAACCAATCAATCAAAAGCTTTAATGAAAGAAAGTTTAAGCACTAAACCCTTGAGATTGTACACAGCTTCCGATGTGACTTTAGCAGCAATATTGCCATTCTTCAGAGCATTTTTTTCACTATAACATTGATTCTAAACTATAGTTTATCGCAAGCAGTTCATCGCATGTAATTCATCGCATGTAATTCTTCGCAAGCGCAGTTCATCGCAAGCAATTTACTGTTACCATTTCAAAACACAGTAAACAATAGATGAGGATTAGGCTATTTCGTGGACGATTATAATGGTCGATTAGTCATGATGAAATTCAACATGCTGAATGGCAATGGAAATATATAAAATGATTTTTGGAATATGTTCTGCCTTGTCTATATATATATTGAAACTTAACTGAGCTATTTCTTAACCGATTATATTCGGCCGAGCAATGGACTAGTTCTATTATAGTTGGCCGTATTCAAGAATTATATTAAAAAAATATTTAATCCCACTTTTTTCAAATCATAAATCACTTAGAAATCTTATTAAGTTATTACCATCCAACATGTCGAGTTTCATTATAATCTTAATTAGCCTAGTTCCGTTCAAGTCGGTCATTTTCCATAACTTTAAAATCTCATTTATATCCAACATGTCGAGTTCCATCATAATCAAGAAATAACCTTGTTCCGTTGCCCCGTTTCCACCCAACATGTCGAATTGGACAATCATTTAATAATTAATTGCCGCGCTGAACTGCTTGCGATGAATTAATGCCGCGATGACTTGTTATCGCGTTGAATTGATCGCGATGAATTGCTTATAATGAATTTCATACGATAAATTGCTTGCGATAAATCGAGCGGTTACCAAAACTTTACTGTTGAATCGAATGAATTATAGGCAAAATACGTTTCCACTCTTTTATGTATACACATTCGACGTTACTGCGAAGAATGTCACAAAGAAGACCTGGCAAAGACTATGAGTCGACAACTGTAAATCGCTTGCCATCTTAACTTTCTTAACAAATTTATCTAAGTTGAAGTGTTTATATTTAGTGGGAGTGTATTGTCACTATTTTTGACAAGATATATATTTTGACCTGCTCTGAACTTGTTTCAAATCCAAGGCACGTTTAGCGGAAAAAGTTATCTGAACGATAAGTTTATCTGAACGATTTGATTTTTTAATAACTCTTTTTTTAAAAAGCCTTCCTGAACCCGAATTGTTGTCACCCTCAAATATCTCCGAATCAATTTTAATGTAAGTTCTTCGTGTAAAGAATTTTATCATAATTGTGCCATGTTTCCGATTTTTATGAGCTGCTCCCGTCTACGGGTTGTCGACACGTCAACGTAAATAATAGTTGACACGTACGCCCATCCCTGAATTGCCCGAATGAAGGCTATTTTGAAAATTACAAATATTTCTAGATTTTAAATGATTTGGTCCAAATGCTATAGAAATATTTTAGAATATTTAGAATTTAGTGTCACCCGATATAATTTTCAATATGCTATTAGAGCCGAATTTATAGCCTAAATTAAATAATATGGAAATAAAACGAGGTCACACCTGTAGTTATCTTGAACCCAATGGAAGGTATACGCTTAAAGCTGCGCTCTACTTAACATTAAAGGGTTACCCGCGATAAATTGGCTCTTGTCAATGTTTTGAGGTTCGTTGGACAGTCAGCTATATAGGTACTACAAAGTTTTCTACATTCACATCAAAAGCAATACTATATTCATGTAATTGAATTCAATTAGGCAAACCATTAAATAACCATTGTACATAGATACATTGCATAATAGATCGCAATAAATTTCCTAAACATTTAAATAATCTATATGTATGTTAGAATAAGTTTACAACAACAACAACAATAAATTGCTACTTATAGAACACTAACAAAATACTAATATAAGAATACGACTAAGCAGAAAAAGAAGAAGATGAAGCGAAGACGAATAAGAAAACATATAAGTTGATTGTAATTCGTATTGTATACAACTTAAATACTTTCTAATTGTTATATTAGTTATATGTATAATATCAGGGAGGGCAGATGTTGTTATATATGCTTTCGTTTATGTATAAACATAAACTTTTTGAACTTTTCACTATTAATTCATTAATTTGTTGAATCAAAATGTGCTTATTTAAAAGTTCTTTCTTTTTTTTTTTTTTGAAGAACTACATATGTATACCAAAACCATAAGATGTTGTATATTGTGTGTGAGTGTGTGTGTGTGTGTGTGTGTGTGTGCACACTGTACATAGTGTTTATGCTGCTATATGTACTTAAAACGTATTCAGTATCACGTATTTTATGTTTTTTTGCATACGAAAAAAAAAAACAAAAAAGCTTTCAATAAAATTTTTGTTTTGGTTAAAAGTTTGAGAGTTAAGAAAATCGGAAATTAAGATTATTTTTGAGGAGGAGAATATAGTAAACTGCTGGTTGTTTTATGATGATTTTTGTTGTTGTTGTCTTTTGCCGAACTCTTAACATGATTGATTGTGAAATGTAATCATGAGAAATAAAAATACTCGAGGCTAATTTAGTTTTATTACTTTGGTCGTATATATTTTTATACCGCATTGTACAAAGATAAGTCACGTAATTTTATGTTCTCACGAATTTCTAAAAATTATTTGAGATTTTCGATTTGTTTGTCTTGTGTATATGTTAGTATATGTATGTACATAAATAAGACGTGTGTGGGTGGTATGGTCGATAATACGAAAAGTTAATTGAATTTTTTATATTCGGTGCTTTGTATATATGGGGATTGATTTGAAAAAGTTTATTAACCGTTTGGCTAAAATTAAATCGCATTGCCATCTTCATCATAAAAAAAAGCGGAAATATTCTACAAAGTTGATTTAATCACCTGAGACAGTTTTATGTTTGTAATTTTTGTTATGTCATCATGAAAAGCTTTATTCATTTTTTATTTTTATTGGAAAAAATTAAGTTTCATGAGAATTAAAGTTTTTTGCTTTGGTTTGTATGTACATATATTGTTAATTGAATTTCTGTCGTTATGGTATATATGGGGAAGAAGAGATTTATTGGTTTATATACGATTTATAAGTTTGATAAATCACCAACACAGTAAGCACATCATGCTAAGGGATTATATTATCGAATCGTATACGTACCAAATAATATTTATAAGCTTTTTGAAGTGGATTTAAATCATAAATTGCTATTTGATTTATATGTATTTACAGTCTAGCCTTCTATATCGCAATTTTCAATTTAAAAATTTATTTAATGCGAGCGTGAACACAGCTGGAAAGCGGGCGAGGGGAAGCTGGAGAAGACGGCTACTTGTTCACACTAGAGGCAGATGTACCAAGAGGGGAGGCAGTCCAACCAACGGAGCTTTCCGAAGTAGCTGCACGAAGAAGGGAGATGGCCAGCCGCCTTTCCCTGGTGTCAGACGAGGATTACCTGTCAGACTTACTTATACTTACCAGGAAAGGCGATACGGGCGACACCGGTGAATCCACTGGAACCAACAAACATTAGCCTGTGGCAGCGGGGAGTGAAAAGTGGTAACTGTAGGTTCAACATGATAATATGCAAAATATCATTCAAATCAACCTGTACCATACAAAGCCGGTGTCGGTCGCTTTACTCCTCAGACTGACTGGATCAGGAGAGGACGTGGTCTTTATTCAAAAACTTTGCATAAACAGTAACAGGATCAGTGGCCTTAGAATGAAAAAGTATAACCTAATATACTCAAGCAATCCTGAATTAAAAAATAAATTAAAATTAAAAATAATTTAAATATGTTTCTACTCTCTCAATACACAATTGTGACATAATAGCTGGTCTCAGCCTATATGAACCGGGACAAACAGGTTCCACCGGATAACCTGGGGGCCTGGTTCTTGAAGCTGATATAAGAAGAAGATTGGTGTGATTCTTGGATATGATGCAAATTCGCATCACATAATCTGGGGTAGCACAGACATCAACGAAAAGGGTGGGTTACTTTTTGAGTACTTATTAAATACTAACCTTTTAGTTTGTAATATTGCGCAAGACCTCACATTTATTACTAAAATGGAGAGTGGCGGGAGAACATTCCTTGAACGCACGAAGAAGGGAGATGGCCAGCCGCCTTTCCCTGGTGTCAGACGAGGATTACCTGTCAGACTTACTTATACTTACCAGGAAAGGCGATACGGGCGACACCGGTGAATCCACTGGAACCAACAAACATTAGCCTGTGGCAGCGGGGAGTGAAAAGTGGTAACTGTAGGTTCAACATGATAATATGCAAAATATCATTCAAATCAACCTGTACCATACAAAGCCGGTGTCGGTCGCTTTACTCCTCAGACTGACTGGATCAGGAGAGGACGTGGTCTTTATTCAAAAACTTTGCATAAACAGTAACAGGATCAGTGGCCTTAGAATGAAAAAGTATAACCTAATATACTCAAGCAATCCTGAATTAAAAAATAAATTAAAATTAAAAATAATTTAAATATGTTTCTACTCTCTCAATACAGCAATTGTGACATAATAGCTGGTCTCAGCCTATATGAACCGGGACAAACAGGTTCCACCGGATAACCTGGGGGCCTGGTTCTTGAAGCTGATATAAGAAGAAGATTGGTGTGATTCTTGGATATGATGCAAATTCGCATCACATAATCTGGGGTAGCACAGACATCAACGAAAAGGGTGGGTTACTTTTTGAGTACTTATTAAATACTAACCTTTTAGTTTGTAATATTGCGCAAGACCTCACATTTATTACTAAAATGGAGAGTGGCGGGAGAACATTCCTTCTTTGATCATCGATATGTAACATTCAACCTTAATGTTTACCCTACTACCAAGAAAGCCTTTAGGAATCTCAGAAGGACAAACTCGAGCAATTGTAGGGAAATGCTAAAAGTTTATTAATGCTGGGGGCCCCTGAGCCACCAGCAACAGTGGAGGAACTGAACTGCATAGTAGACACTATCACTAGTGCCTGCAACCTTCTATGCTGCTTGCCCGATAGTTAAGCCCAGGAGAAAGAAAAACCAACATGGTGGTCCAAGGAACTGGAGGTAGGTCTTAGAAGGGCTTGTAGGAAAGCCATGGCTGGAAGTAATCTTCAAAGGGTGTTTCAAATTGTTCTGTATTCCAAAGACCAGAGGTCAGGGTGATCTTTATTCCGAAAGCGGGAAAAGCTCACATAGCTACCCAAAGGATTTAAGACCCATAACTCTATCATCTTTTCTGTTGAAACCCTTGGAAAGGCTGATATATGTTTATAATAATAACAGTGTTAAAGGCCATTACTGGCTCCTTACTGAATCAACAATCTGGCTCCAACGGTTTCGATCCTGAGCTTGGTCTACATACTGTCTTAGACAATCTGAAGAGGCCAAGTCGTTCTCTACATCGTGGAGCCATCGTCGCCTGCAACGACCTCTGCGCCTACCATATGGTGGCTCTCCTTTCAGAGATCGCTGCACAATTCGTTCCGGATCAGCACGCAGAACGTGACCGAGCCAGCGTACTCGCTGAGATCTAACTTCATGTACAATATCGGGGAACTTCATCAGATCTCTGATCTCGAAATTGTACAGAGCTCGGTATGTACCATCTATTTCGCGTTTAGGGCCGTAAATCACACGCATGATTCTTCTCTCAAATGTAAGGAGCCATCTCTCGTACTCATCCGTCAGCGCCCAACTTTCACATCCAAACATAACAACGGGCCTGATCAACGCTTTGTAAAGCTTCAGCTTCACGGCACTTGATAAGTGTTTAGATTTTAGCAGTGGCCTTAGAGGATACTAAGAACGACTGCCAGCTGCCAGCCGCACTTTAATATCCTCACCCACACTGTTATCGTGAGTGATAAGAGAGCCCAAATATTTGAACCTCCTCACTCCCTCAAACGTGTGGTGGCCACTACTAAAATCTGGTGTGCCATTGTCTCTAAAACCAGAGATCAGGTATTTCGTTTTGGGCTCATTGATCTGGAGTCCAACAGAAGCTGAAAACTCTACAAGCGGATCAAGTATTTTTTTCACTCCGTTGCTATTCAGTCCAATCACGCATATGTCATCTGCATATGCAAGCACTTGATTGGACTGGCGATATAAGATGTTGCGCTGAGGTGTTTCAGTTTTACGAAAGATGTACTCCAACATGAGATTAAAGAGTATCGGGGACAGAGCATCTCCCTGCCGAACACCCGAGTTAACTGCAAAAATTGTCGATAGCCTGTTCTCAACTTTAACACAGCATTGAGACTGCGTCACTGTCATCCTACACAGTTGTACCAATTTTGTTGGCATTCCTAGGTATTCCAGGGCAGACCACAAACTCTCTCGATTGATCGAGTCGTAGGCCTGCCGGAAATCCAGGAAAACCTGATGTACGGAGATGGATGTCTCATAATATTTAGATAGAATCATCCGCAGCGAAAAGACCTGATCAGTGACTGATCGATTCGGACGAAATCCTCCCTGATAGTCACCAACCAAGCCCTCCGCCAGAGGAGTGATTCTATCCAATAAAATGTATGACAGTAACTTGTATGCTGTGCAAAGGAGAGCTATACCGCGATAATTCTCACACTTCAAGCGGTCTCCCTTCTTGAAGATGGGGCATATCGCGGCCACTTTCCATTCATCAGGCATAACTTCGGTCCGCCATACTAATCGAATAAGGTCGAAAAGACAGTTCCACAAAGTATCCCCTCCGAATATCAAGAGCTCCGAATTAATGCAGTCCACTCCAGGTGAGCGGTTTGTTTCATTCTCTGCATGGCCTTAGTGAATTCCTCATGGGATGGCTCCTCAGTGCAAATCTCCGCAGACTGTTTTAGAGGTGGCTCAACAACAGTCTGTGACGCATGATGAACATCAAGCAGCTCAGTAAAGTGTCCACTCCATGCGTCAAGTACTGCGTCGATGTTGACACAGAGGTTTCCATCCCGGTCCCGAATGGCGGTTGACGAAGGCCTGAAAGTATGGTGCAATCCAGTAATTCCTTTAAAGAAATTACGTGAACTACGCTCATTGCTGAGTTGTTGTACTTTCAGAACCTCGGCCTTCCACCATTCTCGCTTCTTCCGTCTACAAATCCGCTTAGCTGCCCTTCTTGCAAGAGCTGCCTTGTTTTTCCTTGCGATTGTGAGACGTTGTTGCACTTCATTGTGGGCTATATTTTGTTGCTCAACTGCAAGACGACACTCGTCATCAAACCAATCATTCTTGGGTTTGACTTTCACTATACCTAAAGTCTGTTGAGCAGCACTGACAACCGAAGTTTTCAGTACCTCCCAGACAGAGTTCACGCAGTCCGACTGGTAATTAGCTCCCTCAATGTTGTCGCTGACAAGATCCTGATATCGTTTCTTTTGATCTTCATTTATCAGACCTTCACAGTCGAAACGTTCCATCCGTTTCGCTGTGTTCCCTGACCTGTACGAAAACTTCCACCGTAGCTTTGCAGCGACCAAATAATGATCGCTGCCTACGTATTTGGTTGCTGACCGATAAGTTCTCACATCCTGCACAACCCGAGCTCGCCCTTTTGAAATTAACACGTGGTCAATTTGGCTCCGGGATGTTTTGCGAGGATGTGTCCATGTCTCTAGGTGTATCTGTTTGTGAGGGAAGAATGTGCTTGCTACTCTAAGATCATGAGCAATTGCAAAGTACATCATTCTCTCACCATTATCGGTCGCAGTTTCGTGTCGGGAGTACGGACCTATGTTTTCACACAAGTCGGCCTGATTTCTGCCAGCTCTAGCATTAAAGTCCCCAATTACCATTCTAACATCGTGTTCGGGTATAGATCCCATCAGATCGTCCAAGTCACTGTAAAATGAGTCTTTATCTTGGGGCTGGCTGACTTCTGTGGGCGCATGTACACAAATTATCGACAGGTTGGCTAACTTCATGCGCAGGCGAAGCATACACAATCGGTTATTGACTGCCTGAAAATCCAAAACAGCCTTCTTTACCTGCGGCCCAAGAAGAAATCCAGCTCCAAGATTTCCGAGGTCATCTCCACTGTAGAACAACGTATAGCCCTGGGACACATGGTCTCCACTTTGAGGCCAGCGAGTTTCTTGAAGAGCAACGAGTTCCAGCCGATACTCTTTCATGCATGTGATTAGACCCTCCAACGCTCCTGGTTTTCTAAGTGATTGCACGTTCCACGTGCCGATCCTAAATCTCGTATCCGGGTACTTGAGCGGGGGTCCGGTGTTGTTTTGGCGGTATCCATTTTTTTTTTTGTTGATTTTATAAACTGTTGATTTTTTTACGGATGCGGGTCGTCAGCCCAGCGATCCAACCGTTTAGTCGCCTCCTACGACAAGCAAAGGATACTGTGGTGGTATTCTTAGGAAATATGTTCGTGCAATTAGATTTACGAGACATGTGAGTGCCCCCCGACCACAGGGGATATATGTTTATATACGATCAAAAATAAAGCATCGTGTCTGTTGGAAAATCGGTGGTCACAGCTCTGCATGCCCTGGTACGTACGATTGAGAAATCATTGTTCCGAGTTGTCTTTCCGCTCTGCTCTGGAACATAGCCACTAATCGGTTGCTGTTGGAGCTGGAGAGGGAAGGTATCGGAATGATTGCTTATGCAGATAGCGTAGCGATAGCTGTATCTGGAAAATATTTGAACATTGCTAAGGAGGTAACCCAAAATGCCCTCCTAATCATTACGAGGTGGGCCATCAAATGTGGACCTGCAATCAGCTGGTCCAAACCTGAACTAGTACTCTCTACCAGCAAAAATAAACTCCACCTCAACATTCAGATAGTCTACGGCCACTCAGACGTCATACGGAACTGCAGGGCGGACGAACTAGGCATGGTACAACTCTCCAACTGCTACCGGAAAAAGCATATTTGGGGAGGCTTATTACGGAGCTCATGACAGCGCTTTAAAAACAGGCAGTAGCCTCAACGAACGAAAGGTGACAAGCAAAGTCTGGCCAAAGCTGGGTTCGAAACGTTCAATTACACTAATTTCCCTACGTATACCTATTTGGACAATATGCGAGGAAGCTAGATCGAGAAGCGAATGATTTTTACAGAAGCTGTATGGACGAGTAGGAGGAAGAGAGTTTAGTTCAAATAAAGGTAATATGGAACTAAGATCCTGTGGTATCACAATGGACCCGTGACCGGTCTAAGTGTGCCTTAGCAGCCACTCTAACCTAACCTAGCCTAAGTAGAAAGCGCTACAGCCAAATTAACTTAAAACTCTCATAGGATTAATTCAGTTCCGTATAACCTCTAAATATTTGAATTAAAAATTACGAACCAATGTCGTAGTTTATTATTCGAGAACATTCAAAATTTTCCAAATTCTGATAATTCATATTATCGTTTAGACTTCAGAATTGTAAAATACTGTTTCAAATGTTCAAAGTTCGATAAATTAAAATTTTGTGGCCAAACTTAATTGAACTGTAAAAATTAATTATTTTGAAAATACGGAATTATATGTAAGAACTCAAACTTAATTTAAATTCTGAAAAATGTAGGTAATTAAATTTATATTTTTGGACATCGAGTTTTCTATAATTCGTAGATTTTTAAAAGTACCTTTTTGCAATTTTCAAAATTTAGTAATTTAAAATGTTTATTTAGGACACAGATTTGTAAAATTCAGTTCCGTTAGATATGATCACTTAAATTTTATTCCCAGAATTTATAAAATTTTGCATATTTTTTTATTTTGCATTTTCAAAATCCAAACTAATAATCTAAATTCTGAATTTTAAACGTAATATTTGTTCATTCCCAAATCCTAAAATTCTAAATTTAAAATTCAAAATCGAAATTCATAATTCAAAGTAGATGTTATAAATGTTGTGCATTTTGGGTTAAAGAAGTTATTTATTTGAAATTTTTGAAACAAAATATTTTTCTGAGCTAAGTGCCGAAAAGGAAATTTTAAATTGAAAATTGGGGAATTCACCAAATTACTATTCTGCAAAATAGTTTAACAAATTCAGAAATACATTCATACTTTCAAGAAGAACTTAATATTTAAATTCACAAATTTCCAGACAGAATTTCCAGATATGTCGTAACATTTGTATATATATAGTTCTGGTGATCGTCGGTTAGGTAGTTATGTTAGGACTATAAGGGCCATTTGAATCAGTTTCTAACCCTGAACAGCACGCAATTAATCTACTGCATCGCACCGATATACAAAATAGGTTTGAAAATTTGTTTATCATCATCAAAAATCTGAGGTCAAGTTTTTATTAATTTTGAAAAAAAAAAATCAACTAAAAAAATATTCGTTGCCGACTTTGTCAAAATTGAAATTGTTGGTCGGCATAGATGGTAAAATTCAGATTTTATTGAATTTTTTTTTTATGGGAGATTACATATTCTGATTTATGTATTTTGTGGTTGAGACTAGATATTTGAAAAGTAATGAAATTTTGATTTTCCTAATAACTAAGAAATTGTATATCACCCTCTATCCCTAGTGTTTAAAAAAGTGTACGTTCGTAGCGCATTAAAACCAAATAAAATTATTTGTTTAAAAATGTATATTTAAATTAACATTTTGAATAAACGGCGACTTAAGTTTATAAATTTGTCCGAGCAGTTTTATTTGATAAAAAACTACTTCAGAAATGAGGAAATTTTCTCTCGCTATACTCTTTCGAACAAAACATATTCTAAGATTTAAACAGTTCAGGATGAGTTCAAAACTGAAGGTTTCGGAATTTCCTGATTTAGAAAATACTACTGTATTAAAAATATTAGAGAGATGATTTTTGTATTCATACACACAAATTATATCTACCTCTGTGCCATTTAATTAAATGTAGAACCGAAAAACGTACGTACACAAATTGTATATCTATGTACATTTTGTGTCAATCGAATTTCATTATTGATGAGGCAACAAAAACAAACAACCACAATAGCAAAAAATAAATTTACTACATTTGCTTTTAGAAAAAGCATATGAATTTTATTTATTTATGGTAAATTATATATAAAAAAAAAATTTAATTTTCCATTTGGCCTACCATATTTATCACTGATAATTTGTGGCAAGGCAATTGCATAATTTATGCATATTTTTACACATAATTCAATTTTATTCTCTATATATGAATATTTTTGGGGGAATTAAACACTAATGCATATCACACGAATTATGTGTATATGAATTGCATGGTGGATTCTATGTCTGTGTGTGTGTGTTTGTGTAAAAAAAGCTTTTGGCTAAATATAATATCATAAATTACGTTTAGCAGGATATCCAGTTTTGGTTGATATAATTTTAGAAATATTTAATCAAATGATACGACATGAAAGCTTTTAAAATAAAAAAGGGGAGACAAATAAAATATTAACATAAATTACTTATTTTTATTGCGTTCATATATGTATGAGAGGTACATATATATATATATATACTATACGCACATATCCATAAATTTCATTTTATTTTTTTAAACGTATATAAGTGAAAGATGAATTTATATACGAATAAAAACATTGACGACTGACTTTCACAAAATTAAATTTAATACATTTTATTTTGATTGCTGAAGCACAAAAAAAAAAAAAATCTGAGTAAAATTTTTTATGGATTCATAAATTTTCATAACTCAAAAGGACCATAAATATATTAGAACAACTAGGGGCAATCGTACCAGCAAGGTAAAAAAGCTTTTTTCCACTGATATTAATTAAATAAATAATAAATTAAATTTGTTTGCATTGCCAACGCTATAACTAATGAAATTATTCGACGTATTTACGCTTGCATACATCACACTTCCCAATTATTTTCTGGGTTATTAACCAAATTTATGCAATAAACATTTTTTTAATTAATTATTAACCGCAATCATTTTTATTATATACAGACACACAAACAATAATATTTTAATATTTATTTGTTTAATGTTTAAATACATAAAAAATAAAATTCATTTGACTCCCCAGATGGAAAATGAATATTTGGTATATAAACGATATCGGTGATAAAAATTATTCACATTGATTAAATTACATTCAATGTGATAATAAGGTAAAGAAGTCGGATAATTCTGCGCCTTCTATTGTACAGTGCTGGGAAAAAAATTGGGCAAACAAATTTATTGCAAATTGGAGTCTTTTTTTACGAAAATTACAAAACTTTTGAAAGCAATTTGTTTATTGTTTCATTTTAAATACATGTATGACGAAATTTTTTGAAAAAAAAATTGACCTGCAATTTAGAGGCAAAACCCCGAAAAATGACAAAATATTCAAAATACGTTGAGGGGTGTTAAAGTAATGTAATAAATTAAACACTTATTTTTTTTTTTTTTTTTTTTTTTGTGTTTTATTGATTTATAGAAGTTCAATCTTTAATATTAATATTTTGTTGGACCGCCTCTTGCTTTTATTACAGCGATACACCTCCGATTCATTGAATTTGATAAATTTTTCAAAGTCGCAGGAGATATGGATTCCCAAATCATCATCAACAAACTTTTTAAAGCTTCAATCGATTCTGGGCGCTTCCTTGCTACTTCTAGCTTCATTATAGGACTATACGGAGGCCAGCTCAGCATATCGATACCTGTTTTTTCGAAGTACTTTTTTACCTTTAAATGAAGAGATAAGAAATAAAAACAAGCTTTTAACAAATTATTTATGTTTATCTGAAAGCCAATTTGTCTATCTACAATTCAAAATTAATAACTCACAACTTTGGCGGTATGGCACGGAGCGTTGTCCTGTTGAAAAATAAATTTGCAAGTCTCGCCAAAAAGCTTTAACACAGAAGTCTCAAATTCGGTCTGAAGGACCTGCAAATAAACAGTTGCTGTAACGCTTGAACTAAGGAAGCACAATCGACCGGTTTCATTTCCAGAAAAGCATCCCCAGACCATAACTCCTTCTTTTTTCGGTGGAAGTCTTAAAAGGCATTCGTTGCTAAGTCTCTCGCCAGGTTTTCTCCTTACGAGAATTCTTCCATCTCCAACATGCAGCTTGAATTTTGATTCATCGGAGAAAATCACATCATTCCACATCTCTGGAGTCCAATTAACATTTTCCTGGGCCCATAGCAAACGTTTTTTTTTCACTAGTAATGTGAACTCAGGCTTCTGGACTGGTTTAAGTGCTCTCATACCAGATTTAACAAGTCTTTTTCTCACTAAGCTGGCTGAAATTTTTTTTCCCGTTGCTCGCTCAAGATCCTGTCTTATGTCCGATGATGTTTTAAAATGGTTCCGACGACTTTGTAATAGTATAAAACGATCTTCCACTGGCGTTGTTTTTCTGGGCCTTCCAGAGCCTTTCTTTCTTTACGTACCGCCCATCTCTCGATTTAATATGATTAATATGAAAGATTGAACTTCTATAAATCAATAAAACACAAAAAAAAAAAAAAAAAAAAAATAAGTGTTTAATTTATTACATTACTTTAACACCCCTCAACGTATTTTGAATATTTTGTCATTTTTCGGGGTTTTGCCTCTAAATTGCAGGTCAATTTTTTTCTTCAAAAAATTAGGTCATACATGTATTTAAAATGAAACAATAAACAAATTGCTTTCAAAAGTTTTGTAATTTTCGTAAAAAAAGACTCCAATTTGCAATAAATTTGTTTGCCCAATATTTTTTCCCAGCACTGTATATGTACATATAATAAATTAATTACTCGGTTATAGAGAGACATTCTCAATCCTCAATTTTCAATTAAATTTTTATTTTTTTAATATCGATATACACATATCTGGCTTCATTGATTAATCAATCATAATAGATTTCAACTTCACAGTGGGATACAAAAAACTGAAATTAATTTCAGGTCATTCACTCGATACATATAATGAAAATATTTACAATGAACACTTGATATTAAATGGGCCACTAATGATCTGATTTTTGGTCACCCTAAATAGGGGTCACCAATTGAGGGTCACCAAAATAAAATTGTTGGTGCGCTTCAGAATTCAGTCGACATACGAAAAGAAAACAAACTGTGGAAGATGGTTTTTATGATGGTGTTTATTATGCAACAAATTTATCTGTCAAATTACATTCAGTTACTTTACTTAATTACTTTCGAACTTTTGGAAAAAACCCGATTTAGAAAGATACTTGAAGATATAAATTTTGAAATTTATATTCCTAAAGTAATGTTTACCTTGATTCAAATTTTATTAGGTTTGAGTTTGAAACGTGATTTAGAGAAATGATTGGCTACTAGATAATTGGCTACTAGATAAATATTATATTTGATCCCAAAATAAATTAGTTTTTGCTAAAACTGATACTAGATTTATACAAATTTCGATTTTCAAAATATTTCGGTTCCCCAAAAAATCGTGAGTGGTGATCAAAAAATTAAATTGGTTCCCACATAAATAATACCCTTTAATATAAGTACATGATGTAGTGTAAAGCGATAAAAATGAAAAAAAATTAATTTTCAACCGCATACCATGTAGCAAATTTATATAAAAAATATGTCACATATCAAATTTGAACAATAAAAGTTACATTGTGTTCGAAATTTATAAGCCTCCTCCGCCTCCAAACTGGATTGTTGATGCGATGATGATGATAATGGAAAAATATTTGATTGATTTTATAACGCTATATAATATATATTTTAATATTGTCCATTAAATATAACACATAACCGCGCGCATATAAATCAAGTTTCTGTTCTTCAAGAATACAATTTTTATTTTCCTGGGAAAATCTCATGAGGAATCTCCTGATTATTTCCATTAAAGTTCACCAAACAAAAAATTCAATTTCAAAAATTATTATTTTTACTTGTGTGCTAATACGTATACCTATATACGTTTGCTATCGTTGCGGTGTGCTTGCTTTTCGCAAATACTTTATTCAAAAAATGTAAATGGAAATGGTTTTTCTTGGTTCTCTTGTGAATTGTGTGCATTTATATGTATATACTATATATATGAACGTTTCCGCTCACTATAGATTTATGCAATAAGCTGAGATGGTAATATTTTATTTTATTTTATTAAAATTTAACAATTTTATACCATGTATTAACATTATGTATTCGGGATGTATAGGCCCATGAAATTACTTTGGGAATCTTACAAAAAATTTACTTTCCGCATGAATTTTGAATTGATGAAAACTTTTTGGGAAAGTTTCACCTTCTAATAATAATACAGAAATTACAAACCAAACTAAAACTACTCGTATTAAAAATATTTTCATAAATTTATCTAAAAGTTTAAGAAATTTTAAAACTTCAAAGTTAATTAAATATTTTTCGAAATTGTTACAGAATCTCAACGAGTTAATATTTTTTTTGAACGAACATGGAGAAAAAGAGACAACATATTATGTTATCCTATCGGTCCTTCTAAATATGCCGCTTTTGCTATTTTGACCTGATGCCCCGATATGGACAAAGAACTAAACTTACAGTCATATATTTGTACACCATACTTGCCATCAATAAGTTTATTCACAAACCTCACTGGCCATATTAACAAATTGTAAATAATCATCTGTTTAAAGTTAAATTTTTTGTAACCAGGGGTGGGATGTTGTAACATCACTTATTTCGATATCCGATAGACGTTTGTGTCTCTCTTTCCAAGAACAAAATTGCATACCATTTCATTTATTCAATTACGCTGTGACTGTTGCGTTCTCAGCCTATTAGAATAAATTTGCACACTTTTACTTCATTTCAAAATTTGTGATATTTTATCGAATAAATGTATAGAAATAGAATCGAGCAGGCCATGAATAAAATAGAAATTGTGGAATTCCATACGAAATAGCATCATCATTTTGTTCTTGAAGTAAATGTCTATCGAATATCGAAAAAACTGATGTTACAATATTCCACCCCAGCTATCAATCAAAGCAAATTCCGATGAAAACTGGTTAAGCCGACGGGGATTTAAAAAGCTCTATAAACAAAATGTCATCTTTTTATAGTATGCGCTTATGAAAGCTTTCCGATAGTACCTGAATTAGATCATTAAATTTATCGTCAAAACAGCGAACTAGGTATTTCATATCCCCAGAATAGTTAAGTGAACGTATTTTTTGGCTTTTTAATGAAAAAGAGGTTGATGTTTTTTGCTTGGGTGATTCAAACATGGCAGCTTAGAATTATAAATTTTGGCTGTGAAGTGTCATGCGTGCTATCATAAAAAATTTTAATTTCATAAATTGATTTTCAATATTCCAATAGGATTTGTATACGTATGTATGTGGAAAAAAGTGTCAAAAACTTCACAGGTATGTTGAATCGAACTATCGTCCGTCACAATACGAGTTGAAAAATGTTGAATTTTTATTGGTTCAATCATTTATTAATTCCAATAAATGGACAGATCCCCGAAAACTAATTTTTGGTTGTCTGCCCATAAAATAAGTTGCTCAATTAGATCAGCCATTTGTGTGGTTTCCTATAGCGTAAAATAGACAAAACTTTAAGAAAATTTGATTGTAACACATAAGATTTGTAGGCAATATATGTGGCCGAATTATAGTCAAAAATGCTGCTAATTTCATATTTTGCTTGCAGTAAAGTTTAGTTTTAAAACTATCTATAGGGAAATATCATGTTCGCGCGAAACCAAAATGTAATTTAACGGTAAAGTATTTACCTTTATAGAATTATTTTAAAAAGAATCGTAAAAAATATCATAACTTACAATGAAATAGTTAAGTAAAATCCCTAAAGCTTTCTATTGTTACCAAAATAAGACTTACTACCAATTTTATTATATTAAGTGAAGAATAATTTTGTACTACGTTAGGGCAATTTTTCCTAATCGGTCAAGTAGAAGTCTAGTTTTGTTCCAGTTTGCCATATTCCAAAACTTCCTCGAAAAATAATTTCAGAATCCTATTCATTCAGCATGTAGAATTTTATCATGATTGGTCTTTTATTCCAAAGCTATTTTAAAATCTCATTTCCATCCAATAGACTGAAATTCATTACAATCAGTCGAAAAAATTCTGTTCCGTTCTGGTTCGTTTTGCAAAACTTCACTCAAAAATTATTTTATGACTTAGTTCCGTTTTTGTTGGTCATATTCCAGAACTTTTGACAACAATTATTTTTGAATCCGATTTCCAAGAAATACAAACCGAATTGGATCATTGAATCTAAAAGTTGTGTATGAAAAGCTGAATGTTATCGCATTTGGTTTGAATTTAACATTTTGCATGCCTTTTCTCTTCTAATGTTGGTTTGTGGAGCTTTTGTATAAGGTTTCGAATTGTGTTAAATTATTTATGTGTGATTTTTGGATTGATTTATCTACAACAGAAACTTGGGTGAATTTTATCAAATTTTCTTGTACTCGTATTCGATTTTGTGTGAGTTTTTATCAATTTTTAGGTGAAAAAATACGAATTCTAAATAATATCTGTGATAGTGGTCTGCTATTTATTTTTATTTTGAATGCGTTTGGTTTGAATTTTGTATGTGTGAATGATATGTATATTAAAATTTGAGTTCTGTGAGAGGTTTAGAATTTGAGTTCTGTGAGAGGTTATGAATTTAATGTCGTGTTACTTAGATTTTTATATAAAATGTGTGAATTCTGTGAAGATTGAGTTATTAATTAAACAAAAACGTAAACGGTCCATATGGATTGGCCGAGGAAATCACCTAGGCGCCTTTGCAACTCTACTAAAAGAGTTGGCTTCGGAGGATATAGGACTATACAAAAATATCTTAAGAATATAAGTAGAAAATTTTGAAAATCTCCTTAGTATAAATATCCTTAGTTAAGCTGAGAATACAGAAGAACTCAACGTGGTTTAGACAACAAATCTCAGCAAGAATAAAATTGGAAATCATTTTACGCTATTTAGCGAGTAGTGATAGCCTAACGTCTCTGCAGTATTTGTTCCGTGTTCCAAAAATACAATAGAAGTTTTTTTTAGCTATTTATAAGGTATTGCAGTCATTTCTGAAGATAAGTAATGTACCAACGTAAATCTGTTTAAGAAAACAACAAACGCAAGTGTACGTACATTGTTTAATTCAATTTAATTCAATTGCTGAGTCTGGCACCATTGTATATTGTAATATTTAACAAATATAAATTTTTCCAGATTCCGAGTACTGTAGAGTGAAACTATATCTGTATGGGAAACACGTGATTGTTAAACGACCAGTTAACACCGAATCCAGATTTTATAACTATAATGGTACTTATTGTACTCTCTGGCGTACTTGAAGCTGATTATCGTTTTAAATACGTAGATGTCAAAAGCAATAACAGGGCTAATCATAGTGCCATATTCAGAAATGGTAAGTACATTATTGCGCAGTCAAATAATACCTTGAATTTCCCAAATAATGGTGAATTTGACGGAGATGACGCATTCCCCTTACGTAAAAATTTATCAATCGTGGAAAATGCCTTCGAAATATTTGCATCATGATTTAGAGTATTTGAAAAACCATTTTCATTCACCAGAGACCGTAGATTTAGTGATACTGGCTAGCTGTTCCATGCATATTTGCCTTAGAAGCATAACTGGAACTGCATATTTATACTTTGTTTGAAAATGCAATCTCAATTAAATCATTTCCAGTATCATTGGATGAAAAAGCAGATGAATTCGTTGCTGTTGAGGAAATGGTTGTGAGTATGTCGCATTACTATAGAACAAAAAGTCTTTCTTCTATTTGTATATTATAGAATTTCTGTTGGCAACGAATTGCATCTATACTGGGCAGATTCCTCAACGAGGTCGTATATTGTCGTAACATATTTTCCAAAATGGTCCAATTCATATTCTACCACCGAAGAACAATGTTATGCAATATAGTAATTAGATCTTGTATTGCAACTTCAAGATGATCTATAGTGATGATGTTGAATTTTTTTTTCAATTTTGTTGGTAGCAGCATTCTTTTTCGTTTGCGTGATATACTCGTCTTTTGGGACTAGCCCGAAATATTTAATTCAGTGTCTTCCATTTCAATTTCTTCTATTTCTGAGTCTGTTATTTATGTTTCTGGAAGTCCAGATGTAATTATCTCTAAGTTTGCTTCAATTTTCAATTTTGTTGCGGTGTCTTGCTTTGTAGATGTTGTTAATCATAATTTAAAAACTAAACGAACCATGGATTTTCTGATAGCATATTAACTTAATGGCTAAAAAAGAAACAAATTGGTCGTAAACTTAATAGTCATCCTATACTAATTTAAAACTTCGTAATTATTTTGTTAAATTTCGTAGGAAGGTAGACATTGCTAACACTCATGATAAAAATAGTTATTATTGTAATATATTTAGAAATTGTGGCAATAGTAAAATGACCTGATCGATTGTAAATGGTATTTTAGGAAACAGATCTAGTCACAACATTGATAAAATTTGCTCTAGAGACTCTGTAATGTTAAATGATCCGGATGCAATAGCAAATAAATTTCGTAAATATTTTTCACAAGTTATCCACGACTTAGAACAGATAACAATTTTATAACATCTAACCTTAATTTTAATCAAAGTAATGTTATTGATAGTTTTTTTATAGACCCGGTTGGAGATATTGAAATTGTTAAAATCATAAATAGCTTAAAACGCAGTAGTAGTATTGATTCGTTGGTTTTCAACTGTAATATGTTAAAATGTACCATCAACAATATAACTCCAATTTTACTTTATTTTATAAATCAATGTTTTGTTAATGGGATTGTCCCGGATACATTGAAAACTGCTATTGTAATTCCAGTATTTAAGAAAGGTGCGAAAATTGCTATGCACAATTGTAATGGCTTTATTACAGGGAAAAGTACTGAGTCGGCATTAATTAACTTTCTAACTAAAAGTTCATACCAATTTAAATATAAAGAATAGTGTTGCAGCAGTATTTAGTGACATCAAGCGGGCCTTCGACATGATGGACTATTGCTGACTAAGCTAAAGTCTATTGGTTTTAGAGGTGTTGCATTGAGTTGGTTTCAGTCCTATCTTATAGCAATAGGACCTTTAAGGTAAAAATTGGTAACTCATATATGTACATAGTGATTAGGATTGAGTATGGGGTTCCCCAAGGATCTGTACTTGGTCCTACACTGTTCTTAATTTATATCAATTCGTTATTTTCTCTAAACCATTCTGGCACAATTACCGCATTTGCTGATGATATCGCTTTAACTTACTGCAATGCTAATGGTCCGGCTGTCATAACGAACTTGATTAACTCTGATATGAGAATCTTACGTACACATCTTACGAAAAAACCAAAGTTATGTTCTTTATAGTACTGGGTAATCCATATCGAAGTTATACTCCTGAAGCCTTTTACAGCAGTCATTGTGTACAAATTGAATTTGTTACATCATTCAAGTATTTAGTTTTGTATCTTGACTCCAACTTAAATTTTAAAAATCATTGTCAAAAATTAAAAGAACAACTCAATTCTGCTTTACGAGCGATTTACATATATTACGCAAACTCTGCCCTTCCCACGTTTTAATTAATTTTTATTATGCTTGTGTTGAATTTCGCTTGGGCTATGGGCTACCTTGCTGGGATGGAGTGTACATGAATACTCTTGAGCCACTCTTCATCCTGCAAAAGTATATTCTTCGTGTTATCTTTTTCTAAAGTTGTCGTGATCACACCTGGCCTATTTTTGTGACTTACAGTATTTTACCTATACACCATCTTTATATTTTTAGAGTTTTAAGACTGTTATATTTGCGAAGTGGTCATCAGTTA
This sequence comes from Tipula unca, assembly GCA_951394425.1. NCBI lineage: Eukaryota > Metazoa > Arthropoda > Insecta > Diptera > Tipulidae > Tipula > Tipula unca. The sequence continues at coordinate 189,906,845 of OX596381.1, forward strand.
TGTAGATTAATTGGTTCTTATGATGTTCGTAATAACTACCGGAAAATGTTAACAATATTAATTAATTCCCCACTCAACAACAATTAATTCTATTATAAAATGTACAGGTTAATCGCTACTGTCAGTTGACATTGATTAACCTACTTAGCTGAATTGTACGTAGTATTTAAGGAATTTTTGTATCCTATTGTAAATGGTTATGAGAATAAATAAAATAAAAATAAATAAATAATAAACAAACATATACGTTTAAATGCCGGAAGCAATGGCAGGGCTAGTGATAGTGCCATATTCAGAAATATTAAAGATAAATGATAAACAATAAATAAAACTTTAGCTTACAAGTTTGATATTGCTTTCCTTGAAGTGGTTATATGCTTCGTAAACAGGCACTCCAAACCAGCTTAGTTTTGGTTTGTATATTTCGTTAGGTGACATAACTTTTTTTTACTTTGTTCAATTTTCCGTAATTCCACAAAACTTCATACAATTGGTAAATTTCCAAAAAAATTATTATTTCTTAACAACTCCACTTCATTTTTGTAGATGTCAACAATTCTAAGCTCACTATTTTTATAAAGTATTTTCTACACGACTTAATTGTATAATGTAGCTCATCTCAGACGGCTCAACTTGAATACAAAAGTCGAAAGGTTCTATACTTTACTTGATACTTGAAGTAAAGTAAAATTAATTTAAATTCAAGTAAAATACTGCGTTCATATTGGTCAAGTAGATTCATAAGTCACTTGAATTCAATTAAGTAAGTTGACTGATAAGAACGAGGCTTAACCGAAATACTAAGCGCAAGTGTTTGGGGTGGGATGGAATTTTTTGAATCTTGTTCGCTGGTATACTATATTAAATTTGCGATGAGCACACATCAACATTGAACAATCACATAGACAAAGCGAAAAGTTTGGGAAGTTAATTGAACAAAAGAAGTCAGTGTATAAAACCAATCACAAGATTACTTAAGTGGTGGGGTTAGAAAAATTTTGTATACATTTTGTGTGTGTGTACATGTTTTAATGTTGTGGAATTTTATATAATTTTTGGATAAATTTGGTTTTAAGTTGTGATTTTTATGAGTTCTGAATAAATTCTGAAAGCACTGCAGATTTTATTGGAATTTTATATGAGTTTGATTTGAAATTTTCGGATTTCTGGTATAATTTTATGATTGCGGCGAAAATTTTATATGAGTTTCATGAATTTTTTCTTTTTAATTGATTTTGAATTGTTGGTTTAAAGATTTTATCAAATTTCAACAATTGATATATAGGTTTTGTAACAAAAATATTGTTGTTCCATCTGTATAATTAAAAGTTTGAACCATTGTGTTTATTAACCACTGATTTTTGTATTTTTTGCTATAATTTTGTTTTTGTACTAGAGTAGATCATGTATATAGAACTCATCCCTGTATTAATTTTAAAATTATGCCAATGTAATATTTTTATTTGTAAGTAATAATAATGGGAAATTATGGGAATGGAGGGGGAGAGATGGATGAAGAGGCCGGATATGATGAAGGTAAAAATAAAAAAAAAGCAGAGATCATAATGGTCAGTTGGAGATGAAAAAGACGAGGAGAATGATCTCAAAAATACAATAAAGTAAAATACATACAACACAAAAGTGAATATTAGAAAATAAAAATGTAATTTAATAATATATATACATATATATATATATATATATAGATAGATATAACACAAATAAAATAATATTTTAATAGTTAATATTCAATTAATAAAATACTAAAATATATAATATAAATATTATAAATAAATATTAGACATAATATCAGTGTTAATAACTATATGGACCACAATCAATAAAAATAAAAATAGATAAAAATTCAGCTAATCATAATTGTGAGTGGACATTTTTGGTGTTCGAAAATAAAAATAAAAAAAAAGAGACTAAGTAAATTAAAATAAATAATTATATATTAAAATTAATATTATTTAATAAATAAAATAAGTGCAATAAGACTATCAATAAACTTATTTACTAAAATTAAAATTAAAGTAATATTAATAACTATGATATAAAAATATGTATATGTACGTATATTCCATAAGCTTAACTACAAATATGGATTAATACAATGATGGCCATTTACCTTCGTCGATTAGAAGATTTCGGATCCGCAACGCGTGTACATGGATTAGGATATATTCCAACCTATTTAAGTATTTAATTATAATCTTAATAATTAGTTAATTTCCTTTTTAATTATTTTTTTATAATTTTTATTTATTACAATTTCTTATTAAACATATTTTTTTTTTTGGTGTTGGGTAATATCATTAAGAATTTTCTTTCATTAATTTGTTTACAATTTTTTTCTTTTTTTTACTATTATTTCTTACATTGTTGATTAAATAAACTCTGTTAAAAATCAGTGGTAATGTTTCACTTCGTTCATCCTAATTTTTATTATACAGTGATTTAGTTTATATTATGAATTAAAAATAGTTTGATTATCGGGATGGAATCAAGGTAAGTGGAAATTAAAGGTGTGGTACTGCTGATTGGTTTCCTATTTACATATTTACGTCTGATCAATTACTCCAGCGGTCTAACAAGATCCATCCATGCTATCATAAAACCCCACCCCGTACCCTGAGTCCTAGCCAGCCAAGGAAGACCGCGTGATAGTCTCTGGATGGATAAATTCTGTAAACAGATGGGTTGTGTTTGAGTATAAGAACAACATAGTAATATGTTATATCATACTCATGACTTCCAGTCCTGTTACAGTTTGAATGAGCTCATGAATATGGGGTGCTATAACATTGCTTAAATTAAATCTGTTACCATTCTGTCCGGAATCGGAAATTGAATTAACAAAAACACGTTCAATTTTCCCAGCAAAACATGTAAACACCATAAAAATCAGCTATTTACATTTGCCATAACAAATATTGAATACAAATTAAATCAATTCGTACACCAATCAGCACAACATCAAATCCAACAATCATCATATCAATAAATCGTTATTTAAATTTCTTACACGAATCGAAGATAACAGATGTTGTTGACAAATCCGACTGCTAAAGTATGCACATACATAAAAATATAGAGCAAATAGCCCTCCAGATTAAGAGAAATACGAACAGTAATTTATTTTGTACATATATACATACATACATACGTATATGTATATAATGTTGACGATAAAAACACACATATCAGCCATCGATATACCATCAACCTTATGTTCCTGTACTTCATGTTCCATCAAAACGTACATATATACATAAATATATAGTCGGCATCTAAAATGTAATGATAGATGATGGAAATGACTTAAAGATTTGTTATGATTCAAAAACGATAAGTTTTTATTACATTTAACTTCTTGTGTTTTCGTTTATGGTATATACATATATGTATGTTCCTCGTATATTCATGTCGTGAATTGTGAATGAGTTTTGATAAGAAAAATAAACACATCCATGCTACACACACACTCGCGCACACACTCCGATATGTATACGGAATAAAGATGAAAATGAGAATATTTTTATAATCATATACTGTATATAGCCAAGTGTGTGTTTACGGTAAGAAAGGAAGTCGGAAAGATATATATAAACACATATGTATAAAAAGGAAGCCACCTAGAGGGCATTTAAAAAGTCAATTTCAATAATGTAAACACGATCATATTTGGATATTCTTATGGTATACGTACATGTACATATATGGGTGTTCGTTCGGTTCTATTCTTATTCGACAAAATAATAATAAAAAATCAAATTTATTATATATTTCTCACATCTCTTCCGTATATACATGTACGTGTATATATATATGTACTATAGAACCTCATCATGCCAACAACCAAGAAAAGGTTGTTGAATTTTTAAGTGATAAAATTTAATACAGTATTCTTTATTTTTTAACTTTAGCTTCTTAGAAATAAAAATTCATAAAAATAACCCTCTAGGTGTTGAAAATTTGTAGAGTGATATAGGAATAAAATATTGTATTAACAAATTTTCACATAACCAAAAAAACGAAAAAATATTGAAGCTCTTCGTTATATGCATAAACAATATAACGATAAGCAAACAACCGCATAAAAATATATCGAGTTATACTCATATATAGAGTTTTGGTGAAATTTTAATGAATTTCGATAAAATATTCCAATCATCTGCTATATATTCAATTCGTGTTTGCCGCAACGTGAAATGTGAATATCTATGATTAAAGATTTATCTGCAAGAATCTAGTATCGCTACGTGATGTATATATGTATACGTTTTATTTTAAAACATCTATAATTTTATAACAATATAGATGAAAATTGCTTAGAATACTCTGACCTCGAATTAAACCATCGCCAGTTTTATATGGTGGTTTACACATACGTTGACCAGCTCCTGTTTGTATGGCCTTTATATTCTGCGCGATTGTCTTCATATTCAGAAAAATGTCAAACTTGGGTTTGTATAGAATTTAGAGTGAAAATTCTTGGCAATACATCAACACCGGTAAATTGCGGAACTGCGGGATGTATAGCAAAATTCGAACCTTATTTGAGTGGCCCGCTATTTGTTGAGATCCATTGTCTAATCAATACGTTTTCTAATACTTCATCGGTACAAATGTGACATATATTCAGTGATTAAATATTGTTGTGTCCATCCGAAATACGTACTAATAATCGCTAGCCAAGTGATTTATATATGTACTTGAGTATTTACATGGTAATGGTTATATACCCATTCCGATATTAATGGAGAAATAGTATTTGTCAAATTCGGCTTTATAGTAATCACAAGGATTACATCCTAACGTCATTGATGACGATTCTATGATGATAAACTCATCAAAAAACTTTGTAGATCGTAGAATGGTGTCAATAAAATGACCGAGGATCGTATCACCTTGTGCAAAGATGATTTGGAAGAGAATATAGAAACATGCGAGACTCATATCTTCGTAATAGATTAAGGGTTTGACTGAAAATATGTCGAACCGACTGGTAAACATGGTGTATTTTGTGTGAACCAAAGACGACATGATGGCACACCCGTCATGGCGATTTAGCAAATTCTGGATTATAATTTAATTTATTGGTGTTGGCTGCCACGATATGAAGAGAAACAATTACAGCATTTCGAACAGGTACACCATACAAAGGAATATTTTCTCAATGATATTGAATACATTTTGCGATGTATGGTTCATATGTGCCCAATTTTTTATCCGAATTTCTTTTGTATGTTTACATATATAATTTGGCGTTTGACGAAAGACCCGAATTGGGATTATGTAAATATATATTTGAAAAAGAATTTACCTCGTACGGTTGTGATCCTAAAACAGATTTTATTTTTTTTTTAAATAGTTTTAAATGCCATTACTGGCCCCTTACTGAATCAACAATTTGGCTCCAACAGTTTCGATTCCGAGCATGGTCTTCATACTGTAAAAGACAGTCTAAAGAGGCCAAGTCGTTCTCTACACCGTGGAGCCATCGTCGCCTGCAACGACCTCTGCGCCTACCATATGGTGGTTCTCCTTTCAGAGATCGCTGCACAATTCGTTCCGGATCAGCACGCAGAACGTGCCCGAGCCAGCGTACTCGCTGAGATCTTACTTCATGTACAATATCGGGGATCTTCATCAGATCTCTGATCTCGATATTGTACAGAGCTCGGTAGGTACCATCTATTTGCATGACTCTTCTCTCAAATATTAGGAGCCATCTCTCGTACTCATCGACCAGCGCCCAACTTTCACATCCAAACATAACAACGGGCCTGATCAACGCTTGGTAAAGCTTCACCTTCACGGCACTTGATAAGTGTTTAGATTTTAGCAGTGGCCTAAAATGGATATTGTTTTAAATATTACCGATTTGGAAGAGAGTTCAAACATATTACAACAAAAAGAATTTAACGACCCTTGAAATTATTAAATACATTATGAATATGACATTCCCGTTTCGGGATTCACGCTGTCCGTGAATTATGCAAATCGCATGTACAAATAAATTAAAAGATTGTCTGGATCAAATGTCTGAAAACGAACCGATTGATGCGGATTTTGATTTAATAACGAAAGGTTGCACAAAATCCATGATTGGGATAGTAAGGAATAATATCAGCGGCTTAGAGTGACATAAAAAAATAATTAAAAATCATACATTATAAAACTCTACTAATTATCGGCATAACGAATTGTTATTTTTCGTTGATACAACTGCGCCGGCTCATGGCACCACGTAAATTTAGTAGTCCAATAAAAATAAAATTTATGTACACTAAATATTTATACAAATTTAAGGACCATTAATGTTCCGTGCGATGGCCCGTGATCAGTGTTAATTGTCATTGATACCTTAATTTATGATACGTCTACATAATTCAGCTATTCAATCGATGCAGGTGCTCATATCTTACTAATTTCCCCATCGCATAATGATAAACACAAACTTCCGGGACATGTTCCAATTTTCGGCGCAAAGTCTTATCGGGTATATTAGCATGTACATGATTATTGAAATCGATTTGGATACTTGCCATAATTTTAACTAGTCATTCATCATCGCGGACGTTATGATTCTCGATTGGGTAAAACAATATGTGTTGTTTTTTGCGCGGTGACTACCATAACTACCATAACTATCGATACAAAATAGTACTTTATTTTTAAATAGATCCCCCGGTAACGACAAAATCTCAGAGATTACCATCGGATAAGTTCGCAACATCGATCGAAGCTTGAATTTGATTATATATTTGATTATCGAAACCGAAGTCGTTTTACTACCTACCGCTTACTACGATAACACTAAATTACTTAAAAGGGTTGAGGTTGTCTGTCATCATCGAAGCAAGTTTATTTGCAGGATTGTTGACGATACAATAGTCGCCATGTCCGCATTCACAGGTACTGGATTCAACCAGACTCAGTCGGTGCATATGGGATGCCATTATCGCATGCCCTGTTAGGATTTGTGAAAATACGCACTTAGAGGTATTTTTTTTTATAGTCTTTCTACAATGTTTGGTAGATAACCGTAAACTTCGCATTTCAGTTTTACACGTATCCTCGCCTTTCCTAATTATGACCACTTTGCCATTTTCCCAAGTTTTGGGAAAAACTCCTTTGCATTGACAAGTATTCATAACGCTTGTGACAGGCCTATGATTTCATCAATCGATAGCGTTTGTGGTCTGCCCTGGAATACCTAGGAATAGCAGCAAAATTGGTATGATTGTGTAGAATGACAGTGACGCAGATTCAATGCTGTGTTATAGTTGAGAACAGACTATCGAGAATTTTTGCAGGTAGCTCGGGTGTTCGGCAGGGAGATACTCTCTCCCCAAAGCTCTTCAATCTCATGTTAGGAGTACATTTTTCGTAAAACTGGGTCAATCGGGTGCCTGCATATTGAGATGACATATGCGTGATTGGACTGAATAGCAACGGAGTGAAGGAAATACTTGATCCGCTTACTTTCAGCTTCTGTTGGACTCCAGATTATTGAGTCCAAAACATAACAGATGATCTCTGGTTATAGGGACAATGGCACATCAGATTTTAGTAGTATCCACTACACGTTTGAGGGAGTGAGGAGGTTCAAATATTTGGGCTCTCTATCACTCACGATAATAGTGTAGGTGAGGATCCTGCTTTGTATTCTCTAAGTCCACTACTAGATATAAACACCTACAAAGTACCGTGAAGCTGAAGCTTAACAAAGCGTTGATCAGGCTCGGTAGGTGGCTCGGTCACGATCTGCGTGCTGACCCGAAACGAATTGTGCAGCGATCTCTGAAAGAAGATATTGTAGGCGCATAGGTAGTTGCAAGTGACGATTGCTCCACAGTGTAGAGAACGACTTATCTTCTTCAGGTTATCGAAGACAATATGATGACGTTACACAGGATCGAAACCGTTGGAGCCAAATTGTTGACTCAGTTAGAGGTCAGTAATGGATCTTATATACTTTTTATTATTATTAAAATTACGTAAGCGTAACTTATTTGTGTAATTCAATTAACATAAAAACATTATACTCATAAAATAATGATAATTTAAACAAATCGGACATTTAAAAAAAAAAGATTCAACTTTCTTTTCCGCATTATAGATTTGAAATGGTTTTGAATACCCACCTATTGAACATCGCCCATATAGCTTCTCACCACTAAAATATGGATTCATTAAATAGCAAAATCGATTATTGGATTAATTCTGTTTGATGCATAATACTGCACATACACACGAAAAATTGTGTTTCAACAGTGATACGAGACTTTTCGTGAGTTTTACTATGTGAGAGCTTTGCAAGGTCAACAACCATTTGGTATCGAAACTTTATTTAAAAAAAAAAATACATTTACTCTAATTTATAAAAACTTGACTAAGTACTCAAATAGCAAAACACACGAAAAATTGTCTTTCATAAGTGCAATACAAGTCGTCAAATTTGTTCTTCATACTTATATGTTTCGAGATATTTTATCTCCAACCAAAATGTGATCAATAAAATTATGTTCATTTCACCTAAATCAAAATTTAAAATAAGATTACCGCATATGTGCGGTACAACACTCACACAAGCCAAATGAAAATCTCATTAAAAATTTAACATATCCATCTTACGGATCACGGAAAATTCAAGTTTATGTGTGATTCTGGATGGTGTTGTGGGAAAAGCCTCTATCCTATTACGCTTTTAGAAAATAATATTCAAATACAAATAATAACACAGATAGATAGATAGATTCCATTAAATATATCACGTTCGCAACAAAAAAAAACCGTTTTCTTATCTCACATCGCTATTCTTATCCTCTTATTATTGTTGTGCGAATATATCTCGTATATATGTACATGCGTGTATTATATGTACACATATCGCGATTTTACCAGCGTCAAGCTAAAAAAAAATTAACTTATTTTATTCGCCATTTGATTTCGGGAAATGTAATATCATTTACACAGCACAGAAGAATAGGAAGCGGCAGATATCTATATACGCGTAGCAAAACGATTGGAAAATTTGTTCTACCAAAACTGAAGGGTGCCAAATGAAAAGTGTAAATAATTTTCTTACATACATATGTATACGTATACAAACGACGGTATATATACGGTTTGGTTAGGCGCAAGAACCATAAAATATTTGATGGAAAATACAATTTCGGTTGCCTTCACAAACACCGTATTTGTGTCGATCCACCTTCCCGAAATTAAATTGTGTGATGAACAAAAAATTTTGCTGTGTGTTATATGTATAGCTGAGATTAAATTGAAAGGGTGTAAAAAAAAAATGAAATCATTTCAAGTGTGTAGAGAAATGTTGTTACACATACCCGATTTTTTAGTATTTTTTATCTAATATTTTAAATTGGATTGAAGTTCAAGAATGCGTTTTATCTTATACATATATATGGTAGGTAGGTATATATGTATATACGACGAAACAATTCATTTTACGATATCGTTATATTTCTTTAGATATTCTCAATTTATTTTTTTGACAACAAAAATGGCAGATCGTAGCGAAAATAACAAAAAAAAATTTAATATAACATACGAGACGATATATTACAAAATATCGTATCCAATCATTGAAAGATGTCGGGGAGGGAAATTTTTTTTTTTTTTGAAAAGAATTTAGTTTTCGTATACTTTTTTGAACTGTCATTCAATTCTATATTGCTACATATATATATGTATATAGGATATAGTAAGGAGTATGGAGCTAGTAAAAATGGAATGTAATTCATTTTATGATTTTCATTTAAAAAAAAACTTTTTATTTTTTTTTCAATCAATTTAAGTTTTATATACGTAATGTTAAAAGATTGTTTAACATTATTTCACGATGATGATGATGAGATGGTATACAGATGTATATAATAAAATATATACGTCACATCATGTTTTACCTTTGTAATTTGATTAATATGCCCGGATTTTGTACATTGTGCGGGAAATCTATATTACATTATTGTTTAAATATAGATTTAGTTCCCTTGGTTCAGTAAACAAACTTGTTTTAAGTCACTTATATGTTCTAGATTTAAGAAAATTTTAATATTATTTCCTTAGATATAATCCTTAGCTAGCCAAAAACGCATGCCCGGTATTTAGCTACGATTCAGCTGGATAATTTTTCAAAGAATTCAATTTTGTACTACATATACGCAAGGTCACTTATCTTCTGGATTTTGGAATTTATTTATATTTTCATGAAAATGTAACCAAGAGTTACTCAGTAATATAATACATATATGGCAGGTTGGATACTACCCCGGGCCTACTCAACATTATTATATAAATATTCAATTAATTCTAACATTTACGTGGTAGTAAATTACCTCATTCTTAGTCACTTAACTTTTTTATTTAGTAGTGCCTATTTGGTTTCAGCAATTCAATTTTATATTGGGTATATGCATTTGGAACCGGAATTTGATACTAGATGTCATTACTATGTTTATGCGTAATAGTATATACATCAATGACATCTTTGTCATTTGAAAGCTCTATTCAATACCTGTCAAAATCAGCTGAAAGTTTTTGTTTTGATTGTGCAGATCCAACCGATTTCAACGATGAAAAATTTATCACATTTGAGAAAAAAACAGACTTTGTGGGAAGTTTTGTTGAGTCACTTTTTCGCAAACAAAACAGCAGCTGAAAGTCATCGTTTGCTCGTGGATTTATATGATGCGCATGCTAAAATTTTCAATTTTTTTCATTCAAGCTCTTGCAAAAACACAGTCGCTTTGAGTGTTTTAGTAGCTTCAAAAGTGGCGAAAAAGTCAGGCGAAAAAGTTTGAGGATGAAGAATTGGAGGCATTACTCGATCAAGATTCATGTCAAACGCAAGTAGAACTTGCAGAATCATTGGGAGTTGATCAAGTAACAATTTTCAGACGTTTGAAAGCCTTGAGATTCATTCAAAAGATGGGAAACTGGGTGCCATACGAGTTGAAGCCAAGAGACGTGGAAAGGCGATTTTGCATGTCCGAAATGCTGCTCGAGCGCCACAAAAAGAAGTCGTTTTGCATCGTTTTGTTACTGGCGATGATGAAATGGATCCATTACGATAATCCCAAGCGCAAAAAAACGTATATCAAGAAAGGCGAGGCCGGCCCATAAACACCAAAGCGGAATATTCACGGGGCTAAGGTCATGCTGTGCATTTGGTGGGACCAGCTAGGTGTGATCCATTATGAGCTGTTGCCAAGTGGCCAAACCATCAATGCCCAAGCCTATCGTCAACAATTGATCCGATTGAAGCAGAAAATCCAGGCAGAGCGGCCAACGTATGCGACCAGACACGAGTCAATCATTTTCCACCACGATATCGCTCGGCCACATATTGCGGCGCCGGTCAAAAAATTACCTGGAGAATAACGGATGGGATATGCTGCCTCACCCGCCTTATAGCCCAGACCTTGCTCCTTCCGACTACCACCTATTTCGATCCATGCAGAATGCCCTATCAGGAATACGCTTCACTTCAGTTCAAGGTATCGAAAATTGGCTCGATTCGTTTTTGGCCGCCAAGCCGGCGCAGTTTTTCTGGGATGGAATCCATAAATTGTCAGAAAGATGGGAAAAAGTAGTGGGTAGCGATGGGCAATATTTTGAATAAAAAATCTTGTAACATTTTTCCACAATAAAGGCTCAAATTTCATTAAAAAATTCCGGTTTTTAATGCATACACCCAATAGTTGAATATTTTTGTATTAAGATCACTCTCTCACTCACACTGATAAATGTGTCCTTAAGAATGTTTTTGTAATTAGAGGACAAACTTTAGATAAACTTCACTGGAATAGATTATTCTATATAAAAAATTATTTCAATTTTCCTTTCAGCTTTTGAAATTCTGAAAATATCAAAAAACTAAACTCTCGGATTCCCTCAAAATCTATTCCGAATTTTCACATGCCATATATTCCATAAAATCTAAATTTTAAAACAAATTTGTACAATTCTGCATAGAATTGGTCTGGATAATATTTATCCGCCTAAATAACTCAAAAGGGTTTTACATTTAAGGCTTGTTTATAGCATTTAGAAATATAAGTAATAATTTAGTACGCAGCTAAATTGTATTGTCGCGCTAAATCCAGTTCCAGTAAGGATATTATAGGAAAAGTCACTCTCGTTAGTTGCCGCCCTCGTTAGCACAGTAGGTAGCATACTTGCTTTGGTATTAGAGGATCACCGTTGGATGTTTTTAATGTGTAAGTATGTGTGTTTGTCCGGGTATTGCACCGTGGGTCCATTTGTGGCATTAAATGCTGGAGTCATCCGCCCAACCTTAATTTTTTACAGTGAAAATGTATATGACGAATGCAAATTGTCAAATTTTACCAATTACTAATGAGCCGGACCTAGTATCAAGAATAATAAACTCCAACTTTCTGGTGCTGATAGTGTTTTTTGCAAATGTGTTTGGATACACTGAATATCACATCTTATCATTTGGTTGAGTGCAAATCAAAATTGTTTTTGATTTCTTTCAAAATATTTTTTGATTTACAATCATCAAGCTAGCAGACTAACTAGTACAACGAAAACTGCTAAAATTTTATTTCTCCGATTCAGAAGGACAAATTTTGACCATGTGTTCTAGGGCTATACGTTACTCTACAGTATAGGAGATGTTTACAGGTAAAGAAGGCTGCTTTGGATTTCCAAGCAGTAAATAACCAATTGCATATGAAGTTGGCCCCCTTGTTGATACATTATGTACACGCGCCCACATAAGATAGCCAGCCCCAAGATATATTCTCATTTGACAATTACTTGGATGATCTGATGTTAGACTGGTAATTGGGGACTTTAATGTAAGAGCTGGCGACTTGTGTGAATACTTTGATTTATTATAATCTCCTTGTCTTGCTGCTGGTTGCCATCATATTTTTTAAGATCTACTCCATCCGTCTTGAAATTCCGTCCATCCCTCTTGACTCCGTTGGTATAAGTTCGGGTCGGAATTTTTTATCAAAAGAGATAGAAGTTGATGCACTTGATTTTATACCTATATAATTGTTTATCGTGGCTAAGAACCATGTCTGCTTAACCGAATTTTAAGAGTCATTGTATATCGTGCTTAAAAATAATGGAGTGGGTCACAATTAAATTTGTATAGGATTTTTCTTTAAAATGGTGTTTTATGCTCAATTTGATAAATATTAATTTTGTTAATTTTAACCATTTTCTATTTCAATTATTTAAATTTAATATTTGTTCGTATAAAAACATGTTAACCTCCTCGCGAGTTTAGGAAAGTCAAAGATTTAATCATCCATGATTTTCCACTACTTCTCTCAACACAAATTGTATCACAATATGGATTGTATTGTTCATCTATGGGAGCCATCCATAACAGCATTTAGATTGCGTATATATAAACAGACAGATAGATCTGCCAAATTTTTGAATGAAAAGAGATTGAGAACAGAGAAATAAAACCAGATTATAATTTCTGGCGCTTCAGTTTGATGTGGAACAGTAACAGTTCTGAATATTCTGAAAAAATAGGGTTCCAATAATGGTATTAACATTATTTTTACGTTTCAAAAAATTATTTTCGCTATCCCAAATTTTTAATAATTATAGAGGGAAAAGGACGCGACACACGAGGCTGAGAATATGTATTATACAACTCTAGAATTATTCATATTAATGATGAATATCCCACTATACGTAAAGGTAGGATGATCTTTTGTATAGATCCTTCCACAAGTTTATCTTGCTAACTCGTTTTATTGGTGTCAGAAGTAAATTTGCGTGAAATGGCAAAGGATTGTTTCAAGAAAAATTCAAGAGGTACAGATAAAATCAGGAGGTACAGATTAATTCTGCGCTTTGTTAGTGAAATGAAGAGATTTTTCAACGAGAAAAATAAGTTACTAAGTCCTTTTTGTCAGATTAGATGGGGTTAGTTTGACTTTGCAATCATAACCAAAGTCAAACACACCTGACCTAAAATCTAAGGCACGTGAAGAAGCTTCCATATAGGAATTGTAACAAAACTCTTACAATTCATTAATGTATTAAGGAGTAACCGAGCCGAAGAAGAAGGACGGTCACATGAAGATGGATTCACAATGACACTTTCCATATTGAGATTACGACCGTTTACCGTTATCAAGCTGACAGTTTCTATTAAAATCCTACATCAAACTTTTACAAATTTATCACAAGTGATCGATTAGCTTTCCAAGCATTTCGAAGCAACCTAAGTTTTCTTAGACTATACCTGACTTTTATGGCCGGTTTCACGGAAGTGTTTTTAACTGGCGGTTAAGCTAACCAACGGTTTACTTTTCCATATAAAATTGCATTTTTGACACCATTTCTGTAAATGCAATCTGATTACAATTTTTTTTATATGGAATTATTTAACCGACGTATAAATATTTAGTCGTCAAATATTTCCATATAAAAACAGAATTGTAATCAAATTGCATGGCCAGAAACGGTGGCAAAAATGCAATTTTATATGGAAAAGTTAACCGTTGGTTAGCTTAACAGCCGGTTATCCAATGTTTTTGTGCCACCAGGCATTAATGATTTACAAAATTTTTGTTTGGATTCACTGGAATATTTAAGTAAGCTTTAACATTTGAACTGTATATATGGGTTATAGGAATTATTATTCCTTGAAACCCTGAAAACATTCTACTCATTTGTGTGTTATAAATTAACTGAATTCTTAGCTTTAAACTTTTATATTTAAGTTCAGAATATTGAATTTAGCCATGGAAGCAATTCCACATTTTGATTGGCGGTTGTTAAATAAGCAGTGACATTGACTTTGGTTTCGTGGACCCGGGTTCAAGTCTCGGTTAGAGCCAACAAATTTTTAAATTAATTTCTTTCATAATTGGTTAAAAATTAAAATATAAAATTTTAAATTTTTTTCATTCAAGTGGCAAGTATAAAAGATGGGGCGTGTCGTATAGTAATAATGAAATTGAATGGCGCTAAACATTTTTATAGTTGTATTTCTTTAATAACAGGCGAGAAGATAATGATGTTAGTACTAAAAAAAAAATCAAAAATTACACTGTTAAATTTGGCAATATTTCCAATAGGAAAATTTTATTTATACGAAAATTTGAATTTGAGGAATTTTGTAAATTTTATGCTGCGGATTCTAGAAATAAGCTAGAAATATGTTTTCGAGTACGTATTCGGATAGCTGAGACCAACTGCCACATTTGCGTCCATAGGAATTAATTTAGATTGAGCGGTTAGATTGTCACAGAATTTTAGGAACGGCGGTACAAATTTTTAAAAATCGTTCAAAATTTCGAAAGTTTTATTTACTAGAAATAATAACCAGGCAAAATTGCATCGTGGGCCCATTGTGGCATTGAGTGCTGAAGTAATCCTCCCAAGTTTAATTTGTAACTAGAAATAATAGTAAAGTACATCAGAATTGAGTCGTCTTCACCACAATAAGTTATTAAAAAAATCAAAATCAAAATTTCAAAACACTGAAATTCTAAATGACCTAACATAAATAGTAAAGTTAATTAGAAGTTAATTTTCTTGACCACAAAGATTCTAAATAGCTTTAACTATCTGAAAATATACATTAGTACCCGTGGACATCTCTAGGATCGGCGGTACAAATTTTTAAATTTAGAATTTAATTTTTTTGATCATAAATATTCAAAATAAAACTATCTTAACAATTAGACCGGGTACTGGTGTGGGAACATCTCTGGGATCATTACAAAATTTTAAAAATCAACCAAAATCCAGTAACTTTTAAACTTCATAAACAAATAGAAAAGTTCATCAGAAATTAGTTTGCTTGACGACAAAAATTCTAATTGGTTTAAAGTGTCCGAAAATATATATGAGTACCCGTGGTTATAGGCAGTAAAAATATTAATATTGGTTTAAAATCAAGAAACTTTATAATTCTGTGAAAATCTAACAGCTCAATATAAATTAATTTCTATGGACGCAAAGGTGGCAGTTGGTCTCAGCTATCCGAATATGTATTCGAGAGCATATGATTATCTCTAGAATCGGCAGCATAAAATTTACAAATCACGTCAGATTCAAATTTTCGTATAAATAAAATTCCAATTGGAAATATTGCCAAATTTAACAGTGTAATTTTTGATATTTTTTTTTAGTATTAACTGCACTGTAATTATATTTTAATATCATTATCACAAAGTGTTGTTCATGCTTTGTTTATCCGATACATTACATTCATCTATAATTGTAACACTTTGAGAACACTATACTATTCATCCTGATCTGAAGTAAAACCGATCTGAAAGTTAAATCTGATCTGAAAGTGAATCGATACTATGTAAATTCAGATCGTCTGAATTTTATTATCAAATGAATTTAGAAGAGAATTTAGTTATTTCCAAAAATTAAAACTAAAGTTTGATTTATTTGCTGGATAAAAATGGATTTTAGGATAGTGATAATGGATTATCGATGGCAGTTGAAAGAAAAATAATTCTAATTAAATCGAATGTTTTGGATATTCCTGTAAGCATGTTTGTATTTACAAAGATGTGAATATAATAACTTATATAAAAAATTATTCAATATTTTTTACAAGTTTACAAAACTTTTCTGTTTGACTAAGTAATCTTTTATTTATGTAAGACTGAGATCAAGTTCTATTCCACTTACCATAAAACTGGCAACGGCGCTCCAATTTTATGTCCAAGATAGTTATCAGTTGAGTGTGGAGGAAGATCTTTTTGTTAGGCTGTCTCAACAGAGCGTATCACCTGCGTATTACACGATTTTATTCCGAATTGGATAAAATTGCAATCATCAACAACTGAATGGAAGCAAAGAAGTATATATACTCATATTCAAATAATTTTTCCACGCGTAAATGAGCATCTATTTTTTAATATATGATAATTAAGCAAAGTGCATACGCTGGTAACAATTTTGCGAGTGGTAACGAGTGTTGCCGGTTTGGTGTGTTCTAATATAATTTATAATCGTTTTCTTAGATATGTGAACATAAAATGGAAAACGTAACTGGTGGTTACGTAATTCAATTGTATATTAGGTTCCACTCAGAAATTTTTATTTTATTTTAACAGGAAATTCTGGATACCGACTGAAACCGCGGTGATTTTTGACAACAGCATTGAAGAAATTGTAAATTGTGCTGCTGCTATATATCGAGAAATTTCAGAAGTTTAGAATTTAAACTACTCACTGACGAAGTAAAAATACTTTGAAATCAAATAAGAAACTTTTATAAAATGGAATTTTGGTCAGTTCTATGTCAATTTTTACAAAATTATATGATTACATAAAAAAAATTATAAACTTCATTAATTTGGTTTAAATACATACATATGGTACGAAGAATCAGCTTCTATAGGACTTCAGATCAATATGGGTTCAACACAAAATACATGGCGTACTAGATTTTAGTAGTGGTCACTACACGTTTCAAATATTTGGGCTCTCTTATCATTGACGGTCAAAGAGTGGGTGACGATAATAGAGCGCAGCTGGTAGCAGGCAGCAACCTAAGTAGCACGTGTAGGTTGGAATATCGTTGTACTGTAGTCGGCTAAATAAGTACAGCTCGGTGGGATACCGATATGAAAAGGACGTCAAAACCGTTTTGTGGAATGAATGCTAAGAAAAAAATGTAATAGATATTGTATATGTTAAAATGGCGAAGTTGATAATACGAGTATATATTAAAAGTTATTTAAACCACTAAAAATTTATAATGAAAACTAAAATCACTAAATTGTGGTACATTTACAAAAAACCTTATTTTGTGGTCATGCCATTTGTTTTGAATATACAACCAAAAGGTGGCCATAAGTGGTTACTAAAAACAATATATTACGGCCACACAACTAAATAGTTAATACATGGTTATACAAAACACCTTCATATTATATTAGTCGGCCAATAGTTGAGAAAAAGTAAGAAACTTTGTGAAGTAGATATTAAATAGCACTCTGGTAACCAGTAAACTTACTAAAAAGGCAACTGCTAAAATCTTAACACCTAACAAATTCCGTGCAGCTGAATTCACGTGAAATTTATATTAAAACTGTCAAAAGCAACGACAACAAATAAATATTTATATGTGTAAGTGTGAATACATAATAAAAGTCTCGTTATAACGAATTTCTATATTTTTATTGTAAATTATTAAATTAATGGATTTTTTTTTTGAAACTTTTTTTTTTTTTTATTTATTTATTTATATTACGACTGAGTCTTGTACCCATTTAGTAATTTACATTGCATAATACAGTATTTTGAATAGTCGGCGTAATCAAGTGATTATCCCCAGTTTAGTGTAACTCCTCCCTCAGATTTTTCGCCACAGTAAGTCTACTGACCTCCTGGTCGCGATAAGTCCAGTGGTTTGGTTCTTTACAGTCTTCTTGTTGGAGATGTAGTCAGCATACAGCGTATGTCCAGATTTTGATGCTTCTTTTATGCACTAGTTTCCTCAACGCTTTCTCCGGTAACAGTTTTATTATCTGACCCGTTATAAGATCATATCCTGGAGCCTTATACGCATTCAGATTATTCTTGATTTCCCATTTTAGTTCTTTCAATGTTACAGGTGTAATATTTACTTCATCCTGTTTATTTATTGGAGTAATATTTTCCTCTTCCGTTTGTTTTGGATAAGGTTGGAATGTTTCTTCAAGGTGATTTGCAAACAAATCTGCTTTTTGTTTAGCGTTTCGAGCCCAATTTTCATTATTTTTAATTGGAGAAATTTGAAGTTTAGGTCTTTTAATATTCTTAGTTGCTTTCCATAATGAATAATCAGTATCTTTTTGCCCAGTTAGAGTGCTGAGGTATTTACTAACTGATTGATTTTTAATGTCTTTTATAAGGTATTTTAATTTGTTACACAAATGGTTAAATACTCTTTTATTCTCAGGATTTCGATGTTTTTGCCAATTCTTCCATGCTTTTCTTTTATTTTTAAGAAGTTCTCTCACTTCCTCTGGATAGCTAACATTGAGCTTCATTTCCTGCCTATTATTTGGGGTGCTTTCCCACGCAGCATATTGGATATTATGGATGAGCTTATCTAGTTCGTCTTCTATTTGGACTGGTCCCTGAATTGGGTTCTGCAGACTAATTCTTTCTGTTAACTGTGTTTGGAAGAGATCCCAATTGGTTTTGAAGCTCGTTAATTTCGGGTTGCTCTCTTTCAAAATAATTGTTTGGCTAAGTATCATAATAACTGGTGAATGATCTGATGATAGACTTTCACTGTTCTCTATATGGATATAATTATCTGAAATCCCTTTTGTAATAAAGAAGTCTATAAGGTCTGGAATCTTACTGGTATCCGTAGGCCAATAGGTTGGTGTACCGCCTGAGTGAAACTCGCATTTTAGTTGTTTGCCTGCTGCGAACAGTTCTTTTCCTTTAGCGGTCGTTAACCGAGATCCCCAATATGTATTTTTCGCATTATAGTCACCTCCAACTAAAAAGACACTTCCTAGCGTTTTCAGAAGATTAGTATAATCTACTTGTTTGAGATTGTATCTTGGAGGGCGATATATTGCTGAGATACTGCACGTTTTAATATTGCTTAGTTGTATTTTGATTGTTGTGACTTGCATGGAAAGGTTCTCAACTTTTGGTTCTTCGTTATGTTTTATATACTCTTTTATGAGGATAGCTGATCCACCTCTGGCTTTGTTCTCAGGATGTAGTGCAAAGTAGCAATTATATCCTTTTATTTTACAGAATGAAGTTTTGGTGAAATGGGTTTCTGATATAAGACATATATCTATATTATACATGTTTAAAAATGTATCTAGTTCTTGAATGTGTTGCAATAGCCCATTTGCATTCCAGGTTACAATTCGTAATGTTTTATTCATTTCTTTTGTTAATAATTCGATTTTATATAATTTATATTTTGATACACTTGACCAAGGTTTTCTTCTACTCTTTTATTGAAACTAGTTTGTGATTTCATTTCTTCTAGTGTTTTCTGCAGACTCATTTCCTGCAAAATAAGTCTTTTGTTAAGGTTCTCTAGATATCTCAGTATGTCCTGTAGAACGAGATCCACTTTTAACTGTTTCTCCTCTGTTTGCTGAACTACTTGTGCATAAGTAACGTTTTCGTTTACTCTCTGGCTTTGTATGTTATGATTAGCAGTTGACGATTTAGGCTCCGTGGTTCTTTTTATAGTTTGTACATTTATTGATGTACCTGGTTTGCGTGATTTATCTCTCATTTTTTGTAGTTCTACTGCAACTTCACATCCTCTATAGTTGGCTGGATGCTGGCCATTACAGTTGATACACTTCGGTGTTGTATCTCGGGGGACTGTGCAGTCATTTCCTGCGTGTTTTCCTGCACATTTAACACATCTTGCTTCACGGTGGCAGTACTTTTGTGTATGATTATAATCTTGGCACTTTTTACATTGTGGTATTAGTCGAGTGAGCTTTCTCGGTGTTTCTATTTTAACTCTAAGGTTGGGGATAGCCTTAATATTATAAATATTTTCGATTTTTTCTTGGTTGTCGAAGGTTAGCATAAAAAATGGGAGACCTCTTCTCATGATTTCAACATTTCCGTCCTGTTTTCTTTTCCCTCTTTTCTGATGATGTTGACTGCATCGATTATTTTCAGGCCTTTGTTTTGCAGGTCCTCAATAATTTTATCTTTTGAGCAAGTTGGATGGAGACCTCTTGCCATTACTTTAATTGATCGATCATTTTTGTCCTCGTAGGTATACCACTGGTGACCATCAGCATTTAGTTTGTTAGCTAAAGCTTA
This sequence comes from Tipula unca, assembly GCA_951394425.1. Lineage (NCBI taxonomy): Eukaryota > Metazoa > Arthropoda > Insecta > Diptera > Tipulidae > Tipula > Tipula unca. The sequence continues at coordinate 189,927,665 of OX596381.1, forward strand.
ATAATCTTCAGGCTCTGTTGTATTTATTTTTCAAATATTATTGCTGAGCGATATTACTTTGTATTCATTTCGGACTACTTCTTTCATCAGTTTCTGAATACTACCGTGGTTGGTTATTCCTATAATATTGATCGGAGGTGGTACCTGTTTTTTCTTTTCTGTCTCATGCACTTTTGATCCAGAAAATGCTTTGCCAGTTTTAATGTGGGTTTGCATTGGCTCAACTTCTGGTGCTGATTCAGCTTTCCTCTTGATTGGGTTGGTTTCTTCTCTAGGTTTCTTATTTGCCCTGTTGGATTTCTGTAGTCTCCAATTTGTTTCTTTTTCAAGCTCATCTTCATCAGTTTGATATTCGACTTGATCTGCGAGTACTTGAAATTGGTTGTTCACTATTGCTAAGTTTCCTGCGTTGTTATTTTTATTTACGGTTTCCTTTAGCATAAGGTTTTCTTTCTTTAGCATGGCAACTTCATTGTTCAGTTGCGCGATTAATTTCTCCATTTGCTCAAATGTATTTATTAATTCCGCGTTATGTATTATAACTGCTTGTGCGCTGGACGTGCCTTCGGCAGTTGGCTTGGAATTTTTATGCTTGATGGAAGAGGTATTTTCCTCCTCATTGTTTAGTTCACACAGCAGTGTGGTGTTTCCTGGCGGTGGGGTTGATGGTGGAGTTCTTTGGAGTGCCGTACTTCTTCCACCAAAGGGCCATTCATGTATCGCTTGTTGCCTACCGACGATTTCCTTTGCAATGTCGTGTTGCTCCCTCCAGAATCCGTGGAGCAGCCCGATAAATCGGGGTGGGATTTAGAATCTAAGTTCTTCTGACCCACCTGGAGTATATTTTTGTTTATACCCGACATTTCATCTTTTTGTTGACTATCTGCTATACTGTTTCTCTACTACGCTGGGATTGGATACCACAACCGTTCGATCTACAGTACATTACCCAGGATGCGCCACGTGGAGGCTGTCAACTAGCACCCCCTTTTTTTTTTTTTTTTTTTTTACTGAGAAACAAAAATGTCCCGTCGTAAATACCTGAAAATTTATATTTCGGAAATCACATTGATTTTCTATGAGACTAAAATCAGACCTACTCGAACATTTTAGGTTATTATGGACCCTTATTAGAAGAACTCGAAAAAATTCGGATATATGTATATCAGTTTTAGTACTATGAATCAAAATTGTACAGTCCTAAGTATCTGAAAGGTTATATTTCGAAAAATCAGAAAGCTTTTCTGAGAGACCAGACCCACACCTATTCAAATATTTTTCGGCTATGAACACTTGAAAAAATTCGAACAGTTCGATATATGTATTTCAATTTTGGAACTATGAACCTAAAATGTCCATTTGAATAGGTGTAGGTCTAGTCTAACGGAGAGGCTTTCAGGTAATTAGGACTGTACATTTTTGGTTCATAGTACTAAAATTGAGTGGACTATCGCTATAGTTTTCTCGTCATTACGTTTCAAAGTTGATGAAATTTTGACAAAAACCGTTCACTCAGAAACCAAATTTAACAATATTTTTCCACTAATCTGTAAAAGTTTTATATGTGGGTTCGTTCAGTTCGTTCGTTCTAATACACATTTTTATAAAAATTCGTTCTAATAAGGGAGAAAATTGAAAATTTAATTGAAAAATATTTTATATCGATAAGCTGACAAATCAATTTATTGAAAAAAATGTATCTTCGATGTAAAAATGGTTTAGAAATCAACTGAATATCGTGTATTTTTTAGTTCATTCCTTTTAGTTAGATATGATGAGTGACATAAAAAACAATTTGTTCGTGGAATATTTTGTAATTTTTGATAGCGGAGATTTACACTATTTGAAATTTAATTTTAAACGCAATTTTTGGCTTTTAAATATCGACATCAATTTTGATTTTTGTTCTAGGTAAAGTAGAGCCTTAAATCAAATATTTTTAAATTCAAATACTACCGACGATTATAGAATTTCTTATTTGTTTACCCTGCAAGTTTCGAGGAATGATGCTTATTTTGTTTAGATATTAGTAGATCTCTACTTTACATTAAATTTAATTTGAAAATTAAACTAATTTCTCTTAACTTAATAATTCACAATAAAAATATAAAAATTCGTTATAACGAAACTTTTATTTTACTTAGTTGGACACTAACGGACGAATACGAGAGAAGGCTCCTTACATTTGAGAGAAAAGTGTGATTTATGGCCTAAAACACACGGACAATTTTATACATATTCTGATTTCTATCCAATATCTAGATCAAAGATCTGATGAAGATCCTCGATATTGTATTGCATGAAGAATGATATCCTAGCTAGTACGCTGGGATGAAGTAAGATCTCATAGCGAGTTCTGTTTGTGGATCCGGAGCGAACAATGCAGCGAACTCTGAATAGAGAGACATCGTAAGGTGGACACAGAGGTCGTTGTAGATGGCGATGGCTTCACGGTAACAGAGAAGACGTTCTTTCTCCCCTAAGACGAATGCCCGAGGATCTCGGACGAGCACCTTTGAGTATTTCATTAGAGTACTTCAAACAATTTATTATTTTATTATTTAATTCTCAAATTTAGTTTGAGTTTTTGTTTTTATTATATTGATTTGGATGAATCATATAACTTATCTTCAAATTCACATGATTTTGAATAAATTTTCAAAAATTACATTTCTCCTTCAATCATTGGTTCAGCCAAAAATGAATTCTAAGCCAATCGAAAAATGAAAAAAAGCTCACACAAAAACATTTGCTGGTGGGATGATCTTTGGTATATCTTATTATTAAACATAACACAATGTATACAGATTGTCTTCACGTCTCCTTATATACATATACATATGTACATATATATATTTTCAATAATACGTCTGCATTGCGACATTTATCAATTTTCCCCAAATAAACGAAAACTCTAATCATTTTTCGTTTTCTGTACATATGTACGTACATATAGAATATGTATATATACGGTTTCCATCTAAGAACGAATTTTTTTTCGTTTTATTACCACTGAGAATTAAAATGTAATATAAACAAATCATGTCAGAATTATAAAATAAAAAAAAAAAATATTTTCGTTGTTGTTATCAAACCATCACCATCAATGATAATGGGAATAATTTTTTCCTCTTTTTTTCGTGTAATATCCTTGTCGACCTTTTTTCGTTTTCCATTTTTTTTTTTGATGTCTCTAATATTTTTCATTATTATTTTATTTTATTATTATTATTATTATTCTATACATCAACCATCTAGCTAATTTTTATTCAAATTTCATCAATACGGTTTTTTTGGTGTGCCTGTGTGCTGCTCCTTCGCTCCTCGTTCTGCTATACATGTACTATGCTATTGTTGATGCCGCATGCTAACGAAAAAAAAAAAAATGTAATTTAAAGCTCCCATGTGACTTTTCAAATTTTTTATTATGTAAATAATTTTCTCCATTTTCCTTTTTACTGGTATATGTACAACACAGTACACTATATAGATACATACATATACCATATAAATGAAGAATGATACAAACAACCATATTTTGTTTGAGCTTTTACTCTACTAATAGATTTTATGACGAAAGTTATTTCCATATACAGATACATATATTTCTTGTTAAGTAATTTGATAAGAAATCTATGTGCTTTTGACATGACAAAAAAAAAATAAAACTTTTCAATAATATATTTTGTTAGATACTTTTGAATTTTCATCTCATAAAAATGACAAATTTCCTTTAGGTAAGGTACTCGTTCGTATATAGAACAAGTTGTAGAACGATTTCTTGAATATTGCCAAGGGGTATAGTCTCTATTCTAGATTACATCATATATATGTATATATATATAGTTTAGAATTATGTGATTATTTTTAGATGTACATAAATCTAAAGACATTTGAAGTTTTAAATATATGGAACAGAAAAATCTACGTATAATAAAATTAAAAATCATGATAGGGAAGTAAATTTAGCTAATATTTTGCCATCCGTAGCCATAATTTGTATTAATTTTGCTCGCTATGTGCTAGAAAGCTTTCAATGGCATATAATTCTTTAAAGCTTACGAAATGACTTAAGGCACGGCCCACATATAGCTTAACCACAGATTAATAAAATTGGACATACTGTACTAAGGTCAAGGGGATATGTGAGAGCTGGTTTAGACACAAGAGGGTCGTGCGATACATTTTGAAATTTTTTGTTTTAATTCGAAGGGCAATAGGAGTTGTACAATTAGCCACAAATGTTCTTATATAAAATTTGTGCGGATAAAGTAATTAATAAAGTAATCTTTGGAAGTTTATTCGCACTTCTATGCCCCTTTGGCTTAAGGAAATTCAAACAATTTCGTTTGTTGCAGCTTTATAGCTTCAATTCAACCAATAAGAATTAAATAAAATACAATTTATTTGGTTTAATTCAAAAATATATTTTAATAGAAGTTGAATTTGTAACTGATATATTTAAGTCACAGTTTAAAATTTAAATTTAAAATATTATCAATTTTTAAAATTTAAAGTTAAGTTCTTCAGATTAGAAGTTGTCAAAAGATTTATTTACAAGTTTAGAAAATACATTTTTAAAATGTTTTTGAAACTGTTGATAAATTAAAATCGAATGTGTATTGAATGATTTTGCTGATCTATTAATTGGATTGTTGTAGCCATAATTATATTGGATGGTGTTGTGCGCCAAAAATTGATGTTTACGCAAAGTCCTGCTTGGAACATTAATAGAGAAATATCCCAATATGTATGAATCAATGTTATCGTTCCCGATAAAAGCTGCATCCATAGAAGAAGACGTCTGCGCTCCTGAGGGCATATTTGATATTCTTTGCACTTTGTAGAATAAGGAGATAAGCGAGCCATATTTTCATAGAATGATATGTTATGGTCATAATTCCAGTCAGTTTGGTTCAACTGGAACATTATGAATTTGTTTTGTGCGCTTTCTATTCTATTGATGTGCACAGCGTGATAGGGGTTCCAAATGATAACAGGATATTCCGCTTGAGATGTACGTAAAGAGTTAGTGTGTATCCGTGTTCTCGATGTGACTCCTAGATCAATAACCTCGCGTACTCTATATAGGAACATCAGAATCATTTATTTTATATGCCGTAATTATTCAGTTTCTTTTACGATGGAACGACGTAATTTTACATTTCTTAATAGTTAAGTGCAAGAATTGAGGACACCACTTATAAGTCTACTGATTTCATCTTACAGTTTTTCAGCATCAAGCTCATATTGTTAAATAGTATGAAATTTTTTTACGCCATCGAAGATAGATATCAATAAAGATCCATGGACCAATATGCGATCAATGAAGAAAACCAGATGTCATTTTGATAACATTTGATTTCTCATTTCCAATTAATAAATATTGCAGACGGGTTGTTAGCAGATAGAAATGTGAGGTATCAATGTTGATTTAAAGGCATTGCATACAATCAGCTCAAATATTCCCGGGTACCATGAGAAATCATCCCACATTCCTAATTTAACGATATAGGTATACACTAAAAATGAAATATGATCTTTGAAAATTTCCATTTTTTGGGAAACACGGCAGTAGTTAGGGGCTAATTGAATAGCTTTCAGAGCGAATTTATCTAGGTGTCTATCTACTCGCAAACGCTTTTAATATAGAACAGGGTATATCATCCCGCCCACATCCATCTCCAAATTCCCTTAAGGCTAATGTTTTGTTGTTTTGTTGTTGCTTATTCGATCAGTGTATCCAGTATTATCATCAGGTCTATAGACTGATTGAAAAAATGATGCAAGCATTTCTGCTATCTAATTAACGTAAGAAGTGCAGGTATTATTAAAGTCATGAGTCATGATGGAGGGATATCCTTCGATTTTATACGTTTAGATCAAAAGTATTTTCATAATAATTTAGGATATTCTTTAATTTTACCTTCGATACTTGCAAGATAAGATATGTACCAAATATTAAAATAGTTAAGATCTGTACTTAATATTAAAATAGGTATAGGCCTTACATTTTCGATTTTTCAAATTTGTTAGCATGTCGTTAAACCATGGCGGTGGAATGTTCGGTGCTTTATTGAAAATAGTCACATGTTGTATTTCATTTGTTGCACATGGTCATACACTATAAAGGTGGTAAGATTATTGCACTCTTAGATCTTTTAAACATGTGACAGGTGCAATTATTCAAATTTAACATAATTTAATAAAGCATTGTATACATTATAAACTCGTATCCATTCAAATAATTAATTAATTTTTATCATGGTGACATAATAAAAGAAATGCACAATCCAGCACTACACCTGCCTTGAGAAGACTTGCTCGATATTTATTAGTTTTACAAGCATCACCACAATATGAAAGGCAATACAGAAGAATCGAATCGACAAGTGCAAAATACACCAACCTTAGAAGGTATGGCGAGCAATACAGGCGCAAAACATACATGCATTCCAATTCAAGTTACCGTCTATAATAATACCCAAGTTTCTAATCACATTAACTAATTTTATCTCAAAACGGCCGTTAAAGGCGCAAATTGATCTCCCAGTACAACTAGACACATGATACATAATTAGACAAGGTAATACCTGACTGTCTCTGTTAAATGTACCACTTTAGTTTTATCGCTCAAGACCAAGTTATGGTCTGTAAGCCATACCGCTAGTTTGTTTAAATCGTGATCAATATATAACAGCTTTATTGGCGTGCTTGCTACCATTAACGTACATCAGGACCCAAAACCGAACCTTTAGGAAGCCCAGCCTTAATAGTTCGTTCCATATTTGTATGATAATTGGCACGCACTACAAGTGTTCGCCCACAAAGATAAGAACAAAGCCATTTGTATATAGGTCCACGAAAACCACAACAATACACTTTCCTTAAGAGAGTAGAATGTTCCACTCTCTCGAATGTTTTGGTTAGGTCTATGAACAAGGCAGATATTTTTAATACCTGGGCAATGCCCGCACTAATCTGTTCCAGAAATGAAAAAGTGGTTTGCTCCGTATTTTTCTAAATCCAAGCTGCAATGCGGAGATAGAAAATAGTGTTTATCCAAGTAATCTAAAGGGAAAGATCCCTTCTTTTACGCTTAAATTCATAATAAACGATATCCACAAAAAAACAAGTCATTTGCTTGATAAAACCGCTGTTCTAATCTCAGAGAAGAGTTATTTTTAACGGAATTTATGATGGTATACAGCTCTCCTGTAGAAATTAAGGAATAATAAAATCTATCCGAAATTGTTTTGTTCATTAGCAATTGCACCAGGTTCAGACATAGCACTGGCCGGTAAATTTCTGCATATTCATTGTATCATTCAGAATTTGCCAATTTTTGAACAAACATTTGGGTGTAAAACTGTCTTTTATTCTGGCTAATTTTAGTATTTACGACATCACACAATTTGCGGCTGTAGTTAGCTAACCTCCTGTTGTTTGGGTGTTATTTCGCAAGCTGGCACATTTTATTTCTTTAACGTGTTTGCTTCAACAATTAATGAAGAATGTACATTCGCGCGCCAAATTTTTTTGTTTCCTTATAGAGTTTGCTCTGGAATAGTGTAAAGTGGTCCAAAATAACAATCGGGGTGTTAACTAAATTTACATCTTCATCAACCAGTTTGGGTGATTTCTTTTGACGAACATTCGTGAGTATGTTTTGTTTTAATAGCATTCTTCAATGTATTTGTAACATCATCATTGTGTTTCATTTTCACTATATGGATAAAATTTCATTGTGGGAAATTTGCTCATGAATTTTAGCTGTTACTTAAACAAACAGATCACTTATATCTTCAGCCCCACTCGGTAATCCACACATGAATTATGATGTTGATTTTGGAGGCCAGCATTAGCCTCCAGTCAGCTGAGTTTATTTTCAAGCTCATCAACACATCTCTCCATTTGAATTAATTTCTCTTTCATGGCATGATTTTCTTTTGTTGGTACACTCACTTGGTTGACAAGTTTCAAGATAGTAATGCTGTTATATTGCTGGGGAGTCACAAATACTGTCAGTTTCTTTTGCAGACTGTTTAGTATACTCATAACATTATGAAGTGCGACAGGGTGAACATAGCTATGAAACGGTACAGAAATTTATGTTTTTCTTGAAACCCCTCCATATTTTATATGGAACGCTTTTACGTTTTTGCCGCATTTAATCGCTGAAAATCGCTCTATGTAATGTTTCTGGTGCAGGTCATACATACCATCATATGCATTTCAAGAACAATCCAATTACACAGATAGTATAAATGAAAATTCGAGCAGAAGGCAGTCAAATTTTGTTTCTTCGAAACTTGATATAAAGTTTGGATGATCAGTGTCTAGTTCGCCGCTTTGTTTAGATTTTTCTTTTACCCTCGTGCCAAGATACAATGCCAAATCCATCATTAAACCAATCAAGCTTATAAGTTAAACATGAAAATGATAATTATCAGATACCAAAACTCTTTCACTATATGCCATATTGTGGATTAATTGTCCTAATGTGGAAGTTCAAATTGCTTTGTCGTACGAATTATGTACATAATATTGATTTTCTCTCGACTTGGTTCACAATTAGTTGAGATAAGTATATACAGACCGGGCAACAAGAAACTACAATAGAGTACATACATATATCTTGGCTTCTGTATATTGCAACAATAAATTTCAAAAAAACTTAACTCTTAAATCTCTATAAGTGAGTCATTTAATTACATATTACTGAAACTTTATGATTTAAACATTTAAAGTCATATATAACTCTAAATCACCTAATTATGACTTACGTTACACTGAATTTTATACTAAAATTGTTAAAATTTATTGTTCATTAATTGATTAAAAGGTGGATTATAGAGTACGACATAGTGGATAAATGTGTGGAGGTTGAAAATCAGCTAGATATTGGTTAGGCGCCACTTTAATGAGCCAATTGCACAACAGTGAGCCAAGTTAGGATGCATTGTTACTGAAAATATAAGAGCTGGTATCAATATTGCAGTATTGCAAACCATCGACACAATTTAGTTGAAAACATTTTGAGAGGCAACTAACACAAGTATTCATTAATGCGCCTATAAGGAAAGTGCAAGGAGTTTTTCCAAGCAAAATAGTTATCGCCTGCCTACTTCAAGTCGAAAAACTAATTACAAAGAAGCCAGATTACACGAGAAATGCGCCTGGTACACAAGTATGGAGGTATTCGGCGTAGTTGTTCCAGAATCCGTCTATATTCTGGATGCGAGGTCGAAATTGAAATTGATCTCACCATTGGTCACGGAAACTTCAGCAGGACAAACATCACCAAAAGTGCAGGTGTTCATGCTGATGTTATCGTCTACAATTTGATCTAGCGAATACATGTTTGTATATATAGATGTCCACCCTACCGGCTGCATTGGTGGTCGTTGAGCGGCTATTTATTCGAGCAATTCATTCTTAAATACAATATGAGAAGAGATCCTTCGTCGTTACGCATTCATGTTTCGCTTAGTGGTGCATGCTTCCATATTCATGTGAAAATAACAACAACAAATTATTTATGTATTTGGTAAATCGCTCGATAGAAGTTCACGGAATAACTTCTCCCGTCGCCTGTTGACCTTAATATGGTCATATTATTAATGACGCCTCGAGATTAAGAACTAACCTATGCAATCATGTACTTTGATTAAATATGTTGTTAATATTTAAAGAGTAATTGCCTGCGACCAAGGTTCAATTTTGTTGTAGTTTCTGAACATGCTGCGATATTAAACGTTATCACCTTAAAAATGACTTCACCATAAATCAGTAATATAAATATTTATTTAAATGAAGATTTTCTGTATGTACTTACAGAATAAAAATTTCAGGAATCAAATTGAAAAAAAAAAATTAGGGCGTTTTTTTAATTTCTAAATTCAAATTTATGTCACCATATTATTTAGGTTCTTTTGTTTTTTATAGTTTTATTGATTATCTTGAAATAAAATCAACGTCCTAATTTTTATTCTTATCAATTTTTAATTAAATTAATTTTCTTGCAAAAGATGCTAAATTCAACAGAAATACGTAAATCAAAAATTAAATAAAAATTTAACAAGTGTGTATAAAATTGCCAATTATGGAGAGGTTACATACAGGATAAGGGCTGACATTAAAACTCAAGGATATTTTTTATAAATCAACCTTTGATACGTACCTCCATATACCATTAAGACTTAACCTGTATACATGCCATTGTCCATATACATACATATATTAATGCTCAATTTAAAATAAAATTGAACTACATATTGGAGATGGTAATCTCATCGCTATATCTTTATAGTACGAGTATGTATGTACATCTTATCGATAATGATGATATTTAATCGAAACAATAATCGAAATATTCGTTATTTAAATTTTATTCATTGATTTTGTCGATGATAATTTCGAACGTACATGGAAATGAAAATATCCGTATTTTGAAAACTAGAGAATAATACATTATGCAATGCATATTAGAATAATCCCCCATTTATGTATAAATAACGATTCAAGCGCATTTATATATATATCGAATCTCAAGCAGATGAGATAATAATATGCAATTTTTATGATGCTGCTGATGCTGCTGTACATATATACAGTAATAAACTTATATTTTGCAGTAATCATTGTTTCAAGAAATGGTCATTGTAGATCTATAATATATAGAAATACAAAAGAGAACGGTTCCTTAATAACAAAATATATAATTTATAGAGGTTAGATTACATTGCCCAGTACATAATTAATATTTATGTATGTGCGATATCGAACCGCATGATTGAACGTTTTGTAATCAATCTTTAAGACTGGTCGACGACGACGGTGGAAATTTCGGTTTCGCCAAAATTAATCTTGACCAGTCAGTAGTTTTTAATTATATGCGTGTATTGGTATATGGCCCGGATAAGATAAACACATTTTTTTTTTATATATAAAGCACCCAGCTAATGTAAATTTTTGATTATTCTACATATATCAAATAAAATGAGAGTATTGATTTTGGTTGCGTTGTGCTTAGCTGTTGCTACAGCTCTTCCAGGTAAGTTTCGATATATAAATTATTTTACTTTTAAATTAAATGCATTATAAAATTACTTTTATAGCTTCACCTGGATTAGCAAGTGGACGTATTTTCGGTGGAGAAGACGCGGCTCACGGCGAAGTACCATATGCCGTATCGTTAAATTGGATTTTGGCCGGACGTGGCAGTCACGTTTGCGGTGGTTCAGTATTGACCCGTCTAATAGTTTTGACGGCAGCCCATTGTTACACCGAATTACCAAATATGGGTAGTGTTGATGTACGTGCTGGTATTACACGTTTATCGCAAACCGATGGACAACAAATTTCTGTTCGTGGTTGGGAAATACATCCAGACTATACTGGTGGTGTTGCACCCGATGATATTGGTTTGATTTATTTGGCAGGCCCATTGACTTATAATATTTACGTTGCACCAGTTGTGTTGCCAGAACCTTTCTATGTACCACACGGTGATGCTGTTCTATCTGGTTGGGGTCAAACCAATCGTATTATTCCTAATACACCAGATGTTTTGCAACGTGCTTTCAAAGAAGTGATTCCAATCGACAGATGCCAAGAAGTTATTGGAGAATCGCCATTGACCGATCGTAATGTATGTACCGGACCATATACGGGAGGTATTTCTGCCTGCTCAGGTGATTCAGGTGGCCCAGTCGTACAATACGATGGACGATATCCAGTACAAATTGGTATTGTATCGTGGGGTTTCATTCCATGCGGTAGTGTAAATGCACCATCTGTCCACGTTAAAGTAGCCTACTATATTGAATGGATCAAAAAATACTATATCCCAGATCATAACTACGATTAAGCATACATATATGTATGTAGTTTGTGCAAAAAAAATTTGTAATAAATTTGAATAAATGAGATTTTTATGAGTATAAATTGTGAAATTGAAAGTTTTATTATAATTGACGACCGCATATACGTATGAGTAGTAGATACAAAATTATTTTCGTAGCTTATTGATAACAGCTATCTTGACATACTTCCAAATATCTATATATATAGCCAATATAATTTTATGATTACGTGGTTTGATTTTGCCCCTGGATTTTTGGCATCTTATCAGCGCTTTACTTTTCTAAGCCTCAAGCTTATATAAATACATACAATGTAATCTATACTCAAAGCTATATTAATCGTTCATTAATAAATAACATAAATCGAACAATAAAATATTATTAGATAGCAGGCAAAGTATAAATAATTGATTTATTATCTGTCTGTCACTGTGTAAAGCTCTGTCGCACACACTATACTCTCATATGCTGAAGTGTTTTGTAATCGTAACAACAGCAACAGAAACACATTCTTTTTTTTTGTTTAAATTTTTAATCAAACAGATAAAATAATTTATGGGTTTGGTTGATGTGATCTGCCATATGTGTGTGTGTATCTGTTATCATTCCATTTGTTATCATTAACACGTTAACTGATTAATTTTTTATAATTTTTTTTTTTTTCGAAAAACATGAATGTGTTTATTTTGATAAGCGAATAAATATAAATTATTGCGTGTTATCGCATCATTGTAATAGGTATTGTTATTGTTGTAATGTGTTTGTTTGATATTTTCATTTTAACAGATTAATAATTTCCAATCAAAGAATTTTTGGCGTTAAATTTTGCTGATTATTTGGATGTGTGCTGTTTTACAAAAAAACAAAAATTAAATTAAACATTTATGTTTAAGAGAAAACAATTAAATTTTTTTATTATTATAAATAAATGCAAATTAATTTTTAATTGTTTGTGTGAATATAAACAAAAATTTGTGTAAAAAGCAATCCAAATGGAAAATTAAATGTATGCATGGGGTTTTAATTATGGGCAGCCAACTAGAAATTTACATGTATACGCGTTCATCACGGTCTTATATATATACAGAATTTGGCTTTCAACATTTATGTTTTATATATCAGCTTTTTTAATCGAATTATATAGAATTTTATGTCTTGCAGAAGAAATGTTCGAAAAGCTTTTAGCGCAATAAGAAAAAATAATAATAAGCTTTAGCGCAAATAAAACAACAACGTAATCTACTCATGTGAAATGATTAATGAGCTTAATTTTTTTACAGTACTTAGCGCAAAAGCTATATTCATACATACTTATATAATAACCACAATGTTTAAAAATGCTTTTATCAAATATTATATTTTAGTTGTGTCGCGTGTTTTTTTAATTAAAATTTATATACGTAATTATTTTATAATTTTTTGGTTAATTGAATTAAAAAATTTGTAACGGAAGAAAGAAGCTCGACTTACATTTTTCATATTATACAAATTTATATGTGGAATACAGAAGAAAAAGTTCAATTAGAGGGTGAAATTTAGATGATGATAAAAAACAGATATATACGATTTTCATTAAGACGCGCAGATAGAAAAGCTAAATAATAATCTTAATTACATAATTAAATTTTGTAAATTAGAAATTTTGTGATTAGAATATGTGCAATAAACGTATTATTTTGGGGTAGATGATGTTTTATACAATAATGTATTAGATTCTAATCATACTTTATAATAAATCTAATTTCAAGTTGAAGCCGAATAGATTTTTTGTTTTTTATAAAATCAATTTGTTGGATTAAAATGAATTACAAATATAAGTATATCATTGAAATCAGATTGTTATAGTCCAGTCCCAAAATACATACTAATTTGGCGAGTTTGGCACATGTCATTTGGCCCATTTAAGAACATTTTTAAATAATTTTTATTTTTGCCTAAATGGCCACAACTGTGGTAAACAACCTTTCTAAGCAATATCTTTATTTGCGTATTGAAGGCTTTTAAAAAGAATGTATTTCAGGAAAATCCAAGTAAGCTGATCCGAAAAGATATCCGCACGTTTTTCAACTATAAAATTCGTCTCATTTATATAACTTTCAAGCTCCCATCAAAGTCAACCCGTTTACAATCCAAAAAGTTAAATTGATATACACTTCACCAGGTGATACATTTGTTTTAATCAAACTGAAATACATATTTTATATGATAAAGATACAGCAGAAGAAGACAGATACGTCTACAGTATGTCGATTCCTACAGTATACGATATCCACATAATCTCTAAACGTTTTTACAGATTATTATCAAATTTTCAACATTATTGATAATTGGTTATCAGTGTGTTTGAAACAATACTTTCTTTCAATCACGTGAAACCTACTTTACTCGTTCATTTATTAATCATCTTGGGGGTACCTTATCATATAAGATGACATCGCCTCCGAGCAAATAAAGACAAGTATAAATGCTTTTTTTTTTGAATTTTCTCCAGAAAAAACCTCCAAAAAAATTGAATGTTTTCTATTCGTTTGCTTAGCTACTCTTATTGACCTTAGGATTGTCTATATAGCTGCAATCATTTCTAAAGTTGCAACCATTTGATTTTCAGATTAAATATGGAGACGTATATTAATAAGCAATTGAAGGATAGGTCTCTCGAAAAGGATCTTCCCGACTGAAAATTAGATGTTTCAAACACACGACTTCTGATCTCTTTTGCGATGAATTGTTTTAAGCCCAAAATACAAAATGAACTAGCCCGGTAATTTTTTTTACATAATCAACTGTGGTTAAACTGGACCAACTCGTCCTTTTTAAAAATTGTTACATCATAGTGCTGGATAATCTTTTCAATGTTGTTGCTTTTCTACCATTTCGAGAAACCCTTTCTGGAAAATAACGGGAGGAAAAAAAAATCTTTGTGATACAATTTGATTTTGCTTAAAAATCGTTGTTTGTATATAAACGACCGGTCAAAAGTTGGTCAATTTGATTTCATGTGTGATGGTTTGGCGAACTAGGTAAATTCCAAAATAAAAATGGCCAGTAATAGTTCAGTGAATTTTTTCGATTTAGTTTACCAAGAAAAAAAAAATTATCCAAGGGTCTTCTAACAAACATATTACACAAATTTGTTTGAGGTACAGCTCATTTCATTGTATAGTGCTAAAACCTACGCAAATACATTTATAATTTTCATAGACGGTCGTATATCCTAGATCCGATAAATCAAATAATTGTTCAGGCGAGTTTGCATCTAGAGAGTCATGATGTAGTTAATCATCATTACCGGATTACAAAAGATAAGGCCAAACAAACCATTTCATTTACTACACAAAAAATTAGGGCTTTGTATTTTTTCCATAACTTATGATTGTGTTAAATATTTGTTGGGAAATAAAAATAACACCGTAGTTTTTATCTTTATAACGAAACTAATTTTAATTTAATAATTTAAATTATAAAATTCGACGTACAAATTTAACATTTTCCCATGGTCAGCAGAATGACGTATTCTACGTAAATAAAAAAACCGCTTTACAATTCTGGACCCATTTCTTGTTGTATACATATCTTTTCATAAAACTATAGTACACAAAAAGTTATCATGATCAGCGCTAATGAATAATTCTGAACATGTCATAAAAGATTATATTTTTAGAATTTGGTTAGGTTTAATCAATCCCAAGCCTACTCAGAGATATTTTCCTAATTAATTTTATTTCTGCTAAGCTTTTCCTTTTCAAATTTAAAATAATTAGTTGAATGTATGTGAACCTATGTTCGTTTGGGACACAACAATAACAATAATAAAATATAACGCTAGCTTGTTCCAACGACATATCAAAAAAATGGTTTTATTGTTTTATTTTCTTAAATCTTTATTTATTTTTATGTTATAACTTAATTGAGTTTAAATATTAAGATACGAATGCTAACAAATTTTATTAAAACATAAGCTGAGGCACAATAACAATGCAAGTGCAATGCACAATACTGCACAATCGTGTAAATTTATTTTACAATTGGTTCAATCTTACAAAAAAGCTCGCTAAACTTTACCAATATAAATTTTTTAAATGAAGCTTTCAGTAAGTAACACTTAATTATGGCTATATCTTAATATCTAAAAACGTTGGTGCGGATGTATGTGTAACCATCACGGCTGAACCACTGAAGCTCCCCAACTTATATATTCATACCATATGTTCTTGTGGTGCTTTGGATTATTTGTGTGAGACCCTCCTAGGTCGCGCTGAGGTAGCTTATTTATGGACCAATTTGGCTCAAATTCACAGCACATAATATTTAAATAAAAAGAAAGCTTTTGACAAAATTTGGTCCCGGTAGGTGGCGCTGGAGTAGAGATATTTAAAAAATATAGTTTTCTCAATATAATCACAAAAACTTCCGACAGATGGCGTTGGTTGTCTTTAATGTATTTTGATGAATATTTTAATTTTTGTTTTTCAAATTTAATATATGATATACATATTCAATATTTTCAAGGTTATAATCATTATAATAACTAAAACTATAATGACCTTAAATATACAAAATTTATTAAAAAATTACAAAATGGTATTTATTGAAAAAATCAAAATCATAAAATCAAAGACTATTTCTACATTCACAAATATTTGATATTTCAGTATTAGATATTTCATTGTGCTGTACAATTGTTTAGAAATAAGTTTAACGAAAATTCCAAAATAAATTTCAATTAGTTTTAAATAGGTAATGAGATTTCATAACAATTTTGATTACCGGCACAAATAACATAACCAACGAAAATTTCCGTTTTTAGCATGTATACGAGTACAAATTGCAGTGAAATAATACAGCGAAAAATGCCTTCACGACGATGTTCAAACAGTGGTCGTAGTGACCGACAAACTCGTAATAGGCAACAATTAAGAACAAATTTAACAATACAACAACAAGAAGCGGCCAGAGAGAACACACTCTGAAATTCATAAATGAAACTGCAGAGATGCGTTGTTCATCAGGGAAAGTAGATTTACCTATACATTAAACCCAACATTAGAGCAACTGAAAACGGTAATGGATAATAATGAAATAATTTGGACTCTGCAACGTGCACTTAAGAAACCAGGAGCGTTGGAAGGCATAATCACATACATGAAGGAATATCGGCTGGAACTCATTGGTCTCTCGCTTGTTTAAAAGTAAAGACCATACATCCCAGGGCTATACGTTGTTATACAGTGGATATCACCTTGGAAATCTTGGAGCTGGATTTCTTCTTGGATCGCAGGTAAAGAAGGATCTTTTGGATTTCCAATCAATAATAATAACCGATTGTGTAAACTTCCCTTGCGCATGAAGTTATCTAACCTGTCGATAATTTGTTTACATGCGCCCACAGAAGTCAGCCAGGCCCAAGTTATAGTCACGTTTCGACTGTGAACGGATTAAAAAAACGATATCAGGATCTTGTCAGCGACAGACCCAAAAATGATTAGTTTGCGCTGCAATAACGTCTAACAATCGCGAGGGAAAACAAAGCTACTCTTACTAGGAGGGCAGCTAAATGCTTTTGTAAACGATATTAATCGAGAATGGTGGAAGGCTGAGGTTTTGAAAGTACAACAATCGGCAATGAGTGCTGTTCGCGTACGTTCTTTAAAGGAATTGCTAGATTGCACTATACTTTCAGGTCTGCGTCAACTGCCATTCGGGACCGGGATGGCAACCTCTGTGCCAACATCAACGCAGTACTCGACGCATGGAATTCTCGCGGTATAGCTAGCTCTCCATTGATAAAGTCACCCCTCAAGCGGAGTACTTGCTTGGTGACTATCACGGAAGATTTCGTCCGAATTAATCAGTCACTGCGATCAAGTTTTTTCCCTGCGGATGATTCTATCTAAATATTATAAGACTTCTATCTCAGTACATCAGGTGTTACGGGATTTCCGGCAGGCCTATAACTTGATCAATCGTGTTTGTGGTCTTTGCTTAAATATCTAGGTATGCAAACAAAATTGGTACGATTGTGTAGAATGACAGTGACACTGTCTCAATGCTGTGGTAATTTGCAATTTCACACGATTTACTCTGCAATGTGCCAAAGCAGAGTAAATTGTGTGAAATTAGAATGTAATATCTTACAAGGCGTCTATATGGATGCCCAGAACATTTATGATATTCAGAGACAAACGAGCGCTCATGAAGGATGTCATTGTGCTATCCGCCGGAATTTTCAATCGCACTCTTAAGGTCACCCCAAAGAGGCAGACGGGTATCTCAAATCCTCTCTCAAAAGCCTCTTTTCTAGATCAGAGGGAGGGAGAGAACGATATTGGTACCAACTAACTAAACATTCAACAACATGCATAGGCCGTTCAGAACATAAAAATTTATAAGATAAGTCAATTTTTACACTAACTCAAGCTGAACTTAAAATCAGCCGGTCACCTTAACCTAACAAAACTCTATGACAGAACCAGACTACATGTTAATAAACTGAAATCTGTGAAGAAGCTATACAGTTCTCAATAGTTGAGTCAAAGACCTGGGCGATAGAGTGCGCTTTCCCTCACTTTATTCAGCTAGTATACAATAAATTTTTTAATTCTAGTTAAAATCATTAATTTAATTCAATAGATTGGAAGATTTTAAATGAATGAAAACTACAATAATTTACATAAATGCGAAAAGTATTTTCATAACAGTCGTTTTAAAGGGTTGGAGAGCTTTTACATTAAAACCGTACATTGTCAACTGTGAGTAAGACTTTAAATTACAAATACCTGCCAACCTCTAGTAAATTTACATGAACAAATTATCCCAACAACTTATTTAACCCTATATATTGTAAATTTAAAGTCTAAAGCATCATAAAAACCTAAAGGTGGAACGAAACCCAAAATAAAAAGCTGTTAAACACTTTTCATTTCTGCCATTTTTATTTTGTTGAATGTGTGTGTGTATGTGTTTGTATGAAAATATTGTTGTGATTTATGTGAAAACGTAAAAAGTTTCATTATTAAAAAATATAAATTATGTTATAAAATAATAAAATAAAAATGTTTATGTTATAAAACTGTTACACAAAAATGATGAAGAAGCATTAGCTGTTGCACAGCTTGAAAACACCAAAAAATAAAAAAAAAATTAATAAAAAATAAAAATTATATTTAATCTATATATTATGTGTGTGTGTGTGTATATAAATGGTGGTTTTTAATAAATCAATGCCAGAAAGCTTCTAGCTGTGTATGTGTTTGTGATACATTGTTTTATGTGATTTTAATAATTTGGTGTAGTTCGAAAAAAATTAGGCATATATGTTCATATATATACACCCCCGCGTATAATTTCTTCCATTTCACGTTTATATATACGCGCGAACATCTCTACACAATATAATGATGTAACATTATCTTAATCAACTTCTTCTGTAAATATAAAACAATTTATTAAAAAAAAAAAAATTTTTCGTCCAAAAATACTCTTGGGAAATTATTTCCATGTTAATTCATTAAAACAAAAAAAAAAAAAAATTGTAACTGAAAATAAAAATATTAACTTTGGTGGTTGCAGAGCAAACACATAATACCAAAAACCATTTAGGAAAATTCATTTGGGTTTTAACGTATCGTCAAATACCATTTCACTTTTAAGTATAAGTTTGGTACTATATGTGTATGAAAATGCGATATAAAAGCACACACATACCGACAAAAAAAGCTTTGCTTCCAAAGTAGCAATATACATATATATAACGGAGATATGATTTTTTTTTTATTTATGTTAATGTACGGAAGTTACCCTTCTTATATTATATATACGTACATAAATATACTTAGTTAACGTAAAGCTTTTGATGGTTAAATTTAATTTATTAAAATTACTTTTTGGTTTTCTTCACCCCATTCACAATTTTTGAAAGTTTATTTTATCTTTGGCCAGAGAATTAACAGCAACAACAATGATGATTAAAGCAAAAATGTTGGGAATAAAATATGGTCTCCGTGCGGTGAGTCTAGGATTTAATAACAATTAAAATTGAACTGTGAGGTGATAAAATGGATTTTCCAGATGGACACTATACGTATATTTTTGTCAACGTAACAACATAAAATTAAAATGTAATATAAAAATTGAGTTAATGTTCCTTGACAATCCCGGATATATGTTATGTACCTATCTCGCGTATATTTATGTAATATATTGATAATACCATTTTAATGTTGCATTATATATGAAATACAAAAAAACTGTCAAAAAATAATCCTCAAACAAAATGTTGTGTTTTATATACATTAATAAATGAAAAAAAAATCGTTGGTTTTGTTATCATTTTTATCATTTAATTTTATTTTTTTTAACACACAACACAAAAACAACCTTTTTCGACGTTTATGACATAAATGATAAAAATAAACTGGCGTTACTAAAAAATAAAAATTAACACAAAATATTTTTTGGGGGATAGCGCTTTTCCAAAAAACAAAAAAACATTTTTATTTAATTTTTGATTGAGATAAAAATGTTGGCAATATTTTTTTTGTTTCGTATATGGCTTAACTCTATTTGGGTAATACGGGGATCAGTTTTATTCGGATTTTTGGTTTGCAGAATTAAATAAAAAAAATGTTTCGGTTAAATTTTGGAAGTGTTTTTGGCATGGAACAAAATTATGTGCCGAATATGATTTAATTTTTGTAGTACAGAATGTACCAGTTTTTAATTTATTGCTAAAATTTAAAAATTCCAATTTCAAAATTTTGCATGAATTTGAAATTCTCAAACAGTTTTTGTATTGAATTCTGAAAATCTCAGAATCAAATTTTGGAGGGGTAATATCTGATTTGTAAAAAATTACAACAACCAGCCACAAAAATGTTTCGATTCTAAAAGTTCGGAAAATCTAAATTCTAAAATTAGAGAATTCTATATGTAAATTTTATTTTTATTAATTTTAAAAAAAATTGGTTTCAAAACTTCATTCAATATTTTAAATCCGCAAAGTAGAGTTATATTTTCAGAATCCAACTTCTGACTGTTAAATTCTATAATCTCAGGCTGGCATTGTGACTAGAAGAATAAATTTTACATATCAAAAATGTCAGAAAATTTTGAGTTCTTACATATTTATAGGATTTAAAATTTTGAATTTTATTTCCGTTAATGTCAGTTGTGTCGAATATAACCATAAAATTGCAATAAAAAAATTGATAAATCTAAGTTCAAACCTAAGTTAGCTGAAGTCTGTTCGGATTGGCCATTTTCCAAACTGCCTCTCTCCAATTTACGAACTTTTTTTATATTTATAAATAAACTTCGTTAATCCAAAATTCGCATCATCTCTTAACTTCCGTTTTGTGAAACGAAAATCACATTTCTTGAGCGACGTATTTGATTTTTGTATATTTAAAGCAAAGCTAAAATTTATCAAATTTAATAAATTATTTTACAATTATGAGTTCTAATACTGTGTCCTGTAATGGTGAATTTCTCCACCTATTTGTTTTAAACAGTTTGATTTTACCCGGATTTGTTTCAGCTTAAACTCCTGCAACTTCGCTATGATTTGCACGGCATATCTGAATAACATAACAATGTTAGACAACTGCCATTCACACCTGATCGCGGCGGTAAAATTTTGTCTTAAATTTGTCGGCGTTTTGTATTCTGCCCTAAATTACGCTCTGTATATCATTGTCACACACTACAAAGAAATGTCAAACATTTGTACTAAAAACATTTATTACAGGTAGCGGGTATTCTGAATTCATAAAAAACTATGTATATACTGACCGCATTTAAGGTAATAGGGATTCTAGAATTTTTCATGCATTTATCAATTCTTCGGCTGGATTAACTCAGAAGATCTGGAAATCACTCAAAATGGCCATTTTAAGTTTGACAACCTTAATTAACCGTTTTCTTGCGTTTGATGCAGATTTAAAAAAAATATAATTATGCTTAAACCACGAAGAGTATAGTGCTTTACATATGCTCATAATTACTCCACCAAGTTTTTAAAATATTGAATATGCTTGTTTGGTTTTTGTTTCTAGAATTTCCCTTTCAGTATCATGTGACAATAGAGCGGGATTTGGAATGAACTTCAAAAAATAACTAAAATTAAAAATTACAAGATTTTTCTGAAAAATTGACCAATTAAAATTAATAATAATTTTTAAATAACAAAATCCAGAAGTTTCCTACATCCATGTAAATTTTGAAACAGAATTGAAAAATTTTTATGGTGCTCTGCAAGAAGTTATCCAAAAAACTGTAAGTTTTCAGAAAGGCGTCACAATGTCGTTTTTGAATTTTTATCAAATTTGTCTTAAAAATTATCGTTTTGTAAAATTTCGAAGATTCATTAAAATTAAGAAAATCAAAATGATTTTATTTGAATATTTTTTGAACTTAAAAAAATTCTATAATTAGTGATGTTTTAGAAATACAAGCTTAAAAAAGTTCGAAATGGTGGTACACAATTTTACTACGGGTTGGGCCAACTTGGACTGACTGATTTGAAATGCTTATAATTTTTCTATTTGTAATTTTTTTAATTTTTATTTTTTTGTAGATAATAAAGAATTTTTCTAAAATTCTATAATGTCGTCATACTCAGTGCAAGAACGTGCAAAAATTGTTGAATTTTATTATTTTTAATTTTTAATTTTTTGAATAATCTGATTATGAGCGATGAAGCACATTTTCATTTAAATGGATATGTTAATAAACAGAACTGCCGAATTTGGGGTACGGAGAATCCGAGAGCATTGCTACAGCTACAATTACATTCTCTTAGATGCACTGTTTGGTGTGGAATCATGGCTGATAAAGTTAATGGTTCATATTTCTTCGAAAATGAAATTCAGGAGCCAGAAAGCGTCTCTGGGGCGCTATACCGGAGCATGTTGGAAAATTTTTTACGTCTGGTAGTTCTTAATAATCGTGATATATGGATCCAGCAAAATGGAGCTCATACCGCAATAGCCACAATGGCGATTCTGCGAGAACTTTTCGAGGACCGAATAATTTAAACAAAATGCAAATTTCGTCTGCCCAGTGAGTGCCCACCTCGTTCTCCAGATTTGGCGGCCCCAGATTTTTTTTGTGGGGTTTCTTGAAGGATCGAGTTTATGTCAACAAACCACAAAATATTCGAGTGCTAAAGCAGAATATTCGCACAGAAATTGTTCAATTCGAGCCAGAAACGTTGCGCAACGTAATGCAAAATGTTTTAAATAGAGCCATTAACTGCCAACGGGAGAATGGATGCCATCCAAAGGATATCATTTTTCATACTTAGATTAAAAAAAATTAATAATTTGTACTTTCATTTAAAATTATAAAAATTAAAATTATAAATTAAAATTTAAAATTATAAGCATTTCAAATCAGTCAGTCCAAGTTGGCCCACAATGTATATGTAAATAAATTTTAAATATTGAACACAAGTTTTGGAAAATTTTGAGATTATAAAATTTAAGTTTTTAGAATTTTTGATATTTTGAAACCGAATTTTACAATTTTGAATTCAATATTTTAATTAATTTTCAAATATTAAATTCAGTTTTAACTTATAAAAATTGAAGACAGTGCTATTCTGCATTGCTCAATTAAATTTGGAGTTTTAAATCTAGTGTCTAGAAATCGTCTTGTTGAGTTCTGATAAATCGATGTCAGGTGTCATGTATGCAGCACTTTCGAATTCTACACTAATTCTTGTTGGCTTAGTGGTTACCTCGTGTAATTTTTCCTATCAGTTTATTCGATCATTATTCGTAATATTCATTGTGGTTAGCAAGAGTTGGAATGAATTTTAGTTTTGTTATTAAGGGGTTCCGCTGTACAAAATGTAGAGGTTCAGAATATCCAGAATGTCGTACTTTTTGTATTCTTTAATAAATTTGTGAATCTTTAGTAAATTACGAAATTTGTGATAGATTCCAATTATAATGTTTTCTACCCTATATAGAAAATAAATTTACAAGTTACATTTTGGCATAATACTATTACACCCTTGACATGTCTTGTAAGGTTCAACATAAAAGTTAAATGAACATCACTCACGAGTATTAATCGTTGGTAATGCAACAGTCCACTTAAAAAATGCTTATCTAAAGTGAATAATTGTTTTGCTGGATGTAATTGAGGAAGCCAATATATAATGTTGAAGCATTTGTTTTGTATATGACTTGCAGTTGTTTTACCTTCGTCACTGCAGCACAGATTGGATTTAAGTACATTTCCAGTTAAGTTTCGAGACTATTTCAGACCCCAGATACTTACTTAACTGCCAATAAACGTTTAATAGTATTATTGGAAATTGTTATATCGCAGGAAACCCCTACCATGTTTCGTTTATGAAAAATCGTCACATTTGTTTTGTCGAAGTTAATTTTCAGCATATGGTTAGAGAAGTTTCTCGTTATCATCCTGAATATTTCGAAAAATATCATATAATGATTGACCGGTGAAAATGATAGCTATGCCATCGGCGTAGAGTTACATTTGAGCACTTATTTGTACATTAAAAATGTCATTAATAACAATACTGAACAATAAAGGCCCAAGATATGAACTTTGCGGCACAATTTTTGTTATTGCAGCTGGGTTGTTGCTGCCAAGGTGTTGGAAGATTTAGTAAAAGTAATGTTTAGTAGTATAGTGAGCTTATCACCAGACTTGAATATTGGAGATACCTTCGATATTTCCACATCTGGGAAGACACCCGTTTTAAATGAATCATTAAAAATAAAAAGTCGACAAAGAGGAGTCAAGAAATGATTTATGAATTTTTTGAGAAAACTTTCCGAAATTCCATCGCCATATGGCCATTGGCAGCATTTATAATTTATATGTTATTTATGGTTTCCTCAATTTCCTGTTCTGTTGTAGAAGTCAACCGAAATTCTTCCGCATTATTATAATTTAGTTAAGCTTTAAACTTATCAGTTATCGCATAGTCCAGTACCAAATCATCACATGCATTAACAAAAAAATGGTTGAATTTATTTGCAATTGTTTTAATTAATAACAGTTAGTTATTAATTCATCATCACATTGCAAAACATGGATACCGCTTCAATCGGATTTTCGATTAAAAATGAGATCATTTACATTGGCCCCAGAAGTTTTTCGGTTTTATAATTGTGTTCGATAATTTACTAAATTATTGAAGATAAAGGGTTTAATTAGTGACGTACACTTCGAGCATTTATGTATAAAATGTATAGAGATGATTATCACGATCAGTTCTGCCAGATTGTTTTTTAGTTTATCTTGCAAATTCAGGAATCATTATGCCATTAAAAGTGATGTTAGTACATTTCCTTATTAAAATGATAGTACATGTTTTTTGTGGCCTCAAAATTAGTGCAATCGTTAGAATTTTTTTTCATAAATTCTTTCGTAAGCAAAATCGCACTTAGAGTAGATTCGTCTAGAGAATTCTTAATTTAAGTTGTATGAAGGTTTATTTGAAAAAATATGCTCTCGAAATTTGCTGTAGCCATCGGAATCGTTAAAATTGATATTATTACCTTTTTTAAATTAGGGAAACATACATTTCCATCGCATCTCTTTAATTCTAAAATTGGGTGCCAAAACACGTCGACCCCCATTTTAACACTGAATCTCAATAGCTGAAAATTCAGCAGCCTCGCTTCTCTCCATTCATCGTCGATATTTTGATTAAATTGGCACATGTCAAATTTTTTTTATTAACTATATATTGGATGATGCCAGTATTTGAAACACCTCTAACATTTTATTTCCAAAATTGAATATTTTTACCAATAAATTGACGATATAATTCAATATAAAATTGTTGGCAATGCGATCGAAATTCAAGATCCGCTTCTTCTCAAAATATATGTGTTGTTGTTAAAGAAATATTCACATCAGTCCCCAAATAAATTTTCTTTAGCTCTTTTAAAACATATAAACTATTTTAATTTATGGTTGCTAAATTCTCCACTGTTAGATATTCGCCTTTAACGAAATATTTAAAAATTTTGAAATTCAAAACGAATTTTCGAAATTTTAAATATAGGTCAAATTCTGGATTTAGCAAACATTTAACAATTCTTTGCGCCGATTCGAATTTATCATTTTCATGCACGAAAAAAGTTTAAGCACTTCAAACCTACATAAAATTTGGTTGACCGTTGCTTCAAGTTATAACCAACGCGTTTGGGCTGGATGAAGGAGTTTTTTGGGTTGATAATCTAGCAAAATTTGGAGTTGAGAAAATAGATTTAGTCGCTTAGGGATGTTTTGTATGAAATTAAACATTAATTGGCACACAGTGCAAAAGAGTGACATGATCATTTAAATACCACCAGATTGGCGGCACCAATCATCACCATCTGCCCCGAAGCCAATCAAATATTTATAGAGATGGCATCACATACCTCAAATTTAAGCAAGGCAAAGAAAATGTCGTGGATCCGGCCGTTAAACTCAGTGCGAACAACCAAACTTAACAATGTGGTTGTTGAAACGTCAGTTGATTCGTCAATGCAGAAAAATAATTGTATTGCAATAATTTGCATAGATCGTCAAAGTGAGATGCCTCCCTTATTACGTTTTTTACTAGTGCAGTGGTCTTAATTTTGGTTCATGATAAACCCTTCACAATTTCTGAATCTGGTTTTGCAGTTTTCTGCATTGGAATTAGGTGGTCCATAGTTATGAATGAAATATTGTGCTCCGCACAAAAGTCAGTTAATTGCATTTGCTGAACGTGAAGTTGTAACTTTTTTTCAATATATGCTTTGTTGTCCTCGCATGGTGCTTCAAGTGATTTATTCCACCAGATATTTTAAATTCATAGCAACAAATTTTACAAAGTGGTAAATGTTTTTGATTTTTCAGCCATGGTTTCAATATCGGATCAACTTCAAAATATTTGAGTAGATAATTAATGTCTTCGTTACACTAAACTCAAGTATGGTCGCGGTTTATACATTATACAAGAAACAGAATTTGACATTTGAGAATCTCACCCTATAGTTCATTTTTAGTAGATAATTAATATATTCGTTGTCCTAAACACAAAAAGTCTTACCTTTCATAAAAAACTTTTTTTTTTTTAGAAAATCTTTTGATCTTTTTTCAGAGGAAAAAATCTTTGAAAAAAAGATTAATCTTGCAATCTGGCAGCGCTGATCATGATGGAGAGATGCACGGTTAATTGAATTATAGTTTTATATAATAGCATCGTGGTTTATGACAGAGTTATTCACTTATGCTGGTTTATTAGAGTTGAGGCGAGTTAATCTTGTGTTGTTTGTGATAGTTTGTTGCCTTGGTTTGCTATCAGGTTTCTTATTACTGTATATATTTTTCAAAAGAACGATATCACTTGACGAGAGAATGTTATAGATTTTAGACGAATTGCCTACATCTGCTTTCACCAAGACACAAAAATTCGAACTGATCTCGTTGAATGTCTTTTACACAGCTGTTTTAATCAAAAATTTCATTTAGCTTTTAATTCTGTGCTGAACTGCATATTTTAATGGACAGCAAGGTTAGCACTCAGTAGCACAAAATCCTACGATTCGTATTTTTAAAAATACCAATTTACTTTCCTATCCAAATTATCTTATAACTTACAACCAAAAAAATCTTTACAAAATTGTGCTACAACAGACTGTTCCACCTAGTATGTTGCTCCCGAACGATCAACTATTGGTTGATCATCTTTTTATCCTAAAGTTGTGAATTTTCAAGCAATTTCTTCTGATATTTGTTTAACAAAAATGACCGTTTTACCGATAAATTCTAATTATTTTTACCGGTAAGCCAATTTGGACGGTAAAACCGATTTGGACGGTAATGCGATATTTGGTAATGCGAGCAAGAGCCATTTTGTGCTTTCTATGTTTTAACTTATCTCTGATAAAACCGAAGTAAATTTGAATTTTATATTCTCGATTATGTAAAGTGAGAGTTACTCGTATGTACATCCATAAAATGTAATCTTTTACTTCGAATCAATTTTATTAACTCGCGCAAATTTAATAAAATTTCTTATTTTAGTAGTTAACTCTCATGTGTTAAAATAAATTGACAGGTTGGTCAATTATATATACATATATACGAGTATGTAGTCACATCTGCCACATTTTTGAAGAAATGACCTTCCGACCAGTTTTCACAAATTTTATAAGCCCACTTATAACAAATAACGAAAACTTTTCCAATATAATATAAAGAAATGTCAATTCCACAAAATATATATAAAAAAAAAAATAATTGATGAAAATTTCATGAAATATTAATGATTTTCTTATCAAAACACAACACAAACAATTTTGCCAGTGTTCGAAACTTAACTTTTTTGTTGTTGTTATATTATTTCGTATCTATTTAAAGTTTTACTTTCTTTATATTGTTTCAAAATCGTACCAAAAAAAAAAAAAAAATAACTGTATATAATATTAAGAAAAGTTTTTTTTTGTTTGCCCTCTCTAAAATCCCTGTGAAATTTTCTTTCTCCCAACTTATACAGGATTTCCTATCTAAAACAAAAGTAGAAACAAAAAAAAAAAAAAATAGCAACAAATCAAAAATTTTCTTTTTGCTATATAAGTCGATAAAAATTTATTCATCAAAAGTTTATAATTTTTTATAAATTTTGTAACAAATAAATAAAAAATAAATATATATATTTATTTGGAAATTGTCAGTTTTTCATGATTTTCCACACAACAACACAAAAATAAAAAAGAGAAAATTTATTATTACAAAAAAAAAAAAAAATCTGTAACATTAAATTTGATTTATTACTGTCATATGTATTTTATGATATTTTGTTGGAAAACTCGACTTTTCTTACATATATGGGTAAATAATTTTTTGTATGAAGCATGACCCAATCATCATCTATGTGTCGTCTCTCCATATATTATATATGTACATACTTATATGTATCCAAAAGTTAGTTTTTTTTTTTGTGCTGGACGATTTCTTTCCTTCAATTTATGTTTCCATTTTTTTTGTGTGATTTCTTCTAAATGATCGTAATTTACTAAACTATACAGTAGATTTTTATGTTAGATGCTAGCTATACTGCTGCTGAAGTGAAAGAATATGGGTAACATATGTTATTGAAAATTAAAGATTTTTTTGTTGTTGTTACCAATTTCATTAAAATAGAGCTTAGTGATATTTTAGGATATAAATCAGTCAATATATTATATGAAACTCGTTTATAGCTGCTTAAAGGGAAAATATGAAATATTTAATATTCTTTCAGTTAACTTATACATCAGCCATTATTATAACAGCAGAACAGAGGGAAAACCACACCAAAAGGAAATTATTATTTTTTGTATTTTTTATAATCGAAATGATATAATTTAAAATTCATACTTTATGTTATGTTACAAATATTATAATGCATGTAAGATCTGTATGTATACGTACGTTTATGAATTTTTAAGATGGATGATTATGTTAACGTTCTGTGTGTACCTGAATTACTTATTCATGGATTATTAAAATTTCCTTTTTGGAAAAACCATCAAAGAAAATTATTGTTGTTTGAATATGAAAATGTCTATCAAAAAATTTAAAACCACAACTGAACTGATGTTTTAAGATTACTGAAAACACCAAGAGTTATAAAGCTTGTTTCTTGTAGAAACTGTTAGAACACCTTACAAACCCAGTTAAATAATAAATGAAACTTAAACTTCTATCCAAAAGCCCCTCCAAAAAACTGACTTACATAAAAGTTATATAAAAGCTCTGCAATATATTTTCGAAAACTAATAAAAGCTTTCATCTATGTGCACTTAATATAACAGATAATTAAAAATGCAGCATAGTTCATGACAAGTTAAAATTGACACTTCAGAAGCAGATTATGTTTTTTAAATCAAAAAAACTGGTTTGTCTGAAAGTTTGCAACACAGATATATTAGTAAAAGTTCAACATACAATTTAACTAAATTACGATAAAAATTAAACAGCTGTAATCAACTTTTTCCAAAAGCACACAATTGTTTCAACAGCTCGCAAATATTTTTTGGTGAAAGCTCATATGGTAACAGAATGCTCATTAAAAAGCTCATCAATAGTAATGAAATGACATTTATTTGTGTGTCTTGCTAAAGTGCTCTCCTATTTTGTTAAAACGAGTGATTGTTTGTAATAATTATTGGAAAAAAACATAATTTTCTGGTCGCCGAAATAATTTTTGAAAATATATATTTTTATTATATATTTTATTATTTTAATATGGGTATTATGGTTCTCACCTCACCGAGCGACTCACCTCACCACTTCATGTCATGTGAGTTTAGTTTTGATTTTAGGGTTCGCGGTTTTATTTTGGTAATAGTTGTGCGCTGCGAAACTATGAGTTGTTTTTATTATTTTGACAGTTTTCATTAGTTTTACCATTGATTTAATATAAAATTTTTAAGGACCTCGAATGTTGATTTAAAATTTTATGCAATAATGTAAAATTTGAGCAATTAACTCTTCCGAAATTGAAGTTGTGACTCCCAATATTTTTTAAAATCATAAAAAAAATAATTCTATTCTTCCCAAAATAATCGAAAATTTTCAATTTATTTTCAGCTTTTTAAAGCTTTTGGTACTTAAAGTTCCTTAAATTAAAATACCATATAGATTTGTTATGTTGGATACGATTTTAAACATATCATACTTCAAACGATGCTATATCATGCTTCAAATGCTATGTGTCTATCATAAAATTTAAAGCGACAATTGAATTGATGTTTTAAGATAACTGAAAATACCAAGAGTTATAAAGCTTGTTTCGTGTGGAAACTATTAGAACACCTTAGAAACCCAGTTAACCAATAAATGAAACTAAAACTGCTATCCAAAAGTCCATCCAAATAACTGTGCTGGGATGTTCTATCATCACTTCGATTCGCTTCGATAGACATTTGTGTCTCTTTTTTTACGAACAAAATTGTGCTCCATTGCGTTTTTTTAATTACATTTTGTCTATTGCGATCTCAGCCTGCTAGAACAAATTTGCAAACTATCTCTTTTTCCTCTTTTCACTTGCCATCGAAAATAAAAATATTGGTGATATTTTATCGAATGAATTTATAGAAATAGAATCGAGTAGGCTATGATCACCATATAAACTGCGAAATAGAATACAATTTCGTTCGTAAAAAAAAGAGACACAAATGTCTATCGAAGCGAATCGAAGTGATGATAGAACATCCCAGCACTGACTTACAAAAAAGTTATATAAAAGCTGTGCAATAAATTTTCGAAAACCTAATAAAAGCTTTCAATCATGTGCACTTAATATAACGGATATATATACCAAAATGTTCAAAATGATGTCCTGAATTTTGTATTTTTGAAATTTAATAATAAAACTTGAAATTAATTTTGAACACTTATTTAGATTTACAAAACTGAATAAATTGTTTTGATGACGAATTTCGAGTATTTCCAATGAAAACGTGATGTTTTTTATTTCAAACGTATTGCAGAATCGAATGCGTGTGTTCTAAGAAGGAGAAATTGAAAAAATTGAATTTCGTCGATTGCAACGCCATCTATCATGAACCGAACAAAATATTTTATTCAAATCATACGTACTTTTAGTCGTAGAATCCGTATCTGCAATAAAAAATATGGCTTCCTATCTTAGTTTAAAAGTTACCCCCGCCCCACCTACAAAGCGGGGGTGGGGGGACTTTTTTTTTGCACTAGTGTATTTCCCCCGCGGTATGATTAAATTTTGATTATGGACATTTTTTCCGTAGAGTGGCTATTTTTCGAGATATTTGATCGTCTCAGTTTAAAAAAAACACCCGGTATATAAATTTGAAACTTCGGAAGCAGATTATGTTTTCACTAATGTAAAAACCGTTTTCGTCTGAAAGTTTGCAAGCAAATATAGTATTATATTAACTAAAAAGCTCAACATAAAATTTAACTAAATTACGATAAAACTTAAACAACTGTAATCAGCTTTTTCCAAAATCGGTGAAAGCCCATAAGGTAACAGAATGTGACACATTTTTAAAAGCTCATCTATAGTAATGAAATTACATTTATTTTTCAATATTTTGTTGGTGCATTATTATTTGTAATAATTTTTCAGCTAAAAAAATTAATTCGCCTTATTTAAAAAACATTGGAAACAAAACATTATTTTTTCTGCCAACGTCTTAAAAGCTTATTTTTTTTAATACTGCTTTTGGGTATGAAAGTTGGCGTTTTTCTTACTATTTTAAAAAATGTGTGTGTTGCTAAGCTACACTCTTAATCTCTGGTGTAAAAGTAGGTACTTTTAATACTAGGAGAAAAATATTATAGTGAAGAGCCAATAATATGTATAACGTGTATGAAATAAGTATTTTTATTTTTTTATTTCGGAAAAACTTTTTTTATCATTAACAAAAAAAGCTGAATATTTACTCAGTTAAAAATATTATTTATTCTGGATATTAATGTTAAGAGTACAGTTTGAACAACTTTATTGGTAATATAGCAATAACTATTGGACAGGTACTGGGATCTTCGGGGTGTAATATTTTAGCAGCAATTGTTTTCTCATTTTATAAAGTATCATGAGCGGTTGTATTCTCATGATTAGTACTGTAGCTGGTACTAAGTTCATCGGGGGCGTAATATTCTTATAGCAGTGTTTGTTTTATTTGTTGTGGAATCTTCTAAGTATCCCTCAGCTACAGCATAAAAAACATGCCTTTTAAGGCAAGTGAGGCCACCGCCAGAATCTATAAGGAGTGAAGCTGAATTCCGGCGCAAGCAATGGCCGGTATATTCACATGCATTTTTTTAAAATTTAAATGCAATGCCACTCCTTTTGCAACGCTACTAATTTTATGAATTCCAACTACTACCCGATGACATACTCCATCTTGAACCTCGAAATGTTTTGGTCGAAGAGCAAATAATTTTCTTCCAAAACCGTAAAGAGTCGCGATTTTTTGGTTTTAAAGTCGATTTTTTTTAAAAACAAAGCTGATTGAACGTTTTTAGTGTAATCTATCATTAAATGCACTTGTTACTCCCAGGATTAAAACAACCTGCAAGAAAAATACCAAAAAATAAGTATATACAGGTATATTATCTTTTAGTTTTAAAGCTTACCTTCATCATTAAATATGTCTTATCGGGAGCAAAATTTAAAAACATTTCGATTTGTGCTTTATCGAGAACCCTGGATTTCTTTACTGTGTAATCAATATTCTGTTTTTCTAAAAATGCTTGCAATTTGGAATATTTTTCGATATCTACACCATTTTTATAATTCAATGTGGCCTTAACCATTGAATACTGCACCCAAAGAGCCGAAATTTTAATCTTCGTCGACAAATTGGCAAAGTATGCCAATAGAACACTTGCTGAATATAATCCAGATTGTACATTTTTTCAGTGCAAAAACCGCTTATATGCGCACTCATAAATCTTAAGTGACTTAGATGGCAATAGGTTTAACACAATTTCTTTTGCTGTTTGTACCACATTCGGTGATAAATTTGATAAATCTTCTGATTGAAACATTTTGTTCGCATGAAAGGAAATACTGTAATTATAGCTTTGCAGTTTGACGCGTACAATAGTCAAACCAAACAAAAGTCATGATCTCCTTAGTTTCACAAAATATTTCATTAAAATTAAATTTGTACTTACTCGTATAGTTTACAAAGAGCTTTTCTTGGAGAAAAAAAAATGTATATGTGTTATTCGGATAAAAAGTGACTTTGTTTGACTCGCAATCTATGCTTTTGCTCGGCTACGCTGCACTTCGCCTCCCATGCAAATATAATTGCTCGTCAAAGAAAGTATCACTTTTAATCCTAATGATACAATGTACCATTATGGTCGTCGAAATAATTTTTGATCGCCAACTACAGTTCTTTAGAAAATTAATATGAACAATACTAATATTAATTCCGTTCAGATAATTAATTATAGTACTAAAAACTATCAAATTCTGTTGCCTAAAACCGGATTACAAAATGGATGTTCTGAGAATTAATTAAATGATAGTCTCGGTTCATAGATTTTTATCGGTTCAACGCTCGAAATATCACAAGAGTACTGCTATGACTTGACGCTATAATTAATTATAGTACTAAAAAGTGTCATAGTTGGTCCAAATTATTATAGCGTCAAGACATAGAAATGTTTATTATCTGAATTGAAGGCATCTGTGGCATGCTTTAAATTATTAAAATTCGGTTTATTGACAAAACTGGAATAGTTGATAATTATAACAAATTTTTCTAATTAGAAAGTTTTCTCAAACTTTTTAATATTTGTGCTTCAACCTGAAATATTTCAAAATTTGACCGATTTGATCCGTCTCAAATGAAATGTCTAATTTCTACCCCTATGGTTCTCACCTCACTGAGCGACACACCTCACCACTTTAAGTCATATGAGTTTTCATAGTTTTCATTGGTTGCTAACCTGGCATCATTGCATTTATAGCGTTTTGATTTTTGAAAAATATTCCTAAACAGGTTAGAATTTTCTTTTAATTTTGCCATTGATTTAATATAAAATCTCAAAGGATCTCGAATGTGATATAAATTTTAATTTAATATTGTAAAATTTGAGAAATAAACTCTCCCGAAATTGAAGTTGTAACTACCAAAAATTTATGAATCATAAAGAGGAATTCTATTCCATCCAAAATAATCGAAATCTTTCACTTTATTTTAAGCTTTTGGTACTTAAAATTCCTTAAAAATAGCATATAGATATGTTATGTTGGATACGATTTTAAACAGATCATATTTCAAACACAATTTTAATTTTCCAAAG
Organism: Tipula unca; assembly: GCA_951394425.1. Classification (NCBI taxonomy): domain Eukaryota; kingdom Metazoa; phylum Arthropoda; class Insecta; order Diptera; family Tipulidae; genus Tipula; species Tipula unca. The sequence continues at coordinate 189,962,341 of OX596381.1, forward strand.
TTTTTTGTCTATCATAAAATATAAAGCCACAATTGAACTGATGTTTTAAGATTACTGAAATTACCAAGAGTTATAATGCTTGTTTCGTGTAGAAACTGTTAGAGCACCTTAGAAACCCAGTTTCTCAGAAACTAGAACTGCTATCCAAAAGACCCTCCAAAAACCTGACTTACAAATAAGTTATATAAAAGCTCTACAATGTATTTTCGAAAATCCAATAAAAGCTTTGATTTATGTGCATTTAATATAGCAGATAATTAAAAATGCAGCATAGTGCCAAACAAGTTAAATTTAAAACTTCAGAAGCAGATTATGTTTATGCAGCTAGGAAATAAATATAGTATTAAAAGCTCTAAATTAAATTTTACTAAATTACGATAAAAATTAAACGGCTGTAATCAGCTTTTTCCAAAAGCACACAATTATTTCAGAAGCGATGGCGAGGTCTTCCGAAATTTTTTGTAAAAGGTTAGACAAAAAATCGTGCCCTTAAATTTGTATCGGATAATTCGTTTCCGCTCGGCACCAGAATAATGAAACCCTATTCTGGAGTTCATTCTCAAGGAAGCAAAGAACGAGTATTCAATTATAGTGCGGGTATTCAATTATTGAAAAGCGTTCGGTATAATGGTATTTGCATTTCGAACACCAATTTTATTAAACCAAGAAAAAACATATATTGTTACCATGCCTTGTGTGTTGCTACTAATTTTTTGCGAAATAGCGAAATATCTTGTAATATACACACCACCAGGGACATTCGACTTAGAAGTTAGCGATGGACTGAGACCTGCAGGAAAGTGGCGAAACTATAACACAAATATAAGTTCTTTTATCCCACTTACAGCAATGGGTAGAAGATTGTGGTTCATGCATTTTGGGTTAGAATCGACTTGGTACTATTCCGGACTGATACAATTTGAGTATGTTGATAATTGAGATGAGGACAGCTTCGATGCTGGACAAGATTTGTGTATCTTGAATTGATCGGACTATTTCTACTATAACGTGAGTGTGATGATAAGAGTCTGAAAAAATGTTGATTGTCATTATTGTCGGTGAAGGATAATGGAGTATCCATTTCTTGAATTTCATCTTCGAATATGAGGTTACCTATTTTGTTGGTCAATATTTCCCGCGTAAGCAAATTGAGTGCCAAATTTTCTTCTCAAACTATCGATCGGTAAAACCATAATTAGCTCCATTTTTATGTTTTCCCAAGCATCATTAACTAGTACTTTGTTTTTGTGTTTATTGTTTTTCAAATCCCATGTTTCTGGAACTCATTCGTACATTTTAAAATTAACGAAATCAACCAGTCGTTCTCCAGTATGGACTTGTTTGTGTAGTAAATATGTAAATGTCATATAAATGTATAACATTTAGTTTAATTTAATTCCTGAAGAGCTTACCGTACAGTAGTCAAGTTTTTATTGCCAATCGTGTGGACGATGCAAAATTAATCCATGAATTCGATCAGAATGATTAAGAAAACATTTATGACCTTCTGTTGAAGTGCAGAATTGGGCCGAACCATCGTTCATGTCAGTACAAGCTGAAATTATACAAAATAAAATTATGGTTCTCAACTCACTGAGCGAATCACCTAATTTTTGTAATTATAGTTCTCCGTTTTATTATGGTGATAGTTTGTGCGCTGCGGAACTATATAGTAAGTATCGGTTTTATTATTTTAACAGTTTTCATTAGTTGATAAGCTGGTAGCATTGTAATTATAGCATTTGAACTTTTTAAAATTATTTTTAAAGGGATTAGAATTTTCATTTAATTTTGCCATTGATTTAATATAAAATCTCAAGGGATCTCGAATGTTGATTTACAATTTTATTAAATATTGTAAAGTTTGAGCTCCCGAAATTGAAGTTGTGACTCCTAAAATTTTATGAATCATGAAAAAATAATCCATCCAAAATAATCGAAAACTTTCAATTTATTTTCAGCCTTTTAAAGCTGTTGATACTTAAAGTACCTTAAATTTAAATAGCATATATAGATATTATATGTTGGATCCGATTTTAACAAATCATACTTCAAACCCAATTTTAATTTTCGAAAGCTTTTAGTATGGACCAACATTTATTTGTTCAAACTTTTAAATTATGTTTCTATACCGTAATTTGATTTCTGCCAATTAAAAATGGCCAACCGATTTTGTAATTTTTGAACTTGCGATAGAGAATATTATTAGCACATCATGAAACTATATAAAAGCGGGTTTCAATTTAGGCTTCGAAATCTTTAAATTAGTAATTGAATATTCAATGACGTGAATAACCATAATTTGATTAAATGATGTTTAGTAAAAGCGCTTCATATAGAAATGTGGTTCGTCTACCTGTGAGTCTAAATGAATAAATAATTATTTCGTGAAATAATTTTCAGTTCTTTCGAATACATTTTAAAATTTTAAATGAACAATTTTGAATTTGAAGAATTTTATTTTGATCAACATTTGTCAAATTTAGGAAATACTACAAAAACAGTACTTCGTCCATATTTTTATTTATCCAAATATGATTTTGTAGTTGCAAGCGATGTAGATTATGTGAATAAAATGCATTCAGTGTCCAAACTATAAACCAATTGATTTTGGTACTTAAAGCTCTTTAAACTAAAATAGGATAAATATGTTATGTTGGATTCGATTTTAAACAAATCATATATGCGTAAATTAATTTCAATTTGCCAAAGTTTTTGATAGACCTAGTGAGATAATCTGGTAAATCTAGATACGTTTGAACCTTAAAATATGTTTTGACTGAAATCGTCACATTCAAATAGTTCTTAAATGTCTGGACAAAATATCTAAACCGGACATTTACTTTAAAGCTAAAAACCTATAGAGTTGGAATATTTTGTTTTAATTTTAACGGTTTTCCGATTTACATTTAAAATAATGAAAGCTTCAAACCTTCCATACCAGCAAAACTTTCAGTACAATTTAAGAGTTAAATACTCAAAGTACGTGAAAAATTTTTTAAAACCATAATTTACTGAACAACATTCATATTTCCTGTATATATATGTACAGACCTAATTTTATGTGTGATATATATGTAACTTCCTCGGTTGAACCTTCCAATGTATATGTATATTCTGCACATTCATTTATAAATAATATGCAAGATAGTATTAGAAAAACATTTTCCAACCCACCACTAAAATATTTAACAGCATAAAAAACAACTTGTTTTTTATGCTCGCTCTTCCGCCACCACACACACACACACATAGTCATTTACATATATACATATAAATTTTGTGTTAGGAATAACATAAATATAATCCTTACAATTTACATATTTTTCCAATTTATTATGATTCCACAATTAAAACTGACTTAATAATTTTCTTCCTTCATGTTTTCTAACAATTTTTTTTTTCGGTTGGTTGTTGTATATGGTGTTCGTCTTCAAATTCAAATTTATCGTATATACTACTACTAGTATGTTATAGTATTTAGTATATTATATATGTAAGTTTTTTTTAAGTGCTGTTTTCATTCCGTTAATGTTTTGTGTTGGTTTGATTTCCTCTCATTTTCATCGTGTATAATTTTTCATTTTTTTTGCTGCTTCTATATGGCTGCCTCAATATTATTATTGTCTTGTCTGTATAATTTTCATGTTTTAACACTTTATGTTGTTAGTCTATGTATGTTGTGTGGTGTAATGGATGTTATTACTGGGGCTAAATAGTAGTTTGGAAAAATTATTTTATGGATGTTTTTGCTTCTAAATTACCATAATTATATCGGGCAGATATTATATGTTTGTTGAAAATCGGTTTAATGAGGTTTGGTTAACTATGAAAATTCTTTATTTAAAGCCAATTTTCCGTTCTCATTTTAACAGAAATTTAACATTTCCTCTCGAACACTTTGAGACCGTTAAAAGCCATCAAAATTAATAGTTTGGAATAACCTTTTGATCTTGGTGCATTGAACTGTATAGTCCGGCTCAAATAAACTCCCTAAATACTATTTAAGTTTGATGGCCGATTGATTACAAAGAAAGGTGGCTAATTCGAGAACTTTTTTGAAATTTAGAGAATTTATAAAATAATTTAAATTAACTGAATTTTCTAAATTTTCCATATAGTCTGAATTTAATGAGTATAGTCTAAACTTACTAGTTCCTCTAAATTTATTAATAACCAGTTTTACAAAAGTTTCAGAAATTCCTGGATTATAAAATTCTGCTACTATAATAATTTAATGAATTTTCTCTTTTTTCTAAATTTGTGACATTTTCCAAATTTTTTTAACATTTATCTGATTTTCCCGATTTTTCTGAATATTTTACATTTTTTAAATTTTCCAAACTTTGTGAATTTTATGAATTCTACTATTTTTGATTTTTCTGTACTTCCATTTCAAAATTCATATTGACTGAAATCGACGAAATTTTTTAAAATTTTTGAATATTTTCTGTTTTATTAAACATCTTTTATTCTGAATTTGAGAAATTCTTCTAATTTTTTGAATACAAATAATTTTAACGACTTATCGAATTTAATGAATTTCCTTAATTTTCTGAATTCTCCAAAATTCTCCTACCACTTTATTTCTAGTTTAAACTTTATTAATTTTCTGATTTGCTTAACTTTTAAAAAAAATTTAAATTCTATCTAAATTTGCTGAATTTTTCCGAAATTTTACCGCAAACTTTCTGATTTTTAAGTATTTACTGAAATTAATTAATTTTCATAATTTTACCAATCTGCAGTTTTTAATTTTACTTCGTTTTAGAACCTTCTAAATTGCTAGAATAGTGTTAATTTAGGGGCCCTGTGGTGGGGGGGGGGGGGGGGACCAATGTCTTGTAAACCTAAATTGCACAAACATGTTTTCCAAGAATATACCACCACGGTATCCTTTGCTTGTCGTAGGAGGCGACTAAACTGTTGGTAGCTGGGCTGACGACCCGCATCCGTAAAAAAATTCAGCTGCTTAAAAATTCAACAAAACTAAAAATGGATAACGCCAAAAAAAATACCGGACCCCCTGCTTAAGTACACAGACACGAGATTAAGGATCGACACGTGAAACCTCGACCTTGGAAATCTTGGAGCTGGGTTTCTTCTTGGGTCGCAGGTAAAGAAGGTTGTTTTGGATTTCCAAGCAACAGCTTTACTTGTGCATGAAGTTAGCCAGCCTGTCAATAATTTGTGTCCATGCACCCACAGAAGTCACCCAGCCCCAAGATATAGACTCATTTAACAATGACTGGATGATCTAATCTGACGATCCGACTTGTGTGTAAACATAGACTTGTGTGAAGAGAGCGATCATCATTTAGTCGCTGCAAGCTACGATGGAAGTTTTCGTACAAGTCTGGGAACACAGCGATACGCATGGAACGTTTCAACTGTGAAGGTCTGATAAATGAAGATCAAAAGAAACGATATTAGGATTAATGATACCCATTGGCCACTGTGATGGAGGTAATTGGATGTCTTTCATCAATACAATTTCACCTATAGTTGAAGATTATCGTTTTTTGTGAACCATTTTCGATATATTCGATTTGGAAGTGCTACCAAAATACTTTGACTCGCTGTTGAATATCAACCCATTGTGCACCAAGATTTGTACACGTGTATTTTCAGATGTCTCAGGAATTACAAATGATCCGGTGTACTGTCATTATTCGGAACTTGGCGTAATGGCCGAAAATTGAGAATTTCGTCAATTTCACACAACGGTTTCTTCTGCTATTAAGTTGATCCTTCCCAACGTCTTTGATTAAAAGGTTTATTTAATCGTTTTCACCACCATGATTCATAGAACCCTCCTAAATTCGTCACCAAAGGTGGAATAAAATGGAAAGTGTTTTTGTTTTTTGTCCAATACTGTAATACTTCGTCCATAAATTTTGGATGCCCTTTTCTGAATATTACGGAGTCTACGATCGCTTCCTACAAAGTTAATGCGCCATTATCACAATAAATGTTTTCTGGTATTCCTCTTCTTGACACAAATCTTTATAACGCGGCAATAAAGGAGTCTGTAGTGTACGGTGAGACTAATTCCAAATGTATTGCCTTTGTACAGTGACAAACGAATTCCTATAAATACGCCTTCAAAAGCTTGGCCCTTCTTTCTAGTTTGTTTGCTATGGTGATTGCCCCCGCATAATCAATGCCAACATTTTCAAACGGTCTGGCTCTTGTCACTCACACCTTCGGAAGCCCTTCCTCTAATCAACAGCTGTTGCTGCGTATCGTCTACAAATTAAACAATGATAGATTAGTCGTATTACAGTATTATGACTATTCACAACCCAGTAACGTTATCGAAGTAAAAAGGAAGTTAATGTTGGACCAGGATGATGACTGGATGTATGGATATGGCGGGATACTAAGCTCACTTATAGATGAGAGTTTGGTTATATCACAAATTGCTTTTCTTCAAAGGTAAGTTCCGCATGCTCCAGTCTGTCTCAGACTCTCAATATTTCATCTTCCTCCAATAATGGAGATAACTTTTTACCTTGCTTGGGTTATAATACATAAAATTTAGTCTTACTAACTTTACCCTCTTCTTGAATTTGGATTGATTTGTTGCCCTCGTCACTGACAGCCGGCCACATTAATGGACCTAATTTGAGCCACATTGATCCATTCCACCGTATTTAACGCGACAGTAGTTTGGACGAATATACTCCTCTAGATGCAACGTCTGCTGGTTTAGTCTCGATTGTGTTTTAGATCTTCTGCTTCGTTTTGTCGCCACAGAATACGTTGGTAGTCCACGTCACGGGAATCAAGTAAAACCTCACTGTACATTTTACCTGTACATTCTGATTTGAAGTAAAACACATCACAATGTGGGTTGAATAGTTGGACCGGTTACCAGATTATGGTTCAATGAAGTGCATATTAGTTTAACAGGAGCCATCGAATACCACTCTGAGTTTTGTAGTTAAACTGTCATTTCTTATGATGAGGCATGACGAGGTATAGTAATGACTTCTCTCATATGTCTCAAATCCTCAAATTTGCATTCAACTGCGTAAAATCTGCTTCTCGTTATGTTAAATGAACGTCCCAGTTGATCGTCATTGATTTTAAAAGGAAGGCGATCAATAAACCTTCTTTCTCTGTTTCGGCTTTCCAACAGTTTGCAGCGTTTCAGCCATATGATCTTCTTTTTGTGGGTGTTGATTACGTGACATCTCCTCTAGTTGCCAAAATTGTGCAAGTGTCTCTTCAAGGTTGAGCTGGAGGATGATGGACTCCATGCTGTTAGCAACATGATTAGTGTTTAAAAAAACAGTTTACGCGCTTCATGTCTTAACTAATTTTCTTGTCTTGGTATAGTTATAGCAATTACTCTCACAAGGTTAATCGCAAAAAATCAATGGGTGTATTTTGATACGCGCATAATAATGATATACGCTCAAAGCCTAATATGTTGGGTCATTGCTGATCAATCTCTTTTAATGGGAGACTCTGGACGCTAGAAAAGAGCTTAGACCGAAACTTGTGGTACATATTTGTATTTATGTGATTTGTTGAAATGTTACAAAATACGATTTGTTTAAATAAAAATGGATGTTGTTGAATACCTAAAGCACTAGTTATTGAAGCTTATTATTTATCCGACAGAATTCGGTTAATTTTGAATGATTTGCGGACAATTTAATGTTTGAACCGATAATTGTCATCGGCTCTACAGATACCATTTTCCATTTGTTATAAGTCACAAATGACAAAACCATGACATGAAAATGGCTTTGATCCGTGTTACATTAGCGGCAGTTAAATATATTAGGAATAGGCAATTTGTTCACTGTCCGTTATTGACTGTCGCGAACTATTTTGTTCAGCTTTTTCTCTAATTAAAATTAATCTGTTAATCTAGTTAACACCGTATGGATTTAGAGCAATATTTACAATTCATAAAATTCAAAATAAGCCCCATTATCATAAAAGAATTTTCAAATTATACGACTTTGTTTGTCTATCTATCATAAGTACTTCAGCCTTATCTAAAACTACTTACACATCAAATTTAATGAAGTATTTTGGGATTTGCGTATATTCGTTTGTTTCACTGATAAGATAATATTGTTGTTCAAACAATAAGACTATAATTTTAGCTAATCGCACCATATCTATATATGTATTGTGTTGCGGTTATTTTGTTGATTATATGGGGGGGAAACCAATATGCCAACTGGGCCTGATATTTTTTGCTTCGCTTAACTACCATAAAGTTTTATTAATATTATTATTAAGTTAAACCGCGCATAAAACGCGCACACAAAAAATAACGGTTATACGCGTTTTAACGATTAATAATACGCCAAAAAAAAAACTTTTTTAACCTTGTATGGCGGAAACATCAAATATTAATCGCAATGTTCGTTCTATGTCTTTGTCAATTCCCTGGTTTTAAATGTAGACGCGTATATACATATATACATACATATTAGACAAAAGTTATCACGATTTTTTCTACTTAATCCTAAAAATTAATTGCCTTCACAAGACGACATACAACAACGACGATGACGGCAGAGTAAAAACAAAAATACAAATCGTATTCATCTGCCATCCCGCGTTTGCCTTCTCCGCACCCAAGTTTCACCATTTTTATTATATTATTTTTATAAATATTAATGATGTATTAATTTTAATTAAGTATATAAAATAAAATAAAAAAATTAAAAAGAAACGTGACAGTGGGATCTGGGGATGTTATACGAAAAAGCACACGGTAAATACGTATATATACGAACAAGACGGTGTAGACTTAAGTAAAATATTAAATGTAACATAAGGAAAATCGATTTCGATGTTTGTTGTTTTAATATTTAATTTCCGTTTAATGTTTACTGTATAGCTACACCTATATACGGTACAGTTAGGTTTTAATTAATCATTAACATATCCAAATAAAAGATTATCGTATACCTTGAATGCTTTTTGTCTATCAAAATTTCAAATACACTGCGGTAGATATGAATTAAGTTTATTTACTCATCTTGGTATTACACAATGACTTCAATGTTAACTTATCTTGTATATAATATTATATACGAGTATATATACATAGCTACATAGATAGATAGATAGATGGATGTATATATATATATAGATATACAGCAAGAAACTAAATACTAGTTTGTGTATTTACTTTTCGAACATAATAAAATTCATTGTTATGTTTAATCTTTAATGATTTTCTAGTTTCCCATTTTCAATTTTTCAAATTTTTATCTATTTTTCTATATATGTATGTATACAGTGCGCGAATAATGTATACGATATTTTATAAAAATCTCATGTATTGCATCGTATATACACTCCATTCCAATATTAAATCCCAACATACATATAGCGCACATATAAAAATTTACAATTTAAGTTTAGAATTGTTGTTGTATTGTTATGTTATATATATTTATATACTTTTCTGTTCTGAAAATGATAAATAGATAACAGAGTATAGATAATCATATTATCATGAAAACCAAACATATATGTATATCTGTATATGATATGAGATATACAGAAAAATAATACAAAAAAAAAATCTTATTAAAATCTTACGAGTATATATACCAGACAGTACAAAAATATTATTTATTAAACGAATCTATATATCTAAGATGTGCTCTGTATACATTTTTCTTGTTTGGTGTTATATGATTATAGTATTGAGATTTTCTCAAGTTGACATAACGGATTTTAATGTCAGTTTTATTTTTTACCATCATCGTCTACATTTTACATCTTGTTTTGTACATTACCTATACAACGCGAAAGAATTGTATACCTTTCACCAAAATAAAGAAAAATGCTTATATATGTTTGATTGAAGTTTTAGTTCTTAGAAATTGAAAATCCTAGCTTATAGGACTTCAATTTGTAATTGGCTAATGGAAATACCAGTACCTCGATTTTGTTGCCTTTTTGAGACTATGAGACTAGGAGAGTAAAAATTACCGGAAAATAGTAATATTAGTGAGTATGTATGTATTTGTGCGCATGCGCTGTTCAATTTGTTTGAATTTTATTTTGACAAAAATTCAAAAGCTTTCGGATGCAAAAATATCATAATAGGATAATAAGTAAACATAATAATTTATGTACTATACTTTTGACATAAACGTCAATTCTCCGTCGCAATAGCAGGAGAAAACTGAGTGTAAGCACCAAAAATGTTTGTATTATTTTTGTTTTTTATACCGATTTATACCGATTCGATAATTTTTGATGCTTATTGTACACTCTCAAAACAAATACACATACAAAAAATGCCAACACACAATAACAAAATTTAATACTCTACACAGTGTACGTATACAAAATATTTGGCAGTCTCATAGTCTCATAGTCTCAAAAAGGCAACAAAATCGAGGTACAGATAACTCAGCATGAAAACCACATAAACCTAGTGCTCCGAAATAAATATTTTTTGGGTTTGTTAAAATCTATATAGAAAAGCTTATTAATGTTGAAAAGTATACTTTTAAAATTACGTAATTTGAAATATTCGCAAAAGCTCGTATTTACCGGAACAAAGATACTGACAACAATCAGCAATAAAGAAAGCTTTTGAATGAAATACTTATAACTTAAAAATTTAATTGTAAGCTCTATACAAAAATTGCGCTTATTTTTAAACTTTTTTTTTTTTACAAGTTCAAATGTGAAAGCTTTTGAGGCAGTTGTGTATTTGCTTTGTTCAGCGATATTATGTATTATAAATCACTCCAATGTTGTCTGTGGGCTCTTACGTTCGATTTAATATAAAAAGCTCTTATTATTAAAATTATTTATTAAATCTACAAAATATGTCTAGAAATTAAAAGCATATATTTGAATCTATATGAAAACATTTTGGAAATTACATTCGAATTTGTAGATATATGTTTTTAATCAACCATTTAACCCATGTTCAAAATTATTGCGATCATAATATTCAGTGCACGTTACATACAATTGATTTATACTGAAAGTTAATATTAGATTTGAATGAATCACGAGAGTAAACCACTACTCGAATACTGTAATATTATCGGATTTAACAAATACGATCGATTAACATGGCTGAAGCACGTCTGAAAAGCCCCATCAGAACTCACAAAAAAATTAAAATTAAAATTTGAAAAATTTAAGACTCGGTATTATTTCAAAATTCACTTTTCAAAATTCGTTAACTATAAAATATGAAATCTATAATTGAAATCGACAACTTATTTTGAAATATATGATTTTAAAAGCATACATATATCACGCCGCACTGCTATTGATCTATTATCTGCATACTTAATGTCGAAACACCAACTTGTCAACGGAAAGAGAAAAAGCTTTAGAAACAGTTTTAGCTCTGTAATAACTTCCACATATCTTACCAAAATATATTTATCGTGAAATGCTCTCTATTACATGAATTATTGAAAATATTTATATTCTTAATCAGAGTTCAGTTATCACGAAAAGCTTCTAATTATGTTTATTTTAGTTTTATTATAAGCTCAAGCAAAAAACTATGTGAACTTTGTGGTTAACAAAATCTTTAAGATATAGCATAAGTCACTCAATTAAGTATGATAGGTTGAAGTGTAAGTTCACTTTCTATGCAAAAATTTAGTTTATGCAAAAGCTTAAGCAAAACGTTATGAGTACTGCGCAAGTTTAGTTACTAATTTAAAGCTTTCTATCACACGAATTATTTGAAATCTGCTATTTATTTTATTTAAACGCTCATTCAAAATTGGAGTCCATGATCCCAGTTAATGAAGCTAAAACCGTAAGTTGAGATTTAAATGCTCAGTTCTAGGGGTGGATGAAGTATTCGCTTATGCTCCTAAAAGCTCATATATAATATTTTTATAGCCAAAATGAATGAGTTAATAATATAAAGCTTTCTGCACAAATCATTTTTAAAAAAAGGTTTCAGATCAAATTGAGTTATTCAGCTACCAATAGCTTTTCATTCAAAAGCCTAAGTTGTCTGTCTAAAACTTTAAAGTTTTATTTTATTTAAAATCATGTTTAACAAAATCTCTTAAGTTGCGCTTAACGAGCTTTTTTATGTTCCAAAAGCTCTACAATAATATTTTGATTACCAAAATTAGTTAATAACAAACTACTGTCTATCACACATATTAAAAAAAACGTGTTCTAGATCAAGCTCATATAGTTACCATCAAAACCTTTTAGTGTCTGTCTAAAGTTTATTTTATTTAAAATCTGGTTACATTTAAGATGGGCTTAGTTTTAAAAGCTATTCAAAAACAATTTTATTACCTTCATTAATTAATAACTAAAAGCTTTCTATAATAGTATTAGAGAAAATTTTAAGAACGACTGATTTAAAAATTCTCTTTCAGTTCCACATTAAATATTAACATGGCTTTTACATGTTCATTTTGTTATGTATATTACCTAAAACGCGAAAAAATTGACTTGTACTTGTAATTAATCAACCATCTGACTACAAAAATAATCACTATCAAAATTAGAAACATTTAAGACTTATTTAAAAATTATTTAAAAACTTACTTTTCAAAATTCGTTACCATTAAAATAAGAAATCTATAATTGAAATCAGAATGCATCCAACACTTGTTCATATAAATATTAAATTTTAAGTTCGATTATTTAATTTATTAAGTATCGATCACACCCAAATATTAAAATCGGGATTTGTCATCAGAACTCTTCCGTTGAACTTACAATTAAAAAATAAATTTTCAAATGTTCTTAAAATATTGCAACTGGATAAAATTTTGCTTAATTATAAAATAAAAATCATCTATAATAGCTCTGCCATAACTAAAAACCGATTTTCTATTAAATAAGTTAACAGCTCAACTTTAAAATTCCAAAATTTCAAAATAATGAATTAATACAGCAAAACACTACAGTGTAAATCTTTAAAAAGCTTATTACGATTCATAATAATACACGGCTATGCAAAATGATTCATAATAAATGTAAACATTATGTTTAAACTCAAATCGGCATTTAAAGTTTGTCAACTATTAAAAAAGCTACTTAAAATGGAAATTAGAGTCAAAAAGCTTGCATAATTTATTGTTTGAAATGCGTAAGTTTAATAATTTCCATAACTTTATATTTGAATAGATCAATCAAATTAAAAACGCCACTAAACCTGCTTTAAATCAAACAATCACCAAATACTCTCAGTTTTTAAATGCTTCATATAATAGTCAAAAGTTTATTTTATTTGAAAGCTCTTAAGGTATTTATATATTTATATGTAGCATATCATGTGGTCGACACCTAATTTTGAAATATATGATTTTAAAAGAATACACATATAATGCCACACTGCTATCGATCTTTTATCTACATAGCACTTAATATCAAAAAACCATCTTGTCAACGGAAAGAGAAAAACGCTTTAGAAACAGTTTTAGCACTGTAATACCACTTATATTACCAACACATATTTATAGTGAAATGCTCTCTATATTACATGAATTAATGAAAATATTTATATTCTTAAACAGAGTTCAGTTCACGAAAAGCTTCTAATAACAAAAAGCTCAAGCAAACAACTATGTGAACTTTGTGGTTAACAAAATCTCTAAGATTTAGCATAAATCACTCAATTAAATATGATAGGTTGAAGTGTGAGCCCCATTTTCTACGTTGAAATTTTTAATAGGTCAGATATTTATTATAAAATTGAATTAATAATAAAAAGCTCTTTGCCACTCAAATTGTTTGATAAAAAGTTCTAATTGAGTTCAGTTATTCAGCTTTAATCAAAAGATTTTAATGTTCAAATAACAGCAAAAGTTTATTTTATGTAAAAGCTTAAGCAAAATGTTATACGCTGCAACAGAGAGAAAATAAAACTTGGGCTTTAGTTGCTTACTTCTATGCGTTCGGTTTTATGGATGAATTGTAATAAAAATAGTATTACATAGCTTCTAGAAGCGTTGTACAACTATTTTTATTGCTAAAATTAGCTAAAAATAAAAGCTTTTTATCACACGAGTTCATTAAAATGAGTTTTAAATCGAGCTCTATTTTCCTCAAAAGCTTTAAATTTTGTATAAGTTTTGTTTTATTTAAAAGCTCATTCAAAATTGGATTGCTTGGTTAATAAAAAATCGTAAGTTGAGATTAAACTGCTTGAACTACGTGTTCGGATGAAGTGCTCGCTTATGCTCCTGAAGTTCATCTATAATATTAGTGCCACAATTAATGAGTTAATAATAAAGAGAATCTGCACAAATTAAATTTAAATGTTCTAAATCAAGTAGAGTTATATTCTTCTGTTCATTTTCAAAAGTCTAAATAGTCTGTATAAAACTAAGTTTTATTTTATATAAAAACATATTTAACAAAAACTTTTAAACACTCTTAATCTTCCAAAAGCTCTGCTATAATCTTTTGATTACATAAAAATTAATTAATAACAAACAGCTCTAGTTACCACTAAAATCTTTTAATGGTTGAACGGTTCAAATGCTCGTCTATAGTTTATTTTATTTTAAATCTGGTTGCATTTAAGATGAGCATAGCGTTCTAAAAGGTTTACAAAAACAATTTTACTACCGAAATAAATTAATAATTAAAAGCTTTCTATAATCGTTTTAGAGAAAATTTTAAGAACGACTGATTTAAAAATTCTGTTATCAATTCCACATTAAACATTAACGCTAAAAGCCATGTTCCATATATAAAGAATCACATTTCTGATTATCCGTTTTGTTTCCATATACAACTTTTTAAAACGATGTTAATAGCTTTTGAATATTACAGAACGGTGGAAAAAAAAACTTTAGCTGGTACACAACAGTTATCAGGTACTGGTGAAAATGCGAAATTGTAATAAAAACATTATCATTGTGTATACGATTGTTATTGTTGTTAGTATTATTGTTATACCTACTATTTGGATTTAACAAAAAAAACTCATTAATTCCACGTTCTATAAATGTGTATATATCGTTACTATTGGCACAGTATACTATACACACTATTTATTATTATTTTTGGTATAATGTTACTTGTCGAGCTGATATTTTCGTATGATGATACAATCACACATCGGATTTTTGTTGCTGTTTGTATTTTTAGCTTGTATCAGTTTTCAACTGCTTATCAGATTGTAAAATAATTGAAACAGCACAATGACAGTTTCATTTCTGTATGTATGTACAAAATTGTAATGTAGCAGTTTTTTTTTTTTTGGTATTGTGTACGAATATAATGTTGTTTTATGATTATTGTGCATTGAATATATAAAACTGGTATATATACATATGTACATATACATACATATAGATAGGTGTGTACAGTTTAATCTTTTAAAAAATACTATCAACTTTTAATTTATAAATATAAATCCGCCCATCATTTTATGAATATCAAAAATCACAATTTGATATTAATTTTATTCATTAATTTTATCAACCCCTTACTCCTGAGTGTGTGTGTGGGTGTCTATACATATACATATGTATAGCGGAAATTTAGGGCGAGCAACTAAATAAACTGCGATTTATTTTCTCTAAATAAACTTTTCGGTTTTCCCGAAAATAATACCATTCCTCGACATCACACTATATATACCAATTATTTATTGTAAGTGAAAATTTTCTTCGTTCGTTCGTCTCACACAATTCAATACAACATTTTACATTATATAGAAATGAAAAAAAAAGCACGAGAAAATTAAATTTCGTATTTTTTTTTTGTTATGCAAATCCTTTTGTGAAATGAGTTTGCAGATTGATAAGATGTATATGTATATATATACGAATGGGAATATCAAATAGCGTAAGTTCAAAAGAGCATGAAAAAAGGGGAGATAAATGAAAATAGATCTGATTTATACCATCGAGCGACGCAAACAAAATTTAACCAACCAACGCTCGATTCAATATATACTTATATATTAGAAAATTTTTTGGTGGCAATTTTAAATGGGGTAGAAATTTTCGAGTGGAATTTTTAAAGCTTTTTACGATTTAATTATATGCGAGAAAAAAACATTTATATTATTCAATGATGTATACGAGTATGCATACATACATATATAACTCACGAAACCGACATTTTATGGTATGAAACGCGTATTATTCGAATAAAAGAAAATGTATACCTTTGTAAGATGAATCCGATTTTATGTACATAAACATATACCTATATATGTACACAACAAACACAAGAAAAACAATTATTGTATTTTCATGACATTTTCCACAACTTTTTTTTTTGTCAAAGCTTCAAGTAAACAACCCAAGATACGACGACAGAAAAAAAATGTTCAAAAAGCTCGTATCTTTCAATTGTGCAATTTCATGTAGATGAATGCGACGATATACGATATCTTATTTATGTACAAACGTATGTACATAATATTTATATTTTCATCATTCTGACAACAATAATAATAAAATCCTTTCATTAAATGAACAAAGCCCTACAAAATAAAAA
This sequence comes from Tipula unca, assembly GCA_951394425.1. NCBI lineage: Eukaryota > Metazoa > Arthropoda > Insecta > Diptera > Tipulidae > Tipula > Tipula unca. Next base: position 189,978,802 of record OX596381.1, read on the forward strand.
ATATATGATAATGATAACAATAACAATAGAAATAAGACATATAAATGTATACATACGTATGTACTTGCGGGAAATAAAAGCAAATTTTAAGCTTTTTCTGCATTTGAAAGCGCATCACATATATTATTATATACAGACGTTTACGGTGGAACTGACATTAAAATCCATTCTTTGGAAAGTTGCGCAAAGCTCAAAGGAAAATATGGTTCATTGTATATTTCTTATTCTAATGATCTTAACCTATTTCATACACATACATAATATACGATTTCGTTTGAATTCAGCTTCTTAGTATAACATATAGGCTTTAGCTTTACGAGTTTTACAGTGCCAACACTGTGCTATCTGTGAATATCGTATTGTGTAATTAATTAAATGTATTGAGGTTCCTTGCAGACACAAAACAACAAGAATATTGAAATAATCAGCAGCCCGTTCCTAAGGCGAGGAAGGGTTAATAGATCTCCTGAGAAATTTTTTAATTTCTCATTTGACAATCTTAATATGGAGCAATTCCAAAGTAATATGGGTGCAACAGCGGCACCCCAACAAGCAGGGTATAACAACCTCACATAATTATAGTGAAACATCTTTTCTTGAAAGTTATGCTTCAACTGCAGCATAGCATTATTATTCTCAATTTACAACAATAAATTGACAAACTAAAATAAAGAAATAATAAGCCATCACTCAAGCCGAATCAGAATACCCAATTTAATGTCAACAATGATAAATGTCAAACCGAATCACCAATGAATGATACAGAACCAAAACACCAATTCTAATGTTAATAAAAATGTAGAATACCAAACCGATGTGGAAGACTTAGCTGAAGAAACAGAATGAATTCGTGCTAAGTCTAGGAAAAATTAAAAGAGAAGGTTACATAATACACCGTCACCACCACAAAATCCAAACACTAAATCAAAAGCCCCAAAAGGTGAAGACAAACGTCAAAAGTTATGTTAAAAATTTAGTGATGTTAAAAATTATGATGTGTTCTATGATATAATTAAGGCGAGCGTTTCAGAAGAATCATTCATTTCTAAATTGATGAATCCAAATAAAATAGGCAGCAACGTAAACAGTGGAGATGCATATAGAAACGTATAGTGAAAAGAAAGGCCAATCAGAGGTGAATTATCATCAAAACAATTTAAAATAATCAGCGTAATGAACATAGCTGGAGAAATAAAAAGAAGCTAGACATGTTTGTTCTAACATTCAGCTGTGGTGAAAATATAACTAAAATTTATAAGATCACTAGAGTATCGGGTTGCAAAGTAGAAGTTCAACCACCTAGAAAGTCTAAACTAATTCCGCCATGCAAAATATGTCAACTTATGGGCTCACGCAAAAATATTGCGGCAAACTTCCACGGTGTGTTAAATGTGTCGGACACCACCTAACTGGAGAATGCTTCATCTAAAGTGTGTGTGTGTACACTGTAGACAAGGTCATCTTGCTAACTACCTTGGATATTGTTACAAAGGGAATTCAGAAAATTAAAATCCAAAGGATGAATAAGAATCTAAAAACTGAAAGGATTACATATGCCGAAGCAACGAGAGACTTAGTCAATAAACCCCAGCAAAAATCGATAGATGTAGACATCAGTCAAACATTGTAGACATTGGTCCAACCTTGTAAAAAAATATTCTCATGAAATAAACAAAATTTGATGAGAGGCTACAAAAATTGGAAGATTGGGAACTAAACCCATGATCAAGATCTACAAGTAGTCCAGGACATTGAGAATATAGATGTGCGTCTTATTTCGGAAACACAATTTACTAAGTTTATAAAAAAACCAACAACTTTCCTATTATTGTGGCAGGATTGTACTGTTCACCAAGACATTCTATTAAAAACAAACAATACTCAGAGTTCTTCAAGCGTCTGGGAAGAAGGTTCATAATACTCAAGAACACTCACTGGGGTTCTAAATTAGCAACAACTAAAGGAAAATAATTACTGATTACTGATGCAAATGAACATATTGGCCAACTGACTAAGGAAAAACACCTGACCTGATCGATATTTTTTATAACCAAAAATATTTCTAATAATTTTATGAAAGTCAAGAAGAAAGCCAAAATATGAGCTCAGATCATTCTGCAATAGTCTTAATTCTAAGCAAGTATATCATCCAAAGAGGGAATAATCCAGTATTAACCAACAACATATACGGACTGGGAAAGTTTCAAAGTACACCTTGAACAAAGAATACTTTTGAAAGTTCCTTTAAAAACGATGCATCAACTGGACATAGAAGTAGAAAAGTTCATTACGGATATTCAACAATCAGCATGATTCCAATAGATATTAGAAATCTCCTGAGGGATAAAAGCATCCAGAAAAAAGTGACATCAAACTAGAGCTCCACAAGACAAAAAAGATTAAACACTCTTCATTCCGAAGAAAGATTCCGATTCATTCTATCAAGAAAATGGATGGAACATGGGCAACGAAAAATAAAGAAAAACCTGAATGATTTCCTAATCATCTTGAAAGTATATCTCAACATAATTTAAACTAATAATAAATAATAATCTATAGAATATTATTTTTTGTGCTAAAGAAAGAACTAGGGTATTGACCTAATTACCGAGGTAATAATAAAGCAGCTAAGGAGAAAAGCTACGATAAATAGGTTAAAATATGTACGAAAAGAAAAGTTGGAAAGTTGCTGAGGTTATCATGATTCCCAGAGCAAGAAACCCGCCTCATCTAATAACATCATATAGGCCTATATCGTTGCTGCCGACTATATTTAAATTCTTTGAAAAGTTACTTACTAATAATTGAAAAAAAATAACTTAATTCCGAATCACCAATTTGGTTTTTGCTGTGAGCACTCAACTAGCCAATATTATTGAGAAGAGTTTAGAACAGCAAAAAGGTTGTTCCGCAGTTTTCTTTGACAAGGTTTGGCACGAAGGATTAATCTACAAACTCAAATTAAATCTACCTTAACAGTACAGCATATTAATGGAATTATAGATAACGGAAAGATATTTCAGGCTTAAGCAAGAAGATGATTATTCTGAGCTTAAGGAAATAAGGGCATGAGTACCGCAAGGAAGTGTACTTGGGCCACTTCTGTATTTATTATACACAGAGATGTTCTAATCCCACACAACAACACGAAAGCCACTTTCGCCGATGACACAGGTGACAACAACTCAGATACAATAGAAAAATTACAAATCGCCGTAGAGCAGGTACACAACTGAACAAAAAAATGGCGCATACAATTAAATTAAACTAAATCTGAACATCTCGACTTTGCGAACAAGAGATTATTACACAAATCAGTATATTTAAATAATCAAGAAATACCACAAGCAAACACTGCCAAATTTCTTGGTATGACGTAAAAAAAGAAAAAAGTCGAGTTGGGATTTAAATACAATAAAATGTTTGGTTACTAGGAGGAAACTCTCATCTATCAATCCCTAACAACCTTCGTATACAGCCGTGGGGATATACCAAACAGAGTAACATGGATATTATCCTACGATTCCAAAATAAAGTACTAAAAAACATTGCCAACGCACCATTCTTTGTCAGAAATAGCGACGTCAACTAAGATCTGGGCATAGGACCCATCAAAACCGAAATTATGAAATTTGCTAGAAGTCATGAGAACTACGCTACTTCACCATGTTAACAAAATTAAGGAATACATCGATGGATGAACCCTTTAATTTCAGTAAAATGTAGTAATTTAAGTTAGAATAAAATTGCTTATGGTCTTAGACTAGACTGTAATTAAAAATGAAATTTAAGAAAATTTCAGATCACAAAACCAAGTATTTCAAAAAAATACTAGGAATGAAGTTCTGAAAAAAAACTGATCGCGTTGAAAGGGTACTCATTGAAATAGATAAAAAAAAATTAAAATTGAGGTAGCATAAAAGATTTTGCGTGTAATATCAGAGCAATTAACATAGAACTGTAATGAGGGCCAAGAAAGAGTAACACAAAAATAAATCGTTTCACTTAAAAGTAAAAATTCACTTTTTCCAAGTGTAAAAAAATTAGGGCGTTGCGTTTATTTCATAATAGCCAGAGTCGTAGTACACTTCAATCCATAAATGTTAAAAGTGATCGTCTTTTTAATTATTTTAAATCCCAATACATCATCTATATTGAAATATAAAAACGCCCTAATTTTTATTTTTTGGCCATAATTAATTGTATAATAATTTTCGATTTCATATTATTTAAATTTGATTAAACCTAGTTACTACCTTAATCAATATTCATATAATTGTATGATATTCAATATAATGTAAACTACATATGAGAAAAACGCTCTGTTTATTATGCGTGTTATTGTATTTATACGATAATTATAATTTATGTATATGTACGTGTATAAAAAATAGTTGGGAAAGATAAATAAATAGTTTTTTTTTAAATATTTTAGCAATTTGTATTATTAGTATCATTAGGGAGGTACACATTTATAATGGTGCTAGTCGAAGAATCCTGCAAAAATTTGAGCAATTCTTATGGAAAAATTTCAATTAGTATTGCACCAAATTTGTGAGTATTGTTCCCAATGGATAAAATATTTTCCTATAAATTGGAAAACAAATGAAAATCAATTTTCTTGTGGTGTTTACGGTATTTGTGGCCTGTGTTACTGTTATTATTTTCATATAATGTATTTAATACTTTACATTAATATTTTTTTTTTTTCGTAATTATAAATAATCACATGTTTTCATCCTCAGTTATTGTTGTTGTTTGCCAGTCATTTTTCATATATTCATATTTCATAATATGTTCACATTTTTGATATATAGTTACGTTGTATATAAAAAAAACATTATGTAATATAAATAAGCAGAGAATAATGCATCCATCAATCTACTTGAGCTTTTAAGCACACACACACGTATGTATATACGTATTTTTTAATGAAAATAAATTTTCAATTTATGTGGCAGTTGTTTATGACTTTTTAAAATGGTGATGATGAAGATTAGCAAATTTATACATTTTGTTAAATTAAAATTTACGTTATACCTTAATTAGTTTCTTATATGCTTGTATATAGGTAGAGGTATATGGTTTAGATAAGATATCGTCGTGCTACAATTTAACACACCGTCCTTAAAATTTTCGAATATAAATAAGACTTAAAGGTAATAACACAATGTATCTATAGGAATATACATATTACCATATACATAACGTGTTTATTCAAATTAACCGTACGTCTATGGCTTATGCAAATTTTCAGGTTTACCAGTTTAGCATATATGGAAAAGCGTATGTTAGAAAAATTCTAAAAGGTATATGCATTTACATGTATGTACATACTCCTATATGTATAGGGAAGTAGGATAACGAATAAATTACAACAATAATCCATTTTTCTCGTAAAATTGTATAAAATGAAATTGTTTGGTACAAATATACTATTTACTACTTACAGCAATGCATTTAAGTGGCATACAAAGGTGCGAGCTACAAATCCCCGGGAGTCATATAATTATCTACGAAATATGCTAACATAATATTGTTGCGCTTATATAGTGAATGAATGCAAGCTCCTAAAATATGTATAGACCTTAAGCTTATATACAGTAGAGTATATAGAGCTCTGGGTTATGTTTATATGATTTTCCAAGGTTATGACCATTTCGCAGAATTCCAAATTAAAAGTTTCAATCAAATAGTAGCTTGTACATAATATTGCTGAACAATGGTTTGTTACTTGTTTTTATTATAAAATTGAATGGTTTAATATGCTATAAGGTAAAACCTGTTCACTGTTGACGTTCACTCTATAGTTCTTATGTATTCACATTGATTCGAACATAAATCGTGTCCTTTTTTCAGTGCCTAGATATTCTTGTTTCCTTATGTAGGTATTTATTTGTGTTCCAAAGTATCCAAAGCTTTTTGTTATATCATTTCTCTGGATTTTTTCCAATACTGCTGATCAGGATCATCCAATTACAGAGAAAGATAAAGTGATCAATCGAATTCTTATTTATTACATATTTATTTATACTTAACTATCGACGTTTCGAATATTGCCATCTTATATTGTTGAACTCAGACAGTTTAAGAAGAAACCATAACGTTTTAGCTAATTATGATTTGTATATTTCATGTTTCACTTTTTGTACTATCGAATGAGGTGACCAGATCACTTACGATTACATTTTATACATTGTTTATAGTATAAAGCTACAAATAATTGGATTTCATTAAACTTTTGTATTTTATGACCGGTTTTCTTCTTGTTGTCTCCACGTGTTGGCGAGTTGTTTAGTTTATTATCGTTAATCATTCCAATTTGTTTACATAATTTCCATCGGTTGCTTGAAAATGGGTTTATACTAAAATGAAAAAGAACATAATATAAAGGTCAAATTACTCGAATAGAACATAGCGATACAAGTTACAACCACTTGCTTAAGGATTTCGTTGACGTGGAATGACAGATGATGCGCGGGATTATCAGATGTAATCAAAACTGACATATACTTCCTCTCGACAAGCAGTATTATTCGATTGTTCCAAAAATGAAACGCTAAATATCATCGGAGCATACATCATCGAGCGATTTTCATTTTCCGAGTAATTCCATTCCCCAATTCGATAATAATTGTTTAACATTTCACAATCAATCCTGAAAATTACATCTAAGCATATCAGATGTTGTGCAAGAGATGTGGTAAAAATTGCTATATTGTCGGTACGTTTATGCAACCTTATTTTGAGCGGCCAACAATAACGCAAGTAACATCACAAACGATCGCTTGGCTCTCTTGTCGGAACATTTGGCTGATTTAAATCGCAACTCAAAAAATGAATCAAACCACATATGTAGAAGCTAATAGAGTCATCCGGAATTGAACATCTCACTTTCGATAAATTGTTGCCATTCTTAACTAAATAGATGCGTTGCAAGGTGTTAAACCAGAACCTTCAAAGCGCACACCGCAGAGAAAACATTTTTCGCTCTCTCTATTCTGTAACAAAGACAACAAATTATTCGATTGTCCTGATTTAGATATTCAGCAAACCCAAAGAATATGTCAAAAAACCCTCCAGATGCTACAACTGTTTAAGTGATACACACCATTCCAGGGCAGATCGAGATATAAATGTAATTTGTGCCAGAGGAAACATCATGAAATCTTACACCCGCAGGTCTCTGAGAAGATTCCGGAGTCAACAAATTGTAGTCATGCCAATTCAGTATCAAATGTATTGCTACCACCCGTCCAAATGGAAGTGGTTTGAATGATACAACTTCTGGAGTACCAAAGGGTGTCGAGAATATATGTATCAGATTGGATAGTACATCTGAAATTTCAGCAAAGGTACTAATTGTTTCAACTATTTCCTCGTATCAACCATCAGTCAAGGAACAAAGAAGCTCTAACTTATGGAAGAATATATAAGGGTTATAGGTAAAATAAATATATTACTTGAAAGTGATCTATTTTTTCATATAATATGTCACGGCAAAAAGAATATTGCTCAGTCGAAACTTAGAGTTGACATTAAATAACAAGAACGCCAATCCAAAATAAATGTATGGCAATACGGAAGCGGTTTCAATAAATCTACATATCTTAATGACAATTGATGTCGTTGCGTATACTGAGAAAGAGAAGTTCTGGAGTTTGAAATTAATGGCTGTACAGCAACTGAAAAGCTTAGAGGAAAAAATTGTACGAGATTATTCGTTCAAATGTTGATATACGCAATTTTTGAGAAATATCAGGTAGGGCTTATGAAAATATCAGAAGATATGGCAAAAACTAATCTTATTTACCATATCATGGTGTGACAAAAGAAAAAGTTAGCACTACGAAACTACCCGTAGTTTTTGATGGTTTGTCCAAGACGACAAATGGAAATTCATTGAATGATCAATTGTTAGTGGGACCGTGGCCGTCCTCGTTAGCACAGTAACTCGGGTTTGATTCCCCGTGGAGACTAAAAATCACGGTTGGGTGTTTTTATAATGTTTAAGTATAGGTGTTTGTCCGCGTATTGCACCATGGGCCAGTTAGGGACTGGTCCTTCAATCAACAAGGGACATCGAAAAACATACAAACTTCTAACGGTCACCTATGGTACGGTATCAGTTCCATTTTTAGCGACACAAACTATATATCATCAAATTAACGAAACGAATATCCATAGGCCGCAGAGGTGTTGAAACACGATTTGTACGTTGACGATTTGATGTCTGGAAGATGTTTTTAAATTTTAAGCTAAATTAGGAAAAAATGCACTAACGAAACGCTGCAAATTATCCGAGGAAATGATATACCAGAAAACGTGGCTATTAGGTGTAGACTGGGATGATGCGTTACCATCTTTAGTTGGAAAGAATCATGCAGCAATTAGAGGAAATTTGTATAGATTGGAAGAAATTCGAATACCCAGATTAAGCTACACATTGAAGGCATTGATTTGCGGATGCTTTTGAATTTTTTATGGCGCGGGAATATATTGTGGAGTGAAAACAGAAAGCGGCTACATAGTAAATATCATCACAGCTAGGAGGAAGGTGTCCCTCATCAAAACAATTAGCATTCCACATCTGGGGTTTTGTGCTGCTGTAGTGCTAACAAACCTGATGATATCCGTGTTTCATATGTATAAGAACCAAAAGATTGGCCAGTACCAATTGTTAACTGACTCAACATTTGTGTCCAATAGAGTATCATATGTACTATGTATATAACACACAAATCGAAATGAAACAGAATAACATATGCGCTTCGCAACGCGTATCTGCGTAGGAATTAATCGAGTACAAATTATGGTGGAACTATCAAGACTGGTTAAGGCATCAGAGCGACATAGGTCAAGTAAAATTTTGATAACTTTAGAAAGTTCAGAAGTGGCACTAAAGGAACAAAACTAAATTCGATCGAATTGGTTAACATTGAAACCATCAACGATTGGTTTCCCAGCCTTTTCGAAAGATGTTCCAAATTTTCAAAGCTGCTGTTTGTTACTATACGAGCGTTGTTAAAATAGATTGGGGCTAAATCAAACGCGTTCAGCATTGCTGTTTTACTTCGGAGATCAGGCCGCTAATTAATAATAAACCAATCCCTAACAATTCTAAATTAAAGACTCTTTTTCCATTGATAGATAAAAACGGCGAGTGTATATAGAGTGACATATCAGCTTTACGTTTCCACGATAGTGGATTTTTATAAAGGCGTATTTGGCACTTTACGTTTGTATGACAACCAAGGCTGTACATCTATTGTTATATACGCAATTTAATAGACATTCAAAGGACATACTATCACATTGAGATTTATAATGTAATCGTAGAACACCAAATTAAGTTAACGACAAGTCACATATTTACCAATACCAAAGACTTATTAAACAAGATCAGCAAAAAAGAACATAAATACAGCGCATTTTTCAGAATTGTTTATACTCTTAATACCATCTGGCGCACAACTATCTTTAAGCAAATGAATTTTAATTAAAATATCGTGATCAGATCCATACGACAAAAGACCAACATTACTCAACTACTATAATGGCGGGCAATTTTAAATTACACAAAAATGGACATGCCTATGACTCGATTAATCGAGAGAGTTTGTGGTCTGCTTAATAAAATTCGTACAACCAATGAGAACAGGGTATCGAGAATTTTTGTAGTTTACGGGTGTTCGGCAGGGGGATGCCCCGATACTCTTTAATTTCATGTTGGAGTACATCTTTCCTAAAATTGAAACCTCTGGTCATAGGGACCAGGTTTGAGGGAGTGAGGAGGTTCAAATAATTGGGCTCTCTTATCACTCACGATAACAGTGTTAGTGAGTATGCTTTGTATCCTCTAAGGCCACTGCTAAAATCTAAAAACCTATCAAGTGCATTGAGGTCAAAACTTTATAAAGCGTTGATCAGGATGGACGCTGACGGGTGAGTACGAGAGATGGCTGCTTACCATTAAGAGAAGAAACATGGGAGTGATTTATGGCCCAAAACGTGAAGTAGATGGCACATAGATGGAGTTCTGTATAGCATTGAGATCAGCGAATTCGCTTGGTCACGTTCTTCGTACTGATCCGGAACGAATTGTGAAGCAATCTTTTAAAGGAGAGCCACCATATGGTAGGCGCAGATGTCGTTGCAGGCGACGATAGCTCCACAGTGGAGAAAATGACTTGGCTTCTCCAGATAGTCTTAGACAGTATGAAGACCATGCTAAGGATCAGTCAAATTGTTGATACAGTAAGAGGCCAGTAATGGCCTTTAAAAAACTGTTATTATTTATTTATGACAAGTGGACTTAAATCGAATTCTAAAAGCGTGTTCGGCATGTGTTTGGTCGATTGCGAAGGTCAAGTGCTCATATCGTCCCATTTAGGGACGAAAATTTCGAACTGGTCGAAAAATGTAAAAACAAATTAAAAATAAATCTTTTAATTAATAAATCGCCAGTCTGTGGTCCTTCAACCTAGAATGCTTAGCTGCAACGTTAAGGCACTCACAATATATTCATACCTATTTAGAATTTTTTTCTTTCCAATTGCCGTCATCCCGCAACCCCAATACCAATATATTTTACTCAGGCGCTGTATTTAAAAAAAAAAATCATTTTAATAATTGTCGCACATTTGAAATAATAATGATTGATTTGAAATTGCCAAACTTTTTTGAATACCCGTATAAGAGAATTTGGATCGATTTTTTGTTTGATTCAAATCCGTTTCAATAACTTGTCTCCGGACAGTCTTTCTCGTTAAATCAATATTTACAAACAATGTAAAGTCAGGCTAAGTACGCAATTCGTGTATAGATTTCTTTCAGACGACGAAATACAAATCTTAAACTTAAACGTATTCGTATAACCTTTACGTTTCAATAAACGAGCAACGTGGTCGAAATTATCAATTTGCACTGAGAAGCTATAATGATTCGCAAATTAGTAAGATGCGAGGCATAGGTAGGCACTGATTCACTGATCGCTTTTACTTATCCAGTTTTTCTTTAATCAAATGTATAAAATTAACAAAAGAAAATTAAAGATTAAATTACATTTTTAAATTAGTTTCAAAATTTGACTGATTATTAGGAATTGCTGTAATTAAAACCAGGAAAACTGTTAAACTTTAAATAACTTGTTTCCTTAGCACCTATATATGTAGGTATGTATAATCTATTCATATTGTTAAAAAAATTTTTTTTTTTAAAAGCTTAAGAAAATCTAGAAAAGCTTCATTATGTTTTTTGTACTATTCTCTCTCGTTCATTTATTGAATCACTACAAAATATGAATAAAAAAGTTTCTTTTAAGCTATTTTACTTGAATACCTTTGTACACATATATACACAGAGAGCTTTATATGGTACATATTTTAATTTATTTAAACTCAATTTAAAAAGTTTGTTAAAAAAATTAAAAGAATCTTTTATGGATGCTGCTGGATTATACTTATATACGTATGTACTTATGTATATATACCAGATCCATTAAAAAATGGCGTTAAACCTAATGAAATATAATATATTTCCAACAAACGTTACAACTTCAAAAGATACATAAAGCAAAAAAAAAAAAAAACTTTGCTTTAAGACTAAGTATATGTGGGGTGTGTGTGTGTGTGTTCAAGCGTAAAGTATATTTCTATATATTTATATACGACGACACACAGAATTTTTATTTTATATATTTTTTTAATCTAATGTTGACTTTATTTTTATTAATAATTTATTTTATAAAAAAAAATTCTTGATGTTTTAATACACACACATACATATATATATATACATAATATTTATTTTTTTTAAAATTTATTTTTTATTTAATTTTCATTATGGAAAAAGTTTTATTACAGAATGTATTATAAAAAATTTGCTTGTGGCTAAACTTTAATAAAATATTTTTATTGGTACTGGGAAATTTCATCGTTCACATGGTTTTTGTTTAATTTTTATTTCATTAAGAAAGTATTAATTAAATTTTCTTTGATATATATATATATATATATATATATATATATATATATATATATATATATATATATATATATATATATATACGTATATATATATATATATATATATATATATATATATATATATATATATATATATATATATATGTATATATATATATATATATATATATATATATATATATATATATATATATATATATATATATATATATATATATATATATATATAATAATATATATTATAAAATATTTATGTTGTTAACTGTTGGAAAATTGGAAAAGCCTACAGATGTTAATTTTGTGTCGAACATTATATGAAGTAGAAGTTTGTTTTTTTATTGCTGTTTTTTCTACTGTACGTACATACACATACGTATGCATTGCTTTTTCCCACCAAAAATGAAAACCAGTCAACTTTTCGTCGTTTTATTTTTTGTTGTATATTATGAAAATAAATAAAGCTTTTGGGTGTGTTCGTTTGATGGTATAATATCATAACAAAAAATCTATTCCATTTATGTTTTCGTGCTTAGGAGATTTCTTTTGGTATTTATATACGTTTTGTTCAATTTTCATGAAAATCAGACAGGTGCAGATTTTAATGTATTTGTTTGATTTTAGATTATACGGTTTAAATATTCTAAACCGTATCGAAAGTCTATTTCAAACAATTCGTAATACCTTAAATTTGGTAAACATTTATAACATCTGCCAAGATGCACTTAGAAATTCAGTAAACTTTAAAAACTTAAAAAGTAATTGTCACAATTTTTGGTTTTCCATAGAATTTTAAAATTGACGGATCCTTAATTTGGTGCTAATAAAAAAAAATCAAAATTTGATCAATATTTAAAAAAAATTTCTAGTCGGTAAATTACGCCGTGTAATCTACTCGGTTCTCGCCACGTAAAATAATACGTAGATTACTTGGCAATATTTTTTTTCAACATCGACAATTAAGTCAATGTCAACAACCTACGATATTTTAACGATTTGAAATAAAATGCCAGTACTTTGTAAAAGGGCGATTCAGTTAAGCCGTCAGGAGAAACTAAAGAATCATTCAAATTAAATCGGAAATCATATATCATAAACCGTAATTTTGTAATTATATGTGTTGAAATAAAACAACCAGAAGCTTTAATTAAAAAAAGTTTGTTGCACTAAAGGTTCGGATTGATCTTAATTTCAAATTTTGTTATTATAAGGATAAAGTCAAGCACATGTAGTTGTTCGATGTTTCTCAATTATATTCTACACAGCTTCCGATGTGACTTTGGCAGCAATATCGTATCATTTAAAACGCATATTTCAAGCAATCTTATCGCATCCGCCATTCTTTTTTTCTCTATTTCCAAATATTTTTGGAAAGGTCGAAACCGGTCGGCTTAGATCTTCTGAGAGGACATTGATTTGATTAGTCTCCATTATAGCGTCTGTAGAGCAAAGAACTGGACCGGAACATTTTAACCGTAATTAATCGAAATATTTTCCGAATTGTAATAGATTTAATAAACAAAAACATCCTTTTTAACGTTCTATTGCGGGCAAAAGCATTTTTCTTGATTATTAAGGCTTGTGTTCCAAAAACCTTAAAATGAACCTGTTTTGTTACAATTTTGCATTCATCTAAATTAAAAAGAGCAAACTAATAGATGTAACTAAACATGTTCCGGAACAAATAAAATTTCCTGAAACCGGCGCAGGAAAAAATCAGGACCATAAAAAATCTGTTCCATGCTTTAGAGTTGTGTAATTATAGCTTAATCAGGCCAACATTTTACTGCTGAATCGTGTCAACGAACTAGAGACAAAATACGTTTCTGTCGTCATTCTTTTACGTACATATTCGACGTAACTGTGAAGGATGAATCGCTTGCAATTATAACCCTTTTTTAAAATTAATCTAACTTGAAGTGCTTATATAATTAGCGGTACTTTTGACCTGCTAGCCTCTTCCCCCGTCATCCATCAAACCATATTCCCAAAATTTCGTCATAACTTGGTAATAGAACACCGGCTCATTTAGCGGACAAGTTCTGGTTATCTGAACGATTTATGGTTTTTTAACAACTGGGTAATCCTTCTTGAACTCGAATCTGTCTTATGGAACGGGATGAACTCAATTTTATAATACGATCAATTTTTTTTTAAATAAAATGTTAATAAATTTAAAATAAAAAAGTTCTCGACGCCATACTCACATAATATATCACACGAAATTTTGTCTTGAATCAGCGCTGGAGAATTTTTCTTGTGTTTTACTATGTGGGGGCTTGGCAAGTCCGATAAAATTTGTGTCTAGAATTTTTATTTATTTTTACTCCACTCAACTACTATTTCAGAAAAAAATTAAGCAAATTAATAAAAAATTAGGTATAATCAGAGATTTAAGTCGTGAGATTTGAGGTGGTACATGACTTCCTTCGCAGACAAAAAGCCATAAAATTTGAGGTATTATACAATACTACAAATCGGAATGTTTTATACCGTTTCGTGACTGTGTCAATGTATGCTGGTGTCAATGTATCGTTCGAGATTGATTGTTGTTTGTGTCTAATTCAGACAATAAATTGCTTGCGTATGCGGCGTCTAACCTTGTATGGTCCATCGTATGAAGTTTTTAATCCAGTTCTAATTTTATGAACCCTGACCAAGACGTAATCGCAGTTGTCGAGTGATTTCGGAACAAAAATATCGATTTGTTTACCGATACCAAGTAAAACGGCTGATGCTTCTGAGATCCAATTAATTGTGTTGCCTCGAACCTTGAGAGCAGATTTGACCTGCCGGTATGAGCGTTCGTCGATGACATTGCTTTATTGATGGTAAGCCGTTGAATGTACCCGATGTTAGCCGAGGAGTATCGTTAACTCTGAGAAAAGTTTTGAAAACTTAGCTTTAATTTTCCGTAAGATAAATGGCGATTGAAAATGCTGGATATCCGTGTGAAATTGGCTAATATAATCCAAGTGGCGTGGTTGCCTTGGATTAAGTTTAGTTTTAGAGTGAATTGCTCGTTGAATGCAGTGTATTTGTTTTCGGCATCTGCGAGAGTTTCTTCTAACCGAATATAGTTCCAAAGTTGACTTATGGCAGACTAGACAGACGAACAATGAATGAAACCGAAAGCACAGTAAATATAGTGTCCTAGCTTTGGTAGTTTGGTATTCGAGGGTCTCGGGTGCAATTCCCGATGGTGAAATCAAGGCTGTGTGTTTTTCCGGGTTTTGCTTCGTGGGCCCATTTGTGGCATTGAGTCCTAGAGTGATCCGCCCAACTCTAATTTGTTATTAAATATGACCGCTCTTTTTGGAAAAACTTAAAATGCATTGAAAAAAATTCTTTAAAATTGTCACCAACCCGTGTCACATTGATCCTAAAAAATTGGTCTCCGTAGGTTAGAACTAATTCTCAAAATCACTCTATAGGACTTGTCTACATTGTCTACAAAATTGGATTGACAAGAAACCATTGTGTATCTGTAATAACCACATTTATTGTACAGAATTCATACCTCTTCTCCTTTTAGGAAATTTGTGAGCTTAGTACGAGTAAACGGCATTTTCAAAATAGTTATAATTTCGTTAAGCTGTATACCTACATATTTCTGGAGAAGAATCGTATTTTTACTAACGACGATCATAATCAAGCACTTCGATTTACTATAAAAAACCGCGGCCGACAGCTAACGCTTGGCACTATACGACCAGTAACTATTGGGCTCTGGAATGCTTAGGAATAGTGAGGGAAGCAATTTCCAAAATATTTTGAATATCATCGGCCCCAAGTTAAGGGTATATATATTAGTAACACAATATATAGTAATAATCGACTCATCACAACCAAATGTCATAGTTCTAAAATACCATGTTCTAACCTATACTGACCTAAAACCCCAATCGGTTTTAGTACTGCTTCAATTTCAATCCAATTAGAATTTAAGATTTTTACGTTGCAAACACGAATTACGTTCAGCTATTGAACTTTTTTGACGATTAATTTAATGAGCTTTTTCATGTCCTATCAGGTAGGGACCGCAAATTTACCGAAATTTTCCATTACCAATAACGGTGACAAAATGAGATTGAAACCGGTTAACCGGTAAATTACCGGTAAATCAAAAACTTACTATATAAATTGTTAACTAAGGGCCAGTATTAAATGAAGTGTTTCCTTACAAATTTCTACTAAAACTAGGTACCTCCCAATCCAAACGTCACTGCTTTAACCACTCTGTTATTTGCTCGGTATAATTTCTATTGAAAATATAAAATTTGAAAAAAAAGTCTGTTTTTTCGAAATTTGGAAAATTCTAAATTATTGAGAACATAATTCCTTTGGAAAGGGATTTGGCATAAAGCAATCAACCTCTAAAAAATCTTTGAAAAAACAAATTCAACAGAAATTTTAAAATTTAACTAAATTCACTTAAATTTGTTATAAAAATGAAAGTATCCTGAAAATTCAGAAAAATATTAAAAAGTTTAATAAATTTTACAAAATTTAAATTCTGAAAAACTTTTGACAAATTTTGAAAGATTCAAGTGATTAGCGCAGAACATTTTTCTAAATTGATATTTTCTTAGATTTAAAATGGAGTTCGGAAATTTTCTAAAAATTATGATTAACATTATGGTACAATACCATAAATTTCCAAAATTTTGTATAAATTGTTGAACATCATCATAATCGCTAAGATATAGAATTGGTAGTTCCATTCCATTGAGACTTATTTCATTTTGTATTATGTAAATAATTTTTGTATCAAAATTTGTCATCAGAACTGGGAGATTGGACGGTAAAACCGGTTAATCGATTAATTGTTTACCGGTAATGCGGTTCCTAATCAGGAGTATCTGAGTCCAAATCTCTGGGGTGTTAATAGACATTTATAGTTTTCGACCAAATTCGATTTTTGTAGAGAAATTTAATGAGTTATTTCATGTATTATCGGAACCAGGTTCCAAATCTCTGGCAAGGGGTGTTAATGGCTATTTATAATTTTCACTAAACTCGAACATTCTAGAAAAAAATTCGGGGCCAATTTATTTATCTGGATAATGGGTTTATTTTGAGCTTGTTGAATGAAGAATTTAATGAGCATTTCAGGTATTATCAGGATTTGAGTCCAAATCTTGAGGTGTTAGTAGCCATTTATTATTTTCGGCCAAACTCGATTTTTCTACATACAAGAAAAAATTCGGGGCCAATTTATTTTCTCTACATAATGGATTCCGTTTGTACTAGTCGGACGAGAAATTTAATGAGCTGTTTCATGTGTTTTTGGAACCTGGGTTCAACACTCTGGCAAGAGGTGTTAATGATTATTTAACATTTTCAACAAACACGAACAATCTAGAAAAAAATTCGAGACCAATTTATTTCTCTAGATAATGGATTTATTTTGGTCTTGTTGGACGAATTAGCTATTTTAGGTACTATCAGTAGCTGAGTCCAAATCTTTTCTTCTGCCAAACTCGTTTTTTTAGAAAAACAAACCAGGCCAATTTATTTCTGAAGATAATGGATAACTTCTGAGCTTATGAGACAAGGAAATTAATGGGCTAATTAATGTACTATCAGAACCTGACTCCAATTCTCTGGGTATTAATAGCTATTTATCTTTTTCGGAACTAGAGTCCAAATCTCTGCAAGAGGTGTTAATGAATAATGGACTCCTTTTGGGCTTGTTCAATGAAGAATTTAATGAGCATTTCATGTACTATCAGAAACTAAGTTCAAATCTCTGGCAAGGAGTGGTAATGGTCATTTGTTATGAGCTATTTTCAAAAATTCGATATTTATTTTGGGCTGGTTAGACGAAGAATTTAAATTCAAATCTCTGTTATGGAGCGTTAATAGCTAATAACTAATAGGAAAAGGAGTGGTAAGGTTCATTTATCAATTTTCAAACTCTAAAAAATATTTGGGGCCAATATATTTCTCTGTATAAAAGATTCCTTTTGAGCTAGTTGGACGAGGAATCTAATGAGCTATTTCATGGACTATCAGAACATAAGTTCAAATCTCTGACAGGTTAGTGGTCATTTATTAAGAGCTATTTCATGTACTATTGTAATCTGAGTACCAAATTTCTGGCAAGTGGTGTTAATGACCATTTATCATTTTCAGCCAATCTCAAACCTTCCAAAAAAAAATTCGGACTAATTTATTTCTCTGGATGATGGATTTCTTTTTTACTAATTGGACAGAGAATTTAATTTCATGTACTATCAGGACCTGAGTCCAAATCTATGGCAAGGGGTGTTAATGGCCATATATCAATTTTCGAACTCAAAAAAAAAATTCGAGGGCGACTTATGTCACTGGATAAAATTCCTTTTTAGTTAATTGGACGAAGAATACTGAGGTTTATCATGTTCTATCGGAACATGCATATGTTAATAGCCATTTATCATTTTCGGCCAAACTCGAACTTTCAAAAATAAATTCGGAGCCAATTTATTTCTCTTGATAATGGAAATGCTATTTCATGTATTATCGAAACCTGAGGCCAAATCTCTGGCATGCGGTATTAATGGCCAATAACTAATAATTTATTCAATAAAGTTTTATTTCAGAAAAAAATTGGGCCAATTTATTTTTTGGGATAATGGATTTCTTCTGTACTAATTGGACCTGCAGGAATTAAATGAGATATTTCATATACTATCAGGATCTAAGTTCAAATCTTTGGCATTCTGGCGCATGGAGTGTTAATGGCCATTTATCAATTTTCAAACTCTAGAAAAAATTCGGGCCATTTTATTTCACTGGATAATGGTTCCTTTTTGGACTTATTAGACGAAGAATTTAATGAGCTATGATTTATCGGGCATGTGGTGTTAATGGCCAATAATTAATAATTTATCAATAATGTTTTATTTCAGAAAAAAATCGGCGGCTAATTTATTTCTCTGGATAATGGATGTACTGATTGAACAAGGAATTTAATGAGCTATTTCATGTTCTATCAGGACCTGAGTCCAAATCTCTTTCAAGGATTGTTAATAGCCATATATCAATTTCCGAATTATAGAAATATTTCGAGCCCATTCATTTCTCTGAATAATGGATTCCTTTTGTACTAGTTAGACGATTGGGCTTACTCAAACTTTTCAGGAAAAATTAAAAAATATGAAGAACAGGAAAAGCAATGCTTTAAATCATGGTTAGTTTAACTTAAAGTTGATACAATAATATTACGTGCTTAATGCTCTACTCAATAAACATAATTTAAATAGTGCCGGGAATGATACTTCACTTCATCTCAGTTTCCTCGGTGATTATGTACTTCAAATATATATACCTGTACAAAACAAAAAACAATACTTTAACTGTCACAAAACTCAAAATGAAATTTCATTTCTTTTCGAGTACCGATACAAAATTTAAAATTAACGTTAAGCACTTCAATTAAAACAATTTTCTGAGTAAAATAAAAATAAAATAATCCAACAACAACAACAACAGCAATAATAAAAAATTTAATTGAATAAATAATTAATGATGACCCTTTATTTAAAATAAAATAAAAACAATTTCACTTAGTGTCTCCAAAATGATGGAAAAATTGTTGGAAAGAAAATGATTTCCATGGATTATTACATAATAAATCAACTAAACATTTTTACCTTTTTATCTCGCCGTAGTCTAAACGACTAGCTATGTATATAAATAATAATGTAGGTATATATACCCTTTCACAAAATGAAATGACATTAAAAACAATTTGAATGTTTTTCTGTCATATCTGAAAAAAAAAAAAATTCATTTTAATTAAACAGATGGAAAGCTGCCCGCAAGTTATTTTTTATACATTATAATAAAAATATAGGTTTTTTGCAAGAGTGTGGCTCGTGCACAGTAAAGTATGTTTATGTAAAAATTGTTTTTAAATAATAATAATAATATTTAATAATCCAAACACAAACGCAATTTAAATAGTAAACAAAAAAATTATAAAATAAATATTAATTTATGCTCTAATTATTTTACAATAATTGTTTTTGTTGTTGTACACAAAATAATTTGTATATTTAGCTGGAAGCATTTAAAAAGGATATATAAATATTTTTATAACAATTTATAATGTTGGTCTAATTTGTTACAAATTTCACACTAAATACTGTACACAAAAAATTTATACACGCATTTATATATGATAAATTAAATTGTATTACATTAATTATTTAGATGCATGAATAATTTTTTAATTTCATTTTTTTTTTAAATTTGTTATTAAAATTAATTACAAGCTTATATGTATAGTTTACAGCATTGTGTAATATTCGTGGGGACGAAAACTAATTAATTAATTAATTAAAAATAAATTTTTTTAATTAAAAATAAAACGATTTTATCAACTTGTTTGGTTTTTTATTTCACACCCAAAAACAAAATAGAAACAATAATTAAAATATCTTATAAGGCGTGTATTGTATATACCAAACCAAATAAGATTTTCTATTTTTTCATTTCGTTTTTAAGAAAAGGAACGAATAATTATGATAACTGAGTTAATAAAAACTTTTTAATCCTTTTTTGTTCCCTTAATTTTTTTTTATTTGTTATTTTTAATCTGAAGGCACCAGAATTCCAGAAAACTAACAAAAACATATATATTCAAATATTATGTATATCCAAAATATTTAAATCAGAATTTTGTGTGGTTGGGGAAAGCATCGCCGCACAAAAAAAATAAAAAAATGATTTTATCTTCTCGAAAAACCCAAAGCATCAATCTTTTTGTTTGTTTGTCTCAGTTTTTGGAATTAAAACAAAAAAAAAAAATAAAAAATTTAAACTTTTGCTTTGCTTTTACCATAATATTGTAATAAGATAATCAACACTGTTTTCTTTTTATATATATTTACACAATATTCATCTTATTTTTCGCCGACTTAATTATTTCGATTATTTCCGAGAATCGCGCCGCACAATGGGCCCAAAACTGAAAATTTAAGATGAAACAAAAATGATTATCGCGCGTACATATAGAAAACAAAAAAAAATGTAATAAATCATTTTATGTTTTCGCACTGTTGTTTTGATAAGACCGTCGTTGAAAATACGAGAAAAAAAAACTTTTTCGATTAAAAATATTAATGTCATCCTAATTTATTTAAAGTTCTCATGATCAACTGGTAAAAGCATTCTAAATTTATTATTCGCCCATCGCTATAGGTTAACATGGAACATACATCCATATACGCATATGTGTACCGTACTCCAAATATTCAGATTTTTCTCGTATACACAATAATCAATTTCACTTCCACACACACACACACACACACATGTACATAATAAAAAAAATAAAAAATTGTTTAGAAAATTTACTGCAATCAATCAAAATATCCCAAGCATTACATAAAAATGTGTCATGTTACAACGAAAAGCTATTCTATTGTGTTACACACAACCAAGTAAAAATGAAAATTTCAAAAGATACATAAAAATGCTTTAAAAAAAAAAAAGAAAAGTTTTTCATTTGAGAAGGAAAACTTTTTTCGTTCGCTAAACAAAAAATAAAATAAAATAAAAATTTCCAACCTGTGATATTGTACGATTTGCGCTACTGATTCGGGAGGACTATACAGCATCTCCATCATATCGTATGTTGTTGTTGTTTTTGTTATATTCTTATGTACTTCTCCAAGGATATAAAAATGATAAATTCACTTAAAAATTTTTCATCTAATTAACTCACATAAATAATTATAAACAAAAGACGAAAAAAAATATAATTAATTAAATTGTTGGTTGGTTGAGCTTTTTATATTTAATACTGTTTGTCACAACAAAATTTTTTTTGTTTCAATGTGAAAATTAAATTGTTTTTCATCCGCATCTTTATGTTTGTTTGTTTGTTTGTTTGTTGGTACTTTGCCTAATGTAGGTTGTTTCAGTGTGTCCCTCTCTCTCTGTGTCTTTCTGTATATGTATACAACAACCATTAATCTAACTTTATAGTGTCAGTATTTTTTTTTGTTGGGGTAAATGAATCGTTAGTTTTTGTATTGTCGAGAATTAAAGTTTATTTTTTGGTCCTTTTTTGGGACACATTGTGTATGTACATATAATAGAGCTGGCCCACATATGTGTGTAAGATATAATTTTTATAAGCTTTTTATATAAACTGAAACAAAATAAGCTAAAAATGACATATGGGTACACCTGGAGTACAATAATGAAAATATTCGGAAAATCACTTGATTCAATAAGACGTAGAATCTTAACGAAGCTCATGTTATTATTTTGAAAGCTTATACGGTTAAAAGGTAATGTAAAATGAGTGATATTAGAACAGCTTTTAACCTCAAATATGTTACAGAAAAAGCTTGTTTTGCTTTAACTTATACATACAATTTAAAAGCTGTTTTTTTAAACTTCATCAAGAACCAAGAAGGATTTTACTTAACGGTTTTTTGCTATAAGCCTCACAAACTTAAATAGCTTTAACGAAAGAGCTTCGTGTACTAATTTAAATTGCACACAACTGTCAATCTCTTAAATTTTTAAGATATTAAATGTAAAAACTTCAAATTACACAATTTCTGAGCATTCAATGTAGAAAAGATTTTAATTTATAATTTTTTAAGCTTTTCTAATGTTTCTTAATTAGTAATAAAAATTACGTTTTTTATTTAATGTTACAATTCGCTATGACGAAAAGCTTTTTATTTCTGAAATCCGAATTTCAACTTGCTATTATAATATCATTTATCTAGAGCGTCCTAGATGCTACGCTTTTTTCTCAAAGTTTAATTCTAACATAGTAGGACTGCTCGTCTAACTTTTACACAACTTTTTCCCGTTGGAGCTTTTATGTACAATATTTTTAAATTTTTATATTTAAATAATTATAGCTTAAGAACAAAAGTTATATATGGTTTAAAATAGTACACAAAGTTTAATTTTATTAAAGCTTTTTAATTTGGTTGGGATTACATCAGCTCTCAGGTTAAGTTTTTTGAAAATTTAAGTAAAATATTTAGCATTAGATGAGGTTTGGAATATGAGCTTTCTAATTGTAAATCAGACAAAACATTTGATAAATAACCGAATAAAATGTTAAATACATTAAGTTTAATTAAAAAATTAGAAACATATTAGTTTCTGTTATCCCAAATTCACTGTATGATGACCAGAACCAGTGAAGCGGTCAGCAGATTTGGGGTTGAAGGGTTACCAATTCAACTAGGTATCGGGCGTTATAGAGCACGTTGGAAATGTGGTAAACGCTTTAAGCTCTAAAAATGACCACTCATAGCTGGAAACTGTTGACGACTTAGTGCCTTAGTGGTGTTGTTGAAGCTGTCCATTTGATAAGCTTGAATAGTGTGTTTCTTTACTTTACCTTAGTTAAGAATCGCTTTGTGTATTTGGGTTTGGCTCCATGTAAAGGCTACAAGATAGTACAAATGCTAACCATATAGGAATTTTTAATTGTTAAAAATTCGTTTTTAACAGTTAAAAATAAAAATAACTTTTCGATTAAAGATTTTCCAACTCTGACTTTGCTTATAGGGTAGCACCTGCCGAAGCCTGAGTGTGTTTTGGGTCTCATATGTAATCGACAAGATTTTGAATTCAAGATGTATACAGCTTGTTCGATGATCTGTGCTGGCCAAGCGGTTTATAACCGAATGAAAAAATTATTTGCTCAGCAAATCTTAACCGCATTATGAATGTATATTTCTGTGACTGAGCTGCTACTGAGCTGCTACTTTAATAGCAGCATGCACGAAAAAAGCCAGGAAATGGGATTCATGGACTATAGAGTTGGTGCTCTTTGCCGGAAAATCGAGACAAAGTATTCTAATTGCAACAACGATACAAAATCGAGTTATCATCCGCCAAGACAGTTATGAGAATGACACAATTAGATCTCTCTCTTTATATTAGAGAAAATGCTTAAATTTAAACTATATGCTGGGGCTTGGAACTTATACTTTAATGAAAGGTATACGTGAATCTGAGTTTATTAATTTAATATTTTAGAGACAAATACTGTTAACTCACTTTAATTCATAATTAATAATAACATCTAATGTAGTTTTATCACTTCAAAAGAATAAAATAAACTATATGGTTCAGGAATACTAGTAAATGGTTGACCAATCAAAAAGTGTGCTAGAAGTCAGCACATCGTTTGAAGTTTCATCATTTGATACAGCACAAAGTGGTTTCGAGTTTAACAAGACTTCTATTTGGATGAGTAATGCATTTGCTTTTTTATAAGTGAGTGATGCTGAACCGGAAACCCTGTATAGATGAGTTTTTTTGCAGTGAACTGCATAGCTCCATGCTAGCCTGTATTAACAAGAACCATGGGTCGGCCCATGAGTTCTACATCCCAACAAAGGGTTATAGATGTTTTCAATTTAATCATCGATCGTAATCGGAAGATGAAAAATCCCTTTTGCATTCCACTTCTGTATAGGGATTCGAACCCGGTACCTCCCGATCCAAACGTCGCAGCTTTAGCCACTACGCTATATGCTCGATGATTCCCATAAATCTCCAAAATGTGGTGCATTTGGAGGGTTAACTTTAATTTTTCTTTTCTGTGGCGATAGAAATTAGTATATTCGTTTTATGTGACTCTCAGATTCAAAAAGCTCATAGATATGCAGTTCAATGCCAGCACCGATAAAATTACTTCCATTGTCACAGTGTATTTGATAAGTTATTCCACAGCGTGAAATGAATCGTTTTAAAGCCGCGATAAATGCGTCTGATGTCATATCAGGTACAAGCTCGATATGAATAGCTTTTACAGACAAACAAACAAACAGACAAATAAATAGAGCTATGTGTACGCCTCGTCCCTTGTGGTCTCGTATATCCAAAGAATGGTCGTCCAGAACTAACTCGCTCTCGGGGTAAATTGGCCATAAGCTGTTTATTTTTTATTCTCTTTCTGATGAAACATTGAATGCAGTTTTATACGTACCACCTTGTTAGTTTACGACATCCAACTACCCAATATTTCCTACGGATAATACTTGTTAGTAGTGTTGGTCCTGAATGCACATTGTACTTGTCTACTAGAAGCTTGGTAAACACATGATTTTGAGGCAAAATAATTGGGTACTTTGTGTCGAACTTACAAGTTAATTTGATATTCTGCCGCCCAACCGCAGTATACCGTGGTCATCGATGAATGACGATGAATGGGCGAATGAGTTGATTGGATTATGAGAGTTTAATTGTTTTGGGGTAACAATCAATTTCTTTTGCTAGCTATTCAGGTCCGTTCCACCATAGCTTATTCATGATGAGAGCTTCAGGCATAAGTCCTCTGAAGCGAGAAGCAGCTGGATTTTGCTTTTAAGGAACATAGATCCATTTATCTCTGAGATATTGTTCTAAGATGTATAACTATTTAAAGCTATTCCCAATACGAGGGTTAGAATTGAAGCATTAAGAAAGACCACTGGTTTAATACACCGTGCAGCAAAACCGTGAAATACCATTCGATATAATACCACCGAAAAACTCAGCGAAAGCTAACCGACACATTCAATCCTAAGCAAAATCAAAAAACTCCGTTTCTTGAAAAAATATTTAGGAGTATAGAAGCTTTAAACATGTGGATAGCGAAAACTGAAAGGAGCATATAAGTCGCGTACATTAACGTCTAAATAAGCAGGAACCAATGAATGAATTCACTTCTATGATGTATTAATATGCATAACACCAACATATTAAGAATTGCCAACTGGAATGCAAATGAGCTTCTGCCCCAAATTCCGGAGCTAGACATTTTCTTACACGTGGATACCGCTGCTACCATGATGTCCATCCAGCAGGGAAAGCGAGAGGGGGGTCAGCAACATTTTTAAGGGAAAATTTTAAACACTGCGAAGAAGTTAAAATAGAAAAGGAAATTATGCAAGTATCAACCATTCACGTTCGACTAAATAATGAATCTATATAATCCATCTATATACTATATACCACCACGTCACCAACTGACTAAAGAAAATTAAGTCGCGTTGCTTAAATAGCTTGGAACCTACTTCATAATTGGGGGAGACTTCAATGCTAAGAATACATACTGGGCAACACGAAGGGGTAAACACCTGTTTACAGCAGGTCAAGAATTAAACTGTGAGTTTTACTTTTGGGTTAACCAACTTATTGTCTTTCCGAATATGTTCAAACCACACACCAGTTATTATGGCACTGAGTGCAACCATAATCAAGAAAGAAAACTTACCTAGATTAGCAAAGAATAAAACAAATTGGGATGTTTTCCGAACGCTGATCGAAGAAAATACTGTCGATGACCAATTAGAACTATTAAATAATAATATATTGCAAGCAGCGTGGCAGAGTACGCCCCCTAGTCAATATAAAATATCGAGGCGCAATAACTATTCATTAGAAGTGAGAGATTTGATTAATGTAAAGGGGAAGGCACGTGAAACCTGGCAGAGGAATAGAGCACCACAAAGCCAATCGAGACTTAATTATTTAAGCAACAAACTGAAGTAGCTAATCAAAGAAGTAAAAAACAATTAATTTAGTGAATATCTAACCAGTGTTTCCAGCCAAAAAGACACAAGACTATTCGATCTGGAAAGCAACAAAAAGACTTAAACGACCGAACATTCAGGTGCCTCCTATCAAAAAGGGTGATGTATCCTGGACAAAAAGTGCTAAAGAAAAGGCTGCTTTGTTCGCAGGCCACCTTGAAAATACATTTCAGCCCCTTCCGAAGCAATCACCGGAAGAAAACATAAACCAAGTTAAAAAGATGGATATTTAGACGTTTGTAACAATAAAAAACACATTTGATTTAGTTTATATTGTAGATCACACTTTTATTTTGTAGGTTATAAACTTTGATATTGGTATTTTTATTTGTTTATTATATACACTATTTATTTATTTATTTTTATTATTTCAATCTTATGTATATGTACATTTATTTATTTATTTATTTAACTATTTATTTATTTAATTAACTATTTATTTATTTAATTAATTATTTATTTATTTTGCACCACTACCAATAACACACACGCAGGGAAAAGTAACATTCGCTAATATGGCCGAAAATTATATGTATCTATTTTGTATTGTGTTGTTGTAGAGAGTGACGTCGCCTTCGTCTTCGTTTTGTGAAGAGGGAACACATGCGCCGGCGACGGTCGACATTGTTAGTTTTTACTATAAATGTTTTATAGTAGTGGTTCGGCTATTGGATGTGTGATGGGGTTAGTGAATGCTTAATTCAAATAAGTTGATTTATATTTGAATTTCACTAATTGTTTTGTTTGTGGCAGAATCGAATATCGGTGAGTCGAATATTCGAGCTGCTACAGTACCCCCTCTCCAGATGAGAAACCATTGGTTTTGAGACGTTATACGGTGAACCGGACGGTTTTATATCGTTTGCTGGCTGATATTTGATCAGCTGTGTTGAGAATACCATACGCCGGTTTCAATCTGTCGATGGAGATTGAGTGGTGTTTGTCTTTGATTGAGACAATGAATTGCTTGCGTAAGCGGCGTATAACTTTGTATGGCCCATCGTATGGAGATTGTAATCCAGTTCGAACCTTATCAACCCGGACAAAGACATAATCGCAATTGTTGAGCGATTTTGGAACGAATATGTTGTTTTCGTTCGTTGGTCTTGTTGCCGTGGGGATAATATTTTGCATGGTGGTGCGGAGTTGGTCGATGACTGTGTCGGTTGTGGATGGAGACGGTAGAGGATGTTCGACGAAGAACTCACCGGGTAGCTTGATGGTTTGACCGTAAACCATTTCAGCTGGTGAGCACTTCAGATCTTCTTTGACCGTTGCTCGAATACCAAGTAGAACGATTGGTACTTCGGAGCTCCAGTGAATTGTGTTGCCTCGGGCCTTGAGAGCAGCTTTGAGCTGTCGGTGGAAGCGTTCGACCATGCCATTGGCTTGAGGATGGTAAGCCGTTGTACGTATCCGATGCGAGCCGAGGAGTTTCGTTAACTCCGAGAAGAGCTTCGACTCGAATTGGGTTCCTTGATCAGTGGTGATGTCAAGTGGAACGCCAAATCGTGATACGTAGTTGTGTACGAATGTGGTGGCAATGGTTGCTGCAGACATGTCGCTCATGCAGTACGCTTCAGGCCATCGAGTGAAACGATCGACACAGGTGAGTAAGTATGAGTATCCATTGGATGGAGGAAGTGGTCCTACGATATCCAAATGAATGTGCTCAAATCGACCAGGTGGAATTGCGAATTGTCCAAGAGGCGATTTTGTGTGTCGCTGGACTTTTGATTTTTGGCAGGATAAACAGGATTGTGCCCAATGGGTCACGTCTTTGTTTATGCTGGGCCAAAAGTATCGAGCAGTAATCAATTTACGAGTTGCGCGGACACCAGGATGTGAGATACCGTGTAGTGTGTCGAAGATGGTTCGACGTAGTTGCTCTGCGATGTACGGGCGATTTGCACCCGTAGATGTTTCGCAGTAGATTTCGAGGCCAGGTAGTTTGAAAAGCTCCAGTTTCAGTGATGAACTGGCGTGACAAGCAGAACCAGAAAGTAAATTCTGAAGTTCCAAGTCTGCTTTTTGCGCTTGTGCGATTTTGTTGCAGTCGAAGTGAGTCTCGACTGTGTCCGTTTCGTTTGCTGTTGTGCGCGAAAGTGTATCCGCGACAACGTTTTCGGTACCTTGAACATGCTGGATGTCCGTGGTAAATTGACTAATGTAATCCAAGTGGCGTGCTTGCCTTGGATTGCGTTCAGTTTTAGACTGAATTGCTCGAGTGAGAGGTTTGTGGTCGGTGTAGATTGTGAAGTCCCGACCCTCGACAAAATATCTGAAGTGTTTGATTGCTAGATATATTGCGAGTAATTCCCGATCGAATGCAGAGTATTTCTTTTCGGCATCCGAGAGCTTCTTTGAGAAGAATCCCAGGGGCTCCCAACACTTGTCGTTGTACTGTTGCATGACTGCTCCGACAGCAGTGTTTGATGCATCAGTAGTTATGCTGAGCTTTGAGTCGCTCAGTGGATGAGACAAGAGTGTTGTGCGTGCCAATTCAGCCTTGAGTGACGTGAATGCGTGTTGACATTCGTCAGGCCAAGAGAAGTTCTTGGCGGTTTTGGGCTTACGTAGTAGTACTGCCAGGTGGCTGTGAATTGGGTTGAGTATTTCAGCGAGCTTTGGTATAAATCGGTGGTAGTAGTTGACCATGCCGATGAATCGCTGAATACTTTTGATTGATGTTGGAGCTGGGAATTCTTTAATGGCATTGATTCGGTCTTGTGACGGAAGGATGCCATTAGCGGTAATCTTGTGGCTGAGGAAATCAAGAGTGGATGCGCCGAAGACGCATTTTGAGCTCTTGATGTGGACATCAAACTCGACAAGTCGTTGGAAAAGTGTTTCCAGATGGAGTTTGTGTTGTTCCTCAGTTTGAGATGCCACAAGAATGTCGTCTATGTAGACGAAAACGAAGTCGAGATCTCGAACGACTTCGTTCATGAAGCGCTGAAACGTTTGTGCGGCATTGCGTAATCCAAATGGCATTCGGGTGTATTCGAAGAGGCCAAATGGTGTGGTGATTGCCGTTTTGAAAACGTCTTCAGGTGCCACGGGAATGTGGTGATAACCTCTGATGAGATCAAGTTTGGAGAAAACTTTGCAGCCATGCAAGTGCATGGTGAAGTTTTGAATGTGGGGTATCGGGTAGCGATCCGGTCTCGTAACCGTGTTTAAACGCCGATAGTCCCCACATGGCCTCCAGTCTTGATCTTTCTTCTTGACCATGTGTAATGGACAAGAGACGGAAGATGTCGATGTTCGACAAATTCCTAATTCCACCATGTGTTGAAATTCTGCTTGTGCAGCTTTGTGACGCACCGAATCTAGTCTGCGTGGTCTCGACACGGGCAGATGGCCTTCCGTGACGATGTGATGAACCACGTTGTGTCGGACTGGCATTTTGTAGTTCGGCTCTGCTGTAAGTAGTGGGTACTTTTTGAGCAGAGTGCCGTAGCCGTTGTCGATGTTGAAATGGATCGGTGTTGGTGTGTTAACACGAACCATTGTGGCGTTTATTGACAGCTTTGTAGCTGGGTCAATCAGCCGTTTGCGTTTTACATCGACAAGAAGTCCGAATTTGCTTAGAAAATCGGCGCCAATGATCGGACGATTCACTGCAGCTAGTATGAAAGCGTGCGTGAAGGTTCGTTTGAGTCCGATATCCACGTTAAGCAATTTTGTGCCGTACGTGTGGATGATTGAACCATTGGCAGCCGATAAGACTAGATTTGAATTTCGATTTAATAATGTGTAATTCATTTTGAAATTCATGGCTGGAATAACCGAAAGGTCAGCGCCAGTGTCGACTAGGTAGGTGAGTTTGTTGTGTTTATCGTACACAAACAAACGTGACGTATAGGGTGTGTTTATGGTCAGGGGAGACATGTTGCTCTCAACCCGTGACTCTCCTAGTTTTTTGAATTGTCAATGTCCATTTTTGCGGCGGCCGTGGACGTCGATGGTTGCGACGTGTTGAAGTTGCACGGTGGCGTGCATTTTCTGGCGGCTTTACCAAACTTCTCGTGAAACCAGCAATTACCGTGTCGGTATGTGTTGTTGCTGGGACTGCGGATTCTTTTTGTGGAGGGAGCTCGTCGCCCACGCGAACGGCTTCGACCTCGAAAAAGTTCGTCGAGTCTAGACTCGATTCTCGCCAGTCTTGCTTCGAGTGTGTTTGGTGCTTGTGTTGTTGAACGGGGAGTTCTGTCTCCACTGCGTTCATTTGATTGCCGGTATGGTACATTGACTTGACTGCCGCTTGGTTGGTTGATGTGTATGACATCGTGCATTTTGTTCTTTTGTTAAAAACAAACCAGTACAACAAAAAAATTCAACAATACAATACTGTGAGAAACCCCCGAATATGGAGTTCCTTTCGTCCTACCTTATATTGGGGGGGCTCGTTGAAATTTAAAAAAAATAAATGTAAAAATAAACTTAAGAAACGAGAAAACGACCAGGGTGTGAGACTATGGATGGGTGTGCACGTGGTGGTGAAAAGTATATAAATTGTACAGTAAAATAATGATTCTACGTTAAAGTTTGTGAAAAAAAATGATTCTACGTTAAATTGTAATAAATTACAATTGCAAGAGGAAAAAAAATTATCTATTAAAAAAAAAAACTTGCCACTCAATGCTGTTGTTGTTTCTGCTGCCGCTGCCTCTGGTCGTGTTGCGGTGAGGGTGAATCGCTTCACCGTTTGAGCCGTCCCGTCGTTGCGGTGAGGGTGGATCGCTTCACCGTTTGAGTTGTCCCGCGTTGCGTGGATGGTATTGTCCTACACCACGTGCGATGTGTTGTGTTGCGGTGAGGGTCGGTCGCTTCACCGTTTTGTTTGTCCCTCGGTGCGTGGGTGGTATTGTCCTACACCACGTGTGAATATTGTTGATGGTTTTTTTTTATATTTTGTGTCTTCCCACGCGGTTTCGTGTGGTGTGGTTTTTATTATTATGTATGCGTGTTTTTTTATTATCTCGCGATAAAAACCGCCGTCGGGGTCACCACTTTAGACGTTGTAACAAAAAAAAACACATTTGATTTAGTTTATATTGTAGATCACACTTTTATTTTGTAGGTTATAAACTTTGATATTGGTATTTTTATTTGTTTATTATATACACTATTTATTTATTTATTTTTATTATTTCAATCTTATGTATATGTACATTTATTTATTTATTTATTTAACTATTTATTTATTTAATTAACTATTTATTTATTTAATTAATTATTTATTTATTTTGCACCACTACCAATAACACACACGCAGGGAAAAGTAACATTCGCTAATATGGCCGAAAATTATATGTATCTATTTTGTATTGTGTTGTTGTAGAGAGTGACGTCGCCTTCGTCTTCGTTTTGTGAAGAGGGAACACATGCGCCGGCGACGGTCGACATTGTTAGTTTTTACTATAAATGTTTTATAGTAGTGGTTCGGCTATTGGATGTGTGATGGGGTTAGTGAATGCTTAATTCAAATAAGTTGATTTATATTTGAATTTCACTAATTGTTTTGTTTGTGGCAGAATCGAATATCGGTGAGTCGAATATTCGAGCTGCTACAGATATAATAAAAAGATCCAACCAGTAACATTACAAGAGCTAAAATATGAGATTACTAAAAACTTAAGCTCAAAATAATCACCTGCGGTTATATGACCTAATTTCAGGACAAATAGTTAAAAAACTCCCCGAAAAGGGTTTACGAAAACTGCTCCAAGTAATAAACACGGCGTTTCGTGTGAAAATTGATTCCAATACCTAATAAACCTCCTAACTTTAAAACCTCGTATAGACCAATTTCGCTACTTCCTACAATTTCAAAATTGTTCGAAAAATTATTGCTTTAAAGGTTAAAATCAGTAATTAAAGAAAGAATACTTATTCCTTCACATCAATTTGGCTTTATAGAGAGGCACTCTACTATAGACCAAGTCCATTGAACTATCGACTTATTTGAAACTACACTGGAAAAGAAAAAAAATGTTCAAGTGTCTTCTAGGACGTAGCAAAAGCCTATGACAAAGTATGACACCGAGGACTAGAGTATAAACTACACCGAATTAATTAATTAAATTTGAAGATGAGTACTCTGAGCTAAAACAAATACCGGCTGGAGTTTCACAAGGAAGTGACTTTGGGCCAATATTGTATTTACTTTATACAAGAGATGTATACCAATTTCAAAAGGAACAAACATTGCAACGTTTCCGGATGATACTAGCAATTGGAGATAACATGGAAGATTCAACTGGTAAATTACAAAATGCCACTAATGCAATATGTGGCTGGACAAAGAAATGACGCATTCAGCTCAACGGAAAATGATATGGTATATAACTGTGGGGTTGTACCAAGAAGCAACGTTAATATAATTCAAACCTATCAAAACAAAGTTTTACGTGGCATTGTGAACGCACCATGGTACATTATAGAAACGACAACCTTCATAAGGATCTAAAGATGGAGTACGTTCAAAAACCATGCAAAGAAACATGTATAGCGACTCCTTCAACATCAAAATGCAGATACACGCCGTATACTGACCCACACAGACCGAAGCCTTTAGATTTAGTGCAGTTAATGTAATCGTATAATCAGTTTGGAGCTAATGACTGGGTGAAACTCCACTAAAGTTAAGAAGTTTTCTATAGATAAGTTACTAGATGAATTGATGAATTATAATTCAGTTGTAATTAATAAACAGACCGCATATATTTTTACAGTGCATTTAGAATTTTAACGAGCTTTTTAGGATAAGTAGCATATTTCTTCTAATGTTTTTAGGCAAACCCTATATAATATAGACATCAGCTATTTTCCTATAATAATAGAAACATAAATTAATATTAATTAGGATACATGTTTTATGAAAAATAGCTTTTCATCAACATCTGCCGTTACAGAAAATTATTCAAGACAATCTCTCATACCCTCATCTGTATGTATGTTTGTGATATATATTCACGCGATTCGTTTACCTTTTTTATATCCCTGTGTTTGTGTAAACAGAACATAAATATCGTATAATAATAAAAATGTCTTCTATATATATTCAACAATAATTTTGATTGATTACATAAAATATGTATATATCCTAGATCCTATTTCTATGTATAAAAAATATCCATGTATTCTATATTTTATGTTTTTTAATTTTAACACTCTTCCTGATAAACATATATGTATATATGGATACGAGGATATACCAACAACGCCGCATGTACATATACATATACATATATAAGATATAATCCTGAGAACATAATTTTTTTATTCGAATTGTGTTGATATCCTCTATAAAGGAGCTAAAAAATAAAAAAGGATTGATTTATGAGAATTTATTCTTTATGAAATCAATAAAAAATAAATAAATCTGAATTAAAATTACTACATTGACTGTTTTGCTGTTTGTACAGCAGACTGTATACTATATACATACGTACATAATACTATAAATCATTTTTTTTTTCGTTCGCAGATTAATTTCAATTCGTTACGGTTCCAAATTTTATTTATGTTTTATATGTACGTATTTGTGAAAAAGCTCAATCGAGATGTATATATGTGATTGAGTGCGATTCGATTGGTAACAAAATTAAAGTAAAAAAAAAATCACTTTGCATATATATGACTGTCTGCCACTCGTCTATATATGTACATGTATGTACATATATTATGAATTATTTATGTATAACCCGCATATGAGCGCTTTTAAAGATTATTACTATTATATATATATTTATTGTGCTTTTTTTTATGGATACGTATATCAATATAGAAAAAAGTTAGATATATGTATATTGTGTCATCACACCACATGCATAATATTCAAATTTATTGATATGTATGCGACGATCAATTTTCGTGATTTTATTGCACAGTCAATAAATCTTTAAAAAAAATAATAACTGTACCCAAGTTTAATGCATTTCAAGCTTTTTAATAAAAATAAAGCTCTTTCTTTTATAATATTTGGTTTGTAACCCTGAATATGATCTTTATATTCTGTCTTTATTACTGTGTATATGTGTATGTGTATGTATATACTGGTACTAATTTAAATTAATTAAATCGTACCCAATTATATTTGGATGGATGAATCTTTTGATAATTATACTCCTTTTAATTTTATTGTTGTTGTTGTTGTTGTAATAAAATTAATTAGATTCTTTTAATTTTGTTTTGTTTTTGCTGCTTTCCCGAGTACCATACACGTACATACAGTTAATTGTGTAAGCTCAGTCAATGGAAATTGTTTAAAAGTTAATTGAATGAAATTGAAAACAGGTAGTAAAATGAAAAAGAAAATTAAATTGCAATTTGCCGTAAATGAGTTTATTCAATGGATGCTTTTTGATCAGCATCCATATGCTTGATTGCGGAAATTTTTTGTCGCATAATTTCGATTTCCGGGAGTTAGATTTTATTTAAAAAAAATCGCCGAATTGACTGCGGAGGGAGTTCCTTAAATCCGCATAGAATCCGCCGAAAAACTGTGTTATCGGTTCGCAAAGAAGCTGCAATCCCACCTGTCAAAATATTGAACTTAGTGTTTTTATTCTATTAAATTTCCATTGTATAACACAAAATTAAATATTTATAGTCCAAAATTTAAAAGAAATGTTTTAATTATGAATACAGTAAGCATTTATCTAAATTTATACGATGAGGAGCCGCCGCATAATAGAAAGCAAACCCGACAAGCGGTAAGAAATATGTGCAATGACATATTCCAGTTTTGAAACAACTAGTGAGTTAAATATTTTTCTTTACGTCTTTTATTACAACACTGTCTTTTTTTAGATTTATTAAAAACTTCAGGCTGAATAAAGCAGCATTCAAATACGTTCTCTAAGCCCAACAACATGTTCTCTAAGAACTAAAATCAAGATTAACAACGGGGTGCTAGTTGACAGCCTCCACGTGGCGCACCCTGGGTAATGTACTGTAGATCGAACGGTTGTGGTATCCAATCCCAGCGTAGTAGAGAAACAGTATAGCAGATAGTCAACAAAAAGATGAAATGTCGGGTATAAATAAAAATATACTCCAGGTGGGTCAGAAGAACTTAGATTCAAAATCCCACCCCGATTTATCGGGCTGCTCCACGGATTCTGGAGGGAGCAACACGGCATTGCAAAGGAAATCGTCGGTAGGCAACCAGGCTGATCCTTTTTGTACTACTGGAAGCAAGGAACAAGCGATACATGAATGGCCCTTTGGTGGAAGAAGTACGGCACTCCAAAGAACACCACCATCAACCCCACCGCCAGGGAACACCACACTGCTGTGTGAACTCAACAATGAGGAGGAAAATACCTCTTCCATCAAGCATAAAAATTCCAAGAACACTGCCGAAGTCAACATCATCAGAAAAGAGAGAAGAGAAAACAGGGACGGAAATGTTGAAATCATGAGAAGAGGTCTCCCACTTTTTATGCTAACCTTCGACAACCAAGAAAAAATCGAAAATATTTATAATATTAAGGCTATCCTCAACCTTAGAGTTAGAATGGAAACACCGAGAAAGGTCACTCGACTAATACCGCACAATGTTAAAAGTGCCAAGATTCTAATCATACACAAAAGTACTGCCACCGTGAAGCAAGATGTGTTAAATGTGCAGGAAAACACACAGGAAATGACTGCACAGTCCCCGAGATACAACACCGAAGTGTATCAACTGTAATGGCCAGCATCCAGCCAACTACAGAGGATGTGAACTTGCAGTAGAACTACAAAAAATGAGAGATAAATCACGCAAACCAGGTACATCAATAAATGTACAAACTATAAAAAGAACCACGGAGCCTAAATCGTCAACTGCTAATCATAACATACAAAGCCAGAGAGTAAACGAAAACGTTACTTATGCACATGTAGTTCAGCAAACAGAGGAGAAACAGTTAAAAGTGGATCTCGTTCTACAGGACATACTGAGAAATCTAGAGAACCTTAACAAAAGACTTATTTCGCAGGAAATGAGTCTGCAGAAAACACTAGAAGAAATGAAATCACAAACTAGTTTCAATAAAAGAGTACAAGAAAACTTTGGTCAAGAGTATCAAAATATAAATTATTTAAAATCGAATTATAAACAAAAGAAATGAATAAAACATTACGAATTGTAAGGAAGTGTCTTTTTAGTTGGAGGTGACTATAATGCAAAAAATACATATTGGGGATCTCGGTTAACGACCGCTAAAGGAAAAGAACTGTTCGCAACAGGCAAACAACTAAAATGCGAGTTTCACTCAGGCGGTACACCAACCTATTGGCCTACGGATACCAGTAAGATTCCAGACCTTATAGACTTCTTTATTACAAGAGGGATTTCAGATAATTATATCCATATAGAGAACAGTGAAAGTCTAGCATCAGATCATTCACCAGTTATTATGATACTTAGCCAAACAATTATTTTGAAAGAGAGCAACCCGAAATTAACGAGCTTCAAAACCAATGGGGATCTCTTCCAAACACAGTTAACAGAAAGAATTAGTCTGCAGAACCCAATTCAGGGACCAGTCCAAATAGAAGACGAATTAGATAAGCTCATCCATAATATCCAATATGCTGCGTGGGAACTCCAAATAATAGGCAGGAAATGAAGCGCATGCTAGCTATCCAGAGGAAGTGAGAGAACTTCTTAAAAATAAAAGAAAAGCACGGAAGAATTGGCAAAAACATCGAAATCCTGAGAATAAAAGAGTATTTAACCATTTGTGTAACAAATTAAAATACCTTATAAAAGACATTAAAATTCAATCAGTTAATTAATACCTCAGCACTCTAACTGGGCAAAAAAATACTGATTATTCATTATGGAAAGCAACTAAGAATATTAAAAGACCTAAACTTCAAATTCCTCCAATTAAAAATAATGAAAATTGGGCTCGAAATGCTAAACAAAAAGCAGATTTGTTTGCAAATCACCTTGAAGAAACATTCCAACCTTATCCAAAACAAACGGAAGGGGAAAATATTACACCAATAAATAAACAGGATGAAGTAAATATTACACCTGTAACATTGAAAGAACTACAATGGGAAATCAAGAATAATCTGAATGCGTATAAGGCTCCAGGATATGATCTTATAACGGGTCAGATAATAAAACTGTTACCGGAGAAAGCGTTGAGGAAACTAGTGCATATAATTAATGCAGCATTTCGACTAAGATATATACCAAGGCAATGGAAAGTTGCAGAAGTAATTATGATACTTAAACCGAACAAACCTCCGCATGATAAAGCTTCATATAAGCCAATTTCTCTGCTACCAACATTATCGAAACTATTTGAAAAAGTTCTTCTTAAAAGACTAAAACCAATTATCGAAGAAAGGAACCTTATCCCTTCACATCAGTTTGGATTTAGGGAAAAACATTCTGCGATAGAACAAGTACATCGAATTACTGATCGAGAAATCACTAGAAAGCAAACAAATATGCTCAACTATATTCCTTGATGTAGCGCAAGCATTTGACAAAGTATGGCACCAGAGGCTAGAATTCAAACTTCATCGAGATCTTCCGGAGCAATTTTTTCTAATTTTAAAATCATACATATCAGAGAGGCACTTCCGAGTAAAGTATGAGAATAAGTACTCCCAACTAAAAAGAATAACAGCCGGAGTACCACAAGGGAGTGTTCTTGGGCCAATCCTATATCTCCTATATACTAGAGATATACCAACTACAGAAGAAACAATGGCGACTTTTGCCGATGACACGGCAATACTTGCAACGGCAAAGAACATCAATGACTCCACTAGTAAATTACAGAGGGCTACTAACCTGATATGTAATTGGACAAAGCAATGGCGAATTAAATTAAATGAAGCAAAATCAATCCAAGTGAACTTTACAAATCAAAAAGTTAACCATATACCAATAATGATAAACTCAATAGTAGTACCCCATGCAAACACTGCCAAATATCTTGGTATGACTTTAGATGCTAAGCTTAGATGGAAGGGACACATAAAAAAGAAGAGAGAAGTACTAAACATAAAATTTAGAAAAATGCATTGGCTCCTAGGGAGACAATCTGAACTAGCGATTAATAACAAATTGCTTTATACAAACAAATTCTGAAGCATGTATGGACATATGGTAGCCAACTCTGGGGATGTGCCAAGAAGACAAATATCAAAATCATACTAACAGTTCAAAATAAAATCCTACGATGTATTGTTAATCCACCGTGGTACATTCGAAACGACAACCTCCATCGAGATCTCAAGATTGAGCTTGTCGCGGATGAAATTAAGCATCAATGAACAAAACACCTACAACGTCTGCATCAGCATCAAAATCTGGACATACGCTGTATGCTGACTACATCTCCAACAAGAAGACTGCAAAGAACCAAACCATTGGACTTATCGCGACCAGGAGGTCAGTAGACTTACTGTGGCGAAAAACCTGAGGGAGGAGTTACACTAAACTGGGGATAAATAATTCAAAATACTGTATTATGCAATGTAAATTACTAAATGGGTACAAGACTCAGTCGTAATATAAATAAATAAAAATAAAAAAAAAAAAATTAAAGATGAGCGAGGAATAGAAAACCGAAGCTGGGCTAAACTTTCTTGCCAAAAGCAAAATCCCAGGTAACTTTATGTGTGTAGATGGTACTCATATAAAAAT
Source organism: Tipula unca (assembly GCA_951394425.1). NCBI lineage: Eukaryota > Metazoa > Arthropoda > Insecta > Diptera > Tipulidae > Tipula > Tipula unca. Next base: position 190,018,014 of record OX596381.1, read on the forward strand.
CACCTAGTCAAGGATTTTATAGTTTGAATGCCATGATAGTAAGTAATAGCTTCCATTATTTATTACTTCTTACTGTAAAAAATAATTTATTTTTAATATCTGTGATCATAATCAAAGGATTCGGTGTGTGGATGCCACATATCCAGAGGCGAGTCATGGCTCGTTCATTCGGGGAAAAAGCGATTGTCCAGAATATTTTAAAAGTTTGGACACTAGTTTGGGATAGAAATCAAAGATTACTTGGTAAGGATGCTTTTTCTTGTTAGAAATTAAAGTTCATGCCAAATATTTAATTTATTTTAAAAATATAAGTGAAGAATGTTGCAGCCGACCTTCAAAATATTCGAATCCACTTCAATGTATAGTTGATTTCGAGGACCTATATTGATTCAAGATCAATTCCAAGAGGAGGTTGAAGTACCTCTGATCACGGTGATGTACAGTCGCAAGAAGAACGAAAATTTTCTATAGATGCAATTGAATTTTGAAATCAAGTTTTATTGAATTTCTAAAATAAAAATAACAATTTGTTGAATTCGAACCGTTTATTGTATTTTCACAAAAATGTAAGCTCTAAACTGTTTTCATCTATACCATATTTACAATGTTTGCCTCGGTAAATGTTTGCTTACGCGGTACGCCGAAACTTTTTGTATTTGCGACATTATCAACACAATACCGAAGACAAACTAAACGAATAACTTCCTCCTCTAAACGTGTGAAAACCACTTAGTTGTTGACACCGCCACCAGTAGTTTTAAATTCTCGTTTGTCATGCGCCAATTTTTTACACAAAGAGGATTTATGTTTACTCCAAATCTAAAATCGCAAATTACGAAATTTAAATATTTATAGTTAACTTAATCACATAACCTAACTTTCTTCCACTCTGCAGTTTCTTTAGTTTTTACCAAAACTGTACAACTGTATCTATAGTATATCAATTTTGGTTAGATTTTTCGCTATATCCGGGTGCTCAGTTATGGCTCATCATCTTTTTAAATGGTGCCCGGTTGGTCGTACGTTTTCTATATAAAGAATCAGTTTTATTTGTTTAATAATTTAATTTAATTTAAAATTAACTTAATTTGTTTATTTATAATGCAAATCTTACACTTTACTATTTTCCATGACAAAAAACGTAAACACTACAAAATAGTTTTCAATCCGTAGTGAATTTGATGCGAATTTAAAATGACACTTTTTGAAATTTCATTACCGACGATCGTTCATTTTCTATATGCGGCGTATTCGATAATATGTAAAACGTCAAAAGCGAATGAAACTCCCTCCGCAATTGATCCGGCGAGTTGTATAACGATCATTGGTTTTAGTCGTTTCAAAAATAATTTCTCAAATAACTTGGTAACAAAGAAATCGACCGATCGTATGATGCCATTTGCTCACCGGGTTTGTCGATTTTTTTTTCATAACTATTTGTGCAGAATGTTTCTTTGAAGCACTCTGCCACATATGCAAGAAGCAAGCACTATATATATACATATATGTTAATATAATGACTGCTATTTTAGATAACTCCTTGAATAGCCTTGAGGAAATTTCGTCAATTCCAGGTGACTTTTTGGCATTCAAATTCATATCTATTTCTTCTAGTTGGGTGACACTATTGATTTTTAATGAAGATCTGTAGACTGATTTAGGATCAATCCTAGATTGTATATCGTGTGGTTGAAATACTGATGCCAGATATTGTGCAAACAGTTCGGCTTTTTCAGCCTTACGTTGCACCCATTCTTCATTTGTGTTCCTTATTGGTGGCCCTTGGATTATCGACCTCTTATATGTTTTAGTAGCTTTCCAAAGAGAATAATTTTTGTCAGCTTCAGGACCCAGTTCTTTCAGATAATTTTCAGTACAAACCTCTTTATGATCTTTAACTAATCGGTTGACTTTATTACTTACTCGATTAAATTCTCTTTTGTCAATAATATTTCTGGTTCTATGTCATATGCGTCTTTTCCTACGCCTTTCTTTTATCAGCTGTCGAATATCCAGGGAGTAGTTGATCTCTTGTACAACTTTCTCACATTATACGCATGTAGTCTCTTTAGCTGCTTCACGCATAGAGTTAATAAAAGAGTTCTTTCCCTTTTCCTGGTGTTATGAGTCGTAATCCCCACGCAGTCTTGGTGGGCAGTAGATCGACCCCTATAGACTTAGTTCAGCACCACCATGGTTCACCGTTACTGTAGTAGCTTGCATTATTGGCTCTTTTATTTCCTCTAGTTGGAAATGTAGGATGTTTTCTTTCATTAATATTGCTGTCCCTCCTCGAGCACGACCAATACAATTGGTACAATGTCCAATAGGCGTTATATCCTATAATTTTAATAAAGTTTTTCTCTGTAAAGTGCGTCTCTAATATTAATGTCTATGTTGTTGATTATGAGAAATACATCTAGTTCTTGGGCTCTTGCAGTAAGCCCGTTAGCGTTCCAGGTTCCAGTAATACGTAAGAACGTTACAGTCATTTACTTTTTATCTTTTTTTAGCATTTTGTTTGGTGGCTTGAAATTATTTTCCAGCCGTCCTGTTAGAGACTTGGCTGAAATTTTGTCTCATTTCAGCCTGAAATTCGATGAGCATTTTCATTATACTACTAATGGTTGGCTCGTTTGGTATAGGTTTCGGCCCGATTTCTTGATTTTGATTTTTTTTCTTTGCTTATTCTGGTACACCTGACATCCTTTATAACTTAGCCGGATAACCTTTTTCTCGGCACAGTGCACAAGTTGGTCTAACATTTGGCGGTTTTTGACATTGTTTTGTTTGATGATTCTCTGCACATTCGACACATTTGGCTTGCTTATTGCGGAAGTTCTCCGTGAGTCCTAACTGTTGGCAATTTGTATACTGATGTATACCTGTTACCTTTTTTGAAGGTTCAATAGACACCTTGAAATATAGCAGGTTCTTAATTACGTCTATGTTTTTATTGTTTTCTCCCTGCAACAGGTTTACGTAAAACAATGGGAAGTGTCTAAAAATTGTATCATTTTTAATTGTTTTAATGTATGTTGACAATGTAAGTTCTTTATGACCATAGTCCTCATTGCTGCTTTGATCTCCTCGCGATCGGTAGAAGACGGTAAACTTCGTTTTATGACTCGATACCATCTTCCACTTTTGAGCTGATAAGTATGATATTCCATATTATATAGCGTACTATCCTTGTTATGGGGTTTCCATATTTGTGATTTAAGTTTCATGTCTTTTGGCATTAGCAGAAACTGTAAATGGTAGTCAGAGAAATTTTCAAACGAGCTTTGATTCGACTCTGAAAAAACACCGCTCTACTAATAAGAAGCGACTCAATAATATACTCAAGTTTGCGAAAATAGCCGATACACAGAGACCAATCGAATTCGATTTCAGAACGCGGTTAGCAAGAGTTGGATAACTCATGGTGGAATTTTTCTTAATTTAAAACAAGATCTTCATTCATTGATCGATTAACTTTAGCCCTGTGCAAAATTTAAGCAGCGGTATGGCTGAGACATATTAGCATTACATAAAGTAACTAAATGATGCGAACTAATCCAACTAATCATTGGCTGATTTATTTACTAGTACAAATATTACATTAGCATCAAAAATCTTGGGGACAGAGTTTGGTTTGTGCCATAATATAGAAAAAAAAGGATCATTGACTATTTGTGTGTAAGTCATTCAGTGAAATGAATGAAACAAAACATAGAGATTAGGCCAAGGAGAACGACAAAATAAATCAACTGTTTCGACGCAGCCGATATGCAGAAAGAAACATCATATACGCTACTTCGTATCGTAGATAATTGTGAGTCCACTGATAAGTTCCATTATCCATAAAAGTACAAGTGTGTAGCGCGCGGTATTGAATTCAGTACGGAAGAGTGCGTCGTCAAACGGCTTCAATTAAAATATAATTGCCGGCTTAGGAAGTAACAATGGGGGATTTAATCATGATGACTGCACGACCAAAACATCATTCGAATTTTGACTTGTAAAATTGAAGCATTTGTTCTTCCTTAAATCACATCATATTTACCACGTCAAACCATCGAAAACATTAAGTTCAATTATATATAGATATTTTAATTGGGTTGAACTATTTCTTTAACTTATATAATCAGCGCATATTAAAATCAATGAAAATGTGGCATTACTTCATAAAACTATACTGAGTTGGGTGGTCTCGGGAAAAGCCTAAAGGTGGTTTAGTTTCGATAATAGCAACAAGCAACCACACCGATATTAACTTGGATCGGACTCTTTGCAATTTCTCGAAAATTGCATCGATTCCGATGCTAAATCAGCTTTGCTACCATCTCCTGTACCACCAAACATGCACGAAAATAAGGAAGATTTCCTATATCCGGCTGCAAATACAAGAAAATTTCGTCGACTGCAAGAGCGTGATGCGGTTCACGAAATACTGTTGATGACGTAATTGAGGATGTTGTAAGAAATTTATCGACTTCGATAAAAGGATTTTTAACTTGTAATAGTTCACCATCATCATTAACGCAACCGCGGGCCTCGACTTGCCGTGTCGACTGCAACAATTAAAACACCATCAGCGCTTGTGCAAACTGATAAATTATCAACTGTTAATGTGGCCAGTTGCGAGATGTAAGAAAGTCTCCACGGGAATATCGCATAAAAGGAAATAATCGTAAAACATCAGAAAACTTCGACAGATAGTAGTGACGAACAATCACGTAGCGAAGAGAAGAGTGTGCCAGATTTTTTCACTGAAGCGATTAAGACAACAGCCGAAGTAACAACTATAGTTGAAAATGTAGTGAAGGAAACGAAGGCGAAAACTATTGAAACTAAAGAGCCAACTACTATTAAGATAGCGACAGTTCCATCCCGGCATCCTGCACAGAAAACACTTGAGCCAACAAGATTAATCGATCCAGGAGAATTAATGGTGATGAGGCAAAGTAAAGAAGGTCAATACCGCCAAACGTACTTACTCCACCTGAGATTGTAAAACATCACAATTCTACTGATGCAACTGTTCCCGTTAATAATAAAGCTGCACTACCAGTAACCAATCAAAGTCTTATCTTATCGACTGAGTCAAATATACAAAAACAACAAACACAACAACAAGTTTTACTACAGCCTCCTTCGGCACAAAAGCAATCCTCAATAATAATTTCTACTACAAAACAGTCGAATACATCTCCGATTATTATGACCACAACCGTTTCTGGTTTATCTAAGGTTCAGCAGCAAACAAAATGCAAAAACCACTATCGTACATACTCAACCACAATAGAAAGTTTCAAAGGTTAGTATCGGTGGTATACCACAAATGCCAACTCAAGTCTTATACAGATACCTAAGAAACCGCCCAAATTATCCAAAACATTCCACATAACCTGATTGTGAATGTGAATCATCCAAAAAATTCGACAATATCACAAGCAACATTATCTCCGCGTATTAAAATACAGCCACAGCAGCAGCCACCGCATAGTAAACAGTCAACGGGTCAATCACAATCCATTCCTCATAAGGTTTGCGAAATTTATTTTATTAAAAATATTCAACAATCATGTGAAGGTCGAATTTCAGTTCGCCTACATACAGATCACTTTTCAGTTCGGCTACATACAGACACAGCTTGTATAAAGAATTTATTGTTGAATATCAAAAACCCATGAAAAGGATTATGCCATTCGATGTCAATATTTCTTTGACATTTTCACCTCACACCCGAAGTGGATGTCTAATTCGAAAATCAAATTGCATGATAATAATGACAATCAGAACATTTACAAAACGAAAAGTTGTGTCCAAAACTAGCCGGATTTTAACACTCTTTGTTACAAAATTATGGGTCATCAGTCAGGACTGGGACGAGCTACTTCCTGAAGAAAAATCAAACAATGCGGCAAACCATTCGATCTCAATTAGTAAATGTAAAGCTCTTTTCCATACCTCAATTTATTCAACTATGGGTACATCCGTTCACTGGTATGTATTTTCCGATGCGGTGAAAATGTTTACCACGATAGCATTGGCGACATGTATCCTTTTCTGAAAATCTTGCTTCGAGGAAGTCAATTATTAATTGAGATGTTGAATGGTCCAAGCTGACTATGCAGTTGTCCCAAGTTATTAGTGAAACTATTTCTTGCAATTATTAAACTGTTATGATTTTTGCAACAAGAATGACTGACCTATTTTATTCTTCAATATTATATTGGTCATTGTGCTTTTATGGCCAATTAATCTGTTAAAATGTAAAGGTTTCATAATCGAGCTTTTAATATAGAATTTATTTTGTCTACCCAACGCTTAATTGTTTTTATATGTACCATATAGTTCCTTTTTTGTTAAAATATAAAAATAAATATCGTCGAATAAAATTTAATATGAAAGCTTTTACAATTTAGTATTACCAATTGAAGTTGAACAAAATAACTTTTCCATTAAACATAAAATGAGTACCCCTCACTACGTTTGATATGCTAATTGATATTTCATCTCAAGTTGAAACTATATATTTTATCTCCAAAAGTAAGAAGCTTTTCGATAAACAAAACCAAAATAAATTCGAACTTAAACACACAAAGTATAATAAAATATCAAATTCATATGTATATATGTGTGTATATCAAGAAGATTCAAACAATTTATCGTACATACATACCGACAAAATCAAACTTAAATTAAAAATAAATAAACAAACACTTTGTGATATGGCAAATTCACCATCGAGAGACAAAGACTTCTTAATAATTTTCTATACAAAGTATTTTATAAAGATGTAAAATATATGGTTACCAAGAAAATAATGATAAACGAACTGAAATTTGATAAGGAATAGGATATACATATATATGTGTATGGCTCTTGTATATTTATATGATATATTCGATGTAAACGGTATACTGTGCTGCAAAATCTATAAACATCAGAAATAAATTTCTGAAATTTAATCTTAACCATAATATTGTAGAATTTTTCGTCTAAAATATATTTACTTACAACAATATCGAAAAAATGTATTATAGAACACAAAAAAATAAACTTTACGAAAAAAGCTCATTTTCGTATTTTGAAACAACAGTATTAAATTTTCAATTTTTGCAGAAAATCATTTTTGGTTTTCCAATATTCCGAATATATAACATAAATCGTCTCCCTCGATATGTGCACATAATATATTTACTATGTACAGAAATAGTAGGTGAAAATGTGATGGCACCAGGTTGGCTGGCGACAAATTGCATAAATATTAAAACAAAACATCCATCAATCGAACTAAACATACATATATACGTTGGCTGGAATATACAATAAAAAACATATATGACATTCCGTGCCTTACGTCGAACAAAAAAAAAATTAATTTATTTTTTGAAAGTGTAATTGAATTGATAATTGACTACATGTTTTTGAAAAATTACATAACATACTCCGCTGCCAATGTAGAATAAATCAAAATATATTGTCTATAGTCTAGTCTGTATAGTAGGTTGAACAATTTATGGACGAGCAATTTTCTATTGCATCGATTGAATAATCAGGTGAGGGATGTCAATTATTAGCGATTTTTTTTATAACTAAGTGCTATATCTAACATTGATTTGATGTCAAAAATATATTAAGTGGAACATGATTTAAATCAAATTGCAAAATTAATGGAACTTCAAGCTCCATACAATTAGGCTTTATTTCATTTTTTTTTTGTTTTCGAAGAACCCTCGTTAATTTATTTATTTATGTAATCTTTAAAAATTCTAAAAGCTCCGCTTATTTTGGAGCTTTATCAAACAGCCGCAGAATGTGTAGAATTGATGAATAAATTTATGCTTTTATAGAGATAATTTTGTAATAGTTAATTAAAACTATATTGAGCTTTCACAGCTGCTGATTAATTTATGAATTATGCAATACTGGTAATAATTTCCATCCAAAACGCGTATTTCAAATATTTATTAAAATTATTTGGAATACTCTTCGAAATAGAAAACACAATAATTTAAGATTGAAAGCTTTTCCATACTGATATCAATTATTAAATTTCTATGAATAAATTTAATTTGCTATTTTACCAGTCACTATACAATGTATAAATTCACAAAAAGCTCAATGGTTTAAAAATATGTAAAGTAATTTTTTACTGTAATAAATGAGTTTTTTTTATGTAAAGAGCTTTTAGGAATATCTTGTGCAATAAGAAATGTATTTCAAATGATTTAGGTATTGCAAATTGAAATATTTATCCACGTATAAACGTTAAAATTCGAAATTAAAGCTTCGTAATATTTTTTTTTAAGTTGAGCTTCTGCAAATATTTCTATTCGAAACTCATTGAAACACTCTGAAAAATTAATGATCATGCCTTTTATGAAATTGTACGTATTGTACGTAAATTACACATTTAAACTCTAACAAGAACTAGAACTGGAAATTTATTGGCCGAACCAACTGCATGGCATTAGTGGATAGGCAATGTGGACTGTGGATTGTAGACGGTTGACTGTGGTTGTTCCGTCAATATTTTAAGAAATATATGAAAATTTAGAAAGTTCTCGAATTTTAATTAAATCTGGCATCAACATTATTAGCCGTAAACTAATTTTAAATTAAAAGTTTTTATAATTTTTTAATTAAAAATTAGTAATTCTGAGTTTGAATTTAAAATTTGTTGAAACCATTTTCCATCTTTGAATCTACGGTTCTTACAAAAGTAAAATTGATTTTATATTTTTGTAGTGAATCTGGGGGAAGCAAAATTTTTTAATTAAATTTTAATTATAACAACGACTGTGAATTGTAGACGGTTGACTGTGGTAGTTCATTCAATAATTTAAGAAATTTATCAAAATTTAGAAATTTCTCAGATTTTAATTAAATCTGGCATCAATTTTCATAACCGAAAACTAATTTTAAATTTAAAGTTTTCATACAAATTTATAATTTTTATAAATTTTTAATTAAAAATTAGTAATTCTGAGTTTGAATTTAAAATTTGTTGAAATCATTTTCCATCTTTGAATCTATACGGAGCTTACAGAACTAAAATAGATTTTAATTTTTTGTAGTGAATCTTGTTGAAGCAATATTTTTTAATTAAATTTTAATTTTAACAACGACTGTGGATTGTAGACGGTTCACTGTTGTGGTTCAGTCAATAATTTAAGGAATATATAAAAATTTAGAAAATTTTCGGATTTTAATTAAATCTGGCATCAATATTAATAGCCGTAAACTAATTTTTAATTAAAAGTTTTTACAATTTTTTAATTAAAAATTAGTAATTCTGAGTTTGAATTTAAAATTTGTTGAAACCATTTTCCATCTTTGAATCTACGATGCTTACAGAAGTAAAATTGATTTTATATTTTTGTAGTGAATCTGGGGGAAGCAAAATTTTTTAATTAAATTTTAATTATAACAACGACTGTGAATTGTAGACGGTTGACTGTGGTAGTTCATTCAATAATTTAAGAAATTTATCAAAATTTAGAAAATTCTCAGATTTTAATTAAATCTGGCATCAATTTTCATAACCGAAAACTAATTTTAAATTTAAAGTTTTCATACAAATTTATAATTTTTATAAATTTTTAATTAAAAATTAGTAATTCTGAGTTTGAATTTAAAATTTGTTGAAATCATTTTCCATCTTTGAATCTACGGTGCTTACAGAAGTAAAATTGATTTTAAATTTTTGTGAATCTGGGGGAAGCAAGATTTTTTAATTAAGTTTTAATTATTACAACGACTGTGAATTGTAGACGGTTGACTGTTGTAGTCCATTCAATAATTTAAGAAATATATATGAATTTAGAAAATTTTCGGATTTTAATTAAATCTGGCATCAATTTTCATAACGGAAAACAAATTTTAAATTTAAAGTTTTGATACAAATTTAAAATTTTTATAAATTTTTAATTAAAAATTAATAATTCTGAGTTTGAATTTAAAATTTGTTGAAACCATTTTCCATCTTGAATCTGCGGAGCTTACGAAACTAAAATTGATATTAAATTTTTGTAGTGAATCTGGGGGAAGCAATATTTTTTAATTAAATTTTAATTATAACAACGTCTGTGAATTGTAGACGGTTGACTGTGGTAGTTCATTCAATAATTTAATTAAATCTGGCATCAATTTTCATAACCGGATACTAATTCTAAATTTAAAATTTCGATACAAATTTAAATTTTTTATAAATTTTTAATTAATAATTAGTAATTCTGAGTTTGAATTTAAAATTTGTTAAAACCATTTTCCATCTTGAATCTGCGGAGCTTACGAAACTAAAATTGATATTAAATTTTTGTAGTGAATCTTGAGGAAGCAATATTTTTTAATTAAATTTTAATTATAACAACGACTGTGAATTGTAGACGGTTGACGGTGGTAGTTCATTCAATAATTTAATTAAATCTGGCATCAATTTTCATAACCGGATACTAATTTCAAATTTAAAATTTTGATACAAATTTAAAATTTTTATAAATTTTTAATTAAAAATTAGTAATTCTGAGTTTGAATTTAAAATTTGTTAAAACCATTTTCCATCTTGAATCTGCGGAGCTTACGAAACTAAAATTGATATTAAATTTTTGTAGTGAATCTTGAGGAAGCAATATTTTTTAATTAAATTTTAATTATAACAACGACTGTGAATTGTAGACGGTTGACTGTGGTAGTTCATTCAATAATTTAATTAAATCTGGCATCAATTTTCATAACCGGATACTAATTTTAAATTTAAAATTTTGATACAAATTTAAAATTTTTATAAATTTCTAATTAAAAATTAGTAATTCTGAGTTTGAATTTAAAATTTGTTAAAACCATTTTCCATCTTGAATCTACGGAGCTTACGAAACTAAAATTGATATTAAATTTTTGTAGTGAATCTTGAGGAAGCAATATTTTTTATTTAAATTTTAATTATAACAACGACTGTGAATTGTAGACGGTTGACTGTGGTAGTTCATTCAATAATTTAATTAAATCTGGCATCAATTTTCATAACCGGATACTAATTTCAAATTTAAAATTTTGATACAAATTTAAAATTTTTATAAATTTTTAATTAAAAATTAAAATTCTGAGTTTGAATTTAATTCTGAGTTTGAATTTAAAATTTGTTAAAACCATTTTCCATCTTGAATCTGCGGAGCTTACGAAACTAAAATTGATATTAAATTTTTGTAGTGAATCTTGAGGAAGCAATATTTTTTAATTAAGTTTTAATTATTACAACGACTGTGAATTGTAGACGGTTGACTGTTGTAGTCCATTCAATAATTTAAGAAATATATATGAATTTAGAAAATTTTCGGATTTTAATTAAATCTGGCATCAATTTTCATAACGGAAAACAAATTTTAAATTTAAAGTTTTGATACAAATTTAAAATTTTTATAAATTTTTAATTAAAAATTAATAATTCTGAGTTTGAATTTAAAATTTGTTGAAACCATTTTCCATCTTGAATCTGCGGAGCTTACGAAACTAAAATTGATATTAAATTTTTGTAGTGAATCTGGGGGAAGCAATATTTTTTAATTAAATTTTAATTATAACAACGTCTGTGAATTGTAGACGGTTGACTGTGGTAGTTCATTCAATAATTTAATTAAATCTGGCATCAATTTTCATAGCGGATACTAATTTTAAATTTTAAATTTTGATACAAATTCAAAATTTTTATAAATTTTTAATTAAAAATTAGTAATTCTGAGTTTGAATTTAAAATTTGTTAAAACCATTTTCCATCTTGAATCTGCGGAGCTTACGAAACTAAAATTGATATTAAATTTTTGTAGTGAATCTTGAGGAAGCAATATTTTTTAATTAAATTTTAATTATAACAACGACTGTGAATTGTAGACGGTTGACTGTGGTAGTTCATTCAATAATTTAATTAAATCTGGCATCAATTTTCATAACCGGATACTAATTCTAAATTTAAAATTTCGATACAAATTTAAATTTTTTATAAATTTTTAATTAATAATTAGTAATTCTGAGTTTGAATTTAAAATTTGTTAAAACCATTTTCCATCTTGAATCTGCGGAGCTTACGAAACTAAAATTGATATTAAATTTTTGTAGTGAATCTTGAGGAAGCAATATTTTTTAATTAAATTTTAATTATAACAACGACTGTGAATTGTAGACGGTTGACTGTGGTAGTTCATTCAATAATTTAATTAAATCTGGCATCAATTTTCATAACCGGATACTAATTTCAAATTTAAAATTTTGATACAAATTTAAAATTTTTATAAATTTTTAATTAAAAATTAAAATTCTGAGTTTGAATTTAATTCTGAGTTTGAATTTAAAATTTGTTAAAACCATTTTCCATCTTGAATCTGCGGAGCTTACGAAACTAAAATTGATATTAAATTTTTGTAGCGAATCTTGAGGAAGCAATATTTTTTAATTAAATTTTAATTATAACAACGACTGTGAATTGTAGACGGTTGACTGTGGTAGTTCATTCAATAATTTAATTAAATCTGGCATCAATTTTCATAACCGAAAACTAATTTTAAATTTAAAATTTTGATACAAATTTAAAAATTTTATAAATTTTTAATTAAAAATTAGTAATTCTGAGTTTGAATTAAAAATTTGTTGAAACCATTTTCCATCTTGAATCTGCGGAGCTTACGAAACTAAAATTGATATTAAATTTTCGTAGTGAATCTTGAGGAAGCAATATTTTTTAATTAAATTTTAATTATAACAACGACTGTGAATTGTAGACGGTTGACTGTGGTAGTTCATTCAATAATTTAATTAAATCTGGCATCAATTTTCATAACCGAAAACTAATTTAAAATTCAAAATTTTGATACAAATTTAAAATTTTTATAAATTTTTAATTAAAAATTAGTAATTCTGAGTTTGAATTTAAAATTTGTTGAAACCATTTTCCATTTTGAATCTGCGGAGCTTACGAAACTAAAATTGATATTAAATTTTTGTAGTGAATCTTGAGGAAGCAATATTTTTTAATTAAATTTTAATTTTAACTATGCAATCTAGAATCTTTAGAGCTTGAAATTATTGTTAAAGAACATCTCTGTTATTTAGGTTTGAAAATTTAAAATTTGGGTAACAGCTTCGAATTATGTTTTGGGATTTCACGACGAAACTTATTTCTCGAGAAATTGTGAAATTTTCTTCTTTTTTCGAGATTGAGAAGTTTTGGGAAAATTTAAATATTACATAAATCCATTGAGGTTTACCGATTTTGAACTGGAAAACCATTATATTCAATACCAACTCAACGATGAGTTTTCTAAAGCTAAGGAACAATTTTTTAAGAACTTTAACAAACATAAAATTAAGATGGTTTTTCTAGTTTTTAAAAAATTATGTCTTAAGACGTGATTACTGTCTTTTCGAGCAATCTATTTAGTTCGGTTTTTGCATAAGGTTTTTCTTGTTCTTTATACAGGATAAAGTATCTGCATCTATAATCGTATGATTGCCGTTATGATGATTATCATCTTGATCCATTTCAAGTTTTATTACCAATTTTTTCATAAATAGTTTACCGGTTTGAAGAGTTTCATTCATTGGGTTTAAATTTATGTTTTTGGTATTATTCAATAATTTAAGTGATGAATTGCGATGTTCCGTAATTGGTTACTTTAATTTAATTAATTCTTAGCTTAAACATACAAGAAAAGATTTGTTGAAGTATTCTCGAAAGGAACTGTAGTATCCCCTAATAGAATATCATAAATTAACGTCGAATCGCGATGCGCCCCCACTAAAATTTGTAAAAAACTCAACTCTTATATTTTGCAATTTTGTGTCACTGCTTTTTCACTAGTTATGATGTTGAAACAGTCTAATATTTTTTAAAAATGTTTCGACCATACTTGCCATACAAAAGTTTTATAATCCAAAATTACATTTAACCCAAAATAATTTAAAACCTTAATTTAAATAATTTTAATTTCATAATTTCTCGAGTTTCTGAAAAAATAAAAATGAGTTTCGCGGGAAACGAGACATGACTTTTTTTTTAATTTCCCGGGGATTCTCGTTCTAGAATTCTTGATTCCCAATCGCTACTTCGAATATGGATATTTTTTAATTTTGGCATTCAATCTCGAAAATTTTATAATTCGAGCTACATCTTTGGTGGTTTAAAAATTTGGAATTTGAAATCTGTATAGATATCTGATTGATCACAACGTAAATACATGTTTTTTAATCTAAAATTTTTAGAATTGTCAATTTTTTCAGAAATGGAAAAGTGCGGATCTCTTTGCTAATAATGTTTGAAATATTTGTTTTTATAACAGCATTACTAATTTATGTCTTCGTCCCAAAATATTCCAGTACACGCACAAAAAGTTATAAATCTTTTTTGCAAAACACTAATTCCAAACATAAATATAAATTTTACTATATACGTACACGTATCCCAAAGTGTGTCGCACTTTTTGTTACCTTGAGTTATATTGCGGATAAAATTTGCTTAACTCATTTCGCTGTTTTATTCTAAATCGTAACAATTTTTTTTCATACAAAGTTCTTCATTCTTGGTTAACATTTATATGCAGTCTTAACCGAAAAATATACAGCGAAAAATTGTTTATGCTATTTTCATTTTATTTGCGGGTTTACTAACAACAACAAAACAACAGTACTACCATACCACGAACAATTCAAATAGAATATCTCTCTAATGTTGGTTTTTCGGGTTGGGATTGTATATCGCGTATATACATACTCGAGCACATACATATATATGTATAGTCAAGATGGTTTGCTGGTCTTGTCTTTTTAACTCGTACGAAAGTTATATATTGTTTGTTACTTCACTACTGTTCGTTTGGTGTAAATTTTTTATGCTGCACTTTATTTTTATTTTATTATTATTGTTTTGGTGTTCAAAAATGTAAAAAAAAAAAATTAAACGAAATAAAAATGTATTAAAATAAAAAAAAGCTCCAAAAAATAAAAAAGCTCTCTCCCCAACATATGGAATACAAAATGTTGTTTTGTTTACAAATTTTTTAGTATTGTGTATTTCACTGTATATGTACATGGTGTTTTTATTGTTTAAATTTTAATTTTTTAAAGGTTTTTGTGTTACGTGGATTTTTTTTAATATCCAAAAACATTTTGGTTGGGTTATGATGCAATATATTTTACTTATATTACAACCATGTTTTAATATTTTAGATACCTATACCGGTATATACATATGTATGTATATATACAGAATATTTTTCGATATGGCACACACGTACTACACGAACAATGTATACACATCTTTTTTATAGTGTCTCCAGGTACATCAAAAAGCTTAACAATTATAAAAAAATATTTGTATTCCATGAAAATTATGAAACCATGAAAAAAAGCTGTTCTGATTAATTATAATTGAATTAATTATAAAAAATAAAAAATGTACGCACAAGTATTCGTTTAATACAAATGTATGTATCGTTATTAATAAAAGGCTCTAATTAGGTAAAAAGCTCTTTATAAATGGAATACAAAAATATATTTGTTAATGATGGAATTAAAATTATGTGCGATAAAAAGCTTCAGATGCTGTTGTTTTTAAATTGCATGATTTTTCAAGTGTACAGCAACCCGTACACAAAAAATATAAAAATAATTGCATAATATGGAAATCAAACCACCGTCCTTATATACGAGCCCAACCCATACCTACATATACAATAAAAAATAAATAAATACGTAATGAATTTACTCTGTATATATACCAATTTTATAGTTTTATGATTTTTAATTACTGCATTTTTTATTTAATCTCCACTTATATTGTATTTATTCCGAACGGTGGAGCATTCAAAATAAACAACAGGAATTAAAAAAAAAGTTTTTGTTGTTGTTGTTGTTGTTGCTGTGCATAAAAAGCATGTTTGCTTAAAACTTTTTTTTTGGAGAATGTTTTATTTGTCATTGGGATTTTAATTTTATATAGTTTGTATAATTATGGAAATATAATTAACATGTCGTTTATATTATCTTTTGCTTTTTACGATAAAAAGCTTTTAAAATTATAGTGAAGTAGTATAGAGATAAAAATAATTTGTATTAATTAACTCGAAAGCTACATTGTATCCTGATTTCGTTTTTTGTATAGCACCTCGTTGGGAATGAGTGACCAAAAAAGCTCTCAATACCTAAACTTAATTTAAACTTACGCGTTATGTTTAAAACAATATATGAGCTTTCCATCAAAAAAGTCTAAAGTTTTTAAATTTTAAAGCTCAGAATCAAACTTATACATTTTAATTTTGATATATGTATATATGCGAACATGTTTCTAATTTAGATTTAAGAATTAAAAATTATTAATTTGGACTTGGACGAATTATTAAAATAAATTCGAGTCTTTAAACTTTTCAGTATAAAGTAAAAATTAGAATTCAAAGCTCAGAAAGTTGAATGCAAAAATAAAATTCTAAAATCAAAACAAACTAACTTAAAAATTAGAAAAATTAAATAATAGTTCAGAATCAAACTTTAAAATTTGAATTTTGATGACTAGGATTTTTGAATCTTTGAACATTGTACAAATCAATCAGTTCAATTCAAAATTATTTAAAATTCCAACTACTAAATTTTAAAATCTAGATCCCAAATTTACAAATCATAAAAGCTCAGAATGTAACTTAATTTTAATTATGTTATTTGCGATCACTTCTCCAATTTAGATTTTAAGATTAAATATTTTGAATTTTTATCATTTTTAAAGAAATTTTTTTTAATTAAATCCAAATTAGAATTTCGATATTTTTAATTCAATTTTATTTAACTTTCTTATTACAAAATTAATTGTTATAATTTTTGATTTCAAATTAATTTACAAATTTTAAAGCTCCTGTCAAACTTATAAATTTTAATTATGATAAATATGTAAAAAAAATTCTAATTTAGATTTGAGAATTAAAAATTATTAATTTGGAATCAAACGAATTCTTAAAAAAAATTAATTCCAAATTAAGTCTCAAAATTTTTCAATACAAAATGAATCTAAAATTCTAGGATTGAAATTCTAAAATTCCAGGATTAAAATTCTAAATTTAAAATAATTTTAAATTTTAAACTAACTTACAAAAATTAAAAAATTAAGTAGCAGTTCAGAATAAATCTTAAAAATTTGAATTTTTATATCTCTTTAGGATTTTATAAAAATTAATTGGATCCAAAATTCTTTAAAATTCTAAATTCGGAACGTGTTCAAAAATCTAAAATAGAAAAATCTTGAATTTTTTTTTGAAATTTGTAAAAGCTCAGAATCAAACTTGTAAATTTTAGTTACTTCAAAGTCATAATTTATTACAATTTTATCGAATTCAGATTAGCTAATTTCAAAATATAGTTTCGAATTTTTCAAGAGTTTAAGAAATTTAAAAATTTTAAATTTTAAGCTCATAATTAAATTATTAAAGTTAACTTTTTACAATTTTAGAAAATAAGTCTTAAGAAATTTTAGGATTAAATATTATGAATTTTCAACCATATTTAAAAATTTAGAAAATTCAAAATTGGAGTTTAGAATTTTTCAATTCAAAATTACTATATTTAATAAATTTGATAATCCAATTTAAATTTTAATTATAATATATACTTATGTATTTATAAATTAGATTTATTATTATGAATTTTAAATTTTTGAACTAAATTTTAATTTTGATATATTTGCGAATCTTTTAGAAATTCAAATTTTTGATTTAAATTATCAAATTTTTAACTCTTAGTATTATTAAAATTACTCAAAATCAATCGAAATTTTAAAAATTCAAGAAATTTTGGTATTCCAAATTATATGAAATTTAGTTGAAAAAATATAAAAGTTTAAGTGATTTAGAATTTAGATTAATTATATAGTTTATTTAAATAAAAATTATTAAAAGTTTTAAACTAAAAAAGTTAATGTTTGAAAAGTGCAAAATTTGAAATATTGCAAAATCTCATTTCCAAAATTTAAAAATTAGATCCAAACCTGTGAGTTAGTTTTAAGAATTCGATTTTACGAAATAAGATATATAATTTATTTTAAATATTTAGATTAATTTCAAATAGTTTCGACTTTTTCAATTCAAAATTTATTAATTTATTAGTTTAAAATTTTAAACTGAAAAATACTTAAATTAAAAATTTAAAAATTTCCAGAAATACAATTCTAAAATTTTCAACCCAAATTAATTTGAAAATTTTTAAAATTTTAAATTTCGATTACGATAAATTAGTGCAATTTGTACGTCTAAATATCCGAATTTTCTAAAAATTTATATATGTTTAGATTAATTTTAATTTTAGAGAATTTATTTTAGAATTATGATTATTGGAACTATTTTCTAATATAAAACTTAACATTTTAATTTGTGGCTTAATTTATTTGTTATAAGCTTCAGAAATGTCGTTGCTCCCAGGTTCACGTCCGTTATGAACGGGTGGGCAAAATTAATCTAGATGTGGCCAGCGACCAGCGACTGGAAAGCCCAATCGCAAAGGGCCCCTCTGGATAGCTGGCGGCCCACAGTTCTAAGTAGCCTTACCTGCGAATGCGGATCTCTGCTCAAATGGACCAATATTTCTCCGTTACTCGTGGGACTACAATGTCAGCTAACTTAAATATCGGGAACGTCACTCTCCAAAGGTCGAAAAGACCAAGGGAGAACTTTAGCCGTAAAAGTGGTGTTCCTTCCACAACACCACAGGGGGGCTACTCGATGGGGCCAAAGCCAGGAGCATGCGCCAAGGTAAATCCAGCACTGCCGACGCACGAACGGGTGACTTCCTTCTGTCAAACAAGCGCTATAGAAATAGACGCTCGGCATTCATTTTTCTGGCAAAGGTGGGCTGCAACGCCTGAGGGGCAACTTACAACGGAGCAGAGAGAATCTCAGGTATGGGTTAAAATGGGAGGGATCATGTGTCGAAAAGACAGCGGTCCTAGGATGAGCTGGAACCGGTCGACAGCAAATTGGCTAAACTACAGGCGAATAAGGAAACTCCTCACAAGGTGCCTAAACATAGGAGCGTGCGTTGGTGCTAGGCATCATTGACAGGAGTAATAAACCGGAAAAATGGAGATTATTATCTAATGCATTGAACTCGATTTTTTTTAAGGTTCTAGGAGAGAATCCAGGACCACCTCCATCCTGTAGTGATGCGGGATGGTATCAATGGTACGTTAAAATAACGGAGTGCTCTGATTCCAGATCATTGGCTCTATACAAAAGCAGTAGCGGAGGTAGGGGAGGCTTGGCAGGGCGCAACGTTGGGGGCTCTGAGCAGGGTAGAGATTTCTAGCAGGTCAAGAGCGCGCGTGTGGCTACCAACCGAACCGGCTAGTTCGGACGAGATCCTGAAAATAATTAGGATCAGCAATCCTAGTCTTCCAACCGATACCTGGAAGATAGTAAGGCTAGAGGACGCCAAGGGGTGATCTAGATTGTCTACTAAGGTAATCAACAAGGAGTTCCTGGCTCCTCTTGCTGTGACTAAGGGAGTAATTAACTTCAGTTTCGGATCAATTATTCTCAGAGTCTTTAGAAAAGACCTGGAGAAAATGGTAACCTGTCCACACAAGATGCACATGTACCAAGAGGCTCCAACCATTGGAGCTTTCCAAAGTAACTACACTAGGAGAGGAGATGGGCAGCCGCCTTTCCCTAGGGTCGAACGAGGATAACCTGTCCGACTTGTGAGAGGAGGGGGCTGCCAGCATCTCGAAATTAAGTACTAGGGGAGTACGAGCGAAACCATCGAATCTACTGGAATCAATAAACATTAGCTGCGGTAGAGGGGAGTGAAAAGTGGTAAGTATAGGTTCGACATGATAATATGCTAAATATCATTCAAATCAACCTACGGCGTCGGCCGCTTTACTCCTCAGACTAACTGGTTCAGGAGAGGACGTGGTTCTTATTCAAGATCCTTGAATAAACAGTAGTAACATGATCCGTGGCGTTAGAAGAGGTATACCCAAATTTTAATATACTCAAGCAATTCTGCGAAAACCAGATTTTTGAAGAAAAAAAAAACACATTATAGGAAGCTTTCACGACTCGACAGAGACTAGTACTCAATGAGAAACACTTTCATTGCGCAAGATATTGTAACTTAAAAACGGATCCTATTAGCACTTGAAGGTTTCAAACCTTATAAATCGGCTTGTTCTGACCGAATTACACTAGCGGAAATTCAAAACAACTCGTCGATTATTCTCCCCAATGGCTGGAGGTAATTTTCAAATGGCGTTTAAAATTGGTCTGTATTCCGAAGAGGCGGACAGAGGTCAGGGTGATCTTTATTCCGAAAGTTGAAAAAGCTCACATGGCTACCCATAACACTATACTCTTTTCTCTTGATAATCTTGGAAACGCTGATAGATGTTTATATACGACCAAAAATAAAGCCTAGTGACTGGGCACAGTCTCAACATGCGCACTTTAAAGGAAAATCGGTGAGCACAACTCTGCAAGCCCTGGTGCGTACGATCGAGAAATCAATGTTTTGGGAAGAGTTTTGTATGGTGGCGTTCCTTGATATTGAGGGCGCCTTTAACAATGTAAAGATGGAGGCAATTCTTAAGGGATTGGTGAGCAGGATCGTTAACTTGGGTCTGGGGGGAATCCACAATTAGGAGGCGGGTGGTTTAAGGAACCCCGCAGGCTGTAAGCTTAGTGAACTTGAACAGTAAGCTTAGTGAACGTCTTAGGAAGCCTAACATCATAGAAAGAGTAAACAAGGCTAATGTAGGTAGGTACTCATGCAGAAACGCCATCGAAAAGAGCAGGGGGGCCTGAAGCCGGAGGTGGTACAATGGCTATTCAATGCCGTTGTAAGACCTATCATTATTTGTATGGAGTGAGTGTGTGGTGCAAGAGACTTTAGTCCACTTCCTATGCTCATGTCCGGCTTTAGCTCTCTGATCTGGCAAACTGTAAAGTCCGAGATATAGCACGCTACATAAGCAGCTCCAACTGGTTCCAATAAAGGTAATATAGGGAAGTAAGATCCTAATGGTATCACAATAGACCGACACCGGTTTAAGTGTGCCGTAGCAGCCACTCTAACCTAACCTTTCCCTATTTGTTTTAATTTAATTATTTTGAACCAGAGTTTTAAGCAAAAATTTTTTAATCAGAATTTGGGATTACGGCCGTAATGTCGAAATTTTTATTAAAAATCAATAAATTAATCCAACTCGCATCACAATTCCATTTTACACTTTTCACACATATTATCGATGTATTTTTGTCACTTTCATTTATCTAATCCATCAATGGTGAAATGCATTTTTTTTCCCAAAGAATAATCAAAATTTAAAATCTGTATGTGTCACAACATGATGACTGATAAAAAAAAAATCGATTAACATTAAAATCAAATTGATAACAGAAATAATAATTAAATTTAACGATTTGTATTGTATGGTATACATATATGTATATACATATACAGTACTCATCTCATATTAAAATTTTATGAAATTTAAAAAACTCAATTAAAAAGATTACATGCAGGCAGGCACATATATGTATTGTACGTAAAAAAATAAATACAAATGGTTATGGCATTTTATACAATGAAATATAATAATTACACTGATTTGTCTTACACACGTATATGTATCTGTTATATCCGTACAAATGATCATGGGATGAGTGTATAGTGCAGCATCCTTTTTCATTATATTTCATTCACTATAATGTACTCGTACATGTTTTATTCAACAGGCATGTTTGTATATATATATACATATGTATGTATACGAGATATGGACCATATGTTCAATTAGAGAGTTTTTCCGATATTTGGATTTTATTTTCAATTTTTGTCTATTTTTTTTTTTTTTTTTGGTTTTTGTATTCGGAAAAATCAATTTTTATTGAAAGTTATATAATACGACGGAGGATGACTATGTTGGTATGGGGTTGTTGTGTTATTATGTCTAAAAACCATATTATACTCGTATACACTCCACATTTATAAGGATTATCGTTATCATACACATATTAAATCGAAAACAATTGTTTCCACACATAATCGATACGTGCATGTGTACAAAGGATTTAAGGATGGACATTATTTTTTTTAAATACCGTGGATATGTGTGTTTTAACGCGAGGTGACAGCATTTAAATAATTAGAAACCTCCAACCGCTTTACTACATTATGTTCAACAGTTATTTTGGGTGCAGTGAAAATATATCATTTCACTCCCCCCGTCAAAAATAAACATATTTTTATATTCATTGTTTAAAAATAAAAAATCAGCTAAGCCAACAAACGGCAACAGCTTTCTTAATTTTCATTATTTTTGCGGATAATAGAATTTAACTTTTTTTTTTTTTTTTTTAACCATCATCGTCGTCATCTTCATTTTCCTCATCATTTCCTTTTTTATTATAATATGTATTATTATTATTTAAAACCGATATAATAATATTTTTGCTATACAGTATACATAATATTATATATTTAACCATTTGTCGCGTACAAAAAAGGATCTTTGTTTTTAAAAATTTAATTTATGAATAATAGAAAATTCTTTCATTAAATCGTATAAAAAGGATTAAAATTAATTTCTTGTCGTTTGTGAAAATTTTTATTACTGTTTTTTGTACGCAACTAAAAAAAGCTTTAAGGAAATATTACAAAAATAAAAGCTCATCGCGCTTATCGCACGTTTGGATATTAAAAATGCACCAACATTTTTAATTATTAAAAAATGTCATCATATTTTAATCTAAATTCGCGACGAAACAGCAACAACAACAACATTGTTTTATAATTAAACAGATTTTAGTATTTTGATAATATTATAAAAAAACAAAAGAAAAATTAAAAATTAAAATTTATAGTTTTAACATGAAAATTAAAAAAAAAAACAATCTCAACATTTTGAAAGCATTTTCGTGTCAACAACTTAAAGCTTAGATGACAGCTGAGTTGGATTAAAATGAGATTATTAATTTAAATATTTATTTTTATTTTTTATTTTTTTCAAATCTTGGATACGTCATAAAATTAGAAAACAGTGTAAAATGTTGCAAAGAAAATTAGGAAAGAGTCAAACTGGATAACAATACTATTATGTACTTTTTAGGGCAGGACTTTAAATTGACCTTCTCATGAAAACTCAACTTCAAATTAAATACATAACATTAGGAAACCAACATAGTTACAGAGATACTGCCGATAGATTTGAAATTTCAAAAGGAGCTGCTGTAAGCACATTGCAACTTATTTGTAAACACATAACAAAAATGGGTCCGGATTATATTAAGTGGCCATCAATACACACTGCTCAAAAAATTCGACAATGGAGGTAAAGACTTGCCATTTGCTAGCCGATACAGCATACTCGCTAAAAAAGTATTTAATGGTGGTATAAAGATAATATAATGATGTGTTAAATGCAAAACAAATTAGTTTTAATTGGACACTTAGCTCAAAACGGACAATTATTACAAAAAACAATTGACAATGTTAAAAGCTCGATTGAGGAAATTAACATTTTTGAATGTATCAAAATTAATGAATACCAAATATTTTGTGGCATAGCATCGGTGGTTTTACATAGCTTTATTATAAATGAAAATGGCAAAGCTATGGACCCTATAGAAGATAGTTATTGTGAAACAGCTCCATATGAGAATCACTATGAAAACTCCATTACATCAAAACTTAATTCATCTAATATTTCTTAAACATAATAAAAAATAAATAATTCACAGCCCCTGTTTCATTATCACTCCTCTTTTACACGTTTCATTGTTTCATCAGTTCAACCATTTCTCTAACGATACCATCTTTTCTTTTCTGTTTGCTCCTTTTTCTCTAGGTTCTTGGGACTCGGTTTCACTTGTGAGAACTGGCGGATTATTATCCCTGGCGGCGAGATCATGTTCTCGTTGGCTACAATTCTCTCGTTACTCGAATCAAAAAATAAACCTTTTGGAGGTATTATGATGTGCCCCACACCGTAGACTGAACCAAATTCTACAAAATATAGCCAAAATACTGGTCCACGGCCACTTTTTTCCTTCCGTTTTTTGATTCTGTTGTACGTAACCAATAGATTGCTAAATTTTTTACGGGCTTGCAATGTAGACATGGTTACATCTATAAGAGAACTTTTCTTCATTTCGTCCACACATTTTCTCCATAATGAGACTCCACACATCTCTGTCCCTATGTACAGGGGAAAATATTATCAATAAAATAATTTTGTAACGACTGTAAGATACAAATATTTTATATTGAAAGTGGGGAAATGGATGAATTTTTTTGGTTGTGGATGAACTTTTTTAAGAGATTTTATTGGTTTAGAGCTCGTATGTAAATAGCTAGGGTATATATCCGATCTCGCGAACTCACCTTTAGGCTAAAATAAAATAAAATAAAGAAAAATACGAATAAAATAATTTATATAAAGTTTACTCAACATCTTCCAACTTGACCTAAAATGTGGTCATAAAACACCAAAAATGATTTTGCAGCTGTTGCATCCTTTTTTAAATGGTTGCAAACAATGCGCATTTTGATTTAATTTGCTGAATTTTTGCAGTATAAACTGCAGAGCGGCTTAATTCTTGACCGCAGCCACTATGTTGTATTAAAATAGTACGAATGCACTCAATTATACAATGTTTTCTTCTTGCTATTATTGGATGAGTTACTCAAATGCACTTAACTATTTGTGCTACAGAATTTATAGAAGTTAAGAGTTTTGGAATGATTTTTAAAATTTTGCACTCGTAGCGCCGATGTAGAGATGTCTAGGAGCCTATAGTTTAGACCTTTTGAAATCTAGGTGTTGAATCAAATTGAATTCTGATGGATTTTACTATTTTTTTTACAGAATTTAGAATTTCAGTGATTTTGAATGGGACTTAATTCTGGTTATTCTGTAAAGTTTTTCAATTGAAAATTTGAAAATTTGGAATAAAAAAAAAACAAAACAGGCGATGGGAATTTGAATTTCGTGACTTTACCACAAAAACTTTAGTTAGTCAAAATTATCCGACAATATACCTGTAAACATCTCTAGAATAACAGTTCATCGGAATTTAATCCTCATATTGATACAACGGTAGTAGTTGGACTAAGTCTATTAAAGTATTAAAATAATCCCAATTTGGAAAATACCAAAATCTAAATTTGTTATTATTTTAGTATAAACTTCACTCTCATTTTTTGTTTGATAGAACACTAAATATCCGATGAATTTTCAGAGTTAAGTCTTTTTTATGATGTGGTTTGGTTAGGAGTATTTATTCTCCAGGTAAATTCTTATTCAAATGGTCAATTTATTAGTACTTATAACAAATTGCTTCGGTATCCGTTTAATTCTAATAATATAAATATTTGAAACTGGATCCCAATTGATTATTCCTACGCATATTCCAAATTGAATCGGACAGTAAAACAATACAGAATATCAACTGAATATAATTCACAGTCACAATTGCATTGATGAAAATGTTAAAAAACACAGGCCCAGCGGGGGAGCCAGGAAGCTGGTACTCCAGAACGAACAACCTTACGAATTTACTTACTTCGACTTTATCTTTATCTTATCGGGTCCTGGATTTTAAAATGGGCATTGTAATTGACTTCTTCCAAATCATCCGAAATGACGCACTTCCCATTAGTAGTTTGATTGTCTGATAAGATTGTCTGTTATAGTCTGTGGCATTTAATCGCTTTCGCCTTCCGAAAATATTAAATAAAATTCGAACTTTCCAAAATCCTATTGGACGAAATGTAATTTAAAATCAGAACATTCCCCAGAAAATTGATTTATAGAATTCAAATTCCGACCAGACATTTTTAATTTAAATTTTCCAACAAAAATCAAACTTTAACTTTTGTTGATTTTTCGATCGCATTAACTTAAAAATACAAAATTTGTAAAATTAGTTTTTGGAAATTTACGAATTTGTCGAAATTTATATCGTTTATGTTGTTTCTTTTTAGTTAATACAACTTCTGAAATGTTGACATTTTTAATAACACAAAACTAAACAATTCATAGCTCCCAATACCAAATTTTATACTTGTACTAATTATGTTTAAAAAATATCGTGGAATTAGGAACACCATTAGGAGATAACGCTTTCAATATCAATTAACTAAGGCGAACCCAAATAAAACTGCAAAATTTGGTTAGAACTATCCATTTTTCTATTGAATCTATTGAATCTCTCTAATGTAAAAGCCTACGAAAGGGTTTTTGATATATTAGTAACATGGATTCTGGATGGTAGTTACCAAATGAAGCAACTGAATGGCCACTCAGTTAAACTAAACGTTAAAGAAACATATAAAAAGCAGTTAATAAAGTAAATTGGAAACGAAAATGGCAATCAATAAGTTTATGATGGTAACAATATCTTTGAAATCAAAAATATCTTGAATTTTTAAATATATAAGTTCAACCATTAAAAAATTTAAATTGAATGCAAAAAATGTCAAGCTTATGGACATGCACAACGATTTTCTTTTGAACAACCTAGAGGCGTAAAATATGGTGGAAAGCAGTTAACACGCACGAAAGATTGAAAACAGAAAATGAAGTACTGTGAAAAGAATTGCAAAACTTCAAAGACAAAAGTCATGAGCAAAATAAAAATTATAAATCGACGAACAATCAACAAGGAAGTCGCTGCTAATCATGCGTCGCAAGATGCAATTCGCATAAAGTGGTAGTAAGCATCAATCAGAAAATCGAAAATTCACAAAATGATGATATTAATTCAACTTTAAAGTGTATTTTGAAAGAAATGACAAATATGAAAGAACCATTACTGTCCATTATCAAAATAGTTTAAAAATTAGAGAAAAGTAATAAAAACCCCATACCCAAATCAAAGTTGAATGTCTAACCGCGTAAAAATTATGTTATGGAATGCAAACGGACATCAACATCAACAACAATTACAAAGAGTCCTAAATAGAAATAAAATTGATGTCTGCCTCATCGCAGAAATTAATTTCACAACACAATCCATACATTAAGTTCAGAGGCTACTGAGTACACTCAGTACCACAGTATTCACCGTGAAAAGATCACTCTCCGATCGTATTAACCCTAATCGAAAACATCATCCATAAAATGAATAGCTCATTTTTAGTTAATTCACGAACAGACTGGGCGAGTTTTAAAGTAAACTTGGAAGGGAAAATACAACTTGACTTTCCTTTAAAAACGCAGGATCAACTAGACAATGAATTAGAAACATTTATTAATAACAATCAGCGCGCTTCATGGAAAATGACTCCTAAAATCAAAACCAAAGTAAAGGAAAATATGTAACCTATAGAGAAATCAAAGAGTTGCTTACTGAAAAAAGAAGAGCAAGTAGGAAGTGCAATCAAACAAGAGACAAAATTAGACAAAACCATCTCAAAAAATAATTTAGAGATGAAATCAAAGAACTACGAAATGAATCCGTCAGTGCATGCATGAAGGAGCAAACTAAAACACTAAAAAGACCTATCATACAAGCTCCACCAATTAAAAATTCAAACAAAAAGCTATGAGATTTGCAGGCATCTAGAAAACATATTTTAACCGAATACAAGACAGAATGAAGAAGTGTACAACGATGAGCCTGCTCAAGTTCACGAAGAAATTGTGTTAGCCTCTCCAGCTAAAGTAAGAAAGGAAATAGAATAACTTATTCAAAAAAGCTCCTGGATAAGATCTAATAACAGGTTAAATCTTGAAAGAACTCTCAAGAAAAGGTTTGATTACTACTTTGATGAACGCATCATTTGGGCTCATTGGGCGCATATAACATACAGACCCATATCATTACTACCGATAGTGTCTGTTCGAGCACCTGTTATTAAAGAGATTAAAACCTATAATCGAAGTAAGGAATCTCTTTCCAAATCATCAATTTGGATTCCGCAATAATCATTCTACAATCGATGAAGTACATCGAATCACAAATATTATTGAAAAGGCCCTGGAAAAAAGTATGGAATGAGGGATTGATATATAAACTTAAAATGCTCTTATACAAGATACCGAAATACTACTTTCATATACATATCAGATAGATACTTCACAGTCAAGGAGGGTGATGCCTATTCTGAGCTGAACAAAAATTAAAGAAGGAAGTGTACTCGGACCGGTGCTTTATCTATTGTACACTTTCTAGACAGCAATAATGGGTGTTGGTAATCACAAATACATATGTAGCTGGACTGAGTATAAAATTAAACGAGAAATTATTCCGTATTCGAATACAGCGAAATACTTAGGCATGACATTTGATGCTGAGCTAAAGTGGAAAGCTCATATAAAAAGAACAGTTCGAAGTTAAATACAAAAAATGTCATAGTTAATGGGAAAAAACCCCTACCTATCTATATATAATAATCGTTTGCTTTATAAGCAAATCCTGAAACCTGTCTGGATTTATGGATACAACTCTGAGGTTGTACTAAACAAGCAATCTACAAATAATTCAAAGCTTTCAAAACAAGGTAATCCATGGCATAGTAGATGCAACATGATATATTCGAAATTACGCAATTAAGTCATGATAAGAGACTATACCAGCACGTTAACGAATACATTAAAATCGTGTTAATGTAACATAAATGTAAATGTTTTAAGCAAATTAAGTCAAAAATAAATTACTTATTAGTTTTCTTGTAACTAGATTGTAATAGTGGAATAAATGAAAAAAAAAGCCTATAGTGGCTTTTAAAATGGTTCAGTGTCAATAACTGAGCTATATATGCTTCCATTCAAAAATAAAGACACTAAAGAAATTTCATTCTGCAACAGGCCGACAGTAGGAACTTGATTGAGCTTTTTGATGTATATTTTAGAAAGACACGAAACTTAGGACCTATTTAGAAGGTTCCATAACTCTGAATCCTTAACATATTTTGACATATCGTAGTGGCTATCGACTTCAATTGAATTAATTAGAAATCTTAATAAATTTTTGAATATTTCTTTATATTTATATGACTATCACAATGCTAATTGGAATTGCTAGCGATGACCCGATCTTATAAAACAAACGTGCATTTTATATTTTTTTAATGAATTTATTTAGAATAATCGTATCCGCCGTCAGCTTAATATAACGTGCCATTAATTTCACCCCACAATCTAATAAAAACCATGTCTAATTAAATTCCATTTAAAATCAATCAAATAGCAACAACAACAAAAAATATGTTCGGTTAATTTTAGTTCTAGCTGACACGCATTCAAATGTTAAATTTTCCAGAAACTGATTGAATTATCTTTCTCAAGAAACATAACCAAGAGAAGAAACTTTTCTTTTTTTTTTTTTAAAACAACAGAACACACAATTTATATATCCCTTCTGCATCATTCAATACCGAGTCAATTGAAAATTTATATCGAAACGAGTGAAAATAAATAAGGAAAATGAAATTAACTCTTGAATGACTAACAAGAGGAAAAAATAAAACGAAAAACTTTTCTTTTCGAGCTTTTATTTATTTATTTTATTTTGTTTTTCCACGTACATACACTTTTTTACCACTTTGGTTTTTATTTTATATTTCTTCGTTTGTTTCTTTATAATACATACAAATATATATATATATAAATTGTGTTATAAAGATAACACACATTTGTAAAAATAACGCCCACATGATCGCAGAAACGCCTTTTCTCTACATTACTAAATAAATAAAAAAAAAAGCTCAAACAATTTATTCGACTCGTTTTTTTTATTTGGTGTATGTGTATAAGCTTTTGGTTTTGGGAGACGCCCATTCAAAGAAAATATAAGAAAAAAGATGTGTATAAAAAAAAGCTTAAGAAAAAGCTCACAAAAAGCTCAAGAAAACACTTTTCATTTTCTTTACTTTCTACATACATATATATGTATGTATACATGTATATTGTCCATTTGTTTCAGTTTTTGTGACTCAATTTGAATATTATTATTTTTTTTTTTGGTATGTATACATACATATACTCGTATGTATGAACAAAAAGAAGAAAAAACTTTCGAGAAAATTGAAATAAAAAAAGCACATTAAAATGATTTGTCTTCTTCAAGGAAAAACTAAGTCTACGTACAACAAATAAATAAAAAATAAAAAAATTAAATAAACGACTGCAGTGAAAATAAATATTAAGGATGTCAAGGGATAAGGAGAGAAATTATATTTTTTTTGTTCCTCGATGTGTATACGTACTTGGTGATATTAAAAATGAAAAACAACTAAAGCCGCTTTGGCAAACACAGCATAATATTACACAAAAAAAAATAAAAAAAAAACCAACCAAAAAATTTCCCAGCCGAGGCGCATAAATATTATTAAATTAAAAAATAAAACAAAATAAAAACGAGAGAGAATTACAAAAGCTTTTTTAGACATTAATCATTGCCATTCTAGCTTTTTTGTGCTTCCCATCTTAACTTTAGTTTATTGCTGTACATTTTGTATATCCTGAATAACACATAGCATCCTTGTATGATTGTTATTGTTTATACTATGTATTTACTATTATTATTGTTATTAAAAAAATATTAAAATGCATCTGCATCTGATGATGGTGATATTTATTCTAAGTAGGAAAATTGTACATATTTACGTTGAGGTAGAAACGATGGTTGGGAATGATAAATAATCCTCTTTGTCCTATGTATAATATATTTATATATATATGACTATGTGTATGTGTGTGTGTGTAATTTTCTTCTGAAAAATTATAATTTACAAATGGATATATTTTGTGGTCGATGGTGGAAGGAATGAAATTTTTTTAGCGACATTGTAATTAAGATAAAATATTTGTGGTTTGTGTATTGTATAGTATATGCTGCCTGCGTTTATATATGAATATATTTTATTCGTGCCAATTAGTAATTATTATTATGGTCTGGGGTGTGTGTTTTACTCTACATATACATAATTATCAATATATGTAAATAATATTATTGTTCTATTATTACGAATATTTGTTTGGTTTTTAATTAAAATGATACGATCTACACCTATACCTACCTACTTATTTGTTATGGTGAGCGGTTAGCCTCTCCTTATGTAATTTAATTACTTTTATTTATTTATTTTAATACTATAATGTATGATGTGCTAGGTAGATAAATATTTGCAATTATAACTTAATTGTATGATATTTCATATCTGTCATGGTAACTAACAATACTATTCATTTATAATTATAAAATTGCATGCCGCAAGTAATTCATTTCTGATACTCATTGCGTTCTATATTGAGGCCAGTAAACGGAGATGAAAATTAGACAGAATAAATTTCGTTATTTTGATATGACAAAACAGCAATCAGTTAATGTATAAAGACACAATTTAAACGAAGAAAAAATGTTATTGACAGTGCAGTTAGGCACGCCTTATGAATAATTGAAACCGGTGTATTATGATTAATTTAAGTTTCACTTACTGATGGCAAAATTGCAATTATTGGTTCGCAGTTTGAAAAAATAATGAATTTAGAATCATCGCCAGTTGTAGCAAATAATTTGTTTTAAGCCAATATTACTGCTTTAATAATTGTAAAGCTCGTTTATTCATCAAGAGCGTGGAGTTCCATAACTTCTTGTATAATTAAGTCGTTTAAGTTTTACTTAATTGAATAATCCCAGGTTGTTAAGTTAAGCGACGTACTGAGTCAAAGCAAGGCAGTCGCACTATTTTTTTTGTAAATTTATTCGAATTTTACTGACCAGTCTCGCAATCGAGACTTATATATACTATAAGTATAGTGCGAGATTGATATACAAAAAATATGGCTTAAAAATATAAAATTATTATTTAGCTGTAAAAAGCTCTAACTATGTTTTTAATCATTGATTGATTTCTAGCCACATACATATATAGTATACAGAGCCGAAAGGAGAATCCATGTTTTATATCGAGCTTTTTCTAGAGGATTTTTGAAAATTTTTCGCACTATCCCATAAGAATCAATTTAAAAACGACAATTTTCGAATACATTTTCAGACCGCAATAGAAAAGCTTAATTATGAATACACGAAATATGATTAAAACAGTGTGTGCTCCAAAGGGACGCGGACCCAATTGACCGTCTTACTGTAGGGCCCAATGAAAATGTCCTTTTATCTTTTGTCACATTTGAACATTATACGAGATGAAAATTTAACGTTAACAATTCTAAATTTTGACTTCTTTTCGAAAAATCAAAATTTATAAACTTTTTCATTAAATTTGAAAATTTCGAACTGTTGAATTTTGAAAATTTGAATGTTAAACCCTCATGAATATTTTCAATTAATGTCGGTAATTTATAAAATTTAATAGCATGGAAAAAGTTTAAATTATGAATTTTCATTCGAAATTAAGAAGATTGTTGGAATTTCTGAATATCACGCGAATTATAAAGAAAAAATTAAAACAAAATTTTGAAGGTTTAACAAATTTTCGTGAATTTATAAATGTCATCAATAATTTGTAAAAATTTACTCAAATTCTCCCGTGGCAAAACTTCGATAAATTTGCAAAATTTATTTTCGAAACATTTTACGAACTTGCCTTTCGCGAGAAAACCGTGGGCAGTGTAACTTCAAATTGAACCTACACCGCCACTTTGTAACTTTTGAGTTCGATCCCCGGTGGTGACCAAAAGTCACGGTTGGGTATTTTCAACGTGTAAGTTTGTGTGATTGCCTGGGTATTGTACCGTGGGTCCATTTGTGGCATTCAGTGCTGGAGTAATCCACCCAACTTTAATTTTTTTTTAAACGTAACCAATTTATTTTCATTACTTAAGTTTGCTTTAAGATGGTACATTCACTAATTCCCCTATTATGATTCTCATCTCAGCAAACGACTCACCTCTCTACTTCAAGCCGTGTGAGTTCAGTTTATATGAGGCTTGTTAAGTAGGCTACATTGTTATGACATTTCCATTTTTGACAATTTTACTTTCTTGTAAATATCAAATCGCATATTCGGCCATTTTTGTTGGCCATCTAATTATTTACATAAAACAATAAATAATTCAAAATTAAGTTTCGGCTCATTATACAGGAACATGTGTGTAATACCTAATATGTATATACTATATGTAGACTACGCCAAATCATGTATGCGGTTATCGACACGGAAAGTATTACATAGATTGACTATAATTAATTTGACCGAGCAAATAGCGCAGTGGTTAAAGCTGCGACGTTTGGATCGGGAGGTACCGGGTTCGAATCCCAACAGAGGCGGGTGCAAAAGGGATTTTTCATCTCCCGATTACGATCGGTGATTAAATTGAAAACATCTATGACCCTCTGTTGGAATGTAGAACTCATGGGCCGACCCATCTTCCATGTCACTGTACAGGGTGACATGGAGCTATGCAATGCGCAGGTGGTATACTGTACTTGTGTGAATGGGATGAATGAATGGATTGAATGAATGTTGTGTGAATGTAAGGTAAGGCTATGGACCGTAAAAGTGTCTATGCCAAGTCCAATTTAAAAAAAAAAAAAAAAAAAATTACATAGATTACATGGTAATATTTATCGTCATGCAGATAATGTTAGCGTTCTGTAGACAACATCCATATTCCACAATAGATTTAGCACTTTTAAATAACCTAAATGAAAAAACTGGTATGTGCACCACGTGACTTTATCACACAAACATGTCTACAAGGAGGTTAATTTTTCGTTGCTCACCAAATATCTCAATAATATCTGGAAGCAATAGTACTCACTGAGAAATGCGAATTTGTTAGAGCCGTCAAAACTAACAATTGAGAGTAATTTAAATTTCTTAAAAACCACCTACACGTAATTTAGAAAAAGCTCTTTTATATTATCTCGTTAAAATCTTAATTTTAATTAATGTTTTAAATATAAAACGCTATGCAAAATATGTATACCTCTAGATTGCTTATAAAAATACGTTTCATTTGATGTATCAGATGACATAATTCAAATTAAAAATTTTAATCCATCATCCAGCATTTGTGATCCAGGTGATTGAAGCCAATAAATTAACAAAAGTTTCACAATAGATTTCCATCAAATTTCACAAACTGAATAAATTGAATTAGGTTATCACCTTTTTAAATAATGGTATTTTGAAAATTACCATTATTTTGATAAAGTCAATAAAATACTAATCCGTTGTGTGCGAATAAATCGCAGAGAAGTTGCGTTTAACATTAGAGGAGTTAATCAATCTAAAATCAATTTGACAAATCGGTGTAGATTTTGGCAAATAAAAAAATTCGATCTAATCCATCTGATAAAGAACCAACGAACAGGAAACAAACTGCCCCTATCGATCTGAACGAGGAGGAACGTCTAGCGACTTTTATTAGTTAAATATCTGTTCGTTCGCTGTTGACGTAGGATTTTTTATAAGGAGCACTTCTTAATTGGCCAATATTTGTTTGTATTTATGTCTCTCAACATTTAAATATAATTCTATTGGAAGTTATAATGATGGTTAATTCAAACACCACTTCAGAAAAATTTGTGTTGTCCACGGTCATTCCCTTAGTATTTTGACTCGGATATAAACGTATTAAAAGCTGTTCAGATAGATCTCTCGTGGTAGCTTTATATGAATAATTTAAAAACACGTTACGGAGATACGCATCGTAATTACCCGGGTCTTTGGGTACTCCAAAAAACAGAAAAATATCCGGGTACCAGATATGTATTACTGAGAAATCCGAAGCGAAAGTATCAAATTCACTCTACAAAAATTGGCACTATTTCACCAAATCATTATTCTAGAGGTTCTCCACATTATCGAAGTTTTCTACATTGATGACATTGTCGACGGCTTATAATAGATGACGCGCGTAAATAATAGATGAAAAAATGTTTTTGTTTGTACCTACTTCGTAGATGGATATATGCGCGAGAAACGACAATTTATGTACGACGATTTTAACATTTCGGTCATAGATTGAAAGTGGATTGATCGAACTCATAGTTTTTAGTACCATCTATATCAGCTTATTTATGTGGTGATAGATTTGATTTTTGAAATAGGACTGCAACATCATGAGCGACATTCATTCAAAATAGTATAATTTTTTATAGGTAATTCTTTAAATGTCACTATGGTTTGTCACAAATGACAAAATTAGTTATATTTTAAAATTTGTTTTAGAAGTTTAGTTATAATTATTCTTACTCATCGTCCTCATCTTCATTTGTTCAAACAATTTCTATAAACGGTAAGTTCGCAAAAATCGCGTGATACTTTTCGTTAATCAAATTCAACTCGCATAGTGAATTTAAATCTTTCCACTTTGCCAATGTTATTGGAATCGGTTTGTCATAACTTAAATTGGAAATTGGCTGCTTTACAGTTGTTGATGAGGCGCATTCCAGTTCATTTTGTAGCTATTTTTGTTAAGTGGTGTAGATTAGAGATTTTAATTTCTTTCAATTTTGAAATTTGACAATCAGTTTGCTTAAAATTTCCCATTTCGCTCAGCGGCATAGAGTTGAAAAAATCCATTTGTGCCATTTTAATAGCATTAAAGAATGGTTCGGTTATTTTGGCAAATCGTGTTACCTCATACCATTCTTGCCGTACCATTACTTCTCTATTTTTTTTCCTTATTTTGATTGTGCCTTTTGTTAAATACCTATGCGTTATGGTAATATTATATTTGTTGATAGCCCACGAATAGAAACAAAACAGAATTTTATTTTTATTTTGATGGTAGCAATTATCTGACCAAAATCGTATTTCTTTAATGTGGCTATTTTATGAAGTTGCTTCATACTTCAATGAATTTCGGCAATTTCTGAAGTTGCTTCATATACTTCAATGAATTTCTGCAAGCAGCTCACTGCCTCACTTGGCCCTCTTTTTACGGTGCATTCATGCCAGACGTAACAGAATGCATCTTTCGTGTTAATGCAATATACGGTGAAATTATATGAATTAAAATTTCTCTAGGTAGATTGAAATGTATGCATTAAGGCGCACGTTAAAATTTTTTGCGAAATCGAAAATCACAGTTAAAATACTGCCACTACTATTATTCGCAGCCTTTTTGTCATCATCTTTTAACAGTCGCGAATGCTTTGCTTCATTCAAATGTTCTGCAAAAACTCCTTCGTCTCTTTTCAAATTTTGGGTAGAAAACGACGTACAGTCCATATATCTCTTATTGGTATGAAGAAGGATATATTGAATTCATTATTAAAAATATCAATATACTGCATTTTGGTTGCCGGGATTATATGTTGTTCTTGGTTAACCATCCATACCAAGTACATTCTAAACATCAGGTTTAGATATCCCACCATACACCCTTTGGGAATTTTTTCTTAGATATTGCGACTCAAGCCGAGGAAAAATGTTAATATGATCTTTAACAGTCTTTACCGTTTTCTCGATCGTTACATTTCTTACATATTTTCCACGCATATCAAAAGTCAATGTATCATTACATAATTTGAATAATATTGTAGCAATCCAGTGTCTATTAATTCCTAAAATTTATAAAAAATCTCATGACAGTGAAGTTCATAACAAAAAATTACACTTTTAAATTTGGTAATTTTTCCAATTGGAATGCATACGAACGTTTGAATTTGAGGTGTTTTGTAAATTGTATGCTGCCGATTCTAGAAATAATTACATACTCTCGAGTACATATTCGGATAGGTTAAACCAACTGCCACCTTTGCGTCCATAGGAATTAAATAAGATTGAGCGGTTAGATTTTCACAAAATTTTGAAGATTTGTGATTTTATGTATGTGGCAGTTGCTCTAAGCTATCCGAATACGTACTCGGAGAGTATGTAATTATTTCTAGAATTGGCTGCATACAATTTCGAAAACACCTCAAATTCAAATTTTCGTATAAATAAATTTCCAATTGGAAATATTACCAAATTTATATAATTTTTTGTAATTTATTTTAGTATGGACTTCACTCATAAAATTTTTCTAAGAATATATTCCGATCGCCTTAAACCTATCAAAAATGTATTGTATTGATGAATGAAATATTTGTTGGGAATTTCAACCTACAAAATGTTTACAACCAAGTCCCATTTTTCGCGATGGAACCGTTTTATCTCGGAGATTCTTGTACTTTAATTGACTTTCCGTTTTCGATCTAGACTCGTTTTGATTTGATAAAATGATATGTAATACTAAATGTTACAACTACGAACATAATTCCAAACGGTTCACTACACAAGTTAGTCAAATCTCCAAACACTATATTAGAGTGTGCGAGCATAGGTACGATCAGTGCAGATCCAGTGGCTATTGTAGAAAAAGAGTGTATTTGAAATAACTTTTCTGTGTAATCCACCTCCTCTTCGATACCATCATCAAAAGGACCAAGAACGCATTCACCCTAGTTATGTAATATATTTACAAAAATAAATCAGATGCATTCTAAATATTCAATCAAACAAATTTTTGTGTAGAACACCCATTTTCCAAAAAAACAAAAACATGTATTCTATTCCACAGGACATTCATTTTCCACAAAAAGACAATGGGCTTTGAGTCCCCCTAAGTACGATAAACCAAAGTAATTAAGATACTCTCGTTGGAAATTGTTCTTCCCTGTGACTGTCACTAAATCGCTTTCACTTGACTTATAGTGGAACAGGTCAAAGAAATTTAGTAACCGTTGTTATGCACGACGGTGCATATATATATGGTTATAAAACAACAAAAGTAATTAAATTAATTCAAAAATACAAAACAAAACCACTTAATTTACTTGTTAGGTAAACTTTTAGCTTAACACAGTTTACACAAAACTATAAACATCATACAAAAAAAAATTCTTTGAGCTATGTATATGTATACATATATGTTTGTTTATGCTTTTTGATGTACATAAGTCATACATGACCTAGCTGGACGATATGTTGATACATAGATAAATACATAAGTCGTTAAGTATAAATATTTAATAAAATGTAATATGTGCGCACTCTTATATGTATAAATTGAGAGTCATTCATCATTGTTGAGGAATTCATTAAGTGTTAGCGTTTACATATTAAATCATATGTGTATTATGCAAATGTATGCAAATGCGGCCCACATTATAATATTTTAGAATATGATTAGTAAATATTTATGAAGTCATCAACCTTTTTGGTTATCTCATTTATGCGATGCATTTAAAATCATCTGCACATACAGAGTTTGCATATGTATAGGTAAAAGCTTAACATTTTTGTGATACATGTCACAAATTTTGTATGTTTGTCAATTAACACCAAAAATATTGTAAATGTTTTTTGTTTTTTGTTGTTGTCAACTTTTGCAATATTTTACATGACTTATCACACAAAAATGTGTGTGTGTGTGTCGTTATTATACTTTTCGACAGTGACAAGTAAAATATCATGTAGTTTTGCATATTCTGTATTATAATTTACACAAAACACTGTATAATTGACAGATCAAAAATATTATTTGCAGTATTATGCACGATATACTCGTATGTATATGTATGAAAATTCGGAAAATAATTTTTTTTTAAATAAATTAATCCGTTTAATTCCTTCCGAGCGATAGACAGATACCGCACACAAAATGTCATGCAGATGAATAAACATAAAATCCTTGATACTTATATGAAAGCACATTTTATTACAATTCTAAATATTATGATCCGTATAAATATAACAATCTTATCTCCTCCACACCATCTTGCTATTTTTGTGTGTATGCATATCTTCTATGTACGTTGTACCATAAACATTATAGAAAGTAAAAAAAAAACTCTCATTAAAATGTAATGCTGCCAAAAATGTGTTGTTGTTGTTGGTATTGTCGGTTAGAAGGAGGAACATACAATATATCGAAATCATTTCATTTAATGTCTTTTTGTATGCACACACACACACAATCATCAAAACCCCTCAACGTAGAAAAGTTTTATCAATGCGTAATGAAGATGATGATGAGTGTACGAGAACGAAAGTTTATTTCTGTGTACTAAATAATTTTTTATTCTTTACTTATAAATAAAATTAAAAACTATTGAACTGTCACATGCCAAAAAAAAACCAAAAACTTAGCTAAAGTAACAACAACAAATTTAGAGACGTAAAATAAACTCTTATATATATTTGCGATACCAGCTCGGTAGTGCTTTTCTTCGTATATACGAGTATAATGTAGGATTGTCAAAAAAGTTTTTTTTGTCTTCTTCGGTCTATATACTTGATTATAGTTAGTTTTGTTTTGCCATTCTGTGTTGTAAAAGCTCACACACACACACACAATAAAGCTACAAGACAAGAAGTATAGAACGAAGAAATAAATTTCCTGTCAATTTAACAAATCAATGATCTCTTTTGTTGTGTATATATCTATGTATAGCTGCTATGTATTACTTGACATTTTTTTTTTATGGATGCTTTAAAGTTATGCAACATCAATTGAACTTTTCGTTTTTTGGTTCTGTGTATAGCATATTATCTCTATACTGTATATATACATTTTTTGAAGATACATCCACATAATCGTTTTAATGCTTGTTTTATCCCATGATGAGAGTGTGATGTTTGCTCGTATTTATTCGATGAAGATTTCGAATCGGGTCATCCGATGATTATAGTACATCGCAATAAAAATGTTGTGCCAATATAATATTGTAAAAGTATTTTAGTATTTGTAACTTTTTTTTTGGGAAGTTGGAACAAGTGACAGTTTCTTAATCGTACCAAAATTTAACTAGTTCGGGAAATGAATTTGGAAGATAAGTTTATATCTAGATAGTAATTAACATTTTGTTGGTAATCAAATTTAGAAACAAGAGATTTTGGCATGGTAACACCGAATGTTTGAAAGTTGTAATCTATGATGCCTGGTCGACTTTGCATAGGAATACAAACAAAACTCGAATTCTGGTCAGTTTTATTGATCATTTTCCGAGATACTCGTGCGTTCGAAGAATCTGTTCGGACTTGTGAAGATTGGTGGAATGAAGAAAATCCACATATTAACAGAAATCAAGTTCGTACTTTGTAGAGAATTTGTGCCTTCCAATATTTTGTTAAATCAAATTCTGAAAATTATAATTGAAAATATTAGAGAAAGGTAAATTTCTAAATTTTCGTTTCACTATTGTAGCGGCATAATAAATAACGAAAATTAAATAGCACCGATCGTTGCAAAAATATTTATATCCGCGCCGCTTAAAACATATATATCCTTAAAATACAAAATAAACCACTTTTATCGTCTGCTCGAACAAAAAGCTGAAAAAAAATTTACTCAAAAATTTCTGGCTAAAACAATTGCCAGATGACTTACGAGAAATCCTGGCGCGGGATAGTAAAAAGGATATACAGGAACTATTACCGGTCGCCGACCAAATCTGGATTTATGGTCAATCCGTAACAACTCCCGCAATTGCAGAAGTCAAACCGCAATTGTCCTTTGGTAAGGCAACTGCTAATGGTGAATTAGACCGAACATTATTCAACATGAGCTTTGGATATCATGGAAGATCACTGAAACAGAAGAAATTTTCCAAATAGAACATGGACGAAATCCTCTTCTCGCTCCGACCAGTAGCTACTCAAGGTGAAGCTACTTCAAAATTTTCTAGGTCTTCGGAAAGCAAATAAATCTTGCTGTTTCTATACGGCAAACAGAGGATTGGTTTTATCCCGCCGTCTTTTCATCTAAGATCATTAAAA
Source organism: Tipula unca (assembly GCA_951394425.1). Taxonomy (NCBI): domain Eukaryota; kingdom Metazoa; phylum Arthropoda; class Insecta; order Diptera; family Tipulidae; genus Tipula; species Tipula unca. The sequence goes on from OX596381.1 coordinate 190,058,712, forward strand.
CCATATACAATTTCTGATTGATTCGGGGGCTGAAGTATCTGTGATACCCGATAAAAAGTTTCCACGACAAGTAAAACACATCGTTCGCATTCTTACCGGAGCAAATGGTACCCAATTTCCACCTACAGTACAAAATTATTAAAAGTCAATCTCAGGCGTTTGTTCAATCATCCTTTTATAGCCGCGGCAGTAGACAGACTGGCTGACTTTGAATAGGTACTGACTTTCTGTCTAAATACGGCCTCTTGGTCGATTTGAAAAACAGAAGAGTTTCCGAATCACTTACAACCCTTTAAAACTTTTCAACGTTAACAATTCTTATGAGACTCTTTTAATGAAATACCCTGCGTTCACCTAAGCTCTAAATTATAATTTACCAGTAAAGAATAATAGTTCACTATATAGCGTCACACGAGGTAAATTGCCAAACCGCGGCAAACTTGACGAAACCGAAAGCTGCAAAAGCTGAATCCGTCGTCCCTCGTCATCTCCAATCTCCTCACCACTTCATATGGTGCAAAAGAACGACAACTTGAAACTCGCCTGTGCCACTTTCCATAAACTTGGTACGGGCCTATCATCATATTCTCAAGACTCCAGAGGATAAATGAATGCCATTTAGTCTTCGCAGCTCAGCCCAGACATTCCAGCGAATCTTTATGTTTTAAAAGGGTTGGATTTCGTCTTTTCTTATATCGAGGATATTGTCATTGCGAGTCACTCCGAGATTGGGACACAGAGAACTTGTCGATACAGTATTTAAATGTTTTTCCGTATTCGAATTAATATTAAAGCATCAAAATGCGGTTTCAAAAAGACGATTGAAGCCATTTAAAAGTTCCCAGAGCCAACAACAATCCGACAAATACAGCAGTTCATAAGTATGGTGAACTATTACCACCGTTTTATACCACGCTTAGCCGAACTGTTATCACCTATTCACAGGCATTTGGCCATACTACCTAAGAAAGGCAAACACAAAAAAAAAATTCTCCTGGGCCGAAGAATGCACTGCATACTTCACAGATGTTAAGCATTCACTCGCCGCTACCACTCTTTCGACGCATCCGTTGAACGACACTGAGTTCAACATTACTATACCGACGCTTACATTATTGTAGTTGGAGCTGTCTTATACCAACAGTGCAATAAGGGATGTTGGCAGCCACTTGCGTTCTTCTCTTTCGACATGAAAGAATTACTGCAACGGCAACAAGGGGACAACAAATTTTAGAAGTTGATTTCAGTTCGGGATTCGGAATCAAGAGTCAACCTGCAACAAGTCAACTTTTACCAGACAACCATCAGCAAATTTGGTGAGATTCATCGACAGGTAAAAATCGACCCTTTCATTACCAAGAACATACGATGGACAATTTTCGATAAGCTACATGGTTTATTACATCCTGGCATACGTGCCACACCAAAGATGAATTGCTTCAAAATACTTCTGGCCAAGAATGAATACTGATACAAATAACCATGTATCCAATGTCAAAAATCCAAAGTTCACCACCACACAAAATCAGAACTTGCTAAATTGGAGCTACCAAAGTGGCAGGTTTGAACACATCCACATGAACCTAGTTGGTCCGCTGCCCAAAACGAATGGCTAATTACATTCTAAAGATCGTCGACCAATTTACCCGTTGGCCAGAAGGTTATCCAATCAGAGAAATAACTGCCAAAACCGTAAGTAAGATCTTCTACAGTGAGTATATCTGTAAATTTGGAGTCATACTATATTTAACGATACAGACAACATCATATAATCCAAAAGCGAATGGTCTCATCGAGCGACTCCACAGACAACTTTCGAAGCCAAACACAGATACTTCAGATTTCATATAGTAGCTGCGTATCAACATGACAGTTTTGGTTCCTACAAGACCGAGACATCCGACTAAACAGGATACGTATATATCCAACAATCTGTAAAATTGCTCACACGTATTTGTTCGCGTGGACAGAGTTAAAAATCCTTTGAGTACACCAATATCCAGTACCCACAGTTTGCGTTGTTTGCATTGTTCTTTGACAGCTGATTCACTTGCGTAGTCTTTTCATTTCATTTGTTTCTGGTCTAAGTATTTCATGTCTCTGTGGCATACAATTGAGCACGTGCGCCACGAATGGTCAGCATTTTTTCGAGTTTTCACCAATTTTCATTCAGTTTTTGACGGTTATTACATTTTAATTCGATTCAATTAATTCTCTTCAAACGATTTTTCTGAAATTCATCAGCGATAATTGATTTCAAAGAGATGAGTTCATAGATTGGTTATGTCGATAATCAATCCAATCGGTAATTTTGGGCTGTTAATTTACCATAGTGTTATTTACAATTCGCGAGCCAGCAGATCTAATCTTTCACAACGAAGCATTAATGGAATTATACTTCCGAATATTGCGAATTAATCCACTGCAGATGGCTAGGAAATCGGACGAGAAGAGCGCCGTGTTAGTATATGGTTCAACTTCATGCTTCATGAACACAAGAATAACGAGAAGCATAGTACGTCAACCGATTCAGTTGACAATGAGAAATCGTCGAGCTTATCGCACAGATCTATACCACATGAGAATCTTCGATGCGCAAGAAGAAATGATTCAAGCGTTGACTACAGCTCGCCTCCTTTCGTTCGAAATGGCCCGCAATGGAGGTTATGTGCGACTATTCGGTACATTGAAGTTCGCTGCATAAACGCCTGGATTGTGCTGTCTCAGTGACAAGGTGAAATGGCCATTATTGCCATCATGACGACACCAGAATAACGACATTTTCTATCCAAAACTCAAACATACAACGGATGTTTCCAAATGAATTTATTTGGAGCAGACATTATCGTTGAACGCGTATTGAATCCGACATTTAAGATCAATTCTGCGCTAGAGAGATTAAACGTTTATTTTCTTTTGGTGATCATGACTTCGCCTTCGACTTATCAGATCCAAGGCCAAATTCAACATCGAATTGGATCATTGCAACCGCTGGATGACGCACAGTTTAAATTCGTCCAAATTTACTTTAAGGACAATATATGGAGGACCAAATAGATCACCGTTAAATGAACAATCTGCTTTGGATCGCATGCCAAGTGATGACTATAAAATCATGATCAGAATAGATAAACGACTCGCAATTATGATTGTTGGTGAAAACTTGGAAACACGCGATATTCTGCTTACACGTCGCAACACTGAACAATTGCAACGAACCCGATCTAGACCGGCATGATGATGAAGTTACGAAGTTGATAATTCATGGTCCGTGTGGCGCCATCAGCCCCAATCACCGTGCATGGTCGACGGTTCTACGGTGCTAAGCGTTATCCACGAAATTTGACAGCGGAGACTATCACAGGCAACGATGGTTATCCACTATATTGGCGGCGATCACCCGTTGATAATCGTAGAACTAACACATCGAAAGTGAAGGGAAACGGTTCATCCGAAGAATTTTGGTTTTCCTGGTGAGTGTTTGTGAGCCGACATCATTTGAATCACTTCTAACGGTCAATGGTGTAGTGTATGCCAAATATTTCGTGCAGCATGTCAACAGCTCAATTAGCTTAAAAACGATACTCATTGGGCCATGACAATCGCTGAATCAATTGTTTCTGCGTCTCCAAGCCAGATATACGCACATTATTTGAACAAGGCAGAAGACATTTTACATCGAATTCGTGTCAGTTAAGGGAATCCCGATCTCGAGGTGAATGAAGAGATACATAATTAGGCTTTGCTTTGATCGAAGACATGTGCTATCTCATGTGCGGCAGTTTGTTAGTCAAGAATGCCAACGCCATATCGTGGAATGAACGACGCTTTTAATTGAGAATTAGAACATGAACGTGAATACGATCGGGATGCATTGGGATCAGTTTGTACGAATGTACCACTGTTGAAAATCCAACAGAAGGAAGTGTACGATACGTTAATGAAGGCAATCGATGATGGAAATGGTGTGTTATTTTTTCTCGATGCGCCCGGTGGAACTGGGATTTCACTTGTCATTGATTTTGACCAATGTTCATGCGAGATCCGAATTTGTTATATCAGTTACTTCTTTTACCGGCCACGTTGCTAGAAGAACCAGATAATTTACATCATTGTGCCATTTGTTAATTCAAGATGCGTTTTTAAAACCATTTTCTGGTTGGCACTACAAGTTGCTTCTATCGACTATTAAATTTCTTAAGAATCTAAGTAGCAAAAGCGATGGTTTAGGTTCGGCAGCCTAGACCAAGTAAATTTTTGGCCTTCCCGCTGTTAGCCTCGATACGATTTTGTATCGAAATTTAAACAATATATGCATTTTTAAGTTAGCAATATGATATTTACTACAAATGTTGCATCAACCAATTAACCAGACGTACTTCGATCCTAATTTTTCAATGTAAGATAAAAGTAAAATTGTACTTAAATATCTATCAATGTAAGATTTGAGAACTAAAATTAAATTTTAACTATTTGAAACTATTTAACTATTTGAAAGTAAATTCGTTAACTGGTGTCCAAACTAATTCGTTAACTGACGAAATACAAAATTTTTTTTTAAATTAAAGTGAAAGTAGTGAAGAACTAACAAAATCGTGAGTGCGTATTATCGTATTTACAACGTTTTCACCCAGAAGTCACACCGACTGATTTTTTTAAAGCAAAAGAAACGCAAATCTTTTGAGCAAAACTGTGATAATCTTAATAACTTTAAAATAAGTAGAAAACAAAAATCACAATCTAATTAATAATGGAACAAACCGAAATTAAACCAAATAAAACCACTCACCAGAATAGTCATCGTTCAAATAGTTCTAACAAAAAAAAACTAGATCAGCGCATGGCTAAACTGGAAAACCCGATCATCATGAAAGTAGAGCTGCACACGAACTGCAAAAGTGCGATGGAATCCGACTAGTATACATATCCTGGATTCACAATGTCGAGAACATTTTAAAGAACTATGAAATCGTAAGAAATGAAGCATTGTACCGATCAATGCAAAGCATAAGACCGAGAATTAGAATGCAGTCTTAGTGTCATACAATATATTTAGTGATGATATGGGCATTAATAGAAAAACTTTTGTCTCTTCACACACATGAGGGTCTTTAGACCCTGGCGGACCTACTCACCAACATCTCAGAAAAAAACGCGAGCATAGATGAATTTTATGCTAACATTAACCATCAGTGTTCACTGATTGTTAATAACATTAAAACGGAACCCAGCAAATGCAATCTTGGTACTGATAGAACCACATCGAAATCGCGCATTAGACGTGCTTATAAGAGTGGATATACAAAGGAGACCTGTCAGTATTCCAGTGCCACAAAGAATACTTAGAATATGAAACTAAAGACAAAAAATTGCTGAAATTTCTCATAACTGGAAAAAAAGTCAAGGAAAAGATTTAGCAATATTTCTGTGGTAAAGCACAACAAAGTTACAGTAATAACAGCTTCGGGACCCCACTAAACATCAACATACTAACTATACCAAAGTAATGAGTCAATGCCCATTGAATATCTACCAAAATACCTTGCTAGTATACAGTCAAGTACCGCAGTGACTTGATATAAGCAAAAAGCTCTACAAATTTTCAAAATTTCATTGAGTTGTGAGTAAAATAAAATAGCTTTCAAATTAGAGGGCGTTTTCTGAGCAGATTTCACAAATATACGCGTTTACGAGTATCTTGTTTTGCAAAGATATAAAGTAGAGAATCTTCAAGGTGACTAAACATGTTTTGTACATAAGTATATATGGAGGCTTATACGTTTTGGTACATTACCATATCTATACCAATTCTACATATTTCAACTTTTTTGTGTTCAGATTTTGGGAAACAAATTTTCATTTCGTTTCTATGTTTTTTGTAATTTCGTTAAATTTTTTTCTTAAATATCTCCATGTTTTTATTTTATTTTATTTTTTTTTATATTTTATTCCACACAAAAAACATTATTCTGCTTTTTAACAAAAAATTAACACTGTTATGTTTTTATGCTGTGTGTGTAGAAATTTATATATGAGCAAAAAAAGCATACATATAAAGCAAAAAAAAATTTGACATCACCACACAAATAGCGCACATTTTCCCCGGAGGGATTTTCAAAAATGAAAAAGCACAAAAAAACGTAATAATAATAATAATAAAATAAACAAATACAACAAAATTTAAAAGCTCTCTGTATATGCATGTTTTTTGTTTTTTTATATAATGTATATTCAAATGGAGATACATCACTGAATGGATTATTTTTTATTGTGTCAAAAAAAGTTTTTCCAAACGAATTTTTTTTTTTACAAAAGCTCAACTTAAAAAATAAACTTAATAACGGTTGTGTTTGAGTGTATTGTGTTTTATATAATATGTAGACATATAACATAGCACCGCACACGAATATAATAAAAGCAAACAAATATATATATAATAGCAACAGAAAAAGCACAACACAAGAAAGCTACACAGAATAAAACATTGATGAGGATAGAATAATAAACTATTGTATAGTATAACAATTTTGATATAGTGCAAATGGAGGCGCCTCACAATTTATACCCATACTCTATATAAAGCATAATCGTAATTTTACTATTGAGCTTTGCCGGATACACAAATCGGCTGTGCTCAAGATTAAGATGCATATATTATTCATTTCAACGCGCAGTGTGATGCATTTTCCGTAAAAAACTATAAAATTATGTGTTATGTGTCCCGCGGTGCTGTATATTATATGTGCATACAACACGATATATTATAAAAAGACAGCAGTTGAAATAAAAATCCTTCTATCCATTTGTAAATAAAAACAACAAAAAAAAATTCTAAAACTAAAATTTAGATAAGGAACTGTCAGTCTACATTAAAAACTAATTTTTCAAATTCACTCACCATACACAAACATAACATATAATAATTTAATTAATTTCGTTTTTATTTAGATAAATACTCGTACATACACAATTTTTAGACATGAATTGAAATTTATATTCGTTCCATTCTTTGATTTCTATATACGAGTATTTATATAAATTTCCATTTTTAAGGATTTTCATTTTTCTATTATTCTCCAGTACGAGTATATTTGTACATTATTGTAGAAAGACACTTTAAAAAAAAAATTAAGAATTTTGTATGGAAATCATTTTCAAAAAAACTTTACAAAATAATAATCATGTATCCTATTTCAAGAAATAAAAATGATGTTGAAGAAGGAGAAAGTAGAGAGTACTTTTCAGAAAATATCATTATTTTGGAAATTTTATATATTTTCGATTTTTTCAACAAAAAAAAAAAGTGCCTGAAGGGTTTTTGTTTAAAGTACGATACGTTACATAGATGGATTTGAATTATATAAACACATATATAGACATGAAATTGAAATTCATATATGAATGTATGCATTTTGACAAAAATTATGTCTAGAAGACATAAAGCTCTTTCATATACGAATGTAACAAACAATAAGAGAAAATTTTTTTTCAAGAATTTTCTTCTTCATTTAGATAAGTGGCTGTTTCGAATTAAATTATGCTTCAATAATGTTGTTTAAGAAATATAAAAATTTATGCTTGTAAGACACATTTCTGTGGATTTTGAACTTCATTTGGCTTCAAGGTATTGAGTTGATGTACGTTTAATAAATTAGTTTGTAATTATTAAGACATTTAGAATTTATAATAATTCATAGTCCATTGCTTCGGGCATTTTATATGCACATATAGGAACGTTATACTTGAATACTTTTAAACAATATAAGAATTAAAATATACTAAGAAGAACACTTGATACCAGTCTTCGCCATTTTAAGACATATAATACAAGAGTGGACGATTTTCGACGATAAAAACTAAATGAAAAAAAAAAATTTAAAATAGGCCCAAAAGATGGAAATAACTTTGGATTTGCAGCTGGTTTTAGTCATTAAAAAACCTAGTATTCAAAAGTTGTAATTTTGTTGAAACATACGCTGCAAGTTGAATACTTTTAGGGTAGAAAAACAATTTTACCAACAATCGTTCAAAACTTCTCATATTCTCGAAACTTTACAAAGTATCAAACTTGTTTGATGGCAACAACATGAGATACTTTAAAGATACTTTTAACGAGGAAAGCTTAATGTATGAAAGCTTATGTCTTTTAAATCAAAAAGCTCATTTACATATTTAAAAAAATAAATTTTCAAACTGCTTTATTATTTCATGAAGTTCATAAGAGCTTTGTTAAATAGTAAAACTGATTGAAACCATTTGAGCTTTTGTATTACATTTTATTGGGGTTTGGGGATAATGTTAACTATTAATATTTACCTAATTTAATTGAGGCAATGTTATCATTTTAAAAGCTCATCATTTCAAAACTAAAAAAACATTTTACAAGTACGTTCACAAATCAAATGCATTCTCTAGTAGAGCTTGAACAACGCCACCCGTTGTGCATCAATAAATTTTAATTATTTGGACGAAATTTTCTTTAAAATGAAAGCAATTTCTGATATAACTGATTATTTGCTATAGTTATCAAGAACTTGAATACATTGTAGACTAATTAGGTAAGAGTTTAAAATTAATTAGTTGAAATTTCAGTTTATTCTTCGTAATTTTAATGTCTCAATAGTTATTTAAAAATTGTTTTAACATTTAAAATTGTACTGCTACTAAATTTAAATTTAAATTTGAAAATCTTATTCTGAAAATTTGAGTTTAAAAAAGTTTTGAAATTTCACAATAAAAACTGAAATTCTCAAAAATTCTGTAATTTTATTTTCGATCAGAAATTTAAAAAAAAAGTTCTAAAAATTGATAAGCTCTCTTCTGAATTTATCAAATTTTAAGAATTTTCATTACGTTTTGTTGGGCAGAGTTTAAAAATATCATTCCTATTCATATTTGTTCAATATTCTTAACTCCAGATTAAAAGTTGCAAAGGTGTTAATTATTTTAAAGTCTAGATTTGTGATATTTTTATATTTCAAATTCTCAATATTTAAACAAAAATATGCTTTAATTTCATATTTCAAATTGCAATTCAATTCTAAAATATTAAATTTAGAAATGTTACATATTTTAGATTCTGGACCTGAAAATTAAAAAGAAACATTTACACATATGAGAGTTTGAAACCAATAATTAAATTTTTTTTTAAATTAAAAGTTAGATATTTTAATTATGGAAATGAAAAAAAATGATTCTAATAAATTACGAATTTTTTGAAAAGAATAATGTTAGAGCCCCTTTTATCTTCATATATTAATTAGGAGAAAAGTTGGTAATTTTCTTTTTGTTTCTCAATTATTTTAATTTTAATTCTTTCAAAATCGGTCTAACCATTTTAATTTGACATTATGACCCATTTGTATATATATATATTTCGCCCTAATCAAATTTAAAATCTAAAATTTTAACCAAAATATTTTTAATTCTGTTAACAATATCCAAATGAAATTTGTTCTGCAATTAGATAATTTGGTTTGTTTCAATTTTTTCGAAAATTATAATTAGTTTTCACAAATTAATGTATTTATTACTATATATTGACTAATTTTGGTGACAAATTAATTTTGAATGACAAATTACAAGGATTTGAATTTTTCCAATTCAGAATATTCATTTGCTTCTTTAATTTAATTTAAAACTTTAAATATAAGTTCTAAAATGTAGAAAATCAGCGTACTGAATTCTAAACTTTAAAAATAACCGATTTGTTTGAATTTAAAAATTTATCGATAAACTCTTTTTTTCAAAATTCAATGGACGTAACTTATGAAAAAGCTCTCAGTTTGTCAAAATCTTGGATTTTAATTTACAGAAATTCTGGTGGTACAATTTTAAAAATATTAGAATCGGAGAAAAATTATTTATAATTTTAAATTTTTTATCTATAGATTGTTTAAAATTTGGGACACACGCTTTTATAGTAAAGAGCTTTAATGTCAACAATATTAATAGTCTTTAAATCAAAAGCCCGCATTCCAATATTTATTTTACATTATTTAGATAATTTTCACGTGGTAAGTTTAATGTATAATAAAGCTTACGTCTTTTAAGTCAAAAAGCTCATTTTGGGAGGATTGGAGATAATGTTTTGTTTAAAATATGTTAACAGTTAAAATTTAACTAATTTAATTGAAGCAATGTTATTATTTTACGAATGTACCATTTCAAAATTTAAAAAACATTTAGCTTAAACTGTACAAGCACTTTTACAAATCAAATGCATCCTCTAAAAGAGGTTTAACATCACGACCCTTTGTATAAGTTATTTTTTAAAATAATGTTTAAACATTAAATATTTTAAATATTTGGACCAAATTTTCTTTAAAATGATATCAAATACTGATTTAACGGATCGTTAATAAATTAATTTACTAAATACAAAATTGCTTGAAATTCTCAAAAATTCAGTACTATTACTGTCGATCTCAAGATCTAAAATTTTAAACACTATTCTTCCAAACTTTAAGAATTTTTATATAAATAAAATATTTAACTAGCGATTAAATGAAAAAATTGTTTTTCACTTCACAAACAAAATTCAATTTAATTGAATTTGTTTTAAACTTTTTTTTTTTAAGCATATACTCTTAAGTATTTGAAAGACTCCACAGTTTCAATTCGCACGCAAAGATCATTGCACCCAGACCAGTTACAAACCAGAGAATGATAAACCAATGGTTGAGAATCTTGGAGCCACTATTCCAGCTTCACTAACTGGGAAAAAGAATAAATTTGAACTGGTGAACATACCTCGATAGTAGCATCACATCTAACGGTATTGTCAAAAATTACATTTTAATGATTCTCAGTAATTATTGCGTGAGGTATTCGACAGAAATGGCCATTAAACGCATTTGGGATTTCAAACTTGTCAGATCTAACCAGATTATGGGGTGCAACTATTATTGAGAAATTTATTTACAATTTTCCACCTAGATTTTAAATCGATAGATTAACTTAGTTTAGTTTTAAAATACAGCTCTTTTGTTACTGGTATCAGAATTTTAATTTGGGAATTAAGCATAGTAAGACTCTCTTTAAAAGCATTATAAATGGGATTTTTAGATAGTTTTTTCAAAAAGTTGTTTCGACGATTTATCAAATTAAGAAGGGTGTCAGACATCCAGGGCTTAAGCCTAAAATTGTAATTAATTCCATCAATTTTAAATTATTTGAAAATATTTTTAATAAAAATAAAAATAAATAATCCAAATCTAATTTGGTAATAATCTGGATTTTCACATGTTGGTTTTTAAATTCCAATATCCAAGTTACGTCCATTGACGTTAGAAATCGGTCAGGTTTAAAGTTTAGAATTCAGCCATTAGAAGCCATCAAAATTAATTGGTCATCAAAATTAGTCCATATACAAAATAAAATATGTACATCAAATTGCGAAAACTAATTATTTAATTAATTTCAACAAATTTTTCGTGGATATATAAATAAATTAAAAAGATTTTGATTGTTGAATCTATAAATTACGTATGATTATTTTTAGTTTTAATGTCCAAACGGTTAATTAAAAATAGCAAAATCATTTCTAAATTTTCAACTAAAAATTTAAGATTTTAAAGTCTCAATATTTACTAAAAAATCAGATATTTGAGATAAAAAATTCAATAATTTTGAAAAAATTAAATTCTTAATTTTTTTTAAATTCTCAAAATCTAAGTTTGCAACTATAAAAATAACCAATTCAATATTACAATAACCGATGTATTTGCTCCTTTAAAGTTTCATGATTTCCAAATCAAAAGACTTTGACTTTGACTCGAGTCTATTATTTGACTAGCTCAAACGCTACTTACAGAAGTCTGACACTGCAGCCTGTAAATTAATGAGATATTGATGTCTGATTAATGGAAACTCACACGATTGTCAATTTTATGCAATCAACTAAGTAGCTCCTATGTCGGTCGAAAGATTGAAGCGAAGGTGGTGTGGTGTAAATTCTTGTGTGTGTGTATTTATAGAGAAGCATCTTAAATTAAATATGAATTGTTTAATGAAAAATAATAAGTGCAGAAATAAAGCAATAAATAATTTAAAATACAAATTAAAAAAAATAAATAAAGAAAAATTATGAAACATAAAAATATTAAAACATCAAAAACACGTGCAACTTGGAATTCAGCAAGCCCACCAGACATAAGTGAAAATGATTTTTTTGAACTATCAAAGGAATCGTATGATTATGAATCCAAATTAATTCCTCAAAAATGTGATATAATAAATTTTATTAAGCCATACAATAGTTCCGAAATTAATAGTTACGTAAAGAGTTTTTTGCAAAAATGGGCCGTAGAACATAACACTAATAAAACAGCATTGTCCGGGTTATTGAAATTTTTGAAAACTTTTTTTCCGGAGTTACCGATGGACTATAGAGCTTTATTGCAAACGCCACGCCATCTAGAAAAATTTTTCGTTTTTCCTGGAGAATATATTCATATCGGATTGGAGAATAACTTAAGAAGAATTTTAATGTACGCTGATGAAATGATTGAGCATTAAAATATTACCGAAAATTGTATACTTAGATTTAAATGTGGATGGGCTTCCTGTTTTTAGTGATAATACGAAACACTCGTTTTGGCTAATTTTAGGACGTATTTTAAACATCGGTTTAAGCGCCGTATTTGTAATTGGAATTTATCATGGTCCCAGAAAGCCAAGTAATTTTGCAGAGTTTTTAAATTGATTTGTATACAAACAAATCAAATACAGCTTCAATTATAATGAACAAAATATACTAATTAAAGTTCGGGCGATAATATGTGATGCTCCTGCTAGAGCAAATGTCTGTTAAACAATATAACGCATTCGCAGGATGTCCATAATGTGATATTAGAGGCAAATTTGATAAAACTTACCATAGGATGTGTTTTAACAATTCATCCATTGCATGTCTTCGTATACATATTCGACGTTCGCGCAAAGAGTTGATGCGGATCATCACATTTTTGATTCTCCTCTTGAGGAGCTAGGTGTAGGTATGGTATCCCAAATAGTTTTAGATTATTTGCATATCGTTTTAATTGGAGTAATGAAAAAGTTATTAAAGATTTGGTTCGGAAAGAAACCATTATTACCGAAACATTTGACGAATTTAATTTGAAATAAAATTATTTTTTTAAACAAATTTTTGCCTAACAACTTTCAAAGGAAGTTGAGATCTTTAGAACATTTGGCTGTTTTTAAAGGAAGCGAACTTAGAAATTTTTTACTGTTCTATGAGCCATTTGTATTGAAAACTCGTTGCCACAGCATTTGCTAAAATTTTATAATAATTTTATGCTACTACATGTCGCGACTACAGATTGGGGCCTCAAATATAATTCGTTTGCAGACAGACTTTTGGAAGATTTTGTTAAAGAATATGCACTATTATATGGCTCAGATATGGTAAATCATAACGTGCATATATATGCTGAGGCACCTTGCAAAAGAAGTGAAGGTATTCAATGGATCTTTAGATACGTTTTCTGGATTTTGTTTCGAATCATATATGAATCCATTTAAAAAATTGTTGGCGGGACATAAACATCCTTTGACGGAGTTTGCAAATAGGCTGCTCGAAATGAATAGTTCTAGTTCAATCTCCACTTCAAAGCTAAACAGCGCTTCGGACCTCAAACTAAACAAACCGTCTGATGAAACAGAAACCATTTTTTCAGGGGTGATATATTTTGGATATACATAAGTTAAATAATAATGAGAGGAACAAATACGTCCTAAGTAAAGAAAATACAATTTACGAAATAATCAATTTTGTAAAAGAAGAAGGCCAAATTTTCATTTTCGTCAAACAATATATGGAAAAGGTTGACTTTTACACATATCCAATAAATTCCTCTAAACTTTGTACATATCAGTGTCAAAATATTACATTAAATGTGGAAACCCATCACTAAAAACTTTTTTCCGTTTATACGTATTTTTAATTCTACAAGAATAAATGATCATTTTTAATACAATAATTAAATACAATACATTTAATAATTAATTTCAAATACGGACTACCTACTTATAACTCAGAAGACAAAAACACTGTGTACTTAAAAAAAGTAAATAACTTTTAACGGAATTTAAAGGAATTTAAAACCGGGTAATTCACAGATTGTTTTCTCTATAAATACATATATCATTTGAAATCATTTGTTAATACTTTTATTGGGAATCTGAGTTTAATTTTACATTGAAGCAAATTAAGCTTAAAATGCCGAAACTTGAAAAATCACAGGACCATTTTGCGGTCGTAGAATTCGAAGCAGATAAAAGCGAACCAAGTAAACGGCTAATCGAAATGATAAGGTATGCATGGCTTACGGAAGATGGAAAGCAATGTTTTGTCCAAGTTCCAAAAATTGGATGTGTGAATTAAAAAACTTCGGCATACCGAGGGGTGCCTGGGTGAAACACACTTGTCGAGTACTAAAATACAATATTGGTATTGATTTTTATTTTCTTCATTTATCGTTTTTTTTGTGCAAGACTCTATCAAAGCTGCAAATATAGATCTTCGACTTAACTACACAACATCCGTTACAGAGGAATATGGCGATCAGCAAAAAAACAGAAAAAATGAATTCCAGTGTCGGCGTAATTTCTAACGATTATAACAATGTATTTGATCAGGTGCAGGACGACGAATCTTTAGTAATATTAAATAATGATTTCGAAACTTTGGAGAATCAGCCAAATTGCGATGATTCGGTAGTTGATGCACCACCACCTTGCATGACTATGGGTAACTCAAACGAAAATGAAATAACGACTGAGCAACCAATCGGTAATGTTATATTCATTCAAAACGATTCATTTCAAAAAGCATTGCAAGCCGAGTTTTACAAGAAGTCGCTAGCTTCATCATCTTTTACTCCTGCAATAAATATTGATTCCAAAACCAAATTAAATGAGCTGGAAATGCAATTACAGGAAAAGGATTACAAAGAAAATATGGTAAGATATCTTCTTTCGAATGTACCATTTTATTTTTATAAGTTTTGTTTAACTTGTCCAACTTGTCAATCATCCCTGATGTTCTATGTCCTGACTCAATTTGACATTTCTTCATGCAAATCTTTGGCTTTCCTTGCTTTTAAATTATACTTTATTGATTTTATTTGTTCTGATTTTTAGGCTAACGCGTATACCCAGTATGCCTCAAAAGGAGCTGCGAAGAAGGAGGTAAATGGATTTGCCAAGTCTATATTAAATAAATTGCTGTCAGAAACTTTTGCCCAACAAATACGGTGGGATAGGATTAAAAAAGTTGATAATTTGGCAGCGGAAGAATGCGGTAAGGAATGATATTTTATAAGCCAATATAAAAGTTACAATTGTGGTTTAATTACAGAAACTATATTTTTTAAAAAATATAACAATATTCTGGAGTTTATCGTAGAAGTTTGTAATAAGAACTGAAAAGGTTTAAGTTTCTATTATAATAAAGACAACATATGCCAGGCGGTTCAGGATTTTTTTAAACGGATCAGCTACAAAGGGATTTTCAATGAAATAACAGAGGCTAATTGAATTTTGTATTTTTAGTTCTATTTACCTTACGTGGTATTTTGGATTATAATTATATTTATTTTGGATTTTTAAGAATAAATAATAAACCAAATGTTACATGTGCATTTTTAATATTGTCTTCCGGCTCCACCGCTAATTGTATAAATGGCTGAAAAGGCAGACATTTGAATAACTCTGAAGTTAGAGATTTGTATACTATACGTTGAATTAAATGCCATAAATATAAACCGCTTTGAAATAACCGGTAAAACATACTGTAAAGCTACACCTTTGTGGGCTCTATGCTGTCATCAAAGTGACTTTCGGTCAGGTGATTCATGTCAATTAGAGGACGGGATTTGGCTTGCTTTCTATATATACTTGTGACTGACTTACACATAGAGGTATGTTACATCGTTAGGCGACAAATGATATTTTGCCAGTCCGAATCTCTAGACGAATAACCGACTTGTGGTTTATCGGGCAAATTTCTAAATATTTTATTTAATTCAGGACTTCAGCGGAATTCGGAAATCGTGTTTATTTTTCAATTTTAAAATAAATTTTCTATATGAAACTACTGTAAATTCTAAAGTCTGAGTTATTGAAAAATTTCAATATTTTTTGAATTTTAATAAAAAAATTTAAATACTTGAATTCTCCTAAATTTTATTTTTATTTAATTATCGTTTAAATTCTAAAAATAGCGCTCTGATCTACACTTTTGAATTACCCGAAATATTTTCAATCACGTTTTTAAATTCTAGACTAAAAATTGTTAAATTGTTAATTGTTTTAAAATCTAGATTTGTGATATTTCTGCATTTTTCAAACAAAAAAATGCGGTAACAATTTTTTGTTTCAAATTAAATTTTTAAAATTCATGAGCATTAGAATTTAAAAATCTAAACATTACGGATCTAAAATGCGAAGGTTCGAAAATTTTAAAAATTAGGATTTCGCCTTGAAATTCAATTTATACATTCTAAATTTGAAAATCTTAGTTATTTTATTTTCAGAAATTCTTGACAAACATTTTAAACATATGAGAAAGGGAGAAAAACTTTAAAATTAAAATTTAAAATTTATAGTTAAAACAATAAATATTGGATATTTTAATAATTTTCTGAACAAAATGTTAAATTTGACCACCAATAATCAAAATTTGATCAGTTTCCTATAAAATTACGATAAACGTTAGAGCCTTTTTTGTCTTTCAGTATTCATCAGGAAGCAAGTTGATAATTTTTGTCTTGAATTGTGAATTGTTAAAAAATAATTATTTACTAAGTAATTAGTTTTGGAAATATTTTATTTTCAATTATTTTAAAATCTATATAAATGTAAAACAATTTTAATTTGTCATTATGACTCATTTGTTCTAATCTCAATCAAAATCTTTTTAATTTATTTCGATATCCACAAAAAATTTTGTATTTTTGAAATTAATTAAATATTTATTTATTTTTAATTAATTAGTTTTCGCAATTTGATGTACTTATTTTATTATTATATGGACTAATTTTGACAACCAAGTTAAAAATTTATCAATCTAATTTTTTTGCAAAATTCAATGGACGTAACTTGGATATTGGAATTTAAAATCAAAGATCCAGTAAATTTTAAAAACCAACATGTGAAAATCCATATTATTACCAATTTAGATTTGGATTATTTATTTTTATTTTTATTAAAAATATTTTCAAATAATTTAAAATTGATAAAATTAATTACAATTGTGGCTACTATTTGAAACCCGCAGTTTATGCCTATAAAATCTATCGTATCAAATTTTTAAATATTTTGTTGAATTCAGAATTATAAATTACTTCAGCAAAATTCGCAAGTTTTTTTATTTTTTTCAATTTTACAGTTTATTTTCTATGTTGAAAATATCAAAATCATTTCCAAATTTTAAACGAGATATCCGCAATATTTAAGATTTGAAAGGCTTAATTTTACTAAAAATCAGATATTTGTGACAGAAATTTCCATATTAAATTTTTTCAAATACTCAAAATTTTAAAAATTTTCGTTTTTCAATTTTAAATTCATAATTTAGTGAAATTATGATTTATGGGCCACCGAGTATAGTTTTATTCAATATTTTAAATCTGAACTTACGTTCTATTGAACAGAGTTTTAAAATATGTTTTCTAATCATAATTTCTTCAATATGCTTAACTCCAGACCAAAAATTGCAAAGACGTTAATTATTTTAAAATCTAAATTCCTGATATTTCTAAATTTAAAATTCTGAATATTTAAACTAAAATATGCTTAATTTCATAATTTAAATTGAAATTCAATTTTAGAAATGTATTCTGGACCTGAAATTTATAAACAAACTTTTAAACATATGAAAATTTTAGACAAATAGTTAAAAGTTACAAAAAAATTAAAAGTTAGATATTTTAATAATTGTAAATGAATTGAGTTCATTAAATTTTATTTGTTAAACTTATACGCTTTGAAATTTTATAAATTTGGATTAACATTAGATAATTAAGTTTGATTTAGAATTTCGCAGTATCATCAGATTTCAAAATATGGAAAGTGTTTTGTGAATAAAAAATAAAATCCTAATAAATTACAAAACTTTAAAACATGTTAGAGCCTTTATATCTTCATATATTAATTAGGAGAAAAGTTGGTAATTTATAAATCGCTAGTGAATCAATTAATTAAATAATTCAGTAATTTTTTTCTCAATTATTTTAATTTTAATTATTTCAAAATCTAACTAACCATTTTAATTTGACATTATGGTCCATTTGTATAAATATATTTCGCCCTAATCAAATTTAAAATCCAAAACTTCAATCAAAAATCTTTTTAATTCTGTTAAATATGTTCAAATAAAATTTGTTCTGCAATTAGATAATTTGGTTTGTTTTTATTTTTTTCGAAAAATTATAATTAGTTTTCGCAAATTGATGTATTAATTATTGTATACGGACTAATTTTGGTGACAAATCAATTTTGAATGACAAATTACAACGATTTGATTGGGGGTACCTACATCATAAAACGTTATTCTGTATTCATACTGCCCTAACCTATACATACGAGTATATGTATGCAAACTAAGTTGTTTGTTGGTTTTACTGTTTGGTTGGTTAACTGTTTGGGTTTGGTGTAATATAACCACACAGATATCTCATAAAATTTTATAAAATATAAATAATTTTCCAAAAATATATAATTTAATCAAAAATGTATATGTATGTCCTATGGTATACCCAATATTTTATTAAATTTATTATAAATAATTGAATTTTCCGAAACCCACTTTTTTGTGTATATGTTTGGGGTTGGGATTGGTGTATGGAGTTTTCTAATTAAATAATCATAATAATTTTATATTTTATTTCATGAATAATTTGATATATAAATTATGTATGGTGTCAAGAATTGTGTTTTTTTTATTTTATGTATTTTCAAATATTTTATGTTGCTATTATACTAATACGAGTATATATGTATACGCATACAAAGAAACTAACTATAAATGGATTTTATCATAATGGACTGTGATTTTGGTTTGGAGTAATTAAATTTTGAACATAATATGTATGTATACATATGTATATATGTCGTATACAATTTGTGAAAATTCGCGACACAAATTTAACTGCATATTTATGATGCGATCATAATAATAATATTACTTGCTGGTATGTATGTACATAAATATTTTATTTTGTTATAATTAAATTTTGGAAAAAAGTTATTTTGTTTCTCGAAAATTCGATGAAAAATTATACACAGTGGCAACTCTCGCTATGTCTGTCTATCTATATATATGTATATAGATATACATAATGTAATACATAAGTATATATGTATACAGAATGTAGCAACATAATATGTTATAATTTAATTTGTTATCATTTTTAAAATCTCATAAACAATTTTTTTGGGAATATTTTCGTCGTCATCGTCGTTGAATTTTTTTTATTACATAATTACAAATATTCAGATTATGAATATGTTGAAATATTTTTAATATTTATTTTTTTGGTTCCTAATTAGTTTTCAATTTATGGTGATAGATGTTGAGAATATTCCATTTATATATGTAGAGTATATATAGTGAATAGTATTTGCGTGACATACGAAAATATTCCATTTATGGTATAGAGAATTTTTCATCAAATTTCCACCTTGAAAAAATCTATGTTGTGAGACATGTAAATATGGTTAAAAATGAATGTGGGGTTGAATTTATTATACGAGAATTGTATATACATACATACATAATATATATAGTAGGTTGTAAATATTTTGGTGATATATTTTCGTAGGCTTGCATGAAAAATTATGTGACACAGTGTACTATATATAGTCTTCATATAAATAAATCATAAATTATATGCCAAAAATATATTTGTTATTTTTTGTATGTTGTCTTCTAACCATTTATATTCTATTTTATGTTTATGATTATTACATTTTATTATTATTATTATTATTATGATGAGATTCGTGAATGTGTCACGTGACAAATTTCTTAATTTATTATATTAGTTTGTATTATGATTTTTTGTCAGGTATCGAATGTATACATATGTATGTTATAATATATTCTAATTATGTTTGTATTCATATTTATATATGTACATATATAGTCTTTGTTTTGGATGATGAAAAAGACAGATATAAGGTGTGCCTGCTAATCAGCGTTCACATATAATTTTACAACAATTGATGTTGAAATTCTATAAATAAAATTATAAATTTTAAAAATAACTTTTAAATTTAAAAAAAAAACGGTTAGGTAGTTGAATAAATATACTCGATACAAAGTATTAAAATAAAAAAAAATTATTTTTGGTTGCGACCCAATACTTTAGATTAGCCGATATAAAACCTTACAAATGTTGCATCAAATTAGAAAATTTTGGTTTACTAATAAGTGAAGATCTTATAATATCGTCAATCTTATTCTAAAATTTTAACACATTTAAAAATTTAATGAACGTGGAAATAAATTCGAATATTTAGAAATTAGTTTCGAAAACGCTGTTAAACTTTTAAATTTTAATTGAAAAAAAATTAAATAATAATTTAATTCTGAAACATTGGACTCGTAAGCTCCGTTATCTAATTTTCAATTTTTAACCAACCTGCTTGGTGTTCATCATGCGTCACAGACTATATAGTTGAGTCACCTCAAATATAGACTGTGGAGATTTGCAATGAGGATCCATTCCATGAGGGATTTACTAGGGCCATCAGAAACTGTCTTTTCCACCTCGAGGCATTACTGGCCCCTTAATGTGTCAACAATCTGGCTCTAACGGTTCAAAAACGATTTCACATCCTGCGCTTGGTCTTCCCATTGTCTTAGACAATCTGAAGAAGCCAAGTCGTTCTCTACACGTAGAGCCTTCGAAGCCTGCAATTACCTCTGCGCCTATTATATGGTGGCTCTTTTTTTAGAGATCGCCACACAATTCGTTCAGAGATCTTCATCACATCTCTGATCTCAAAATTGTACATAGCTCAGAAGGTTTTACGCCATCTGCTTCACGTTTTGGGCCGTAAATCACCCGCATGACTCTTCTCTCAAATCTAAGGAGACTTTTCTCGTACTCATCCTTCAGCCCCTTTCACATCCAAACATACTAACGGGCTTGATCAACGCTATGTAAAGCTTCAAGCTGATACAAAGCACGAGTGGCCGGACAGCTGCAAGGGTAGTGTAGACAGTCGTCAAAAAGATCATCCTGAGCAAGTCCCATGCGTTGGAGATGAACCTGGAAAAGTCCATGGTCCGTAATAAGTGCAACCAGAATTCTGAGTTGGCTCTTTTTTAATGATAACACCTATTTATAGTGACCTTCACGTTGGGTCAATGATGAATCGTTTCGTTTTTCGGCAGCTAGGAATAGAAGCCCACTTCTGTGCCAGTTCAAGTAAAGCGAACTTCTTAATAGCGTCCTTACCACCATTGAAGGACAGAGGAATTACTGGCTCAAGACCATAAAATTTACTGCGCGATCCAGCTTTCGCTAAAAGTCAGCAACCTCATTTCCCACAACGCCACAATCGGCAGGCACCTACATGACCGTTACTCTCGAATTAGAGCATATGAGATTAATGAAGTATTAGCACTCTTTGACTAATTTAGATATAGCCAAAGGGTTTTTAAGGGTACTGGGCACGGCTTTACTATCCATGCAGATAATAATATCCTTGCCTAAATCACTAAACTTAAACGTCTCAATTGCACTATGGGTAAGTGCAATTAATTCAGCAGACTACCCCAGAATCTGAGCCCATACTTTGAACAAAATAAACCAAGCCCTGCACTGACTTCTGAACGAGAGCCATCCGGAAAAAAACTATCGACTCGGAAAACGGTCTATGAAAATCCTGAGTGGTGAAGTTAAATTCGGGCAATAGCCTGTCAATCACCATTTCAACCTCCGCAATATGTGACTTATTAAACTTATTAATAATCTGTCTATGCCCTATACAAGTCCCGAAGGCATTCCATACCCCAATGCTCATCAGTCGAAAAGAAGTAGAGCACGCCATACCAAAAATGTAGCACTGCAATTCGGGCAAGCATATAGATTATATTCCATAGCAAGAAGGTGAGTAGACGACATAGCCGCAGTTATAGCCCTACATGCTGCCATCTGCAGTCTATCCAGCCTTGCTACTGAAGACGCCAGTTTAACAACTGGCCACCATACAACTGCGCATACGACATTAAAGGTAAAACCACTGATTTGTAGATGAATGCCATCATTTTGAAGGTCAGACCCCAGGAATTGCCAAAGGCCCTTCTGTATTGCTAAAAGATAGCAATGGCCTTTTGTAGCTTATAATCAAGGTGAAATTTTCAGGATAGTTTACTATCTAGAATAACGCCAAGGTGTTTGACGTGCTCTGGAATTGTAAGTGGGAACTGATATATTAGCACTGTCTCTACGTCTCTAAACACAACCAGATCAGTTTTTGAGGGATTAACGTGCAACAACAAGACTCCAAACTTCTACTATATTAAGGGCGCTCTGCATCAGATCAGATAAGACTTTCAGGTATTTACCAGAAACTGTCAAAATGAGATCATCCGTGTAGCTTTGCACGATGAACCCAGATTGCTGCAATTTCCAGGAAGGTATACCATATCCAGCAAGGTACCTACAAGAAACTCTTTGTAATTAAGTGATCTTTCGATTTACCAGTTGATATAGAGCAGTTTCGCAGGACTTGCCAGCTCTGTAAGCATGTTGCATGTTACTGAGTGGGGAGGTAGTTAAATAGTTATCCCTAATAAATCTGTCGATCATTCTCCCTACAGCTTTAAGAAAAGACTAATGGTCCTAAAAGATTTTGGGTCAGTATAATCCGACTTGCTTTAGGTATTAGAAAACTACTCTACTCCTGCTCTAGGATCGTAGTGCAGTACTAAAAGCAATTCACACCTGCAACAGATTGAGCAGGTGAGTACGGATGGGTAGAAAACCATGCTGCAATTCAGCAGGGAAAACTCCGTCAGGACAACTCAATAAGAGAAAATACTCCAGCGTAGAGCATCAGTAGTGATCAGTCAACGGGCTAAGTTCCAATCCAAAGTACCAAAGAAAAATGGACATATAACAGTAGCTTACCAACTTCTCGCCTGCAACACTTGATGTACGAGGATGCAGGAACACTTGATGTACGGGGATGGAAGTCTCATAATATTTAAATATAATCATCCGCAGCGTAAAAGACTTGATCAGTGATTGATCGATACGGACGAGACCCTTCATGATAGTCACCAACCAGGCCTTCCGCAAGAGGGATGACTCTATCCAATATAATGTAGGACAGTAACTTGTATGCTGTGCAAAGGAGAACTATACCACGATAATCCTCACATTTCAAGCGATCTCCATACATGAAGATAGGGAACAAGGCAGCCACTTTCCATTCGTCAGGCATTACTTCATTTCGCCATACTAAACGAATAAGGTCAAAAAGACAGTTCCACAAAGTATCCCCTCCGAATATCAAGAGCTCCAAATTAATGGATTCTACCCAGGTGAGCGGTTTCGTTTTAGTCTCTGCAGGGCTCTAAAGTGAATTCCTCATGGGTTGTATCCTCAATGCAAATCTACGCAGTTTGAATTTGAGGCGACTTAACCACAGTCTGTGACGCATGATGAACATCAAGCACGTCGGTAAAATGTCGATACTGCGTCGATGTGGACATAGAGGTTTCTATGTTGGTCCCGAATGTCAGTTGGCGCAGGCTTGAAAGTATGGTGCAATCCATTAATTCCTTTAAAGAAATTACGCGAACTGCGCTCATTTTTGAGTTGTTGTACTTTCAGAACCTCGGCCTTCCACCATTCTCGCTTTTTTCGTCTACAAATCCGCTTATCTGCCCTCCTAGTAAGAGTAGCCTTGCTTTTCCTCACGATTGTGATTTGTTGTTGCACTTTACTATGGGCTTTATTTAGTTTCATATTTAGCTCAACTGCAAGACGACACTAAACCTAAAGTCTGTTGAGCAACACTAACAACCGAAGTTTTTTGTACCGCCCAGACAGAGTTCATATACAGTCAGACTTGCTGATTAGTTTCTTCAATGTTGTCGCTGACAAGATCCTGATATCGTTTCATTTATCAGACCTTCACAGTCGAAACGTTCCATGCGTTTCGCTGTGTTTCCAGAACTGTGCGTAAACTTCCATCGTAGCTATGCCGCGACCAAATAATGATCGTATTGGGCTCGACCTTTTGAAATTAACACGTTCTCAATTTGACTGCTGGAAATTGTGCGAGGATCTGTCCATGCTTCCAAATGTATCTGTTTGTGAGGGAACAATGTGCTTGCTACTCTAAGATCGTGGCCAATTGCAAAGTTCATGAATCAGTTCTCTCTATTATCGGTCGCATTTTCGTGTCGGATTTTTGCCAGTTCTAGTATTAAAGTCCCCAATGAATGAGTTTATTTTTTTTACCGATGCGGGTCGTCAGCCCAGCGATCCAACCGTTCAGTCTGCTTCTACGAAAATCAAAGGATACTGTGGTGGTATTCTTGGAAAACATGTACGTGAAATTTAGATCTACGAGACATGTGAGTGTCGAAACCTTCTCGACAAGATTTGCACGGCTGTATACATTAAGTCAATTAATCAAATAAATTAACTTTAATTTTAATGTGAGCTTAAATTACCCAATTCGTTTAGTTTATTATTGCATTTGCCAAAGCTTTCTTATGAAAATGTTTATAATTTCTATTTTAAATACTTAAAATGAACTTTTTATTAGTAAAAGCACTCAAAATAATTTTATATTGCATAATTTGCCAAAGGGCTTTTATGAGTTTAGTACAGAGAGATCTGTGGTTTATATCAAGAGATAAACTAATTTTCATCGGACCTCAAAGCTGCCAAACTCTCAACCATAACTTTTATTTAAAATGTATTTAATTTATATGATTTTAAAAGAGCTTTTAAGTGAATTTGATATTTTTTTTCAGTTGAATTTTAAGTTTTAATTCAGACAGTAAGTTCATTGTAATTGGAGGTTATAGTCCGAAAATTAAATGAAATGAATATTTTGAAATAATAGACGATTGAAAGAATTATTGACTTTCATTTCTGAACAAGTTATTTTAATTTGTTGATTGTCAAATTTATGCTTTTATTCAAGACCTGCAGTACAATAATAGGATTAAGTGGCTTAACAATTTAGCAAATTGCCCAAATTTTGTTTGTTTATTTCCTAAAATTCTGAACTTGGATACTAATTTTTGATTAAACAAATAAATATACAAACCCAAGCAAAATTAGACATTTTTTTAATAAGATCCTCCCCAAATATTAATAATAATTCGTTACTTTATATATATTTGGCAAAATAAACGAAAAGCAATAAAAATAAATTCCGTTCATGGCTGAATGATTAGGTTTGTTTGTTTATATCCGATTGAAGACTATTAGCTCAAAATACATTTAATATTTTTGTAATATCAAAAAATAACAAATTTATTTCGCTGTTTGCTATAATAAAACGCAATATTTATTTATTTATCTTTTTATTATTTCCTTAATCATAAAAAATACGTATATATTATTACATTTTATTAGATTTTATCATAAAATTGTATTTTTTTTTTTATCATGAAAGCTTATTTATTTATTATGCTTTTTGATCATAAAAGATAATTATAAAAATATTTATTTATTTATTTGTAATAAACATATCCGTATATTATGTATATACATAATTTATTGAAAGCTTTTATGAATATGTAATAATTTCATCATTGCGGGAGGATTATTTAACATATAATAGTACCTTTGTTCCTCGGAAACGGATATCCGAATTTTATGCATACTTATATATGTGTATATATAGGTCAGTTTTCTAATTAAAATTCTAATTAGTTTTGTATTAAAATGAAGTTTAAAAATTTTTGGCTGCGGAGTGTGACTATACCCATAACCCATATGCCAAAATATATTATAATATGTCAACCGCACAAATTTATTATATAAAAGTTAATTATAATTTTTAAGGTAAACCATACATATAGTATGTGTAGGTATTAGCTAGACATAAAAAAAAATTATTACCCAAATAAAATGTTATGTTGCACATGAATACAAAAATATTTTGTATGTCTGTTTTTCATGTGTATAGGGCACAGACTATTCAAGTACGTATACATTATTGACGATTTTATTTATAAACAAATAATTTATGAAAATCGATTTTTTGTTAAATAATTAAAAATATTAAAATTATCTATAGTTTAATGTGTTCTCTTGAGATTTTATATGATGGCATATACATAAATATAACAAAAGATGCAGCACAAAATTCTACATATACGAGTACATTTTAATGTTCTTTGGGAATACTAAAAGCACATATATGTAAAATAATGTTTGGGATGGGAGTTGAAATAGTCGTTTATTTATATAATATACATGGTATAGTGGAAAATCTCTCCCTCTATTATATACTTAAAATTGATTTTTAATTTGATTTTTATGATACAGAAACCATAATATCGATTTCATATATGCCGTGCTAAAAAGCTAAAATTATAACCAAATAAAATTTAATGATGTGATTCCGATCCAAATGCGAGTATCAAAATGCTAGCAAAATTTTATCGAGTTCTAGAAAAATATGTTCGTTTTATGGATGCCAATAAATTTATTATAAGTTTTATAATATGCTGGATTCTTGCGCGCGCGTTCCAATATAATTGGTGCGGGACTCTTCTTCTTTTTTTCCTATCCCAATTTTACTATAAATTACACTCAATTACATTTAAATTTGGAGAAAATTTGTTTTTAATTTCGTTTGACCCGCAATATCCACTTTAGAACTAAATATGTACATAGGAACCGTTTTCATATGCGGCTTGTACAGTAACTTGTGAATAAAGAAAAATACTCAGAAAACCGAGTTTAATTCAACAAAAATATAATATTAGCTTCGATAAGGATTCTATGAAACTTATATTTTTAGTCTCGATTTTATTATAAAAATACCATTTTCACTTGTTTATTTCTTCCTTTTTAGTTTTAATTCTTTTAATTTTATTTATTTCAAAGCGCCTTTACAATTTAATAGTAACTTAACAACTAATCTTAAACTATATTTTATCTACCACGTTGACATCCGACACCGTCTGTTGATATGGACAACGAGGGCACGATGTTCTAGGTTACTATACATCGTGGTAAGGTAGTATGATGGTTTCGTCCTCTTTGTAGACATATTTGTTGCTACTGTAGGTCGTGTTTTGAATAGTTTCACAATTCTCGAATTCAATTAGAGTTTGACCGTTGATAGATTTTATTTGCTGATGGCATGTACATGTAGAGTCTAACCCTTTTATTGTAGCTATATGTATATGTATATATAGTTCTCCGCTTATGAGTACGGTAACTTCATCTTCTAGATCGTAGTTGGTATGGTTACATCCGGGTGGTTGTTGTGATATTATGCTCGGTATGCAAGTGTATTTCGTTATTGGTTAATAAAATGTGCATCTAAAATGTCGTCGATGTGTTGGGTTAATATATATTGGCGTATTTTTATCATATGTACTCCTGTTTCTGTTGTGTTAGCTAGTCGATTTAATTCGATTCTTGTTATTACTGTTTCTTAAGTATTTCTGTATATAGTTGACTCTATCAATCATACCTTAATTAAATGCAATTTGAGCGTTATTTTCTTCATTTAATTTGTCTTGACTTTGGTGGAGATTTTCTATTGCGTTACCGACTTCTTCTAGGACATGTTGATCAAGGTTTCCAGTAATGTTTGTGATTAATGATTCTAGTCCATTAATAAGTCCTCAAAGTTCAAATTCTACTCAATTACATTCAAATAAAACAATAAATTATTTTCTAATCAATGTTTAAGTTTTAATTAATATTTAAATTGCCTCAAATTTTGTTGAAAAGTAGGGCCGTTAAAAAGTCCGCAAACGATTTTAAAGTTTATTTCTTTTCACATGCTCGGTATTCTTGGCAATCATTATAGAGCAAGCGTATATCTATATCCTCATGTTCATCTAACCCTGTATACACGATTTCTAACGCCGTTGTTTAACGCCATTGATTTCCCAATATATTTTAATATTTTAGAGCTAATTTCGAAATTCAGCAGTATCGCTCACAATTATCGAATTATCTTGCAAAAAGCTTTCGATTTTATTTAAGTTTTGATCATTTTAAATTCATAAGATTCTTATTTAAAGATTTGATCTTTCAAATCCATTACAGTTTCAAATTAGTTTATTTCTAACTCATTTCAAACTCTCGGCGGAGTATATGTAAACCGCTAGAGATCGCGTCGTCAGGTGGCGGGTAGAGGAGTGCTCATCGGTATCTACGGGTAGCGAAGGGTAGGGAGAAAATAAAATACTCCCCGCGGACCAAACATAAAGGAAAATGCAATGGCAACAACGGAAGGAAATATTACCCCAGGTGGTAATCCCGGTTTTAACTTGGAAATTCCAACCTTCTGGAAGAAGGCCGGTTCCATGGATTCTGGGGGGAACCAACCATTGCTAAAGGAAAGATCACGATCGGAGAACTTTACCGAAGAAAACCCCGTTACTAACCCTTTTGGAAAGAGTTCCAAATTTACAAGATACGGTAACGCATATTCGTTATGTAAAAGGAAAATTTTGAACTACGCCAAAAGCTATGCGAATTTGAAAAGATCACAACTAAGCTAAGTAATGATTACATGATACTTAAAAAAGAAAATGAGGAACTTAGAAAAGCTCTAACACCTGCTGAAACAGAAGAGAAATCAAGAATAGAAGAGCAGAACGTAGCTAAAAACGTAGCATTTGGCGGAAACGTAGGCATTGGTCAGAATGAATATGTCACGAACTCAGATGAACTTAATTCTGAAGTGAATTGGGTGCTAAAAAAAAGAAACAAGGAAAAAAGCGACGACTGAGCAAATCACCCTTTGTATCTCCAGAACAAATACAAGAAAAAAAAAGAAAATAAAAAATCAGAGTAAAAAGGTGCAACAACCCAAACCACCACCAGTCATTGTAAATAAGATTGAAAACTACAATGATATACGAAAAACGATGGATTCAAACCAAATACAATACCAAACAACGATGCTCAGTAGTGGAGATCTTAAAGTCAATTTCCCAGACGAGGAAAATTATAGAAAACTGACCCTTTCACTTAATGAAAAGGGAAATACATGGTACTCTTATGAGGACAAAAGATCCAGGCCGATTAAAGTTGTGGCAAAAAAGCTGCACCCATCCTGCAAGCCAGAAGAAATAAAGGAAGAATTACTTTCTAAAAATTTGAAAATAAAAGAGGTTACACAAATATTGAAGAGAAAGAATAAAACTCCGCTATCATTGTTCATGTTAACTTTTGATAAAAATGAAGACATACAAAATATTTATCAAATAAGGTATATCCTCAACATGAAGGTTGAGATTGAAGCTTTACGAAAATCAAGATTGCTCCCGCAATGCAAAAAGTGCCAATCATTCGGGCACACTCAGAACTACTGCAATAGAGACGCAAGATGCGTTAAGTGCGCAGCGAAGCATTCCTCCAAAGAATGTACAAAAACCAGAGAAACTCCGGCCAAGTGTGTAAATTGTGGAGAGTCACACCCCGCAAATTATAGAGGATGTATAGTTTCCAGAGAACTACAGAAGATGAGAAAAAATAATAACAACAAAAATGACATACCAAAAGGCAAATTAAAGGAGCCAAGAAATCAAAGAAATCATTAGAAAACCTGTTTATCAAATAATTCAAGCTCCAGGTATCTCATATGCTGAAGTTGCTAAAGGGGGAGCAGAACTGAAAAACGATTTTGACCGTTATGGTGAAACGTTGCAAACAATTCTAAACCGAATGGATGAGCAAGAACAAAAGTAAGTAAAAGCTATTGGATCAATCATTCAAGGACTAACGAAACTAGAAAACAGCATCAGGACTGCTCCTGTCACCCATATTTTAGAATGAATAGTGACATTGGAATACTAGCATGGAACCCCAATGGGTTATTGCAACATCAGCAAGAATTGCAACTATTATTGGACATTCAAAAAATTGATATCTGTCTCATATCCGAGACCCACTTTACAAAACAATCATTTATAAAATTTAGAGGCTATCAAGTATACCATACCATACACCCAGAAAATACAGCCAGAGGAGGAAGTGCGATAATAATAAAAAGTAATATACAACATTACGAAGAGAAAATATATGAAATAAAAGAAATACAAGCAACTACCGTTAGCATTAAAACTAAAAATCAGTGATTAGCCGTAACGGCAATTTATTGCCCACCGCGATATAATCTTAAAAAATTACACTACGTATACACGATAAGTACATCATTGGCGGAGACTTCTATGCGAAACATACTCATTGGGGATCAAGAATAATCACTACTAGAGGTAAAGAACTTCTTGGAGCAATGCCAGAAGTTGGATGTAATTGACATTCTACTGCCAAACCGACATACTGGCCAACAGATAATAACAAAATACCTACTAGATTTTTTAATAACTAGAAAACTTCCAGCAACTTATGTTAAAATCGAAGAGGGGTATGATTCGAGCTCCGATCACTCTTCAATACTACTTACTCTCAGTGGAAAAATAATCTCAAAAGAATGCAACCCGACTCTGACAAATAAATATACAGACTGGGAGGGATTCAAAGAAGAACTGAATAGTAGAATAAAACTTAATGTACCGTTAAAAACAGAAGAACAACTCGATGAAGAAACCGTAAAATTTATAAATGACGTACAACAGTCAGCATGGAATAATACGCCGGAGTTCAAAAGAAGAACAATAGGTACAAATTACCCAATTACCCACAAAAAGAAATCAGGGAACTTGTCAAAGAAAAAAGGAGAGCCAGGAAGAAATGGCAATACACCAGGATGCCTGCAGATAAAAACAAACTGAATAACCTGACATAGCGACTCAGGAGGGAAATCCAGTACAATAAAAATGATACAATACAA
Source organism: Tipula unca (assembly GCA_951394425.1). Taxonomy (NCBI): domain Eukaryota; kingdom Metazoa; phylum Arthropoda; class Insecta; order Diptera; family Tipulidae; genus Tipula; species Tipula unca. The sequence continues at coordinate 190,089,750 of OX596381.1, forward strand.
TCATATCTACAGTCAGTACATATGAAAAGGATACTGACTATTCTTTGTGGAAGACAACCAAACGAATGAAAAGACCAATAACTCAAATACCACCCATAAAAACAAGCAATGGGAATTGGGCCAGAAGCAATGAAGAAAAGGCAAAAGCTTTCGCTGACCATCTAGAAAGTATTTTTCAGCCTAATGAGGTACAAGAGAGAGAAGAATTCCAAGAAATAGAGGAAACTATTGATCAAGAAATCGCTCTGACCACCCCTGCGGAATTGACTAATGAAACAAAAAAAAATGTAAATCCGAACAAAGCGCCAGGCTATGACCTGATAACAGGAAAAATCTTAAAACAGCTATCGAAGAAGGGCATTAAAAAATTAACAACTCTAATCAATGCAGCTTTCAGGATGAAATATGTACCAAATGTATGGAAGTTCGCGGAGGTGATTATGATACCTAAGCCTAGAAAACCACCAAACGAAATAACATCCCATAGACCGATTTCGTTACTGCCTATTATGTTAAAACTATTTGAAAGACTTCTCTTAAAAAGATTGAAACCAATAATTGAAAGGCAGGAATTAAGCCCCACACATCAATTTGGATTTCGAGATAGACACTCTACAATCGATCAAATTCATAGAATAACAGATATCATAGGAAGATCACTCGAAGAAAAGAAAATCTGCTCAGCAGTCTTCCTTGATGTGGCCCAGGCGTTTGACTAAGTTTGGCACGAAGGTCTTCTGCACAAACTCCAGAACATTCTACACTTTCACAATTCTGCCAAATATTAAAATCCCACATTACAGAGCGACACTTTCGTGTTAAACAGGAACAATCATACTCAGAAATTAAAAAGATCAAAGCTGGAGTACCACAAGGAAGTGTCTTAGGACCCATTTTATATTTATTATTCACAAGCGATATTCCATTATCTCAGAATTCCACAATTGGCACATTTGCAGACGACACTGCTATTTTGGCAGTAGACGATACCATAGAAGGAGTTACCATTAAAGCTTAAAAGTGCGATGAACAAAATTTATCGATGGACCAAGCAATGGCGTGTCAGGTTAAATGAAACAAAATCCATACGTGTTGCCTACACCAACAGAAAAATAAATTATTTGCCTGTGGTATTAAATAATGTCCCATTACCACATGCTAACTCGGCAAAATATTTAGGGATGAATCTAGATACCAAACTTAGATGGAAGGTCCATGTCAAGAAAAAAAGTGAAGAACTCAGACTCAAATATAGAAAAATGTATTGGCTGATGGGAAGGAACTCCAATCTATCAATAAACAATAAATTGATGCTATATAAGCAGTTATTAAAGCCCATTGGGATGTATGGAATTCAGCTGTGGGGTTGTACTAAACCAAGCAACATGGATATCGTTCAAAGATTCCAAAACAGAGTGCTAAGGGATATTGTAAATGCCCCCTGGTACATACGTAATAACGACCTCCATAGGGACCTTAGAGTGGAAACTGTCACCAGAGAAGCAAACAGAATCACCCGAACGTTGAGGCCAACCAACTACTCGACCACAGGGAAGCAGTGATAAGACTGAAAAGAGTTAAACCTTTTGAGTTAGCAGTATAGTCAGCGTAAGGCAGTAACACCAGTAAATAGAACATAAGGAAAACCAATGGGGATACCTTAATTAAACACAATTTAGCAATTTAGGTCAAAAAAGAAATGTTGTTAGTCTATAGACTAGGTACATTGTAAAATTTTATGTGAATAAATAAGATTGTCAACAAAAAAAAAAAAAATTTCAAATTCACAATTTATTTATCGAATTCCTTAAAATTTGTTGGTTAGGCAGCTTGTTTTTAGTTAGAACTGATGCTAATTACCTTTGAAATTATCTGGTGTAGTCAAAGTAGTAGTACATAATTCTGAACAATGTATATAATTCAAAATTTCCTAATGATAGATTATCAAAATATTTTAATTTAGAATTTATTTAGGATTTAGCAGATTAAAATTAATAAATTTTTCCAATTAAACGATATAGTCATTCACTTTCGCGGGAAGATTTACTTGCGAAAACAATACTTTGTCAGTAACTGACTATACCATTCTTACTAAACTTAAAAGCTTTTGGGAAACATAATCTGATTGTTTAAAAGATTGCTTTTAGGAGAATCTGTATGTGATGTATTTATGCAATCAATTGTTCAAAGGTTCAATCAAGCTTTTACGACCATATCTATAATACAGCTTTAACTAGATCCATTTAAAAAATTTATTTATTTGTGCTTGAAAGCTGAAATACATTTTTGTCATGTCTTATAAATCGATAAATTTCATTTTTTTGCCAAACCTATAAAAAGCTCTATCAGGTCAAAAAAGTTTCGCAACGTAATTTTTTTTATAAATCAGCGGACAAGCCGATGTCATCTATAAAAAAAAGCTTTATTTTCTTAAACATAGTAAACATTTTCTTTTTTTTTTTGTCCAAACATCGACAATATGCATGTATAGTGCAAAATATACAAAATCATATATTTTCAAATTTATTTCATTAATTTATCGAAAAATATCATAAACAATTTTATTCAATATAATAATAATCATAAACCATAATAGGAAAAAAAAAAACAGAAAACCAAAAACAATAATATTATTTTAAATATTAAAAATAACCACAAAATTCAATTCAACCAAAAATTTATTTCTATTATAATTATTTATTTCAATTTAAAATTTTAATTGCAATAATGAAGCTCGTACAGATCTACCTTGTAGAACGCGTTGCCTATAATATTTGCTATGTTCGATAAATCTTGAGGACTATATGCAGTTAATTATAATTAATTTATGAATCTAAGTTTATGTTTTCCGTGTGAAATAACGTGTTCCACAATACTATTATCAAGTTCCACACAAAGATCCCACCTTTTTTTTTTGTATAAATGTAAAATTTTATATAGGTTTGTTCCACATATTGTTTATTCCAGGCTATTGATGTTCTACCATGGGGACATGGATTATGTAACATACGTTCCACAACTTCCAACTGAGTGGTTGCAACATTTGCGCTATACAACGTGCGCCTGTATATAATATGTCTATACAGATAGATAGATGCTCTGCCTGCGTATATACATATATTATGTAGACTTGAAAAGTTTTAACCTATTCACCATTTTCCATAAAACAAATGATATAATTTTCTCTTATCTGCACAGTAGTTTTTCTATTTATTATTGCTACCATTGTTATTATTATTTATAAAATAATTAATTTATATGTTTGTATATGTGTGTATGTATGTACACATAGTCTAATGCGGTTATGTTAAATGTTGTAATGCTAAAAAAAACAATAATGGTAATAATACTAATAATAGAAATCTCCAAATATAGTTTAATGATAATAATAATCATAAAGGGAATATATAGAGGAAAAACCAATTTTCCTATTGTAACATTGATATCACGGCAATCTTTCAATATGTTATGTGTATATATATATAGGTATGGGCAGGTAGAGTTGACCGTCGGTATATATACACATAAAAGCAAATTAGACCGTATTTTGGTTTACAATTTCCATTGATCCGATTGACCGCAGCAGCTATTATTGTTATTATTAGCAAAATTGATAAAAGCTTGAACATGGTAATAGTTGATAAATTCGAGAAAAAAACCAAAACAAAATTATTTTAATTTAGTGAATTGGAATAATTTGGTTTTTGTATATAATTGAAAATCTATTGAGGTATTTCCCAAAAATCGTATACAATTAATTATTTTTCCAAATCCTATATTTATGCATGACAATAATTGGTTTCGATCAACTTAAATATATGAAACTTTAAATATAAAAAAATGTTTGCCAAAAGCTTCAAACCAAGCAAAACCGAGTACAAGACAGAATATAATAAAATTTATCTATCGTTAGGGGCTAATAATATGTTGGCTGTATATTGGGCACTGTATAGGCGAATGTGGTTTCGGTTATATTTATAATTACAAAGAAAGGGACGAAATAAAATTCTAAACACCAAATGGATTTTTGTATAAACACAAAATTTAAATAATTTTATTGTTAAATTATATTATTATTAGCTAACTGGGGGATTAATTATTTTTTTTTTATTATGCGCGTATTGTGTGTACTAAAATTATTTATATTTAAGACTCATTTTAATTAATATTCCACCACATTAGAGGACGTATACAAACGTTCGTACATAATTGTTATAAACGAATTATGATGGTTTCGATAAAATAATTTTTTTAATGAAAATTATCTCGAAGCCATATACAAAATTTCTGATAAAAATAAATAATTTTTTTTGCTCGCAAATATTTTTAAACTAATGCCTATATGTAGATAATTTTATCCATTTTAATTTTTATCAAATTTTGAAAATCTTCTCGCATACATATATATCCAATTTAGGCTGAACATATACATACATACATACATACATATTATATGAAATTTAATTGAAGATAACACATAGCGTAAATATATACGTACATAAAAATAAAAATCTTTTTTGTGTTGATATTTTAATTGGAATATGTTCAACATTTTTATTTTTTATATTTTTGGTGGATTATTTATTATGGAACATTAGATAAATTATTTAGAATCTAATTTATGTGTATGATAATTTGCTTTATCTCATCCGCCGTTTGAATTATGTGTTTTACAATATGATAAAATAAATAGCAATATTCTGATTGGTTTAAATTTAGCCGAGACACAATTTTTTTGTTTCTTCGAATAAAACAAAATTCTCAATTTTGATTTAAGAACTCTCATACCAATCCCCCACTTTCAATGCACGTGAACTTTTCCATAAAGCATTCCTAAACAGCAAAAACAAATTTTAGGAAACATTTAGAAAAAACTTCACGGAATAATATAGAATTGTGAATTTTTTGCTAGAAACTACATTCAAGTTATAAAAAACATTCAACTGCAGATTAAACACAAATCGTTCAAATGGAATTTGCATTTACTAAACCACTTTTAATACTTTTGCCAGATTTTGGACCAAGATTTTTAGTAAGATCAAGGTCCATTGAAGGCTCATGAATTTTTTGAAAGATAATATAATAATTTCGATTGTTGGGTTCTTTTACTCATCAGTATCACATTAGTTTAATAGATCCGAGGAACTACTTTTAAGCCACTCCGCCACGTCAAGGCTGCTATATTGGAGGGATTGGTTTCGTCAATGGACTTTTCAATTCTTTTTTTTTTTAATTTTTTAATTTAATTTTATTTTATGAAATTATGTTTTACAAAACATACAAATCTGTAAACCAATAATATTGTGTATTTTGCAATAGTCATGTTATTTTCTTTTACAAACTTTACATTGAAAGTATTTGTCTTTCGGTTTGAAAATGTCGAAAAAATCAAGCAGTGGTCTAATATTGATTCAGAACTCTTTAAAATTTAATTTTGAAGATCCAATCGATACTGTTTCAACCCTATTTGATATTCTTCGTCCAATGGAGAATGTATTTCAGCCCGATTATTTTTTGATTCCATTTCAACTTCATAAATTATAAGAGGCCCACAATTGTTACTATCCCTTTGAATTGGAAATGTATAGGTTTCATCAACAAAATGTTGCGCCTTTTTAACTAGTTCCGGTTGTTATTTCCCGGGATTTAGAGGATCGTTCGTTTTTCTAAATTGTTCATCGACATATATTAATTATTACAAGTACCCAGTGATTATTATTTTTGCAGTACGGAATATAAATGCTTTTTTTTTAGCGGCAAATGTTTAACTCCGGATTTTTTTTTTAGATGAAACAGCATTATATGTTACATTACTAAAATGTTGGTACTCAACAACATGATTGATACTATACCACATGAATAGCATCGTACGATACATAATCGTTTTCACTAAGTGATGAGTAACACAAATTATTTAATGTTAACACATCAAAATCTGGTAATGTAAATTGACACAAAATTGTGCTTCTTGTCAATAAAGATTTTAAGGTGCAGCCACTGGTGAGTTTTTGTTTTTGTGGTGTTAAATAACTACTCAATGCCAATCTTCTAGAATATTTAGATTTAGACGTTCGATGTTTTTGGCCCAATTTTCCTCCAAATTCAGGTCGCTCGTATCTTTTCCATCTTCCAGCGTTATATGACCTGCTTTTGGTGATTCGTTTATATTTATATTATTAGTTTTTGGTAATATATTTTAGAGCGTTTACCAAATGAGGGCCCATATTTGCAGCAGTTTGAATTAATGACATTTTTTCTCTTATCACATCTATAAAACACCCCAATTTCATGTTAAAATCTTTTATTAAATTATTTTTAAGTTCAAATATACATTGGAGTCGCGTTCCAGTTCTAGATAACGAAAAGTATTATTTACCACATCACGCTGTGATCAAGACCATAGTAGCAGTACCACCAAATTAAGAGAATTTTTTGTTCGTTCTTGCAAAACCAGCACACGAGTATCAATGAACGACATACTTCAAGTTGCCTCAAACTTATACAAACTGATCTGACTACCATAACTTTGCGATTACAAAAGCACGGTATTGCTCTAATTGCGGGTTTAGAAATAACGTATAGGCAAATTTGTGTGATGCCTGAAGATGTCAATCATCAACTCATTCTGTGGCGCGGAATCCCAACGAGCCGGTAAAATTCTATTTGGTGAACACCGTAACATATGGACCTGCTTGTGCACCCTATCAAGCACTAAAATCTCTTAAACAAACTACAGATTTTGGTGAATTACATCCACATATTATCAAAACGATATTCATGTCGAAGTTGTGCTAACGGGCTGTGATAGCATTGGAGAAGTTATAGCATTAAAGGACGAGATTAACATGATTTTAAGTAATGTGGATTCAACTTAAGGAAATCCAAGTCCAACTCACAAGAATTTTTGAAATTATTTTTACTAAAGGAAATTCAAAATACTTCAAAATTGATAGAAGGTAATATTTAATTTAAAACTTTGGGAATCATGTGGAACACCGAATCAGCCACTTTTCATTCAAAGTTCTACCAAGTCAGAGTAATATTAGTTGGACCAAGCGAAAAATACTCTCAACAGCTTCGAAAATGTATGATCTGTTAGGCTGGCTTGCACCAACAATAATTCTTTTTAAAATGTTGTTACAGAAGATTTGGTTGCTCAATATCGAAGTAAAGTTGCTCCGATCAAACAAATTTTGTAAAACTACACAGGCTGTCCGATGTCTCTCGAAGGCGGAAAACGATAACATATAGTTGTACACTGTTAACAAAGTTTTCATCTTGGACCTTAATTAAAAAAACAATATCTTATATATTGAGAATAGGTCGACCAAAACGACAAAAACATCAAAACAATCACAATAATTCAATCACCCCAGCCGAGATGAATGAAGCTAAAGTAAAAATTCTTTGCAACGTTCAGAAAATGACATTCGACAACGAACTAAAGATGCTCAAGGAGAAAAAATCATTACCAATAAACCACAAATTATCATCATTAGATCCATTCATAGACACAAATGGATTACTACGAATACGAGGGAGGTTATGCAAACTCTTAACTCGTGATATCCATATTAACCACATGCATGCTGGCAACTCGTTGACACTGAGTATCGTGCGCAGTAAATTTTGGATTATAGCATAGGCGCCAGATATATGATCAAACACTGCCTAAAATCGAGCGTAAAATATGTATTAGACATCATTTACACAAAGCTGGACAGAAAATGGCCGATTTACTAGCAGCGAGATGTATCCAAAGTCCACCGATTTCAAAGGGTGGCCTAGATTATGCTGGACATCAAATACATCACAATAAGTAAAAGAAAAACTGCTCCTGCAGACAAGGCGTCTGTAGCAGTTTTTGTATGCTTATCCATCAAAGTAGTATACATTTAGAAGTGGTTAGTGGTCTTGACGGCTCTAAAGCGATTTATTTCACGGTGCGGCACACCAGAATAAATGGTGCGACAATGGAACCAATTTCATTGGAGCCAATAGGGAACTACAAACGGTAAAGCAGCAAGTTATAAAACAATTCAATAATATCTGAGTTTTTATTGCAGGAAAACATTGTTTTCAATTTCAACCCACCACATGCTCCACCTGTTGGCGGACTATGGGAGGTGTCTGCTAACTCATTTAAATGCCATTTAAAGAGGGTGGCTAATACAAATCTTACCCATTTGAGGAAAAGGCAACATTTATTGTCCAAATTGCATTATTAAACTCAAGGCCGTTATGTAGATTGACTGATAACCCAACTGATTTGGAGGCATTAACACCCACTAATTTTTTTGTTGGAGAAGATTTAACAGCAATTCCTTATCTGATGTACCATCAAATAACAACAGCTACAACAGCGAGTCCAAGGATTTTGGAATCGATGGCATCGCGATTACCTCAGTTCATAACAACAAAGACACAATTGGAAGGCAGCCGCCGATCAATTCACAATCATAACTAGTATCCTAGCCAATGGATGATAATGAATAAAAATATTTCTGGAATTTTTGAAAAAGCTTGGGAATTCAAAAACTAAGAGATAAAAGTGACACATGAATCTACAAATTTTTAAATTAAATTTCAAAATTAAGAAAAACAAGGGAACAAAGCATTTATATTTGAAAATTCAATTAATTTGTTAATTTAGTAATTTCCTTTAAAATTTCATTACTAGAATAATTTTTTTTGGAATTTTGAAAGAATCCCAGGTGCTATGAAATTAGCTAAGTAAGAACAAAAAATCAATTATTTAATTATAAGAATTTTGAAATAAATAAAAATGATACATTTTCATGGATTTTAATTTAAAAACTGAGCAACATAAAAAGTTGTTGACATGAAAATTTATTAACTTCAGGATTTATTAACTCAAAAAATTAAGAAATTAGAAAAATTTGATCACTAAAAATTTAGGAATTCTGTGATTTAAAAAATTACGAAGCTTAGCAAATTTGACATAATTATTGTGGTTGGTTAAACTAATTATTCGCAAATTTTCAAATTAGATAATTTCTGAATTTCGGAATAATTTAGACAAAGATACAATTTTGAAATATAAGAAATTTGAATAATTTTGGGATTAGGAAGAAACTAAGTTTGAAATATGCAAAATTTTGAAATATTGTATTTTCATAAAAAAAATTTTTTGATCGTAAATTTTAGACCTAAAAAGAAATTTTAAACAAACAAATATTTTGGGATTTTAAAAATTTGAAAAAATAGTTTTGTTAAAAAAATTAATTTGATACATCTAAAACAATGTTAGTCAGATTTTTAATAGGAATTAATTTGGTTTAATTATTTATTAGAAAATTAATTAGGAACCAAAAGTTCCAGTACAATTTTAATTTAAATGTTAAACAAAAAAAATTAGTTCTGTTTCAATGATCGTCTGATCTCACATTTATTCATATTAATATCACCAATGACTAAGATGTGAGATTCAAAGGCTCGTTGTCTCCATAATTAGTTCTATGAAACTCAGTTTTTAAAAGAGAGCGAGAGCTTAAACTCCTTTCCGGGGCCTATAACCCAAGGTTCATTAATATGAATGAACTCTGGATTTTGTCATTTAGAAAATCGAAAATGAAAATGGCACCAGCATGCTGACGGCGAATTGCCAGTGACTCAACCTTTAAAGTTTTGCAGCTATCGACATAAGAAGGTAGATCCCTAACGTTCACCCACCGTGCCATACGGTGATCAAATTGGTGTGTTTTCCAAGCAGAAAAAAATAGAATTTTTTCTTGTAATATACCTTCGGGTTATTGAACTCTTTCATTGTTCGTTTAAGAAATCATAACATGGAACATTCTTTTGCTATTATCAAATCAATATGCCGATTCGATGAAAAGGTTTGTGTAAACATGACTCCAAAATCTATATTACTTCGGTTATTCGAGATAAGGTTACATTATTAATGGAATAGTCATGTATTAACATACGACGACGAGCGGGTAAATCATATAATTTAAAATTTTTTGGCATTCAAAAATAACAGATTATTTTTACACCAATGGCCTATAGCACCAATGTCCTTCTGTAAATTGCATCCAGTACATTATGTATAGAGGAAAATATTTTTAGGTCATCAGCATAAATTAGACAATGAGCGAATTTGACGTTGATTCGTTGATCTCGTTTAAGAATAAAATGAAGGTGAGGGGTCCAAGATGGTAGTACTGTGGAACACTCGAATGCACTTTAACCAGATTAGAAAAGCTGTCATTTATTTTTACAAACTGCACACGTTCAGTAAGAATCAGGTAAGAATCAAGCAATTCCAAAAAGGTTTTCATTTTTCCAATACAAAAACGTGGTTGATTGAGTCAAACAAGTCATTAAATTTGTGCATCAGCTATATATGGCTTCAGTCCAAAATAAATGTAGTCACAAACAATTGATTCGACTAATTTAAGGATTGCTGACAGTAAAGAAATCCCCTATTATCAGATTTGAAAATAGGAACGATATGACAGAATTTCCAGATAGCTGGAAAAATTCCCGACGAAATTGATCCATTGAAGTAAATTGACAAAGGAAATGCCAACTCATAACCAAGTTTTTATTAGAAAGCTAGAAAGGACACCATCCGGACCACAGCCATCTTTGAACTGACCCATTCAATAATATCATTTGGGGTAGTACAAGGTATTCCCAAGGTCGTATTTATACTATAGGTGAAAAATACGTGAAATCACAAATTTTTGTAAGTCATATTTGAATTTTATGATTTTTATGTTTTCAATGCATAGCCTTGATTAAAAAAAAAATTTAAGAATACTTAATTTTTTTTTATTGTTGTTGTTGTTAAAAATACAGGGTGTCAAATTTTGAGAAAAATGATAATTATGATGTTGTATTTATGGCAATAAAAAGAAAACTAATTGTCCGATAATTATGATTTTGGACTCACTTTAAAGATAAGTTAATAGCAATTAACAAAAAAATATAAAATTAGTATGTTGTTTAATTTCTTCTTCTTTAAATTTCCCGCCAAAATGTTCTTTTTCAATTTTCTCAAAAACCAATTTTTTTTTTTTTGTTTTTTTTTTTCTAAAGAATTTGGTAACTAATATTTTACAACATATTAAAACACTGGACCACCGTTATTGTTTATATTCTTGCAAAATCTGTTTTAGTAAGAGCATTATTTCATTTTTATATGGAAAAACTATATTTGAATAGATATTTCAGTGTTTTGCTACTGTTTAATTTTTTTGTTTTGTTTATTAATAATATTCAATTTAGCGTCACATTTAAGTATGAGTCACTGAATTGGAAGGTGCCACCCCCTGGTTTATATCGTTTGAAAATTGGTTAACCATAGTACCATAAATCCCTTTTGTTTCTTAGATTATTTTATAAGACTAAATAAAATGTTTTTTTCCCTTTTTTATTGGGGGGGTTGATTATTTTTACTTGACAGGTGTACCTGTTAAACGATGAGTAATTCTTTTGAAAATCAAAAAAAAATATTGTCGATATAAATAACAGTTAAAATTTAAAATTTTGATTAGTGATTATTTGTAAACAACATTTAAATAAGGAGCAACATTTTTTAAAATTTGTAAAAAAAACAGTGTGTTAAAGTGACTGATAAATAAGTACTAGTGCATTAAATTTGATAATGAATAAATTTCGAAAGTGTTGTAAACCATTTCGCGACTCAAAGTGTTCGAGTAAACTAAAACCAGTTACGGATTATGTTAAGCAATTAATGCCACAATCGGTTGAGAATCAAGATAAATTGTATCGTTGTTCAACGTGCTATATAAATCTAACCTGCAAACGACGAAAAATAAAACCAGAATTGTCACCAGTTGCGGGACCATCAGCAACATCACCTATAACACCGCAAATAGCCGATGACGATGATAGTAGTGATAGTGAAGCGTGTTATTTCAAAAATATAGCTGTTTTGGAAAAAATAAATGAGGTGTTACCCGTTATTGGGAAGTTTCCTATATATCCGAGTACATTGGAAGTCAGGCCAAAACAGCAGCAGCAAAAATTAATCGGTTTAACTTCAATGACATTATCAACATCTTTGGTTTCGGGAATCGTGCCGCTTTTTAATCAGTCAACCGATGACCAAAGGAAGATTAAACTATATGATGAATTGATTGGTGACCTAAAAACCAAATTCCAAGAACTGGAGAAACCCAGTGATAAGATTCAGTTACTTACTATATTGCCAAAATCATTAACCATGCAAGAAATTCAGAGCGAGTTCAACGCAACGCAACATATGGTCCGAACAGCTAAAGATCTACGGGACAAGAACGGTCCACTAAGTCGTCCAGCAACTAAAGTAGGAAAGCGAATCAGTGATGAGCTGAAGCAAGCAGTATTATCTTATTACACTGATGATGATGTTAGTCGGATAATGCCCGGTAAAAACGATTGTTTAACTATCGATAAGGCTAAAGTTCAAAAGCGGCTAATGATGTGTACACTGAAAGAATGCTACGAGGGATATAAGTCGTTGCGTCAGGGCGATGAGTCAAAAAAAATTGGATTTTCCAAATTTTCACTACTTCGTCCTAAATACTGTGTACAACCAGGTAGTAGTGGAACGCATACAGTCTGCGTGTGTACCATACATCAAAATGTCAAATTAATTGTTTATGGTACCAAAATGGAAACTTTTACCAACGGAAAGATAGCAGACTACCGTGATTGTATTTCATCTATATTATGTGTTGAGCCTACACCAACATGTTACCTTCTAGAATGCGAAAGCTGCCCAGGACTGGATAACTTTAAACAATATTTGAAAAATGCATTTCTGGAGCATGGCTGCGAGGATGCTGAGTTAAAGTTTAATCAGTGGGTTTCTACTGACAGATGCAATTTGGAAACTTTTTCACAACCGTTAGATGTATTTCTGGATTATTTCATAAATAAGATGAAGAATCTGTTGCCTCATTACTTCATTTCACTTCAGCAGTCCAGTTTCTTAAAAAATAAAAAATTGGCGCTGAAGTCTACCGAGGTGATAGTTTTATGTGATTTTGCAGAAAATTATGCATTTATAATGCAAAATTCCGCACAAGGTTTTCATTGGAATAATAAACAAGCGACTATTCATCCATTTGTAATTTACCAAAATTTAGAAGGCAAATTACATCACCACACCTTCGTTATAATATCGGATTCTCTTCACCACGATACTGTAGCGGTTCACTTATTTATTGAGAAATTAATGCAGCTTTTGAAAACTAAAATATCCAGTTTATCTAAAATTTATTATATTACCGATGGTGCAGTCACGCATTATAAAAATAAGAAAAATTTTAAGAACATCCTAAAACACAAAGAGGATTTTGGAGTTGACTGCGAATGGCATTTTCATGCAACAGCTCATGGAAAAGGTCCATGTGATGGAGTAGGGGGTACCATCAAAAGAATGGCATCCAGAGCTAGTCTCACAATGGAATACGGCAGTACAATAACCAATGCAGATGAATTATTTAAATGGGCTAAAACGTTGAAAACAGATATCAATTTTGGATTTTGTTCAGACGCAGAACATAAATCAAAGCAAATAAATCTTGCAACTAGGTTTGAAAATTTAAAAACAGTAAAAGGAACTCACGGTTTTCACGCATTCATTCCAACAGAGGATGGCTATTTGAATTGTAAAAAATATTCTAATTCTGATGATTATCTTAAATTTAAATTGTGATTTTTAATTAGAATAAGATTGAATTTTAAACAATAAAGTAAAATTATCTTTGGGTTTGAAAATAAATAAATACTAATAATTTAACTGAACTGTCTTTTTTGTAAATATATAATTCCAAAACAATCCATATAAAAATGAAATAATGCTCTTACTAAAACAGATTTTGCAAGAATATAAAAAATAACGGTGGTCCAGTGTTTTAATATGTTGTAAAATAATAGTTGCCAAATTTAAAAAAAAAAAAAAAAAAAAAAAAAAATTGGTTTTTGAGAAAATTGAAAAAGAACATTTTGGCGGGAAATTTAAAGAAGAAGAAATTAAACAACATACTAATTTTATATTTTTTTGTTAATTGCTATTAACTTATCTTTAAAGTGAGTCCAAAATCATAATTATCGGACAATTAGTTTTCTTTTTATTGCCATAAATACAACATCATAATTATCATTTTTCTCAAAATTTGACACCCTGTATTTTTAACAACAACAACAATAAAAAAAAATTAAGTATTCTTAAATTTTTTTTTAATCAAGGCTATGCATTGAAAACATAAAAACCATAAAATTAAAACATGACTTACGGCTCCATATAGTGAATTTGTGAGTTCACGTATTTTTCACCTATATCATATGTTGTATCCGCAAATGTTCCCTTATCAACATTATCTAGTTTATAAGCATTTTGGAACCAAATTAGTTAGCAATATCCACAGAATTATTGCCAGTAACATTATTGTAAGACATTATCGACGGAAGACCACATGTTTATTTAGAACTGTGTGATTTAGAAGAAAAAAATGATTAAGCTTTTATATATAATTTTACATCGAAACGTTACACTATCACTCTTTGAGAAATGTTTTAAACTAAATACCTCTCAAATTCTTCAAATTTTATATGAGTTTGATAAACTGAATTTTGAACTAGGGTGTGCTGCTGAAATATTCCACGCTTGCATTCCACAAAATAAGGGGAACAATAAGAATTTCGTATTTTTTATGCGCAAAGTACATAAAACTTGTAACTTCATTGTTGTGTTCACTATTTCATAATTTTTTAAGAAAAGCCTGCCACATACAAAGCGACCAAACAAAAATGAAAACATTTCTATATGTATGAAAAACCATTGTACGTCATTGACAAAACCCATTTAAATATATGTACACATGTAAATTAATAATTCATAATGCTTAATCGAGCTTGTTCTATAATAGTGTGTCGCGGAACAATAGAACAATTTTAAATACTGTATATACACATGTAAATACACCTCCGGCTAAAATCCATCCATATACCACGCTATATGCATACGTTATATATACAAATAATTCCATAATAATAATTCTGATTTTTAATTAAAGTTATAATTATTTCCAATAAACCACAATTTATTAATTTCTAATAATAAATTTAAAAAAATAAATTTTTTTTCGAGCTTTTTTGAATAATAAAATTGTAATTAAAATAATAATGGTTAAATATATCCAATTATAAAACCCTAAAAATTTATTTAACATTTAAAATTTAAAATCGATTTTTATTCAGCATATACATAATAAAATTATGTATAGTAAACATTTTAAATTTTTGAATAAATTATCTCTCTAAATTAAAGTTATAAATTTATTAGAGGAAAAGCTTTACGTATTAAAAGCATTTTATTAAGTTTTATTGATTTTATTGCGTTTATGTTTATTTAATTTAAGAGATTTATTCAATCATTCGTTCGAAATTTGTACTGTCCATATTGATAAATTTTATAACATAAAATGTTGCCATAAACAAAAATATACAAATCAAAGGAATTCAAATTGATTAGCCGAAATAACATTTATAATTTATTTTTGAAATACTACTTTGTAACATTTTATAAAATCAAAGCACAAACAAATTCAGGAAACAATAACAACATCGTCGAAAAATTAAAATGATTTTCATCTTTTATTACAAAATATATCCTTTCAATAAATAAAACAAAACAGAACATTATATTTTTATAATGTTGGATGAAGCTTAAATTTGATAACACACAAGTAAAGTACACAAACAAACATACACAAACACACAAAAAAAAAATCCCGGCGGTCATTTCTTTTCGATTTTCTTATCATTCATGCTCTATGATGCGCAAATTCCCATACGAATTGGAATTGAAAAAATAAAAATCTGCTATAAATTGATAACGTCAACATTCTACTATTATTATTGTTTGTTGTATATATACGTACAAGTGTATATATAAAGATTTCCAATGGAAATAATAAGAATTTATTTGAAGTTCTTATAAATATTTATATGAAAAAGGATGAAATTCACAATTGAAAAACAAAAATATGTTTTATGTTGCAAATTTTAATCCGCAAAAAAAATGACAATAAATTGAATATACGAGTATAAAAGTTATCATTTGTGCCAAACCCGCACATAATTTCCGATTTTCCATTTAGATGTGATATCGCCAAAAATTACTTCACAATATAATTAGTTTGTATGTGAGTACCTAGCCAGCAAAAAAAATATTTTTTTTAACCAATTTCCTAGATAAAAATCATCTGCAAACCCTCCAAGTTAAATTTAATGCGGATTTTTTTTTTTTTCTATATTTTCAGTTAACTTGTTGTTTTGTTATTCCTTGTTTGTAATCCTTATTAGTTAGCAAAAAAAAAATGTACCATCTACATCTTCCAAAAATAAACTCTTGATAATATCATTTTGAATTTTTTTTTTCTCATATATATTTTTTGGAATGGATGATGATTGTAGATTTGCTGCATGCGCCAAACCACATCATAATCATATTTCTTCAATTTTCCTTTTTTGATCTTAATATCCTTTTTATATCATTTTATGATTATTATTACTATTATTTTTTATATTATTGTATAATAATCAAAATGAAGAAATTTATAAGGAAATAGTATTATGGTATTGGGTTGAGTTAAAATATTGGTTGATCACTAATTTGTCACTATAGTGTAATTATATGAAAATAAAAGAAAACTCCATTCAACCTGTACAATAAACGACATAATGGAAAATCTCCAACGACGAGGACTACAAATAGAAAGTGCAGCAAATATAATAAAAAGAAAGAAGGTCAAAGAAGGGGCCGAATTTAAAGTTGCTAAAAGAGCTCTCCAATAGTGCCATGGTTTTAACCATAGGCAAAAATGTGTATAGTGCCTTGGCAGGCACTCTGCTCAGGCGTGTCTACTAAGTAGAAATTCCCCTCCAACATGTGTGAACTGCAAAGAGTAACATCCTGCAAACTACAGAGGGTGCATATAGTAGCTAAAGAACTACAAAAAATTAGAGACAATCCACAGCAAATCACGGCAATCACGGTTTTCGCAATTTCAAAGACTCCAAAGATACATGTATACTTGAAAAAATATTAGATGCTTTTAACAGGCGACTAGGTATCCGAGAAACAGTGAATGAAATAACATCCATAGTATACTAAACTAATGTGATAATTAAAACATTAAGAATTGTAATCTGGAATGCAAATGGAATAATCCAACATATTCCAGAGTTAGAAATCTTTTTAAATCCTGAAAAATAAATATATGTTTAATATCAGAAAGCCATCTTACTAAAACCTCAGATACCAAAATACGTGGTTACGTCTCTTATATCACGCTTTACTTCCAGGAGAAAGAGCAAGAAAAGGATCAACTATGATTGTGAAAGAAAATATTCTACATCATGAGGGGAAAAAATGAAGACAAACAACAACAAAATATATTCATTGCCTGTTCAATTTATTGTCCTCCAAGACATAATTTATATAAAGAGGATTATACAAAGTTATTGAACCAGCTAGAATTTAATTTTATAATTGGAGCTGATTTTAATGCTAAAAATACTTTCTCAAGATTAACAACTCCAAAGGGTAGAAAACTATACGCCGCATTGAGCCTATACAATTATGAATTTCTTTCAGGAGGAAAACCAACGTACTGGCCTACTGACACAAGGAAAACTCCGGATCTAACTGATTTCTACATTACAAGAGGTATATCAGAATACCAGATTTTTCTAGGAAATAGTGAAAGTCTCTCATCGGACCACTCTCCCGTCATTATGACTGTTAGTTCCACGATTGTTAAGAATGAAAATCCACCTAGACTAACAAAATGAAATGGAATTTTTAATCAATAATAGGAAACATAGGAAGTTGGTTACAGAAAACCGGAAAGCTATAAGTTTAAGCAAAGAATTTGAAAACTTAAAAATAAATCGGTCACCCGTTATCTTCGTAGGCGATAAATAAATTGAGTATTCTCTACGGAAAGCTACAAAAGCATTCAAGAGACTTCCAAATACCGCCAATAAAAAATTATGACGGAAATTGGGTAACATGTGCCAAACAGAAAGCAGCATTTTTCGCATTTCATCTTGAAGAAATGTTCCAACCATATGCTAGACAATCAGCGGATGAAAATATAATACCAGTGCACAAGGAGGGTTGTAAGGAAATACCACCTGTAACTGTACAAAATTGAAAAATGAAATCAACCATATGATTTAATGTTGGATATGATTTAATTACAGGAGAAACTGTGAAGGCACTACTTGAGAAAGGGGTGCGAAAAATTCTTCATATAATCAACGCTTCATTTCGACTAAAATATGTACCTCTGCAATGGAAAGTAGCAGAAATAATTATGATTCCAAAGCCGAATAAACCATCTTATCATAAAAAGTCATAAAGGCCAATTTCTCCGCTTCCAGTACTTTCGAAAATTTGTTATACAGAAGGATGAAACTTATAATACTTGAGAGACAGCTAATACCACCACATCAGTTCGGATTTCGAGAAAGCCACACTCACATTGAGCAACTTCTTAGGATTACAAGTATTATTGAAGATGCTCTTGAAAATAAGAAATTATGATCAACAATATTTCTTGTTGTAGAAAGAAACATTAAATATAGAAATATGTATTGGCTAATTGGAAGATATTCAGAGCTGTCCATACCTAATAAGTTGCTACTATACCAAGAAATTTTAAAACCTAAATGGACTTATGGTATTCAGCTTTGGGCCTGTTCTAAGAAATCCAATATTAAAATAATACAAGCTTTTCAAAATAAAGTGTTACGTGAAATAGTGAACGCTCCTTGTTACATTGGGACCTCCGGATGGAATATGTCAGCGAAGAGATATCAAATCATGCACAACACATACAACAGCCTGATCAATACCAAAATGTTGAGTTACATATAGTACGCTGAGTAACACAAATGGAGTACGAAGGCTTCAAAGAAAGAAACCGCTGAAAATGGGAAAATCGCAATAGGGCGGCTAAATTTTTACAGGCTAACTTGTGGGTTATATTTCTGCAAAATGTACATAAGAATGATAGACAAATTACTAGATGATGTATGTAATAAGTTGTAATATTTAAAATAAAAAAAAATAAAAAACTTTAGTGTACCTAACATTTACTATAAAATATTCTGAAATTAGCTTGCAAACTGAATTATATTTATTGTCCACTTAAAAAGTTTAATTTGTTAATTATTCAATGAGAAACCACAATTTTAGTCATTAATAAGTTATAAGCTGGTTAAATGGGTGAAAGCTCAAATTACAAAAACAAAAAATATTTATTTTTCAGTTTTTAAAAAATCACAAATTTCACAAATTTTCATAATCTTAGGCTAATGTAATTAAACACTTTTGTAAAAGCTTTCAAAAGCTCTATACGACACAGAAGAAAACAAAGAGCTATGGTAACAAATTTTACATATTAATCAATAGTTTATTTTATTTAAAAGCTCAACAAAACACATGTGCTAAATTCTTCAATAATTCTTTTATTAACAAAATTAATAAATAATGTTAAAGCTCTCTATCACACGAATTATCAAAAAAGGGCTTAAGCGAATTCAATTAAAAGCTTATAATTATGTCGAAAATTAATTTTATTCAAAAGCTCAACCACAAAAGTATATATACTGGAAAACTGGAAGAAGCCTAGCTTAACTTACTCAATACTAATAAAACACGTTGTCGCCAAGTTATTATGCTATCACCAAAAGCTATTAACGTTCAACAGTTTAAAATATCCTTATCTTAATAAAAATTATTTTATTTAAAATCCAACCACTAAGTTATATAGACGAATGGTTAACAAAACTTCTAAAGATGAGCTTATGTTGCTCTGTTCTGCCAGCTTCACTAAAGCTAATTTTCAGAAGCTTAAGGTATCTGTTGTGCTTGTTCCAAAAATTCTCGTTAAGCTTAAGTTGGACAGTTCGTCTATGTGTTTGGAATATCGAATGTTTTACAAAAATATTTTTGTTCCTAAAAATTGATGAATTTGTTTATCACCAAAAGCTTTTAATGTTCGAAAGTTATCGGTGATTGACTATGTAAGGTTTATTTAATTTAAAAGCCCATCTCAAATTTTTGTAAATTAAACAGATCAATGTTTTAGCGGATGAAGCGTTGCGGCACTAATCTAGATTTTGTTGTCACCAATATGAATTAATAAAGAATAGCTCTCCAGCCAGTGGTTTATAGAAGAGTGAAGTTTAATACAATTTAAGACTTAGGTAATACACTAAATATTTTAGTTGGACACAATACTGACAATTCGGGACCGTATTGCGGGCGAAGACAAAAATAATTTTTCGATTCAACCTGATATTTTTATGTTACTGAATAATAAAAATAAATGAAAATTTAATTTAATGAAAATCAATTTTGGGCTATTCTCCTGGGAAAATATACAATCAAGAATAATATAAGGATCTAATTTGTCCACCACTGTAACATATATGTTTATCAGTAAAAGATAAAAACCTAAATCTTATTTTTATGTAAATCTGTATATATATGTATACGTATATATATGGATTAGATTAATTTAATCTTATAATTTGGTACTCGTACATATGTATATACGTATATATGTTCAACATTTATATGGTTTTTTACTGCTGTGTTGCGGATCACTAAATCCTATAATAAATTAATATGTATACATGTATGTATGTATCGAAATAAAAACAACAATCGCGTATTTTCTCCAGAGATCTTCTTGTGTATGTAGGTATAAGGTGATTTGTTAGCAGACATGTTATAATAATATGTTCCAGGTGATTATGTTTCAATATAAACATTTCGTTCGATATATCGTATTACACTATTCTGTTGTTTTGTTAGTCGTTGTGGGATTTGTTAAAATATATTAGAAAATAGAAAACAAATAAAATATCCTTCCAAACTCTATATATGTATGTGTATTGTGCGGACATGATTAGAAATGAAAATTCAACCTAAAACAGTTTGAACACTTGTGCCACCCTGCGCCTGCATTGTTAAGTTTTGAATAATTGATTTTGTTTCTAATTTTTTTTTGTGCTTTTTTGGTAGATGGAATTAATTTCCATTAGTTATATAGGATTTTAGTTTTCACATTATAGTGTATAGCCATAAATTTTAATTTATTTTGTTAATTATAATTCATTGGGATTGATGTTCATTTCGTTTTATTTATAAATGGAACTATTTATTCGGTTTATTTATTTATGGTTGGAGTCAACACTTTAAAATGAACATTGAAAGAAATTTCAGAATTGTGCGGAATGTGACCATACTGTAATTTTTTATTTTTTTTTTTAACTACCAATTCTTGAATATTTCTTTATACGAAACTAACATGAAGTGTGCAAAGCTTTCTTTTTTTTCAGCAATTTTTTGAACAATTTCAGATCGGATTTCATGTTACTATTCATTAAATTTATGTCTGTATTAGAGTAGAGGAATGCCATATCATCAGCAAATGCGATAACATTGCCATGCAATTTCAGATCGACCTAATCCTGATCCTTGCGGGATCAACACATATGTATATAATCTTTTCATTGCTGTAATTATTATTGACACAGACACTTTGAACACGATTTTCAAGAAAAGATTGAACAAATGAAAGTGAAAAAATGTACCTGTAATGCCTATGTATGATAGCTTCTGTAACAGTAATCTATGTTCGACTGTGTCGAAAGCCTTTGTAATATCGATAAATAAGGCAGATACATTTTTAATGTTATTTAAATGGTCATGTTACATGTATTAGAAAGGAGACAAGAGCTTTTTCAGTTGACGAGTCTTTTATAAATAATTGTCTTATATCTAAAAAATTTATTTTTGCTAAATACTTTAACAATCGTAATTGAATAATTTTTCAAAGACTCTCGAAAACGTATTCAATAATGTAATAGGACGATAAATGTTGAGATCGTGAATCTTTTTTAAAAAGAGGTTTCACTATTCCATTTTTTAATTTATTAGGGGATATTCCACAAGATAGACACATATTAAAAAGGAATGCTAAGTTATGGGAAATACTAAAAATGATATTTTAAACCATTTGACTGGAAATTTCATCAATACCACGGGAAAAAGAAGAAATTACAGCTGTTATACCGAGACAGGACCTTATTGTTTCTGCCTGTACCATCAATGAAAATATTCTCTTTGTTTTATTAAGGTATTCTATTAAAATGGTAAATAAATGCATTAGCAATTGCGAATGGGTTAGTTGTAATAGCATTATCACTATCCATTGTTGAGTTAATTTCATTTGAGCTATGACTGTTATTAAGCTTCCATTTAGATTTAAGATCTATAGCAGCATTAAATTTATTTTTAAAATAAGCCTCTTTAGTCTGCAGATTCAAATTTTTTAATTTAGAATTAAGTGTCTCCACTTTTCTTTTCAGACCAACATTATCACCACCCTTTTTTAATTTGTTAGATAAGTTATTCCTATGATTAATCAATTTCAATAACGTATCTGACATCCAAGGCTTTAATCTAAAATTACACCGTTCAATTTTATTAATTGATATGGATTTATTTATGTTCAATATAAGTACATCGATAAAATTTGAATAAGCACAAGTAGGATCTTTAGAATTAAATACTGCATTCCACTCGTAATCGCTTATAGAATCAGGACACTGTGGTATCAAAAAGTTCATAAATACGGCATTTAGTTCTCTCAAATTATCCGGGAGACCATCCACAATCAAATTCGAATTCAATTCTTGTTGTTGGAAGCCATCAACTTTGAATTCAAGATCATAAATACGGTCTTCCTGTTTTTGGTAACTGTTCTCGAGAAGTTCACATTTGTTGGTAAGAATCACATTTTCGATCAAAATATTTTTGAGATTCGATTTCATTTCCTTAAATTCGCTGCAAATGAACTCTTGTGAGAATCCTTTATGTTGGAAATCAGTGATTTAATTACCTATATCAAATAAATAAATTATGCGCATGATTAAATTATTCACAGAAGATTCGCTCTGGAGACATGGTTCACTCACTCGCAGACGAAATGGTCGGCATGGTCAGATGTTCAGGAGTATGCGTATAACTGCTTTTGTACATTCAATAGAGCAAAACCAATTTGAGTCGGAAACGTTTTTTTGTTTTAGCTGCACCGATAATTTCTTTGCTTTGTGGATGGTACATCTTACTACAGAAACTGCACAAAAAAATGGAATGCTTTTGCGCTAAAATCCGTTTGCGCTATGCCACAGTGCATGTTGCATTAATATTAAAAGATGGATAATCTTTAGCGTCATTTAAATGGCGCGGACACAAACGTTATCTCACCACATGCGGTTGAATATTTATAATAAAAGTTTTCTGTGCACAACTATCACAATATACCACAAAAGATAACTGACTGTACACTATATGTAAGTATAATATCACCACTATAATGGAATACACAAACATACACTTAAATAAAAATAAGACTTGAAGATTGTGTGGTATGTGTGTTGATTTGTTTTCCTTCGCTTTTATCTGCCACGTTCTTTGCCAATCCTCAATTTTGTATAAGTTATCTTGGAATTCTCTTGATGCAGTTTGTGGATTTTTGTATGAAAACATTGTCTTTCCATCATCATCATGAAACTTTGGATCGTTTCGGTCAGTTTGTTTACGGTTACGTGAATATTTAAGTTTTTTTCGGTGAAATGAACTATCGTTTTTGGGGCGTTACCTTCAAGGATGTTGGCATAGGAAATTCCTGCAGGTTGTGCAAAACTGATTTTAACATTCTCCAGGTCATTATGTGTGGTTCAGTGTGCTTTCGCTTGTTGAGCAGTTGTACTTCTTGAAGTTATATTTCTTTAATTATAAAGTGACTTAAGCATTCGTTGTTCAGATCGCAACTTTGGATTGTACTATACTCTTCAAATCCAGATATAGTGGGCAACTTCTGTTGTTTACTGTTTGATTTTCACCACAATTACTACAGAATTTTAATGATTGGTCGATTCTCATCAGGAATGGGCATTTACGCGTCATATATTATTTTCTACGTCGACCTGTCGACAACTCGTAGACAACGTAGACAACGTAGATATCGTAGACAACGTAGAATATTCGTAATAGTAGGTATAAGGCGTTACTTGAGCCAGATATTTTGCTGTCAATGCAGTGGAGCTAAGGTATTTGGTCTAAGGTATCCAACAAAAATTTATTTTAGGAACAATTGGGGAGTAGGCGGTTTATTACAACCAAGTTTGGAATGTCGATTTGCTTGGAAAAATCCTAGGCAGGTAATATCATAATGCCGAATATTCCCATATGTCATTATGGGTCGAAGCTAACCGAAAAATATTTCAATTTTGAAAACCACCAGATTGCCACATGTATTTCGATTGAATGACTTTTCCGAATTGTTGCCCTTCTAATCCCCTACTTTTTTAAAAACTTAATTAATTTTCGGATAATTAAAACCAATGACATCTTGGTATGTATGTCATTATGGTGTTATTATTAAAAATAGATGGGAACGCACGAAGATTCCGCGCTCTATGCCACAGAAGCACATGATGTAAGCAGTATGGTGTTAGTTTGGAAATTGTTTTTGTATCTTTAGAGGACAGATTTAAGGCAAATTTCACATACGTATCAAATTATAATTTGTCCTACGGCTTATCTGAATTACTAGTATCTAACAGCTTCACATTCTCTTAAATTTAAAAAGCATAACGTGTAGCATCTTCATAGCAATAATTTTTAAGCTAGCACCCGATATTTTATCACATTTGGCGACCAAGAAATACTTTAAAGTAGCACCTAGTTTAGCCAAATCATAAAGTCCAAAATCCGTTATATTTGAACAATCAGATACGCTTAATTCACGCAGGGCAACACAAAAGCTTGGCCAATGTTTTCGACTAATATCTACGATTTGATTAATGCATCTTAATGCCTTATAAGATCACTTTTAATCCATTACCACCGACCGCCGAGCAGTCTTCTATTTGTAATTTCAACATGCAAAAATATCGTAAGTTGTTGACGTTGTCATAATTGTCGATGTTGATAAAAAATATTGCCAAGTAATCTACGTAATATTTTACGTGTCGAAAATCCCGTTAATTACATCGCGTAATCTATTCCGCCCATCCCTGATTCTCATCTTATCGCATTTTTTTGAATCGTTCGCCACAAATAACGCAAACTTCATTCAACGTGGAATAAGCTTTTGTGTACCCGTATTCCTGGCAATTTAAATAATTTCAATAGATTTGGTATGGAAGACTGCACTGCGAGAGCCTCATGAATGTTGACGCTGCTCTTCATTTCTTTTAAAACAACAGTCAACCTCTTTTGACTTTTCAGCTGTTAAGTGTAATATCACTTTTCGGTTTGAACGAAATGGTTTACAAGCGCTCTGAAACCATAAATCACATAATGGTTGTTGAATAGTACAGACGTATTTTTGTGTGCTCGTAGTTAATTTATTTTATATTTTCTATATGTGCAATGTTCTAAATGTCTGAATAATTTAATTTCTGTGATTAATTTAAATCAAAAACAAGAATATTAAAATAAGTATAAAAATAAAAATATAAATACAATTATTGTGATTATCATAATTAAAAATGGATGTGCTAAAAAATTGTGTTGATGTCATTAAAAAAAGAATGGACGATTTAGATGCGTTATTGTTGTGCAATCAAAAAGATTACAATAACAGTATAGTAGATCTTAAAACTGATATAAAATGTGATCTAAACAAGTTCATTGCAACATTTGATTCCATTTGCGATCGGCTAAAAAGTTTAAATAATAGAATGGATTCCATTGAACGCTACTGTAAACGAAAACATATGATTATAAGTGGTGTACCCGAACAAGGCGATCGATCAGTGGAAGATATTGTGATGAGTATATGTGAAGCCATAAAGTACAACGCAACTGATTCTGCGTTTAAACACATATATAGAGTGAAACGTAAAACGAACAATAAATCATCATCCATAATGGTGATATTCGCATCATTAGACCATAAATTAAATTTTTTCAATAAATACAAATTATTTGGAAATTTAAAACTATCAGATATAAAAATGAACCTACAAACTCGCATATACTGTAACGATGGATTAACATCTAAAAATGGACATATATTTTACAAAGCGAGGCAACTTTTGTACTCGAACAAAATCTCTAAAGTATACACAAGGCGAGGTCAAATTTTTGTTGTCAAACTAAATGCAAATGAAGCTGTGATGGTTGATGACGTCAAGGGACCTGGACGAATTTAATTTTACTATCAATCATATCGTACAACAGGCAGGAAATTCCGATGTGCAACCGGTCATTTCTGCTACGGTCAGCTCGGTAGCATCTAGAGTAAGTGCACGAAAGAAATCGAAAAGTTGATTTTAAACATCAACACACAATCTTGTTTGCATTCTTGTTCGTATTTTTATTTATTATTATAACTGAAATTTCTACTCTGTTTTTCTTTTTTTTTTTTTTTAATTTTTTTTTTTTGAATTATGTATATGATTTTTGTACTTTTAATGACTTTTAACAGTTAATTATGAGCAACATTATTCTGTCAGATTTTGATACGTGTTAATAATTTATCGTAGGTCAGTAGTCTTTATGGTTATGTATGTTTTTATATTGGTATTATTGTCTCGTTACAAAATTATATTGAATTATGTTTAATTTTAGTACAGTGCTTTCATATAAGTGTTATGGCAATTTTTTCCTGTGTCACTGGGTTATGAGGTTATGTTTCGACTGACTTCGGTGGTTTTCCTGGGCATAAATCCACTAACAAGAACTCACTCTGCGCTGATTCATCATTGAATTATAATAATATTGTTTTAAATGGAAGGGGTGTCTATGGACGTGATCTGTCTGACTGAAAGTAGGATTAGGGAAGACGTATCAAACAGCTTAATAGCAATTAACGATTTTCAATGTTATCGTAATGACTGGTCGCGAAATATAGGGGGCGGTGTTTGTGTCTATATTAAAAAGCGTATCTTGGTGAATGTAATCAGCTGTATAAATACAGTTAATTTCGAGGTTCTGTTACTAGAGTTAAATATTCATAATATTCATAATCTAAAAATATTGCTGTGTGTTGTGTACAGGCCACCTAGAGCGAAAGGTATTTCCGACTTGCATAAGCTACTTTTGAACTTCATGAGTTCGTATTGTGACATTATTTTGTGTGGCGATTTCAACTTTGATTTGCTTAAATCTAATACAAAAGTGGCTAAATACCGGGACATGCTTAACAGTCTTTCCCTTGACATTGTTAATACATGCGAGCCAACACATTTCCCAGCTCTTTTCTCTCCATCTCTGCTCGATCATATCATAACTAACAATAATAAAATTAAATTTTTAAATCAATTATCCGTGGGATTTACCGATCACGATTTTATCTATTTTTCCTATGATGTTCCCAATCCTAAAATTGAGACCGATACATTTAATTTTAGAGACTTTAATAATATAAATTATTCTGACATGTATAATTATGCTTCTTCCTTGCCTTGGCAATGTATTTATAACAGAATTGACCCACAAGATCAGTTATTGTTGTTCAACGAATTAGTCAGGGACGTTTATCAGAATTTTGTGCCCATCAAAACATGTAAAATCTATAAGAATCGGCCATGCTGGTTAACCAATAAAATTGTATCGCAGATCGAACTGAGAAACTTAACTTATGAATTGTGGAAAAGAACCCGCAGCGCGATTAATTGGACTTCATATCAAAGGCAAAGAAATCATGTAACTAGTTTGATCAGAAAAGCAAAAAGTTGCTTTTTGCAACATCATCTTAATCCTGATCAACCTAGCAAGAAATTTTGGAAGAAAATCAAAAACTTGGAGCTTGGTAAACGTAAATCTGATAGTACGATATGTTTCACAGCAAATGAATTGAAGTCACTTTTCGCACGATTATGTTCTCTCGGTTCCGAAGTCAAATAAAGAAACTGCTTATCCAATTCCGACTAATGTAGCACCAATAGAATTTTCTTTTAATTGCGTTGGCCATTTAGAATTTCTTTCAGCCCTGGGTTCTGTCACTTCAAATGCAATTGGATTTGATGAAATTCCACTCAGATTTACTAGGTTTCTTTTACCAATTATTGAAACTCAAATTTTGTTTATTTACAATAACATCATAACGACATCCAAATTTCCCCTTTCTTGGAAACATGCTAAAATCATTCCACTAAATAAAGTTAATCATCCTAAAACCCTGTCAGATTATCGGCCAATAAGTATCCTTCCCGCTCTATCGAAAGTCTTTGAAAAAATTTTACAAGTTCAAATAACTACGTTTATTGACAAATATAATCTCATCGATAAACACCAATCAGCTCATAGGAAATTTCACAGTACCAGTAGTGCTGTTCTGAAAATCTCAGACGATATTCTTAGAGAACTTAATTCGAAAAAATGTGTGCTATTATGCCTTTTAGACTTTAGTAAAGCTTTCGATACTATTGACCACAACCGTCTGGCAATAAAATTACAACAACAATATCATTTTCATAGTACAGCTAGGAAACTAATTTCATCTTACCTCACAGATCGGTCACAAACCACAGTATGCAATAGTACGTTTTCAAACATTCAGATGCGAAATTCAGGTGTATCCCAAGGTTCCGTGCTCGGGCCAGTATTGTTTACTCTATATATCAATGATATTGTAAAATCTATTAAGCACTGTGAATATCATATATATGCCGACGACGTTCAGCTTTATGTTAGTGGCAGATACGCAGATATCAATAACGTTTTTAATTTTATGAATACTGACCTTCAGAATGTCTTTTTGTGGAGCGCGAATAATGGATTACTCTTGAATGCTCAAAAGACGCAAGCTATTGGTCTAGGATTGCAGGGGAGACTCTTCCCTGAAACTCTGAAACTATCTATTGGTAATACCGTATTGAACTTCTCTCATGTTGTTAAGGATTTAGGGCTCTATTTAGATGAACAGTTGTCTTGGTCATATCACGTAGACAATACTTGTAAAAGGATTAACTTTTTGTTGCGGAAGTTATGGATCAGCACCGCTTTTGCGAATTCAAAATTTAGAAAGAAAATGTTTAATGCTTATTTGCTTCCTCACTTCGTATTTTGTGCCAGTACATTGTATAGTATGGATGACTTCGTTTTCAAGAAACTTCGTCGCATGTTTCATGCTTGTATTCGTTATGTGTTTGATCTGCGGAAGTTTGACCATCTATCCAGCTATAAGAATTTGCTTTTGCAATTCATTTTATTTTAAAAATATCACAACCGAAGTACTTATCAGAAAAATTAATACCTTTGTCTTCTAACCGGTTGAATAATATTACATTGCCGCGCAACAGAATTAAGCGTTTTAATAAGTCATTTTTTGTTCGTGGTGTTCGCCTATGGAATTCTCTCCCCGCTCATGTTAAGGCTTGTTCTTCGTCCAGTGCCCTCAGGAAAAAATTGCTAATAAACTTTATAAATTAGGTTAAATAAATACAAAGTGTTAGTATTTTAGTATGTTTGGTTTAGTTTTAGGTTAAGCTTAAATATTTTTATTTTTAATGTTTAATTTTTCTTTAATTTTGTACCATCTGTAACACATACAAAAAAGTAGTAAAACTTAAATGTGTATTGAATGATTAAAATAAATAAATAAATAAATAAAATAAATAAATTTTCATAGGTTGGAATTTTGTTTCTATGATATTGCCCCATCTAAGCGGGGCAAAATAAAATTTTGAGTCAGTTAACATGTCGATTATATTGACGAGTTCATTATTTGACACCTCTTTTAAATAAATTGGTGGGGCTATTCGTTCTTTTTAGCTGTTGTGCGCGAACGGCGCCATCTACCTTCAAGGAAGAAAATCTATTGCCGAGAGGTATTTGATCAGCACCGTATTCTAATCTAGACGCTTTAGTTTTATTTCGGGCTTCTTTTTCGTTTGGTCTGAAAAGTTATATATCTGTCCATTCCGGTTTGCACCAAATTTTTTTTATTTAAGTAACCTATCTCACTAATTAAACTAATATCATTATTCAAGTTCATTGCACTATATTTGCTAAATTTGATGTCGAAGCACTTATTATTTTAGCACTAAGTATTATTTGTAAAGTATATGCATAGCAATAAAAAAAAAATAAAAAATAAATAAAAAGAACTGACACTGCACTTTTTTATTTTAATTATATTCCGCTCACATTGATTTTCCGTCCAAACTGCACGACGATAAAAATCAAGCATCGAAATCAAATTAAATAACTTGACTATATTAGCCCCTTGAACCAAACTAAATTTTAACTTTTGGTCAGATCGTATTTTGTTGTAAGATCATTAAGTTTTAACGCAGATGAAACCGTTCGAGGGTTATAACGAAACCTAAAATTTAACAAACTTTTTTAAGCGCAGAAACACGCTATTTTTATACCAACAAAATGTACAAAAATTTATTATTTGTTTGTTATCTAAAAAAAACTAAACCGCAATACGAACATTTTGGCGTCTAAAGCTCTAAACACAAACAACAACAGAAAATTTTCATATATACGTGATATTTTAGATTTAATTAAGAGATAAATTAAACAAATGAAAAACAAAAAAATAAATGCTGATAAAAAGCTGCAATGCATGAGCTTTTTTACCATCATATACTTTATATGTATACACAGCATACTGAAAAGACGTAATCCAGCACATTTTTTTTTTATTAAATTTTTTTTTGGTGTACACCTCGGTATAATTAATCGCACAGTGAAATTATTTGTTAGTTATTTTGTGTACACAGAACATTTTCTAACCTAAAAAACAATAACAATTTACTAATAACATACTAAGGGTATTGAAATGAAAAATAGTAAATTGTGTGTGGGTGTGTGTGTGGTATATAATATACGAGATGTGACAATGTACTGAATGAATTGATTTACATTGTCAGGTAAACGGTATATATGATACCAAAAGCTTTATGCTGCTGTACATATAGAGAGTTTGTTGAGTAATTTATGTGCATTTCACAATATTTTTTTTTTATTTACTTTTAAACATAATAAATTTTCTATTATAAAACCATTTTTGTGCTGTTGATATCGTAGAGAGAGCATGAACATAAAAATAAATAAAATTTGTGCTGTAATCTCGGTATAATATGTTAGGTCACGAATTTTTCTAGTCTTGCTGCTGCTATTAGGATTTTATATTTTTATTGATTTAATAAAAATTGATGATAAAGTAAATAGTATTTTTTTTTTCTATTTATTAAAAATAGAATTGTGTTCGTTTAGGTCATCCATAAATATGTATATACTTACATATGTATTATAGTTCAGTATTACTTAAACATTCTCAAATGACGGAACACACCGAATACTTTGACCGAATCCTTATTGTTTGGCAAGTAAATTGAGTAAAATTCAAAATTTGTTTAAACCGTAAAAAAGCTTAATCTGAATTACACTAAAATATTTCAATTAGTGCTTTCAGTTTTCTTAGCAAAAAAATATTATAACACTTTATAAAAGTTTTACGATATTTGACACATCAACGTAGCTTTCGACAATTTATGTGAAAGGATTAAGTGCGCAATTGATGTGATCTTGTGAGCCACAAGCAATTATGAGAGGAATTGGAAGCTTTTTAATTTTTTAAACTAAATTTGTATTTAAAACGTATTTAAAGCTAAATTGATTATAGTTAAATCATAAAAGACTCACGGGTATTCTTCAATGTGAAAATGCGATACGAATTATTTCAGGCATGAATTTCTAACGTCTCTGTCGTGAAGTATATAGTAAAGTTATTACCAACAAAAATCATTCATAATTGAATACGGGAATGGGCCAAATGCTAATACCCAAAAATCATGCGGATCTCAGGTTCATATAATGAAGATATATTGTGACGAAAATATTCCTAAATTTTGTTTAATCCTAGGTTTTGTTCAATTAACGATCAAGACTGCGTCTGTATAGACATTAATATCGATATTGACAATGACTTTTCGACATTTTGCTGGAGAAATTTCACGCATTGCAACTCGAACGTTTTAGTCTTCGTGGAAAAGGACCATAGTCTCATCAATATAATTAATTTTCGGCCAAAGAAAAGTCAATATTTATTGATATCGCTCACCATTTACTGAAAAATGGTCGATTGGTGCCATTTGACTAATCTGGACTCCAAACCGTTAGTTTTTGTGGATATAGTGATTTTTCAAAAGTAAATGATGTTTTTTTTCAGATCGATGTTGTTTTTAAGTTATGTTGAATTTTTTATGGATGATTAGCATAAACCTTACTTTTCAAAAAAGCACACAAAAAATAATCAAGTGGTGTTAATTCTTGGAGGCCAAGGAACTTCACAAAATCTTAAAATTATGCGATCTGCAAATTTTGTTGACAATAAACAACAACTGCCACTGCATGACTATAGTACGAACTGGATGAACATGGTGATACGGTCTACGACATTTTTCAAAATCTAAAAAACGATCAATAATTTTGCCAATTGCACGCTAAGTAAGACGCCCGCTTGTCGACCAAAACTCGTATAAGACGTAATTTA
Organism: Tipula unca; assembly: GCA_951394425.1. Classification (NCBI taxonomy): domain Eukaryota; kingdom Metazoa; phylum Arthropoda; class Insecta; order Diptera; family Tipulidae; genus Tipula; species Tipula unca. Next base: position 190,122,341 of record OX596381.1, read on the forward strand.
CGAAATGTTGTTGTTTTTGAACGCTTATTTTCATAATAAATTTGGACAATCAAAATGCGTTGTTGTGTTGTTAGTGACTTCATGATTATAAATGACATATTTTTGACTTTTATATGTCGAACAATTTTTTGGAATAAATAACATTAAGTACTAAAATTCATTGATTGAGAAAAGGACTAACAGATGGCCCACTATGTATTATGCAAAGTATTATCAAATTCACACATTTAAGGAAGAATAAAAATTCTTGCTTTCCAATAGCAACTCAAAGCATTTTTAAAGGTATTTCAACTCTTAAGGACGGCAGCACGTAACAACTCCAAATGTGTATGTGAAATGAAGAAAGCTTTATTCTTCAAGTATGACTAAGTATATAACGTCCGCTGAATTTCGAAATTTTTCATGAATTCAGTGTTAAGGCGGTTTGGTCAGCCGGAGCAAAATTTTGTTGGAAGGTGCATTCATTAAACAAATAATGATTACAAGCCCAGCGACGAACTACATACTTCCAAAATTTCACGGCAAAAAATTTCTTGGATGTTCATTGACGAATTCGAGCAGTAGCTTTAGGAAGTAGCGAGCGGTAGATTTAGGTTTTTTGTTTCTGCCACCATTTTATGCTTCTCCAGGAGGTACTTTTGATCAAATACGCGGTCATTTTGACTATTGTTGCATTGTTCAATTGTGAACAGTTTATTATCGGTAATAATAATTATTCTGGAATTTTTGCCCTGAAGGCCCGAACTATTGAAGCTGTTCGGGCCACACTTTGGATCTTTCAAATCATTCAAATCTTTCAAATTGTATGGCTTCCATTTTGACTCCTGGCTAGATGGCGACGCATCTTGACTTGCGGTTTTCGGTGAATTCGACATTTGATGGCGTTAAACATAAAATTTCAAAAGGTATTCTAGATGAGAATAATTGGCGAGGTTCTCTGATACACGACCGCAGTACAGTAAACAGAAAAAACATCAAAATAGATTCCCTTGGCATATGAATATACAAATTTGTAGGAAAATCAGAAACAGGTGTATCTTGTTTAATAATCAGCTTCTTACAGGAAAAAAGGAATGAAATCCGCTCATTTCGGGTGCTACAGGTAACAATGGTTTACTCTGAAATTTTGTGATAGGTAGCAGCTATACATATATGTATACATATTTTTCAAAGTGCACTGGTTCAGACATCTAAATGTTTTGCTGCAAAACCTATGTGGACCTATGTATCTGGTTTTGCTTAAAATTATATTTAACTGTTCTCTATAGCAAAAATAACTATGGCTTAGGTATACTCAGGGATTCTTGCTACTATATTTGTCGTACATGCCACTACCGGGCTACATCTTTCGTATTTGTTGAACAACATTTAAAGCTTTACCTTGGGCGAGGAATTTCCATTTTTGTGTTTTCTCGAGATTGTATACATTTTGATGTTTTCTACAATCTTCAGAATTTAAATTTCAATTCTTGGTGAATTCAAATTGTTCGAAAATTATTCAACACCATTTCTATAGTTTCCAAAAATTATAAGATTCTAGAATATCATAAGTAATCATTGAAAAATTCCGAGATTCGATCGCATATCCTTTAGCCCAGCAATTCTTAACTTATCGGTCGTAAGTCATGAAAGGGTTGCCAGATTCAATAATTTGGGACGCATTTAAAATCTTTAGGCATAACAATCGACTTTCTTTAATTTGACGAACACAATTTGAGCAATTTTGAGAGTTCTGATAATTAAATTTAAATTTATCAAATTTTGAAACTTCGAAACCGAATTGATCAAATCTAAATTCTAAATATCAATTTGATTTATTAAATTTGGAAATTTGCAAATTTGTACTTAAATTAGATAATTACATGAATTTGAAATTTTAATTCGAATATTGAAAATTATGTTCATTATGTATGAATAATTTTAAATTTAAAGTAAAATTCAACAGTTTTTTGTTATCGGAATTCGGAAAATTTTGAGATAAAACTAAAACATTTAGAAAAGCATGATTTAAAAATTTGGAAAACTTTCGATCCATTCACGTTTTGTGAAGTTTATGATATGTATTTGTAAATCGAAATCTTCTAATTTTTAGGTTAGCTTACAGTTTGACAAACTTTACAAATTTTATGATTTTTTCGAATTTTGAGAAATTTAAATTAAATCTTCATCCTAAATGTGCATTACGTTAAGCTATATTGGTCAAAAGCTTTACTGTTACTAAACTTTTAGTTCGTTTAACCTTGAAAACTAATATATATAATACACAAGATTCAATTACAAAACTATAAATGTGCTTAACTTTATAAATATTTAAACCATCACTCGATCTGGGGTAGTACGAACATTAACCACAGGCGTTCTTCTCTGATTAACTATATAAGCTCCTCTAAGCTTGAAATCATCAATACTGGATGCGAGCCTACTTTTGTTAATTCAGTCCGACAGGAGGTGATTAACATTAGTCAATGATCCATTACCATCATTGATTTAATTTGACTGGAGGGTGACGATTGACATCCTTACCCCTGATCACAGGCGTATCTCGTTTAATATTAACGTTAAACGACTGCCTCTTAATACTTACCGTAATCAAAAATTATTCGATTGGGATCTTTTCTCTCTCGAACTAGTGTCTTTTGTGGAGTTCAGTGTCTTTTGTGGAGGTGTGTTGAGAAGAGTATTCAGGTCAATCCTTCTAAACCTGATTTAATTGTCTTTACAAGGAAGAGTTCCCTCTCTTTTTGGGAGAACGATCACTTGGTGTTGTCTTGGATAGTAAATTTTCTTGGAAGAAATACCTGGACTACAAGTTTCAAAAGGCAACTACTATATTTTGGTAATATAGAAGAGTTTTTGGGAAATCCTGGGGTTTAAGCTCTAGAATGCTTTCTTGCATTTAGAAATCACTTGTCCTACAGCTACTATCATACGCTTCTTTGTGTGGTGGCCAGAGGTTGACCTAAGGCTTCTGTACCCAAGCTTAATGGCCTTCTAAATCTTCTCCACGTCTCGATATGGAATCCATTCTTTTCTTGCCTCAGTTACGCACCTTTATTTTAGGCACAGCCTGTTCTGCAGCATATCGCCTGAGATGCACTGGGGCATGTACTGTTTTCGGTTCTATCGTGCGATAAAGACAAATTTTTAGAATTTATTCTTCATGTGTACCTGAAATCGATATATGGTTAATGAGGCTACTGCCCGAATTCCATTTCTTAAATTTTCTCTTGGTGGCTTATCCTTCGTGAGATTTGTAGAGTTTTGGTCAATAAATTAGATTAGTCCATAGTCTTTTTTCTGATGGCTCTCAGTCTAACCTCAGTGCAGGTTTTGGAATTTACTGTCCTTGGACGGATCTGAGACTTTCGGTAGTCTTGGTTTGCATTGAACTGTTTTTCAGCCGGAACTAATAGCGCTGACATATAGTGTTATTGGGGCCTTGAATTTTGCTGTAATAAACAAAAGTCTTCTACTTTATACAGATAATAAAGCTGTAGTTAGCTCTTTTAGAAATCCCTTGATAAACATTTCATGAACCTTCTTTGTTCTAGCAATAAAGTTACGGTCATTTGGGTACCGGCTTATTGTGACATTGTAGGCAATTAGATCGTGGATTGTTTAGCTACTGCAGGTTCCCAATTAACTTTAATTGGTCCTGAATCAGTGGATCTTTTATCTTTCAACTACGAGAAAATTATAAAGGACTACGCTTAGAAAGACCTAAGGTTTCAGTAGCTTGAGACTTTTAGCTGTCGTAAGGAGCCCAATTTGAGGTAAAGAAGTATGCTTTATCTTTAAAAAAGAACCAGTAAAGAATATTGGTAGTGATTCTTACGGGACATGGCCGTTTTAATGATCATCTTCATCATATATGCTTAGCTGCGAGGACTGCCTTGAGGAAGATGATGACTTTCAGATCTATTCGGCTTCAGGTATTCAACCTGATGTCTTTAAATTTAGATCAGTTGTCCTCTCTGCCTAGGTCTAAACTTGTTCAGTTTGCGAAGGCAGCAGTGCGCATTTGCGAATTGGGAAAGAATCGTGGGTTTGCACCATGAGCCTTTGTGACATTGAGTGCGGGATCCTCGTCGGTTCCAACCAGTTTCCATAATATTTTGCCGGAGCCCTTAAAGTAACCCCAGGAACGGATCATTTTTGTATTTCAATGCAATCTAACTTGTCATCCAAATTTTAATACTTGAATCTGTAATATTTAGCAATACCACGTTCCGCTCGATAATTGTTAAGAATCACTATATTTATATACAAGCCATTCAAGGTTTTATATATGTACAGTCTCAGACGTCCTTAAATATTTGACGTTTATGTATGAAGGTGGCAAAGCTTTTCAATAAACATTTTCATTTATTATTGAATAGTCATCAAAATTTTGTTTTGGAGCATCATCAAATATTTTTTTGCCAAAATAATAAAATAAATTAAAAATTTATCAGCTACTTTCGATCAAAAAGCAAATTGACTCGTATTTATTTATATAAATCAATCAATTTTTTTTTTGCGCGCAATAATAAAAAAAAACAATTTTCCAAACATATTTTCAATTTTCTATTTGCGTGTTAAAGGAAAGCCATAAAAAATTGTTTTCGGTGTATCAAAATATTAAGAATTTTAAATTTAAAAGCAAGATGAATATTTTTTTTTGTGATATATGTGTATACGAACCAGCAAACAAATACGACAAATTTATGTCTCTCTTGGGTATCTTACATATAAATATACATATATATATATATATATTTCACAAGTTGGTTATGTGTTAACAGTCGTTTTTTGTGCTTTTTGAGCTTTTTTTTAGTATTATTAAAATTTATATGTACATACAATACCAACGTTAAAGTATAATAATGAAAAGTTTATTTTATGTGCTTTTTGTTTATTTTGAAAATTTGTATGTACAGATAACAGCTTTTTGTGTATACAAATTTAAATTTATTTCGAATTTATTTTTATTTTTTTGTCATTTCGAGTGTGCGGAGTTCATATAATATTATATTATGTATACTCGAACATATAAATAAAGGGTCAAGTGGACTGGGCTATATACACTTCACTATACATCATATAAGTAGTTAATTTCAATTGGAATCGAAATAAATATTTTTTAAACATTAAAATCTTAATCTTTTTATTTCAACACACATAAATTAAAGCATTTCAATTTTTCAATCTTCGTCTGAAGAGTATACATATACATATGGATATGCATATATATGCATATATATGGACATATCGATAACAGATAAAAATGTTTAAAATACGATTTGAGTATTTACTTTTATGTATATTCATATCAAAAACCAATTACCATTTTTCGATAAAAATACCAATAAACTTTAGTTCTCAAATCTTATATAAAAAGCATTAAGAATTTATTACATTTTGAAAATAAGTATTTTATAGTTATGGCATTAGTTAATGTTTTTATAATGGTAATCGTAATTTTGATTTTACATAAAATCTGTTTAATTTGCGTATGAGATCCCAATTAATTTAAATCTCGTCTATTTTTAAAAGAATTTTTTTATTTATTCAGAAGCTTACATAATTCTCTTACATAACTTCATGCACATATTTTGTATAAAACGAATTAATTGACTTCGGCTCTATGTTATTTTGAAAGCTGTTTCCAGGAGACTAACTCATCCCCATAACTGTTATATCTGCATTTTTATAAAGCTTTTAATCAAATTGAATATACATGATTTTTGCCAGTATGTTAAATCTATTAAAAGCTTTCAATACATAAAGCTTTTCATAGTATTACTAGTTTTAATTATAAAAATGACCTTGCAGAGCTTTCACAAATTAAAAGCTCAGTTGAACACATTAACTTAACTAAACTTTACTAACGTAAACTTTAAGTTTGGCTTAAGCTTTCAATAAAAGAAGATATCGTTCTAGAAATATTTCAGTAAACTATTTTTTAGAAAATGGTTTACAAAAATGTTCGACTTACAAAATATGGCTAGGCCTTCGTAAGATGTCCAATTTGAGATTCTAATAGGCTTTTCAATTTTATGAGAAGTACAGATTGTGGAATGGCTAGAAGGATATCACTTTAATTAGAATTTAAAAGAATTCTATTTTGGCGAAGCTTTTTTATAAATATGAAGCTTCAAATGTTCGACTAAAATGAAATTTTGTAATTGTTATAAATATTTTTATATAACAATTAGCTTTAGGAAATGCATGACGTTTAGATGTTAGGTATTGGTTCAAATACAGAGCCTCTGTTGGAATGTAGAATCCATGGTCCGAACTATCGTTCTAGGACCACTAACAACTAGCCACTAACTAAACAAACTAAGTATATATATTTAATTCCAAAAACAATAATTTTATTCTTATTTTCTGCTTGATTACTGTATATTGTGTCTAATTTTGTGCTTCAGTTTCAATTTTTAGCAAATCTAATATAAACCGGAATTTTTAGAAAGTGTCTATTGAAGTATTGCCAAATACTCAAAATTTATTTTATAGACAAGAATTTCTCTCACTTTACGGTGTTTGCACTCTTAATTCCAGCTTTGTATACCAATTTGAATCTTTTGCAAATCAAATACAGAAGTACTACGGGGTTTTTCATGCGCTTTTCAATATTTTTCTATGACACATTGGTTGAACCTGCAATTTGTTAACTCTTTAGTGATGATTTCTGGTCATAGATCATTCCTTTTGCAATTTTTAGATATTTGTTACTTATATGAGAACAAGATACAGCTACCGTATGCAATCTAGACAGAAAAATGGAAATGGAAATGATAAACTTTTGAGTTAAAATTTAAAATTTAGTAAAGCCAATTCCATTTTTTTCAAACTTTAAAGTTTAAAAATAAAAATTTTGTGGCTCGAGAAATTTTGTATTTTTTCAGTAAAAATCTCTTTTAGAATTTGTCAGTTTTTTATTAAAATTTAATTTTACTTTATCAAGAATCAAGATATTAAGTATTACGCTGAAATTCTAAAAATAAGCGAGCAGCTATAATAGGTCTAAGTTTATACTTTATCAATTTGTCAAGATTTAAAGTATTCTGATAATTTGTAATTAAGGGAGAATTAATCTCAAAATTCCTCTATAAGAAACATATTTAGAAAAAAGCTCTTCAAGTTGATGACTAGAATTTAATTAATACTTTTCAAAAATTTAATAAAAATTTGAATCCTTCCGTACATAGGGATATTTTGACAATTATGCGGTTACAACAAAAAATGCTAAAGAATCTGTATCTGAAATAAAAATCATAGTTAACAAATTGAAGATTTTATTAGGAAACGGGTGAATTTGATTGAAGGCTTAAATATTGACTTGAACGTTGACCTTGAGTTCTATAACATAAAGTAGGTAATGCTTGGCTTATTCATTCGTAGTCGTATGAACTTTGACTTGTGTTTTGATTTGCTCTTTCAATTAAAACTTGACTTAAATGATTTTACTCGATCGCTTTATATTCACAACTCACTGTTTTGGTAATAGATGATAGTAGCCATGTATAATAGATCACAACATAATTATTATATTTATCTGTTTGTTATTGTTTTAATGTCACGTAAATTTCATTATAAGAAATATGTAATAGGACTGATTAATGTACGATCATTGTTAAGTTCTTAAGCTGTTAACATTCTCCATAACCATAACATTGGTCCTTCGAGCTGGATTCCTCCAGTGCAGCAGCTGTTAACAACAACTCAACAATAAGGAATTTGTCATATCGCGATATAATCGGGAACGTCACAAAGAAAGCACGCGATCAAAGTGCGCTAAATCAGATAAGTGAATACATTTATATATATATCGATAATTATCAGCTTTGCTATTGGTACGATTGACTGTGAATATAATTAGATAAACAATTACATTATACATTAACTTAACAATTGCTATCGAACCTTAATGGTGATAAACGAAAACGTGATTATTCGCGGTTAGTGCTATCCAAGTCAATTATGTAATCCCTAAACTGTTAAATTAAATACATGTAAAAGTAACCGAATTATCGATTAACAAGTTACTATTATAAATATACATTGATATCTATAGTGCTAGGTGATAAAACTTAAACCTCTCGACAGCAATTTATAAAACGAGTATTATCATACGTAATTGCAATGTCTGATCTAGACATTTTAAAGAAACCGTCTGGCACTGCAAAGAGCAGCCTGACAAAGATGATATATGCATCGACCAGCTCAAAACAAAAGCTAAACACACGCAAGAAATTTCCAGAAAAGTTTCCAGCAAAAACCAGAGTGGTCGAGGATAATTTGTTCATCAATGGTTTTTTATGGGATTTTTATTTTCTGACCTGGGACCGTTGGAGAACAAATGCGTGGATTATAAAAATAAGCATTCCGGAGTTTAGCGGTGAATATAAAGGATCACAAACTTGTTTTGATTTATTTTCGTCTACCAAACACGATTAGGATTATTTGACCTGAGCACAAAAGTTTCATTATTTGAAGAGTTTCATTAAAAAGGTGTTTGATATCTCGGATGAACCATTTTGTGGTCTCAAATGCTTAGGAACGAGGGTGGAACAGCAAGATCCTTGGATTATCTATATTTTGATAAATAAACTCGATTTGGAAACGCAAGCATCATGGACGCAGCAAAATATAGAGGGTAAAGATTTATCCGATTTTTTTGAATCTTTGGAGAATCGTACGCATCAATTAGAAGTTTTGAATGCATCAACTAAATCTAACAATCAGCAGCAATATTATTAGGTCCCTTCTATAAGACAAATGATCACAAGCTTTTCGAATGTGGATTGTTTAAATCTATAAGACAACAAAAAAACTAGTGGCCAACATCATCGAACCCACCAATTAGGCAACCAGATGGTCATTGGGCCAGAAGTGACGTAAAAATGGTTACTGCTTTCTCTAATCGCTTGAAATATGTATTCACACTATACTAAAAAATTAACAACAGTGAACTATCAAAGTTTAGGGAGGATTGACCCTTCGAAAATAACTCCGTTAAAATTTTAGTGCGCAAAAAAGGTAAAAATACTATTAAAAATTGTATAAACCCAAAGAAAGCTCCATGACACGATTTTATTACCGTAAAAATGATCAGTGAATTACCTGATAAATGCATAAAACTCAAATGCGATTATGCGATGTGGGTATTTCCCTGAAAAATGGAAAATATCGCTAATTATACCATGAATCCAAAGCCTCGAAAAGACGAAACACAAGTCGCATCGTACAGGCAAATAAATATACTTCCGATGATTAGAATTTTGCTCTATACAGTACCATGTTGGTCTAGAAACCCAAATTGGTGGTCTGGTATAATCGGTCCTTTTGATAATAGGTGCACAGAGTTGTTAACACAGTTAAATTTGCATTTTTTTTTTTTTTTTTTAAATTTTAAAATTTGCATTAGAAAAAACGAAATATTATTCGGCAGTTTTCCTGGATATTGCGCAAGCTTTCGACAAGGTATGGCATGAGGGCCTTATAAATAAAAATAAAACGCGTCTGCCAAAAAAATTGCATGCAGTCCTTGAAAGCTAATTTGTTTCAAAGAAAATACCAAGTTAAACACAATTCAGCCATTCCTGAACTAAATATTATAAACGCAGGAGTACCACGAGACAGCGTACTGGGACCAAGGTTGTCACATCAATATTTGCCGATGACACATCATGTTTTCACACAAAAATCTTCAAACTGCATCAAGAGAATTACAAGATCGCTTATATAAAATTGAGAATTGGCAACACACACACATAATATTTACGTTGAATAAGCTTACATGCCCAGCGGAAATTAAACAATGTCACCATTCCTCAACAAATAAATGTCAAATATTTAAAGAAATAAAATACTTAAAAATGTCAAATGCCTAAAAAAAAAAATTTTTTTCTAAAAAGTTTCGGCTGGTTGAAAGAAAATCAAAATTGTCCCTAGAATGCAAGGTTCTACATATATGGAATTCAGCTATGAGGCTGTATACAAGCTAATCAAATACAGATCTTTTACAACGAACATAATCAAAAATACTTCTCTGTATTGCAAATGCTCCGTGGTATATCTGAAATTGCAACATTCATAGAGACTTTGAGATTAAAACAGTCAAATATATGATCCAAGCACACAGTTTGAAGTATCTTTTGAAACCCCTAATGAATTAGCTCAATTTAACTGAAATGTAAACGGATTCGGTGAGTTGATCCAATAGATCTTTGACTATCCGAATTGTGGTCTGTGGTTCTTCGGATGGGACAGTGAAAGTTTTGGTTACTGTTGTTAGCGATATGCACTCTACATTCGGCATTTTGTAATTTCAAGCAGAGATGTAAATGCTTAAGGCAGATAGGAATGCTCTCTAATACCGAGATGTCGTGATAGGGCCCCCTTTAATCCAATGATGAAGGTAGCATTGTGTCATGTTGCTGGCCCCATGTCTATACCAAAAAGTTTGCTTGATTATCTTGTATTATCGTTGTTAGGTGATACTCAATTATACCTTGTCTGCATAATGCAGAGTCAGACACAGTGCGATGTTCGCTGGACCCACAATTTTGTTTGTATAATAACGTTTAGAAGGCCGGGTTATTGTTTATCTGCAGTATTCTATATCAAGACTCTTTTTCTAAGAGCTAAACTCGCCGGGTTGTTTAGAGAATTCTCTTCTATATTTAACGTTCACTGGAATTTTATGCAGATCGGTAAGGTTGGTTAAATATTTATCGTCTATGGTCTGGTCAATTTCGTTTCTAATGTCAGAATTTCTTTGACTTTGATCCGAGACAATTTCGGAGACCCATGTTATACTCTTATTTCGCTTCTAAAGCAAACATGTCAAAATGTTAGTTTGTGTGTCGAGCGGTGGCTTTTTAATTGCGGAGTTTATATTTATCAATTGTACGAAAGATATAACAATATGTTAATGTTGTGAAGTGGGGAAAGCAACATCTAAACAATAATTTAAAAAATTAAAATTAAATAAAATATTTTTATTTTTTTTTTTGTTTTGTAAAAAAAATTGACAATTAAACAGTTTTTGTGATAATGCTAATAATGCTTTTGAACTGTAATAGAGTTTAATAACATAGTAACTAAAATTAAATTTGATCTATAAAATAAAAATTACAAAATAAAAACCTGATTGGTTATCAGGTTTTTTGAACAATTAGCTATAATAAAATAAACAATTGTTTTTGTACGGTTTATAGTACTTTGGTTTCAAATTTTGTGAACTATATAAAGAGTTTAAAAAATAAAAACATGTCTAAATGCTACACGTGTAATTTAAAAGTCAGCAGGGATTCAAATGCTGTTATCAGTTGTGGTAGTTGTAACTTTTTATTTCATCGAACTTGCGTGTCTTTGAATGATATAGATATAGCATATTTAATCAAAACAAAAACCAAGTGGAATTGCTCTGAATGCGAAAAGAAAAAAAGTTAAACCGGATTGATGACACCTGCGCAGCATCACCTAAACAGCAGCCTTCAACATTGACCAGTCAATCAAATGTCATGGATATGATGTATGAAGAATTAAAGCAGCTTAGAAAGGAATCTGCCGAAAACTATAAAGCCTTGAACGATAAAATTGAAATTATTGTTAAAAACTTAACCGAGGAAAACGCCAAATTGAAATGCCAAGTGAAGGTTATGCAGCAAAAAATTGATACTATGGAGCAGCTTGAATACCAAAACTCAATTGATGTGGTTGGTGTTCCTTTCGTGCCAAATGAAAATACTGATGAAGTTGTGATGCGTATCTTAAATGACGGATTGGGTTTGCGGATTCAGGCGACTGACATAAGCTTTTCATACCGCGGAAAAAGTAAAAATTCAGCTGCATCTGGAAAAATTTTTGTCAAGTTTTGTCGTCGCAACACGAAATCCGAAGTGCTTCAATCCAAGCTGAAAAGAAATCTTAAGGAGACATCATGCGGTTTTCAAACGAGTAAACCTATATTCATCAACGAGTCATTGAGCTTCAAAATGCGGGAATTGCACTATCAGGCTAAAATATTGCAACTGGAAAAGGGCTATAAACATCTTTGGGTACGTAATTCTAAAATTTTCATGAGGAAAATTGATGGGAGTGAGAGACTAGAAATCAAGGACAAAGAAGACCTGCTCAATTTATAAATTAAATAACTTAAATTTTAAATGTCTGTTGTAAATTGTAGTCGTCACGATCAAATGGTAAATCTCTCATCAATAAATAATTCCTCTATATCCAAAGATGAAAGTACATTGTGGATAATCCACCAAAATTCTCGTAGCTTACGAAAAAATAGTGATAAAATATTTGCACATCTTAATTCATATTCCAACCTGCCGGATATTATATTTTTCACAGAGATTTGGATTGGAAGTAATGAGGTTTCCTAATTTTAATTTGGTTGATTGCTGTAACAATTCTTACTCATCAGGAGGTATAATTGGCTATGTGAAGTCTGGTCTAAATTTCAATTTTGTTACTAAAACATTAAAAACCGCTGACGTCTTGAGGTTAAATATTTTCTTCGACTCTGAGAGTTTTTGTGTGGTTTGCGTATATCGTTTTCACTTTTGTTCAATCTTGGAGTTTGTTGATGAATTTTCGACTTTTCTTAATGGTATCAGAAATAAAAATCTTATGGGTGATTTAAATATTGATATTTCAGAGTGTAATCTTACGAATCCTAATGTTAGTGTATATCTTCAAATGATGTCTTCTTTTGGGTTGACTTCGCTAGTCCAAGAGTTCACTAGAGTTACTGATACTACTTCGACCACTATTGATCACATTTTTTGTAGAACTAATGTTAACTCGAATTTGGTTACAAATGCGGAGGTTTTAGATTATAAATTATCTGACAATTGTATGTTGTCGCTTGAAATCACAAAAAATAACCTTATAAAATCGAATAGACAAACTAATATCCATTCTAGGCAGGTGATTGATCAGTCTAAGTTAAATGACGTTTTGAGTAGGGAAAATTGGTCTCATGTTTTTATGCAAAAAAATCCAAATGAAGCGTACAACAGTTTTTTTCATATTTTGTCAACTCACATTACACACTGTTCTATATCTATAGTTCAACATTCTCACAAGCAAAAAACTAAAAGAATTCGCCCTTGGATTTCGATTTCTTTGTCCAAAACGATTAATTTGAAAAATGATACTAAATTAATTGATAGAATTAAAGTTAGAGAATAAAATAAGTGAAGCAATTCCAATAGAAAAAGAACTTTATTATTACCAACGTTTTAATAACTGTAAAAACGATGTGAATTCTCAATGGCGACTTGTAAATGAACTTTTAAATGAAAATAGTGAGAAACCTATTATTGAAACCATCAGATCTCAGAATAATAATATTCTAAACGATGAAGTAAATATTGCAAATGAATTTAATAAATATTTTGCCAACATTGCTGAAGATTTTAAAGATACTATTTTGTGTGCAAATCCAGTGGCATTAGAAGAATCCCAGTATTTATTCAAAAAGACACAAGACAAAACTTTTTTCTTTAATCCAACTGACAGCTGTGAGGTACTGTGAGGTACTTGATACCATTAATTCGTTAAATAATTCATTAGCATGCGGATATGATAAAATAAGTAACTCTCTGATCAAATATGTTGGTCCGCTTATTTCATCTGTTCTTAGTTATATTTTTAATCTTAGTATGTCAACCAGTATTTTTCCTGAAGTCTTAAAGAAAGCTGTGGTTATACCACTACATAAAAAGGGAGATACACTTAGTTTGGGTAACTATCGACTAATTTCTCTGCTTTCCGTTTTCTCTAAACTATTTGAAAAAATAATTAAGAAAAGATTACTTTCCTTTTTGGCAAAATTCAATTTTTTTTCAAATAGCCAATTTGGTTTCAGAGTTGGTAAAAGTACGGAAGATGCTCTGCTAGAGCTCACAAACAAAATTATATTTCTTTCTTTATTTCTTTAAATAACGATGAATCTGCTGCAGTAAATTTTATAGATGTTACAAAATCGTTCGACACTGTTGATCATAATTTATTATTTTTGAAGCTAGATAAAGCAGGGTTACGCGGCATTGCAAACGAATGGTTTCTGTCTTACCTTTCTGATAGACAGCAGGCGGTAAAAATTGGGAATTGTATTGGCGAATTTAGAAAAATTAAGTGTGGAGTGCCACAGGGATCAGTCTTAGGACCTATCTTATTCTTGATCTATATTAATTCTTTTTTCGAACTAAAGTTAGATGGGCATTCAGTTGACTTTGCTGATGATGTAGGGATGGTATATAGCTCCAGGGATAATGATACTAATGTCCAGAAGATTAATAACGATCTTCGAATTCTGAGACGCTGGTTTGACCTACACTACATGGTTTTCAGTTCTAAAACGAATATTTTATATATTAAATTATCTGGAGTCGTATCTAATCCAACTGATGTTGTATATCATTCCTCAGACTGTTTAAATAATAGTGTTACATGTTCAGACTATTGTAAAGTTTTAGATGTAGTTGAGTCGTTTAAATACTTAGGAGTCACAATCGATAAGCGTTTTAGATTTAAGAGTCGTTAATGTCGTTATGTTAAGTCGTTGCAAAATTATTTGTTAGCATGTAATAGAAAATTATACCTTCTACGTGATATTTGTCCTGAACCCGTACTAAGATCAGTGTATTTTGGCATTGTGCAGTCAAAACTTCAGTATGGCTTAACTTGTTGGGGTGGAATTTACTATTCCAATTTGAAGGCCCTAATAGTTGCACAAAATTTTATAATGAGAACGATATGTTGCCAACCACGATTAACTTCTACCCTACCTTTATTTAGAAATTTAAACATACTTCCGTTAAGACATTTATACGTTTATAAAGTTTTAAAAATTTTCTTTTTACGCAGTGGTCACAGGAATTTAAAAGTTACTAACTATACATTACGTAATGCAAACTACGTTAATTGCCCACCACCAAGAAAGGAGCATTTTAAACATTTTTTTAGCTCTGTGGCGCCTAAAATTTATAATCAGCTATCAGATAGTTTAAAACAAATTCCTGTTTATTTGACCTTTTTGAAGGGTGTTAAATCATGGCTAATGGAAGTAAATGATATTGAAACTCTCTTTCACACTTTGAAATGAAACCACATTCCTTTACGTTTTTAGTTATAATTGAAACTATATTTTATTGATTGAAGTTCAAAACTGAATTATTTTAAATTCTGTCGATTTTAGAATTGTATTTTAAAATTGTTTTTTATAGAAGCTTCCCCACTGCTTCTTTAATTTTAGTATATTACTCTCGATGGTAATATCGATTCTGATCCTTCGGGATCACAGATATTTCCTAATTCTCTTTAATTTTTTAAGCATATAGAAACAAAAGTTTTACCGGATAAGAAACTGATAAGATGATTTCAACACAACATGTCATAATATTTGTATTTAAATCATAAGCTTGTTATATTGTGTAATTTTTATTTTAAAATATTTAAATACTTTTTATATCTTACTTTTAATCCTATATGTAATAAATCAAAAAAGAGAAGATAAAAATAATAAAAAATAAAATAAAATAATAATAATAATAATATCATGGTTCTCGTATATAATTTCCTAGCGAATTCACTATATCAAATCTTGTATGTTTAACATTTGCAGTTGTAACCCTGATCCCTTGCTCAAAGTGCCTTGTCCTTGCTAATGATTTTACTTAGCTGATTGGGCTGCTGTTGAATATTTTTGAAGATCTGGCCTGGTTATCCTTCATTTTATGGTGATTCAACTCTGTTTTTTCCTGATTTGGGCGTACTAAGAGGGGTCTTTTCCCGATACTTCCGCTGTTTACTTATACTTTATTGTTGATTTATATTTTACTTTTCTTTTGGAATTTATTAAAGTTTGATTAACTTAAATAAATTCTTTGCACGTTAATTTAGAAAAATATTTTTTTTTTCACTGATTTCATTTACAAGTTACAGGTTCTTGCGATTTTAACACGAATTGATTGAAATGTTTAATAAATTATGCTTAAGAGCCTTAATACGTATAATAAAAAAACTGAAACCAAGCTAAAAAAAATTTGTTTAATGATTACCATAGTAAAACCAGATGGTTGTTGCTAACAGTTTTTAAGTGTAATCGTATTTGAAAATTATTCTAATTAAAAATAACACAATGTGGGGGTAAAAAAGAAAAAAAATTCAGTCTACTGTAACCATCTCATATCAGTAAATTAAATTAATTAAAAAACAAATGGAAACAGAAAGCTTTGCCCTACGTACAACGAATAATATTAACAGAAAAATACCAGATGAGTGATAAAAAAATTTCCATTTTCTTTTTTTGTTTTATCTTTAATTATGTATAATTATTTAATCAAATTGTTTTTATTGTAATTTTCCGTCTGTGATTATTACAACTTAATTGAATTAGAAACAATTTAAAAGTTAATACGCACAAAAGCTTACAACAATATATATAGTCACAATATCAAATGTATATAGTTATTGCCGCATACACAAGATAATGTGTACGTTATAATAATTAATGCATTCATATCTCTTTTAGCACAATAAATTTCATTAAAATTAAAATAAACAGAAAAGCTCAAATGTTATAATGAAAGCAACAACTTATATATGTATGTATAAACATCATCTTATCTTCACACAAAATGCAACAAATTTTTGATTTTTTTTATGTACATATATTGTTCACCAGTGTATACCATAATGTTTTACATGTATAAATTTGATAATAAGACTCTATATAGCACTATATTTATGCTGATAATATAATATATGATTTATATGCAAATTAAAAATAAAACATAAATTTTCTTAAGTTGTTCATCGTCTTCAACTTGTATATATACATGTAACATGTACATGATGTTTATAAATATTTAGGAGTATAGTGATAATGATAGTAAATTGAAAGGAAATTTGAATATTTTATAAAACAATTCATATTATCAGCTGTATGTATATATGGAGATTAACACATATATTTCATGCCTCCACACTCTCCACCTATATATGTATGGTATGGTATACCCGTTTTTATTTTAATTTATGCATAATTTTCATCGTCTTCTTATATACGATTACTATTACTATTTCTATATATGTCTGTCTGTGCTTATGCAAAACAATGGAATTAATGAGATTTTTCCTCGAGAAAAATTCTAGGAAAATATTAAATTATATTTATTCAGCGTTTATCTCTATATATAGGAGGGTTAAGGCATGGTTTTTGTTTTTGTCTCCGTCCCACAACTATATACTCAGAATACGTTTAGCATCAGAATCTTACATTTAACCCGTGCACTCAGTTTACTTAAGATAATATGGAAAGCTCGATTAATCGGTAAATATGACACTCGACTGCGATGAGTACAAAATGCTTTGAATTTCAGATTAAATTTCGGGTTATTAAAATTTTTTTAAATTATAACATTTAACAAATTTTCAAAGTGTCCATTGTATAAATGGCTGTAGCAGTCTCATCATGCGAAACAAATCTTTAGTCTATTACACGTATAAATTTTGGTTTCCAATTTTTGAAATAAATTAAAAATCACAGAACACAGAAACCAAAATTGTCAAAAATTTTTGATATAATTATTTTGTTACCTCTTGAATATTTGGACGCGTATGCCTAACGTTAAACATAATCACATCAGTATCGTCGTTAGTGTGGTGGTTAGGAGTGTGGTGGTTACAGTTTAAATTCAACCAAATGGTATCAATAAAGTGAAATCGTAATTTCTCGAATAAATTGTGCAGTGTTAAGAAATAATTAAAGTGTTTTATTGCAAACTCCCTTACGAATCCTTAGAAGAAACCGAAAATTGGCAGAACATTAACTCTTGCACATCTCAAAAGCTAAGAGAAGAGTTGGAGCGTCGATAATTTCCAATGGGGATGGCAAAAATACCGAGCTATATTTTTGGATTCAAAACCCGGTTAAACATCGCGACCACTTTCACGGGCAGTACAGGTCATAGTAACACGATCATCATCACCTGTAGGTCTAGTGTCACAATAACCCTCAACGAAGGATTCATCAGCCCTATCCAACCAGAACGTTGGGCTGACTGCCGAAACCAAAACGGAGCCAGTAGAAAAAAAAAACAAGCGGAAATAATAATGGCTGCTACTCTGCACAACCTGAGGGCAATAGAACCGGTGTCATACTTGTTCAGCGTTTTAAAGATGCCCAAATGCGACTCAGATTTGCTATTATGAATTTCCTGCAGGACTTCTTTTATCCAGATTATCAGACTCGCAAAGTCTAATCCGCAACCCATTTTCTAACTTCAATGACTTTCATTGAGCCCAATCATTTTTCACGATTGCACTTTCCGTCGCGATTTCATGCCACTGCAATCCATTTGATCATCGGAGCGATGAATCAGTGCTTTTCAGTGCGGATATTCCACCTGCGTCACCATCCTCCTGCTGCGCAATTATCTGTCGCAATCTTACTGGTGGTTTATTGCAAACTGTTTATCTGATCAGTTCTCCCAGCTGCTGGTTGCTTACATTCTCTGGTAAAGTTCCCAGATTGTTGACAACTAAAAGATCTATAAACAGAGAGCAAGATCTCCTTTTGCATAATTCATGGTCGGTGCCTCAAGTCCAATTCCTTTAGAATTTTTTCGCTCGGCTTTGATGCAGGTATTGTCTGTAGCCCATCAGTTGATTTGCCTCAAGATTAAGGCTTAAGTTGTTCCTCTGGACCCCATCCGTTGCACAGCTGCTTCAAATGCTCAATTATCAAATGATGGAGTATGTGTAGTTTTGAGCTGATTCATTTGTTGCCAATTGAAGAGATGTGGAGGATGGGGGCAGGAAGTGTGAGGTTTGCGCCGCCAGTAAGTGACCACAAACAAGAACAAAAGGAAGGTTGATCTGGTTCGAGCGGATAGCTATGGCTATTGCTGGCCCATTTCCCCCAACAAAATATAGAAATCGGTATATACTCGTATGCATCGATTATTTTAGTAAATGGGTAGAATCTTATCCACTTATGAATCAAGTAGCTCGAAGAGTTGCGGATGTATTTGTAAACAATTGGGTATGCATATGTGGAATACCGTTAGAGCTATACATTCCGACCAACGCCAACATTTTTAATTTAAGTTAGTTCAAGTGATATATTAAATTAAACGTAATTTTATAAAATTTTAAAATTATTAACTAAATATTAATTTGCGTAGCATATTTTCATATTTAAAAATTAAATTAAAATTAAATTAATTAAGATTTTAACGATATAACTTAAGAGGGATTTTTTTTCATTACCTTCAGATGGATCTTAAGAAATTAAAATTATTCTCAATTGTTAATTTTAAGTGTGTGAAGTTATCCCAGGATTCCATCCCAGAAAAATTAAAAATGTTCATCAGGCAATACTATTCTCATCCCGTCTCAGGATTTTAAAAATCATCCCAAAATTTGATATTATCATTTTAAAAATTTGCAAACGACGTGTTAGCTTATATATTCTTGTCGTTAAAAGTAATTGGCACAATAGGCTCAGAAATTCATATGAATGTGGCCCCATAAAAAAATTAGGAGTTTAACTATACTGGCTCTCGAAAACCATGATCGCCGGAAAAAGTTTCCTTTATTTTCGACTTGACATGATGTCCACTTGCTGTGATCAATCGTTGAATACCAGCCGTATGTTGTAATTTGCGCAATGGCTCATATGTATATATGGCCCCATATAAGAAATACAGATTTTAATTAATGGTTCTCGAGAACCATGAGTGCCGGAAAAATTTTCTTTGTTTTCGACTTGACATGACGTCCACTTGCTGTGATCAATTGTTGAACACCAGCCGTATGTTGTAATTTGCGCAATGGGCTCTTATGAATATGGCCCCATATAAGAATCTGTATTTCTTATATGGGGCCACATACATATGAGCCATTGCACAAATTACAACATACGGCTGGTGTTCAACGATTGATCACAGCAAGTGGACATCATGTCAAGTCGAAAACAAAGGAAACTTTTTCCGGCAATCATGGTTTTCGAGAGCCAGTAGTTAAACTCCTAATTTTATGTATGGGGCCATATTCATATGAATTTCTGAACCTATTGTGCCAATTACTTTTAACGACAAGAATATATAAGCTAACTATAAGCTATATAAGTCGTTTGCAAATTTTTAAAATGATAATATCAAATTTTGGGATGATTTTTAAAATCCTGGGATGGGATGAGAATAGTATTGCCTGATGAACATTTTTAATTTTTCTGGGATGGAATCCTGGGATAACTTCACACACTTCTAATTTTGATGGCTATATATAATAAATTGGCATTTGACAAAGAGTATGTGTCTCCTGACAATCATGAGATATTTGCTGAGCAACAAAAAATTAGCCTCCTTGTATCCGTTTGTGTAGTAAATTTATTGACCAATTTGGATGATGACATGTTGAATAGAAATAGAATTTTTAGCTGATTTTTATATTAAGGTTTGGAATACGGTAATTGGAACGGACCTACACCATTTATTGACCAATGTTGATTATCCTAGAAACTAGGCCATTCTAATGAAATTCACACGTTGGACGCAAATCGGATTCTTAAATGATTTATGGAATAAGTTCTTGAATATGGCCGCACGTGGCACATAAAATTGACACAACTCAAAAATCAAAAACTGAAGAGAGTAAAAATGAAAAATGTTAATTTCAAAATTAGTTTTATTGATGATTAAAAAATATACTTCTTAGCACCACGCCCGATCGTTTATATATATATGCCACTCGTTGATTTTGCCGCTTTCTTAATGTGTTGTTGCTTCAATATGACAAATTATTTTATACATCTATGAGGAGAAAAATGCTGCTGATGCTAAGCCGTATGTCAAGGTCTTTATAGTCATTAACGTCGAATTTGTCGATCTCAAGCGAACTCAACTTCCCAAAAGGCCCGTAAAGATGTCCAACATTATGGTGAAATATCTCGTCAGCCCAATGATGTATTTTCTTCGTCCAAATTATTGTTCATCTGCAACCTCTTGCCTCCCCAGTTAATTTTTATCCCCGAGGCCGTTCAACAGTTTATTTCATCACCGTCGCCGCATCTCATATTAACCATCGCAGTGAGTAACACGACTTTTTACGTAATCTTGATTTGATACACAACCATTGCATATAGAGTGCTCGAAAAACGATGTGAAACCATTATAGTGCCGAGATGTGAATAACAAGAAAATTGGAAATTAAAGTTGCAAATTAAAATTGTTGAATCGTTTATTAATGCACGAGGCGTTCGAAATATTTTCCATTGTGCGATACATACCTATAAAAGCTCACTACTATGCTACTATACAAGACTACAAAGTTTAAATAACAATGTAAAATATATGGTATATAATTAAAGAATATGTGCTTTTGGAGCTTACGCCCACCCAAAAAAACGATACAATATTTTCTTTTATAATACACAGACAAATTAAAAAGTCAAAAAGTTTAAAATTCAAAACATTTTAATAGTTTATAGTGTTGTACTGTGTAAAAGCTATTTAATATAATACACGTAAACTACTATTATACATTCAATTTAACTTTCGTATACATGAAAGTTACAAAAAAAAAGCTCTCCATTAAAATTATATATATTTTTTTCATGGATTTGATAGTATCAGTTAGTGTATATGTGTATGTATGTATATTATGGTGTACAAGTTTAATGGAAAACTTTATTTTTTTTATAACTACAATAATAGTTATCTTATTATTCAATATTTTTTTACAGCTATTATTGTTAATATTTTACATATATATGTATATATGTATATGCAAATGCTAGAAGAAGGTATGTTATGGAATAAAATTAATGTAATCTAAGATTTATTGGTTCTTTTTATTATATCGGTGAATTAAAGTACATTATTACATATAGAATTTTAATAGTGCAGTTTATGTACATATGTATGTGTATGTTGGAAAATAAATTAAAATTTATTACAGATCTATATGATAGGATCTACATAATTCTTTGATGTACAATGCATGTGGTTTTTGTATATTACGTATGTAGTGGAAATAGAATACATGCTCTTTTATAATCTGAACATGTGACTTATGATTTACAATGTAGGTATATATAACCAACATCGAAAACTGAACTTTTTAAATTAAATATCATCCATTTCCTTTGCCCTCTATAATAAAACTCAAATTCTACTACTATAAACAAAGATTCTCAAATGTTAAAACTATTCACTATATAAGGTAGTTTGAACAACATCAATGTAGACATAGTACAAATTTTAGTGTATAGGACCAGAACAATAGTGAAATGTTAGTGTAAACGGGAATTGAACGTTACTTTATTGTAACTTAAGGAAAAAACATAATCTAAAGTCTCCAGAGGAGTTAGCTGTTAAGCTGAAGCAAATCGTTTAACACCTACATGTGAGAATAGCTATTTTGCTCAAAAAGGAACTAACGAAAACCCACTACAATATATGTATATACTTAAGGTAGAAACCGTGTAAACAAATGGTATAGCAGTCCTTACTTAAAATCGAATGGTGATTTTTTTATTAAACGAGGTAGTATTTGCGGAACTAGGATATAAACCAAAAGCATTGATGCCTATAGAAAAATTGTAGAAGTTCTGGAAACAAATAATAAAAATTATTATACTTTCATAACAAATGGCAACCCAGCGATCACGGTTGTGATTAAAGGAAACGAATCCACTGTGTCAACTGTTGAAATTGGAGAAGAACTGACAATAAAGAGCTTCGCAAGCCGTTAAGAGAGACTTATGCAATCCACCTCCTTATTTATAAAATGATAACTGTTCTCAACGAATCCATGAACCAATTTACTGAAGTGATGTTATGAGAGTATACGCTCATGATGCAAAATATGAATACTCTATTTCAACTTTTAGTGCAAAGTCAAAATCAAATATGAATGATTTTAAATTAGCTGTATGCGGAACGTCAACGGGTTAACGTAACATAAACTGGAAGTACAATATTTGTTTAGCAAAGCTTGGAATTTTTTTTTTAAAATAAATACCAACACACATACATACATTAATTAGAGACTGTTTGGCTAGTGCTACGCATACGATAAATTGAATTTTGATGTAACTGTGAGGTATACTGTATAATAATACTGTAAGGAAAAGTTCCATGTGGGGATCCTGGGATATTTAGATTTTCAAAAATCATATTCATATGTAAATAATTGAAAATTTATAAAAATTCAGCCTCTAGAGTGTTATGTCTGGAGATGGATTGATTTGAACTGTTTTCCTGGGATCAAAATCATATTCAATCAACTACCGAAAAGATAGTCAAATGCAACATATCTGCAGTTTAGTGTCCACCAAAGCGCTCAATTAAGAAGGACACGACAAAAAAAAAACTACTTCCCTAGGGCATAAATCATGCCGATTTCGTAATGATTTGGCTCTAAGAATATTAGTTGCTAATTTAAGATTTGATTTCTTATTTGTCATTTGATTGTGGAAGCATGTATTCACCTTTAAAATTTCGCGTTAAGCGAATTTTCTTCTCGATTTTAGCGAGCTTATTACCTATTTTATAATTAGTATTCTTAAATTGATAATGCCTCTTTCATGGATCAAGATTTATAATCTCTAGTTGACCTTTAATATTCTGAAATCGCAATCATAGATCTAAAGGCAATCATTCAATTTGTTTAAATGTAGAACTTTATTCAAAAATTAAGAATTCGATCTGCCTGAACTGAACATATTATTCTATAAGTTAGTATTTAATATTCTGAATAGATGAACTTGGTTCTAAAAATATTCATTCGATTTGTAAGAAAACAGTATACTTTGCGTACATTCAGAACGTTTTATTCTTAAATTAGGAATGATTAACTTTAAAGAAGCATTTGACCGGCTTGATTAATGATCTTGAAAGCATAATATGTAACCGATGATTCCCTAAATATGCACTAATATTCTTCAAAACAATGTTAATATTCCCACCTGCAGATATTAGTTTTCTTGAAATGTCAAATCAAAAGTAATTTTCCTTGGATTAATTAATTTAAAAAAATTTGTTGTATTTTTTTACATAAATAATAGGTAATCTTTATTAATTCAATTATTAAAATATATATATATAAAAAAATAGGCGCTTCAGATTTTTAAGATAAGAGAAACTTTGAGGATAAGAAGCTTGGCCAAATTTATAACTATCTTTTGTTTTAAAATCTTAAAATGAACGCATTTATCATGCACAATCAAGATATCGACTGTAACGAAATTATGTGAACGTATAAAGCAAGCATACATTTTAATTACACTAGGTATTAATACCAAAGAAGATATATATCTTCTTTGTTAATACTTCAAATAAATTAATTAAACAAATAATTTCGTTTCCTCTGACAATTTAAATTTAATGAATAAAGTTAACTTAACCAAATTATAATATAACAGACCTGATGAAAATAGCTTTAAAAAATTATATACAAAAATTATTTAAACTTGTTGTTTATCATTATAAAGATGACAACAGTGACACTATATTTTTGTTGATTTGGATTGTACTTGTATTTCCAAAAAATATTCTTGGATAAACTTCCAAATTAACTTACATTGCGTTTGATATTTCAGTTGGAACATGTAGTGTAATTTAAATTCCATAGTTATTGCATTGATTAAATTATTATATACTTATAAAATAAATGGTCATATACTGTATAAAACGTTGAATTCGATTCTTTGTCTTTCTTTTGTCAATATGGTTGGCTGAACCGTAATGTTATTTTCCAAGTAACATTTATTAATATTTGCGATTTCCTCCTGAATAGCGTTAATTGAGTGAATTTCTCTAATGAACCCGTTATTATTCTTTGTGCAACCAGTAATACAGTCTGCAGCAATTTCCATATGACTATGTCGTGATTGGGACCTATGGAACAATTTTAAAATTAGCTGATAACAAATTTAATATATAAATAAAGACATATGTACTTTTTGGATTACTGGGTACACTTCAGCTAGGTGATTCAACAGTTCCAAATTTTGTCTAACTTGTTTTCTGCTTTTCAATATCGGGATTATTTTTGCTTTCAATCATTCCATTTTGATAGTCAAATATGACCTTTATTAGATTACATGAAATCAAAATCAATGTCCACCTGCAGATATAATTTTGAAATGAGGAAATAAATACAAATAAATTTTCAAAATGTTTTAATTCTTCTTACAAGCTGGGATCCCTTTGAATGTCTGTATCTAGGCCAAGCAAACAAAATTGTTTCAATATTGCGTCCAGCTTGCTCTATTTGTTGTTATCGCAGTTGGCATAAGAGGAATAAACTCCTCTGAGTAAACCTGTAACCAAACTTGATTTGGATCGTCTGTATTGAGATTTATAGCTGACTGAGTCAAATCTTCAAAATCTGCGTCCCGCTTACGGTTCATACCAGACTTTTTCTCCCTTGAAAAAAGATTGACTTTCCTTAGTCTACTCGCTGTGTTTTTGTATGTGTGAAACAACCGACCAGTGTTGTGAGATCTATCGATAGAGAATTAAATTTTCTAAAAAGAAATAATTTTAGTTTAGTTTGCATTTGTAAGATTGAACTTTCATTTATTACTTTTCGTTCGTGCTGAAATGTTGAACAAATACTATCAGGAATCTGCTCGAAGTTCAATCGATGCATAAATTGCTTTGAAATAATAAAGTGCTGAACAATTTCGTTTATCAGCTTGTTTCTCATTAGCATTGGCAGATAATTGTTGTATACCCATATTGTGTATTGCGTTCCACAGAAGCTTCCTGGTGCTTCATTGTAAGTACCTATTGATGAGGTTAATTCTGGTTCAATATTCTGAATTTTACAAATAAAACAATTAGACAAAATACAATATTCACTGTCATACTAACTATAGACCGCCGATAGTTCCTCCTTAGGCACTCCAAATTTCACAATCTATTTACGTGCAAATAATATGATTGGTTTATCAACACTCACCATCTAATTTTCACTTTGTCACATACATTTTTATACTTCTGTTTGCAAGCACATTTGGAGATGTTTCCCCATCAAATTTGCATGTTAATTTTTTTTTATACACCAATCCGTGATACGTCGATTTTTCGAAAATTGCCGGGATCTCTTTAGATTTTTTTATATTGTTTTATTTCACAATATGTCATTAGAATAAGAATAAATCTAAATCTACATTTTATTATTTAGTATAAGCCACTTTTGATTAGACTTTTAATTTAGTTACCAATAATATTTGGTTGAAATATTTTCTATGCACCCACGTGAAATGGTAGATACCAATAAATTTTTTTTTCTACAAGCATAATTTATTTAAAATTCACTTTAAAAACACTTTAAAAACTAAATATTTTTATGTTTTTGCCATATAATAATATTAATCTTAATAATTTAATTATAATATTAACAAGTTATTATGTGATTGCACGATTATTTTGCGAATTTAAATTACAATGGTATTCATTCTAATGTGGTTCATTCTAAAAAAGTCAAAACGGAAATATATAATCAATCAGGTGCAAAGGACAAACCGGAAACAATATTCCATCTAATTTTATAAATCGAGAAAAAAAGAGACAAATTTAGGAATTTATAAATTTAAATTATGAATTTATATGTATGTAAAAAGAACAGAGCGATCAAAAAATCGTTCTAATGCCATCACTTCTAGTTAATTGAATTAATAAAAGATGCATATTGAACTGCAACTGATTTTAAATTCACTGAAGTATAGTTTGCTCGTTAAAAAAGTTCGTTAAAGTTTGAATTTGCTTTTGGAATTTAGTATAGATTTCTGTTTCTAATTTAATTTGGCTGTTTTAATTGTTATGGCTTGTATCCTAACAAACAAATAAAATTTATGGGAACTTAGTTGTAATTGATCAAACTGATTAATTTCACAGATTAGTAACGTAATAGTTATTATGCCATTTTCTCATCTAAACTCAACTAAATAAGTTAAGTAATTGGTTTATATTTCATGATTTCGATATTCTTTTTAGTAAGTATGTACAAATGGTTTTGGCGAAATCCTTATAAGATTATCGACTTTGTTTGTTGAATAAATAACGGGATCCATTCATTTTCAAGATCCATAAATCCAAGCAGAAAATTGCATGCGTATATAAAACTTTTATTTAAAAAAAAACTCAAGCGGAGTGATGCATATTTTGTATATTTCTATATTATTATTATATATATATATATACTATTATATAGTATATATATATATATATATATATATATATATATATATATATATATATATATATATATATATATATATATATATATATATATATTTATATATATGGACGGCCTCAGGGTAAAAGGTAATAGGTCATTTTTGTGCACTTTTCAGGAGCCACAATAAACAGATTATTGAATTTAATATCAAATGTAAAAAATATTTATTAATGGTTTATACAATATAAAACAAACAATGCCATGATTCAATAATTTTTTTTAAATATTTTTGAGGTTATTAATTATTTTGATGACTTATTGCCTATCGCGCAAGAAGAATGACTCAGGGTTAAAGAGGACAAGTCATTTTTCTGCACTAAACTAATCAGTTTTAAAAACGAAAAAGAAATGACAAAATATCCCTTTTTTTCTCTATAGAAATTGGTAAAGGAGCGCTGTAACATGTGGAGGGCCTGAGGCAGGGATTATATTGTTTTTTACGTCGGGACATATCCATGACACTAAATTGCTCATCTTCTTTTAGAGACAATTTGTAAAATACTTTGTACGGTTGACTTTTAATATATCTTAACCATTTGACTTTTTGCCAAACAAATTTATCTCCCGCTTCGTTAAGTTTTTTTAGATGTATTTGGGTCTTCAAAAGAGATGCGTAGTCCAGGAAGTTAGACTGACTCATTTCAACTACTTGGAACGGATGTTTCTTGCCGGCCAATCTAATTAGTTGAAACCAGTCATGCGGATGGCTGATAGGCGCACTATATCGTTTTTTAAGCTTTTCAATTTGTCCATGATCAGAATCACATTCCATACGACTGTGGCCGGGCACCATGAATTTGTGATCCAACGTTTCAATACGATTTTCATGCATAAGCGACAGACACATCGCAAGAAATGGCGAATTTTTATTTTGCCCGGGGCAACAATCGCTATATAATATAACGTGCTTTATATTACTGTTCAAATGCATAATTGCTTGAAATACGCAAGATCCAATCTCGTTGGCCCCTCGTTTAGCAATTGTTTCATACCAAACGTAGCAGGTGGCTTGATCATCCTTCATGTTATGGACAGTTAAATTAAAGGTCCACAGTTGTCTCTTATAAAAAGCTACAGATGTTTCAAGGCTTGGAGTTGGAAGGCACTGTTGCAGGTCGAATGATAAGACTGTCAAATTTGGGTCAGATTTTGCTTTAATTTTATCACATTTTTTTGTCTCGTATGCTAGTTCAGCTT
Source organism: Tipula unca (assembly GCA_951394425.1). Taxonomy (NCBI): domain Eukaryota; kingdom Metazoa; phylum Arthropoda; class Insecta; order Diptera; family Tipulidae; genus Tipula; species Tipula unca. The sequence continues at coordinate 190,150,805 of OX596381.1, forward strand.
CAGTATGATGATCTTTTTGTTGTTTCGATATTTCAACTTTAGTGACTTCATCTTCGGTATATTTAAGTTTTATTTTCAATTTGTCACATGTTTGGCAAGTGTCTTTCTTTGGATTTTTAATACGATAAATAAGTTCATGAAACATTTTTGCATATATTGAATAACTCACAGGTGAATCTGTTGTTTCACAATACTTTTCGTAAATTTTAGTCAATGTAAACTGAGGTGGTAAATATCGTTTATTTGTCTCTTTTCGGCAGTAGTGGCTCTCATAAGATGGAAGAGATGCTAAGTGTTCCTCCACTTTAATTAATTTCGATTTGCTTGTTTTATTTACAGGTTCTCGCCGGCCTCTTTTATCTGGAGTTGTGTTGCTGTTGGTAGACACTTGTTTGTATTTATTCAAAACTCAACAAATTTGGATGACTCATCGAAAATTTGTAAGAAACATTTCTTACAAACTTTTACGTGTTCTCCGTTTACTGGAACGTGGTATTGAAAAGTAACCTGTCTATTCTTTTGCTTTTCAGGTGTATTTCGTCTCTTTCTTGTTGTACAAGTTTTGGAAAAGGTTATCATACCTGAAAGATATGCTGCCCTTCTGTCGTGTGATTGCATTTTCCAATATGAAGCAAATAAATCTGATTGCACTTGTTCACTCACTTTCAAAGCGCATGCCATCCGGCAGTTTGATAATCTACGGCACGTTCTCGCTTTTATCAATTTTCCACTTTCTGTTATATACTCTTCCCCCAAATTACGTTTAGTCTTCCTCTCAAGTCGTATTTTTCTTGATCGTCCTTTTCCACCAACTCCAGTGCTAGTAGATGGCTCCATAACATCGTTTGGTACCACATCTACATTGCCATCCGATTCTTTTTCTGTAGATGGTGAAGTAGGGGGCTCATAGTTGAGATCCTTTTCATCATCGCTGCCAGCTTCGATGTCATCATTCTAAAATCATCCGAAAAAAATGATCAAAATTAGTATTAGTAGATTTAACAATATTATATAAGGCCTTTTTACCTTGCATTCATCAACATTTTGTTTTTCAAAAATATTTTCTTCTTGAAATTCATAAATAATATTTTGTTCAATATTACAAATATTAATTTCATCCACATGAATTACTTCTATGTTATCCAGCATCGAATCACGTTTAATTAAGGCGTGTTTAGTATACTCATTGCCATTGACATCTATAAGAGTTATTATTTCCTAAAACAAATTTAACACACTTGCATGAAGTAACCGTTCTTTAAAACTCGTTAAAGTAGAGAATGTATTCATAAATTAAATAAATCATACGTGACGTTCTTCTGGATTTATTGCAACATGTTGTAGTTCTTCTTGCGGTACACAAATTAAATCGTCCTCATAACACAATTTGTTCAATTAAATTTCAGGATTATTACTATTATTTACTGATTCTTTGTTGGCTATTTCAGAATCAAATGATATTCTAGTAGAAGACGTTGTGAAATGGATTGTTCTCGTTCAATTAAGATTGACGAATCTAACGGGTTCGACCAAAATAATGGACACCAACATTCATTTGATAATACATAGTTATGTATTCTAATTAACAATATTACACAACAATAAATATTAAACTTACCTGAATGTGAACTACAATTTAATTTATTTAATGTTAATTGTAACATTTTATTAGCTCTGCTATTATGATCAATAAATGCCATTTTAACTATATTATTTCGAGATAATAATTAAAACTAAATCACTCATTAAGTATCACGAACAAAACACATTTGGTTTTGGTAAAAATCAAGTCACAACTGATTTTCTAAAACTGTAACAGTGTGAAACAAACTTATTATAATGAATAAACAGTAAAAACAAAGGACGGATATACTGAAATCAAATAAATTATGATTAGGTAAAAAGGATTAAGTCAGACTTAATCCGTTTTAATCGCAAAAAAATTATTAATTATACAATATTGCAATGGGTAAAAAGAAATAAGTCAGACTTATTTCTTTTTACCCAAAGCAATACGTATTATTGCTTAAATTTTTGCGTTTAAAACAGCACAAGTGTGACTTATTTCTTTTTACCCAAAGTTATTTACTATACATATTGCATTGGCTAAAAAGAAATGAGTCAGACTTACTTCGTTTTACTCGGGGGAAAAAAAACCTATTATACATATTGCATTTTTCGCTCTTTTTTTTAAGACATACGGAGGGTCATTTGACTTAAACCCTTTTACTCAGTTGTAAAGAATGAAAAATTCTACTTATAGACACAAAAAAAAAAAAAATGAAAATATTCCCAAGTAGCAATCTGAAACCACAGTTTTGAAAAAACCTTCTAAAACATTTCGTTTTAGTTTTATTGGCACCAGTTTTATTAACACTGTTTCCAAGTGGTTTTAAATTGGTAATTTGAAACGATTCAAACGGTTTTTATGGTATTAAATTATAACTAATTAGTTTTAATAAACGATATCTAAAACGTATCCGAAACAGTTCTTAAAAACTATATAGTTTTCCCATATTGGTATTAAACAGGATTTTATAAAACTCTTGTAACAAAATTTAAAAAAAGCAGAAACATTTGATGAAAAAATAATTGTGCTTATGTATTATATAAATAAAAAATACAACAATCATAGTATATTGGAATATTATCGTAATAATTTGAATTAGATTATTTAAAATTAAATAAAACTATTATCGTAATAATTTGATTAAGAATATTTAAAATTAGCTTCAAATACTAATAATAAAAAAAGTCCTAGATTTTTGAAATAAACAAAGTGTAACAAAATGAATACTATTCGGTTCGTAGTGACACAGTTGCAAATAATATTTTCTTTGAGTAAGACGTGCTCATATGTATAAAATTAAAATAAATAAAAGTACATACAAATTGGGCTATTTAATATAATTTTAGTACGTTTTGTACAGGTAAGTATATTATAATAATTAAATTATTTATATAATTCTTATTAAAAATTGTGAGATATTTGGTTTTGAACATTAAAAAACGCAAACACAAATTTGAGGTTATGTTACATAGAAACGTGTGTTTGAAAAAAGTTTTCATTTTAAATAGCTAATGCTATTTAATATAATTTTAGTTCGTTATGTATGTATATTGTAATATTTAAGTAATATATGTATCGTAATTTGTTTGCTTATAAACATTATAAACACGCCAAAAACAAATTTGAGGTTATGTTACATAGAAACGATTGATTGCAAAAATAGTTTGTGCACAACACAAGTTTTCATTTTAAATAATGCCAAATCGATCTATTTTTAAACATATAACTCCACGCACTTACAAGCGTAGAGCTCGTGCTGTGCTTAGTGAATACATGTCAGTGACCCGTTATAATGAATTACCAAACGAACGTGGTATTTCAGATTCAGTTTTTAGTGATGTTTCAATTACCGACGAGAGAGAAAATAATGTTTCTAGAAGTATTTTTCTAAATACTGATGTAGTAGACTCGTCGTTACAAAACTTAAACTTGTCTGAGCTGAACTTTTATAATCAAGCTACCGATGAGAATATTTTTAGTTTAAATATAGAGCGTAACGCTGTAAATTCGTCTGCTACAGATTTGTTCGACCATGGTCTTGATACATCGTCAGTTTCGTTTACCGAAGATGTTCTCGAAAATGACCATGAACCGTCGTCATTTACTTTCATAGAAAATATTCAACAATGAGCCGTTGAACATAAAATTACACACAGCGCGCTTAACGATTTATTAAAACTACTAAAAACGAATGGACACTCAGAACTTCCTCTTGATTCTATAACAATTTTGAAAACAGCTAAACTCATAGGAACAATAACCAATGTCGACCCTGGTTATTATTGGCATTTTGGTATTGAAAAGGCAATAAAACATTTATATTCCACTGAATGGCCAGAAGAGTTGACTATGTTTGTTAACATAGATGGACTCTCGATCAGTAACAGTTCAAAAAGTCAATTTTGGCCAATTTTAGGTTTAGTTCCCATGGTTTGTAGGACCCCATTTGTAATCGGAGTCTACAGAGGTAAATAATTTAGTCAATGAATTAGACAGATTGATGACAGCTGGTATTACAATAAACAGTAGCATATACAAAATAAAGCGTGTCGTATTTGTGTGTGACGTTCCAGCAAAAGCTTATGTATGTTTCTCTAAAGGCCATAACGCTTATTTTGGCTGCGAATTCTGTAAAGTAGAAGGTGAATATTGCCATAAAAATCACCGTATGGGTTATCCAACTCGATCGGCTAGATTAAGAACCGACGAATCTTTCAGAAATCGTTTGCAAGAAAAGCACCATACTGGATCTTCTCCTCTTGAAAAATTATGTATTGACATGGTGAGAAGCTTTCCGCAAGACTATATGCATGGCATTTGTCTTGGTGGTGTTAAAAAAAACATTTTATGTTGGATTAAAGATGAGAGTCAGACTCCCAGCTGCTAAACTAAAAATGATATCTGATCGTTTATTAAAATATAAAATTACTCAACCCAAAGAATTTAACCGGAAATTCAGATCGTTAGACGAAGTACATAACTGGAAAGCAACTGAATTTTGCACGTTTTTATTGTATGCTGTGCCTTTTGCTCTTCAGGCAATAGTAAATGATGCAGTTTACGAGCATATTCTATCATTTCATTGCGCCACAGTTTTATTTATTTTGTGTTGTAGAGACTGTAGAAAATGAAAATGAAAAAAACTGTATCGCTGTGCCAAAATGTTGGGTAGAAAATCTTCAGCTATTCTACCCAGCCCAAAGTAGGGAAGTAGCTCGCGCTCGTAAAAAATGCATTCCCCCTGGTTCAGATTGGCTAACGATGCCAATAAATATTACGTGACGATATAAGTAAGATCACCCCATATTGAACAGTTAATATACATAAGTACATTTCAACTGATTATTATTTCTATGTATAGAATCATTAAAAAATGCTCTAGAGCATGAGCGTGATTTAGTATTGGTGACATGCAGCGAAAATGAATCAAACGTTTTATCAATAGATCGACCAATTGCAGAACCACTGAATCTAAATTCAATTTTTAATCCCGGACAGCAACACCAACCGCAGGTCGAGAAATTACTATATAATTGTAATATTGTGGCTAGTCACCAATCTACACCAGTAACCCGTGCAAACGATGCTGATGTTGTTTCAGGCAAGTCTTCTAGATGCGACACAAATGGGCACGACATAATAAATCAAAATGATGTATCATCACCCATATATTCACGGATGCAAGAAAACAAAGTTCCTGGATCACCGCAACTTACAGGTATTATTTATACCAGCTCGAACGATGTTGATGTTGTGTCAACTGACACGTTTTCTAGATGTGACATAAATGGGCACAACACAATAAATCAAAATCATGTATCATCCCACATGTATTTACGGAGGCAAGAAGACACAGGTACAAGAATTGCGCAACCTACAGGTACATATAATACATTAAAAATAAAAATGTTTAAAAATAATTTTAACTCCGCTTTAATTATTTCTCTGCTAGACGATTATAATTATTATAATGAACCGTATAATATATATGAAGGATATCACCATATAAGTATAAAATTGGAGCAAACATTAAAATATGTTCAGGATCAAACCGAAAAAATTATAAAAAATCAAGCGGATCTAAAAGCAGCTATTGACGTCATCGCAGAAAAAATTCCAACCGCACATTTAGTATCACCGTTTTCGGACAATAAACCAAACGATATGGTTTTTCCAATTAAATCATTGGAAGACTTGGAAATTTGCGAAAAAAAATTAAAAGATGATCCGGAGTTTAAAAGTAGAATGGTAAGTTTTGAAAAAACAATTAACTTTCTATACTTTTCAATAATTGTGCTGTTTACATTATTTATATATGTATGTAGTAGCTCCGTAAAAATTCAATGGATTTTTATAACGACATCAATATACGAGTATTTCTTATACATAATTAATGAGTGGATTTAATTTGCTCGGATGTTGGATGGAAATGGCCATACAGTGTAACTAGAAGTAATTGGCGCTCCCTATAAATCATAGTTTTCGATTTTGGTATGGTCGATTAGAACGAGTTGTTGAACAATACAAACTATTAGACATGTATTGCTTATTCTAATCAAGACCACACTTTATTTTTTATATTTAAATAACTATAAGTGCTTATCTACAGTAGATAAATCCCATTTAGAAAAAGTCACAATTCTTGTTGAAAGTTTGAATTTATATTTTCTTCCGCTACTGATGCTTGTACAACTTTTATTATCAACAATTGTAAAGTACTTTTGTTGGCTATATCTTTATTTAACGAAATATGATTCACACTGAGACCACTAAACTCAAAGCGACAGTGTTGATTTTGATATATTTTCAATCAATATTCAAAATTAATTTCTAAACCACGACATTTAATATTTTTATTACCCATTTAAATCAATGGAACTAAACCGAAAATCCTAGAAATTCTAATTATCAATTACAAATAAAACTTTTTATCTGTTTTGTTTTCAGTAGAAGGTGCTGAACAAGTACTACTAAAAATCCTATTTTAATATTAAGCTTAAGTTAATTTTATAATTTTTATGTAATTCATATTTTTTCTTTTTATTAGGTTGCGTATATGTCGACTTTCGGAGGACCGAATATGAATGGATGTGCCCGCAATATTTTGAAGCAATTTGTTTCGGATGAAGTACTTGTATCATATTCTTGGGGTGGAACCAATTTGAAAAAACCGTTCCTACAGTTTCAAGAAGTTCTGTATGTGATTATGAAAGGTGTAAAAAAAAAATTGAATGATTATACGGAATATGAAAATAAAAATTTTTTGAAGGAATATCTGAAATCTGCATCAACTCGTTTGTTACGAGCATCCGAAAAACTATTAAAATAAAACAAAACTATTAAAATAAAATCATAATGAATTTTAAAATATAATTTAAATTTAAGAAAAGAAATTCTGATGAAAATAACATTTTATAATTTAAAATAAAATAATTTATGTCAACCTAAAAATGCATGTGTTTTTTATATAAATTGGCGGAATGAAAACTGGGAGGGTTGGGGTTGACAGGTGATGTGAGGAAGTAGTGGTTGGGATGAATGAAAACCTATTTTTTTAGGTATTTTGGGAACTTTGTAGATTCTTTCAAACCGTGTAAAACTGCAAATTTTTCGGTATTAAAAAATCATTTCCGTGTTATTAAAACTAAACAAAAACTGTTTCAAAAAAATTGGCCGGTATTTTAGAAATATATAATATAGCTCTTTCAAACCGTTGCAAAAAAAACCTTTCGGGTTTTTGGAAACTTACTAAAATAGGTTTCACCATAGTGCAAATAAAACAAAATAGTTTTAAAAAAACGCGACCAAAACACGTGCCTACAATGGTTTTGTATCGTGTCAGGGACGTATCTGAAACATTTTTAAAAACTTTTTGGTTTTCGACACCGATGTTTCGGATCGGTTCTAAGTTGAATTTGAAACCAAAAAATGCTACTTGGGTTGACTTGTTCCCTTTTACCCTGAAGCCGTCCATATATATATATATATATATACATATATATATATATATATATATATATATATATATATATATATATATATATATATATATATATATATATATATATATATATATATATATATATATATATATATATATATATATATATATTTTATTTTTATATATATATTATATTATATATTATATATATATTATATATATATATATAATTTAACGTTGAAAATTTGATGATTAGGTTTTGAATGAAATGTGGCCTTTGAATGAAAAATTGTAGGTTACCTTTACACGGTATACATAGTCATAAATAATACAAATATCTTAATAAGGATAATAATATTGAAATATACCATTTATACAAGGTATATCTTAAAGACACTGCCAAAAAATTTCAATTTTTTGTGAATGTCAAATAACGCCGCTTTTTTCGACTTACTAAAACTCACTTTCGTATCCACATAAAAAATTCACCCCCTTTCGAGTATGACTTGACGGTTCATAGTTCTGAAATCTAACGAGCTATAAGTATTATATTTTCAATACGAGAACTTATGACCTAAGTATATATGTACTAAACATAAAGATAAAAAGTCAATGCTACACAATAAATTTAGAAGTTTCCGGAAATAGGTGCTTCCCTAGTATTTATGTCGCTGGTGGTTTTTTCTTCCATTATCCAGTAACTTCAAAGGGCTTAGTTTTATAAAGCTATTCGTTGTGTTAGATTGGCCTTATTTCATATCCTGAAATCACTGACGAGAAGCAATTGAGAGCATCTCTATATATTCTACGTAGAAAAATAATGTTCTAAATTTACGATTAATCATTTCTTGTATTTCAAAATTAATTATTAAGAACTACGGGATTGATTTAATTGGACAATTCCCAAATTTCAGTTGATGAACGAATAAATTTTGATGCACAATTAAATACCGAAATTAAGAAATTGTATTCTAAAAATGAGATGAAAAGGATTAAAATAGTATGTTTTGAAATCATTTAAAACTTAAATCATTTTCTTGAATTGGGAACTTATTTCTTATTAATGAAAAATTCAAATTTTCTAAATATTTGAATTGCGTTCATAAATCGAATTATTTAAGTGAAATTTGGGAATTGTCCAATTAAATCAATCCCGTAATTCTTAATAATTAATTTTCTAAATACAAGAAATGGTTAATCCTAAATTTAGAACATTGTTTTTCTCCGTTGGTTGACCAAATTGCAAATTATTTCAATTACTTGCAAGAGATGACTATTCAACAATATGAGGGTCGTTAGTAACACCATTCGGAAAGCAATTGAGGGAAAGCGTGCAAAACGAAAAATTCGAGCACATATCTACTGGCCATCCCACCTTCTGGTCAACAGATTCTTAAAAATGCCTGATTTAATAGACTTCTGTTGAACCAAAGGAATTGGCTCCATGTAATATCGGATGCCAATATTAATAAGGTTGAGCACGGAAGTACTAAAATAATCATTCTCTGATGGAAATTGAACAAGAAGCGATATAGATAAAGCTGCAGTATTTGCTCTGTAACTCAATAATGTATTTACATCCAACGAACGAATTGGAAACTGAAAATTACTATACATGATGAAGAAAATACTTAAAAAATCGAACCAATTAAATACAAATGGCGCAATCCACAAAAAATTATGTTGCATCAAAAAAAAGTTGTACAGTTCGGATTTAGGGAGAACCGTGAAAGAAGATCACTGATTATTATCTGAAATCAGAAACTCTCTAGAAGAAAAAAAAATACTTTTAATTGCGACATATTTAGATGTTTCTCAAGCTTTTGATAAAGTGTGGCAAGAAAGATTGATTTACAAATTATTACAAATTGATTTAAAATTATCTGCTAGTGTGTTGGGACCAATATTACATTTGATATACACATCAGATTTACCAACTTCCAATTATGTAAAAATATTAATATTTGCAAACTATACAACAATAATATTTAAGCGTCGAAATCATCGGTACATATTACATTCATATTCCGTAAACACCGCACCTGCAGTGCAAAATGAACTGCCTAATAAGAAAACATTGAAGCTTAAGTCTAGACATGGAAGATGGGTCGCCCATGTCCAACAGAGGGTCATAGATGTTTTCAATTTAATCTCCGATCGTAATCGGGAGATGAAAAATCTCTTTTGCATTCCGCCTCTCTTGGCATTCGAACCCGCTGCCTCCCGACCCAAACGTCGTAGCTTTAACCACATCGCTATTTGCTCCGTTGACAGGGTGACATGGTGCTATGCAATGCGCAGGTGGTATACTGTACTTTTGTGAATGGGTTGAATGAATGTTAGTGTGAATGTGGGTATTATACCGTGAGGCTATCAGTGGTATTGAGTGCTGGAGTAAAATCCGCCCAATTAAAAAAAAAAAAAAAGTTTATAGACAATAAGGTTTCTTACATAAAATGGTACTTAATGGACGTACATGGAATTCAATTGTGGGGCAACAGCTTACCCTTCCAACATAATAAGGCAAGATTATTACAAAGAATCGTGAGAGACCTACACTCCGAAACAAAGCAATAGAGCAAAAAGTACCAGTCAAAATTACAACATCATTCCAATGGAGTACATGGACTAAAAATACCGATCCATAATTTTAATTTTTTGTTTGGACGCTTATACAAGAGCTTGATTTGGAGGACGATTTGGACAAGTATAACGTACCATGTCATCATATTAGCTCGGCTTATGCAAAAGTATGTTAATGATTTTCTATTACTTATTTCTTTTGTAGGAAAAGTTGGGTTTCAAAGTTTTTTTACGTTCTCGTGTGGAATAAAAGTTCTTAATTATGCAGGTCTGATAGACTTTTGGTAGAACCGTTTCAACATAAAAAAATTTTTTAAATTGGAATTTTATTTCTCAAGTATTCGTGGAGTTTTGTAGAAATGGATTAAAGGATACAAAGCTTTGTAAAAAACACCTAGACCTAGTGTGCAGATTTTTCATTTTTTTTTTTTTTTTTTGACCAATGACACATGAGTCGTGTCCAACTGGCAACGTATTTTTATTCAGTATTGTATAAAATCCATTTCATCATGATTAAAAACAAAAGGTTTAATTAGAGAATATTTATTGGACTAAAGGTTCGAATTAGTCTAAATTTCAAATTTTGTATGATGAATAAAATCACGCACCCATGAGATTCTGCCCAACTTCCAGATCCAGCGTGACTTTGCCATTCTTCTTCATCATTCTTTTCACTATTGCCAAATATTTTTGAGATAACATTGAATTGATTAGTTTTGTAACAATTCATTGCGCCTTCTGAGCAGTATGAATTCGCTAAATTAGTATATAGGAATCCTGGGTATGAAAAATGTCTACTAAATTAAAAATTATAATATGCTTTCTAACACCCTCTGCAAGACAATTGTGAAGAAATAATAAAAACTCCGACTATAATTTAGTTTGATCAATTTCTACTATAAAGCTTGAATTCCATGTCAAAAAATGTCCGCTCAGTTAAATTCGAATAAGAATAAAATATATATTACTGATAGTTAGATGAGACAAAAAATAATCTCAGTAAAAAAAAATACTAAGTGTGGATAATAGTGTCACTGCCATAAAAAAATTGTAAATCTATCTCAGTACACCCAAACACTCGAATTCTTTGTCTTTGTCACTATAAAATGATATTTTGTTTAAATCACCCTCTCAGTAAAATTGGTAAGCTCAGTAAAAATTTCCCATGGAATTTATGCTTGAACTTACACAGAAATTCTATACAATATTACTGCTGAATAGTGTCAACCAATAAGGAGTAAAATTGTTTTATGTATGTACAATCGACGACATTGTGGTGAATCTGACAAAACCTGCTCTTGATGAGTCCACAACTGTAAATCGCTTACCAAATATTAATTTTTTTTGTAAATGTACGTAACTTAAAGTTAGCCGCGATTTTTGGTAAGATGTAATTCATAGAGCAATCTGGCGTGATGTGTCCACAATTAACGCACTTAAATATTAAGAAATGTAAAATTAAAATGACACAGATGTTGCTATAGAGTACGCGAGATTATTATCTATAGGAGTACATTATATTACGCTTTTGTAAGATCTCAAGTGGAATATGCTGTGATCATGATTTGGAACCCCTTTTACACTGTGCACATCATAATTGAATAGAAAGCATACAACAAAAATAATAATATTCCTGTTCAACAAAATTGGGTGGAATTATGATCATATAACATACCGTATTCTATGAAACTATGGCTCGCTTACCTCCTTATTCTACAAAGTGCAAAGAATATCAAATGTGCACCCTGGAAAACAGACGTCTTCCACTGGATGAAGCTTTTATTGGAAACGTCCTTTTTGGCCATATTGATCTCTCTATTAATGTGCCAAGCCAAAACTTTGCGTTAATATCAATATTTGGCTCTCCGCGAAGTTTACACTATCGGTTATTGACTTTTTTAGCCTTCTTCAAAGTTTTGTGTGTATGTGTGAAAAAATTAAACGCTTGGGGCAAACCGCAACGAAAAACTGTTACAGTATATTGTATATTAGGCATACATATATAGGTATATGACATTTTTATTTTTGATGAATTGAATCGGCTTTGCCTTGAAAGCTTTAGGCTATCACAAATGCAACAAATCTATTATTCATTTAAAACAAAAACTCCATCAAATCGATGAAAACGATATTTTGATAACGATTTTTCTATTCATTTACCATATCAACCTATATATACTCGTATCTAGTCTGATTTAAATAACCAATACTGTAATAATAAAAATGAAAATTAGAAATTTTCTTTTTCGAAATGGCGGAAATAACTAAACAATAACCGTATACAAGTAATCTATGTTCATGAATATGTATATTATGGCGAGAACGAGAATTGAAAAATATATGACCATCATGTGGGCCATAAAATTTATCACGTCTGTGTGTTATACAATATACATGTATACTCGTTTGATATAGAGCCACGAAAAATGAAAATCCGATAACAGATGATGATGATAATATAACATCAAGTTAAAAATTTCATTTTTAGAAGATAAAACAAATTTTTATGTTTCGTTCGGAAGTTCGAATCTTTTTGTTTTTGATAATACATTATCGATATAACAAATGAATAAAACTGAAATAAAGCTTTTTTTGTTCTGGGTGGAAATTGATAAATTCTTTCAATTCCTCCTCATGCCGCGTAATGTACACGAAAAATCATTTGGATATTTATATAAATGACGCGCACACACAAATTTAGTGATTATATATTGTATCATCATGTATACACATTGTGTGGTGGAAATTGGTCAACTGTTTTTAGGTTTGTACCAATTACCCTCAATGATAACAATGAATTTTCATTATTTTCCATTTTCTATCCCTATCTATACACATATGTTATGTACATATGCGCGATGTATAAATAAAATGAGGATTTTATTTGTTCGTTCGTTGTTTTTATTTTTATATCATTTTGATAGAGATGAGCTTTTATTCTTTTGGATGATATATACATATAAAGCACACAAACGAACAAAAAAAAAATCAATTTAACGAAAGCCATAAACTTTACGTATATTTGGCGAGAAATTATGTTTACTGCGGGAAATTACTGTGCGAGTTTTATATTTTACGATTAATTAAAAGCTTCACTTTTTTAATTGAGACAACATTGTATTTTATCGCATATACGAGTACATACGCCAAGAATGTACCATTTTGAGATTTATTATTTATATTCGCAAAAATCACTTTCATATTTTTTTATTTAATGAACTCTTTGCCTTTCCACCTTATATATTTATACCAATTTTACGCTTTATAATTAAAAACGATTTTTAGACTCGACAATCGACGCCGCAGGCCATTTTATGACTTTCATACATTAGTTTTTGAATACACATATATTAATTCATGCATGTATAGTGTGTGTATATAAAAAACATATACTCGTATATATGTATATGTCGGAAGGAGGGTTTTACGTTTTAGATGACTAAACAGATCGTTTAGAAATCTAATTAAATAACAAGGCCGCGTATATCATTTATACGGTTCAAGCTGGAAGCTAAATAAATTAAAGCTTGCCTAATCTCTGTATGAATTCAATGTAAAATTATTTCTTATAATACGAGTAGGTGCAGTGGAGGTCCGGCTCTAAATCATCCGAAATTTATTCAAATCTGCAGTTTTGCCCGCTCAAATGTGCTTATTGAATTGTCATCTATTTGTAAATGCGTCGAATAAAGGGGGCCGAATAGCAACAACAACCAATAAATATTTATATATGTGAGTACATATAATGAAAGTTTCGTTATAACGAATTTTTATATTTGCATTGTGAACTAGTAAATTATGGAATTTCCAACTGGGGGACTGGGTGAATAAGACGGTTACGGATAATCAGCTATGGGATAGAGGGTTGGTTGCTGGTTATTTTGTCAGGCACTTGGAGTAAACTACTTTTTTCGTCTTCCCGATTTTTGCAGTGGTAGTCAAGCTGAAGTATAATGTAATATCTATCTTAGCCTGGCTGCTATTAAAACGATACAATCAAACTTCCTGACGTTGAAGGTAGCCCGAAACTGTCTGACATCATTAAATGAGATGACTGATCAGTTCAAAATCCGCCTTTCGTGGGTGCCCGTGCACTTTAATATCGTAGGGAATGTAAAGGCAGATGAGCTAGCAAGGGCACGGTACGCATTGTATCACAAAGCAGACAGGATATAAAGATACCGCTTGCTTTTTGTAAACTGCTGCTCCAGGAAAAAGCCCTAAAAGAAACGAACGACATATGGTCTAACGCTAGTTCGTGTGGAATAACCAGGCAAATCTGGGCTAGGCTGGACCGGTCCAGATCCGGTCAACTGATATCGCTTCGACGGCACCATATTGGTTTGGTCGTGGTAGCTATAATGGAACTTTGTCTCATTGGAGTGATTCCTGCCGTATCTGTGGTGAGGCAGAGGAGGATGCTCGATCGTTGTCAAGGGTGTTTAACGCATATAACCTAACCTAATTATGGGATTTATTTTTAATATCTATATAGGGTTTCACATTTAAGTACCTAAAACCTTGGACTAGAACCAGTACTCGAACATTTTAGGTTAATATGGCCCCTTATTAGAAACACATGGAAAAATTAGGACACTTGTATATTTAAATTTTGTTAATTAAAAATATCCAGTCCTAAATATTTTTGGTATATTTTCAGCTACATATAAAACTTTTCCTTTGCTCATTTTTTTAATTAAATTAAATTAAAAATTGTTATTTTGCATTATTCTAATGACGCACATAGTAAAAAATGGTTTTTTCAAGATTCCACTCGAAAATAAAAAGACGACGATCAACGGTGATATGCGCCCAATAATGAAGCAGATGCAAGCCACAATATCTAGTGCACACCGTAACGACATTGAGATTATTTATCCAAGGAGATAAACAGATACCACCAATAATAAAGAGGATGCGTTTGGACAAAGTCACAGACTATGAACAATAAATAGATGGGAAGCTGAAGAATAATAATGGTGGTGGAACTGACAACATACCAGCTGGATAACTCAATGAAGACGTGCATTTACAACTGCAGAAGCACTAATAGAAGTATATGGAACACTGGTAGCATTCCGCAAAAATCGAAAAAGGGATTAACCATAACAATTCCAAAGAAAGGCAGACAATCTAGATAACGACCAAAAAACGGCATTAACTGAGATCCTATTAGAAATTTCAATGATTTTGACTACGCAGATGATATATATGCCTGTTAACAAACCAGCACGCCAACATGTAGCACCAGAAGTTGGGCTCAAAATAAACATTAAGAAGACAAAAGCCCTGAGACTGGATACATTCATTGCTATATAACTCTGCATCAACCAAAAAACGCGACAAAAATGATATACCTTGGTTGTGCTGTAGCTAGAATAGGTGGCACAGAAGAAGAGATCAACCAATGTATCAACAAAGCAAAGAACACCTTTAACATGCTCCTAAAAATCATGAATGCATCTGTCTTGTCAAGAAACACCAAGATACAAATGTACAACGCATGTGTAAAATCAGTACTCTTGATGGCTGTGAATCGTGGAAACATACAAAGAAAGTTACTAAAAGATTTAAGGTATATTTGTGAATAAATGCCTCAGGCGGCTAATCAAATGATTTTGGCCCACCATATTCACAAACATAGAACTTCTGCGGCAAACGAAACAAGTCAACATTGAGAAGGAGATCAGAAAACAGAAATAAACATGGATAGAACACACACTGAGACACAAAAACGAAACATATCGGCAAAACATGGGGGAACTAAAGGCAATAATAATAGCCCCAAATAGAATTAGATGGTTCAGTCTAGTAGATTCCCTATGCTCTTAACGTCATTAATGATCAAATTTCAAAGTAAGGGGGATAGTTTGCCACCTTGTGGTATGCTTCTATTGGAAAATATGCTACCGGAAATTCTGGACCTCTAGATCTGAAATTAGCCCAATTATCGCCTCCAGTTTTAAGTTCCTAAAGGGGCTGGGAATGTTCCAGGATACTGGTTATAACGATTACTACTCAGGCAATAGTTATTAAGATATATTAGACAGTCGATCGTAGATTATGCAACTAGTACATGATTAATCATGGGCAATAATGTAAGAGTTTGGTAACTGTCCGAGGGCGTTAGCCCGGAAACTTTTCACCAACCAAGGAAATACAAACGCAACTATTTTTCCTGATATTTTTCGTACATCTAAGTGACCTTGAATAAGGTCATGGAGGATAATATAGGAAAATGAATAAGTTATTCATAATTGTGAATGAAAATGGCTGCATCTAACATTGAAATGGACGATCAGGATTATTTAACTAAAATTAATGACGAAGCAGGGTTAATACTTACTTCCCAAAAAGTCTGCTGATGTGTATATACGCTCGTATGATAAGTTTATGGAGTGGAAGAAAAGACAAACAAATTGACGAAAAATGTATTATAAATGTATATCATTACGAGAATAATTTAGTATTTTGCAAATAATACATTTTCAGCAAAATATAAGGCAAGTTCAATGTGAGTAGAATACTAGATGTTGAAAGCCATGATCGCAAGAAATCACAATATCAATATAAAATATAATAAGCTCACTGGATCTTTCATTCAGAAATCTGTTGGATTTTGCCCAAAAAAATGTAAATCTATACATTTTCCAACCGAAAGGCATTTGGACATTTTTATCTGCTGCAGACGATACGAAATTTTTAGCTATGAAGATAACAAATCACTTACAAAGAAATCAATCAATTTTCCAGCATCATATTCGTAGGTGGTATAATGATTTTTGGAGCGTATATGGTGCAACTCGAGCGGACGAATTGGCCAAAGTTGATGTTAATGATGTGTGTGCAAAAGGAGATGTTTACTGTGAAGGAGGACTATATTTTATTTTTTTTTTTAAAAGGACTAGGCATAGACACTTTTTTGGTCCATAGCCTTACCTGCAAATAGCCTTACCGGTCATTCACACAACATTCATTCAATCCATTCATTCATCCCATTCACACAAGTACAGTGTACCACCTACGCATTGCATAGCTCCATGTCACCCTGTACAGTGACATGGAAGATGGGTCGGCCCATGAGTTCTACATGCCATGAGTTCTACATTCCAATAGATGTTTTCAATTTAATCACCGATCGTACTCGGGATATGAAAAATCCCTTTTGCATCCCGCCTCTGTTGGGATTCGAACTCGGTACCTCCCGATCCAAACGTCACAGCTTTAACCACTGTGCTATTTGCTCGGTGAAGGACTATATACAAACAAGAACATCAAACTTCGTCCATCAGTTGTTGGTCATAATCGTTTCTTCGTCATTTACCAAAAGTGGTGCCGATTTACTAAAAGTGGCTTTCATATAGGCCGGGAAGCTTTTAACGTGATAAACCACTTCTTTATAATTTCCTCGTAATTCTGAAATAGTTGTAGTTCTCGAAGAATCCAATCTTTGAAATAACCGTTTTCAAAAACCAATCCGTTTCACCTAAAGTGGCTCTTAAACATTTCTGGCATATACGTTCGTTCGAATTCCATTGATGTTCAAATAATGGCAATAAGAAAATTGTCGATTTCGTAGTGCTGTTGTGATTTTTACGTTCGATGTTCTTTTCTTCTCCTGGATGTCAATCAAGCCGCCGACAAACGCCATACTGAGATTGGAATTTCCTATATTCCAATATTGCGTAAAAATTCGGACTTGTAGTTCAGGAGATAATTTATTACTACAATTTCTAACGCATGGATTGAGTGGAATTTCTTTCGCTTTTACATATTTACCAGCTACTACCACTTACCAGTTGTCTACCACTTTCCAGAATTTATTTTGCGTTTGCGAAATTTTAGGGTCTCTTTACTTTCTAGCGCGGTTGCAGCTATTTCTTGTGAATTTTATACAGGGTTTTTATACATGGTTTAACTATTACAAGGCAGCACTCTGGTTAAAACATCAATTATTGGATCGACATCAACTATTGGATCAACATCAACTATTGGATCAAGCGTAATGCGTGAATCCCTTTCTATGGTTTCAAATATTTTATTTTGCATTCTGGTATAGGAGGTATTTCGATTAAATGGTTTGGTTTAGTGGTAGTGACAGATTGAAAATCTACATCTAAAAAATTATCAATATAAAATATTTAATAAGTTTTACTATATTCTCATAAAGTTTTACCATTTTCTGGTATAATTATTTTTTAATGAGTCGATTTTAGCCTGCAATGCTAGCGCAACCATCCTACTTGCTCTATTACCACTCATTTTGCAGGTAAGCCCACGCTAAATTTATTTCATAAAATACTAATTCCAAGGTCAAATTAAACTGTTCAACTGGCACTTTAAAAATAAAAAACTTCAAATAATTTTACAGCAAATTGAATACCTAAGCCCAAATATAAAATATTTTTTGCTACTTTCCATTTCGTTACCTATATGCATTTGTACTAAAAAACCCTAAAAATTTACATGATATAATTCAACAGGATACTCAATTTAAATGTAAAACCATATAACAACAACACAAATTAATTAAATCTATATGTTTTAATCCCTTAGTATACAGTTGACTATATTATAGGCAATAATGTTATAAGATTTTTAGGGGATGCCCAATAATGCGTGATTTGATTTTAATTGATACAGATTTTATCCATGATATAGATTACACTGCTTACTGTACATAATATATTTTATATCACCTATACCACATTTTTAATTTATCATCCCTATATGTATGGGTCCTATATAGGATACTAATGGGCAGATGGATTTTCATGAACTTTTTATTTTATTTTTTGTATTTTAATCCACATAACACAACAACAGCAGTATACACTATTATTACAAAAAAAAAACTATCATTAATCATCTCACGTTTTTATCCTCGTTAATCCTTTACTGTAAATATAGGTACATACTGTAAATTAAATCGAAAAAGTTGAGCTTTTTTGTGTGAAACATTGGTGTTGTGTTCATATATCGAATTGGAAATCGATAAGGAGTTAAATGAAATTTGAATCACAATCGTGTACCCATCTTTGGATTTTAATCAAAAAATAATTTTTTTATTTAAAATCCAAATCTTAAATAATTTTCTAAAGCACATAAACAAATATTTATCTTTTATCAAAGCACAACAATATAAAAGCAAAATACAATAACGAACGATAAATTCCTTAATCATAATTTCGTAAATGTATAGATGAGGGTGGATTATATTAGATTATGAGAAGCCAAATATAATCGCTTTTTTTTTTAAATGTATAAAGAAGACAAATTTTCTTATATAATTTACCTACCTTAAAATTTTGTCTAGGTATTGTGAGTAGTACACCTACATACCTATACATATGTATGTACATATATCAACGGAAGTTTCTTATCATTTTGTTATGGATCGCGTTGAATAGTGCGTTGACAAAATCAGTTCATTAAAAAAAAAAAAACAACAACAAATAATATATAAAATGATATTGAAAAGCTCACCCAGAGGGCAGCACTATGATAACGCAAAAAAAATGTCTCTTTTATATGACGATAACAGACAAACAAAATTAGAAAAAAAGGACACTCTAGGCGGAAAAGATTAAACATTTTAGGATAAGAATGTATGTATGTATATATATAGGAGATGACATAAAACCTCTACTATTTCACAACCATTAAGTTCTATCCGTGTATTGTTAATGCTGGTTCCTATATTATTTTCGGGTTTTATATTTCTGTTTTTTCTCGTAACATCTCAAAAAAATATGGAACATGGAATATAGCCCGTGGGAGTTTTATATTAAGCTTAGAAATAAAAGACCTTTTTTTTGCCTGTTGCTGTTATTGTTCTTGTTGTCATTGTCATCATATACTTTGTCGTAAGAAAAAAATTATAATTTTAAATAATTAAAATTAGTGCCTAGAAGTGAAATATGTATTTAGAAATAATCTTCACTTTATATTTTGTATGTATATAGTTAACATTGCTGTGTGTGACATTTTTGTACGGTTTGTATGAATTTTTGTACTTGAGGCTACCAAAAGTTTATTGTGGGCTTATTAATACATTTTTGATATTAATTAATTGGCATTGATGATTAAAACTTATGTACATATGTAAAAAGCTTTCTCAATTTCATGTACATAATACCGATGTGGACCCTACCCACAGCTTAGTTAAGTCACATAGCTGAACTGAATTCATATATGATTTAGCTTAATTCATGCCATTCAAAGGAAAAGTTTGTACCTCATAATAAATAAGCATATAAAGATAAACATGAATGAATGAATTTGGAATTCTGTAAACACTAAACTATTTTTGGCCAACTGTTCATCCAAGTGAGTATGTTTGTAATAAGTATGTTTATAATAGGCCAATACGATTGATTAACGTATTCCAAAATCATATCCGAAATTCTAAACAGGGGATACGGTGTTGTAATTTTGAAAACACTGTGATCTTCAAAATCGTTCTGGTAAACAAACTAATTTTGGCTAGATATTCATCAAAGCGACTATGTTTACATGTTCGGTCAACATATTTTAAAATCATACCTGAAATTCTAATTAGGGGATACGGTGTTGAAATTTTGGAAACATTGTGGTATTCAAAATCGTATAGAAATTTGGAAGTTCTGGTAAATGCTTAACTAGTCTTGGCTAGATGCTTATCCAAGTGAGTATGTTTATATGTTAGGTGAATACGTTTAATGTATTTTAAAATCATGTCCGAAATTCTTAATAGGGGATACGGTACTGAAACATTGGAAACACTGTGATATTCAAAATCGTATACAGAAATTTAGAAGTTCTGGTAAATACTAAACTACTTTTGACCAGATGCTTATCCTTAGTGAGTATGTTTATATATTAGGTCAACATATTTAACGTATTACAAAATCTTATCCGAAATTCTAAATAGGGAAAACACATAAAGTTCTGGTAAATACTAAACTATTTTTGGCCAATTACTGTTCATCCATGTGACTATGTTTATATGTTAGGTCAACATGATTAACGTATTGTAAAACCCAAAAGACGGTTGAATCATACGATAAATGGGGTAGAGACAGAAGAATTTTTAACTCTAAACTATAGTCTACCTCTTCAACAAGATAGTTACAAATGTGTGGCTTTAGTAGTTTTTGCCGTTCATGTTGTCACTCGTGCATATACATGAAATTTCATTCCATGTTTATCTTTTTATGCTTATTTTATATTAAAATTACAACACCTAAATTAGTGCCATAAAATAATTTAATTCACTACTACATACATTCTTTTTAAAAAATTAGTATCATTAAAGTATAAACTTCCCACACCTGTATAGTGAAGTTTTTTCTAAATGCTTACTATGGTAGTATACAATTCATTCATGTTATATAATACTCAAGCTAAAATTGCTAAAGTTAAGCTAAAAACGATTAATATTATAGTCCAGAATTATAAAATGCATAAGCACCTTATAAATGTCCAACGAGCCTTTTTATTTACCCAACTTATTGTAATTGTGTGCACACTGGAATTAAAGCGAATTAAAATGCAAAAATAATTTAAGAGCTCTCTTGTTTTCATAACAATCTTACGACAAGTTTAATTTTACGACATGAGCTAAACACATTGAACACTACTTTAGAATTGTTAATCGGAAACTTAACATTTTGAACAATTTTACGACTTAAGGTAATAATAAGCTAATTTGTATGGCTTATTAGAAATAATGAAATTTGACTTAAGTTAGTTATTAAAAATCTACTACACAAAAAGTGTTCAATGAGCCATTTTTATTTAAAAATTTTACGATTTAACCTAAAAAGCTTTAGTGCATGGCTTAAGCTAAAACATATAATGTTATACAGAGCTTTTATATATCCAAATATTTTAAAAAATTATTCAATGTGCTTTTAAGTTTTTTCTTTTTTAAAACTTAAACTGAAAACGTAAAATAAATAAATAATAATTAATGTAGAATAAAATATGACTTAAGATTAAAGTGGATTAACCATACAGAAGCTTTTCATATAAAAATTATTTATTATTTTAAAATAAATAAGCTATAGTAGTACTAAAAAGTGATTCAAAAGGCATTAAATAATGTTCAATAATAAATTTTACGACTTAACGTAACTCTGATATATGACAAAATAACTTAATGTTTAAAAATTCAAAATACATTAAGCTTTTTTGTTTTCTAAACAAATTTACCACTTAAGGTAGCAAGATTAACTTTAGGGCTTAACGTTATACACAAAATATATGATAATTAAGACAAAATAACCAACTTAAAGGTAGAACCAGTTGTGACTTAAGTTCCCTGGAATAATTTTTTGAGTTAACCGATAAACGTTAAACATTACCTTACAATTGTTATTCAGGAGCATTAATGTCAAAATTTCTAAATATTGTAAAATTCATAGATTAAAAAAAGTAAAATGAGCTTTTTTTATTTTATAAGTTATTCGAGTAAAATCCCTAAGCTATACTATATTCTAAAATCCCTAAGCTATATATATTTCGACTTATGCTAGTAAGCTTTTAATTTAACACTTAATTCATGAACGTTAAACATTTCTCTAGGCTGAAAATTATATGATATTTAAGCCAGAATAAATAGACTTAAGGTTTTATTGCCAAATGTTACTCAGATGAATTTAAGCTGTTATATTAAACCTAATGCCTACGAGTGTTATTGTCCTATAAACAATTTTCTTACAAAATTTAAAATATTCAAGTTTTAATCACATTTTTTAAATCCGTTTACATCTTCCAGTAAATTTGTACATAAAAAAAATAAAATATTTGTCAGCATGGTTTTGTTTTTAGCAAATAGCTTTCAAAGTTATGCATACATATTTAATCTAAGCTCTAAGAAATTTCATAATTAACTAATTTATAGATCTTTGTCACCATTCTGTAGATAAAAATAAACAGAGCTTTTATAACAGAGCTTTTATAACATTCATCTTCCTAACAATGAAATCAAAACTTAAGAACCATAATTGTTTATTAAATTTATAGATGTACCTGGTGATTTCATGGTCGTTGGTCGAGATTTGAAATTGTGCTTGACAAGGTGCCCAGTATTTCAATAATCGTATACATGTTGAAAAACGTCCATGCAGACATTTTTGAATGTCTATAGAACTATAATAAACCTCAATAAAAGATTTAAAACGTTAATGTTAAAATATTGTGATCATTTTGTTATAGAATTATGTAATTAATTATTTCGAAAAAAAGGTAAAGTTTGTCACTCAAAATTGGGCTTTTAAAAAATTTTGAAATAAAATCATCAACATTAATCATTTTAACTCCGAATTCAGTAATTTAGCATTAATTTCAACGAAAAGCTCATTTCAGCATTTTGTTTTACAGATTGTGCAGCTTAAATTGTTACATTGGAAGGCACATTGGGTGCATTCAGTCCGCATGTTGTGATCACTAATCGGTATCATATATTATGATACATGATCCTTTTTATTATGTTTCTACGTATCAAATAAAATACAAATTTATTTTGCTTTAAAATAACTATTATTTAAACTAATTTAGATAAAATAGTTAAAATACATTATAAGAAGTATTTTGAAATTTAGAGTGATCAAAATGATGTCAAACAACTTGTTCCGGTTTTTGCAATACAGTGAAAGTGAAAGCAAAGGGGTCGAGTCCACAATAGGGGTAATTGAAATTGCATTGAATACCCCAGATATGGAGCAGGTGAAAGATGAACGTAAACCCGTAACTTTCAAGATATTATTCACAATTTGGTTTCTTGCTAAAGAGGAATGGTTCTTGTCAACGAGCGACAGATTTAGAATTGCTGGGAGCACAGTACATTTAATGTTTACACAAATTATTAAATAAATTTCTAACTTGATGTCCCTTTTCATTCGGTTTCCTAACACCGCAAAAAAGCTGGACATTTCAAACGTGAGCATGCAATCACAGGAGTAAACTATATTAAATATTTATATCTATACCAATTTTCTAAATATTTTAGAAGTTTTTAGCGAAATCTGGTATTCCTGGTGTAGTGGGTGCGATAGACGGATCGCATGTTCAGATCAAGCAACCGACAGGAAATGCAGTTAATTTTTATAATCGTAAATCTGTGAATTCCATAATTCTACAAGGTAAACTTTAACTAATCCGACGACAAACGAAATTTCATGTATGTATTTGTTGGAAGTCTAGGGCGCATTAGCACCTTTCTTTAAAAAAAAGCCCTTTTTATATACGAAATTAATCGCCACGTATGAAGGTTTGCTGGCTGAAGCTGTCCACATACTTGGTGATACGGCTGATTCAAATACAAATTATTTGGTAAAACCTTTAAGCAAAATGGCCATCTAACCACGGCGCAAATTAATTTTAATATTAAATAAGTGCGATGAGATCTTGCATTGAGCGATCTTTTGCTTTATTAAAGGGCAAGTTCCGTAAATTTTATGGATATGTCTAGTCATCAACGAATTAATGAGACTATAATATTATGTAGCGTCCTACATAATTTTATATTGGCCAACGAATTTCTTCCCGGTGATGAATTTATAGAAGAAATAGAATACAATTCTGACGATTCAATTATAATAGCTGATGGTATTTTAACATCAAATGATAAAAGAAGCTTAATTTAATTTACTATAAAAACTGAATAAACCATATTGCATTAAAAAGTATATACCGGGTGTTTCTTTTAAACTGAGACGATCAAATATCTCGAAAAATAGCCACTCTACGGAAAAAAAGTCCATAATCAAAATTTAATCATACCGCGGGGGAAATACATTAGTTCAAAAAAAATAGTCCCCCACCCCCGCTTTGTAGGTGGGGCGGGGGTAACTTTTAAACTAAGATAGGAAGCCATATTTTTTATTGCAGATACGGATTATACGACTAAAATTACGTATGATTTGAATGAAATATTTTGTTCGGTTCATGATAGATGGCGTTGTAATCGACGAAATTCAATTTTTTCAATTTCTCCTTCTTAGAATACACGCATTCGATTCTGCAATACGTTTGAAATAAAAACCATCACGTTTTCATTGCAAATACTCGAAATTCGTCATCAAAACAATTTATTCAGTTTTGTAAATCACATTTAACGTTTGGGTTATTTAATATCTTCATGTTTTTCGTAATTGCAAAATAAACGACAAAATACTTTAGAATGGAGCGTTTAACTGTGCCAGAGAAAATTGAAATGGTTCTGGTTTATGGAGAAGCTGGCAGAAATCTTGAAAATGCTGTTGCTATTTACGCTCAACGTTTTCAGGATAGGATTAGTTCCTGTGCTTCATTTGGCCGTACTATCAAACAATTTATTACTGATGGAAATGTTCAACCGAAAAAGAGGACCCGTACAGCAACAGTCACTGGAGAAAATAATGAAAGTGCTGTATTGGTAGCAGTGGCTCATAATCATCATATTAGTACACGAGAAATAATTCGCGATTCCCGATTGCCCCTCACCAGTGTTTGGAGAATTTTAAAACGGCACAAGTATCATCCATATCATGTGTCTTTACACCAAGATCTTCATGGCGTTGATTTCCAAAATCGGGTAACTTTTTGTCTCCGACGAATCGTCTTTTACAAACCATGGAACGGTTAATCGACACAACATGCATTATTGGAGTGTTACAAATCCGCACTGGCTTCGTCAAGTTGAACATCAGCGTCCTTGGACTGTCAACGTGTGGTGTGGAATAATTGGCAACAAACTCATAGGCCCCCACATTATTGAAGGCAACTTGAATGGTCAAATGTACCGAAACATTTTGGAAAATGAACTTACTTGAAAGTTTGAGCTTAGAAGTGATACGGAACATGTGGTTTCAACATGATGGTTGTCCTGCACACTATTCGTTGATGGCACGTGAAATACTTGATCGTGATTTCAATGGTCGCTGGATCGGTAGAGCTGGTCCGATAAATTGGCCCGACAGATCACCAGATCTTACTGCGCCAGATTTTTTTTTGTGGGGCTACCTCATAAACAAAGTTTACACACAAAAACCAACAACACGTGAGAACATGATTTAGCGAATCAGAAATGCGTGTACTGACCAGACACACTTCTCAGTTGTGTACAATCATTTGAAATGCGGATTAATAAGTGCATTGAAGTCGGGGCATCATTTTGAACACTTATTTTAGATTTACAAAACTCATGTCTTTTATTTGAAACGTATTGCAGAATCGAATGCGTGTATTCTAAGAAGGAGAAATTGAAAAAATTGAATTTCGTCGATTACAACGCCATCTATCATGAACCGAACAAAATATTTCATTCAAATCATACGTAGTTTTAGTCGTAGAATCCGTATCTGCAATAAAAAATATGGCACTAGTGCATTTCCCCAGCGGTATGATTAAATTTTGATTATGGACTTTTTTTCCGTAGAGTGGCTATTTTTCGAGATATTTGATCGTCTCAGTTTAAAAGAAACACCCGGTATTAATTATATTTCGTTCTTCATGAACTTTTGTGTTTTTGCTATATGTTGTCGATCAACCGGTCCATCTTTGTCAGCTTGTCTCATTCCATTTCGAGCAGCTGCTCGCGGTTATCTTTCAGAACTCTTTTTCGGCTAGGCTAAGTCGATGAACAAAACGAAATTTCTGATATGACAACTTTACCCCGCTCATTCCCAGTGTCCATGGATGAAATTGTGACATTGCTGTTAATCGCCCTATCATCACTAAAGATATCTTCAAAAACCTCATAATACTCCCTGTGTATTCTTCCGTCCCCCGATCGATTATGTTTTCTTCATATTACGAA
Organism: Tipula unca; assembly: GCA_951394425.1. Classification (NCBI taxonomy): domain Eukaryota; kingdom Metazoa; phylum Arthropoda; class Insecta; order Diptera; family Tipulidae; genus Tipula; species Tipula unca. The sequence continues at coordinate 190,177,682 of OX596381.1, forward strand.
ACTTCCTGTCCAAACTTTCGACTGAAACTGCATACCCCATATCATTAAAAATATTTTTAAATTCTACCCACAAATCCATTTTTTTAAATTTAGGGTCTCGAAATTTTGCTTTTCGAGATTGGTATTCCTCGATGATTAGCCGTGTGGTTTCTTTAGTCCATTTGACAAAAAAATAAATAACATTTTAATTGAGGTTATGTTGTTTGTTTATACAGAATTTACATGTACTTTCTTTCCATTTGAAAATACTGATAATTTTATAAACCACATAAAAATAATTAATTAATTTTAAATTGTTTTTGTAAATATTAACACTAATATATTTATTTAAAATAATAATAATTGTGTGATACCTAAATGTATCGATACTTACACAGTGATTGAAAAAATGACATTTAAAAGAATAGTGTTACTATATCAATTGTATGTATCATGTTGATTTCACTCAACATGTTCCCAACAGTTGGCGGACATGAATGCTCCCAATGGCACATTTTTCAGTGTTTCGTGATAATGCGTGATATGATTCCATAGATTTTCAAAGGATAATTTCGATTTTTTTTCACATTTTAGTCAACACTGTAAATACATTTTGCATGAGCACTACTAACATAAAATTTTTTTAAGAAGTAGTTTAAAAAAAACTTTAAATAAATTATATTGAAAAATAAATTAGTCTTTTTACGGAAAATAAAATGAACAACTTAAACTCGTACAACCATAAAGCTTTTTGTTTTGAAGACGAGAAACTAAAATTACGTAGGATTTTGTATAATATAATGAAAGATGAAACTGTAGAGTAGGGGGAGTAAAAACTATACAATTATTTTTTATTAAATTTTCTTTTTCAGTTAATTAGAAAAGTTTTCCATTAAAAATTAATACTTAATATATACTTAAGACAGTAACATTTATAATATGTATATAGTAAAAAGACCTAAATTTTTACTGTTTATACCAAATAGGACATTTTTCTTCGTGCCTTGAACTTTTTATTAAAAATCAAAACACAAACAATAATTCTAACACCTTTTGTTAATAAAATATTCATTTTTCATTGGAGACTCGTCAAAATACAAAAACCATAAAATTGAGATTAATTTGTATATATATAAAATATATACGATTCAACACTGTGCTCCTATCTTGTACCTAAATAATTCCCATATGAATCCCCTATCATCATCTTTCATGGTTTTTCGGAAAAGTTTTCGTTAAAAAAAAAAAAAAAAATTAATAATAAAGACATAAAATTAAAAATGGGAAAATTTGATAATCCTTTTTTGTCTAAAATACCAAATTTTTTTGTGTTTTATAATTCATTACATCCAAAGAGAACCAAAATACGAGATTATATGTATGTACGAGTATATATGTACACCATCCAAAAAGCACGATGAAAATGTTTAATTAGTTTTTCCTTTTTTTTTTTTTATGTATATCCCAGAATTATTTACTTAAAGGAATCATTGTTGTTGTTGTACACACAATGATTATTTAATAAATGAATTATCATTATTTAAATTAGAAACATAAAAATGTGTGTGCCTTTTTGTTGAATTGTGGGCGATACAGTTAAGACACAACTACTTTAACAACAGCGTCAAATATATTTCTGGTTATGGTAATAAATTGGTTTTGCCAACCAATAATATTACAGAAACTAGATCAAGACATCACTATAGGCTATACTGGCCTTCAATTCGATCAAAAGTGCAATCTAAATACAAATGAAGAACTCAGGTGGCAATCGAAGCCAAACGAAATTAAGTCAAAAACTATAGGAGACGAAAGAGGTGATGAATCGAAGACAGAATGAAATCCCCAATTTGATTTGATTTGATTTGATTGGCATATTTAACCAAGCGTTAAGCAGGATCTCTTGGAGATGGCCGAGACTCACTAAACACCCGTTTACACATAACATAAAGAGAATTTGGATAGGTTCAGTTAGTATGAGAGAAATTAACTCGGTTACAGACACCTGGTATAGCCAATAGTTAGTAACACAGGACGATACAGTTCTAATCTACTTTTATAATTTAAACAGAATCAGTGGGCACTGAAATACAATGTATTAGTTTGCTGGATTAGACTTATGAGATACTCCTAAAAATTCAACGCAAATTAGTAACGATTTATAATTTAAATCTAAATATAATTATTAATTCCATATATTCGATCTGTGATAGACACTGTAATGAATGATAATTAGTTTATATTGTTAAATGGTTCAATATTTGTACAGAAAAAGTCAAGTAAAGCAAAGGAGTTAAACAGGGATGCCCCATATCTCCCGGTTTATTAAATTTGATCCTGAATAAGGTTTTACTAACTGTATCAGACCAATCCCCTAAGTTGAAACTAGATCAGCGTGTTGAGTTGCAACTTCCTCTTGATTTGGGATGAATTACTAGTTGCCTTAAAATTAGTGGGCTTAGAATTAAATCCTCATAAATGCACCGTTTTGATCCGTGATCCCTCAGCATCATTTCTACCACATTAACATGTACGATTCCTCAGCATCATTCTAACCTTTGCAAACCGACGCCGGCTAAAGAAATACCAGTTTTTTTTTATAAAGGAACTACTCTAGTTCTGTCTTTACCATCCTCGCTCACCTCACCTAAAATCAAGGTATCTTACATGGTAAAACTATTACAAAAGAATCAAGGTACACCGAATTAATTATTGGGGACACATCCATCGTAGGAATCCCACCCAAGGCAGGATTTAAGTTTATTTGGTAGACCTCATATACAATGGGCGACATTGCTCCCGCTACGTACTGAATTAAGGCTACCGACCAATGAAATCTATGCACTTGGTGAATCGGACTCTAGTGAGTCACTTGGTGAAAAAAAACCGCAGAAGGGCTTGACATAGTCGAATAGTCCAGCCTTCCAAATCCTTGACAAACACCGCTAATCCCAACCCCTCCGAGAGTAGCACCCCCCCCCCCCCCCCCCAGTACCAATTAAACCAAATTCATGAGCATTCTCCCGCCCCCTTCCCATCCATTGCTCGCCGTTGGCTGTGGGGCCATTACCGTGACCGTTGCCGAATTTATGCCCATTCAGACAGCTACACCAACCAACACAACTTCCACCACATCTATACAAAATACCACTTCAAACATTAAATCGGTTACGTTAAAATTAGCCGTTCGTCCGACTACCAACAGGATTGGTGCGACACGTTACAATGGGTCACCACACCATTAGCCATAGCTTTATTTTACAAAAGGCCTGAGTTAATTGGGGATACTCCTATACCAAAAACGCATTGGAGCCTACGTCTTGGGTAATGGTGGAAACCGTATGATCTATCCTACTTCCCATCACCCCTAAATATTTTTTACCTCATAAATTAAGCAACTATTTATACAAATAGCAAATAACTTATAATACCACAAGAGAAACTGCTGCAGGTTTGCGTATCAAGATATAGCAGTTTATCGCAGTTAGGTTATTTTAACTAGATGGCACCACTGGCAAATAAATGCCATGTTACCATTTTTTTAACGAAACTTTTAAAAAATAATGTAAATAAATCTGAAAAGAAAAAAAATTAAATAAACAAAACCAAATTGACAACATTCGGCTGAAATTACTTGGAAATAACAGGTAACCTAAAAATTCTTGTAAATAAAAGTATGATGCGCCATCTGCAGGATATAACTTTATTAATTTTTGTCGATAACATGAAGTCACGCGAGTGTACTATGGAAATCCGCAGCAATCTCCCCTATAGTATTTCAAGCTACTTCACAAATAGGATAAATATCCTGAAAATTTAGTAATATAAATTATCCACTAACTTGACATAACTCCATTACGTTTGACATATTCCTAATCGACTTCTTTTCCTCTTATATTTCACTTATTTCGCTGGTATTTCACCCATATAATTAAATTTCTTATTTAACATTTTAAATTATGACTACAACTTCACTACAACTTTATTTTAACACCAACCACACTGCTTTAACCAGTCTAAAAATATTAAAATAAATTATTTTATATTGGAGATCAAAAACGCACATCTGATCGATATGACAGTTTTGATCCAAAAAACGAACACAGAATGAAATCACCAATGGACAAAAAAAAGTACAAAGGCCAGCACCGACATGAACTATGGTCACGGAACAATCAATTACTCCTTATAAATTTCGATAGATCGCAGACTAGTAAAAGTGGTACAGCTAACGTGTGGCAAGACTAAATAATGTCTAGAAATTTCGGTGGAAATAAAAAACCAAAAAGTTATACAAGCTAAATCGTGTACATTTTTATATTAAAGCATGCTTGCATTCAAAAACACACTTAAAATTACAAAATTTACAGTAAGCTTTAAAAAGCTCTAACTAAACTTTAAGTAAATTAATTTCGTCACCTATCCACAATTAATACCACAGTAGCTATGTAGTTATTTTGCAATGAAATTAAAGCTTGGAATGCAAGTTAAAAGTTTAAAAACTTTTAACAATAATTATAAGAGTTTGTTTGGTATGATGTATTGAAAGCTTATGTTTCTAAAATTAAAGCTTTAAAAAGCTTAATAAATAACCCAAATGTTGATAAAGCTTGTAAAAAGCTCTCCAATAATCTAAACTCGTTTTCATTTTTATATTCAAGCATGATTAGCATGATTGTCAAATATAAACTTACAAATATCGCTCAACAGCTCTAACTATGCTTTTAACCATTCAACGGATTTGATTTAAGTTTCACAATTTCTAATTATTATTTAGTTTGCAAAGCGTACTCAAGCTAAAATTGCTAATGTTAAGCTAAAAACGATTAACATTATAATCCAGAACTATAAAATGCATAAGCACCTCCTCAAAAATGTCCAACGTGATCTCTTGTTTACCCAACTTATTGTTTTTGTGTGCTATTGGAATTAAAGCGAATTATGCTTGCCGCGTATTATTGTTTAAGCTGATATTCAAAAATAATTTAAAAGCTTTCTTATTTTCTTAATAATTTTGTGACTTAAGCTAACAAGTTTAATTTTACGACATGAGCTAAACACGTTCTACACTACTTTAGAATTATTACTCGGAAACTTAACATTTTCAACAATTTTACGACTTAAGGTAATAATAAGCGTAATTGTACGACTTATTAAACTAAGGTAGATATGACTTAGAAGTTAAATGTGAATTAAGTTGAGAAGCTTGCAATTTACTACATAAAAAATGTTCAATGCGCTATTTTTAATTAATAATAAATTTTACGACTTAACCAACTTTAGTGCATGGCTTAAGCTAAAACATATAATATTATTTTATAATTGTTATTCAAAGCTTTTATATATCAAAATATTTCAGAAAAATTATTCAATATGCTTTTAAGTTTTTTCTTTTTTAAGACTAAAACTGAAAACGTTAAATAAATAAACGATAATTAAGTTAGAATAAAATATGACTTAAGCTAAAACTGAGATTAAACTGAATTAAGCTCGGAAGCTTTCTATGTAAAACTTAATTATTATTTTAAAATGTTTAAGCTATAGTAGTACTAAAAAGTGTCCCAAAAACAGTTTTGTTCAAGCTTTAAAAAGCTCTAACTAAACTTTAAGTAATTTAATTTATTCACCTATTTACAATTTATAGTTTTCACAGTAGCTATGTAGTTATTTCAAAAATTTTGCAACGAAATTAAAGCTTGTAATGCAAGTTAAAAGTTTAAAACATTTAAAAAAAATTATAAGAGTTTGTTTGGTATGATGTGTTGAAAGCTTACATTTTTTAAATTAAAGCTTTAAAAGGCTTCATTAATAACGCAAATGTTGATATAGTTTGTAAAAAGTTCTCCAAAAAACTAAACTCGTGTACATTTTTATATTCAACCATGATTAGCATGATAGTCAAATATAAAGTTACAATTAATATCGCTCAACCTCTAACTATGCTTTTAACCTTCCAACGGATTTGATTTATTTGCACTTATCTACAATTGGAAAGTTTCACAATTTCTAATTTTTATTTAGTTTGCAATGAAATTAAAGCTTCTTAAAAGTCTTGGATGAATTTAACACTTTCAAAATCGTAGAGAAGATTGAACACAAACGTTGCCAGTCATTGAAATGAACGAAGTACAAGGACAAATAAACGGTCTCGTCCATGAATGTTCTATGTTGCTCTGTCAAGATCAAAAAAGTGGGACAAGATCAAGGTTGAAAATAATTGAGATTCTAAGAATATTGCAAAGATGAACAGACTCGGTATTTTTGTAACTTCTAATTCTTTTAATAGCTATGTATAATAATTTGATGGCAAGATGTAATTTTGTGTATATACGTAATATTAGGATTGAATAATGATGTCCAATAAACAAATTATCAAATTGTCTATAATTAATAACAGCCGCATGTATATCCATTTATCATCTCCAATTAATTTCATTTCAATATAACGCGAGAAATCTTCTTGTCAATATAAATATAAGAATAGTGAAAAGACGTTCACAATTTAAATGCCAAATCAATTAAAGCACATGAATTTTAATTTAATAGATGAAAATGAAAGTGTACTAATACAAGTGAACAACGATAGTTTTTTAAAAGCTACAAAAAAATTAATTCTATTAATTCTTCGCCGTACCACCGGAACTCTATACGAGTATCTATCTCTGTGTATCCAATATCCGGAACAAAGACATATAAAATTGATTTGTCCCTGGTGTCCCCTATACAATATTAATGTGCTATATATATAGTTGATAGTTGCGCTTGCTATCTGTTCGGTATATGTCTTGTAGTTCCAGGTAAATTCGCAAATTAAACTTTTTTTTGGGTGTATGTCAAACTTTTCTAATTACGTAATGGAGGAAAAGTTTTATAAATATTTTCATTTATTCGTTTTACGGATTTTTTTGTTAACAAAGTACAGAGTACAATAGTCTGTATACAAAACAGAAATTTTAGTAATTATTGTTCTTCACTTTTTATAGTTTGCCATACAGCCACAATGGCTGGTTTTAGCTGTTGCGTTGTTGTACTTTTAGTTATTAATTTTTTTTTATATATCATTACGAATATATGGGCTACATGTACGTATGTATGTATAGAGTAGTAGATTTTAATTAAATTTTAATTTGTTTAGCAATTATGTTCTGTCTCTCTCACACCCTCGAAAAATATAATAATAAAGTTTATCGTGCCCAAAATATTTTTGTTTTCTGTATAATTAGTGTAATGGATGGATAAAAAAATAAAATGTTGGCAGAACTTTTGGAAAAATCAAAAAAATACACTGTTTAATTATTATAAAATATATGTACATATATAAATTAACAAGCAAAATGATTATATTTATTTATAGTGTTGTTGTGACCTCCTCGTCGCTCGCCCTCCGTATATCAATCTTCTTGGCGATTTCATCTTCGAACGAATCTAGCGAGTCTGTTGGCAAAATATCGGTCGGTTGATCTGGCTCGCGGCCGATATTTGTTGTGCCAAACGTTTGGCCCGACGTCGTGTCCGTCGGTTGGAATGGTACACGCCCCATTGTCGTACCACCCAGCTGATCCGATTCACTTTCCACCGTCGGGAATTCAATTTCATCGATTACTCGTAAACAATTTGTGTTTGGTGGTGGCATTTCGGCGTTATACTCTTCGATTTTAAATTTTGATGTTGCCAGCACATCTCGCGCTCGCGTTAATATTAAACGCTTTTCGTACATCGATACAACATCGAATACAATCCCGTCGGGGATTTGATTTGCGGCCAAAATTTTACTATAGAAATCAGTTAGACCGAGCCGTTCCACAACAATCGAGCGCACAAATTCGAGTGAATTTCCTGGAATGGTGCCGCCACTATGGCGAAGAATTAGTTTTGTGTTGCCAGCCGTCGAACGTGCCAAATCGGTTACAATTTCTCGTAGAAGTTTGAGCTCACGGTTTAACGGATCGATTTTGTCGTTTAGTGTTGACAGAAGGGCAAGCGTTTCGTTAAGCTGGGATTGAACTTTTAGAAATTCTATTTTACTGATCGAGTTTTCTTCAATGCTATTATTGATTTCGGGTACCATTGGTACAGTTGGTGGTGGACGCGGAATCATCGCGGGTTTTATTTTTATTGGATCCAAGGTGACCTCTTTGAGATCTGTGGAACAAAATAAAAAATTGTGATTGCGATAACATACGTCAAAGTAATTCAAATGTTTACGAAAATATTTGGAATTTTGCACTAAAAAGTGTGTTTACCAATAAACTTAACATAAAACATACCTTTCACAGTAAATCTGAAATTATCCTTGCGATATCCTAGGCCATTATTTTGCACAAACACCCAAAAATGCAGCACATCTCCGGGCTTTGTCTTCAAATTTCGATCAACAAACGTCCATCGTCCATTAACCGCTCGCGTTACATCACCGCTCAACGGTCCACCTAGGAATCCAACAATCGGCTTATTTAGATTGCCGTGGAAACCGAACAATTCGACGCCGGGCTCATCGGGTATCGATACCCGTATTCCTTTCGGTTTCATTGGTTCAACAAACGGATCGGGTATACGATAGTTGGAACTTATTTGCAGTGTTTCCATTTTATCGCGTACCACACGGCCGGATTGATGCATTTGCGTTTGTAAACCTGCATAGCCGACGTACGCCGATGCGAATAGCAACAGTGGTACCGCAACTGCGTACGCATTTGTCATAATTTCAAAATTTTGTTTTTGTTTAAGATTTTATAATCTATCTCGCGTTATAAAATTGTTTATTTTGTAATTTTTTTTTTTTGAATTGTTTTGTTGTAAATCTTATTTAATAATATTTCTTTCACTTTCAAAATTTTGATTTTGATTATTATTATTAATTAATTACACTTAAAATCAAAAATTTTTTTTAATTCACCTTGAATTATTTCCGTTATTTGATTTATTAATTAAGATTTAAATATTTTTCCTCACACGATTTTAATTATTTTTAATTTATTCACCACATTTAATTTTTTTTTTTTTGTAATTCACATTAGACTATTTCTTATCATTTTAACAATATTATAAAAATATTTCTTATAAGATCACAAAAAAGGTTATCGATCAATTTATAAACGAACGAGCGAATGAAGTATAAATAAGAATTTAATTTTTACGTTAACACCGCACAAGAAATTATTGTATCGCTTCGATTCATCCAATTCGATCAGCAAGTAAATTTTAAATGAAATGATTGTTAAGAAATAACCTTACAACCAAGCTCAAACAACAGAAGATTTTTTATTTTTATTTTTGGTACAACAACAATGCTACCAATAAAAATAACCACGAAAAAAAAGAAATAAGAGTGTAAAACTATAATAAAACTTTAAAATAATTTATATACAGCTGATGGTAAAGGTGATCGAAATGGTGTGTGTGTGTTTATACTCGGTGATATAAATGTACAAACAAATCATTCATATCGACTGCGAGAGTGCCACACTATAAATAATTAAATAATTAAATTAATGTTGTTGTTTATAATTACTGCGCCCGTCGAACTGTATTTGCTTAAGACAATAATTATAATAACCTTAGAATGTTATTTAACCTTTCCATCCAGCTGTGAGTATACTCGTATATGGACTTGTATATATGTGTAATATAGATGAAGTTTACTTTCACTGAAGAGTGAAGATGTTTTGATGGTGATGAATTGTGTTAAAAATGAAATATGCGGAATTTATTTTTTTAGAAATATGTCTAAACTGTTAAGTATATACGAGTACCTATGTACATACATATATACACGATGGTAAGTACATACATTAATTATGTAATATAAAGTTAATTTGCAACATATTTTTTGTGGTTTAATGTACGCCATAGAGATAGTTATTTGTGTTGTGAAATTTTTTAACGGAAATATAATATTTTTGTTCATTTCATAATCCGTGCACACAAATTTTATTAATTTCTTGTTAATTATGGGCTATAACTTAAAAGTTATTAGTTCCCTATATATAAAACGTGCCTGAAATGATCATTAACTATTGTTACTATGTATAAAATGTTGCGTGCGATGAACAAAGATGGTTTGGTGGAAGAGAATCTCAACAATTTTAAGTATCTAAATAATATTATGAGGATGAGGTGAACTATAGGTCAAATTAAAATATACTTATAATGTCTTTATTATTGCACGCATCATGATTTTACTTTCGATATAATTGACTTTCTATTGGTTTTGAATAATCACGGTTAAGATCGGACAATCGATTAAAACTTACCTCGATTATATTCCCACAATGGTCGTTAGAGTTTGAAATTTGTCAACTGAACGTTGAAATTTGGATTTTTTAAATTTTTTAAATCATTAAAACGAGATTTGAATTCTGAAATGTAAAATTAAATTTTAATAATTATTTCAATACAAAATTTGAAGTTTACGAAAATATTGACGCCACTATTCCAATCGAAATTAATCCCCGTTGTATGTAGATAATGTATATACACCCCATTGGAATCCGCAACACTTCCATTTAGTGGTCAAATCAGTTCATTTTACCATCAAAAACAGAATTCGATTAAAATTAGCTATCGAGAATTTTTATTTATAAATTATAGTAAAATAATAATAATAATAATTTTTAAGGGCCATTTTTAAAGGCACCAACGGTTTCGATCCTGAACATGGTCTTCATACTGTCTTAGACAACCTGAAAAAGCCAAGTCATTCGCTACACCGTGGTGCCATTGTCGCCCGCAGCGACCTATGCGCAAATAATATGGTGGCTCAATTCATGCAGATTCATCTCTGAAATGTAAGGAGCCATCTCTCGTACAAATCCGTCAGCGCCCAATTTTCACATCTATACATAACAACGGGCCTGATCAACGCTTTGTAAAGCTTCAGCTTCACTTGATATAGGTGTTTAAATTTTAGCAGTGACCTTACAGTATACAAAGCACGACTGCCAGCTAACCAGTCGCACTTTAATATACTGTCTAACCCACACGGTTGTTGTGAGTGATAAGAGAGCCCAACAATTTGCAAAAATTATCGATAGCCTGTTCTCAACATTAACAAAACATTGAGGTAGCGTCACTGTAATTCTACACAATCGTACCAATTTACTAGGTATTCCTAGATATTCCGCAGAGCAGACAATAAACTCTCTTGATTGATCGAGTCCTAGCCTCCGGCTCTATGACGCATGATAAACAACAAGCAGGTCGGTAAAGTGTACATGGTTCAAACCTGTATTTCCTGTAAAAAAAAACCCGCTCGACTGCCCGACGATACTCATCATCAAACTAATCATTCTTGGGTCTGACTTTGACTAAAATCTCTTGAGATAACCGAAGTTTTCAGTACCTCCCAAAAAGAGTTCACACAATCAGACTGGCGATTAGCTTCCTCAATGCTATCGCTGACAAGATCCTTGCTACTTTCTTTTGATCATCATCTATCAAACCTTCACAATCGGAACGTTCTATGCGTTTCGCTGTGTTCCCAGACTTGTACGAAACCTTCCATCATAGCTTTGCAGCGACCAAATGATGATCGCTGTCTACGTATTTGGTTGCTGACCTATAAGCTGTCACACCCTGCACAGCCCTAGCCCTCTCTTTTGAAATTAACACGTGGTCAATTTGGCTGCGGGAAATTTTGCAAGGATGCACCCATGTTACTAACTGTATTTGTTTCTGTGGGAAGAATGTGCTTGGTACTCTAAGGTCATCACTCATCATTCATACATTAGCCTGATTTCTGCCAGCTCTAGCATTAAAGTCCCCAATTACCATTCTTACATCGTGTTCGAGTATAGATCCCATCAGATCGTCCCAGTTATTGTAAAATGAGTCTTTATTTTGGAGCTGGCTAACTTCTGTAGGCGCGTCTACACAAATTATCGACAGGTTGGTTAACTTCATGAGCAGGTGAAGCTTACACAATCGATTATTCACTGCTTCAAAATCCAAAACATCGTTTACCTGCGGCCCAAGAAGAAATCCAGCTCCAAAATTCCCGAGGTCATCTCCATTGTTGAGCAACGTTATGCCCTGAGAAACATGGTTTCCATTTTTAGGCCCGCAAGTTTCCTGAAGAATTCCAGACGATACTCCTTCATGCAAGTGATTAGGCCCTCCAACGCTCCTGGTTTTCTAAGTGACTTGTGCGTTCCACATGCCGATCCTAAACCTCGTGTCCGGTACTTGAGCGGAGGTCCGGTGTTGGTTTGCCGGTATCCAGTTTTTCTTTAGTTGATTTTGCAAACAGTTCAGCTTTTTACGGATGCAGCTCGTCAATTCAGCGATCCATTCGAGGAAAACATATTTTTGCAATTTAGATTTACGAGACATGTGAGTGCCCCCCCGAACACAAGGGTCGATAGGAAACTAGATTTTAATTAAAAAAAAAAAAATTAAAAAAAAAACAAATTTTAGTCGGCCTTTCACATGGTAAAAGACACGAAAAAATGTCTAGCACTGATGCCGGACATTGTTTCGTGTGCTTTACTATGTTATTGCTCGGAAAGATCGACTAAAATTTGGTATTTTTAATTGTGTATAAAATAATAATTAAAGCAAAAATTATATACCCAATTATACTAGGTATGTATATAGTTAGTCTGCAACCGCATATCTATACCAACGCTATATAAATGCAATAAAATATTACTGAATTAGTGAGAATGTTTCGAGCTAAATCACGAGTGGCACCAGTTAATAGCTGCAAGATGGAATTAAATTTATTTGTAAAACCATTTAGATAGGGAAAAGTTTTACAGATAACAGGACCTATCCAAAGTGAAAGTTCCACATCATCTCCAAACAACATATATGTTAAATTTAATATTTTTTAACAAATTATCTTTAGGGTTACAGAATATATGTATACACATTTTTATACTTTCTTTAATGGAAGTCTACTATCTTCATCTTCAAAGTAGTCCTCATATATAACATCCTGAGATAAACGAATGCGATAGAGATGACCTTTAAAATGACCAAGATCCGTTAGAACCGCAATTAAAATTGTTAGCTAATCATTTTTGCAAAGATAAAGCATACTTGGTTTGCCATACGACAGCTCGAAGCGGACGCCTAAAATCAGTCAAAACATATATTTATTCCCATAATTATCGTGGTGAAGTAAGAGAGCGTTAAGTGGGAGCCAGCTTTGGCTTAACAGTTCGCGATGTTATTTTCTTCGATGTCACAGTGTGACTCCGTCACAGTATGACCATACACGTAACTGTATAGTTAGAGCAAAGAAAGTTAAAGAAGTGTTTGCAATCCGTGACAAGTTGGGAAATGGCGAAAGAATTGACTTTAAAAGCAAAATTCAGAGCTTAAATAACACAATATGTTATGTGTCAGCGCTATTATTTCCGCTAAAAAAGCACTGTCAGATCAGACCAATAGGGCAGTAGATCCATTTAAAAATAACTGTATGGACTCGTCCAATTTTGAAAAAAAACCTTTGAAATTCAATCTGTTCTCTTATTGGACAGACCACTCGGATTAAAATGTAGAAGTTAAATTCAGGAAGTGATTCACTGATTGATTCAATTACTAGTAAAAATGAAATTTTTAAAAATTGATTTTTGCCCCACATTCTTGGACTGCTCGAGATTTTTTAATCTCTAACTCTGTAAGCATTATGTATATTACTGAGTGGGGAGATAATTAAGGTATGGTCTCTAATAAATCTATCGACGATCCCACCTAGAGTTTTAATAAAACTAGAGAACAGACTAATGACCCAAACAGACTAATGCTCCGGGATATGGAAACCGTGCTTAAAGTACTTCATGCTTGGTAAACGTCTATCAAATTCAGCAGAAAAAACATCGCAGATCTTACTGACCAGCTTATTAGCCACTAAACTTAATCGGGTGCCGCAAAAGATATCTTAGTGAGTTTGGCAGCATCATCAGCAACTCGGATTTGCAAGACCAAGAAAATAATAAAATTGAGTCAGTAGATAAACTAATATATTTCTCGTAATATTTACCCACGAAGCTCTGTGATCGGATCTTAAAGTTCTATGTGCCACTAAGAAATTATTTTAATCAGTCTGTCGATTGGAGTTTTTCAGTTTCCTAGTAAATTTTTTTAACATTCGTACGTCAGAATTCCAAGGGTTTGTTCCGAGTCTTTTGGTTAGAAATAAGAGGACAAGAATTTTCGATAGCACTCTGTAGCTAAAACTCTTCAATCTCTAGTATTGTTCCAATTTTTAATTATCTCGAAGAATAACTTGATGAATTGGTACAATTTATTACTTCATTTACACTTAAAATATGCAAGCGCTAGACCGAATATCTGATCTATTTAGTCCTAGTGGATATATTTTCGATTAAGTTAAATTTATCCCATGAACATCAATTCTGAACGGCATGCTCTATCTTCAGTTCTCAATCTTGATTCAAGTAAGCGTTAGTGGTCTTTTTATTGGCAAAATTCGTATTTTTGAATACTTGAACCAATGAAAGTCTAAGCTATTATTTTTAAACCGATAAGTTCCACAATTTGGCCCCTGTGGTCGGGGGGCACTCACATGTCTCGTAAATCTAAATTGCACGAACATGTTTCCTAAGAATACCACCACAGTATCCTTTGCTTGTCGTAGGAGGCGACTAAACGGTTGGATCGCTGGGCTGACGACCCGCATCCGTAAAAAAATCAACTGTTTATAAAATCAACAAAAATAAAAATGGATACCGCCAAAACAACACCGGACCCCCGCTCAAGTACCCGGATACGAGATTTAGGATCGGCACGTGGAACGTGCAATCACTTAGAAAACCAGGAGCGTTGGAGGGTCTAATCACGTGCATGAAAGAGTATCGGCTGGAACTCGTTGCTCTTCAAGAAACTCGCTGGCCTCAAAGTGGAGACCATGTGTCCCAGGGCTTTACGTTGTTCTACAGTGGAGATGACCTCGGAAATCTTGGAGCTGGATTTCTTCTTGGGCCGCAGGTAAAGAAGGCTGTTTTGGATTTTCAAGCAGTCAATAACCGATTGTGTATGCTTCGCCTGCGCATGAAGTTAGCCAACCTGTCGATAATTTGTGTACATGCGCCCACAGAAGTCAGCCAGCCCCAAGATAAAGACTCATTTTACAATGACTTGGACGATCTGATGGGATCTATACCCGAACACGATGTTAGAATGGTAATTGGGGACTTTAATGCTAGAGCTGGCAGAAATCAGGCCGACTTGTGTGAAAACATAGGTCCGTACTCCCGACACGAAACTGCGACCGATAATGGTGAGAGAATGATGTACTTTGCAATTGCTCATGATCTTAGAGTAGCAAGCACATTCTTCCCTCACAAACAGATACACCTAGAGACATGGACACATCCTCGCAAAACATCCCGGAGCCAAATTGACCACGTGTTAATTTCAAAAGGGCGAGCTCGGGTTGTGCAGGATGTGAGAACTTATCGGTCAGCAACCAAATACGTAGGCAGCGATCATTATTTGGTCGCTGCAAAGCTACGGTGGAAGTTTTCGTACAGGTCGGGGAACACAGCGAAACGGATGGAACGTTTCGACTGTGAAGGTCTGATAAATGAAGATCAAAAGAAACGATATCAGGATCTTGTCAGCGACAACATTGATGAAGCTAATTACCAGTCTGACTGCGTGAACTCTGTCTGGGAGGTACTGAAAACTTCGGTTGTCAGTGCTGCTCAACAGACTTTAGGTATAGTGAAAGTCAGACCCAAGAATGATTGGTTTGATGACGAGTGTCGTCTTGCAGTTGAGCAACAAAATATAGCCCATAATGAAGTGCAACAACGTCTCACAATCGCAAGGAAAAACAAGGCAGCTCTTGCAAGAAGGGCAGCTAAGCGGATTTGTAGACGGAAGAAGCGAGAATGGTGGAAGGCCGAGGTTCTGAAAGTACAACAACTCAGCAATGAGCGTAGTTCACGTAATTTCTTTAAAATAATTACTGGATTGCACCATACTTTCAGGCCTTCGTCAACCGCCATTCGGGACCGGGATGGAAACCTCTGTGTCAACATCGACGCAGTACTTGACGCATGGAGTGGACATTTTACTGAGCTGCTTGATGTTCATCATGCATCACAGACTGTTGTTGAGCCACCTCTTGAACAGTCTGCGGAGATTTGCACTGAGGAGCCATCCCATGAGGAATTCACTAAGGCCATGCAGAGAATGAAACGAAACCGCTCACCTGGAGTGGACTGCATTAATTCGGAGCTCTTGATATTCGGAGGGGATACTTTGTGGAACTGTCTTTTCGACCTTATTCGATTAGTATGGCGAACCGAAGTTATGCCTGATGAATGGAAAGTGGCCGCGATATGCCCCATCTTCAAGAAGGGAGACCGCTTGAAGTGTGAGAATTATCGCGGTATAGCTCTCCTTTGCACAGCATACAAGTTACTGTCATACATTTTATTGGATAGAATCACTCCTCTGGCGGAAGGCTTGGTTGGTGACTATCAGGGAGGATTTCGTCCGAATCGATCAGTCACTGATCAGGTCTTTTCGCTGCGGATGATTCTATCTAAATATTATGAGACATCCATCTCCGTACATCAGGTTTTCCTGGATTTCCGGCAGGCCTACGACTCGATCAATCGAGAGAGTTTGTGGGCTGCCCTGGAATACCTAGGAATGCCAACAAAATTGGTACGACTGTGTAGGATGACAGTGACGCAGTCTCAATGCTGTGTTAAAGTTGAGAACAGGCTATCGACAATTTTTGCAGTTAACTCGGGTGTTCGGCAGGGAGATGCTCTGTCCCCGATACTCTTTAATCTCATGTTGGAGTACATCTTTCGTAAAACTGAAACACCTCAGCGTAACATCTTATATCGCCAGTCCAATCAAGTGCTTGCATATGCAGATGACATATGCGTGATTGGACTGAATAACAACGGAGTGAAAGAAATTCTTGATCCGCTTGTAGAGTTTTCAGCTTCTGTTGGACTCCAGATCAATGAGTCCAAAACGAAATACCTGATCTCTGGTTTTAGAGACAATGGCACACCAGATTTTAGTAGTGGCCACCACACGTTTGAGGGAGTGAGGAGGTTCAAATATTTGGGCTCTCTTATCACTCACGATAACAGTGTGGGTGAGGATATTAAAGTGCGGCTGGCAGCTGGCAGTCGTTCTTTGTATCCTCTAAGGCCACTGCTAAAATCTAAACACTTATCAAGTGCCGTGAAGCTGAAGCTTTACAAAGCGTTGATCAGGCCCGTTGTTATGTTTGGATGTGAAAGTTGGGCGCTGACGGATGAGTACGAGAGATGGCTCCTTACATTTGAGAGAAGAATCATGCGTGTGATTTACGGCCCTAAACGCGAAATAGATGGTACATACCGAGCTCTGTACAATTTCGAGATCAGAGATCTGATGAAGATCCCCGATATTGTACATGAAGTTAGATCTCAGCGAGTACGCTGGCTCGGTCAAGTTCTGCGTGCTGATCCGGAACGAATTGTGCAGCGATCTCTGAAAGGAGAGCCACCATATGGTAGGCGCAGAGGTCGTTGCAGGCGACGATGGCTCCACGATGTAGAGAACGACTTGGCCTCTTCAGATTGTCTAAGACAGTATGAAGACCAAGCTCAGGATCGAAACCGTTGGAGCCAGATTGTTGATTCAGTAAGGGGCCAGTAATGGCCTTTAACACTGTTATTATTATTATTATTACATTAAAATGGAAATAAAATCAAACGTTAAAAATTAATGAAATTATTACAATTTAGCATTGTCGTTACTTTAACCTGAACATAATATTATGTTCCACAAACACGTATCTATTCGCTTAAATTGTAACATTTCGAAAAATATAAATCATCTTACACTTTGCGAATCATACGCATATAGTAAAATGATGTTTGCTGTTGAAATTTATATTAATTTACACCGTATATGAATCAAATCTCATGTAGGAGGTTTATACGTTCATCAATCATTGATTGATGGGCTAATAAAAGTCAAAGAGAACATTCATTATTATATAAATATTTGTTAGCTACGATGAACATTTCAAAATGTAATCCACACGGTTTTAAGTGGTACATGAGATTTCGAAACACGTATGTTTGGAATTTTTTTTATATAAAATCTCTAAACCATAAATCTAACGATATAATTATTATGTCCCACATGCGCGAGCGCTTAGATGATATAAAATCGGTTTGACAAATTGATGTCAATGTATAGTCGTATATGACAAATCCAATATGCATAATAACGCACTGTGTGTCAAATAAATTAATGAATACAATTTGTTATGCAGATAGTAATGTGAAGAAAAAATGTTTGAATACAAATTTACAAAAAAATAAATTTTTTGTGGTTTTTTGCGAAATTCGAAAAGAAGAGTCTCGTTCGGTCGCGGCACAGTAATATATCAATTAAATTTGTTAATTAATATTCCATATATAAGCAATTCGTTACACAGTCACATCTCAATTATATTACGTGAAGAGAACAAAAATTTCACTTTACGCGCGTATATTCATATTCATTTGTGTTGCTCTATTTTAAGTCAAACAACCAGCAATTATCGATTTCACAAGCAACTACCAAAAAAATTGAAAATCACAACCGCCCGATCCATTTAATTTAATTTTTGGTTAATCAAAAAAAAAATTCATTTTACTTTGTGGAATTCCCCCAATATAAATTTGATCTAAAACGCGAAATTATTTATGCGGTAATCTAACAAACTTCATCTGCAATATACCTAACGTACATACAAAACTAAAAGAATGCGTACCTCAAAATTATAAGTATAGTAATGTAACAATTTGTTATTTTAGTTTGACGTTTGTGCGCGCATCTTAGACAAATATACGAAAACGATAATTTGGAGAATGGATCGCAAGCATTATGCAATATGCCATTGTCACATCACCTGATTTATATATATGTACATATACGGGAGAATTTTTAATATTTACATTTATTTTATTTATAAACACTTTCACAGATTTGTCTTATAATTCAACTTTTATTATCTTATATATAAATTATTGGACTTGATTGTAAGAATTATTTTTTACTTTCTTATGACGCGCCGAGTTCTCTCACTCTCGTTTTCTTATGTATATATACATATTACATTCACTTTATTTTATGTTACAGCATAGTATCACATGTATTCTTTATACCACCAGTACTAAGACAGAAGCTTCTTAGAATTTTGCTTTTTCGAGAAACATCAAAAAAATCGTGACTTAAATGCGTCGTGATCAAATTTTATGTTTCAAATATACATATAACAGTTTTATGATTGATTGCACGACGATGAAATTAAAACGACCGCGCATGTGAGATAATATGTTTATATTTTACACGTTTAATAAACAGGAACCGATTTTGTATATATATACTCGTATATAAGTATACACAAAAACCTGTTATTTGTATAATTTAAGTCATTGTACGCGCGCTTATATCAATAAATTAGACTGTCGATTACCTATACTTGCGGTACCTATAACTATAAAACAAAAGAATATGTAATAAACTTGAGACAACCTTGAAGACGTTTGCGCGACAAACAGTTAATTTCATTGTAACCAATAGCACAAAAGAAATTGCTAATTTAATTAAAATTGCAGTAAGTTTATGGTTAAAAATATAGGCGCGGTGTGACAATAATATTGTCGTTTGTTCTATGGTACGTGGACAATTCAAATTGTTTCAGATAATGAACTTGAAACAATTTAGAAAGGAATTAATTTGACTAACGGGGTGCGCTTGTATATACATACCATTACGTAATTTTCATTATCTTAATAAATAAAAAAACGTCATGAAATCGGAGTTATAAAAATATAGCATTTGAATTCGGAAATGATTATACTGGCACAGGTCGTAAACGTCACTTATATTAAACGTAATTAAAGGAGAAATCTCTCGCATTCATCCGTCAGCGTCCAACTTTCACATCCAAACATAACAACGGGCCTGATCAACGCTTGATTGTAAAGCTTCAGCTTCACGGCACTTGATAGGAGTCTAAATTTTAGCAGTAGCCTTAGAGCATATAGAGCACGGCTGCTAGCTGCCAGCCGCACTTTATTATCCTCACCCGCACACTGTTATCGTAAGTGATAAGAGAGCCCAAGTATTTGAATCTCCTCACTCCTTCAAACGGGTAGTGGCCACTAGTAAAATCTGGTGTGCCATTGTCCCTATAACCTGAGATTATGTATTTCGTTTTGGACTCATTGATCTGGAGTCCAACAGAAGCTGAAAACTCTACAAGCGGATCAAGTATTTCCTGCACTCAGTCCAATCACGCATATGTCGTCTGCATATGCAAGCATCTGATTGGACTGTTGATATAAGATGTTGCGTTGAGGTATTTCAGTTTTACTCCAATATGAGATTGAAGAGTATCGGGGACAGAGCATCTACCTGCCGAACACCCGAGTTAACTGCAAAAATTCTTGATAGCCTGTTCTCAACTTTAACACGGCATTGGGATTGTGCCACTGTCATTCTATACAATCGTACCATTTTTGTTGGCATACCTAGATACTCCAGCGCAGACCACAAACTCTCTCGATTGATCGAGTCATAGGCCTGCCGGAAATCCTGGCACACCTGATCAGTGACTGATCGATTCGGACGAAATCCTCCTTGATAGTCACCAACCAGGCCCTCCGATAGAGGGGTGACTCTATCCAATATAATATAGTAATTAATATGCTGTGTAACATACTAATCGAATAAGGTCGAAAAGACAGTTCCACAAAGTATCCCCTCCGAATATCAAGAGTTCCGAATTAATGTAGTCCACTTCAGGTGAGCGGTTATGTTTTAGTCTCTGCATGGCCCTAGTGAATTCCTCATGGGATGGATCCTTAATGCAAATCTCCAATCTGTATTTGAGGTGACTCAACTACAGGCTGTGACGCATGATAAACACCAAGCAGGTCGGTAAAGTGTCCATTCCATGCGTCGAGTACTGCGTCAATGTTGACACAGGTTTCCATCCCGGTCCCGAACGGCAGTTGACGCAGGCTTGAAAGTATGATGCAATCCAGTAATTATTTTAAAGAAATTACGTGAACTGCGCTCATTGTTGCACTTTCAGAACCTCGGCCTTCCACCAGTCTCGCTTTTTCCGTCTACAAATCCGCTTAGCTGCCCTCCTAGTATGGGTAGCTTTGTTTTTCCTCGCAATTGTGAGACGTTGTTGCACTTCACTATGGGCTATATTTTGTTGCTCAACTGCAAGACGACACTCGTCATCAAACCAATCATTCTTGGGTCTGAATTTCACTATACCTATAAAGTCTGTTGAGCAGCACTGACAACCGAAGTTTTCAGTGCCTCCCAGACAGAGTTCACACAGTCAGACTGGTAATTAGCTCCCTCAATGTTGTCGCTGACAAGATACTGATATCGTTTCTTTTGATTTTCATTTACCAAACCTTCACAATCGAAACGTTCGATGCATTTCGCTGTGTTCCCGGACCTGTACGAAAACCTCCACCGTAGCTTTGCAGCGACCAAATAATGATCGCTGCCTACGTATTTAGTTGCTGATAAGCACATCTGGCACAACCCGAGCTCGCTCTTTAGAAATTAACAAGTGGTCAATTTGGCTGCGGGAAATTTTGCGAGGATGGATCCAAGTTTCCAAATGTATTTGTTTGTGAGGTTAAAAGGTGCTTACTACTCTAAGATCGTGAGAAATTGCAAAGTACATCATTGTCTCACCATTATCGGTCGCAGTTTCGTGTTGGGAGTATGGACCTATGTTTTCCCACAAGTCGGTTTCATTTCTGCCTCTAGCATTAAACTCCCCAATTAACATTCTAACATCGTGTTCGGGTAAAGATCCCATCAGATCGTCCAAGTCATTGTAAAATGAGTCATGATCTTGAGGCTGGCTGGCTTCTGTGGGCACATGTACACAAGTTATCGACTGCTTGGAAATCCAAAATAGCCTTCTTTACTTCTTTAACACAGGGCCTCCACTTTTGGGCCAGCGAGTATCTTGAAGTACTACGAGTTCCAGCCGTTACTGCTTCATGCATGTGATTAGGCTCTCTAACGCTTCTTAAGTGACTTAAGTGTCGACCCTAAATCTTGTGCCCGGGTACTTGAGCGGAGGTTCGGTGTTGTTTTGGCGGTATCCATTTTCCTTTTTGTTGACTTTATAAACAGATTGCTTTTTTACGGCTGTGGGTCGTTAGCCCAGCGATCCAACTAGTTTAGTCGCCTCCTACGACAAGCAAATGATTCTGTGGTGGTATTTTTGGAAAACATGTTGGTGCAATTTAGGTTTACGAAACACGTGTGCCCCCCGACCACAGAAGCCAATTAAAAGATATAGACTTTACTAATTATTTGTTTACATAATCATAGACCGCAGATGAAGTTTGAGTTACCAACTTATAACGCATTATCGCTATTGCCATAATGACATACCAACTTATCACGCATTATCGCTATTGCCAGCCGTATTTAAAATTTTATTTAGCTTGAACGTTTTTTTGAAGGTGAGTTCCATCCAAAACTGGAATATTGGTATAAATTCAGCAAGCATTCAGCGCACAAATAAAAACCAAATCCCTATATATGTGCAATAACACAGGTTAGTGCCATATGATTTTTAATTTTTTTATTCCATAAACTTCATAATTAAAATATCTTCTTCATATACTCTTCGTAATATGTTATAGAAGGTCAATCAAAACAAACCAACAGATTTCTTACTGCGCCAATTGTAATATTTTTGGACATCGCGCATTCGAAATAGGGTTCACAAAGAGCACTATCTATTTTATACAAAACATTTAAGTTTTTATATAAATACACAAACATTTATCACAATCGTCAACGATTATATATAAAATACATAACAGCCGCTATTGACAACAAAATAAATTGGGTTTTTCCACATTTCATATTAAGGTCAAAATGCAACAAAATTTTGTGATAGGGCATGTGCGTGCTATCTCTTTTGACTAATGTAACCGAACCATACTTTTAACAAAATGGGCAGTTGACACTTTATTCCGCAAACTGAAAAGATATGAGAATAATTCATTTAATATAGATGAAAATGATTTCTTTTCATTGGGGCCTCCATCCACCAAACGGAATACGAAATTCAGTGAGCTTAAATAAATACATTCTGCTCTCGGTTAAGATGAAATAATTCCCATCGAACTATACTTTAACATCCACCGGATGGTTTTATGTATAACATTGAACTATAGAATGGCGACATCATAAAAATTCTTATCCCACGGTATACGAAATAAGAACTCTTTTGTTTAAAAATTGGTTTTGTTTTTAAATTAAACAAAAGCGAAGGATTCAAAACTAAATACAAAATTATATAATAAAAAATTAGGGCGTTGTTTTAATTTGATATGTTAACATTTGATAATCGAGAAAGGTAAAAAAATTATCGGTTTTCATATTGTTTTAACCAAACGGTTTTATTAAATTTATCTGATATGAAATAAAAACAAAGCCCTAAATTTTATCTCCATCCATTTTTAATAAGAATATTATATTTTTGATTACAATAAAAATCGTATTTTCGATTTCATATGTTCCTATGGTTTAGTTGAAAATTGTCCTAATAATAACGATAGCTCAGCTGCAATGGCCTCCTAAACAAGAATGCCTCAACTCACCTTTCAGAGAGAATCATTTTTATGGTGCACTATACACGTTCGATTTGGCCAAACCGGCCAACCACTGTATATATTTTTGCTACATTAACATCGTCGTATAGCGGGTACAGTTCGTGATTGTTCCGAATGCTCCATTTGGGCAGACCGGGCCGAAAATGTCACGAATCGTTTTTCATTTCATCATATATCACCCATCTATTTCTCATGTGATGTTATTGGTATCGCACAATGTCTATACCAGATATGATTATATTTTCAAGAATGAAGGCAGGATGAAGATATTATACCTATTAATCACTTCAAAGCTATATATTTCTCACCCAAAAGATTCATAATTTTTTTTAAAACAAACTCTGCAGTAATTGTTAAAAATTCGAAAAAATATTAACATTTATTATGCTACATTACAATACAGAAACATAAAACGATGATTAAATTTAACACATTTTAATTATTGGTATAATGTAAAATACAGATTTGAAACCATTTCTCAAACTTACAAATCGTCACAATCTGCCCAAATAATACCCTCGATCCATTCACGGTAGTTGTATACTTTTATAGCGATATCCGCTATGCCTGTCGTAATTGTTACTGTTGAAACGCCTAAGAGCAGGTGGGAACATTTAATAGTAGGATGATCGATCGTAATTGGTGCACCATTTAGTGAG
Organism: Tipula unca; assembly: GCA_951394425.1. NCBI lineage: Eukaryota > Metazoa > Arthropoda > Insecta > Diptera > Tipulidae > Tipula > Tipula unca. The sequence goes on from OX596381.1 coordinate 190,201,977, forward strand.
AATTGGTAATCTGAATCGAGTGATTCCATTGAAGTGGTGCAAATAAAATCATCGTTGATTCCGCGGGGAATCAAATAATTTGAGTACGTTGCATTACATCGTTCATTTGAGACAGTTTGACGTTGAAATTGCATGAGCGGTTGATTGATTTGACCCAACTCTTTACTGTTACGATAATAAACACGATTAACTACACTTGACTGGATATCGGTGTCGGGTAGGCAGATTGGATGGACGTATATTGAAAAATCTACTTTCTTCGATAGTTTAATTAAAGCAAGATCATGGTAGAGACTAGGTGACTGGTATTTGGGATGAATTATGATTTTTTCAATATTGTATTTAACCGGCGATTCATTATTGACTATTTGAACTAGATTTGAAGATCCAAACTCGACTTGGACATAAATCCGACTGTAAATATTTATAATTTGATGGTAAGGAAATTATTGCAGCCATCGTTATACATACCCAGTCATATTAATCGACACTGCTGCAGATAGTACATATCGTGAGCTAAGTAGCGCTCCAGTTTCAAAGGACACATAAGTGAAATCATATTCATCTTTTTCCTTCTTGTAGAAAAGTGTTGCCAAATAAGGAGAATCTTTAATCGATATTAAATGGCTTCCGAACATTGGCGATTCACAATACGGTTCTGCACTACCATATAAACTTGCACTGTACTCCTTACATTCTAAAAAAATCAAAAAACAATTATTTTTTCAACATTTAGAATCAACTATATAATCATAAAACTCTTACTTGCAGCGCTTTTTGATTTGAACAAATTGATTTCATCAACACAACAAACCACCAAATTCGTGGTATGAAATGCACACGAATTTGGTAAAATTTCACGTGTCTCGAATAATTCTTTTGCGTTTGCACAATCGGTATAAAATTTACAAATACCCTTCACACCATTTGTATAACATTGATCATCTGTGTACCCAACAAAAAAAAATTCTTAATAAATATATCGTTTAAACAATTCACTTCCATCTTACCTAACGATGGCAAAGCACGGCCCAATGTAAACATTTCGATGGCTAATAGCAATCCAATGGTTAGTTGAAGTCGTAACATGATGATGTTTGTAACTAATATAAGTTATTTATTAATATGTGCTCTCGCATTTATAATGCAGAATTTCGGCTGATGATAAGAAACGAACTGTTTGTTATTTCCTTTGAATCATATACAGTTCGAATTTAGAGTCAAATGAAATCAGCTCTTAGTTCTAGTTGCATGATATTAATAAATTATTTAATCTTTAATTCACCTAGATTGTATGTTTGGGTATATAATATAGCTGATTTAATTAAATATTTAATTCAAAAGCACGAAACAGATTTCTCTATATTAACGTTTGATATATTTGGTAGATGTGTTCAATATTTGTATAAACAGACGAATCAAGTTAGTACTTGTTTCCAAGTCCGTATCTTGCAGTTTCCAAATGTGTGCGTGTTACCTTCCCAGGGTGAGCACCAAGCAACTAGTATACCATGTCATGTGGTGGGCTAGGCGGAAACATGGTTCTAATCAACTGGGCCAAGTTGAAGTGTTAACCGTAGCGTGCTGATAACTGGCCAAGCTGGCGGATCGTGTGGCCTTACCGGTGCTTCAGGGATCTCAGTACATAAGTTGACTTGCTTTCCCCGCTACTCGTGAGATTATTATGGATGATAAGTCAAATAAAGAACCAAAAGAGTTCAGCACTCTTAAAAAGCCGGAAACCAGAAGCAATGCTTGCCCACAATCGTCTATTACCAGACTTCAAAGAGAGATTGGCGTATGTTGACCAAGTTCAACAATATTCTGTTAAAAGAAAGAATGGACAGTCGAAAAGTCAGAGATAGGTCCAGGAAATTTTTTCTGCGATGTCCTTGTAATAGGCCTCAGAACTCCCAACTATACGAAATATTACATGCGAAAAATTAAGGTAGGATTTGTTCATGTATATACTTGAATATTTTTATATTACTAAATTACAGTGACCCTGATCTAGTGGTAGCTACCATTGAGATGGATGGTAAAAATCTTTGGCTAATATCGTCTTGTCGGTAGACTGGACTGCCCAATAACATCATGCTAATGCACATCATATAATCTGTAGAAGTACAAATATCAACCGGCGAGGTGAGTTAGTCCATGATTATATTTTAAAAACTAACCTAAGCATATGTAATATCGAGTTTAAGCCAGCTTTTATTAGGAAAAACCAACAAGAAGTGCTAAACATCGCACAAGTCTCAGATTTTATTAAGGAAAGGGTATTGAATTGGAAAGTGTCCGAAAACCATTCCCAGAGAAGCCAATATACAATGGTGATTAGGCTACGTAAAGTACTATGTTCTAGCCCTTCCATCCTGAGTTATCTCCAACGATTGGATGGGTCATCATGGACTACGTGTAGTGGGGAATCCATGGAGCTACACCAGACCCAAAATAAATAGGGGCGTGGGCTTCGCATGTCATATAGTGATAAAGCGGAAAATCATGTGGGCAATAAACAGCTTTAAGCCATATAAGTCGGGAGAACCTGATCACATTATTCCTGCAGATTTTCAGGGGACTATTAACATAATTAAACCTTGGCTGAAATGTATCTTCAAATGTAGATTAGAAATTTGTCACATTCCCAGTAAATAGACTGAAGTAACGTAATATTTATATCTAAGGCAGGAAAAGCTCTCATTACTATCCCAAAAACTTTACGCCTATAAGCTCATCTTCGTTTCTATTAAAGTCATAATAAAGGTAAATAGAAGCTCTCATCAGAGGCTCAATCAAGCCGGACGAGCTGTCGAAATCTTAACACGCAAACTATTAGGGGCGAACGGTGGTGCAGCTCTCCGCTCCCTTATATTGGCCCTATTGAAAAATTGCTTTAATATAAGGAATATTCTATGGTAACATTCTTGGATATAGAGGAGGCCTTTAGTAACATCAGTCTTGGGCACTTACATTTTGCTCAGTGTTGTCCCCCCAATACTAAATTGTACTCGCTTGATATATGCGAATAGAGCGAAATACATCGGGTTACAATTGGACAGCAAGCTAAACTTGAAACCAAACATGTTTGAAAAGTTAATGAAACCTACTATATAGTGATCTACTTGTGTCAAACCTACACTACTAAAAATTATGGCTAACCTGAGACTCTTGATGAAAGTCCAAAGAACTGTAAACTTGTGTACAAGTGGAGCACTTAGGAGCTCACCTATATCCAAACCTTGGAGATACTCTTTCATCTCACCCTCTTGAATCTTGCAGCCAAGCAAGATGTATCAACATAGGTCACTCATCCATTTTGTGCAACAGAGTTATTCCTGGTAGTTGACTGATATCCCATCTGTTCCTTATCAAATTTCTACCAAAAATCATGAACATGTCAATCGAAAATTGTAAACGCTATATTATGTATAATCTTCATTTCGCATCTAATCCCGGGATCTCCATCAAATCTCTGATCTCAATATTGTACAGAGCTCGGTATGTACCATCTATTTCGCGTTTTGGTCCGTAAATCACACGCAGGATTCTTCTCTCAAATGTAAGGAGCAACGGAGAATGTAAGGACAACGGGCGTGATCAACGCTTTGTAAATCTTCAGCTCCACAGCACGATGATCGCTATACGTATTTGGTTGCTGGCCGATAAGTTCTCACATCCTGCACAACCCGAGCTCGCCCTTTTGAAACTAACACATGGTCATTTTGGCTGCGGGAAGTTCCGCGAGTATATGGCCATGTCTCTATAGATGTATCTGTTTGTGAGGGAAGAACGTACATGCTACTCTAAGATCATGAGCAATTGCAAAGTACATTATTCTCTCACCATTATCAATCGCAGTATCTTGTCGGGAGTACGGACTTTTGTTTTCACACAAGTCGGTCTGATTTCTGCCAGCTCTAGCATTAAAGTCCCCTATTACCATTCTAACATCGTAATCCAATCAGTTCGTCATTTAAAATTTCGTTTAGTTTGGACGTTATTCATAAAAACGAAGGTGAGTTCCATCCAAAACTGGAATATTGGTATAAATTCAGCAAGCATTCAGTGAACAAATAAAAACTGAATCCCTATATATATGTACAAACCCAGGTTAATAGATGTAATATCTTCTTCATACTCTTCGTAATATGTTATAGAAGGCCAATCAAAACAAACCAACAGATTTCTTACTGCCCCAATTGTAATATTTTTGGACATCGCGCATTCGAAAATTTAGAAGTTTTAAAATTGAAAAATTAGCAACATAATTAGCATTATTTATTTTGATTACAATAAAAATCACTGTATATATTTTTGCCCCATAAACATCGTCGTATAGCGGGTACAGTTCGTGATTGTTCCGAATGCTCCATTTTGGCAGACCGGGCCGAAAATGTCACGAATCGTTTTTTTTTCCTCTTCTGATGTTGTTAATATCGCACCTTGTCTATACCAGATATGATTATATTTTCAAGAATGAAAACAGGATGCTCGTGACCATGGTTAAGTCTTTTTTTATATCTTAAAGGTATTATACCTATTAATCACTTCAAAGCTATATATTTATCACCCAAAAGATTCATAATTTTTTTTAAAACAAACTCTGCAGTAATTTTAAAAAATTAGAAAAAATATTAACATTTATTATGCTACATTACAATACAGAAACATATAACGATGTTTAAATTTAACACATTTTAATTATTGGTATAATGTAAAATACAGATTTGAAACCATTTCTCAAACTTACAAATCGTCACAATCTGCCCAAATAATACCCTCGATCCATTCACGGTAGTTGTATATTTTTATAGCGATATCCGCTATGCCTGTCGTAATTGTTACTGTTGAAACGCCTAAGAGCAGGTGGGAACATCTAATAGTAGGATGATCGATCGTAATTGGTGCACCATTTAGTGAGAATTGGTAATCTGAATCGAGTGATTCCATTGAAGTGGTGCAAATAAAATCATCGTTGATTCCGCGGGGAATCAAATAATTTGAGTACGTTGCATTACATCGTTCATTTGAGACAGTTTGACGTTGAAATTGCATGAGCGGTTGATTGATTTGACCCAAATCTTTACCGTTACGATAATAAACACGATTAACTACACTTGACTTGATATCGGTGTCGGGTAGGCAGATTGGATGAACGTATATTGAAAAATCTACTTTCTTCGATAGTTTAATTAAAGCAAGATCATGGTAGAGACTAGGTGACTGGTATTTGGGATGAATTATGATTTTTTCAATATTGTATTTAACCGGCGATTCATTATTGACTGTTTGAACTAGATTTGAAGATCCAAACTTGACTTGGACATAAATCCGACTGTAAATATTTATAATTTGATGGTAAGGAAATTATTGCAGCCATCGTTATACATACCCAGTCATATTAATCGACACTGCTGCAGATAGTACATATCGTGAGCTAAGTAGCGCTCCAGTTTCGTGAGACACAAAAGTGAAATCATATTCATCTTTTTCTTTCTTGTAGAAAAGTGTTGCCAAATAAGGAGAATCTTTAATCGATATTAAATGGCTTCCGAACATTGGCGATTCACAATACGGTTCTTCACTACCATTTAAACTTGCACTATACTCCTTACATTCTAAAAAAATCAAAAAACAATTATTTTTTCAACATTTAGAATCAACTATATAATCATAAATCTCTTACTTGCAGCGCTTTTTGATTTGAACAAATTGATTTCATCAACACAACAAACCACCAAATTCGTGGTATGAATTGCACACGCATTTGGTAAAATTTCACGTGTCTCGAATAATTCTTTTGCGTTTGCACAATCGGTATAAAATTTACAAATACCCTTCACACCATTTGTATAACATTGATCATCTGTGTACCCAACAAAAAAAAATTCTTAATAAATATATCGTTTAAACAATTCACTTCCATCTTACCTAACGATGGCAAAGCACGGCCCAATGTAAACATTTCGATGGCTAATAGCAATCCAATAGTTAGTTGAAGTCGTAACATGATGATGTTTGTAACTAATATAAGTTATTTATTAATATGTGCTCTCGCATTTATAATGCAGAATTTCGGCTGATGATAAGAAACGAACTGTTTGTTATTTCCTTTGAATCATATACAGTTCGAATTTAGAGTCAAATGAAATCAGCTCTTAGTTCTAGTTGCATGATATTAATAAATTATTTAATCTTTAATTCACCTAGATTGTATGTTTGGGTATATAATATAGCTGATTTAATTAAAATTTTAATTCAAAAGCACGAAACAGATTTCTCTATACTAACGTTTGATATATTTGGTAGATGTATTCAATATTTGTGTTACCTTCCCAGGGTGAGCACCGGGCAACTAGTATACCACACTGAAAAAAATAATCGGAGATATAAACAAAAAAACACGGTTAATTTTACAAAAAAAAGCGTTCGTTTTCAGCCAACGCTTCGGTTCGCAAATATAACAAATTTAAAATCGTTATTTTTACAACGCTTTATGATTCCCAAATCTTCACAGATACTTCGTAAACAAATTTCGTGCCTTGTAAAAAGGTTTACAAACCTATGGTAAAATTTACTACGGTTTTTGTGAAATTTACAAATTAATGTGCAAACTAAAAAATGTTTTTACGATATTGGTTTGTAGAGTACAGCTTCACGCTTGGTAAATTTAACAAATTTTGTTGTAAAATTTAACAACGATAATAGGTAGATAAACCAAATGTATTCGTTAAATTGGGAAATTAATATGTTAAATTTACGAGAGGGGTATGTTAATTTATAATATTAGTACGTAAAATTAACGACATTAATTGTAAAATTTACAAAATCGCCATCCCAATTTAACAATGGTAGTTGCTAAATTTACAACTATATTTCGTTCAATTAGAAAATTTAATGTAAAATTTACAAAAACAATTCCAAATTTTACACACCCTATACGTTGACGTAACAAAAGCAATTGGGGAAGTTAACACAATCAATTGTAAAATGTACGAAATGGGTAAGTAAAATCCATTTGGTTGGTTCGTGAAAAATTCTATATATATAAATATATATATATATATATATATATATATATATATATATATATATATATATATATACATATATATAATATAGGTATATATATATATATATATATATATATATATATATATATATATATATATATATATATATATATATATATATATATATATATATATATATATATATATATATATGTATATTTGTTTATTAATATAAATATGGGTAAGGCGAACATTGATAGAAAAACGATACTTTTAAAATTCAAATATAACTTTTAATAAAAAATTATTAATTTTTAAAATTATAGAAAATAATTAATTCGTTATTAATAAATTTCGGTTTATAATTATTATTATTTAATTATAAATATTTCCTGATTTGTTATAAAGGTAATAGTCAAAGATTGTAAGATAACTTTTTTTATAATTTAACATTTTAACATTTATTTTAAAGTAAAAAAATTATTATAAATTATTCATATTTATTAAATAATAAATATTAAAAATTATTCATTTTAATTATTATTCAAAAATTATAAATTGAAGATTAATATATCTTGATTACATATTAAATTTCATGATTTATTATTAAAATATTTTATCTAAACTAAAGTATTATATTTACATAAAATAAGAAAATCATTTTCTTATTAAAAAAAAAATTTAACATTTTTTTTAATTATTATTATAAAAATTTAATTTTAAGATTAACGTTTCCTGATTTATTAAGTAATATAACGTAAGATATTAAAAATAAAAAATTATTATCAAATTTAATTAAAAAAATTATATAATACAAGATTATAAACTATTTATTTTATTGTTGTCCTTGGCTGAGGCGAAATCTGCAAATAATAAAAATCGTTATTTATTTGTATATATTCATGCATATAAGTATTATATTTATATACCTATTATTTAAATCATTTATTAAGGTATTTATGCACGGCACTTCAACATCATATGGTGTCTTTATATCATAAAAATAATGTTGAATGAATAACCATATATTCAAACAGGGTTTTGGGTATTCCAGTTTGAATACTTAATATAATTTGAACAATTTATCTAGTGCCTCTAATAAAGTAGCACACAGGTATTTGTGGCCGTCAATTAAAATTACAAATTCTTTTAAATCCCACTTCTGCCCAATGGCCAACAAAAGAGGTTGAAGTTTTGCATTTTCTTCTTTACAGGTTGATGTCATTCCTTCTACCTCTTTTGTAATGTCAGAAACGCTTGATATTATTTTTAGAAACCATGTTTGGCTGTCTTTTAGCGATGATTTTCCATATTGCACTGTTTTATTACTTTGCGATTTATTTTTGACTGAAGGCGGCACCAAACTTGATAATAAATAGAGTATTTGTAAATTGTATGAATCTGAAAATAATAAGTTTTTGTTTTTGTTAATATTACAATGAATTACACCATGGTGTTATTGGTATTTAAATAAATAAAAACTTAATAAATAAAAGTCTTACTGCTTACCTGAGTTAATTTCATTTTTTTTCCTAAGCAGCTCCTCTAAACTTGTGGTGTTTCGTTTTTCTTTGATATGGCTTTGCAATATAACTGATACAGTATTTAAGAAGGAGTCCCATTTTGTATATATATTTTTAGCGCTGGGGTATAGCGTTAAAAAATCAATTTCAACCTTAAAGAAATCCGATAATTTATTATAAATATATTATAAATAAATGATTTTATTTATGTAGTACCAGATCCGGCATAAATGCATGTTTTAATATAGGCCATTCATCAAATATATTAATAATCGATTGGTCCACATTGCTCATACATTCGGCAATTCTTAATTGTGATGATTTTGTCCATTTTTCTAATACTAAGCTCCATGGACTTCGTAAATTTCTTAGCTCTGTTTTTAAAATCGTGTACTCTTCATGTTCTATATTTCATAAATAATGAATAAAAATAGATTAATATGCTGAACGCTATTTCAATTTTTTATTTTATGTTCTACCTTGTTGTGTACTTATAGGATTCTCATTGTGTGTTGTTTTTGATACACTGAAGTACTTTAACATTTTTCTGTTCTCGTAGTCGAACTAGTTGTAGAGCTTTCCAGTTGGTGATTTCTTGCTGCCGGTTGGTGATTTGTGCCGAATTGTATAATAGGTTTTCTGAAATTATATACATATAATTAAGTATTTTATATGTTTGTTATCATCTCTGCTTTCATTCTTACTGAACTTTCACTCGGAAAACATAATACGATTTCATCAGCTAAGCATTTGATTTGCTTAGACGATGGTTTTACATGCTGCTCTTTTAAATAAAAATCTACTATCATTGAGCATAAAATGTCCCGATGTCTTGGCTCTAGTACATGGTTTTTTTCATAGAAATCTCGTATGTTCTGTGCAAATTCAGTATTTCTGCTTATGATAGTTGTCACAGGCTGTTTTAACAAAATAAAATAATTTAAACAAATTTGGTATAAATAAATTTACACTATCGTAAAAAATTAAATTGTAAACTTAAGAAAAAATAAAAATTTTAATATACTATATGAGCTGAATCTTTTTCACGTGGAGTGATAATTGAAGATGGTACAAATTTGGTATCCACTTGAAATCCTTTTTGCCACGCGGTCAGATGGTATTGAAACATGATTTTTAGTCCTAGTTCTGCTGGTTCGAATAATTCGTCAATATGGTTAATTCGCATATGTTTCAACTCTGAAATGCTAATACCAACATCTGTAAAATAATATATCATCATATTATATGTATTTGAAATAAAATAAAATTTATTAAATCATATTACTTCTAAGGCGATCAAACAAATTTTCTAATTTCCAATTATTTAATAAATTTGCTAGTTCTAAATTTTCATTTTGTGAATCATTCAGTGATTGTTGGTTGATGGTTTCATACTGAGCGTTATATATTGTAACCGTTTGTGTTTCCTTTTGTGTTAAATTTGGGTTGTTGGTTAAATGGGGTAGCACAGTAATAAATGAATTTAAATCAAGGTTAACAATTTCACCTAATTGTATATTTGATGTATTATCCAAATTATTTATATCTTGTAAATTATGATTATATTCAATCGAGTCTTCGTTGTTTTAATCTTGTACATTAGAAATGTTAAAATCAGAAATACTTTCGTTTTGTTCCATGTTGTGTTTAACCCTTTTCTTATTTTATTAAATCAATTTTAATCTATGTTTATGTTAATTATTAAAAATATTAAGTCTAAATATAATTGTTTAAATTGTACCGTTAAAATTATAAAATGATAATAATAAGTTAGAATGCACCCATTTAAAAATAAAAAAAAGTTACATGTGATGTTAAATTTAGTCGAATTTAAAAATAATTTTTATTGCGAATAACATTCCCTTCTTTGATTTTGTAGCTGTTTATTGGAGGACTAGTAAAATAAGATATTGGGTAGATAAAAAAAATTGTCACATCCCGATAAAATTATATGAGAAATATAATGCTGAAAAATATTTAAATGAGGCTTTATTGGTTGAATTATAAGCTCATTTGTTAATTGCTGAACATCTAAAACATCTTTCCTACTAAAATTATTTTTGTTATGCAGTGAAAGTAGAAAATTAATGGATGGATTCACTGACTGAGATATTATATTAGTTTCAGAAATATTTTTAAAACGTGAGCGAGTAGTACTTGAACCGTCGTCGTCTACAACGTGCAATGAATGTGTATTTGTCAAATAATCTACTTTCCTAGTAGTATCACTAATAATATTTGTCTCACTTATATTAGAAGGAATATTGTTGTTAAGTTTGTCAATACATAATAGAGAAGATGATTCGACATTACGTGAATTCGTAACATCATTCGCAATATTTTCTAAATTTTTCGAACTATCATTTGAATGACGATACAAGTGCCGTTTAAAAGTACTAATGTTTTTAAATGATTGAGAACAATTACTCTGTTTACATTCAAATGTACCATAAGTTTTACGTGTGTGCATTATCTTTAAATGGGTGATTAACATATTTATTGAATTTAAGTATAAATTACAAATAAAACAAGTATACATATCGAGATACACTAACCTAATAACCAAATAAAAATAAAATAAGTAAATATACTAAAATTTAGCAATCAATATCCTCAAAAAAATTCTCTAAGCTGTCAATAATTGAAAGTGTATCGAAGCTACTCGACAAATCCTAAATTGAAAAAAATAAAAATTATGTATAAATGATGGTTAAACAAAAAATGTATATATATATAAAAAAATAATGAAATATATACATATATGTATTTATATATATGTATATATATGTATAAATATACATATATATATATATATATATGTATATATGTATATATATATATATATATATATATATGTATATATGTATATATATATATATATATATATATATATATATATATATATATATATATATATATATATATATATATATATATATATAATTAAATATAACATGCAAATAACTGTAAGTTTGTGTTACTTACACTATTTGAGTTTTCTTTATGTTCTGCTTGCAGCTTGCTTAAATGATATTCAAATAATATTTTTTGGCCCAACTGTTACTAAATATTAAACTGACGTGATCCTTTTTCAAACCAATTAATCCTTTATAGAATGTCTCGTGTTCTAAAAAAATAAAGGAAACTCGATTAATATTTTAATTTTCCCCTCTTTAATTTAACAGCCACTATCACTAATTTAGTTTAATAATTCTCTCTTTTTTAAAATTAATTAAAATATAGCATTATCTATACGTTTAAATTCTACATTCAACAAATTTATCACAAATTAAATTAATATTAACAACTTCTGAAACGGTAGTGTAAAATAAATTGCAATTAATATTTTTCCTTTCGTACGATCGATCAACAACTGATAAATGATGTTCGGAGGAAAGGATAAAATATGATTAATAGTATATAAAAGGAAAAAAGAGATCATTACATTGCTTTTCAGTACGTCTCGCTTAGTATCTCATTTCATAAATATACGCTGAAAATTCTAATTGTTTGATTCTCGAGTAATTTTAATAACAAATTTAATTTTTGTTGTTGTTTTACTGGAGACTAAAAGAATAAGTATTTTCAGCGAGATATAGTTGTAACTAAACGTATAATAATCAATGTGTCTATTCTCACGAAACAGCACTGCAATCTGCAACAGAACATTTCTTCGTTTCTTATCTTTTTCATTTGCATTTTGAAACAACCATGAAAATAACTACATACATAAATGATAAAAGTTGTTACCGCTCGTATAAACGAGAGGTACTCTCATGTTGTGTTGCAGTGTTGTCTCGTTGAAGAGTCACAATAGATATGCATATTGACACAAATACTAAACTAATTTAACTTAATAATTGCCTGTTTTTCAAGGTTATTTTTATATATTAGGTATATAAACAATTTTGAATCCCATATTTTATAAATTTAACGCAAACTAAATTAATATCAATCACATTGCATACCAATTATATTTGGTAAAATTACACTGGTTTAATATATTTTATTACATAAACACTTTATAGGATCCACTAATAATTAACTATATAGCTGAAACTACGTTACACCATTTTGTTTAATACGGCTAAGGCAATTGATATAAATTATATATATATTTATTGAAAAACTTACTCACCTTTTATACTTTTGTGTAATTGGCCCACATTTATATTTAGTAAAAACTGTTTAACTTTGTCACTATAATTTATTTTTATTTTTTTGTCCATTTCTAGTTGACCCACGCAAACTGATTGAAAACTGAAACTACAATGAATTATGAATCGCAATGCGAAGATTCGTATGCACGCGACACGATTTTACGGCACAAATTTGATATATTTACGAAATAAAATGTAAAATTTAATAATTTGTTCGTAGAAATTACAAGTCAATTTGTATTATTCAAAAGTTACAAATAAATATTGTAAATTTTACGAAACATTTCCGTTAAATTTACGATTCCTTTTGCATGATTTGAAATATTAGTACAATGACAATTGTAAAGTTAACAAATCAGTTTGGGTTTCGTTACAAATGCGCAGTTCTAAATATACGTCAAACCCATTTTTATATGTGATGGATAACAATTCTAATTACGCATTTCTAGCTTCTTATGGAGCAATAATAGAATTGGGATTTGGAATATCAACTTATTTAGAAGGTTATATTATATATACGTTACATAATATAACTCCCTTAATGCAACAAACTGTTTTATAGATGTATAATTGTTTCGTAACGTAACAAGCCCAATACGATTGATAATCTATTATCGAAATTTTCTAAATTAAAAATTAAAATGATCATTTATCATGATTATAGGACTATTGAAAAGATTTAGAATTATATCCAATTTTATAGGACTGAAAGTTTTATAAGATTATACAGATTCATGAGCGAATAGATCCTGTTGATTTTATAGATTTATATATAAATCTATAAAATCAACATGATATATTCGCTCTTGAATCTGTATAATCTTTTAATACTTTCACCTATAATAACTTAAGAAACCCTATAAAATTTGAGATAATTAGATTATTATCTAAATCTTTTTAGTATAGTCTTGAAATCACGAAAAATTGTCATTTTAATTGTTGTGCCAATATAGGCAAAATACAAAATTGACACTTTTTATACAGATGTATGGCAGTGGCCCCATATGCATAATTCTTAACTTATATGTGTACCAGTGATTTATATCCGTGCTTTTAATCTTCTTTTTTAAATTAAAATTAAACCCACGGTGCAATACCCACATTCACACTAACATTCATTCAATCCATTCATCCCATTCACACAAGTACAGTATACCACCTGCGCATTGGATAGCTCCATGTCACCCTGTACAGTGACATGGAAGATATCCGTGCTTACCAAAAACAAATCATTTCAAACCTTACATTGTTTGTGTTATTGGAGAATCTTCAAAATCTATAAAATATCATAATCTATACTTCATTTATTAAGTATATACTCGTACGAGTAGTATTTATTATATATCAAAGCAACTTATATCGGACTTATCGTTGAAGAATTTTTATTTTTCAGTTTTTTATTTTTTATTATATGCGGCACCAGTATTACATTAATTATTACTATGCAACATGTTAAAAAAATTTATGTGTATAAAAAAATTAGAGATTCTTATCCATTTAATGTAAATTCGGAAACTTTAAAGAAAATTAAAGGATTATGTATATGTAAAGCGCAAATATTTTTACGCTGAATTTTGTCCCGCATGGAAAACTAAATCCTGTTACGGTCACATATACATTTTTTATTTTACAATTATTATTTGTAGATTTCGTAACAAACTATTTTGTAATTATTTTATACAACAATTTTAGAATTATGCTACAGTTTTTTGGCGGTTATTGTTACAAATCTACATTGTAAATTTCCGTTTATATGAAAGACTTAGTTACGAAAAGGAATTTGTTCGATTAACATATGGGTTGTTATCTTTACATTAAAAAGAAGCTGTAAACTTCACAAAAGTGTTGTAAGATTTACAATTTTACAGTTACGCAAAATAATTTGTAAGAAAAACGAAATTATTTTTTTGAGTGCATGTCATGTGGTGGGCTAGGCGAGAACATGACGCTAATCAACTGGGCCAAGTTGAAGTGTTAACCGTACCGTGATGATAACTGGCCAAGCTGGCGGATCGTGTGGCCTTACCAATGCTTCAGGGATCCCAGTTCATAAGTTGACTTGCTTTCAGCGCTACTCGTGAGATTATTATGGATGATAAGTCAAATAGAGAACCAAAAGAGTCCAGCACTCTTAAAAAGCCGGAAACCAGAAGAAATGCTTGCCCACAATCGTCTATTACCAGACTACAAAGAGATATTGGCATATGTTGACCAAGTTTAACAATATTCTGTTAAAAGAAAGAATGGATAGTCGAAAAATCAGAGATAGGTTCAGGAAATTTGGGTCTGCGATATCCTTGTAATAGGCCTCAGAACTCCCAACTATACGAAATATTACATGCGAAAAATTAAGGTAGGATTTGTTCCTGTATAATTGAATATTTTTATATTACTAAATTACAGTGACCCTGATCTAGTGGTAGCTACCATTGAGATGGATGGTAAAAATCTTTGGCTAATATCGTCTTGTCGGTAGACTGTACTGCTCAATAATCTATGCGCCAGCACGGAAAGTCATCATGCTAATGCACATCATAATCTGTAGAAGTACAAATATCAACCGGCGAGGTGAGTTAGTCCATGATTAAATTTTAAGTACTAACAAGAGCATATGCATTAGTGGGCGTAAGCCAACGATTATTACTAAAAACGGACAAGAAGTGCTAAACATCGCACAAGTCTCAGATTTTATTAAGGAAAGGGAATTGAATTGGAAAATGTCCGAAAACCATTCCAAGAAGAGCCAAGACAAGGTCCTGGAGGCTCTACTTAAGTAATATACAGGAGTCCTCGGAGGTGGCTAGGCTACGTAAAGTACTATGTTTTAGCCCTTCCATCCTGAGTTATCTCCAACGATTGGATGGGTCATCATGGAATACGTGTAGTGGGGAATCCATGGAGCTACACCAGACCCGAGATAAATAGGGGCGTGGGCCTCGCAAGTCATATAGTGATAAAGCGGAAAATCATGTGGACAATAAACAGTTTTAAGCCATATCCAAGTCGGAAGATAATGTAATCAGGTACATTATTCCTGCAGATTTCCAGCGGACCATTAACGTAACCATACCTTGGCTGAAATTTATCTTCAAATGTAGCTTTGAACTTTATCACATTCCCAGTAAATAGACTGAAGTAATGTAATATTTATATCTAAGGCGGGAAAAAGCTCTCATTACTATCCCAAATTACTATCATTTTTGGCCTATAAGCTCATCTTTTTTTCTATTAAAATCATTATAAAGGTAAATAGAAGCTCTCATCAGAGGCCCAATCAAGCCGGACGAGCTGTCGAAATCTTAACACGCGAACTTTTAGGGACGATCGGTGGAAACAGGTCTCCGCTCCCTTATTGGCCCTATTGAAAAATTGCTTGAAAAATTAAAGTGTTGTTCCGCCAATACTAAATTGTACTTGCAGTTGATATATGCGAATAGAGCGAAATACATCGGGTTACATTTAGACAGCAAGCTAAACTTGAAACCAAACATCTTTGAAAAGTTAATGAAACTTTCTATATACTACTAAAAATTATGGCTAACTTAAGACTCTTGATAAAGTCCAAAGAACTGCAAACTTTTGTACAAGTGGAGCCCTCAAGAGCTCACCTACCCAAACCTTGGAGATACTCTTTCACCTCACCCTCTTGAATCTTGCGGCCAAGCAAGATGTATCAACATAGGTCACTCATCGATTTTGTGCAACAGAGGTATTCCTGATAGTAGACTGACATCCCATCTGTTCCTTAACAAATTTCTACCAAAAATCATGAACATGTCATTTGAAAATTGTAAACGTCAATTATGTATAATCTCCATTTCGCATCTAATCGTAATTTACAAACTTCAATTTTTTTTTAACTTGTCATGCCACGAGAATAGATCTCGTATATGAATCGTAAGTATACTTATTGATCTTTATGATTACCTAAGTTGCAGGCGTACATTCTCGTATCAATTTATCATTGTCTAAATCCTAGTTATTTCTAATGTTCCAACCGAACATTACCTCTGCTGGTGTTTCACGATTGCTTAATGTTTCATCGACCCAGATTTTTTTTCCAATCCAAATCTAATCCATTTCCATTGGTAATTAAATTTTTTTTTCAGCAGCGAGGCGATTTTATCTTTCGCTTCAATGTATGGGAACACAAAGTATGCCTTGGATCAAACTGTGGCCCAAGTGGTCGATACGCGTATGCGAATTCTATCTGATCAATAGTGCTTTGAGTATCATTTTTATGGTTGTTCACTTGTCTAATACTTTTGGTGGGCCGGTGGTCTTTGCCGTAAGTTCTTCGTTATACCACAAGTAAGCTTCCCTGATACATCGCTGCATAATAATTGTCGATTCGTGTAGAAAATCAAAAGTTTCGATTTTATTTATTTTATATGTATTTATATAAACAAAACACAACAACCAGCCAGTATTTATTCCATAATTCTGTGACATATATTATCGGCGGCGTGCATGAAATTCACGGTCATTAACACAGCCGTTTAGCGTAGTATCGGTTTTCTTAGCTATGTGTATATTTAACAAAAATAGTATAGAACACTTGTCCAATCCAATGGTTAGGTTAGGTTATAGGTTATAGTGGCTGCTATACGGCATACTTAGACCGGTGATGGTCCATTGTGATACCACAGGATCTTACTTCCATATTACCTTTATTTGAATAATTTAGAACTACTTATGAAGCGTGATATATCTCGCACTGTCCATCAAGAACCTACCCATATGGGTATGCCGTCTGTGTGCTAAAGCCGAAAATGAGCATAGGAAGTGAACTAAAGTTTATTTCTCCTCCTCGTCCATATAGCTTCTGCAAAGATCATTTGCTTCTAGCCCACAACATGTGAGGAGATGTTCTTCAAATAGTGTCCTATGAGTATCCCCACGATCGTTTTTAATTTACGTTTACGTAGGAAGATTAGTGTATTTCACCGTTTCAAGTTCAACTTTGGCCAGCTTTATCTTGATACACTACACTGCCTCATTTTTAAGCGCTATCTTGAGCGCCATAATGGGGCCTCTCCCCCCCCCCGCCCAATTCGTCTTTTCTGGTAGCAGTTGGAAAGTTGTACGATGCCTAGCTAGTTCGTCTACCCCATGACGTCCGAGTGACCGGGGACTCAGACTACCTGAATGTTGAAATGCTCACTCATCTCATTTAGAGACAAGTGGGAGCTCAATGCCACTAGCGATATCAAGCGAGAATACTACATTGTGTCTCAACCATGTCAAGACCTCCTCAAGACCGCTACCCGGTCCTCTAAGATCCTCTTGAAGGACACGTGGGTCGGAACCCTTTCTCGAAGCATATTGTTTGTGTAACTAAGTCTAGATTCGCCAGTTCCTTCCTTAACGATCTAATTATCGTCTAGTGTCATGTATGAAGACATTTCCACTCGCAGATACGTTGCTGACGTCCTCAGCGCACCGTTAATAAGCATCCAGGCTGTTCTTTCCATCTTCTCGATCTATGAAACAAGCACGCGTGATAAATAATAATCAGTTGTTTAAGGCCATTATAGTGGCCCCTCACTGAGTCAACTATATTTGGCTCCAAAGGTTTCGATCCTGAGGATGGTCTTCATACTGCCTGAGATCATCTGAAGAGGCCAAGTCGTTCTCTACATCGTGGAGCCATCGTCGCCTGCAACAACCTCTGCGAGTACCATATGGCGGCTCTCCTTTCAGAGATCGCTGCACAACTCGTTCCGGATCAGCACGCAGTACGTGAACGAGCCAGCGTACTCCCTGAGAGCTTACTTCATGTACAATATCGAGGATCTGCATCAGATCTCTGATCTCGATATTATACAGAGCTCGGTATGTACCATCTATTTCGCGTTTTGTCCGTAAATCACACGCATGATTCTGCTATCAAATGTAAGGAGTCATCACTCATCCGTCAGCGCCCAACTTCCAAACATAACAATGGGCCTGATCAACGCTATGTAAACCTTCAGGTTCACGGCGCGATGATCGCTTCCTACGTATTTTGTTGCTGACCGATAAGTTCTCACATCCTACACAACCCCAGCTCGCCTTTCTGAAACTAACACATTTTGGCTGAGGGAAATTCCGCGAGGATGTGTCCATGTCTCTAGATGTATCTGTTTGTGAGGGAAGAACGTGCTTGCTACTCTCAGATCATGAGCAATTGCAAAGAACATCATTCTCTCACCATTATCGATTGCTGTTTCTTGTCGAGAGTACGGACCTATGTTTTCACACAAGTCGGTCTGATTTCTGCCAGCTCTATAGCATTAAAGTCGCCAATTACCATTCTAACATCGTATTCGGGTATAGATCCCATCAGATCGTCCAAGTCATTGCAAAATGAGTCTTTATCTTCGGGCTAGCTCACTTCTGTGGGCGCATGTACACAAATTATCAACAGGTTGGCTAACTTCATGCGCAAGCGAAGCTTATATGCTTGAGAATCCAAAACAGCATTCTTTACATGCGGCCCAAGAAGAAATCCAGCTCCAAGATTTCCGAGGTCATCTCCACTGTAAGCAACGTATAGCCCTGGGTTCACATGTTCTCCACTTTTAGGCCAGCGAGTTTCTTGAAAAGTAACTAGTTCCAGCCGATACTCCTTAATGAATGTGATTAGGCCCTCTAACGCTCCTGGTTTTCTAAGTTACCTCGTATCCGGGTACTTGACGTGGGTTCGGTGTTGTTTTGGAGGTATCCATTTTTATTTTTGTTTACTTTATAAACAGTTGATTTTTTTACGGATGCGGGGCGTCAGCCCAGCGATCCAACCGTTTAGTCGCCTCCTACGGCAAGCAAATGATCCTGTGGTGGTATTCTTGAGGAACATGTTCTTCCAATATAGATTTACGAGACGCGTGTGCCCCCCGACCACAGGGGCCAATGGTTTTATGTAACATTAAACTGAAGAATGGCGACAACATAAAAATTCTTATCGAACGGTATACGAAATAAGAACTCTTTTGTATAAAAATTGGTTTTGTTTTTAAATTAAACATACAACTACAAAAGCGAAGGATTCAAACATAAATTAAAATTATATAATAAAAAATTAGGGCGTTGTTTTTAAAAGTAAAAAAATTATCGGTTTCCATATTGTTTTAAACAAACATTTTTTTTTAAATTTATCTGATATGAAATAAAAAAAGCCCTAATTTTTATCTTCTTCCATTTTTAATAAGATATTATATTTTTGATTTCATATGTTCCTACGGTTTGGTTAAAAATTGTCATAATAACGTTAATTACAATTAATCTAACATCATTGTCAAATGGACAATACACCTTGAGAGTAGTTTTGAGTGAAGCTTACATTCGCAGTTTTCAGGTGGACACTTACCTTAAGCACTATAGTTTCTTCAAAATTAAATTTGTAAGCGCACCAATTTTTCCTTGCTTGGGCTCGTCAACAGAATGCTTCAACTTTCTTTTTAGAGAGAATGATTTATTTCCAACACGTTCGATTTGATCCAGCCAGCGCAACCACTGTATATATTTTTACTACATCAATATCGTTGTATAGCGGGTACAGATTGTCTATACCAGATATGATTATATTTTCAAGAATGAAGACAGGATGCTCGTGACCATGGTTAAGCCTTTTTTTATATCTTAAAGGTATTATACCTATTAATCACTTCAAAGCTATATATTCATCACCCAAAAAGATTCATAATTTTTTTTAAAACAAACTCTGCAGTAATTTATAAAAATTAGAAAAAATATTAACATTTATTATGCTACATTACAATACAGAAACATAAAACGATGATTAAATTTAACACATTTTAATTATTGGTATAATGTAAAATACAGATTTGAAACCATTTCTCAAACTTACAAATCGTCACAATCTGCCCAAATAATACCCTCGATCCATTCACGGTAGTTGTATACTTTTATAGCGATATCCGCTATGCGTGTTTTCAATATTGTTGTTGAAACGCCTAAAAGCAGGTGGGAACAACTAATACTAGGATGATCGATTGTAATTGGTGCACCATTTAGTGAGAATTGGAAATCTGAATCGAGTAATTCCATTGAAGTGGTGCAAATAAAATCATCGTTGATTCCGCGGGGAATATAATAATTTGAGTACGTTGCATTACATCGTTCATTTGATACAGTTTGACGTTGAAATTTCATGAGCGGTTGATTGATGTCACCAAGACCCATCTCGTTATCTTCATAATAATAAACACGATTAACTACACTTGACTCGATATCGGTGTCGGGTAGGCAGATTGGATGGACGAATATTGTAAATTCCACCGTCTTCGATAGTTTAATTAAAGCAAGATCATGGTAGAGACTAGGTGACTGGTGTTTTGGATGGATTATAATTTTTTCAATATTGTATTTAACCGGCGATTCATTATTGACTAACTGACGCACATTTGAAGATCCAAACTCGACTTGGACATAAATCCGACTGTAAACATTTATAATTTGATGGTAAGGAAATTATTGCAGCCATCGTTTCATACATACCCAGTCATATTAATCGCCACTGCTGCAGATAGTACATATCGTGAGTTAAGTAGCGATCCACGTTCCTCAGACACATAAATGAAACCATCATCTATATTCTTCTTGTAGAAAAGTATTGCCATATAAGGAGATTCTGTAATCGATATTAAATGGTTTCCGAACATTGGCGATTCACAATACGGTTCTTCACTACCATATAAACTTGCACTGTACTCCTTACATTCTAAAAAAATCAAAAAACAATTATTTCTTCAACATTTAGACTCAACTATATAATCATAAAACTCTTACTTGCAGCGCTTTTTGATTTGAACAAATTGAGTTCATCAACACAACAAACAACCAAATTCGTGGTATGAAATGCACACGAATTTGGTAAAATTTCTCGTGTCTCGAATAATTCTTTTGCGTTTGCACAATCGGTATAAAATTTACAAATACCCTTCACACCATTTGTATAACATTGATCATCTGTGTACCCAACAAAAAAAAATTCTTAATAAATATATCGTTTAAACAATTCACTTCCATCTTACCTAACGATGGCAAAGCACGGCCCAATGTAAACATTTCGATGGCTAATAGCAATCCAATAGTTAGTTGAAGTCGTAACATGATGATGTTTGTAACTAATATAAGTTATTTATTAATATGTGCTCTCGCATTTATAATGCAGAATTTCGGCTGATGATAAGAAACGAACTGTTTGTTATTTCCTTTGAATCATATACAGTTCGAATTTAGAGTCAAATGAAATCAGCTCTTAGTTCTAGTTGCATGATATTAATAAATTATTTAATCTTTAATTCACCTAGATTGTATGTTTGGGTATATAATATAGCTGATTTAAGTAAAATTTTAATTCAAAAGCACGAAACAGATT
The DNA here is from genome assembly GCA_951394425.1 of Tipula unca. Lineage (NCBI taxonomy): Eukaryota > Metazoa > Arthropoda > Insecta > Diptera > Tipulidae > Tipula > Tipula unca. Next base: position 190,224,058 of record OX596381.1, read on the forward strand.
TCTCTATATTAATGTTTGATATATTTAGTAGATGTGTTCAATATTTGTATAAACAGACGAGTCAAGTTAGTACTTGTTTCCAAGTCCGTATCTTGCAGCTTCCACATGTGTGCGTGTTACCTTCCCAGGGTGAGCACCTGGCAACTAGTATACCATGTCAATAGGTGGGCTAGGCGAAACTGGATTCTTTTAAAAGTAAGAATGGACAGTCTAAAAGTCGGAGATAGGTCCACGAAATTTGAGTCTTGATGTCCTTGTAATAGGCCTCAGAACTCCCAACTATATGAAATATTACATGCGAAAAATTAAGGTAGGATTTGTTCCTGTATACTTGAATATTTTTATATTACTAAATTACAGTGACCTTGATCTAGTGGTAGCTACCATTGAGATTGATGGTAAAAATCTTTGGCTAATATCGTCTTGTCGGTAGACTGGACTGCCCAATAACGTATGCGCAAACTCGGAAAGTCATCATGCTAATGCACATCATATAATCTGTAGAAGTACAAATATCAAACCGGCGTAGGTGAGTTGGTCCATGATTATATTTTAAAAACTAACCTATAAGCATATGTAATAGCGGGAGTAAGCTAGCTTTTATTACTAAAAACAAACAAGAAATGCTAGACATCGCACAAATCTCAGATTTTATTAAGGAAAGGGTATTGAATTGGAAAGTGTCCGAAAACCATTCCAAGAGAAGCCTCGACAAGGTCCTGGAGGCTCTACTTAAGTAATATACAAAGGTAGTTAGGCTACACCCAGAGAAAAACTTGGTTGAATTTACAAAAAAACTAATAATTTCAACAACTTATACCAATGATTTTCAGCCTAAAAGAAAATAGTTGTATTTATTATTAACATTGTAAATTTGAATAATATGAAGATTGTTCAGAACAACAAATAAATAGTCAGATATGTAAAATCTATAAATAACGTTTGTAAAATCACAATTAATTTGTAAAATCAACTAACTTAATTGTAATTTGTAACATAAATGTTAAATTGTTAAACCATCAAATAAATTGTATAATTTGTAAAACCGACAAGTAAATTGTAAGTTTTTTAAAATTACATACAAATAAACTGTAAAACCAACACATAAATCGTAGAATTTGCAAAATCAACAACTAAATTGTAGTATTTTTACAATGGCAATTAAATTGTAAATCCAACAAATAAATATAGCATAAATTAAATTAGTAAATTTAACTATTCATAAAATGTAGAATTTACTATTTAATATGCAGTAAATTCAACAAATGATAAATAAATTTATATATTTACAAAGTTAAATTATACCATAATTTATTTGTAAGTTTTGTTCTAATAAGCCATTTTAATTTTCAAAGTTATCACTTTAATGAACATACAATAAAATAAAATAAAACATTTTTTTAAAAATAATATTTTGAATTTTATTAATCATAAAAACGCAGATATTTAGATTAAATCTAAATTTAATAAAAAAAAATATGTACACAATTCAATATAAAAGTCTTATAAGTTATAATTATAATCACATTAAATACTATAAATTTATACATGTACTAGCACTCAATGCCACTGACTGGCCCACGGTGCAATACCCGGACAAACACATATACTTACATATTAAAAACAGCCGTGATTTATTGGTCACCACCGGGAATCGAACCCGAGACCCTCGAATATCAAAGCAAGCACGCTACTTACTGTGCTAACGAGAGCGGCCATGTAATGTATATGTAGTTATTTATTATTAAAATTAAAAAATATCTAATTTTTGCAAAAGTAAATGATGTAAATTAATTGGAGGATATTTAAATTCTCTATAATAGGCTGATGTGATATGTGTTTAATATCTTGCATTCAATATTATTACAGTTAATGATCAATATCATTATCTCTAATATTTCATGCATTGAATATATTTATAAAAATTTGGTGGTCAATCTTAAACATATTTTCTATTTCATACAATTTTCTAATTCACTGTCTTTAAATATAAAATCATTTTTAGAATATTTCGTTCTCTTATAGTTTTCAGGTCTATCAATTAATTTTAGTTAAGCCATCTTTTATTTTTTCGAAACATTTAATATCTGGTAATGTTAATACTTTAACATTAGAATTTATTTGAAAAACATTAATTTTATTTAAAATTCTAGAAGAAAATTTTAAGGAAAATTTGATTGCAATAGATTGCAATTCAAATCTGAATGACCACAAACATTTTAATAGACCTGATCCACGTATGATATTCGCATAATGAATCATAAAATGATGTTTGGGTTTAAGTGTTTGCTTAAATAATTTTACATAAAGCATTACATTATATAGCAATTTAAAATAAATTATAGTAACTCAAAAAAAAATTATTCTGTACTTACCAACAATGGGACAGCGATGATGGTGTTGGGTCGTGACACTAATATTTTCTCCCCACCATCGTCGCTCTCTTCCATTTCATTTCTTGTACGTCGTTGATGTAGTTTTTTTTTTTTTATATATAAAAAGTTGTTCAGTTGGCTGTGAGAAATCGTCGAACAAGGTCGAACAAATTAATACAACATAAAAAGTAATAAAATATAAAATCCACGTGTTTTCATTTATACTACAACATAATAAATATATACATATATGATTCCACAAATTACAACATTTTGGTTCCGAAACCCGGGAAATTGTCCACAACAATTGAAGTTGTAATTGATTAGAGCCGTATAATTGTAGCGGTGTTAGCCGAAATAATCAGGTATGTTGTTTTTTCTCATTGTTTGGCCGTGGTGAAATTTTTAGAATGGCGGTGTCCATGTTAAATGTGTATGAAAAATTGGAATTGTTATTTTAACGTGTAATGTTGTAAATTTGTGGTGAAGTGATGCATTATCGCTAGTTAATTATTGCGCAATATTGCTCACATTGTGAAATTCATGAAATTATTTGGACAAATTCCACGAGGCATGCACTGCTGGAATGTTGTATTGCATTTTTATTGCACTGAACGTTTCATAAGACACCGTTCATCTCTTTTAACCACCGCGCGGTGATGGCGTCGATTACTAGATACATCACCGGCAAATATTTTATAATTATTTTTCATATATTTGCTAACCACGCGGTAATGGCGTCGATTACTAGATACATCACCGGCAAATATTTTATAATTATTTTTCATATATTTGCTAACCACGCGGTAATGGCGTCGATTACTAGATACATTACCGGCAAATATTTTATAATTATTTTTCATATATTTGCTAACCACGCGGTAATGGCGTCGATTACTAGATACATTACCTGCAAATATTTTGTGATTATTTTTGTATATTTCTTATACACGGTGATGGCGTCGATTACTAGACACATTACCAATTAGTTTATAATTGTTTTTTGTATATTTGCTACATGCGGTGATGGTGTCGAATACTAGATACATTACTTGCAAATATTTGATGATTATCGTTGTATGTTTCTTATACACGTTTTCACATCGGCGGTCATGGCCAGTAGTACTATATTGGAATCTGATCGGCTCTGGATTATTACAGGGTAGCAAAATGAAGCGTAGCGCTAAAATCAAGGGGCTGGTTGAAGAACGAACAATAGCCAGTACACTTATTAAGCGACTCAATATTAAATGTCAATCACCGGAAGGTCAGTCATGGAACGAGGCGATCATCGACATGCAAAAATCAGCTCTCGAACGTCACTGGGCTCTGTGTCAAAACAAACAGTTGGAAATAGCTGAGTCACCTAACTACACTGAGCGCATGCGCTCTTGTAATGAGGAATTGGCTATAAAAATGGCGACCTTGTACCACAATACGAAGGAAAGGTTGTCCGCATTCATGAATATTGCCAAGCCTAATCATAATCGAACAGTGCCAAAGGTGTCCGAAATTTTGCTGCCCAAATTCAATGGTAGCTATACGGGTTGGACATCGTGGCGCGCCCAATTCGTTAGTAAGGTTTTGAACACCGAACTACCAGCTGATGCAAAAATCGATCTGCTCATGTCGGCATTGATTGGCGAAGCCAAGGCTTGCGCTGGTGAAACCGAGTATCGGGATAAGGACGAGTTGGATCGTATGTGGAGGAAATTAGAGGGTACCTACGACAACCCGTATCAAATTGTAACGGCTCATATCAATGCGATTCTGGACATTCCCCCCATGGAATTTTGCCAACCAGATCGTCTACGTTCAATCATCGATACTATTGAGCAAGAATTGCGTGCGTTAAATCGGTTTGATTGTAATACCGAGGCTTGGAGTCCATTTATGGTAGTGTTTATCATACGTAAACTGGACAAAGCGATCAGAGCTGCATGGGAAATGGACTGTGATCCCGTTGCTCCACCATCACTTCCAGATTTGCTACCATTCCTCGAACGCCGTATTCTAGCAATACGGAATTTAAAGGCCAATCAAGTGCCACAAGCTAGTCAAAATAACCATAACCAAATAATATTTATTCACCGAATGAGAATCTCAACAAGCGCCATGCTTCTGATTTTCATAATAATCACTCCAAACGCTCAAAAACGGATAGGGATAGATCAAACAACCAACAATCATCAAACTCATTCGCTAGTAATAACAAAGGTGATATTTGCGTATACTGCAACGGAAATCATCGTACGTGGAATTGTGAGAAACTAGCTAAACTGGAATACACGGACCGACTGAATAAAATTAAAGATATGAATGTATGCAATTCTTGTCTATCAAACCAGCATTCACAAAACGAATGTACGTGGAGAGGATGCAAAGGTTGTGACTATGCTAAACACAATCGCATGAATTGTCCTAAATATCCTGTGATGCGAGCAAATTATAAAAATAGCCGTTGCAACTATGTTCATAACCGACTAGGTAACAAAAATCAACGTTCATCGTATCATATTAGCGTTGAGAATCCAATTCCATCAGCAAGTATGCAGGCAAACCAAATAGCAATGGATGAACAATCCAATCACGACGATGGTCTACCCATAATTGGCACGGCATTGTGTAAATTACAACAACCGAACACAATAACTGGAAATGTTCGCGTACTTTGTGACTCGGGATCACAGATTAATTTGATAGCACTGGAATGTGTTCAAAAGTGGAACCTCGGTAGGAAACCATGTACAATTATGATTTCAAGCATTGGTAACTCACGGCCGATGCAATCATTGGGCATGGTGGACTGCGTGTTCGATCTTAGGGGACGGTATTGTCCGTTACTTTTCGGAAGGTGATCGGTTTGTCGCGCAAGAATCAATGCTGGGTTGGGTCGTGTCTGGTTATGCAAAGCAATCGCAGCCTTTGACAGCCTTATCATACCATGTGGTCAAATCAGATTGCGATTTGGATAAACAGTTGGAACAATTTTGGTCTGTGGATAATTCCGAATGCCATACTCTTCGTACTGCCGAGGAACAACGAGCTGAAGATATATTTATTTCCACGCACACTAGAGAAGTTGATGGTCGTTACGTGGTTAGGATTCCACTGAAGGAAAATCCAATGCCACTTGGGCGTTCTCGTCATACAGCTTTCAATCGTTTCATCGGATTAGAAAATCGTCTCAAGAAAAATGCGGAAATGGCTGCTCCATATAAAGAATTCATGCTGGATTACGTTGATTCAGGTCAATTGATTCCAGCTCCACCAGCTCCAGATAGTCCGGATAAGTCATACTACATACCATACCATATAATATCAAAGAAAAAATTTCGCGTTGTGTTTGATGCATCCTGTATAACATCATCGGGAGCATCATTCAACGATCAACAACTGCCGGGCGAGAAATTACAAGCTGATCTATGTGAGGATCAATGGAATTTCCAACGAATTTTTTTTCGTCCAGCAGCAAATGAACCAATTGGTGAATATTTCATCACTTGTGTCATTTGGGGGTTTACGTCGGCTGGGTTCAACTCGGTTCGAGCTCTACAACAATGCGCCAGGGATGAAGCATTACGTTTTCCGGCTGCTTCTGTGGCCACCCTAACCAATTTTTACATGGATGACTTCCTATCTGGTGCTGAAACATTGGAAGAATTAAAAACACTGCATAACCAAATGATTGAAATGTTAGCTTCGGGTGAATTTGAATTAGCAAAATGGGCTACCAGCAACTCGGAATGGGCTAAAGAACTTGTTCGAAATGAGTTACGTGAAATCGATATACAACCTAATACCGGGATATTAGGTATGATGTGGGATCCAAAGAAAGACGATTTTTATATCAAAATCTATGATTATCCATCAAACAAGGACAAAACATTTACCAAACGACAATTCATTAGTCGAATTGCTCAAGTATACGACCCTACTGGACTTTTTGCACCAGTTATCATTGCTGGTAAGATTGTCATTCAAGAAATTTGGAAACTAAATATTGGTTGGGACGACCTTGTTCCTGATCACATTATGGCATTATGGTCATCGTTTCATCAGAGTGTAATTGAATTGATAACAATACCCGTTACAAGATGGATAGCCTACTCAAAAGAAGTGCAAATGCAGCTGCATTTGTTTTCAGATGCCTCGAAAGCAGCGTATGGAGCATGTGCATACCTTCGGTCAGTTCATCATAATGGAAATGTTATTGTTCGTCTCATTACATCAAGAAATAAGGTCGCACCAATTAAGCTACAAACAATTCCCCGGTTAGAACTAATGGGGGCTGTCATGAGTATCAATTTATGCAAGTTCGTTCAAAAGGCATGCCGACTGTCAGATATAACTGTCCATTACTGGACGGACTCAACAAATCATCATTCATTCAAAATCGAAGTTCTGTGAGTTGATCATAGCCGACGCTCACTCACGTACATTCCATGGTGGAACACAGTTGACAATGGCCATCATTCGGCACAAATTTTGGGTAACAAATCTACATGCGGCAGTCAAGAAAATCATAAACAAGTGCGTCATTTGCATACGGTTCAAGAAGGAAGCCGCCAAACAATTGATGGGTTCATTACCTCCAGCTAGAACAAATCAATCATTTCCATTTCTGGTATCTGGCGTCGACTTTGCAGGACCGTTTGAGGTTCGTAAAACGCTTGCGTCGCAGATGAACCTACGACAGCTAGCATCGAAAACATACAAACCCCCAGCGACCATAAAATGTTGGGTTGTGGTTTTCGTATGCATGACAACTCGAGCCGTGCATTTGGACCTCGCTCATGGTCTAACGGTAGGAGCATTCTTGGAAGTTTTTGCAAGATTAGTCAGTCGACGTGGGCAATGTAGTCAGTTATGGAGCGATAACGGCACGAATTTCGTTGGTTCAAATAAGGAATTGCAACGTGTTCGTCAAGAATGGTAAAATAAAATCCCTCATCGAGAGAATTTGGCTAATTTGGGTACAACTTGGCGGTTCAACTCACCTGCTGCTCCACACCAAGGTGGGCTTTGGGAGGCGTGCGTGAAATCCATGAAGTACCACTTGAGAAAAGTCGTCGGTCAACGTACATTGTCAGCAAATCAGCTGTATACAGTGCTCACTCAAATCGAATGCTGCTTAAATTCACGTCCACTGTCACCATTAACTGATGATCACAATGACCTCGAGGCTCTTACACCTGGGCACTTTTTGGCTGGTCGATCATTAATGCATCATCCACCATCAGAAGATTTAATGAATTGCAATGACAACCGTCTCACACTGTGGGGCCAACAGCAAAAAATAACACAATCATTCTGGCATCGCTGGCAGGATGATTTTCTTTTATCATTACAGAAACGAGGCAAATGGTATCGACCACAAGAAAACATTAAGGTCGGTGACATGGTAATCGTACTGGAGGAAAATCGACCACCGACGGTTTGGGCCCTTGGTCGAATCGAAGAAGTTCATCCTGGTCTTGATGGTCTTGTACGTAATGTGACCGTTAGAACGGCTGCTGGCACCAAAGAACGCCCTATTCAAAAGCTTTGCGTTCTTCCCATCAATCACTCGTAGGCGCGAGTGCTTCGTGACATCTCAACCCCCCAGTGATCTGGAAATGCGTTTTCCCCTAGCTCTTCTAGCTAGGTTTTTCCATTTCCCTTGCACAAATGTGAGACCATCGTTGGGCCCTCAGCCGTGGGGGGGGGGGGGGAGGAGAATGTTCAAAATATATGTTCAAATGTTTCTCACACCACAAAATAATTCTGTACTTACCAACAATGGGACAGCGATGATGGTGTTGGGTCGTGACACTAATATTTTCTCCCGACCATCGTCGCTCTCTTCCATTTTATTTCTTGTACGTCGTTGATGTAGTTTTTTTTTATATATAAAAAGTTGTTCAGTTGGCTGTGAGAAATCGTCGAACAAGGTCGAACAAATTAATACAACATAAAAAGTAATAAAATATAAATCCACGTGTTTTCATTTATACTATACAACATAATAAATATATACATATATGATTCCACAAATTACAACACTATGTGACCTTCATTTTCAACATGCATGAATTAAATTTGAGCCTTGTTGTAGGAGGAAGTAGTTGGTGAATAATTTTAAAAATTTCTATAGTCCACATATCTGAAATTAACAAATCAAATAAAATGCATTAATCATACAGTAATATACATATTACAAAACTTATTATTACCTTTGTTACAGTTTTCGATTAAACAGTTTTCGTTTTTATGCTTTTTCTCTCTGAATATTTTTAAAATATTAATAGCCTTCGAGGAGTACCTCGAAGTCAGAAAATAATTTTGAAGCGATATTTGCATGTTTTGCTTCAATATCGATTTCAATCTGTACAATAAAAAATTAAAATATAATTAGGTACATATATAATCAAACATGTTTTGCTTCAATATCGATTTCAATCTGTACAATAAAAAATTAAAATATAATTAGGTACATATATAATCAAACATTTATTTTATCATATTTTACCAATCTATGGCCATCATGGTCTTTGAATCGTGGCGATTGTGCTAGAATGGCCGCCAAGTTTCTATCTTCCCAAGCTTGTATTTCTGATCATCGTTGTTCAACCGTCTTCCACCAACGTTCCTCTACTGTAGTCCATGGCTCATAGTTAAAGTTTAACCATAGTTTATTGTCATCATTAAAACTAAGTTCTGAAAATATATTTGATACATTTACATACAATAAAATATACTTTAATGATACTTAAAAATAAAAGTTGGATTTAAAACTACTATATCAATATTAATGGTGATCATTACTCGAATTGTTTTTTTTAAATTAATCAACAGGTCAATATCACTTTCTTTTATGTATATTAAGCTGTTGTTCTAATTATAAAAGAAAAATAATGTTGGTATCAATAATTTTATCAGTAATTATGTATTGGATTTTCTAGTAAGCAAAAATCAGATTTCCGATAATTCCTTAAAATTCTTTTAAAAAGTAAAATTAATATTCAAAGCCGTAGCTTGCCAGTTTTAGTAGCGGACTCAAATGATAAATGTTTACAGCTTTTTCGTAATTGTACAATAATTAATGTTTTTAATTATATGTCCATATATTATATCAAAGCCATCTTAATAAATCAAGCCCCCATGTTCAAAACGAACTTTTATTAGTGAGTCTAAAATGACAAAAATAATCGCTCTCTTCATACATTTTATATGGAGAGACATGATTTTCGTTTATAGAAATATTTGAATGAAAAGTAACTCAAAATTATTATTTTTTTAAATCAATTGAAACTATAAACTTTGGTTTTCACCTGACTTGAAGGATTTTTCCGTGGGGTTTTCCATTTTATTGTATTAATTAAAGGAAAATAAGATACTTTATTCTCTAATAAAGCTCAAATAGAAATATAATAAAAATTTGTAAGAAAGGGACATTGTGTACATAACCAACAAAATAATTTATTCCCATCAAACAAATAAACCAAAAGAAGAAAACATCAATGTTTTTTTTTTAAATGGAACAAACATAATGATCATAAAACAACGCAAAAAACGAGAAAAAATATATGAACACAATTTTTTATTTCATAGCAACAACAAAAAGTAATCGCATAAAAAATAATATTGAGAGCGTGATCAAATTGTCCCTCTCCTAATCCTAATTGACATATTGTATATAAATTATGTAACCTTTTGTAACCTTCAAAACAAAACACAACATTTTATCATTTATTTGATCGATACGATCAATATTTTTATTTTGGTTTAATGAAAAATTTCCCAGCGTTTATCCGATTAATCTCCTAAATTTTAATTTATCGTAGTTATCATAATTTTTATACATATTTTTCGATGTTTAGATTTTGAATCGAACTATTTTATTTCTGTGTTGGAGTGAATGCAGTATATTGAAAGAGAGTATTAGAATATATCAGATATATATTTGTATATACAAATTTAAAAGCGCAAATAAATTAAATTAATGTCAATTTTATAATCATAAAAATTATGTTTAATTAATATAATTTCGAAAAATAACCCTGGCCATCACCTAATTCAATTCTTTATCTATTACTTTATGTAATAAAATATTAAAAGCTCTCACTATTAATAATTGAACAATTCAAAATAAGTTTGTATGTTTTGCCATGGGATTGCATAGACTTCTTTGTAAATTACACATTTTTTGGTTAACTAAAAAAAGCTCGTTTGAAAATATCGCTCAACATGGAGGCTTTATATATTAAGATGGCTTTGATTATATACACATGATTTAAAAATAATACTCACCGTCTCCTCCGACGATATATTTTCACCTGTGGCTTCCATTGTATTATTTATTAAACGTAACAGGGTACATACATTTGTTTGTATATAATAATTATATTTAAAACTAGGCATCTTACTTAAAATTATAACTATTTGAAATATATGCATATTCAATTCACATATGCTTGCTTATACATAACAATTTTGAAAATAAAAGTTCATTCAAATTCACCCACACTGGAACACGTTTATTTTAACTGTATTGTTATCTTAAATATGCACATATACTGTATTTGCAAATCTTATAGCACATGAATATTAAACGGGTAATTATTTTACGCAGTATTATGTGATATTTACTGATTCTTTATACTTTTAAAAATTATTAATTTCACTTTGATAAGAAATTCTTATTATTTATTACTATAATAATTAACAGTGTTAAAGGCCATTACTGGCCCCTTACTGAATCAACAATTTGGCTCCAACGGTTTCGATCCTGAGCTTGGTCTTCATACTGTCTAAGACAATCAGAAGAGGCCAAGTCGTTCTCTACATCGTGGAGCCATCGTCGCCTGCAACGACCTCTGCGCCTACCATATGGTGGCTCTCCTTTCAGAGATCGCTGCACAATTCGTTCCGGATCAACACGCAGAACGTGATTTATTACTATAATACAAGTATTACTATAATACAAGTTTAACTTTAAACAAAAACAATTTAATTTTTTTGGAATTGAAACTTAAACTGTACTGACTGCACGAAAGATAAAATAATAATGCTGTCCACTATGATAATTTTTATGGACAGTATGTTTTTAACAATTTAACAGTGAGATTTACAATTAAGTGTTTAATTCGGTATTTTAATTGTAAAATTTACAACTTTCAAGTTCATTTAACAATTTAATAACAAACATGATGCAACCTGTTTACTATTAAGTTGTAATATTAATAATTTAATTTTAAAATCTAACAAAAATAAATAATAGTTCCGTCATGATTATGACAAAACAAAAAAAATATTTTCTAAATTAAACATTTTCATTTGTTTCTATAGCTGTTTTACTGTTGAGAATATAAATCATAGAATTTCATAAATGTTGCAAGGAAACGGTTATAATTAAACATATCTTATGAATTTAATGAAGTTTCTTAGGTAAATAATTAGCAATGTACTTCGAAGCCGAACTATTTATCAAATTAGATTGCCATATTGTAAATGATTGAACTAACTTCAATAATTTTAGAACTGCGTTATTATTTTAGTTTAAACAGATAGATTTTGTAGCAGCTCGAATATTCGACTCACCGATATTCGATTCTGCCACAAACAAAACAATTAGTGAAATTCAAATATAATCCAACTTATTTGAATTAAGCGTTCACTAACCCCATCACATATACATCTATCCAACCAACAATATCCAATAACCGAACCATTACTATAAAACATTTATAGTAACATCGCCATCCAACCAACATCACCACGAACTAACAATGTTCGGTGATGCAATAATAATTCACATGCATTTAACAAAAGTGCAATGTCGACCGTCGCCGGCGCATCTGTTCCCTCTCCAATATACGACATGTATATTTGGACACGAAGGCGACGTCATCATACAACAACACAATACAATATATTATCGTCCATTACGATTTGGATTTTGCAAAGACAACAAGTCTGCCATATTTATACATAGTGTATGGTGGTGATAAAAAATAAATATATAAAAATTAAATAATTAAATAAATTAAACAAACATATATTATAATAAATAAATAATTTATAATAAATAAATAATTTATAATAAATACACAACTAATAAATAAAAAGTTATAAATAAATAAAATAAATTGTCATATTAACTGTGTGTTATTGTGTAGTTAATTTGAGAAGTCCGAAACCGGACGACACATTTATAATAGGAGCAACCTCCTAAATTGGTGACCTCGACGGCGGTTTTTACCGCAAATTAACAGCAAATAAAAAAATCGCGTTAATATACCGCGGGCACAAAGAAACACGTGTGTAGGGACACAACACCAAACGCAATCAACGCGGGACAACTCAACGGTGAAGCGATCCACCCTCACCGCAACGCGGGACAACTCAACGGTGAAGCGATCCACCCTCACCGCAACGGCGGGACAACGACACAACGGTGAAGCGATCCACCCTCACCGCAACACAACCACAGGAGCAGCGGCAGCAGAAACAACAACAGCATAAAAAGCAAGTTTTTTTTATTAGATAATATTTTTTTTTGCTCTTGCAATCTTGCAATTATAATTTTTAAAAAATTTTTTTTCCATTTAATTAATTTAACGTAGAATCATTTTTTTTTCTCCAAATTTTAACGTAGCATCATTATTTTTATGTACAATTTTATATATATTTTTCACCACCACGTGCACACCCATCCATAGTCTCACACCCTGGTCGTTTTCTCGCTGCAATAATTCACCTCGCATGAATTAAATTTATTTTTTTACATCTATTTTTTTTTTTAAATTTCAACGAGCCCCCCCAATATAAGGTAGGACGCAAGGGACTCCATATTCGGGGGTATCTCGCATCGGGCGTTAAAAAGAAGGAGCATCCCGGCCTTCAAACCATTCATTACACGGTAACCATTCCGCTTAATTTTTCAATTTTTGGTCAACTATTTTTTTTACACGGTAACCATTCCGCTTTAAAATATTGTATTGTTGTATTTTAATTTGTTTTATTGGTTTGTGCAAAAATGTCGGACGATGAACAAGATCAACCACAAAAAATGGACACCACGCCTCAAGGCGCTAGTCCACAAATAGAGATCGCGGCATCACATCAACGAATCGCAGTACAACCTTTCTGGCCACAAAGAGCAAACACATGGTTTCAGCTCGCCGAAATACAATTCGGACTGCAAGGTATAACAGCTGATAAAACAAAGTACCTGCAAACATTATCAGCCTTGCAACCAGAAACGTGCGATGTGATCTCGGATCTCCTCCTCAATCCGCCGACAACCAACCAATACAACACATTAAAGCAAACGCTGCTAGAACGACTAGCACCATCGGGCGAACGTCAGCTAGAACAATTGCTTTCAGGACAGCAATTAGGCGACCGAAAACCATCTGACGCGTTAAGACACATACAAACACTGGCTAGCAACAACTTTAATGAAAATATCATTAAATCTTTGTGGATTCGTAACATGCCGGAGTTGATTCGGATAGCGCTGGTGGCACAGCCCGAATCCTCCACGACACAAATGTTAGCCAGAATTGCCGACAAGATGTATGATGTCATAAACATCACATCTCAAAGCGTCAGTCAAATCAATAATCCATACCGGCAATCACGTGAACGCAGTGGAGACAGAACTCCCCGTTCAACACAACCACCAAACACACTCGAACAAAGACTGTCGAGAATCGAGTCCAGACTCGACGGGTTACTCAGAGGTCGAAGCCGTTCGCGTGGACGACGAGCTCCCTCACGCAATCGAACCCGCAGTCCCAGCAACAACATATACCAACATGGTAAATGCTGGTTCCACACAAAGTTTGGTAGAGCCGCCAGAAAATGCACGCCACCGTGCAATTTCACCACGTCGCAACCATCGACGTACGCGGCCGCCGTAAAGATGGACATTGACAACCAAAAAAACTGCTAGAGTCACGGGTTGAGAGCAACATGCCTCCCCTGACCACAAACACACCCTATACGTCACGTTTGTTTGTGTACGATAGACACAACAAACTCACCTACTTAGTCGACACTGGCGCTGACCTTTCGGTTATTCCAGCAATGAATTTCAAAATGAATTATACGTTAGCTAATCGAAATTCAAATCTAGTCTTATCGGCTGCCAATGGTTCAATCATCCACACGTACGGCACAAAACTGCTTAACGTGGATATCGGACTCAAACGAACCTTCACGCACGCTTTCATACTAGCTGCAGTGAATCGTCCGATCATTGGCGCCGATTTTCTAAGCAAATTCGGACTTCTTGTCGATGTAAAACGCAAACGGCTGATTGACCCAGCTACAAAGCTGTCAATAAACGCCACAATGGTTCGTGTTAACACACCAACACCGATCCATTTCAACATCGACAACGGCTACGGCACTCTGCTCAAAAAGTACCCACTACTTACAGCAGAGCCGAACTACAAAATGCCAGTCCGACACAACGTGGTACATCACATCGTCACGGAAGGCCATCTGCCCGTGTCGAGACCACGCAGACTAGATCAGGTGCGTCACAAAGCTGCACAAGCAGAATTTCAACACATGGTGGAATTAGGGATTTGTCGAACATCGACATCTTCCGTTTCTTGTCCATTACACATGGTCAAGAAGAAAGATCAAGACTGGAGGCCATGTGGGGACTATCGGCGTTTAAACACGGTTACGATACCGGATCGCTACCCGATACCCCACATTCAAAACTTCACCATGCACTTGCATGGCTGCAAAGTTTTCTCCAAACTTGATCTCATCAGAGGTTATCACCACATTCCCGTGGCACCTGAAGACGTTTTCAAAACGGCAATCACCACACCATTTGGCCTCTTCGAATACACCCGAATGCCATTTGGATTACGCAATGCCGCACAAACGTTTCAGCGCTTCATGAACGAAGTCGTTCGAGATCTCGACTTCGTTTTCGTCTACATAGACGACATTCTTGTGGCATCTCAAACTGAGGAACAACACAAACTCCATCTGGAAACACTTTTCCAACGACTTGTCGAGTTTGATGTTCACATCAAGAGCTCAAAATGCGTCTTTGGCGCATCCACTCTTGATTTCCTCAGCCACAAGATCACCGCTAATGGCATCCTTCCTTCACAAGAACGAATCAATGCCATTAAAGAATTCCCAGCTCCAACATCAATCAAGAGTATTCAGCGATTCATCGGCATGGTCAACTACTACCACCGATTTATACCAAAGCTCGCTAAAATACTCAACCCAATTCACAGCCACCTGGCAGTACTACTACGTAAGCCCAAAACCGCCAAGAACTTCTCTTGGCCTGACGAATGTCAACACGCATTCACGTCACTCAAGGCTGAATTGGCACGCACAACACTCTTGTCACATCCACTGAGCGACTCAAAGCTCAGCATTACTACTGACGCATCAAACACTGCTGTCGGAGCAGTCATGCAACAGTACAACGACAAGTGTTGGGAGCCCCTGGGATTCTTCTCAAAGAAGCTCTCGGATGCCGAAAAGAAATACTCTGCATTCGATCGGGAATTACTCGCAATATATCTAGCAATCAAACACTTCAGATATTTTGTCGAGGGTCGGGACTTCACAATTTACACCGACCACAAACCTCTCACTCGAGCAATTCAGTCTAAAACTGAACGCAATCCAAGGCAAGCACGCCACTTGGATTACATTAGTCAATTTACCACGGACATCCAGCATGTTCAAGGTACCGAAAACGTTGTCGCGGATACACTTTCGCGCACAACAGCAAACGAAACGGCCACAGTCGAGACTCACTTCGACTGCAACAAGATCGCACAAGCGCAAAAAGCAGACTTGGAACTTCAGAATTTACTTTCTGGTTCCGCTTGTCACGCCAGTTCATCACTGAAACTGGAGCTTTTCAAACTACCTGGCCTCGAAATCTACTGCGAAACATCTACGGGTGCAAATCGCCCGTACATCGCAGAGCAACTACGTCGAACCATCTTCGACACACTACACGGTATCTCACATCCTGGTGTCCGCGCAACTCGTAAATTGATTACTGCTCGATACTTTTGGCCCAGCATAAACAAAGACGTGACCCATTGGGCACAATCCTGTTTATCCTGCCAAAAATCAAAAGTCCAGCGACACACAAAATCGCCTCTTGGACAATTCGCAATTCCACCTGGTCGATTCGAGCACATTCATTTGGATGTCGTAGGACCACTTCCTCCATCCAATGGATACTCATATCTACTCACCTGTGTCGATCGTTTCACTCGATGGCCAGAAGCGTACTGCATGAGCGACATGTCTGCAGCAACCATTGCCACCACATTCGTTCACAACTACGTATCACGATTTGGCGTTCCACTTGACATCACCACTGATCAAGGAACCCAATTCGAGTCGAAGCTCTTCTCGGAGTTAACGAAACTCCTCGGCTCGCATCGGATACGTACAACGGCTTACCATCCGCAAGCCAATGGCATGGTCGAACGTTTCCACCGCCAGCTCAAAGCTGCTCTCAAGGCCCGAGGCAACACAATGCACTGGAGCTCCGAAGTACCAATCGTTCTACTTGGTATTCGAGCAACGGTCAAAGAAGATCTGAAGTGCTCACCAGCTGAAATGGTTTACGGTCAAACCATCAAGCTACCCGGTGAGTTCTTCGTCGAACATCCTCTACCGTCTCCATCCACAACCGACACAGTCATCGACCAACTCCGCACCACCATGCAAAATATTATCCCCACGGCAACAAGACCAACGAACGAAAACAACATATTCGTTCCAAAATCGCTCAACAATTGCGATTACGTCTTTGTCCGGGTTGATAAGGTTCGAACTGGATTACAATCTCCATACGATGGGCCATACAAAGTTATACGCCGCTTACGCAAGCAATTCATTGTCTCAATCAAAGACAGACACCACTCAATCTCAATCGACAGATTGAAACCGGCCTACGGTATTCTCAACACGGCTGATCAAATATCAGCCAGCAAACGATATAAAACCGTCCGGTTCACCGTATAACGTCTCAAAACCAACGGTTTCTCATCTGGAGAGGGGGTACTGTAGCAGCTCGAATATTCGACTCACCGATATTCGATTCTGCCACAAACAAAACAATTAGTGAAATTCAAATATAATCCAACTTATTTGAATTAAGCGTTCACTAACCCCATCACATATACATCTATCCAACCAACAATATCCAATAACCGAACCATTACTATAAAACATTTATAGTAACATCGCCATCCAACCAACATCACCACGAACTAACAATGTTCGGTGATGCAATAATAATTCACATGCATTTAACAAAAGTGCAATGTCGACCGTCGCCGGCGCATCTGTTCCCTCTCCAATATACGACATGTATATTTGGACACGAAGGCGACGTCATCATACAACAACACAATACAATATATTATCGTCCATTACGATTTGGATTTTGCAAAGACAACAAGTCTGCCATATTTATACATAGTGTATGGTGGTGATAAAAAATAAATATATAAAAATTAAATAATTAAATAAATTAAACAAACATATATTATAATAAATAAATAATTTATAATAAATAAATAATTTATAATAAATACACAACTAATAAATAAAAAGTTATAAATAAATAAAATAAATTGTCATATTAACTGTGTGTTATTGTGTAGTTAATTTGAGAAGTCCGAAACCGGACGACACATTTATAATAGGAGCAACCTCCTAAAATTTCCTATAAACATTACACAAATACCTTCTAGCCATATATAGCTATGTGATATGATAGATATTAAATCCATTTAAGGAAATTAAATACATCCTTAAACCAGTTTTCGTAAAAACTAAAGATTAATGATTTTAAGTTGAAATGTACATTGTGCGTATAAGACCATATTATTAATTATTTTAATTTAATAAATTCCATTTGGTCGAATCAGAATTCAAAAGAGTTATGAAGTTTCTTGTGGCTATGCAAAACAATCCTACTCAATAAATAATTTAAAATTGGAACCTAGAACATTAAGCTAATAACAATTATGTAGAGCAGACGTACATATATGATTTTATTTAGTATACTTATGCATTTTAAGATAATCGATTCATCCACCTGAAAGATTATTGAACATAATATTTATATTTTATGAGATGATGGGTGGGGAGTAGTGATTTGTGATGTTGTCTATATATAGTGAAGCGATTCAAAGTTTGATATGCTGACTGAAATACAGAAACGAGCATCCTAGACTGGATGTTATTTATTTCGAAACAAAATATTCCCAGACATTGCAGAGATATCATTATAATGCATACGAACTTAATTTTTGATAAGAACGCGTACTCCATCGACCCGATTTTTGTTTTGAAATTTAATTTTTTTTCGAAGAAATCTTGATGTAAAATTTGACATATTTTCATTTGAAATTATGTTTTTTGTAATTTTAAAATTAATTGAACAGAAAACTGTTGATTTTACCAGGTCTTATTAAATCTAACTAAAAACAGTGTTAAACATGTTTCAAGGTTACAAAATTTACGTTTTTGATGCTCCACATTTTAAATTGTTAAATTTACAGAGGGTTTTTACCATTTTTTTCTCTCAGTGTACGTAAAGTACTATGTTTTAGCCCTTCCATCCTGAGTTATCTCCAACGACTGGATGGGTCATCATGGACTAAGTGTAGGAGGAAATCACTGGAGCTACAACAGACCCGAGATAAATAGGGGCGTGATCCTCGCAAGTTATATAGTGATAATGCGGAAAATCATGTGGACAATAAACAGCTTTAAGCCATATAAGTCGGAAGAACCTGAACACATTATTCCTGCAGATTTCCAGCGGACTATTAACGTAACCATACCTTGGCTGAAATTTATCTTCAAATGTAGCTTAGAACTTTGTCACATTCCCATAGTAAATAGACTGAAGTAAATGTAATATTTATATCTAAGGCGGGAAAAAGCTCTCATTACTATACCAAATTACTATCACTTTTGGCCTATAAGCTCATTTTCTTTTCTATTAAAATCATTATAAAGGTAAATAGAAGCTCTCATCAGAGGCCCAATCAAGCCGGACGCGCTATCGAAATCTTAACACGCGAACTGTTAGGGACGATCGGTGGAAACAGCTCTCCGCTCCCTTATATTGGCCCTATTGAAAAATTGCTTGAATATAAGGAATATTCTATGGTAACATTCTTGGATATAGAGGAGGCCTTTAGTAACATCAATCTTAGGCGCTTACATTTTGCTCAGTGTTGTGCCGCCAATACTAAATTGTACTCGCTTGGTATATGCGAATAGAGCGAAATACATCGGGTTACATTTGGACAGCAAGCTAAATTTGAAACCAAACATCATTGAAAAGTTTATAAAACCTACTATATAGTGCTCTACTTGTCTCAAACCTATACCTGAGAATATTGATAAAGTCCAAAGAACTGCAAACTTTTGTACAAGTGGAGCCCTCAAGAGCTCACCTACCCACACCTTGGAGATACTCTTTCACCTCACCCTCTTGAATCTTGCGGCCAAGCAAGATGTATCAACATAGGTCACTCATCCATTTTGTGCAACAGGGGTATTCCTGATAGTATAGACTGCCACGAGAATAGATCTCGTATGAACAGTAAGTACTTATTCATCTTTATGATTTCCTAAATTGCAGGCGTACATTCTCGTGTCAATTTATCATTGTCTAAAACCTAGTTATTTCTAATGTTCCAGCCGAACATTAACTCTGCTGTTGTTTCACGGTTGCTTAATGTTTCATCGACCCAAATTTTTTTTTCCAATCCAATTCTAATCCAGTTCCATCGGTAATTTAATTATTTTTTCAGAGCGAGGCGATTTTATCGTTCGCTTCCAAGTATGGAAACACAAAGTATGCCTTGAATCAAACTGTGGCCCAAGTGGTCGATACGCGTATACGAGTTTCATCTGATCAATGGTGCTTCGAGTATCATTTGTATGGTTGTTCACGTGTCTAATACTTTTGGTGGGCCGGCTCTCCTTTCAGAGATCGCTGCACAACTCGTTACGGATCAGATCAAATTTTTTTTTTCCAATCCAATTCTAATCCAGTTCCATCGGTAATTTAATTATTTTTTCAGAGCGAGGCGATTTTATCGTTCGCTTCCAAGTATGGAAACACAAAGTATGCCTTGAATCAAACTGTGGCCCAAGTGGTCGATACGCGTATACGAGTTTCATCTGATCAATGGTGCTTCGAGTATCATTTGTATGGTTGTTCACGTGTCTAATACTTTTGGTGGGCCGGCTCTCCTTTCAGAGATCGCTGCATAACTCGTTACGGATCAGCACGCAGTACGTGACCGAGCCAGCGTACCCGCTGAGATCTTACTTCAAGTTCAATCTCGAGGATCTCCAACAGATTTGTGATCACGATATTGTACAGAGCTCGGTATGTATCATCTATTTCGCGTTTTGGTTTCCTAAATCACACGCAAGATTCTTCTCTCAAATGTAAGGAGCATTCTATCGACAACCTCCGATGTGTCAACATCGATTTCTGCATTTTTTCGCATTTTTTTTTTTTAATACTTTTCATTTTAAATTTACCGGTGCTTTTGTCACAAGTGTAATTGTGCTTTCAAATATATTTGATATATTTATATTTATTAAATATATTAGTAATCAATTAACTTTAATTCATAACTCGGAACTCTAATTCATAAACTGCAAATCTATTAGTTTTCTTTGTTTTTGATCAATACAGTGCTTCTCAGTGTAATCTATAGTGAATTTGTGATTTTTTTTCTGTGTTGTATATGCATATTTTTAATTTTTTATTTTCAATTGCGGGTTCTGGTTTTTGCGTTCTTGCTACGGCGATTTTGCGTGCAGTGTCATTCATTTACATGTGTTTTCTTGTTCTTTGTGGTTATTAGTGCGTTTTTTGTGATAACGGGAACGGTATATACAGAGATATGCAACCGCGCATAACACGTGCTTCTATTCTATTGAGTGTACTTTTTTTATTTTTTTTTGAGAGTCAGTACCAAATTTCAGTGTTTTATTTATTTATTTTTTATTTTTTTATTTTTTTTTTATTCTTTTAACATTTGTACTGTTCTAACCGCTGCTTTTGCTGTGTCGGGTGGAACAGTAACTATTTATTAATAAGTATGCTGTAGCTTCTGTGTGCTGTTAGTGCATGTATGTTCTGGCAGTTATGTTCTACAACGAGCATGACAACAGCTAAGTATACCGTTTTATTTTTATTTTTATCTCATATGTGCGTACATTTTATTACTGTGCTGATCAGTTTTATTTTACTTTTTTGACATTTAGCTTCCGTGCTTTTAATTTCTTTGTCAATTATATTTTTTTAAGCTTTTAATTTTTCTTGTCTGTTTTTCTCTGCGGATACCGTTCCTGTTTTCTTTTCTTTACTTTTCTTTTCTGTTCTCTCTGTGTATTTCTTTTATTTTTTCTGGTTTTTTATAACTGCATGTGTTTTTGCTGTTTGGGCTTTAAGGACCTCTCGTTATTCGGTTCTCTAGCTTTCATTTTTATGTTTCAGGTCCAACGTCATCTTAGGACCTGAACTATGGGGACTGTCAATGAGTCCGAGTTGGAGTTTGATGACCTCAGCACCACTTGGGCTGACGGTTTCAACTCTAGTATCAACTCGGGTTCGGAGAATGCCCTATTACTTTCGGGCGATGAAGGCTCTATACTGGAGTCAAGCCATCGTGGCAAAAATAAGCGACTTGGCAAACGTCGGCGCCAGCGCTTACAAAAAAAGCTGAGCGGGTTGGCTCTGGGTGTAGTTTCCGAGGAGTCGTGCAATAACGCATCGGGAACACCCAAAAGGCCGAGCTCAGTTTCGGGCACTACGCCAGAAATGGCCACTAAAAAGGCGCGCACGTACGCTGAAACGGTAGCCGATTCTACTGTAAAAAAATTTTGCGTGCGAGAACTAAACCAGACCATCGCCTTGAATGAGGAAAAACTGCAAATTTTCCGAAAAGAGCTTGGTCGTCGCATTCTCGACGCGGCGAAATCTTCCGGCTTTGTTCCGCAATTGCTGGGTTGTTACCTGGCGGATGGTGTCATCATCTGCAAGGCTAGTAATGATGAGACGTACGTTTGGTTCTGTGGAGAGATCGGCAGGATCAAGGACGTCTGGGAGGATTGCCAACTTTCGGTTGGGGAGCCTCCGAAACCGCTTATACTGCACTCATGGATTCCCGGGCCACCAGAGAATCCGAGTGTAGTAATTACTAACATCGGCATTATGAATCCGAATGTGTCGACTACAGGATGGAAGGTTATCCGATGCAAGCGAGAGGCTAACCGCCAATCAATTGTGATCAGGGTTGACCTGAAGTCCTTCGAGCACATTATCGGGTCTGGTGCGTCACTTCAATATGTCCTTGAGAGGATCCGTTTCAGGGTTATCTCAGGGCCGTAGGGTTTATTATTATTATTTTTTATAGCTGGTCTTCATGATAACGTCCATGCTTGAATTAAAACAGATCAACTTGCAACATAGCAAGTCAGCTTCCTATGAGTTGAGGGAACTGCTTGCTAGATCGCATACAGATTTTTGTCTAATCCAGGAACCGTATCTTATTGATGGTGCGGTTTCTGGTTTGAACTCAAAGCTTGGCAGGATCTTCTATAAGTCCGCTGTCCTTAAAACTAGAGCGTGCATTTTTATTTCTAATGCTATTGATGCCACTCTAATTAATGAATGTAGCACTGCTGATCTTACGGCAGTGCTGATCACTCTCGTGTGTGCTGACTCACGTTTCAAACTTGTCATTGCATCAGCATATCTACCCTATGATTCCACCTCACCCCCTCCTTCAGAGGAAATGGTGAATCTAATAAGGTGGTGTAGGGTCAACAAACTACCTCTTGTGATTGGTTGTGATGCTAACGCTCACCATACCATTTGGGGCAGTTCTAATACTAATATTAGAGGATCCTCACTGTTCAATTACATTTACTCCTCTGAGTTAGAGGTTCTCAATGTTGGGTGTGAGCCCAGGTTTGTCAACTCGGTTCGCAAAGAAGTGATTGACATTAGTTTGTGCTCTATGTCCATCGTTGACCTCGTTCTAAACTGGAGAGTGACGGATGATATTCTCACGTCTGATCACAGGTGCATCTCTTTTAATATTAACTTTAAAAGACCACCGGTTAAACCTTATCGCAATAGGAAACTTACGAATTGGGATACTTTCTCCCTTGAGCTCGTGTCACTCCTAGATCTGCCTAACCAGATTAGGTCAATCGCAGATCTTGATTTGCAGGCAACTGCACTAACGAAAGCGATCTCGACTGCTTTTGAAAAGTCATGCCCTCTTATTGCCAACCAGAAGAAGCGTAACAAACCCTTCTGGTGTTCTGAACTTAAACAGTTAAGAAAGAGTGTGCGTAAAATTAAAAATAAAGCTAAAACAACGAATCTCATTTCGGATTAGAATCTATTTTTATTAGCTCAAAAGGCTTATAAAAAAAGCTTAAGATCCGCGCACAGGACTGTGTGGAGAAACTTTTGTGAAGAAATTGACAGCTTATCAGCCGTCGCCAGACTTAATAAAACTCTGGCTAAGCATGATACGTGTAGACTCGATAATCTTCGTCTACCCTCCGGTAAACTAACCTCGTGCAGGCGAGAAGTCGGTGAGCTACTAATGTCTGTCCACTTTCCTCGGTGTGACATTGTTGATTCGGATGTGGTTGCCTCCGAGCCAACGGACATTTTTATCGGTACGCCGGATTGGAACTTGGCCCGTAGGCTGATCACCACTGATGTCTTACGCTGGAGTATTTTCTCGTTTGCACCTTTCAAATCGAGCGGTCCGGACGGAGTTTTCCCAGCTGAATTACAGCATGGTTTTCTACACATCAGCAATTACCTACTCAGTCTGTTCCAGGCCTGCGTTGCTTTTAGCACGGTATCGCGCGCCTGGAGCAGGAGTAGAGTAGTATTCATACCTAAAGCTGGCAAGTCGGATTATACCGACCCAAAGGCTTTTAGGCCCATTAGTCTGACCTCCACTTTTCTAAAAGCTTTAGAGAGGATCATCGACAGATTTATTAGAGACAATTATTTAACTATCTCCCCTCTCAGTAACATGCAACATGCTTACAGAGCTGGCAAGTCCTGCGAAACTGCTCTACATGAACTCGTAACTAGGATTGAAAGATCACTTAAATACAAAGAGTTTCTAGTAGGTACCTTCCTGGACATTGCGGGAGCTTTTGATAGCAATTCGTTTTCCACGATCACAAGTGCTTGTACCAATTTTAATATTGACCAAACCATTATTAAATTCATCGATTCCATGCTTAAGTCTCGGATAATTGAGATGGAGCTGGATGGCTCAGCAGTGTCCGTCAAAGTAGCCAAGGGCTGCCCGCAAGGAGGGGTTCTCTCACCCTTGCTGTGGCTCATGGTTATCGATGAACTACTTGTTAAATTGCAGCGATCTGGGTTTTTCGTGCAAAGCTACGCGGATGATCTTGTTTTGACAGTTTCTGGTAAACACCTGAACGTCTTATCTGATCTGACGCAGAACTCCCTTAATATGGTAGAAGCTTGGTGTCTTGAAAAGGGGCTGTACGTCAACCCCTCAAAGACTGATCTGGTCCTCTTTACGAGGCGCAGAGACATTGCTAACTTGTCTGTTCCCACTCTCTTTGGTAGAGCGATTACAAGGACAGAGCAAGTTAAACACCTAGGTGTCATTCTAGATGGTAAACTCTCCTGGAAGTTTCACCTTGATTATAAGCTGCAAAAGGCCATTGCTATTTTTTGGCAATGCAGAAGGGCCTTTGGCAATTCTTGGGGTCTGACCCCCAAAATGATGTCTTTCATCTATAAATCACTGGTTTTACCCTTACTGTCGTATGCTTCAGTTGTTTGGTGGCCGCTTGTGGAACTGACGTCTTCGGTAGCAAGACTGGATGGATTGCAGAGGACAGCCTGTAGGGCTATAACCGGGGCTATGTCATCTGCTCCACTTCTTGCCATGGAGTCTATTCTACATATGCCCGAATTGCAGTCCCACATTCTGAGTACAGCGTGTGCTGCTGCTTATCGACTAAAGTGCATTGGGGCATGGAATGTGTTCGGGAGTTGTACGGGGCATAGACAGATTCTCAATAAGTATAAATCACTTATTCCTGAGCTGGAAATGGTGAATGACAGGCTTTTGCCTGAATTTAACTTCAGCAACTCATTCTCCGTAGTTTTTCCTGCGAGAGAATGGTGGCTATCTCACGATTTCTCTAGACAGCTGTCGGAGTCGATAGTTTTTTTTGCGGATGGCTCTCGTTCGGAAGTCAGTGCAGGGTTTGGATTTTACTGTCCTCAATATGAGCTAAGATGCTCGGGTAGTCTGGGAAAACACTGCACGGTTTTTCAAGATGAATTAATTGCACTTACCCATTGTGCGATTGAAGCGTTGAAATTTAACGTTTCAGGGAGGGATATTACTATCTGCTCAGATAGTAAAGCCGCGCTTAATACCCTCATTAATCCTTTGACTAGGTCCAAACTAGTCAAAGATTGCAAGCACTACATTAATCTCCTTTGCTCTAAAACGAGAGTAAAGATAATGTGGGTGCCTGCTCATTGTGGCGTTGAGGGAAATGAGGTTGCTGACTTGCTAGCGAAAGCTGGCTCGCGTAGTAATTTTGTTGGCCCCGAACCAGCAATTCCTCTATCCTTCAACGGTGGCAAAGACGCTATTAAGAAGTTCGCTCTACTTGAGCTGGGACGGAAGTGGCGTTCTACTCCTAGTTGTCGAAAGGCAAAACATTTCATTATTGAACCCATTCTGAGGTTCACTAATTATGCATTATCCCTAAAAAAGAACCAACTCAGAATTCTGGTCGCACTTATAACCGGCCATGGACGTTTCAAGGTTCATCTTCAACGCATGGGACTAGCACATGACGCTCTTTGTGACGACTGCCTAGAGGATGTGGACGACTGCTTACACTACCTCTGCAGCTGTCCCGCCTTTGTCGGAGCTAGATCCCAAGTGTTCTCTTCCGGATCTTTGAACGTAGATCAGCTAGTATCCATTCCTTGGTTCAAACTTTTACAGTTTGCTAAGATTGCAGTACGCTCTTGCGAATTAGGATAGATCCTCTTGGTTTGCACCATGGGCCCATTGTGGCATTGAGTGCGGGACCTTAGTAGGTTCCAACCGTTTTAATAAAAAAAAAAAAAAAAAAGGAGCCATCACTCATCCGCACAACCCGAGCTAGCCCTTTTGAAACTATCACATGGTCATTTTGGCTGGGAGAAGTTCCGCGAGTATGTGTCCATGTCTTTAGATGTATCTGTTTGTGAGGGAAGAACGTGCTTGTTACTCTAAGATCATGAGCAATTGCAAAGTACATCATTCTTTCACCATTATCGATCGCAGTTTCTTTCGATAACTATCGAAAGGTTGGATAACTTCATGCGCAAGCGAAGCTTATACACAATCGGTTATTGACTGCTTGGGAATCCAAAACAGCGTTCTTTACATGCCGCCCAAGAAGAAATCCAGCTCCAAGATTTTCGAGGTCATCTCCACTGTAGAGCAACGTATAGCCCTGGGACACATGGTCTCCACTTTTAGGCCAGCGAGTTTCTTGAAGAGCAACGAGTTCCAGCCGATACTCCTTCATGCATGTGATTTTCCCTCCAACGCTCCTGGTTTTCTAAGTCTCGTGTCCGGGTACTTGAGCGCGGGTCCGGTGTTCTTTTCGCGGTATCCATTTTTCGTTTTGTTGACTTTATAAACAGTTGATCCAACCGTTTAGACGCCTCCTATGTCAAGCAAAGGCTGCTGTGGTGGTATTCTTGAGAAACATGTTCGTCCAGTTTAGATTTACGAGACATGTGCGCCCCCCGACCACAGGGGCCGATTAAAAGATATAGACTTTTACTAATTATTTGTTTACATAATCGTAGACCGCAGAAGAAGTTTGAGTTACGTTTGTCGCATTGCAGTAATACGGGAAATAATTCACGAAGAATAACATACCGACTTATCACGCATTATCGCTATTGCCAGCCGCATTTAAAATTTCATTTAGTTTGGACGTTATTCATCGGTTTTCATATTGTTTTAACCAAACGGTTTTTTTAAATTTTTATGATATGAAATAAAAACAAAGCCCTAATTTTTATCTTCATCCATTTTCAATAAGATATCATATTTTTGATTGCAATAAAAATCGTATTTTCGATTTTATATGTTCCTACGGTTTAGTTAAAAATTGTCCTAATAACGTTAATTACAATTAATCTAACATCATAGTCAGATGGACGATACACCTTGAGAGTAGTTTTGAGAGAAGCTATCACTCGCAGTTTTCAGGAGGACACTTACCTTAAGCAGTATAATTTCTTCAAAATTAAATCAGTAAGC
The DNA here is from genome assembly GCA_951394425.1 of Tipula unca. NCBI lineage: Eukaryota > Metazoa > Arthropoda > Insecta > Diptera > Tipulidae > Tipula > Tipula unca. The sequence continues at coordinate 190,251,842 of OX596381.1, forward strand.
GCACCAATTTTTCCTGGCTTGGCCTCGTCAACAGAATGCTTCAACTTAATTTTTAGAGAGAATCATTTATTTCCAACACTTTCGATTTGATCCAACCAGCGCAACCACTGTATATATTTTTGCTACATCAATAACGTCGTACAGCGGGTACAGATTGTCTATACCAGATATGATTATATTTTCAAGAACGAAGACAGGATGCTCGTAACCATGGTTTAGCCTTATATATATCTTAAAAGAATTATACATATTAATCAGTTCAAAGCTATATACGAGTATATCACCCAGAAGAGTCATCATTTTCTTAAAAGAAATTTTCCAGTATTTTTTAAAAACTAGAAAAAATAATTTAAAAATTAAAACATAAAACGATGATTAAATTTAACACATTTTAATTATTGGTATAATGTAAAATACAGATTTGAAACCATTTCTCAAACTTACAAATCCTCATCGTCTGCCCATATAATACCCTCAATCCATTCACGATAGTTGTATACTTTTATAGCGATATCCGCTATGCGTGTCGTAATTGTTACTGTTGAAACTCCTAATAGCAGGTGGGAACAACTAATACTAGGATGATCGATCGTAATTGGTTCACCAGTCATTGCGTATTGGTAATCTGAATCGAGTAATTCCATTGAAGTGGTGCAAATAAAATCATCGTTGATTCCGCGGGGAATATAATAATTTGAGTACGTTGCATTACATCGTTCATTTGATACAGTTTGACGTTTAAATTTCATGAGCGGCCGATTTTCATAACTTAACGTTTTATATACATAATTTTTATCTATGTAATAATAAACACGATTAACTACACTTGGGTGGATATCAGTGTCGGGTAGGCAGATTGGATGGACGTATATTGAAAATTCTACTTTCTTTGATAGTTTAATTAAAGCAAGATCATGGTAGAGACTAGGTGACTGGTGTTTTGGATGAATTATGATTTTTTCAATATTATATTTAACCGACGTTTCATTATTGACCGATCGAATTGAATTTGAAGATCCAAACTCGACTTGGACGATAGTCCGACTGTAAACATTTATAATTGGATGGAAAGGAAATTATTGCAGTCATCGTTTCATACATACCCAGTTATATTAACCGCCAATGCTGCAGATAGTACATATCGTGAGCTTAGTAGCGATCCAGTTTCGCCATAAGTATAAATACCATAATATGCTGAACCATCCTTTATATCATATCTCTGGTATAAAAGTTCTGCCAAATAAGGAGAATCTGTAATCAATATTAAATGGCTTCCGAACATTGGCGATTCACAATACGGTTCCGCACTACCATATAAACTTGCACTGTACTCCTTACATTCTAAAAAAAAAAAAAATATTTTTCCAACATTTAGACTCAACTATATAATCATAAAACTCTTACTTGCAGCGCTTTTTGATTTGAACAAATTGATTTCATCAACACAACAAACCACTAAATTCGTGGTATGAAATGCACACGCATTTGGTAAAATTTCACGTGTCTCGAATAATTCTTTTGCGTTTGCACAATCGGTATAAAATTTACAAATACCCTTCACACCATTCGTATAACATTGATCACCTGTGATTCCAACAAAAAAAAAATCTTAATAAATATTTCGTTTAAACAATTCACTTCCATCTTACCTAACGATGGCAGAGCACGGCCCAATGTAAAAATTTCGATGGCTAATAGCAATCCAATAGTTAGTTGATGTCGTAACATGATGATGTTTGTACTAATATAAGTTATTTATTAATCTGTGCTCCCTCATTTATATTGCAATATTTCAGATGATGATAAGAAACGAACTATTTGTTATTTCCTATGAATCAGACAGTTCCAATGAAAGGTCAAATGAAATCAGCTCTTATTTATAGTTGCATGATATTAATAAATTATTTAATCTTTAATTGCAATATTGTATGCATGTGGGTATTATATAACTGATTTAATTAAAATTTTAATTCAAAAGCACCAAACAGATATCTCTATATCGATATATTCTTATTTGTATATCTATGTTCGATATATTTAGTAGATGTGTGCAATATTTGTACAAATATTTGTGGCCTGGGCAATTTGTGAGTCAAGTTAGTACTTGTTGCCAAGTCCGTATCTTCCAGATTGCACAAGTGTGCGTGTTACTTCCCCGAGGTAACCACGGGGCAACTAGTACACCATATAATGTGGTTGGCTAGGCGAAAACAGGGCGCTAAATAACTGAACCGGGTTAAAAACCGTGTTAATCGTACCGTACTGAAAATCGGCCAAGCTGGGGCACCCATCTAAAAACTACCTCAGTCTCTAACGCTCAATCCGGATACCGGGCGCTAATAAAGAACAAAACGAGTCTGGCACTTTTATAAATCCGAAAACTAGCACCAATGCGCAGGCAAGGCGCAATCGTCTAATTATCGTCTAATTTCCAGGCTACAAAGTGAGCTTGGCAAGTTCAACAATATCCGTTAAAACAAAAAACGGACAGTCGAAAAGGCGGATATTTTACTTAATTTAATAAAAATTAAATTTTGTAAGCCCACCAATTTTTCCTGGTTTGGCATTCTCAATATAATTCCCTACTAACCGTTTAGAGAGAATTATTTTTATGGTGCACTATTTCTAACACGTTCGATTTGACCCAACCAGTGCAACCACTGTATATATTTTTGCTACATCAATATCGTCGTATGGCGGGTATAATGCTGCATTCCCCTTGTGGCCGAAAATATGACGCATCGTTTTTCTTGTCAAAGTGACGACTCAGAGCCGTACATTAAAATTGGGAGTATAGGAATTTTTTAATGTATACGATGTTATGATCAATATGGTAAATATTCCGTTAAAACAAAAAATGGATAGTCGAAAAGGTAGAGACCTTGTAATGGAATTCAGAAATCTGAACTACAAAATATTACATGCGAAAAATTAAGGTAAGACTCGTTCCTCCATATTCTCGATAAAAATAACTTGAATGTTTTTATACTACTAGATAGCAGCAACGCTGATGTAGTGGTGCGTAGCATTGAGATAGATGGTCAAAATCTCTGGCTAATATCGGCTTACATATCGATAGGCTAGGAAGTACAATAACGGATGCTCAAACACGGAAAGTCGCAGTCACCATGGGCCGTGACACTAATGCACATCATACAATCTGTGGAAGTATACAAATATCAACCGGCAAGGTGAGTTACTCCATGATTTTATTTTAAGTACTAACTTAAGCATATGTAATAGCGGGCGTAAGCCAACTTTTATTACTAAACACAGACAAGAAGTGCTAAACATCGCACATGGCTCAGATTTTATTAAAGAGAGGCTATTGAAATTTAAAATGTCCGAAAACCATTCCCAGAGGAGCCAAAACAAGATCCTGGAGTCTCTACTAAAGTAATATACAGGAGTCCTCATATGTGGCTAGGCTCCGCAAAGTACTATGTTCCAGGGCTTCCATCCCGCGCTACATCCAACAACTGGGTGGATCAACATGACTTATACGTTTAGTGGAGAAACCCTGGAGCTTCAACAGATCCAAGATAAATAGGAACGTGGGCCTCGGAAGTCATATAGTGATAATCGCTCATCCATGTTGTGCAACAGGAGTATTTCTGATATTAGATTGACTATACGATATCCCATCTGTTCCTTAACAAATTTCTACAAAAAATCATGAACATGTTAATTGAAAATTGTAAACGTCAATTATGTATAACCTCCATTTATTAACTTGTCATGCCACGAGAATAGTACTTGTCTCGTACATGAATCGTAAGTACTTATTCATCTTTATGATTACCTAAGTTGCAGGCGTACATTCTCGTGTCAATTTATCATTGTCTAAAACCTAATTATTTCTAATGTTCCAGCCGAACATTAACTCTGCTGTATTTAATGTTTCACCGACCCAATTTTTTTTTCCAATCCAAGTCTTATCCATTTCCATCGGAAATTATATTTTTTTTCAGCAGCGAGTCGATTTTATCTTTCGCTTCAAAGTATGGGAACACAAAGTATGCCTTGAATCAAACTGTGGCCCAAGTGGTCGATACGTGTACGCGAGTTTCATCTGATCAATAGTGCCTTGAGTATCAATTTTATAGTTCTCCATTTGTCTAATAGTTTTAATGGGCCGGTGATGTTTGTCGTAAGTTCTTCGTTATACCATAATAAAGCTGCGCTGCATGCGGCGTGCATTAAATTCTCGTTCAATAACAGAGTCATTTCTCTGCGTAGTATCGGTTTTCCCAACTGTGTATATTTAACAAAAATAGTACAAATCACTTGTCCAATCCAATGGTTAGATTAGGTTATACGTAAGAGTTTCTGCTATACGGTACACTTAGCCCGGTGATGGTCCATTGTGATACCACAGGATCTTACTTCCCAATTACCTTTATTTGAACCAGTTATAAAGCTACTGTCCAGAGAGGCTGTCCATTAAGAACCTACCCATATGTATATGCCGTTTGTGTGCTAAAGCCGAAGATGAGCTTAGGAATTGGACTAAAGTCTCTTTCTCCTCCTCGTCCATACGGCTTAATCACTTGCTTCTAGACCAACAAGATAAGGAGATGTTCTCCAAAAAGGCTCCTGTGAGTATCGCCACGATCGATTTTAGTTCACGGCTACGTAGGGAGAGTAGTGTATTTCAGCGTTTCAAGTTCAACTTTCGCGAAACTTATCTTGCTACACTACATGTGAGAGTTCGTCCACCTTTCGTTCGCTGTGGATACTGCCTCTTTCGTAAGCCCTATCTTGAGCACCATAATATAGCCCCCCCCCCCACGCCCCCCCCCCCCCCCCCAAAATTTGCCCTTTCTGGTAGCAGTTGGAAAGTTTTACCATGTCTAGCTACCTGAATGTTGAAATACTCACTCATATCATTTTGAGGCAAGTGGCAACCCAACGCCACTCTTGATGTCAGAGAAACCGATTCCAACGACTTGATTGCTGGCTGGACTGTCCACATAAATTCCGATATCAATCGAGGATACCACATAATGTCTCAACTAAATCAAAAACTCCTCAATCGCTTTCCGCTCTGCTTTTTACCCGCTGCAGTAATCAGGGATACGAACTGATATTTCAATATAGATATAAACTTTCAATTTGTAACTATGAAACGGGGACGCTGGAGAGTATTTTAATTGACATGAACGCCTTCTCTCACAATCGTTATCCTACATAAAATAGTTTTAACAATGGCATTTAAAGCCTACTTAGTTATGGAGCGCAATGCCGGTGGCTGTATGAAGCAAGATGCAAATATCGTCAGCAATATTTATCTGACTCCTCGATTGATGGAAAATGCAGCCTTTTCCTTGCCTTTAACGCGTGCCATAGAAGCGGCAACTGGCCTACCGACACTCGGGTCTCTCGAAACGTTTTACTCATTCGTGTTGATGATAATGACGATTCTCCGTGTTTTTGATTTGAAACTTTATAAGTTTACGCATGAACAAACCAGATATACGTAAGCATAGTTCAACCTGTAGACACATACACCATACATACCAAACAAAATAATGGAATACTTTTTTTTATAGAAGAATGGTTGCAGATTTATTTTATGATGAAAAAAGTATTTAACATAACAATGTACGTACATATTATATACATATCGGTATACCTACGATTCTTTATATTTAATATGAAAACCTTCCCATTTTTTCTCTCCCAGTTTTATTATTTTGATAACGTATCATTAAAATACTATCCATATTATGATCCTTACATATAACATATACATTGTTATCATTAATTACCAGTTGTAAAATTTTAACGGAAAATAAAATTCCGAAATAAAAACAATTCTATACGATTATATTCCCACTTTTGAATTACGCTCCGCATACACTCCTATTATACTGATGCCATAATATAAATTGGTATAGTACGAGTATATATAGCATTCACTTTATTGCGAATAAAAATCGCTAAAATACTTAGCAACAAAAACAACATTCTCGAAAATAAAAATTACAATTTTATCTTCTAAACTATACAATTTATATGTATATCTAGCAATATTGTGGTTGATGGTACATTTTGTCCACAATCGCTAACACCGATTTAAGATTGAAATGCATAATTCAATTTCTCGGATTAATTCGATTCGATGGATGTGTAAAATGTAGCGACTATATGCTTTTTCGCACCCTCCACAAATCCGGATAAGGTTATCGTTTTAGCGGTATCAGCGATTCCAAATTTATATTTTCAAATGCTCCAGTGTTGGTGTATCAAAATTTTTCAAATAAAAGGACGCGGAATATAAGGATGCTTGATACCCATTGTCGTTTTGTAAGATAATTCTTCGGTTTTTCGGAACTATAGCTCGTTAAGTTATACACAATCTTCCACAGCCACATACACAATGCATCATTGCTGGTGATTTCAATGCCTGGGCAACTGAATGGGGCAGTAAAGAAACGAATAGAAGAGAGACAGCACTGCTCGAGGCATTTTCTTCCATAGACGTTGTGTTGTTCAACACTGGTGATACACCGACGTTTCGTAAAGGTGGCTCCTCCTCCGTAATTGACCTTACATTCGGTAGCAGCTGCTTGATGAGAGTGTTGACCAAGTGGGAGCACTATACGCATAGCGACCATCAAGCCATACTCTTCGAAATAAAATTGGTAGGAAAGATAATCAGAAAAACATAGAAGGAAACCGGCGGGCTGGAAGGCAAATACGTTTGAAGAGGACTTATTTATGCTATCATATGAAGAATCCGAGCTTCTCAAGATGTGCCAATGCAAAGCGGCTCAGATTATGAACACGATCACCAACGCCTGTAGTGCATCTATGGTAGAAAGGCTACTAGACAATCGTCGTCAACCAGCATATTGGTGTACTGAGCAGATTGCACAATTGCGACGGAAATGCCTTAATGCAAGGAGGAAACATCAACGAGCTTGGAAAACAGAGACCTATTTTAGCCTGTACCAAAATTACCTGGATGCCCGGAATAAATTTAAGCAGGCCATTAAAATAAGGAAACGCCAATGCTGGAAAGAGCTATGCGAAGAAGTGGATCGTGACCCATGGGGGAGACCCTACAGAATCGTCATGACAAGGCTTAAATAGCAAATGAATCGCCGCCCACATGCCCAGTGCTATTACGTAGAATTTTAACTGATCTGTTTCAGCAGCAAGATCCCTGACGTGATCCGAGTACCTGCGGTATGGAAGTAATACCGCCGATATCAACAGAAGAACTCGCCAAGACGTGTCAACGTTTTGGGAATTCAAAGGCTCCTGGGCCTGACAATATCCCTAATATTGCACTAAAGGCTACAATACAAGCCAGACCAGATGAGTTTAACGACCGATATTATTCTTGTCTCAGAGAGGGAGTATTCCCTGAACGATGGAAGAGACAGCGTCTGGTCCTGTTGGAAAAAAACAGGAACCAACCGGGTGAACCATCCTCCTACCGACCAATATGCATGCTGGATACGGCTGGCAAAGTCCTGGAGAGAATCATATACAACCGACTGGAGGAAGCTGCTGAGAGACAGTACGGGTTTCGGAAGGCTCGACCGACAATGGACGCTATCCAATACGTCGTTCCAATAGCCAAGAATGCAACAGATGGAAAAAGATGGAAAGGAGGCTCAAAAAAGTACTGTGCTGTTGTCACCCTGGATGCATTCAACTCGGCCAAATGGAGCTGTATCCTTAATGCATTGCAGGCGTCACAAGTACCAGTGTACCTAAGAAGTATCATCACAGACTATTTTAATGATAGAGTACTGACATATGACACGGATGACGGTGTGAAGACATACAATGTTTTGGGTGGTGTACCCCTAAAATATTATTGGAGCCGCTACTGTGGAATATCATGTACGATGATATCCCGAGGCTATGTGTACCTGATGACGTGGAAATCGTGGGTTTAGCTGACGACGTTGCTGTCGTAGTGGTTGCAAAAACTACTACGTGTGGAAATATAGATGCGCGCTTAAACTTTAAGGATCATCTAAGGATAGTGAGCAGGAAAGCTGCCAGTGTATCTACAGCTCTCTCCCGTATATCATGCCCAACACTGGAGGGTCTAGACAGTGTCGTAGAATGCTGCTGGCAAACGTCGTAACCTCCATCATTCTCTATGGATCGCCTGTGTGTGGTGTTGCCATGAACTTCGGAACATATAGACGCAAATTGGTATCGGTCTACCGAGTCTGAGTGGTCTAAGAGTGATTTGTGGCTTCCGCACAGTATCTACTGACGCGGCACTCGGTATTGAGGGGATAATCCCAATCGAACTCCTTGCGAGGGAAACGAGGAAATACCACAATCGTGTACAACCAGGAAGTAGAGCACTAGAACACGCTTCAACAATGACAGAATGGTAAAGACGATGGGGTTGCTCGGAAAAGCGTCGCTGGACTTATCGTCTCATACCATCCATTGAAAAATGGCTAAATAGGCAACACGGCGAAGTCAACCACTACCTGACACAACTGTTAAGTGGACATGGTTGTTTTGGTGCAAACCTGTGCAGTTTCAACCACACTGACACTCTAGATTGTCCTGCTTGCAGAAATACACTATAGAAGATGTGGAGCACATGTTTTTCTAATGCCCACGATTAGAGGATACTCGAAGGTAACCATCAGCTGTCCTCTAGGGCAGCGTCCAACACCAGAAAACATAACGCAATTTATGCTAGACTCTGAGGAAAGATGGAATGCAGTAAGCAATATGGCGATAGTGGTATTGAATTAGCTGAGGCGCTTAGAGCGTGCAAGAGAAGAACAACATGCCGTGATCTGAAAGCGGTGACAAACTCGATCTTAGATTGAGCCGCTACAGGGACAAAAAAGAGCCAAATGGCTAGTCACCTCCATGTGAAGTAATGCCTAACGACAGTTCCAAATGGAGGATGTGAAAGCGGCGGGTGTGTGGTTTTTAGGTGGTAGGAATCCAACACTGTTGCTGAGGTGTTTGTCCCACCGATGCATCGCCTTCCGCAGATTTTCCACACTTTACCCAACCCCAAAAAAAAATAAAAATAAAAAAACACAATGCATAAGTTATATTTAATACTGTAGGTAGTTTAACATGGTCTTTAAGGAGTACCTAATTATCATGCCTCAAGATGTAGGCTGAAAAAAATAGTTATTCGTGAAATTGTGGCTAACGAAAATTTAACGATAAGGTATATCCTGCAAAAATCCAATTAGATGCTTTACTGCAAATCCCGTATTCTCCTTACTTGGTCTACTTTCTGCACCAAAATATCGTACAGATTCCCGAACGTGAAATCCAAAAACCGTTGGAATGTATGAGCTGCATTCCGTAATCCGTAAGGCATTTGTATATTTATAAAAGCTGAAACAGTACAGAGATTTATGGTGGTTTAAGCCAGTACAAGACCGATTCTCAAAATATCGTCCGCATCCTTCAAAATTGGAAGAGTCATTTAACTTATGATAGTAGTGGATGGCATATTCCCAGTTGGACCATAAGCCTTCAAGCGGTTTCGAAATCGGTACCACCTTACGTGTTTTACTAGAATAGGTTTTAACCATATGGCGAGTGATAAATAGTCTGTCCTACCAACTATAAAAGCGCCAAAAACTTCTGGTTTTAGAATTTACTATACTAGCATCATCTATACAGCATCGTATATAGTGGATCACAGAACGTGATACCGCAGAAACACTTTATAGAGTTGTAGCTGTCCTCTTGTATTATGTGCAGGTGTAGTTGGAATAGCCCCATAAGTAGTATAGGTCTGTACAGAGTGATGAGACAAGGCATCATGATTTTCAATATCATAGCTGTTACTACGTATAGGGTTAGTTTCTATAATGACACCTATAAGTACTTGAACTTGTATTGTATATGCGCTAGGCACTAATTATTGCATGTTCTATGACGGCTCTCGTAAGGCAGAAGATTCAGACTTTAGTTCTAATAATAGAAACGATTTCCCGTGTACCGAATTATGAGGCCCCTAAAAAATTCGTCACCGCTGACGTTGGTATATTGTTGATATTATGGTTGGAATTCAATTTTTTCAACGCGATATTCTCTTCGACAAAATGGTTTATTCAAAAATATGTAGTCCATTCACACACACACACACACACACATATAATACTCTCGATTGAGTCATTAACATTCTTGTCTTGTGTTTTTATTTTTTCCGCGTTCACAAAAATTAATTTTTTTCATTACGATTTAATCGCTTCGTTCTGCATCATGAACTACTATACATCATGAATGTATTTCATTAAAATTAACCGCACTACCGATGTTTTAGAAATTCTGTCTCGCAAATAGCTGTTTATGGTAATTTTGCTGATCGCGCACATCATGCAATAAACATTAATATATAAATCGGACTGCGCGAAACCGCGGGAAACCAATCTAAACTAATTTCGAAACATTTACGTGTATAGGTATATGAACCTACATACACTACATACATTATTTTGCCAAATCATTAAGAAAAGTATGTAACGTAACATCTTTCCCGCATTTAAATCAACTCAACCACAAACAATAACAAAATATTTTATTATTCAAGAGAGCTGCGCGCTGTTATTACATAACAGACACTGTGCGAGTGTTCCCAAAATACAAAAATAAAAAAAATATTTGTCACTTCATTTCAATTTCATGTTATTTTGTTACAACAATTTGACTTAATGTCAACGTAAATTACTTTTCATCATGTCATCTAAAAAAAAAAAAACGAAAAACGGAAAAACCAGATACATACTCGTAGATTGGTAAATAGTGAGGAAAACAATAACAAAATTATTGTTATTGTTCTTTTATGTATACGCCATCGAATCTTCCAATCATCCCATAATGGTACCATATATATAGACATTATACAATTTTAATTAAAAACTTTGTTCTGCTGCCATTATATTATGGTACACACCGATGCTGTGTGTTGTGTTAACTATTTGTTATGTGCAGAAACGAAACTGAAAAAAAAGAAACAAAAATTTCCAATCTATCTATCTAGCAAAACTTATGGTTTAGGCAGGCACACACATATAGCTACAAGTTACTTAGTTTTCTCGGTAGTTATGTGTGTGTGTGTGGGAAAATTTGTCAATAATAAATTGGAATCTGTGATGTAACACAACGTTTGTTTTATTTATGTGGGGCATGGTGGAAAAATAATAGAAAACACTACAATTTGATAAATGAAGACCGAGATCGTGGTATACGAGTAAAACTATATACGTAACTATATACATATATACCAAAAAGTTAATGAAAAAAAATTATTTGACGTCAAAGATATCCACCACTATACATCTACCTGGTTTTCATTAGATTTTAGATTTTTTTTTTTCTAATTTTGTTTATGGTTATTTCTTTTTACGGACGAGGGCCATAACATAGATACGTATGTGCGGTAATTTTCTAAACCAAAAATAAATGACCATCATTCAATCTATATACATACCTTACCTATGTATACTGTATATATAGAAAACTTATTTTCATTTCGTTTGGTAAGTATAAGACGAAAGAAAGTTGGTTTGGAGTTTTTGTAACTGAATTTTTTTCTTTTTTTTATGATTAAGTGAGGGTTTTTACGTTCGTTCGTTCGATGGGTAAACCGAAAACTTTTTAATCTTTGAAGTTCAAAATAAATCTGTTTTTATTCTAATCTGAAAAAATTGTGTGTTTGGATATGTATGTGTATACAGACAGCAGCTATCATCTTTGAAATAAATTAGTTTTGAGTTTTTTTTTTTTTTTGGGTTTCTATTTTGTCTTACGAGTATATAGTTAACCGAAAGTTTATAAATATTAGGTTTTCGGTTATATACCTAAACTACTAACTATTGATTTAATTTATTATAGATGAGGAATAATTTGTTCCCTCTGTATATATAAGCTGCATATATCAGTTCGCGGGTGATGGGTATATCGATTCGAGTGCATCAGTACACATGACTAACAACAGAGATGTGTTGAACAAATTAAGCAAATATAATTTCAGTCATTTCACACTGGTATAGAATATATGGTACGAAGTTGAGATAGTATTAAATTTCCATAGTACACGCTGCTAAACTTAAAAATGGGATGGCAACAACGTCAATAATAGAAGCAGGATACATGGCTATTTCGGTTGAAAAGTTTGTACCAGAAGGTCACAAGAAGCTAGAATTTGGATAATTTAGCAATCCATTGTGCGAACAGAGCCATTATTTATTTGTTCGAGAGAAGATCAACGAGAAGCAAGTTAAGTTTTCATATGTCAGCGGTTAGCACGCTTTGACTGCTTACGTTAAATTATCATTCAACATATTATTGTTGAATGATAATTTAACGAAAGCAGCCAAAGCCGAAAAACAGAAGTTCTGCACCAGTGCAATTCATTTGAAATATTCACTACTTAAGATGCGATGAGACTCTAGGGAGGAGGTCTGGTAAATCGAGTACGGACGGTAACGCACACTCAACCCTAACAGACGATGCAACACATAATTTCAAATTGTTTTCGCTTTATAATTATAAATGAAGTAACTGGTAAGATATACAAAGTACTTATATAGATTCTACAAGGTGCAAGTAGATCCCAATCAACAATTTATGGAACACTATTGAAGTAACGTTGATTTTGAACCAAGCTCTAATCACAAAAATTAAATTGTTGGTAGATAGCTAAACTACTTCTAAAATTTTAATATTTCATTTTGTGTGAAATATCTAGAACCTTTTAAGACATCTAGGAACATTTGTATCACACAAAGTGAAAATTTTTTGTTTGAAGCTTTGCGGTCATATTGGAAACCTATATAAAATGGCAATTAAAGTAACAATTAATTAATTTTTTTTATTTTAGTTGAATTTTTAATTGATTCTTTGGTACTTTGGGAGCCGTGAAATTCAGTCAAATATTATTTTTGATTGTAATTACAACGGAAACACGGTAAATGAAAGGCTTTCCTGGCTTTATAGTTAAAATTTTAAATACATTTCTAGCAACTAAAAGAGAGATTTTGCAACTTATGGGCCCTTCAAAACTTTGAGCATCGGTCATAACTGTTAAAAATAACCAGTTCTTGGCCTACACACGCCATCTATTTATTGGATTAAGCATTGGTAGTATTTTGTGGTGGCAACTTAATATGAAAGTTTGCAAAATTTTTGAACCTATACCCAAAATACAAACAATTAAAAATGTTTCAACTTACTGAACAGAAATATTCATTCACATTGAATAAATTCCAACTAAATGATAATTTAATTGAAATTGATAACATTTATTTATATTTCAAAAATTTTTGTTCTGTTCCATATAATTCCTAATAGACTAACTTTTCATATATGTATGTATTATGTATCACGAAGTGGAACTCGTAAAACTATAATTTGAAATAGTATCAATTTTCAATTTTTTTATTCCTGATCCACTTCCTCACCTGACCCCTATATCATCTCTTTCCTGTTTCATATATAACTAAAAATAACTAAAACTATTTATTTTCTATAGAACTTTAACAAAAACCGAAAAGTTTTTTATTATATCATAAAAATGTGACGACATAACTAACATTTTTTAATATTTTCCGGAAACTATTAAATTCAATTATAAGACAAAACACAGGGATGCATGCGAGTTACATTTTATTGCGGTTCCAAATATTCCAAAGTGTTCAGCACTATGATATACATATATTAAAAATAAATGTGTACCATTTGAGATGATTTAACAAGTAGAAAGCTTCACGAAAGGAGACTTTAAGTTAAAATAAAATCTCAAAACCGCTAACTGAGGTATGATTAATCTATGTGTACATATATAGTTACATATTCCCAGAAGTCGGAACAAGTTGGAAATCCGAGCTTTAGATAACAATGCTGATGCAGTGTGACAACATTCAAATCCAATTAAACACATAAACGCTGAGAAATTTTAAATTTATATTTTTTCAATTTTGTTACCAACTTCTGTGTGCACTACCAGATAGACACAAGAAGTCAAATTTGTGTATCAAGTCAACGACGTACTGAGATAGGCGAAGGAAACTGAGAAAATCGGGAACAATCGCCCATCGCACTCTATTATAGATGTAGATGCGAAAAGGTTTTATAAATCAGTTTAAGTCAAATAATAGTAAATTTTGGTAACGTTAAAATTTCAACAATTTTCGAAATATGCGATATTGCACTCTCTCCTTACCATGGAAACGGAAGAAATATCGGGACAGCTATAGCGGCAATAGCACAAATAGAGCACGATCAGGTACTCACCTACCTAAATAAAAAAAATATAGGAATCTATTCAGTCCCCAATAGGAGAGTTTAAGGAGAATCGATAGGCTATCGACCTTCTCCGAATACCTGACCCCATCAAATCAGCCACAACAGCTGCAAATATATATCCAAGCGGTAAAAAATAAAATAGAGAAGCAGGCAAGACAGAAATTCTGTTAGAAGCCTTAAGCGACAAACAGGAGTTATCATATTATAAGTTCAAACTCTGGGTAAAAAACCAACAGCAAAATATGTCATATGTTCATAATTTTCATAATCAGACTAAAGAAATTGACCAAAACATAAATCGTTGGCTAAACAAAACCCAACATATAATAATTCGAGGCAGGTGATCTGCTCATTCAATAAGGATTTTCAACCGAGATTGAAATTACCAAAATGTCCAGAAAGATCAAGAATTATATCCAGGAAATTTTTTAGCGGGTCAAAAGCGGCCGATACGGAGCATTAAACTTCCTATTGTAATTGGAATGCCGAAATAGATAAAGTAAATTATCAAAACCAATACAAATATTATTACACCCGCAATATAATACCAAACCACCTCTTTGAACAGCAAGAAAATTCAGTAAGAATTATTTTAGGTATACAAAAAGGCAAAATTAATTTTATTAACAATAAACTACCTATATGCAGATATATCATGCACTAGAATTCTACAAATTTTTCAACGGAATTCTAGGATCCGAATCGATGGCTAAAATAAGCGCAGGGTTGACTATAAGTCAAACAAAATCTATTTAAATAACAACGTATTCTAATTTTAACGATACTATGCCGCGAATTGCCTCTATCATCACACAGTCACATACAAAGCCACGAAATGGTGACTGCGTCAAAATATAACCATACAACCCGGATTATACAATATTCGCATCTCAAAACAATGCTTAAAATATTAACAAATTATCCAAAAAAAAAACAAAAAATTTGCCAAAAGTTAAATTAAAAGCAACAAATTTCAAAACTATAAAACCGGCAACACCGTTTATGACAAATCAATTATTTATTTATTATCAATTAGAAACCAAAAAGAAAAAATGGCTCTCATTAGCACGATTCACCAAAATCAGGTATCCACACCACTACAAGAAAGAAGCGGAGGATCAAGCTCAGGAGATGTTAGATAGTCGTATCATTAGAAAACTTAGTAGTCCATACTCTTCTCCTATTTGGGTAGCCCCCAAAAAAGCAGACGCCTCGGGCATAAAGAAAGTTAGGATGAAGAAACGGAAGATGACAAATTCCCTATACCCCAAATTGAGGAAATACTTGACAACCCCGGGAGGTCAGTGTATTTTTCTACAGTGGATCTTAAATCAAGGTTTCATCAAATCCCAATGGATTCAAAATCTCAAGAAAAACAGGTTTTCCAGAATCTTGTGCTGCAGGGTCTAATAGGCAAAATATGCCATGTTTTTTAGACGACTTATCATTGTGGGACGAAACCTAGAAAACCACATAGAGAATATGATAATATCAAACTCAAACAACTTTCACAGTTTATATTAAAAATACTGCAATGTCGAATTTTTAAAATGCGACTGAGTTTTTGTAAGTTCGGCTGGTCGTTGCCAAAGAATCCAAAAGAACTAAAACAATTCCTTGGATTATCAAGGTATTACCGACGGTTCATTGAAGATTATTCCAAAATAAAAACACCGACGACGAAGTATCTAAAAACAGATATATAAAATCCTTCGAAACCTTAAAAAAAATATTATCCATAGACCAAATTCCGGCATATCCAAATTATTCTGACGGCAGAATGGATCGAACAGAGAGTAACTTACTATCGAGAAAGAAGCTTTATCCATCATATCAGCTGTAAAGAAGTACCAGCCGTACCTATACTAATAGATTAACTCCTGCAGTCACCGCCCGTAAGACATTAAATCTTCCGAAAAAAATTTAAAAATACTCAGATGGCGTTAAGAAATCGAAAATTATGATCATGACATCATATTCAAAGAAGGAAAAGCAAACATAACACATAGTTGTACAATAAATCAACAATAGCGAGAATACAGATAATACTTCTCATGAACCTGTAAGAGTTGGTAAAAATAGATAAAAAAAAAAGATAGATTCCGAAAAAAGAAAGAATCCAAGAATCTTTTCGAGAGAACTTCTCTCAAAACGGTCATTTTATATTTGATACCGAAATGATCAAAGACGTAACCAACGAAAGTCGACAACACATTTTACTTAGCATTGATAATGAAACGGCCCATCGAAGGATGAAGGAGATAGAGAATCAGATTTGAAAATTCTACTATTTTCCAAATATGATCGGAAAGATCAAAACTTTCATTAATACATGTAGCATCTGCAACGTGTATAAATACGATCAGAAACTGATTCAGGCAAATCAGTTTAAAGAATATTAAAGCAGACTTAACATCAAATTGAAATATGTATCATGCTCAGAATCAAATGGCCAAATTGAGAAGACGCAGACACAACTATTAACGAAATCTGTAATACAAATAAAGGCAAAGTCTCAAGTTTCAGAGTTATCCGTGGCATTGTACAATAACTATGAACACTCATCTACAGGCTACACTTTCTATTTAAATTAAATATTAAAATTAAATGATCCAATCAGGTAAAATTAAAATAATCCATCTAATTAATTTAGAAAGTACGATATATTCAATAAACAAATTTATTTCTAATAAAGCGGATTAGGCAAATGTAAATGATAAACTAAAATTATAGAATCATAGAATAAAAATGCGAGAAACAATCTTATAATTTTCCACAAATAAACTGACGAAATTCATCAGGCACAAACGATGGGACACTTGGTTCAGCATGGAAATGGTTAGCAAGGTACCCTGATGCAAAAGGATTACTTGTCAGTCAAATGAACAAGATAACCTTACCGGGAGAAGTACTCCAGTATGTTACACCAAAAATTCCAATACTCCTATATATGCTTCACGTACCAAAATTGGAAGAAAAGAACGAAACAACGATGATAGTCATCCAATTAGATGTCAATAAAACAACCATAAAAGAATACCCACAGTACCTCATTAAGTTAAAACAGAGAATATACATAACTTTAAACCATAAAAATTGTATATAGAAGCAGTCCGCGATTAAAGAGTTCGAGGTTGAGTGCATTAGACCTTTGGTGATGAGTATAGTGAAAGCCATTGCAACGTGACATCAAACAATGATAAGAACGAACTATTAGCATCAAATTGTGAACCGGATAACAGAACATTGACGGGAAATTTCCTTATAAAATTTTGGAATTGTACAATTACGCAATCAACGTCAAAAAAATCCAAACCTTTACACTCAGAAAATACAGGGAGCACTCCACAACATCATGGTAAACCGCAAACTAAATGAAGAAGAACATATTGAATGAATCAATCAGGAAGCAATTCAAAATAAAAAACAGCTGAAATGGGTTTATCTAAAACAAATTGACCATCAAACGGGGATATGAATTCTTTCAGGAAGGCTATCATTTTTATCAATTTTATATGTTAGTATCATTCATCTACATTTGTTCACGTAAACATCAAACATCTATAAAGATTGAGAAAGTAAATGTAACACCTTATTTGAATGTAGTAGAAAAAGCTGGAAACAAAACTTGGATCGAGGACGTCCCATTCCACCATAAAGTTTCCACCAACCGTTATCATAAAATAGAACGTGCGCACGAACAAGTTGGAAATCTGAGCTTGAGATAACACCGCTGATGTAGAACAACGTGACAATATTCCAATCCATTAAAACATAATATTAAAATATAATTTTAAGTTAAATTAACAAAAATATTGTTTAAGTTAGTTGTAATCTTATTTTCAAACTTGTAACTTCCAATAAAAGAATAATTAAAAAAATTAATATTTTCTCAATATCAACTTTTAGTCGACTTTTTCACGCACTCACATAGTAAAACACACGGAAAATGGTCTTGCGTCAGTGCTAGACAATTTTTCATGTGTTTTACTATGTAGGTGATTGACAAAGTCGACTAAAACATGGTTTTAATATTTTTTTTCTAAAATTCTGTAAATTAAAATAAACAATTTGAAGATTACAGAACCTCTTATCATGTACATATATTGCGACAGGTTCTATTTGCACCAAGATATCATCTGAGTAAACTGGGATACAAGTTTTGAGATCCTAAATCTTTTATATGCTCTTTAGAATTAAAAAGGTTTTTGAAAAGATTTTTTTAGTTATTTGTTTTAATTCAATTAGTTCGAAAGATTATCGAATAAGAATATATTTTTACAGATATTTAAGTATCAAATTTCCGTTAGAACTACGATGCTAAACGATGATATTTTATAACTTAGAGTAATGAGGTTTTAATTACCAAATAGAACTCGGTAGCACCATAAGAATTATATTTCAACTTTTAGAACTATGTTACATCAATTTTAATTAAAATGTTATATAAATTTTGTAATCAAAACTATTTATTTTATTAATAAATATTTAGTTTTTTACAACATTGTTTTAAATTAATAGAACTTTAAAATTAAAAAGATTTAAAATTCACAGCGTCCATTTTCTTATACTTAGTTAAATAAGTTAAATTACTTACATGACTAAAAAAAAAATTAAAATTTAGTAGCTAAACATTTAAATCCTTAGTAGATCGGTTGCTATAATTTTACTTAATTCATTTGACCCGTTTCTGGATTACTTCCTGAAACAAAAATAGAAAATATTTATTGAGAAGTTACTTAAATTGAAGTAATCATAAATAATTTACCGAGTATAAGGATTGTAATATGCACTGTTAGCCGCCCTCAAATATTTGAAGATCGATACTAACTGTTTTTCCTTTTCTTTCGAGATTATATTTTTTTGAAGTTTTTACTAAGTTTTGTTGCTTTTTGGCGTATGTTAATGCTTAACAAGCTTTCTATGTTATGTTAATCAAGAGAATTTTCTATCTCATTTTCTCGTTGAGTAGTTTTATGTAATGTTACAAAAGGTACATTTTTGTAGTCAAAACACGTTTTTGCGTATTTAAATTTGTATAAACGGTTTTCTATAGTGAACTTTTTTTGGCAATCTTATCAATACCATTGTCGAAAAAAAATCTTTTTTTGACAAATGCTTCTTAATCTGGCTATAAGTATTATCGACCTTCTGTAAAGCTGAATGGCCAGGAAGGGAGTATTTCAGAAACATACTTTAAAGATCTGGTTGCGTTTTTCGAAAGTGTTGCATCGCTAAGGCCATGATTGAGTTCTTGTTTTGAGAGATGCAAGAATCACTCCAAGTAATAATTTTAGTGATATCATTGTCCCCAAACATCTTTTCTAGTATTTTAAAGAGCGCAGAGGCAATATCGATGCCTCTTCTTCCACCAGTGTATTCCGTCAATATGGCACAGGCATTTTTTGTTGTTGTTGACAAGTGAGCAGTTAGTTTATAAACACTCAACTTTATTGTAATGCAAATGTCCAATTTTGTCTCTTGGGCAGGAGAGGACATTTTCTAAATCGAATGTAACGATTGGAATTTCTGATTTTTTATCGAGTGCTTTCTGATCTCTCATCAATCTCTAATATGCAGTTCGTTTTCTCCAATCATTTTATCAGTAAGTAATTTTTCTTTTTAAGCTACAGAAAATGCTTGGCATTTCCCACATCTATCTGTCTTAGGCCCATGAAAGTTTAAATTGAATTTTATATTAAATACATCCATGTAAAAACTTTCTCTGACAGGATCCTGAACGCTTTCTTTTTAAAGGGTTTTCCAATAAAAGGTTTCATTTTGATATTTAAAAAAACGAGTATTTTGTAAGAGAAATCAAAGAACGTTTATTTCATGGTAAAGAGGAAGGTATGCCATTAACATTTGAAAACGATTTCAGCCAAATGGCCGCCACGGCTACGCTTTCAGCACTATATCCTGTACATGAAATTGTCCATGACCAAATCTGAGATTTGCGGCTGTATGTGCTCAATAACTTCACGAATTCCATCTTTAAGGTCTTGAATCGATTGTGGAGCATTGGCATAGACCTTGAACTTTAAAATCCTTAAGACTTAATGTCTTTATGCAAAATACGGTGTAATATCATTTGTGGAATGTCTAATTCTAAAGAGCGACCAGGAATCGACAAACCTGGGTTTTCTTCAACACTACCGGCTACTGCAGCAATATTCTCAGTTGTCCTTGAGCGACGCACATGGGTTCGATTCTTCACATTACTAACTTCTCCCAACAACTCAAATTTTTCCACCAGTTTCACTATTGCCGGCCGAGAAAGTGCTTCACGACGACCAAAAAGTGCTTTGGTTTTGGGAACTGTGACTAACTTTTCACCATTTTTGTAGTGAATTTTAACAATTTCAATGCGTTGTTGAAGCGTGTATCCTACCATTTTTAGTAATGGGGTAGTTTTTACTTGTCAAATGTCAAAAGATGACAGCTTCAATATTGACAGCTGCCCAAATAGCGCAGGCTATTCAAAAGAAACCTCTTCTTTAGAAATCCTTTATAAGCAATACATTTTTGTAATATTTAAATTTGAATCGAGATATAGTTTCGATGAATTTGCGTTGAAAACGGGGTTTTCGCGAAAATACGAGGGGTTATTGCGAAATAACCAATACGATTTACATACTTGTATTCGAGTGCCGAGTAAATCCAGAAAATACGTAAAGGAATATGCTCAATGTGATTCTTCGGTTTTTATAGTCTTGCGGTTCGTTTCTGATCTGGTTGTCGACCGTATAGCCTTCTCTTGCTGACTGAAAAAATAAAATGTCTTAAAAAACTCATTTTGCTCAGATTTTGTAACTTTAGTTTCACATTTAAAACGGCAACGAGCCAAGCTGCAGTCCTTTTTAAATATTCGTTTAACTGGTACTACTTTTCTCCGAAGCCTGATGTATTTTCTCCACTTTGACAAGTTCTTTTCCTGAGATTCCATTTCCAAGTTTTTGGGTTGGTCTTATATGTTTGCAAATATTCTTTGCAGCCGAGTTTTCTATATTTTCATTACACATTACTATCTCCGAATTTTGTATAACGGATGCCTCAATCTTATTATGATAATGTATTCTCGCTTAATATGGTATTGCAATCGTCTCAATGGAACTCTGAATTAGAAAAACCATCGTCATAGTTACACGTATAAAATGTTATCCAAGAATTTTAGCCCAGAAAAATGAAAAATGTATCCATTGTCTCTCATGAACTATGAATACTGCATATAAAAACTAAATCAGTAAATACAAGTTTGAAATCATTAAAAATTACGTTTAAAGAATAAAATTTTAAATTAAATTGACATAATAAACTGTAAAATACAATCAACACTTTTTTGAAACGAACAGGATAAATTGGTGTTGGTATATCAAACTTAAAAAACACCCGAGCTTCTCCGACATTGGCTCGATTGTTTAGAAGTAGTTCGTTTTGTTGGCCCAATTTGTGTTTGAACAATATTGACTTCTTCAACCACTACTGAAGAATCCAATAGGACTATTTCGCCTTCTTAATAAATTTTGAGTATATAGCCGTTAATGAAGTTGAACACAGTGTAACCGATGTGCTTGGGTCATGCCCGTATACATGTGGTCGCACACTATATAATATGGATGGCTCTAGCCGACTGGGGGGTCCCGTTATATCCACATGCACCGGCAGCCACATCTTACAAAAACCAGTTAGTGTGCTTAAATGTTAAACTAAATATATATGTAAAAGCTAAACTGAATCAATAAAGATTATGGAAAAGATTATGAAAATGATGATGACATGATTCACACTTCATCACTTATGCACCATAACCCCACAAAAAAAAATTAATTAATCCATGATCATAAACTATTTACCCTAATACGAAAAAAGCTCTAAGTTCGTCATACGCAAGACAAGAACTTAGGAAAGATCAATTACCTTGCGATTATTATTTCAAAAAAAAAATGTTAAAACATAAAAAGAAAAGCTCAACCAAGATAACCAAAAAAGTGAAATAAGTAATTTAAATTAAGAACTAAATACTTAAATTTAACCTAGAAAGTTAATATAAAAAAAAATGATTCATGCACAATACTTAAATGCTTAAAGTCACCGGTGTAACTCGACCAACCGCTATGTCTGCCTCATTTACCGCCATCCACCTGCATTCGCCGCATGTACCGAGATGAAGTCGAAATGGAAGAATTTTACTAAACATGTAGGATGTACCATTTATCGATGTCCCGTTCACCGCTAATTCTCCTTCAGTTAGCGAAGTACCAAATGTGCCTGCATTTGTATTTATATACGCTTGGCACTGTTGGCACTGTAGAACTCGCCCGTTCTTTTCTTTTTCTACCCGCCGCGCAATCACACAATTCTTGGGGGTCAGGGTAATGGGTTTATCACAACAACAAAAAAAATTCTTCACACAAACAGAAAAAAACAAAACATGATGGTTTCTACTTGTTTTTTTCTTATTAGTATTTTTTTATTAATTTTATTATAATTTTCTTGAGTTCTTGTTTTTTTTTTTTTTTATTAATTTTTATTTGTGTTTTATTTATTTAACAATATATTACACTTTATTTAAATAAACAGTGTTTCGTTCAAAAAAAAACTATTTCTAACAATTTTTCACAATTTTGATATTTACACAAAGAAAAAAAATTAATTTATATTTTATAAAAATTGTTCACAATTTTTAACAATTTATTTTATTGTTTTATTTTAAATTATTATCCTAATTTTTCTTTTTTTTCAAGCTTTTAGTCTTATGCCTTGATCCCGACTGACTATCTTTTTTCTTTTCAATTTTCTTCTTGCCTCGTATGACTTCATTTTATTCGCGCCTTTTTCGTTACCGCGTTCAGCTTCCAATCTCTCCGGTAATTTTCTTTTCAACGCTTCCTCCTCAAACGACAACATCTATATCACCACCAATACCGTCTAATTAGCTATACCAGTCATCCAACAGCTGATCAATTGCGGACGGTTTATTTTACTTACCTATACGTGTATAGGTACGTATAGAGATGAGCTTGAATTTATTTTATTTAAAATAAATTTGTCATTTTCAAATTGGTCAGTAGAAAAAAAAAATAAACAAATAAACAAATTTAGTGAAATCGTTACAACAGCTAAAATACTTTTACCGTCAAATTTACTTTAATTAACTTTTTAATTACAAAATATTTTTACACAGAACTAGCGTTTACATTATCCACAATTTAATACGACGACTAAACTAAACTAAACTCTCCTTTCAAAATTTAAAAAAGCGTAAAGCTAATTAACACAATTTAATGTGAGAATTTTAAACAACAAAGTTCTATTTACTCTCTATTTAACGTTCACGGTTCTATGCGCATTATTTATTCTTTGTATTTGGGACGCAGAGTTCTATGTGGAACATAGAACCTTCTTAACAAAATTTCAATCGAAAAATATGTAGCTAGGACTTTATTTCAGCACTTATCTGGAAAACGGAAAGAGATAAACTTATGGCTGTCAGTGAAAATGTGAAAATGTCAGTTAGAATCTTGTTGTCCTAAGGTCGCGATATGTCTAGTACCACCGTCGCTTTAATATATATATAGATGGTGGTTTTCTCGTCACCACACAGACTCAGACAGTATTAATTAGCCCTATATCAGTGTATAATATAATTTAAATATTAATTTCGTTTATATATTTGACAAAAACAACGATTCAAATAATAAGATTATGAATATATAAAACATAACTTTGTGCGTGTATAAACCTAAGATAGGTATACGATGATAACAAGGATTGAGATTTGGAATGACTATTAATAATAATAATATGTATATATGTATATGTACGTACACTGTACAGGGAGGGGAATTAAATGTCAAAAATATTCAAATTCATAAATTCAATTTTATGTTCAATTCGGGATAAATAATTTTTTGTACACAGAGTACATGAACAATCCCATTTTTCGACATGAAGCTAATTTGCATATATATTCATATACACAAATTTATATTACACATACGGGAATTGATTTTCTTAAATTTAATTCGATCCTTATAAAATACTAAAAAAGGAAACTGTTATATTATGCTCACTATGTACCACTTTATGATGATTATCTCATATACGAGTATGTATATACAGAAGTGGAGTTGCTCTCTTCTTCCGAAAGACATTTTTCGGATAATAAAAATAAAATGAAATGATTATGATAGAATTTTAATGTTTATAACAATATGTAAATGGTTCAGTAGTTTTTCGTATCCAATATTATAGAATAATTTTTACGATCTTCTAAGTGCGGTAAACAGTTTTTCGTGTGTGTATAGTAGTAGCTCACAAAATTGGTACAAATTAAATTAGCATACATGCCGGCAAATAAAAAAATAATAATAATTTCGTATTTTTGATGGGTATCGGGCTAAACCGATTCCAAATACAAAATGTGATATAATAAGCATTACACATCGACAAAAACTCAAATCAAAATTAATTTCAACTGAGTTTGGTATAATGCGGTAATTTGATGGTGAATTAACACAACCCAAAACCTTTCACGTGTTTTGTAATTTTAATGATAACTATCTTTGTATGCTTTCTTTTCAATTATCAATTTTAGTTTTTTTTTACGTTTATGTACACAAACTAAAGATCAAATTAAATCACAATTTTAATTAAATTAATTTGAACATTTATTTTAACGAACAACGCCCCACGTGGTAATTATACGTATATAAATACGATGATAAATGATGTGAACATTAGCTTTAGGCGACTAATAATAATTATTTTAATTTCAAATTTGGTTGACTATATACGCAGTCTTGCTTTGGTATGGTAATGAGAAAGCATTAATATAAGATGACTCCCATTCGAAACCTATATACAATTGGATATTGATGAGAGTGAGCTGTTTTTATTGTATAGAATTCTTAAAATCGAAGGGAATTGTTTCATCTAACCAGAAGTGTTCCACATTTATTAAAACTTCATCATCCCGTAGTTCAAAAGGCCCCAATCCAAAACTGATTTCACCGTAAAGTTGAATATTCGTATTGTTTAAAATCTGCCAAAGGCGAATTGGGATTGCCAAAATATTATTTAGCCGTTGATTGATATCAAAGGCTAGGTTGTATAAGCGACAACCTATAGAAATACAGAGATAGCCTTCATAAATAAAAATGGAAGAGAAATGTCACAATGTTCTCAAATCATTCATCCGTTCTATTACTTTTATAGTGCAGACCAAGTTCTTTCGGAATTTTCCAAAAATTATATTTTTCAGCACTTTACGCGTCTGGGAAATGAATTCATCCGCAACATTTTACCTGAGATAAGTGGGACGAGGAGGTAGATTTAATGCAAATTCAATTCAAATTATGTCAGTTTTTTCAATTCCATCAAACATTAAAACAAAAGTTAAAAGTTGAAAGAAGTTGTGATTTATGCGAAGAGTCTGGACTAAAATCTAACAGAAGTTTTTACTAAACTAACTTTTTAAATAGGCTGTATAGGTTTTAAAATGTCGAATGTGAAGATTTTGAATTTACCTAGAACAATTTTAAATGAGTGTGATGGTTGCTGATTTTAGGAAACTAAAAACACACCCGCTTGGCCACACACTATTGATGAACAACTGTAATGCGAGGAACTGTTTAATAAATCCACGTGTAAAGAACCCGAAAATAAAATAACTCTAGCAGATTTTAAATGTTGAAACCGTAAGGTTCCCGCATATTGTAAAACGTATAAGGTAGGATAGTTAGACTGAGTTTTTATTCCCCCCTCCCATCCTCCTTAAATTAGATAAAATTAGATAAATTGTCAGTTTGCTCTATAGTATTAAAATAGAGTGCAATTTTTCGGGAGTTGTATACATTTTGATTAACCAAATTTTTGTTGGCCGAACCAAGCACTCTCACATAGCAGAGCAAAGAAAAATTGAATTTCATCAGTGTTGGACAACTTTTTGTTTGTTTTGCTGAGTCTGTTTGTTTGACTTGTTTTACGGCTCTATAGGCAGCTTACGTATTTGTATACAGCCTCTAAACGGGCTATGCCGTTTTGTTTCATCAGAAATTGTAATGTTTTAAATAAACTTCCATTAATTTGCGAAAAAAACTACATTAGAAGGGCAGTATCGAGATCTAGGTCGTACAAGAAGTATACCTTACATACATATAACGGGTGCGGCATCTATTGGTTCGTTTTTGAACTAGTGGTTCCAGTATTATAATTCCATTGAACAAGATGTGTCGTAAGCTTAATCAGCGTTGGGAAATATTGAAAACTTATTTCCAAAGAAGCTGAACATTTTCGCCAAAAAATCATATATTCTTTTGCTTATTTTCAACTCGGTGGTTAAGTGAACAAGCAAAATTGCTGTATTGCACAGAAGATCGTGCAGAAGATCGTATAACATGGTTCAAATTGATCATAGGTCCATTTTTCTTCCGTAACTCGAAGAAGATATCTAGAAAACTTGGTCGATATTTGTTTTCAACATGATATCACCATTGCCTAGGTACACAGCCAACGTTTTGCTCCCCATCTTCGAAAATCGAAGATGCACGACATTGATTCTATCTGATCTGGATGGATATACCAAAAATTGCAAGTTTTAAAATGTTTATTTTTAAATTAATTTTTTTTTTTTTTTTTTTTTTTTTTTATCAATTTTATTTAAATATTTTAAATAAACAATTATTACAATCTAGTCACCTGGACTAATGAGCAATTTTATTCTAACTTAATTTACTATGTTGTATTAATCTATGGCTTCTTCCCACTGGTGTTCCATAGTGTCTGATAAATTGAATTAAACCACATCGTTATTGTGGAGTTTACATCAGCATTACGCTGTTTACACTAGCAATTACACCAGCTCAAAAGGTTTAGTTCGTTTAAGCCTGCGTACAATATCTGTGTTGTTTAACAGCTTAGTTGCCTCAGTGTTAACATGTTGTTCGAGCCTTTGCCTATGTCTCACTGCATTTTTTTGGATTTCCTTTGAAACAGTGTCCACTTTAAGGTCCCTATGGAGGTCTCTGTTTCTAACATACCATGGTGCATCAACGATGTTCCTTAATACTTTGTTTTGAAATCTTTGGATAATTTCAACGTTGCTCTGTTTGGTACAACCCCAAAGTTGGATACCATAAGTCCAAACCGGTTTTAATATTTGTTTATATAATAGAAGTTTGTTGTATGTTGATAGAGCGGAGCTCCTTCCTATCAGCCAATACATCTTTCTATATTTAAGCCCCAGTTCTTCACTTTTCTTTTTGACGTGTGCTTTCCATCGTAGTTTTGCATCTAGTGTCATGCCAAGATACTTAGCCGTGTTGGCATACGGTATTGTTTCTTGATTAATTGTAACCGGAATATGTTCGAGTCGTTTGTTTGTAAAATTGATGTGAACTGATTTAGTTTCGTTAAGTTTAATTCGCCATCTTTTGGTCCAGTTATGTACTTGAGTAATAGCTAACTGTAAACTATGAGTGCCTTGATTTCTTTCAATCCAGAATAGGAATCGTCTAATTTTACTCTAAAGAATCTATCTTTCAAGTATGATTCTAATATTGTAGTGAATTGCATTGGTAGTACAGTTCTTAACTTATAGTTAAGTCCTTCGTGCCAAACTTTATCAAAGGCCTGTGCAACGTCTAAGAATATCGTTGAGCAGACTTTTTTCTCCTCTAATGCTCTTTCAATAATATTAGTTATTCTGTGTACTTGATCTAATGTTGAGTGTTGGTTGCGAAAACCGAACTGATGATTTGGAATCAGGTTTTTCCTCTCAATTATCGGATTTAGTCTTTTTACTAGTAACTTCTCAAAGAGTTTAGACATAACTGGTAATAGTGATATTGGCCTGTATGATCCAGTTTTGTGTGGTGGTTTCCCAGGTTTAGGAATCATAATTACTTCTGCAATTTTCCAAAGGCTGGGTACGTATTTCAATCGAAAGGCGGCATTTATAATATTGGTGAGCTTTAATAATGCTTTCCTTGGTAGTTCTTTTAAAATTTCTGCTGTGATAAGGTCATAACCCGGCGCTTTTCTCGGATTCATGTTTTTTTTTATCTCATACATGACTTCTTTTGGTGTTGCTCGTAGGATTTCTTCACTTTCCTGTACAACCTCTCCAGTTATTATTTCGGCTTCCAATGATTGGTCATCATGTGGTTCAAATATTTTTTACAGGTATTCAGCAAAATTTCGTACTTTATCTTCGTTATTTCTGGCCCATTTGTTATCTTCTGTTCTGATTGGAGGAATCTGCATTATTGGCCTTTTAATTCTTCTGGTTGCTCTCCAGAGAGAATAATCAGTACTAGTATCATTAGATAATTTTCTGAGGTAGTTACTGATAGATTCGTCTTTCAAATCTTTGATTTCCCTTTTAAGTAGCTGAGTCAGATTGTTTAGCTTAGTTTTATCTTGAGGGGCTCTAGTTTGTTGCCATATTCTCCTTGCCCTTCTTTTTTCTGCCAAAAGCTCTCTAATTTCTCTAGGGTAGTTGTTTCCCTTAATTTTCTTTTTAACTTCAGGAGTGTTTTCCCAAGCTGACTGCTGTATGTCACATATGAACTTGTGAACTTCTTTTTCTAATTGCTCCTCACTCCTTAGCGGAACCATTAAGTTAATTTTTCTTTCTAAAGACTGTCTAAAGTATTCCCAATTTGTGTGTTTATTTACTAAACTAGAATAGCTTTTTTTTTGAATGATCCTTTCACTTAATGTCAAAAGTATTGGGGAGTGATCAGAGCTTAAGTCAAAACTTTCATCTATATGTATATAATTTACAGATATATTTTTCACTATAAAGAAATCAATTAGATCTGGTATTTTATTTGGATCAGTTGGCCAGTAGGTCGGTTTACCATTTGATAAGGCTTCACAACCGTATTTTCTGATAGCATTGAGGAGTTCTTTCCCTTTGGTTGTTGTTAGTCTAGAACCCCAGTGGATATTTTTTGCATTAAAATCTCCTCCAATTACAAATCTTTTCCCTAGTTTACTGAAAAATTCAAGATAATCTTTTTCTTTTAGAGAGTATTTCGGTGGGCAGTAAATTCCAATAACACTAATAGAGTTATTTTTGGTCTTGATATTAACAGCTGTTGCTTGTATTTGTTCTGTTTCATATTTTAATTCCTCGAAGTGATTAATGCTATTTCTAATTATAACAGCACTACCTCCCTTGGCAGTATTTCCCGGGTGAATAGTGTGATATGTTTTATAATTTCTAAATTTGATAATTGATTGTCTAGTGAAGTGAGTTTCAGAGATGAGACAGACATCGATTTTCTCTGCGTCCAGAACCATTTGCAATTCCTGTTGGTGTTGCTGGAGTCCATTGGCATTCCAGCATAAAATTCTTAAGTCGTTAGACATGGCTTTGTTTAGGGATGGCTCCCTTAGTACTGT
Source organism: Tipula unca (assembly GCA_951394425.1). Taxonomy (NCBI): domain Eukaryota; kingdom Metazoa; phylum Arthropoda; class Insecta; order Diptera; family Tipulidae; genus Tipula; species Tipula unca. The sequence goes on from OX596381.1 coordinate 190,281,524, forward strand.
ATTCTAGTTTCTGTAATCGCTGATCAAAAGTATTAAGTTTGCTTAATATCAGCTTAAGCGTTTGATTTATGTCGTCTGTTTGAGGAGTTTTTTGTTTGTTTTCGTTACTCATCATTACTTGAGCGTAAGTTTTTTTGCCCACTTCTCCTTGAGAGGCTATCAACGATTCACGCCTTAACTCTCCTTTAAATGATTCAGGCCTGTTTATTCTAACAGTTTGCTTCTTTATTACATTTGTATTTTTAGCATTTATGTTTTTATTTTTGATGTTTTGCAATTCAATAGCAACACTGCATCCTCTGTAGTTAGCTGGATGGTTTTCTCCACAATGTACGCATCTAGGCTGTACATCTGTGGGTTTGACACAATCTCTAGTATGGTGTTTACCTAGACATTTGACACACCTGGGGTCTTTGTTACAGTATTTTTGAGTATGTCCATATGCTTGACATTTTTTACATTGTGGTATAAGCCTAGATCTTCTTAGGGGCTCAATATTGACTTTGCATCCCAAGATGTACTTGATTTGATGTATTTTTTCAATATCATCATCTGCGCTGAATGTCAGCATATACATGTTCAGAGGCTCCTTACTTCTCCGTTTTAGCTTAATTGATGCTTCAGTTGCATTAAAACCTTTTCCTTTCAGGTCCTCAATTATTTTTTCTGGTTTACATGTAGAGTGCAGATTTTTAGCCATTACCCTAATTGGTCTGATTTGTTTGTTTTCAAACGTATGCCAAGAATGTCCCCCTTCGCTTAACATTTTTGTCATTTCTCTGTAGGTTTCACCATCTGCTAAGTTTACTTTGATGTTGTTTCCACTCATCAATTTTGTATTAAACTTATCTGTTTTAGTTACTGTTTTAATTTTCTCATACAGTAGATCATAGTTTTCAACTCCATCTATAACTATTGGGGGTGGTGGAGGTAATTTTTTTGGATTGTTTTGGATTATTTTAGGAGTTGTCTCCTTTAGTTGAGGAGGAGTAGGTGTATCATTCCTTCTCCTTTTTTTTCTCTGGCTTTTGACTCTAATCCACTCAGTTTCGTGAGCTAATTCTTCTTCATCCGTATGGTATTCTTGTTCCATTACTTTTTGGGTAGGAGGAGAATCAACGTTTTCCTTTGCTTTAAGGGCTTTAACTTCGTCTTCAAGAATTCTTATATGTTCCTGCATCCAAGCAATTGCATCATTTAATTGCTTATTTATATTATTAGATTCAACCAATGCAGCATTGGCCTTACGCAATTCCTGATAGAGCATTTCTTCTTTTTTAGAATTTTTGTCCTCTGGAAAAGCATTTCTCGGTAACTCCACAAGTTCTGTAGGTATTATTTTGTTAATCTTCGCGGTGAACGTGCTACAGGCTCTCGTAGGAGACCTCGGTAGAACCTGACTCTTTTGGAAAGGATCGATATTATCCATTTCTGAATCACTCATTCTCGTGGATTTACCAATATAGTTATTGGTGTACCACCTTAATTTAAACACACAAACAACTCATCGACCCAATACTTTTGGCCGGGAGTGTATTTTGAATAAAATAAAAAAAATTAAAAAAAAATAAAAAAGCCAGCACTGCACTTTTAATTTTTTTTCCTTTTCACTTTGTTCAATATGCACTTATACAAAATAATTAAAAATAAACTAATATCACTGCACTTTTTTATTTCTATTTTTTCGATTACACTTCTCCGATTCCACGTCCAAACCTCACAACGATTTGAAAGAGAATAAAATTTATTTTTGAAACCGAGTTTTACAATTCTAAATTCTAAATTTTGAAAATTTTGGATTTCCTCATATATTAAGTTTTGACGTAATTTAATAATTTTTATCACGTATCACTATTTACAGATTGCACCAGTTAATAAATTTAGAAAATATTTAAGAATTTAAGAAATTTAGAAATTTAAGAATTTTTAAATGTTATGGATGTTTTGAAAAATCAAATATCAAGCCAATTTGTAAAATTACTCAATTTAAAATTTTAATTACTTGTTTCTAAACAACGACAAATAGAAGCTTTTTAAAATGATGGTATGCTGCATTCCAATATTTAAGTTTAATAATTTAAGTTTAATTTAATAAATTTATGAAGGTGATTTCATCAAAAGCTTCGAGCTAAAGGCTAATTTTCATTTGGATTTGAAAAGCCTTGCAATTTAAATGTAGCTTTCAGCTTTTTATGTTTTAAAAATTAATATTTAAAGAATTACTAATAACCGAGAGTGATCAAAATTTTTTTTTAATTGTTTGAAAGTTCAATAATTTAATTCAAATATATATCCAACGCCACTTAAATTTTATCAGCAGTTATTAGAATAAATAATGGTATTTACAGAAAACAGACAGTTTTGGTAACCAATAAATGAAAACTTCTACCATTAACAAAGTAAATTAAATATCGTAAGCTCTGATAATTGAAAATAACAGTTTGAAACCATTAAATCAACTACATCAAATTATCATGCTTTTTATAGTTAAGTCAACAAAATCAGCTTTTGGATAAAACTAAATAAATTTGCAAATTAAAAGCTTGCTGAAAGCAGCTTTTTAATTTTTCATTTTTTACCATACTCGAATATATGTACATGTAAACGAGATCGAGCTTTACGTTAGGTAGTTTAACATTTATAGAATTCTCATCCATGTCTTGTTCGAGAAAACGAGCTTTTCGTGATTATTTAAATTATATTTTAACTCTACAGTCAAAATTGACAAATTCGAAAATTTTAAAAAAAGTTTTAGTTGATTTTCTATCTATATCAAAATAACATTTGGGCTTTTAATTAAAGTTTATTAAATTTAACAATTGCAGAAAAAATGGACCACAGTTTCCTCCTTCTCCTCATCACCACAGCTGCTTCAGAAATCATTGGCAGGGGCACTCAGTCTGCTCACATGTACCCCGATAAAATAATGTCCCGTTATAGCTCCCACGACCATACCAATATAGAGTGCCGTCGAAGCGATATCAGTGAGCCGGATCTTCCTGGTTATTGCATACGAACTAGCATTAGACCATCTGAAGTTCGTTTCTTTTATGGCTTCTTCCTGAAGCAGCAGCCCAGCCTGCTTTGGGATATAAGACGTTCTGTACCCTTGCGGGCCAGCTTGTCTCCAACACCCTTTACTTCTTCTCTGAAATTGGCCTTAAGCTGTTGCATAGTTCTTATAGCTTATTGGCATACAGCTTATCCATTTTGATTTTACTAACGACTTCACCAGTATCTACCAGAAATGGAATGCAAGACAAAAACGTAACAGTATTTATCAATGTTGTGACTAGCATCGGATGTATTATATATGTCCGCCCTACTTTCATCTGTACTTAAATTCGATGGAATAATATTAGGTTTCGTATTTATTTTATTTTGGATGGAGGGGCACTCTAGATGTGTTGGACTTTCGAAGGCGTACCTCCGAACCTCGATTTGGTTTCGGCTTGACTGCCAGGATTATTTTTAAATTGATTGTTGTAACCATCAATAGATCCTTTGCGTACGTGCATCACTTTATTGCTTAGAAAAGCATTGCAGAATGTGATGCCCTTGATTTTTGCAATAAGCACTCCGAATGCGTGAAAAATGTTGATTGATTCTTGTAGAGTAGAGAATCGGCACGCTTTTACGATTAATTTTATCGAGCTATATAATTTGAAAAGCTTTTAAAGCAATATTTGTATTTAGCTTTTTGATCGTTTCTACAGCTTTCTGGCCTTCTGAAGCAATACACGCTTCAATCGACTGGCGTAAGATCTAACATTTTCACTTTTATTTTGTCTAAGTTATGAAAGTTCCATTTGCAGTTGCCGTATAGAACGAGTTTCTGTAAACTCAGCTTGCAATAATGTCTTTAATTTAGTCCATTGTTGTATACCCCTGATAAGTAATAAACACATAAATAATGTAGTAATAGATTAAGCATACAGGTAACACCCAATAAGAATTAAAGTTAACACCTACTAAAAATATAAAATCACTGCCTACAGAAATCCACATTTAGGCTAAAATAATTATTCAGAACAAAATTTAAAAACTAGATTACCTAAATGTCATTTTTGAACAAACGACATGAATAGCCAAAATTGTAAAATATAAAAATTGTTAACCCAAATAAACTGGCACACATAAAATACTTACGCTGCGAAAATGAAAATCGAAATAACTAATCAGGTCACAAAATCCAAAATGCACATTTAAGGAAATTAATTGTAAGACCTAATTTTAAGTTCAATTAAACCAAATATTGTAGTATAAATAATCCAAAATTTTAGTAAATAAGTTAGTTGTAGTTGTAGTTGAAGTCAAGAATTAAAACAGTTGGAGTTGAAAATAATAATCAGTTGCAGTTTAAATTAATCAAGAGTTAAAGTTAATAAATAAAAATAGTTCAGTTGAAATAAAAATCCAGTTTTCATTCAAATATTCATTTAGAGGAAATCACCAATACCAAGTAAGTATCTCTCACTAAATAAAAACAAAAAACAATACTGTCATAGCCCCCATCAGTGGTAAACGGGTATTGTTTCAACGCATCAACTAGTAACCTCACGGCACCGAGTGAGTCTCCTTTAATTACCTGCCACAGCCAAGGCGGAGTCGGATACGCAGCGTCTGTGGGCGCCCAGACTCCTTTCTGGTAATTAAGGTTACTCATTCCTGATTTACTTACTAACATATGTAATACAGACTTAACGTTCCCTCTCACTTCTGACGAATAAACTTACATAGTATTTCATTGTTGCCTCAATCATTACTCATCTCTTAATAATACGCCATATATCGGCAAACGTATCTATAAGACAACTCACCCAATTAATACACACCAACATTAACATTTATAAAAGATTGACCCTACAGATCTCATACATACATAGTCCCTAATACACACAGCATAATAACCAATCATATATAAACCACAAACACATTTATACAATATTTACCCCACACTTCCAAACCCCTCAAGTATAAATAAAACCCATTTATACAATATTGGCGCTGCCGAAATTCGCACCTGTGGCGAATTAGTTAGGTTAAAATTAGACAACAGAGACCCACATGTTCGACGGTTCACCATGCGCATCAAAATCCGGTTTGACATCGCGATCCCCAACTAAACAAGCTAACTACACACCAACAGTACACAATACTCGTAGTAAGGCTGCACGACAAAACGACAATACACAAGTCCCACGACCGATAAAAATTGAAGTGACAAAAGACCTTTTAACGATCACAAAAAATAACGACAAAACACCGACTACTCCTACAATCCAAATTCCACCTATACCACAACCTACAAACGTAACCAACACCCGTAAAACAAAACAACCAAACAAAATGAATCCACAACAAATACATCAAAGCATAACTAGCTTTGTACCAGAATTCAGTGGTGACGAGACCGACCCGGCACGAACCGCAACCAGCCTTGCGAAATTCCTCGGAGCATCAGATAACATCTATAGAGATTGGAAACAAAAGAGGAAAAGGAGGAATTCAACGGAATCATCAAGTAGCGGCTGACAGGAACCGCTTTCACCAGAATACACAGACGACGAATAAAAGACTACCCAACATTGAAAACCACTCTGAAAAAGATGTACGATCCAGTATACTCATTGATAGAACTTGAAAACAATTACACGAGAATACGACAGCAATACGGAGAATCTATCAAAAGTTACGGCTACAGACTGAGCGAAGACTAGACATGTACAAAATTGGCTACAGATCAAAGTTCGAATTAGCAAACCTGGACGACACCTACACAAACCACCTAGACGCAAGTAGTGTGGAAATATTCAAAAGAGGACTGACAAACACAATATTGAAAGAAAAAGTAGCAACAATCGCAGCAACAAATATAGACAAAATAATCGAAGAAACAGAGCGTATCGAGAAAATATTAACAATAATAACTGGCGAACCAACCCAACACGTAATCCCTCCACAACCAACACAAAATCAACACACGGAAACTCCAATGAGAAGAAACCAAATAATATGTAACTATTGTCAAAAACCAAATCACACGTGGGATATATACCGCACTAGAATATTTAGAGAACAGGGACCAAGAAACATTCAATACCAAAATAACCAATACCGAACAAACCAACCACACTACCAAAAAACACCAATCAATTATCAAACCCAAAGACAACAGAACAACCAATACTTCCCATGAAACCAATACACACCGACCATTTCCAATCATCCCAACAAGACAAATCACATACAGTCCACCTCAACAAAACAATTTTACAAGCTACCGACAACCTGAAATCCCAAATTTCCAAAACCGACCTCCTAAATACTGCTCACACTGCAAAACAACAAAGGGACATACATTCGACGAGTGCAGAAGCAAATTTCAAACAAATAAAAACTACAACACGGGACAATATCGGAACCAACCGCGATCAAATGGAGTCGAGAACCTGGAAACCAATTCAACGCAATGAAACTCAACACAGTCATCCAACAGCCCATGGAAAACACCGCCACATACAGACAATACAGCAACCAAGGAAACGGCCAAGGATCCAGCCAGCACTAGGAGCGCCGCCGCAGTTGGATCCAGCCGCAAATAACAATGAACACCAAACGCAAATAACAAATGGACACGAATATTCTCTCCCAATGGGTATAATTCCAGAAGTACACCTGAAAACTACAAAAACAAAAAACACAAGTCAAAACACATACGATTCTCAAGTTAACCGACAGAGTACAACCACTCACGTTAACGGAACGAATCCAAAATTAGTTATTAAGGAAACTAAAACAGTCGCCAGCCCGACACACCAAGCCGTTGCCCGACCAACGGAAATATTAGAATTTAAGAAAACGCAAAGAGACACAAATCAATCAAGCCCAGACGCTTACCAGACAGACAAAACATCATACGATGAATCAAACCAAACAGCAATCGATATTTTAGTAATCTTGTACCTAATTGCAATTAACATTTCCATATTTTTCTCAAAAACACGTAGAGAAATACGAAACATTTATAGAACAATGTAATTTAGTATAAAACACAAGTTAAAAATAACGTTCCTCTCAACTAGAGAAAAATACAGACAACACAAAAATTTCGTCAAGACTTACTGTTACGAACTTAAAAAGCTACGAATAAACGAGAGATATGACAGCCAAAACTCATCAGACACGAAGCACACACAATGAATCGGAAAACTTAAACATACAAACAAACCAGAAAAAAGCAACATCTTAGGCGACATAATCACACCGACAATAGGAGAACACAGACCAAAACTACTAATAGACTCAGGAGCAGAAGTATCCTTACTTAAGATCAAATACACAACGAAAGAGGAAATTAACACAGACATGAAAACAGCATTAACGGGTATAGGAGCAGGAGAAATAATAACGATAGGAACGGTCGACGCAGACATACAACTCACCAACAACCTAACTATTAAACACAAACTACACGTAGTACAAGACAATTTCCCTATAACAGAAGACGGAATAATAGGTAGAGACATGTTCGAAAAACATAAAATCGACATATTATACAGCAAAAACATGCTCAAGATAAACGAACACTTTTTACATTTTTCGAACGACTCTAAAAATACGATCACACTCCCAGCAAGGAGCGAAACATTAATAGAAATACAAACCCCGACCGACGACCAATACATATCCAATGCTTCAGAAATAATCCCAGGAATACACACTCCACACATACTTCTACAACCCAAAAATAGAAAAGCCAAAATCCTAAACGCCAACACACTGTGTATCGCCACGGCCAAGGCGGAGTCAGATACGCAACGTCTGTGGGCACACAGACTCCTTTCTGGTAATTAAGGTTACTCATTCCTGATTTACTTACTAACATATGTAATACAGACTTAACGTTCTCTCTCACTTCTGACGAATAAACTTACATAGTATTTCATTGTTGCCTCAATCATTACTCATCTCTTAATAATACGCCATATATCGGCAAACGTATCTATAAGACAACTCACCCAATTAATACACACCAACATTAACATTTATAAAAGATTGACCCTACAGATCTCATACATACATAGTCCCTAATACACACAGCATAATAAGCAAATCTTTCGAAATACTCAGAGTAGACAAAACCGCGCTGGTGCAAAAAAGCGTAGTTGTCAGTGTAATTTTTTTTTATCAATCGAAGGGGATCATTCGAAAACAACAAAAGATTATTGGAACAAAAATGTAGTTTTTCTGTGAAACAAAAAATGTGTTAAGCCTAAAATATTTATTCGAAAAATCATTGAAAACCTTGTTGCGTATATAACCTCAGACGCACTCCTTCATAAGAATGTTATAACGTACATAACGAAATCAAATTGAAAATATTTCTAGGAATTCAATCAAACGTAAAATAACACTTTGTGTGTGTAATGTGTATATATTTAAAATTTTCCAATTAACAAATTGAGAGTTAATATCAATTCGTGGTAAACCAAATTTTATAATTACCTATTTTGAATTATTTACGAACGATGTGTGAACTTCATATCAAAATTGAATGTGTATATACGTATAATAATTTGAATTAAATCGTATTTGTATGAATGATATATTATTTAGACACATATAAGTACATCGCTTGATGAATTAAAATTCGTTCTGTAACAAAATTTTCTGTATATGTACATGAATAGCTATAGAGCGATAAATTAAAATTTAATTTATTTAAATGAAGAAAATTTAATCATCTTTTTATTTTTAGAATTTGTTGTTATTTTTATTTTCATTTGTAAATTATATTATTGTTACACCATCGCATTGTGTATATACATATATATATATATATATATATATATATATATATATATATATATATATATACAACGCAGAGATAAAAATTTAATTTCGCGTATTTTTCATCGTCTTAATTGAATAATTTAATTTTAATATTTTTTTTATAAAATTTATGTTAAATGAATAACATTTTGTATAAAAATTCATAATTAGCGAGCTTATAACAAAAAAAAAAAAAACGTCGTTGATTATTAAACAAATTAAGAAAAGAAAAAAAGTTTTCGAGTATTTTTGAAGTTACTCGAAATGTACATCCCAATTAACTATTTTATACTATATAGTGCGGTATAATACGTCATAATATAATAGTCCTCAAAAAGATCTAAGTAACATAAATAATTATTCGTCTTCTGAACGTCTATATATATTATTATATACTTACTTACATATATATAAAAGCACCCTTAAGAAAGCATCAAATATAAGCAAAAATGGATATAATAAGGAATCAAAATATGAATTTTAAATTATAAGAAATCGTCTTAAAATATTTTATGTTGTTGTTGTTGTAATATTATTTATTATTATTAACAAAAAAAAAAAATTATTCAGTTAACATTTTTTATTTATTTATGCTAAAGCTCTCTTGTTATGTATATAGAGGTACCTTTCAATATTATTTATTTATTTTATTATGTAATTTGAATAGAATTAAACTCTTGGTTCTTGGAATATTTTGTTCCACTTGAATTTCTACAAAAGCCAATTAACTAGGATTTTGTAATGCCGTTATTTTTTACTACGCTATATATACATTTATATAGGAATAATATTTCATGTCATAAATTCCAAGAATCAATTATATATCTGTATAGGTACAGAAGTACATTACATAATGTATTTTCATGTACTTTAGTCGATAAATAAATTATTGTTAAAATTGCTTTTCGTATATTCACAAAAATTTCGAGAAAATAATTAGAGATTTCAATTTGGCTAAATCAAATTGTCATAACAAATTAGTTATGGAATTCTTTGAAATTCAGTTGTTTGTTCAAAAAGCATTTAAATTAATTAATTTAATTTATCGAGTTATATGGCTCTAAAATCGTTTACGAACCAAAATAAAAGGGAAGTAAGCTTTCCAAAAAGCTTTCTAAGTTTTACAAAAAGCTTTTTCTATTCAAACTGTTAATAATATCAGCCATTAGGTGGGTGATGCAGTTGAATATAAAAAATAAATATTTCCAAATTTGAGTAAAATATTATTATAAAAATAAAAACTAGGGCCTTTTTTTGCTGTCCTTTATATTTCATGTGTTTTTTGTGTTATTTATGGCTTACTTTAATCGTAAAACTGGATATGCCCGACAGCCCGAATATGTTGGAAAATTTAAAAGAAAAATTGTTCTGAAAATGTTGTGTGCGTGTTTGTATATCTATAACGTTTGCAATTTAATTTGGCTCTAGTAGGGCTCCTATCTCATCAATGGCAAATTCGATTTGATCTTTAAAGTTTTGGATAGAGTTCTATTCTAGTTACCACCGGTGTTCCACAAAGTCCCCAGGTTGTTCCATGGACTTCTATAATTATTATTAGTGGCATTACTGAAGTGATACAGCACTGAGAAATCCTAACGTTTGGTGATGACCTGAAAATCTACAGAACCATCGAAACACTTGATGATACCAAGAAGCTGCAGGAGGATATTGACAAACTACTTATTTGGTGTGAGTCTAATCAACTACCATTAAATTTTTTTAATTGATTGTTTAAATTAAAAATATGAATAACGTAATTGCGTTAATGGTGATTGCCGATGGGGAAAAAATGGGGAAAAAAGAAAATTGCAGAAAGAGTGGTTAGCGGATAAAGATCAATATTCAAACGCGAAATTGTTAAAAAAATAAGAGAATCAGACCCGTTTGATTATAAAAACTATATGCGAATGAATGAAAATTACTTCAATGATCTTTTGGAAAAGCTTTCGCCTTTTATAAAAAAAACTTGACACATTCATGCGAGATGCAATTTCGATAGAGACCCGACTTTCTATTACGTTGAGATTCTTAGCAACTGGGAATTTATTCGAGGATTTGAAGTTTACATATACGGTTCCAGAAACATGTCAGGCAATTAATTTAGTACTAAAACAAAATAAAACGGTTTGCATTGAAACAAAATAAATATAATTAGTTATCATTATCAATAATTTTGCATTTATTTTAGTTACCAAAAACTGCAGAGAATTGGAAAGTCGAAACAAGAATTTTTTTACTGCCTAGGAGCCATAGATGGCAAACATATCCACATTAAGAAGCCGTCAAAATCAGGATCTTTTTATTTCAATTATAAAAAGACATTTAGTGTAGTCTTGATGGCAGTAGTTAACGCTGAGACTGAGTTCTTAATGGTGGTCGTTGGAACAAATGGAAAAATTTCTGACGGATGGGTTTTGTCAAACACATATTTTTTCAAAAAACTAAATAATGGAGAAATTGGTTGGCCAGATCCCTCAGCTACATTTCTTGATGCCCATATTCTACCATATGTTTTTTTTGGCGGCGAGGCATTCTCACTACCGCCAAACTTGATGAAGCCGTATGCTCATGATAACTCACAATCGACGAGTTACGTTAGTTAGTAATTTTCGCAAATTTTTAATTGAATAAGTTTATGTGAATTCGTAATAAATTCAAACGAATTTCTTTAAATTTGTACAATTTGACGATGCCAAATGAATTCTACCATCCGTCGTATATCTCAGCATCTCTATATATTCTTCAGAGTCCTCATTGTTTATGTTATATATATATATATATATTGTAGTTAAACTTACTGAATTATATTATTTAATGGCGTTAGTTTTTCAGTATACTAATGGACGCATTATTAAGGTTACACTTCATTATAAGACGACTATAAAACTGTTAGTGGCTTGGACCAAGCGCTCAGAACTCTGGTGACTTATGCCTTTTGAAGTACTGATTTACTGGTAAATTTCGTCATACCACTGCTTATACTTTGTTTATCTCCAAAATCGTATTTTATGAGCTAGATATTGATTTGTACTAAATCCAATACGCTGTTTTCATATTATCGATCAATCTTGTTGCAACTCCTTTAGTTTCATATTCTCAAATTAATTTACTGAACCCAATTGTATAGATTGAATTATAAACCATATTCTTTATACAGTACATAAATCCAACTGCATCTTCGGATTTCAATTGAAAATAGATAGTCTGAAAAGAAATTCAGGAATTGGTTTTCTAAAATATTTAGAACGGGAAGAAATATTTTTTTTAATTCTACTTAGGTTTAATTGTATATTTCAGATTGTTCAAATATCAAGGATTTCAAATTTAAATATTTTTTCACTTTGAATGGATTAAAATTGTTTCGACCCTTGTCTCGTTCCGTTCGCTATACCCGATCAACAATTTTTGGAAACATTTAGATCGACTTAACAGCATGTTGTTTTGAAAATTTGAATAGAAGGAACGGAAAATCGATTCTTCCTTTTACGAGTCTATATAGCAATTGAGATATCCTACAGTCAGAATATTTAATTAAATTACCGTTTTCCTATATACACATATATTGACTATAAACTGCTCTCTATTTACATATGTATATACAAAAATACAATTTTACTTCATCAGTAAATTAAATCTAAATAACTAGTAGCAGCAGCAAATAAAAAATAAATTCAATCAGAATTAATAACATTTTTTTTCTAATTTTAATTGAATTATGTAGAAATGATTTTCGCTTCAAATCTTCCGGTTGTCGTTTTTTTTATTTTTATTCTACTTCATTACGACAATCATTTGATTTTTTACCATTTTAATTCATAAGTCAACACAACATATAGACTAACATAAACATAGTTTGAATAAATAAAAATTCAATCGGATTAATTAGAACATATACTGTAGGAGTCTGAATGATTATGCGGACTATTCAGGTATCTGAAAAGGTTTTAGTCTTGTGACTTTGTGAGTCTTCATATGATACTCTCTTGATGAAGTAGTCTTACGGCTTCGATGTTAGGGTGATGATGGAGCCTCTCCCGGTGTTCTGGAACACCCTTTTTTATTTCACTTATACGAATGTGGTTAATCCGAGATCAAGTATGTACAATCATTCTGAGAACTTTATTTTGAAATCGTTGAATTATCTGTTGATTGCTGGTTTTGGTGCATCCCCATAGTTGAATACCATATCTCCAGACCGGCTTGAGCACTTGTTTATAAAGCTTTAGTTATATGAATGGATAACAGAGAGACAAGGAAACGAGATGGTAGTTGTATTGTTCGTCTGCGGTAAGACGGTTGTAAACAGTACGAAAAGGAATTGCCCTAAAACACTCCCCTGCGGGAATCCTGCTTTAGCTTCCTTTAAGCTTTAAAAAACTCCTTCCTATTTAACTCTAAAGTATCTTCTTTTCAGGTATGACTTTAGTCCAGAAATATGGCTGAATAAATATTTTGCCCTCTAAGGATTTTTTTTATTAAATCTGTTATTCACTGGGCTTGGTCAATTGTCTCGTGTTTCTCTCTAATCCAAACAGATGGGGCAGAACATCTCCTGATTTCTGGTATAATTCCTTTTAATAATAGTCTCTCAAACAGTTTTGACATAATTGGAAGAAGTGATATTGGCCTGTACGAGGTTAATTCATTTGGTGGCTTACGTGATTTAAATTTTAAATTTCCAAGATAAAGTTACATAACGGAGTCTGAAGGAAGCATGTCGATATTTTTTAATGGATTTATTAGGTAGTTGTTTGAGAATCGCTCCAGTTATCAAGTCATATCCTGGTGATATTTTTTTTAAGTACTACATGGCTCTTTATTTCTTGTTTCACATCTTTAGCATTAGTTAATGGGATTTCCTGTCTCAGGATAGTTGTACGGTTTGCAATCAGTATATCCCGTTCATTAAGTGTTGTTAAATTAGGCTGAAAGATATACGCTTGAGATGAGCCGCGAAACTGTTTGCCTTTTCTTCTAATGGTTTTAGCCAGGCGACCATTATTTGTTTTTATATTGGTGGTATGTGTTTTCACCCAGCTATACTTGAAGAAGTGAGAATAAGCATTCTCTTTGATGTTATATCTAGGTGGGCAATATATTTCGGCTACCATTACTTTGTGGTTGCGAGTATTAATGCTAACGCTAATTGCTTGTATTTCATCATTTTCATGTTTTTGTTGGAGATCGTATTTAATATCTTTCTTTTTATAACCACTAGCACTGCCTCCTCGTGCATTATTATTAGGATGTATAATGCTGAGTGAACTTCATAGCCACGGAATTTTATATGACTTTGAGTAGTAAGGTGTGTTTCAGATAATAAGTATATATCTATTTGTTCTAACTAAAGAAATAGTTGTTTTTCATGTTGTCGTTACAATATACCATTGCAGTTCCATGCAAGAAATTATGTGTCATGTTTAATTAGCAAAGACAGACTAACTCTAATGCTGTTCATCTTTTCTCGAGTAGAGTGATCCTTTGCAAGATTGATATGAGGGCTCTTTCTTGCTTTTCTTCTTGTGAACTAAGTCTATTAAGAATATCTTGTTGTATTCTATATTAGTTTGGTTATTATTTGAATCTATAACTTAAACAGAACTATGTTGTCTTCTCGAACTTCCAGTATAAAGAGTGCATCAGCATATGTAACATTTGGATTAGTTCTTAATACCTTGTTTAATGTTTGGTGTAGCCTTAACTTTGTGGATATTCTTGTAGAGTTGATTTCTGGCCTGGTACTTATTGAAGTTTCACTTGAAGAGTCCGTATAGACTTGGCACTTTTTGCACTGGGGAATCAGTGGAGATTTATTAACTGCTTCTATTTACACTTCACATGGAGTATTTCGCTGATTGCATAAATATTTTATAATGTATTCTGTTCTTTCAAAAGATAACATATATAATGGAAGAGGTGTATTGTCACCTCTTTTATTCAGCTGTGTAACTTAATTTTGTATCGTTTCTCCAAAAGCTACTCTTTTATCTCTTGTGGTTTGCATGAAGCGTGTATAGTTTCTTAACCATGACTTTGGTTTGCCTTTTCTGCTTATCTTCGTAGGAATACCATGTTGTATTTTCTTCATTAAGCTCCTGTTAAATTTCTATAGGTATCACCGTCTGAGACATTCATTTTGATATCACCAGTATTTAACCCGGTAGTTTGAAATTTTATCCGATTGCCGTCCATGATGTTTCTAATACTCTGATAATTATTGCAATTAGATATTATAATTGGAGGTGGCCGTGACACTTTTTTCTCCAGTTGTATATTCTTACTTTCGGTTGAAAGTTCTTTTTCCTCCTGTTGTATATTTCTACTTCCGGTTGGAAGCTGCTCAGTTGATTGTTTCAGTTCGGGTGAAACCTGTGGTGATTTACTCATCATGCGTTTGTTATTTTTTTTTTGTTATGGCTCAGAATCCTTCCCGTTTCTCTGTTGAGTTCTACCTCGTCTGTTTCATATATAACCTCTAAATGATCATTGGTATCATTTTTTCTCTGTACCTTAGTGATTTCTTTTTCAGATATTACTACATTTAGAGCATCTTTTCACTCGTTGTTTTCACGCTATAAGTTTTTTAGATCTTTGTTTAGACTTAACATTAACTTTTCTATTTCGTAAATTTTATGGCGCGATATGCCTTTCCAAGGTGTTCTCTAATAGTGGTGGTGATCTTGAAATGACAGGATTTTAAACAATAATTGGCTCACCCCAGAATCCGTTGGGCCAGCCTCGTTAATGGGTGGATTTGTCCGCTGCTTAGCTGGGTTACCACCTGAATTTGTTGTACTCATTGTTGGTTTTTCTGGTTAAATTACCTAGCAGGATGCACTGCGTGCGGATGAAGATGACATTTGAGCTGTTTGTAGACCGTTTAACTTAAGCCCCCTTTCCCACCCCAAATCATAATATAAACACTTAAAAAACCATCGGCGAAATAATATCGATTTTGAGGTAGCGGCTGCATACACAAATTATATCCAATTCAATCATCTTAAATAAAAAAAAACTCATCTTGTTATAAATAAATCCATCTTATACATAAAATAAATTAACTTATGTATTTATATTGGGAAAATTTAATTTTCCATTCTTTCGTGCACAACAACAACAACAACAACAGCAGCAATAAAATAGAAATATCCTGACAATTTTTGATTGATTAACAAAAATTTAGAAAAAATTCCAATTTTCATTATTAAAAAAAAGTAAAAAAAAAAATTCTCGAACAATACGGAAAGTCGGAAAACTACCCATGAAATGTAATTTAAATAATATAAACACCTGATCCAAATCTCTCGCTCTTCTATCTTGTGTATGTATATGTATGTGTGTGTCAATTTTATTCCTTTTTTCATTTTGGGAAATTTTATTTTATTTTATTTTAAGCCTTGGAAAAATAATAACATTATCATTCAAATTTGGAACAATATTCTATTAAATTTACATTTATTTTATGTTTCATTTATTCGAAGAACGACTTTATGAAGCACATCCCATACATAACATAATACTCTTTTATCTGTATGTGTCTAAGTATGTATATACATATACATATATACGTATGTATACATGATTGATGGTATTTTTTTGTTTGGGATAAGTTTGTTTTTTATGGTGTCCAGGGAATAATAAATTTAATATATTTCTTTATTTTTATTTTTTATTTCAATTGTGGGTGAGTATTTATGAAGTCGAAGATAATAAAATACAAAACATTCGAAATGTTTTGATATGGAAATGTGAACAAAATTTGAATATATGTACATATATAGACTTGAAAAACATTTGGTTGGGTATACACAGCTTTGCATATATTTTGCAGCTGGATTTCAATTGGATTTAAGACATTGTGAAAAATGATGTATATATGTATTAGTATAGGTTAGAAAGTAAATGAATTCAATTAATCGCATTTGAGATCATGATACATATGTATATAAGAAACATGGCTGTCATATACGCTCGTATGACAGCATTAGATTCAACATTTTCAACAGTTAGATGCTATAGTAAAAAATAAATTCTAAACATTTCAACTGTTATTCGGCTTAATACCAATAATGAATTAAAGCTTTTGTAATATTTAAGAAAGCTTCTCGTACTTTTCATGTATGCAGACTTTCATTAAAAATTTGTTCAATTGACATGCGCGTCAGTTAATATTCTACTGAACAAGGTTCATCCTTTTTAACTTTAAAATTGAAATCAAATTTTTTATAAAAGCTTTAAAAGCTTAAAATATGTTTAGAACCCTTATTATGTATGTAAAGTTAGCCTGAAAAACCCACCCGAGAAAGGTCTTTTCAATTTTGGTATGTGTCTATGATACATTTTACACCAGCCCGAAAAAATATATGAAAAAATTTCAGAAAAGTCGATAGCATCCCGAAATTAAATTGGTGTACATTTTTAAGTAAAAAGTTTAACATATAAAATAGCCGAAAAAATTATCGACATTTTTAAAACAATTCATGAATTTTTATTATTTCAGTATCAATATACAATCAAGAATCAATTCCAAAATGTATAATTTTTTGCGCAATCCAAAAGATAACGCCCTCTAGGTTATGATCTCTTAAAATAGGTAAAACCTATCTTCGTATCATGACTGAAAGGTTTCATCTAGGTTCATTTGTACTAATAGATTCAACAGGAATTATATGAAATTTTATAATTTTTTGGGGAAATTCCTAGAGATAACCCCCTCTGGGTTATGGTCTCTAAAAATAGGTACGTTCATCACACAAATAATGACATATAGCGTATCTTCGTATCATGGAACTAAAGATTCCATGAAATGAAATAAAGCTTTTGTAATATTTAAGAGAACTTCTCGTAGTTTACATGTATGCAACACGAATTCTGAGTTTCATTCAACATTTGTTCAATTGACATGCGCGTCAGTTAATATTCTCATCCTTTTTAACTTTAAATTGAAATCAAATATTTTATAAAAGCTTTAAAAGCTTAAAATATGTTTAGAACCCTTATTGTGGATCAAATTAACTTTCTAAAAGAATAAAAATTATATTTTATAATCAAGGCAAAACAAGGTATTTTTGCAAAAGCTTTCGTTCAATTTTTTTCCTGTTTAAATTGATTGAGTATATGAATTTCGCTTTGTTATAAAATTAAAGCTCATTCCAAATAAAACTTAAATTTTCTGGTATAATTAAATTGTTTTTAGCTTTGTGCTGATAAACATATATAATTAAATAGCATTGCATCACATAAAAGCGGCGAAACTAATTGTTTTATAAAATAATTGGATTCTAATCAGGCAAAGATGATGACTCAAGTTGCTGAACTACGTCAACCTAAAGCAGCTTATTTTTTGACTTAAGATATTTCTATGGAAAATTGGAAATTATAGATGCATTTTCGGGGAAAATGAATAGATGTCCAGTAAAGCTAATTCGTGGACTTACACTAAAAG
The DNA here is from genome assembly GCA_951394425.1 of Tipula unca. Taxonomy (NCBI): domain Eukaryota; kingdom Metazoa; phylum Arthropoda; class Insecta; order Diptera; family Tipulidae; genus Tipula; species Tipula unca. The sequence continues at coordinate 190,299,804 of OX596381.1, forward strand.
GCAGCAGGACTTACACTAATAACTAATATTGATTTTTATCATGGAATCAATGAAGAAATTTTCAATAGCATCAAAGGTGGCTTCATTTCATGCGGGAATATCATGTAATGTTTGACTGCGATGTCTACATCTATCGGTTTTTGCTGGGGTTTATAGGCTATTGGCAGCCAAATTATTGCCCATTGCCTTGTTTTGTGTGCCTCTTGTATCGATTTGCCTATATGACCATACATTTATTCATCCTTTATGGATTTTAATTTTCTGAATTTCCTTTGCAACAATACATCCTCGGTAATTAGCAAGATGATCTTGTCCACAGTGTACACACTTTTTATGAACTTACGGATTGTTGCATTTCCCAGTTAGATGGTATCCGGCACAGTTAACACACCTTGGAAGTTTGCCTTAATATTTTTGCGAATGTGCAAATGCTTGACACTTGGGCATGGCGGAATGAGTTTAGACTTTCTAAGTGTATTTTTCTCTTTGCAGCCCAATAAACTAGTAATCTTATAAATGTTAGTTATATTTGCGTCATAGCTGAATGTTAGTACAAACATGTCTAGCTTCTTTTTATTTCTCCAGGTAATTTTATTACGTTGATTATTTTAAATTGTTTTGATGATAATTCATCTTTAATTTGTTCTGGGCTACATGTACAATGTAAGCTCCTTGCCAGGACTCCGATTAGCCTTTTTTGTTTATTTTCATACGTGTGAGAGATAAATGAGCCTTTGCTCAAAGTTCTCACTATACATTTCTATATGCATCTCCGCTATTTACCTTGATACCCATATTTTATTTTGATTCATCAATTTAGTGATGAATAATTCTTCTGAAACACTCGCCTTAAATATATCATAGAACAACTATATTAATTTTTAACATCATCTACTATGATAGCTGGTGGAGGAGGTTGTTTTTTTTACTTTGTGACGTTTGTCTCCAACTTTTGAGGCTGAGTAGTTTGATCCAATGTTTATGATTTTTGTGGTGATGAAAGTGTATTATTTAACCTTCTCTATTTATTTTGCCTAGACTTAGCACAAATCCATTCTGTTTCATTAGCTAAGTTAGCTAATCTTGCTCAACGGTTTGATATTGAACGTTTTTATTAACATTGGAATTGGTGTTTTGGTTCTGTATCATTGGTGGTTCGGTTTAAAATTTACCATTGTTTACATAAAATTTGGTATTCTGGTTCTACTCCATTGATGGCTTAGCTTGGGTCATATAATTATAGTGAAACATAAGTTCTTGAAAGTTGTGCTTCAGAAAAGCTAATATTATACAAACAATAGCAAAAAGAAAATGATGAGAAAAATCAGCAAATCATTATTATTCTCAATTCACAACAGCAAATTGATGAACTCAAAAAAAAAGTATGAAATTAAAGCAGAATTTATGCCATTCATTATAACTTTCGCTTTTCTGAAGCACAACTTCTTGCTGGGGTGCCGCTGTTGCGCCCATATTATTTTGGAATTGCTCAGCTTGTTATGATTTTGAAATGAAAAATTAAAAGTTTTCTCAGGAGATTTAGTAACCCTTCCTCGCCTTTGAAACGGGCTGTTTATTATTTCCATATTCTTGTGGTTTTGTGTATGCGAGGATCGCCCTTTCCCAGAATCCTTAGAGCCAGTCTCATCGGTGAATGGATTGCCCAATGTTTCCATTGGTATACCACCTGGGGAATTTCTTCCTTTTTTTTTACTCATTGCATATTGTATATATTTATAGTATAGGGTTTTCCAATAAGAGGTTTCATTTTGAATAGCCTGCTGTTTGAGCAGCTGTCAATTTTGAAGCTGTCTTCTTTTGACATTTGACAACTAAAAACTACGCCATTACCTAAAATGGTATACGATACACGCTACAACAACGCATTGAACTTGTTAAAATTGACTGCAAAAATGGTGAAAATTTTGCAGTCACAGTTCGCAAAACTAAAGCACTTTTTGGTCAGCGTGAAGCATCTTCTCGGCTGGCAATAGTGGAGCTGGTGGAAAAATGTGAGTTGTTGGTACAAGTTATAGTGATGTGAAGAATCGTGCGTCACTCAAGAACAACTAAGAATATTACACCGTATTTTGCATAAAGACTTAGGTCTTAAGGCTTTTAAAGCTCAGATAACACAAGAACTCAAGCCTGTCGATCACCATAAACGTCGTATCTTCGCTGATTGGGTTTATCAAATGCGTCAAAATGATCCAGATTTTCATCGAAAAATCATCTTGAGTGATGAGGCTCATTTTCACCTCAGAGGCTATACGTTAATATTCAATCCTGTCACATTTAAGGCTCAGAAAATTCACGAATGATTGTTGCAAAGCTTCTCCATCCTGAACGTGTCACTTTTTGGTGCGGTTTTTGGGCTGGCGGTGTGATTGGACCTTACTTTTTCCAAAATGAGGCTGCCGTAACTGTTACGGTGATTAATTGTTAATGATTAATGATTTTTAATAGCCGGAATTGGAAGATATTGATGTGGACGACGTTTATTTTCAGCAATTTGGCGCTACGTGCCACATAAGCAACGAAACAATCGCAATTTTGCAAGAAAAGTTTCCTGGCCGTCTTATTTCTCGAAGAGGTGATCTCAATTGGCCACCGAGATCATGTGATGTAACACCTTTAGACGTTTTCTTTGGGGCCACGTGAACGATAAGGTCTATGCCAATGCTCCACAATCGATTCAAGACCTTAAAGATGGAATTCGTGAAATTAACGAGGATATACAGCCGCAATTGTGCGAATTGGTCATGGAACATTTCATGAAAACGATATGGTGCTGCAAGCAAAGCCACTCGTTTCATATATAAAGTTACAATTTTTTCCAAAAATTATTAAAAATACGTAGGTTCGATGATAATTCCTTTTAAATAAACTTTTCTGGTTATTGGGACCTATAGCGGTTAAGTGCCACCCAAAAATAATAATTACGCGGCCTTTAAAATTTTGAAATTTTATAAATCACATTTAACAATAAAATCCATTAATGAGATGCTATTAAAACGATATTTTAAGCATTTGTTATTGGCAGTCGTCTCAAATACAAACGATTGTGTATATACCAAATAATTTGAATTATCGTGTACTCTAAATAATTCCTAGTCGTAAATAAATATAAAACCAAATAAATTTAATTTATTCGTAAATCCGGATTTAACATTCACCTGATATTCCATTTTTTTTTTCGTGTAATGGAAAATAACTCAATTAATAATAATAACAGCAATATAGATAGATGGTTCATGTATACAGAGCTTATTTATATATTTTGTATATATGTATATACTTATATATAGAGTCTGGAGTTTCACAGCATATAATATATGATCGTCATAAGAATATTTAAAATTTTAAAGCGTGTAATCCCTTTTTATTTGAATTATATATAAATATTTATATACACAGACTGTACTGGATATACACAGACTGTACTGGATATACAATACAATATATTGACACAATCCTCCGTTGTGTTCCAGAAGAAGACATGATTTTTTAATGCAAAATTCAAGAATATGTATATAATACTTATGTGCTGTATACATATATTTCTTATTAATAATTTATTTTATATATATGTGTATGTATGTGTGTGTGTTATAAAAATTTTAGATTTTCCGTTCATTCGTTTTGTGTTTTAGAGATGAATAATGATACCAGAATATAAGATTCGAAGGGACCAAGCAGCATACACAATTATATTTTATACATGTACATACATATATGAATAAATAAAGCTTCAATTGTACAGTTCTTTGATGGATTTAAGCCGTAAAGTATAGAATCAAAATTTGAAAATGATTTGGATTTCCTTGTATTATATACAAGACAATTGTTCCAAGAATTTCAATTTTATTTATGTAAGTCTTTTTATTTGTATAAAACCATTTTTTGCTTCCTAATTTAAAATATTTTTAATTTCCAACAATCACGTACCACCAGTATATATAAATTTTATGTACATGTATGTTGTACTAGCAGCGATTTTATCACTTTTTATTATTAGTTTTTCGTTTTAAATTATTTGTTCGTTGTTTTTAAATTTAAAATATATATATATATATTAATAATAATTATGTCCTCCAGTGTAAATATTGTGCGGGGTTTAAGGCGTGACATTTCTTAAACCCTATATATACACAATTAATATAAAAATCAGGTCAAAACCTTAAGGACCGATTCTGAATATAATTCCACGAAATAAATAAGTAACTTTTGTTATTTATTTACTTTACCCTAAAAAAAAAAAAGTAAAAAACTTTTGTATTCAAAATTATCAAACAAAGTTTCTCTTCTTCATCTTCGGTCTAATTAAAAATAATAATAATTGTCGTATAGCAAAGATAAAAATAAAAATCAGAAAAGTTTTTTTTTCCAATATTTATTATATTTAATAGGATTAAAAATTATATTTTCAAATTTTAAATTAATACTTGAAAAATTATACATTTGTGCTTGCTTTTATAAAAGGGAATAATGTATAAGGATGTTCTGTGCTTCCAGCACACGACTTTATATATCAACCAAATTTTTTTGCTCTTTATATAATTAGTCTATTACTCAATAGATGGCATGTTGTAATGTGTATCCTTTATACTTCAGGCTCTTATTTCTAGTAAAATCTCTAGTTGAAAAATATTAATGGTTACTACCAATACTTTCTTTTTACTTAGTATAAGAAAAATGTGGAAAGTACGTCATTAATTTAAATTTAAAATTATTATTATTTTCCAAAGTTTCTCGATTGAGTTAAAAATAATATAATTATTATTATTTTATTTTAAACCAATTGATCGATATAACTTTACATCAATTATTTTTGGAAAATTGTCTGAATAGGTGCACGAAACGAAAAAAAAAATTTTTTTAATTGAAAAAATTTATTCAATTTGGCAAGATAATTGATCAAAAACTTTCTAAGAATTATTATTTATAAGAAAAGCTTCGGCTTAACGTTAAATGTTATGATTTTTAATTTGAATTTTGATTGAGGTAGCAGGTACCAATTTATCTAATTTTTTTTTTTGTTTTTTGAAATTACACAGTCTGTGATTTTTTAAATATATACCTTTAGAATTTATAGTCGTATAATATGGCGCAACTAGGCAACTAATAATTTGTGTAACGACACGTAGGTATTTTAATTTGGTATAACAATTTGAATTTGAGCATCAATTCACAAGACAAAATGAATAATCTCCATCCTCATCTCGCCAAAAATATGAAAACATATTTTATTGGTGAGGAAATCGCACTCGAGTGCCCTCCAATGAGTTTAAAAAAAATTCTGGTAATAATACTATAGATCGTGGAAGGTGACAAATTTGTTGAATTGGTGCTAAGTGATAGAATGTAAAGACAAATGTAAAGTGTATCCTAAAATGACCTGAGGTCATCGGTGCAATTTTCAAAGTTCACTTGTAAACATATTGATAAAAACGTTTCAACGGAATAATACTGATTTCGACGGTGGCCATGATGATTACGATTTATTCTTGAAGCACATTATTCTCAATAAGAACTTTAGGGCAGTAGCTATAGGTCGAATAGTCTCACATTTTCCTAATATATGTACTTGAAAGAAGAATTTTTTTTAGTTCAGATATATTGTTGTTCCATTCTATACTATACTATCAATATTTAATACACGACATTTGAAGCTATTCACGGACTCAATCGTCTCATTCATAAATTTTATGAACAAAATCCATTTCCGGTTAATTTGTGTCCGATCAGTCCGATCACATTTAGCAGTATAGCTGTTTGTTATTGATTTTAGTTTATGAATTTAACATTAATCGTTGTCTGCATTTAGAGTAGATAGCTGAGTCTGCTTCCAACCCCAAGTATATATGTTATTGCTGTCTAGGATATAGTCCTCAGTTTGTTGTTTCAAACAATTCGGTGCATTTTCTGAAGTTTAATTTGAATGAATCAAGTCTCACAGTAAATTTCAAAATTAACGATTGTTTTATGTCTGACAAAACCCTAATGTGAACCTGAAAGTTCAAATTTAATGTAAAATTAAATTATGACAGACGGCAGAGAAAATATGAGAATGAAGTTGATACTAATAAAAATTACACGTCCTAATTGGAATTTTATTTAAACGAAAATTTGAATTTGAGGTATTTTGATGTTTCGTGCCTCCGATTTTAGAGATGATCAAATGTTCTCGCAGACATATTTGGATAGCTTAGATCAACTGGCTGTGCCGATGGGAATTAAATTATATCGAGATGTTAGATTTTCACAAAAATTTTAAGTTTCTTGATTTTATACGAGTTTTAATAATTTCTTCTGTCGTTCCTAGTTTAGACCAATTAAGATTTTTTTGGTCAAGCGTTCTGAATTCTAATGAACTTTACTTTTTGTTTAATGCCATTTAGAAGTTACGCAGGACATCGTTGCTCTGGACAAAGATGTTCTAGCTAGAATGATATACACCTGCCGTAATAATAATACCCTAAAACCCATGCAGCTCTTCTGAAGTAAATTCCTCCCATATCCGTGGATCTCTGTCTTTCTGTTTTGAATTGAATTGCTCGTAAACGATTTTAGGTGTTCCGTTTGTCTCCCTTATAATTATATCACAAATACAATCGGTGAAAATTTGTTTGAATAATTCTCTCACAGAAAGTGTTTCGGTAGATTTTACTGGTCCCGATTGTAGACAGACCTTATTTTGTCGCAGTGTTTAATTAGCAGTCCATGGTTGACTTTCCCATTTGGTATTGTCTTTTGATAAGAAACTGAACTAGCAGGATTTCGATCGAATTAATCCACCGTAGAATCTTTGTCTGATTCTCCTTCATATTCGGATTCTAATTGAATGGATACACTAGTATCGGCTTAAACGTCTTCAACATCAAACGTATAAAAAATTTGAAAAACGTCAATTTATATATCAAAAAACATGAAGGATGTTATGTAGGAAAAAATTGTCTAGGGACATTAATTTATTTTCTTTGAAAAATAGTAAAGCCCATCAGAATTGAGCCGGCTTGGACACAGAGATACTATAGTTGGTTTAATCTGTTCGAAAATGTAAATGAGAACCTGTGGACATCTCTAGAATTTTGGGTATTTAATTTTTTAAATAATTAATTATAATAAATAAAGATGAGTAATCGTGGACATCTGTAGGATCGACCGTATTCAAATTTTCCAAACTTGTTTAAAATATCGAGTTCACCAGAATTTTACTTCCTTGACTACAAAGTTTCGAAATTGTTTAAACTTTTTGAAAATATAGGCGAGTGTCCGTGGCCTTCTTTTGTAGGATCGGCGGAAATTTTAAATTTCAATCAAAATCATGTAGTTTTTAAATTCCGTTTAAACATAAAGGAAAGTTCATCAGAATTTAGTGCGCTTCACCACAAAAGTCTTAATTAGTCTAAACTATCCGAACGTGTGCATTTGGATACTCGTGAACATCGGCTGTAAAATGTATTAAATTACTTGTGAAACATGAAACTACCAAATTCTGGGTAAATCTAATAGCTCATGATAATTAAATTCGTATGGACAAAAAGGTGGCACTTGGTCTAAGAGAGAATGTGATCATCTCTAGAATCGTTTATAAAAATAAAATAAAACTCCAATTAGAAAAATAACCAAATTTAACAGTGTAAATTTTGGTTATTGTTTTAGGCATTAACTTCACTGTCATAAGAAAATCTTAAAAACGAAAATCATCTACTCAATTTTATGGTAAGTCTTGTATAGATGAAGCGCAGTCTCTGCAAAATTAAAACCGCCATTAGATCAAATTATAAGAAATTTCCGGCCGGATTCGACTCATACGGCGGTATATTTTGTGAAGTTTATACCAACAAATTTGATTTTTTATAATTGGTCTGGAGCATCCTATTGTCTAAAATAAACTTTTTTCTTAAATTTATTAATACATTTGAGGTTCATCTTATGGTCGAAAATATCTCATCATATCCAAAATACACAATATTCGACCTTTATAATTAATATAGAGGAATGGCTATAATCCATTTCTTATCAACAGTTTAATTAGCAATGCAAATTCGAAAGCACAATTATTTTTAAACTAATTGTATTGGTATACGCACACAACATCATGTTACAAATTCAACTAACTATTGGATTGCTATTCGTCATCGGATTTTGTACATTGGGCCGTGTTATGCCACCCTTAGGTAAGTGGAAGTGAATTATTTTAAAGAAGTGTATTAATATACTTTTATTGATGAATGTGAAATAAATGGAGTGAAAGGTATTTGTAAATTCTATAACAATTGCGCAAACGCAACAAAATTATTCAAGACACGTGAAATTTTACCAAGCACGTGTGCATTTCATTCTACAGATTTGGTGGTCTGTTGTGTTGGTGAAATCAAATTATTCGAATCAAAAAGCGCTACAAGTAAGGGTTCTATATAATTGTGTCTATGCCGTTTACATTGTTTTTAATTTTTTTTAGAATGTAACGAGTACAGTGCAAGTTTATATGCTAGTGCTGAACCGTATTGTGAATCGATACAGTTCGGAAGCCATTTAATATCGATTACAGAGTCTCCTCATATGGCCGAAATCATTTACAGGGATATAGATGGTAGAAAACATATATACGTGGTAGAAGTGGGTCACTAATAAGCTCACGACATATTCTATCAGCTGCTAAGGTATTGAATTTAGCTCGGTACGTATAAAACGATGGCAGCAATAAGTTTCTAACCACTAAATGTACAATTACAGTCTTACTCCCATTCAAGTCATGCTTGGTTCTTCAAATTTAGCTCGATCGGTAGATAATGAAATGCAGATAACCTATGATATCGAAAAAACGATTGTGCATCCAAAATACCAGTCACCCAGTCTTTACCATGATCTTGTTTTAATTAAATTATCGAAGAAAGTGAACTTTACAATATACCTCCATTCAGTCTGCCTACCGATCACCCATATCCAGTTTAGTGTATTTAATCGAGCTTATTATTATATCGAACTTGAGGCTAGTTATAACAATCGACCGCTCACAAAATATCAACGTCGAACTGTTTTAAATGAACGATGCGTAATGCAATTTATGCTAACGAACTAATTCCTCGCGGAATTAACGATGATTTTATTTGCATCACGCCAATGGAATTAATCGATTCAGATTACAAATACTTACTATAGATGGTGCACCAATAAAAAATGGCATGAACGATATCGCTGTAAAAGTATATAACTACCGTGAATGGATCGAGGGTATTATTTGGGCAGACGGTGAGGATAACTAATGTCTCAAATATGTAATTTACGTTATACTGTTGTGAATAACAGAAATTTTTTTTTATGTAAATAAATAAGAATATATGAAGAAAAAAATTAGGGCCTTTTTATTTCAAAATAGTTAATTTCATTTCGTATATCAAACTTACAATAATAATTATTTGGATTAAAACAATATGCACCCCGACGATTTTTATGGATTAGCATTGGTTAATATATGAATTAAAAAGAACGCCCTAATTTTTATTAAGATACAATTTAGTATTAACTTTTATAATTATTCGCAACTAATCTATTACAATATTATTTCTCTCGCCTGTACCCATAATATATATTTGTTCTATTTATAATAGCAACAACAACCTGAACGTTATAAAATGATAACTAAACTGTCAACAACTATTTTGAAAGTTTAAAGAAAAATAATCATCTTTGTTTCATTTTAACGAACAACAATTTTGAAATAATACTCGAACCAGCTAGAAAGTACAATACATAATAGTAATTGTATACAAAACTATAATTTCCTATATAGTCTCGTCTAAAATCTTTATAATGTAGGTATAGGTTATATATGTATCCCATATAATCCAAACCTACTTCCGTGTTATTATTTTTGCTATATACATATTTGTATTTCGACCAAAACATAAAATAAAAAAAATATTTTATCTGTTGTGTGTGGTGATATGAGTGTGCACATATAGCACAGAGACCGATACATTTTTCATTTTTAGTTTAGTTTAGTTTTGTATCAAAACTATAGCAAATATATAAAAATTATTTCTCAATACCATACACGTTCAACCGATAATAATTTTTATGATTTGCAATTTTCGTATCTATATGTGCTACGTTTTTTCCGTTACAAATTTTTATTAGATTTCTTTTTCTTATTTACGTGCGTGTCTGGAAAATTGGACACGACCACAGTGCGGTATGGTGTCAGCGAGTCACAAATCCCTTAAATTTCAAACAATAGAATTATTTAACTTATCGCTTTTATGTACTATATATGTAGCTATAGATCTTTAAACAATAAAGACGCGGTGATTAACAAAAGCTCGTTTCAACGATTAATCACCAAAGTCGTTATTTTTTTATACATACCAATAATTAAAATATTGCAACCTCCTACTTCGCCTCGTTTTCGCCCGCAACAAATTTTCCAATCGGATATCTAACTTAATCCATAAAAAGGTGATAATAAATGATATATAGACAACAATGGTGAAAAATTCTATTAAAAAAGCTTTAAAAAAATTGTTCTCCTATTGTATGCGTGTGTGTGTATGCGCGCATTATTTAATCCAATCCATTATTAAAAAATTTGATTACACAAAAAAATTTTATAATAAAATTATATTTAAAAACGACAAAAAAAAAATTCAATTTATTTTCGTAGCTCTTCTGGAAAAAAAAGAATAAAAAGAAAGTCGGAAAATTTCTATTGAAATTCCAACTACCTAGTATGTGTGCGGGGGATAAATAATACCATAATATAGAGACGAGAAAATTGATAGAAAATGAACATAATTTGGAAAAATTATACATAATATTTTTGTTAAAAATAAATTTCGTGCGAAGGGGGGGAGGGGTTCAGTGGTGCACAGCTCATCACCAACAAAATTTGTTGGTTGCTTAATACGGTTGTATTTACAATATACTATATACATCGCACTATAATATAATTTTCCAATTTTTGTATTTTTCCTCCTCATCATCATATTATATAATCATCATCGACGTCTTTTCGATGGTGCGCGGTTAATTCCGCAGCCAGATGATGACTTTTTTACTTAAATAAAATTCAATATTGATTATAGATTGTGTTGTTGTATAGGATATACGTATATATGGTGCGGTTCGGGTATATGATATACGAAATGATAAAAACACAAAAATTTGTTATGATGATGGTGATGATGATGATGATGTTGGTGTAATCAAATTATGTAAATCAATCGCCAAATTTTATTAGAGGAAAATTGAATTTTTTTTTTTTTTTTGGAGTTGTACCGAATGTCCCCTTTATTTTTAATATGAGTATATGTAGTTCGGGGGCATATTTTCGAGCATAAATTTATATACCAATTGTTTTAATATTGATTACAAAATGATGAGGTTACAATGAAATTATAATATACGTAGCTATATACTTTGTATTCGATTAGTGGATGTGTACTCGTATATAGTGTGAAGCATCTGTGCGGGAGGAAAATTATTTTGTCAATCATAATTGAAATTTGGTTTAACATAAATTAGTATATGGTCAGAGTCTATTCCTGTTTTCAAAGTGTCTAAAATACAAAACACCACATTTTTGTTTCGTTTTACTCTTTCCTCTTTTTTTAGACAAAAATCATCAAAATATACTCTTTGAGTCCCATGTCTTCTTTTTATTTTAAATTAGCACATAAGAATTATGATAATTTAAAAATTTTAAGAATTTAAAAAAAAAATACGGAATTTGAATAAAGGCTTGAAATTTTAATAAAATTCCTGAAATATTTCATACTTGGAAAATTTAGAATGTTGTCAGCTTTTTAATTTGAAAGTAATCCAAAATTTAAATTTAAATTTCCAACGAATATTCTAAAATTGAATTAAAATTTCGAACTTTAATAAATTCTGAATTGCGTACAAATTAAATCATTCAAATTTGAAAATTTTGATTTTCGTGAAATATTAATATTCAATGTATTAACTTCAAGTAGAATTTCGTGTACAGTTTTAACTATGAAACCAAATCGTACCAATCTGAACTCGAAATTTCAATTTTAATTAATAAACTTTGGCATTTTGGTTGATCAAAATAACAAGTTTCGATTAAGTTAAATGAAATTCCAGTTTAAGCTTTATAATTCCAAATATAAATTTTATTGATATCTTCAAAATTTTAAAAATTTAACTATTTTCAAGGTGAATTCAAAATTTTCCCTAACTTTTGAAAGGTTCAAAATACGCAGAAACACCTAAACTTTTCAAATTATGGTTACTCCATTGAATATATTGAACCGACTTGAAATTTCGTATTCAGCATCAAAAATGTATGAAATACAAATTATCAATAGGTGCAAAATTCAAATTAATAAATTGATATATATTCAGAAATATTCGTTTAAACTTGAATTTTGCATTTTTTGGAAATATTATTAACTCAAAATTTAAACAGGAAACTTTTCTAGAGAATTACGGAAAATTTTAGTTTTTCAATCCTAATTATCGAACAATGAAATTCTTTTCATAAAAATCATAATCAGAATCATAAAAATTTTAATTTAATTTTAAAACACAATTTAATTACGAATTTCTAAAAATTTCGATTGATCGTCTATAGGAATTTTAATTCAGAATTTATAATAATTTAAATCGTTAAACTACAAAATTTAATGTTTAATTTCAATGTTCGATGTAGAATTTAACTTTCATATTTAAACGTTTAAAAATAATTTAAAATTACAAATTCTGAATTTAATTAAATTTATGAATTTTATAAATTTTAATTAGTCCGACTCTTTAGTTATACAATTCAGTTGAATTATTATATTATTATTATTTTAAATTATGCCTTTTTCCAAATATTAATTTCCAAAACACCGAATTTAGGTTGTATTTTATAATTCAGAGCTTTATTTTAACTACAGCATTTCTAAAGTTTTGAATGAATAGCACGTATAAAATTTCGAAGAATAATAATTTTCACTTCAGACCGTTTCAATTTGACATTGTTTAACAAAATTTTAATTTAAATATAATCTGTTTTTGAAATTTTTTAATTTGAACAAATATTTAAACACGACAACATTTGAAAAATGTTGGTATTTTCCGGATTTTTTTTGTATCTTTCAGAAAATTCTGAATTCGAATTTAATAGGTTCGTTAAGTACCAGGAAATTAATATTTCATCCAACAATTTCTTAGATCGATGATTAGAATAGAAATTTCTAAATTACATTTAAAAATATTTTTATTTCAAATTTCTTCAAATTCAGAACAGTAAATGTATGAGAAAGCGTTCAAACGAATTAAGAGTAGAGTCAAATTCTTCAAAATGTATAAGTTTGCAAATTTAAATATATCCACTCTATGTGTATCTAAGGTTTGCCTTCAATTTCTTTAATCAAATTTGTTTAAGATACGAAAACGTTCGAAGTGAATTTTTTGGAAGCCAACCTCTGAATTTGAAAGTTGAATTCAATTCAAATTGACAGTTTAATGTGGTTGATTACATATTGAATTTTTCAAAACAACTTTTTTGTATTCGACGCAGTTCTAAAATTTAAAATTTCCAAATTTTTAAAATTAATATTAAATTAAGAAATGAAATTTTACCATAATTCAAAATTTAAGATTTAAAAATTAAATTTAAATTTTTAACATTCGTTTAATTTCTAAATTTTTTAAATGATAACATTTAACATATTTATGCAAATAAATTGATGTATTTCAAAATTAGGGACTGATTTTTTAACGAATAAACAATTCGCTGGGCTGCACGAGCTGCAAATATGGTTTGTTGCTTGGTTGGAACGTTTTCAAGTATTTAAATTTTGTAAAACATACTATTTTGCGTTTGAAAATATTTGGTCAGCCTATGATTAAAAAGCTTCAAAGCAGCTACAAGCTTAACAAAGAACCAAAAGAATACACCGAAGAATAAATAAATGCTGAGGTTAAATGAAGAGTTGAAACACCATGGAATGTTATACTCTCATCTTTAACGATATTTTGATGGATTCAAAAATGAAAGCAATCATTAACAAAAACGATTTAAACGAATTTCCATTTTCACAGCAACTAAGACAAACAATTGTTAACTGTGAAAAAAAAAATTGGCATCAATCTTTTATATTCCAATTCTCTTGTGTTAAGCCTGCTTTCCATTACTCAAGTCACTTGATTTAAATATGCGTTCATATATATTCAAGATAATTTAATCAAGTATATTTGTTTAAAATGTTGTCGAATGAGTTGGTGCGTGCTGGAATTTCAGTAATAAAAACTTAATTTACGAATGAATTATTAAAATTTCCCAATAAGCTATTAAATAAACATAAACGTAAACGGTCCATATGGGTAAGGACGTGTATTGGCAGAAGGAGTATACAAAACTATCCTAAGAATATCAGTAGAGAATTTTGAAAATATCTTTAGTATGGTTGAGCAGGGAATACAGAGAAAGTCAACGTGGTTAGACAACCAATTATGGTAAGTATACAATTGGAAATCAATTTGCGTTATTTAGCGAGTGGTGATAGCCCAAAGGCTCCCCAGTATTTGTTCCATATTCCAAACAACACAATATCTGCGTTTCTACCAAAAGTTCTTTTCGCTATTTATAAGGTGTTGTAGGCATTTCTGAAGGTAAGTACCGACGAAAATCTGTTTAAGAAAATAACACACGCAAGTGTACGTACATTGTTTAATTCAATTTCTTTCCAATGAATTTCTTCCATTGCTATGTCTGGCATCATTGTATATTGTAATAATAAACCAATTCCTGGTTCCGAGTACCGTAGAGGAGTGGAACTACATCCAAAAAACTTTCGAAACAAAATGGAACTTTCCTAATTGCTGTAAGTGTGATAGCTACTCATGAAGTGAAGGCAGTCATCATTTTCTTCAAGGCAGCCCTCGCAAATAATATAGCTTTGCCCATACGATGCAGATGATCTTTACAATGGCCATGATGCGTAAGAATCGCTACCAAGATTCAAAGATAAAGCATATAATAGGATGATATAAAATAGAGAATACTAGCAAACGATAAAGTACTTTGCCTTTGAGTGCTAGAAGTCTCAAGCCACTGAAATACTAGGTGTTTCAAAGCATAGTTCTTTATAGTTTTCTTTCCGTAGGAGAAAGATAAAGGAACCACTGATTCAGGATAAATTAAAGTTAATTGGGAACCAGCTTTGGCTGATGTCTGTGAAGTTAGCACGAAGAGTTAGCACGAAAAACACACTGGGAGCTCTAGTGGTTTAAGTCATGGATATTATACATCCTGTACTAAAGTTAGCACGAAAAATGAATTGTTCAAATAAGATAATTTTTAAGCTAGCACGAAATCAAAACAATAATTAATTAAGTTTGAAAATTTATATTCTATAATATTTTATACATAAATAAAATATTATAAAATTGAGTTAAATATTGTATTTCACAACAAACATTGAATCAATAATATTCTATGGGAAATAATGTGAAAGTACTAAAAGTTCAGGTTGGCCTTAATCTTTAAAATGTCAATTTTGATTTTGATTTCAGGTTGAAGAACAACCCTTTGACATTTTCCATGCCTGTGGTCAGAATTTTTTTATGACGCATTTTCGAGTACTGAATTTTTCAAATTTACATCAAATCGAAGCATTTACTATGGGAAATAATAAAGTAAATAAAAAAAAAGAATTTTGTAGTATAAAACCATAAGTTTAATTTGTCATGGAGTCACAACCACAGTTAACAACAAAATTTCGCCACTCGAATTTGGTTTTGACGCCTTTTATCGAAAGTTAAAAAAGCAGCATAGCTCATAAAACCAAATTATGATATACATATTAGAACTCTGCGGCACACCCACATACACCAAATTCTGCTGTCCTCAAGTCTTTAATCTTATAAAATTGTAAATTCGGATCACGGGCATGGAAAATGTCAAAGGGTTGTTCTACAACCTGGAATCAAAACTAGCCTTGACATTTTAAAGATTAAGGCTAACCTGGACTTTTAGTACTTTCACATTATTTCCCATAGTAAATTTTTCAATTTGATGTAAATTTGAATAATTCAGTACCCAAAAATGCGTCATACAAAAATTCTGACCACGGGCATGGAAAATTTCAAAGGGTTGTTCTTCAACCTGGAATCAAAACTAGCCTTGACATTTTAAAGATTATACCGAATTGAGCTATTGAATAATTCCCATACTCATTTTTAATTTGATGTAAATTTGAATATTTCAGTACTCGAAAATGCGTCATACAAAAATTCTGACCACAGGCATGGAAAATGTCAAAGGGTTGTTCTTCAACCTGAAATCAAAACTAAATAGCCTTGACATTTTAAAGATTAAGGCCAACCTGAACTTTTGGAACTTTCACATCATTTCCCATAGTAAATTTTTCAATTTGATGTAAATTTGAATAATTCAGTACTCGAAAATGCGTCATACAAAAATTTCAACCACAGGCATGGAAAATGTCAAAGGGTTGTTCTTCAACCTGGTATCAACACTAGCCTTGACATTTTAAAGATTAAGGCCAACCTGAGCTTTTAGTACTTTCGCATTATTTCCCACAGTAAAATTTTCAATTTGATGTAAATTTGAATAATTCAGTACTCGAAAATGCGTCATACAAAAATTCTGACCACAGGCATGGAAAATGTCAAAGGGTTGTTCTTCAACCTGGAATCAAAACTAGCCTTGACATTTTAAAGATTAAGACCAAACTGAACTTTTAGTACTTTCACATTATTTCCCATATAGTAAATTTTTCAATTTGATGTAAATTTGAATAATTCAGTACACGAAAATGCGTCATACAAAAATTCTGACCACAGGCATGGAAAATGTCAAAGGGTTGTTCTTCAACCTGGAATCAAAACTAGCCTTGACATTTTAAAGATTAAGGCCAACCTGAACTTTTGTATCTTTCACATTATTTCCCATAGTAAATGTTTCAATTTGATGTAAATTTGAATAATTCAGTACTCGAAAATTTTATATACTATGATTATTACAATATATTTATTTTAATTTTAATTTAAAATAAATGTTATGAAATATTTTGAAGTTTTTTTTTATTTCATGATATGTTTATTGTTATCTAATACACAATTCATTGTTTTAGTTCAAAAAACAAATTATCCAAGATACAAACCACTAGAGCTCCCAGTGTCAATTTCGTGCTAACTTTTCGTGCTAACTTCCCACCGGTTTTGGCTGTAGCTTTATTGATAGAACAAAATAGGTTCATGAAATGTTTGCATTCCTTGACTAGTTTAGTGGCAGTCAAGGGATTTCTTAAATAGTTAAGTACAGCTTTACTACAATCTATGTACACAGCAAAATATTTTTATTTTCAGTGTTAATAGTTCCGCCTGAAAAACAGTGTAATGCGAACCGAGACTACCGAAAAATGTCAGATCAGAGCAAGGTCGGTAGATTCCAAAACCTGCACTGAGGTTAGAATGAGGGAAATCAGAAAAAAAACTATGAACGCATCTAATTTGTTGAGAAAATCATGCGAACTCCGTAAATTTCTCTAGCCACCGAGAAAAAATTTGAAAATTGAAATTCGGGCAGTAATCTGACATTAACCATATTGATTTCTGGTAACCTTCCACCATACAATAGAAGCGTATGATAGTAGTGGTAGAACCAATGATTTATTAATGAAAAACAACATACTAGGGCTTAAACCCCAGCATTTCCCAAAAGCTCTTCTATATTGCCAATATAGCAGTTGCCTTTTAAAGCTTGTAGTCCCGGTGATTCTTCCAGGAAAGTTTACTATCCAATACTCAAGGTGCTTGACGTGATCACATTTTGTGATCGTTCTCCCCATAAAAAAGGTAACAAATAGGTGAAGAGGATTCCTACGCCTTGTAAAGACAATCTAATAGTTCAGGTATGCTGAGTTGGGTCGGATCCGACACTAAGTTTGCCTGAGACTGTCAAAACAAGCTCATCAGCGTAATTTAACTGATAGCTTTGTACGAATTTTTTTATCTTCCAATTTATTCGATATATAGCCTAATAATTATTTTTGGAAATAAATTTTGAGCTTATTGAATTTTGAACTTTGGAAACCAAATTTTACTATTTTGAATTGTAATAAAATTAGAAATATAGATTTTTTTAAAAATTCTGAATTTATTTTAAAATATCAATTTAATTCAATCAAATTTTGAATTTTAAAAATAATGGGTCGTTATCGTATATAGTTAAGACTTAACATTGTTATTAAATTAATAGGACCCGTGTATGCTCGCAGCCGTAAATTAATTCAAAACTATGTATAATTTACAAAAAAAAAAAAAAAAAAAAAAAAAACTCAGGACAGCGGTGTTTTACCTCGTTGTATATTAGTACAAATTTAAAATTTAAAAAAAAATCGCCAAGGTTCAATTTTTTAGTTAGATATAGTCCTCAGCTACCCAAAAATGTATATCGCTATCCTTGAGTACTATCCTTGGTTTAGCAGGAGAACTTTTCAAATCCAATTACTGTAATATTTTTTAGTTAGATATTGTCCTCAGCTATACCCAAAATTGTATGTACATCCTTGTCATAGAGGATTGTTATTACTAATCGGAACATTAAGGTTTCCGTTCATTATTTTAAACAAGTGCATGCTCGTGTTCATCCCTTGAGTGGAATTTTGGTATTTGGATTTCTTGTCTCTCAGATTTGGTAATTTTTCTACGTTTGCTAATAAGACAAATAACAATTGATCGGTTTATCCGAAATTTATTTATATTATTCTCACTAATACAAACAAATTTCCGGAGTATTAGGACAAACTTTACACTTTTAAACAGACGCGTGAAGTTTGTCCAAATAGTTGGTTTTTGTAATTTAGGACAAATTTAGGACAAACTTCACGCGAATGTAACAAAACCAATTTAAATTTATTTTTTGTAATGGAAGCAAAAACTTTCGTCCCACTTAATAACTAATTAAAACATGGGTGGAAATAAAAGTTGGAAACCGCCAACAGATTCTTAGACAACGGATGCTTAGGGACGGGCAGTTACTCATCATCTATTATTTTCTATCTCATCGTGTCGGCAGTTCGTTGACAACGCAGCCAACGTAAGTATAGAATGTTCTTAGAAAACCTTGATAATGTAGACGATTCATGGAGTGATTTAGTGAACTAGTTTTAAACTTTTGTTTAAACAGGCGGCGATTAGTTTTTGAATCTCTTTAAATGCACTTTAATTTGTTTTGAAATAGTTTAGGTTTGAAAAGTTTTTAATTAAAATATGTATTTTCATAATTTATCTCTAGAAATTTAATTCGCAAACTTAATTACCACAAAATTAGTGTATCATTTTATTTTGAATTAATGACATATTTTCCCAACTTGGTAAAATAAAATTAAATCTTATCGATAGTCCTATTTTTTTAGGATATCATGATTTATATCATGATTTATATTATATATTTATATATATTTTTAGATCTAATAATTTAACCGATTATGTGACTTTTCCTGCTAAACTATTGCTTTTGGCGCATAAGTATACCAAATAAATAAATTTTCAAACTTTCTTAGGGAAACTCTGGAAATCTAACAGCATAATGTAGAATATACCAAGTTTACATTGGGTCTAAACTATCCGCCATATATTTCAATTTTGGAAAAAGTAGGGGCTTAGGGAGTTTATAGGACAACCAAATTTGGTATGACAAATATAAGATTTTTTCCGGAATTTCTTTTAAATCGCCTAGGAATCTAACACCATAATTTCGTTTTTATCAAAATGACCAAAAATATTTTTATTTTAGGAACAGGATTAGGGGGTTAGACCTCATATATGTCGATTATATAATTTAGTCCGGATGTTCTTGGGAAAATCCTTAGAAGGTGTAATCTGTTCGAAAACTATTTTTTTCGAAATTTAACATTCGTTCTATTCAGACGTGTTTTTTAATTTTTAATTATTTTAATTCTCAACAATTTTGTTGAATTTGTTTTTTTTTTATTTTTATAATAAGTGTTGTTAATTTTGTTGTTGTTCAAATTGTTCCACTTACTAAGTTTTATTTGTGACCTAGAAATTTTAACGTAGGAATTGTGTTAATTTTATTATATAAGTGGAAAAGTGCTTGTAGTTAATTTAAAATAAGTAAATAAATACAAAAAATTATAATTCAAAAATGAGTGTCAACAATTTAGGTGAACAATGCTGTTGCATATGCAATGCGGAAGGCGTAATTGACAATTTTTTCATATGTAAGGGGATTATGTGTAACAGTGTGGCACATTATTCCTGTGCTGGCATTAAAGGCAAATCCGTCACAACATTTAAAAATGCCATAGCAAATTATAAGGGTTTATCATGGTCCTGCCCAGATTGTGACGTGAACTTCAAGGATTTGATAATGAAAATTGCCGCTTTAACTAATAAAATATCGAGTGTCACTCCAAGTCCCCCCACAGAAAAAGAAGTACCTGGTCCATCCACGGAACGACGTGTAACTAGGTTTCAATCTAAAAAGTTACACCTAAATATTGAACGTAGTGAAACAACAGATACCGCACCCCAAACAATTAAAACACCAATCAACGATGGGGCGCTAACAAAGGAACCGGTTACTATAAATAGTGAAAAAGTTAATGTAAATATATCGGATAAAGAGCTGGATACTATTGTTGTGGTAAAACCAAGGCGATGGTTATTTATCAGTAGGATCGATTTATCCGTCACCGATTTACAGTTCAAACAATTCATCAAAAACAAATTCCATCTAACGGATGTAAATGCTTTTAGAACTTAGATTATACTAGTAATCTAAGTTTTAGAATGATTCCTAAAGCCAGGAATGGAGGCCACTATAACTATGTATCATATCGCCTCAGTGTAGATGATGAACCGTTCTCTACAATGTTGAATTCAAAATCCTGGCCTCCGGGAATTTTCATCAAGGAGTTTGATTTTACACAAAAAAAAACTTTTTTTTGGAATACCAGGGTCACCAATCCGGAAACTTAACTAAATTAAATAGAAATACCGTAGCTTCATATAATAATCGTATGACCTCTAAAACCGTTGATGTAGTCGATGGCGTAAATGGTGGCTTGATGTACTTTTCATGCCCTGAAAATCTCACCAAGATACCGATAATGATTGAAATTCATAAACTTCAACAGTTCCAAGCTTTGACTGCCGATGATGTTAGTTTTGTTCCCTCAGAAGTAACAGCTGATTTTGGAGTTAATATAAACAATACCTCAATTCGTGATGCAATCTGTAACACTAATGGTGGCTTGCTGCATTTTTCTTGTTCCGAAAAGTACAACAAGACGCCTAGGCTGTCAAATATTTTTGAATTTCAACATTGTGAAACGCAGACTGTGGATGATATTAGGTCAACTCCTACCAAAACTAAATCATTCATCTCATCTTTAATATGTAAGTTGCAAAAGAGTGGCGTTGGTGGTGATTACTCTGAAGACTACTCAAATGGGTATGACTTTTTAAAGCTTATTCCGACTCAACAGATTATGTATGCTGAACCTCAGATCTCAACCTGGATTAATGGCAAATATCTACCTAAATCATCAATCATAATTTGTGTGGCTATGACGAATAAATTAGATAAATGCATTATAAAAGAATTTCTTTCGATTAAGAGTGCTAAACTAAACAATTTCTACATGAAATCTATAAACACTGTCACCAAAGTTTATCAAATTGAGGATAAGTTTGTAATGGTGATTACAAATCAAGCCAAAACTGATTGCAGTGATCTAATATATGCGTTTAACACCTTAACGTTTTACTTACAACATCGTAATGAAGAATCTTTTACCATCACTTTGGATAGTAACTGTTCAGTTAACCAATTAAAAGTGGGCTTAGATTATATCACAAACTGTCCATGTCGTAACATCAAATGGATCTTAAGTATTCCATTCAATATGGCACCGCAATAATAAAGGTTTCTATCCTCACGTTGGATAACTGGCGAACCTACCAAATTTTTAAAATCTAATCCCATGGATGAGCTTCCAGTACTATCTCCGACAATCTATAAGGGTTCATCTGCTGAATACTACTACAAAAACTCAATAATCGAAATAATGTTTTATTTTAAGCATTCTAGTAACCTTATAAAAACCCACCTGCATAAATATTACATCAAGCATATCCACCTACTGCCTTATGCAGCTTCTTCATTGCGGTCGGTAAATATATTTGTATTCGACAATCATACCAAACATTATATAGAAAAGCCTATTATTAAACATCAATTTGGCTTTGATGGGGAAAATCTGATTAAATTCTGTGAGGACTCCAATAACTTTTTAACATCACACAGGTACATATTCTGTTCATCGGGCACGGAAATCATGTTGGATCTTCTGATTTTCAACCATTTAAACATTATGTACAAAAAGGAAAACATCACGATACCAACTATTATAAATGTTCAAGGAGTTCCTGGTTGTGGTAAATCTACATGGATTATAAACAACCATATACTAGGTAGAGATCTTGTTCTATGCGCCACTAAAGAAGGATTAGCTGATCTTAAATTAAAAGTTGCTTCTCGTTGCATTAATGAAAATATGGATTTCAACAAAGTTAAAGGCAACTACAAAACGATTGCTTCTTTTCTGATAAATGGTTGCCTCGAGTATGAAACGGTATTCATTGATGAGTACATGATGGTGCATGCTGGTTATATTGGACTTGTGGTTATTTTAAGTAAATGTACAAAGGTTTTCCTTCTGGGGGATAAAAATCAAATACCGTACATTGACAGATTACACCATGTCAATATATGCGGTTTTCCGATGCAAATTCATTTTTAACAAATGTAGAACCGTTAAATGTAACATATAGATGTCCTGCAGATGTTACGTTTGCTCTAAAGGAATTTTATCCTAATAACAGCTCTAAAAATTCCTTGGAAACCTCGGTTGAATTTCTTAATTTGCCATCCACATTATCGATGCTACCTGTCTTAGATAATACATATTATCTAACTTTCACAAATGAGTGATATATGTTGAACTAGGATTCCTTTAAAGATGTTGCATACAACCTGTTCGAATAATTTTGCTATGGTTGAAGTGGTTGATATCCCTCTATAACTAAGAGATGTCTTCTATAAATCCGGCCCACATCCGTCACCAAACTGATTAAGTGCATATAAAATATCCTCATCACTAATAACCGGTAAATTGATAAGTACATTATTATTTACGTTTGATTGAGTGGTAAACCGCAATTACTGTTTTTAGGTTTGTATACAAGTTGATAAAAATCCGCAAACATATCAGCAATTTTTTTGGGATCTGATGTTTTAATATCGTTCAAATACATATTAGTTGGATAGCCATCAATTACTCGTTTGGATCTAAAGTATTTCCAGAATTGTTTGGAGTTGGTTGTTATGCTTCGTTGTACATCTGCAATATGTGTGAGGTGCTTCTTCTTGAAGTATCTATCAAATTCTTCATTAGATTGGAGAAACGCAGTCCTATCCGATTCTAAACCACTTTTAATCATCTTGGCATATAGGCTTTAGATTTACGGTTCTTCAGATTAATCAGATGGTCGTCAAACCAAGGAGGATGAATATTAGATTTTTTCCGGCACAATGGAATGTGGGTTTCAAAACCTTGTAATAAAATTTGGTAGAATTTGTTAGCAACTTGGTTTACATCATTAGTATTTAAAGCAGCGTCCCAACGTATACCTTCTAAGTACTGCTGAAGTCCAGTATGGTTTATTTTTTTAAAATTATAGGTAGTATGCATATGATGCCCGGATGTTGTTGACTTAATTTCATTTGAATCAAAAACTATTCCCATAGATTTGTGGTTAACATCATTAACAACAAATGGATTGAGTGATTCTGTCACTTTAAATATATCTGCATCATTTGTGAAGAATAAATCTAATATTCTCTCCAGAGGATTGGCTATGTTGTTGATTTGCTTTAGGTTAAAAGCAAACATAGCATCAAGAAAGACATATTCCGATTCTGATGTGATATTGCATGGTAGAAAGGAATCCATATCTTGATCATAATTCCCCATTACATTTGGAAGATTAAAGTCACCTAGTATACTAAGACTAAGTCATTTGGTTTTGTGAGATTAATTAATTCGTCAACTGCATCACTGCATCTGCCGTATATTTCACTACACGAACTCGGTGGAATGTAGGCTGTATAAATAAACAGATTTGTCTGATTTATTTTGATTTTTACGCACACGTGCTCGATAGATGATGGAGTTAAATTTATGGCAATACTGGAAACCATTGAATGCACTGCGATAAGTACACCGCTACCTAATTTTTTTCACTTGTTGATGATGAACGATCACATCTAAAAACAGCGTAATCATTTCCAAAGTATACCTTACTGTTAATGTTAGGATTCAATGAACTTTCACCAATTACATAAATTAAATAATTAGTTTTCAGAACAAAATTGAAAAATTTAGAAGCTTTTGATGCCATCTTGTTCTCGTTCTGGAAGTATATCGTAAATTTCTCGGATCTCTTATGTTTTACTGATTTAGCTGACTGTTGATTGTGATAAATTTCCGACGGCATGGAAATAAAAGGCTGGTGTTGATTTATAATTGTGTAAGATCGAGCCTTCGCCACAAGTGAGTATAGTCTGTCATTCTTAACTGGTGAAAAATATTTAAAAGAATGTGTGTGTAGCTCATGCTACTATAGCATGAGGCACACTGTGAAATAATTCATGCGGTTTCGGATTAGTTCTTACACAAATCACATTTGGTGATGTTAAACCTTGCGCTTCATGGATCGTCATGACTTTACTAGTTGATGGTATGGTGAGTTGAGAAACTAAGTGTTTATCAGGGTTTATGCCTAGAAGATCTACATCTACTATAACCTTGTTGAATTTACCAACAAAGTTATTAATGAAATTGAAAACCGCAACCAAGTAGACGTAGTGTTTACTGATTTTAGTAAAGCATTTGACTCAATCTGCCATCACAAGGCTCTAGAAAGTCTTTACAACTTTGGCTTTGCATCCAACTTCATTAAATGGTTCAACTCATATTTGTCTAGTCGCGTACAATATGTGTCAATTGGAAGCGAAAAATCTAAAATAATCAATGTAACGTCAGGAGTTCCTCAGGGTTCCCATATTGGACCATGGATTTTTCTCGTTTTCATAAATGGAATAACTGAAGTCATAAAATACTCTAATCTTCTCATGTTCGCAGATGATGTAAAAATCTATCATACAATTAAAGATATACATGACACAAAAGTATTACAAGAAGACATCGAGAGATTCAGTGAATGGTGCCACAAAAATTCTTTGCTGTTGAATATTGACAAATGCAAAGTAATGTCTTTTCATCGCAAGAGACAACGGATTAACTTTGCTTATAGCGTTAATAATACGGAACTGCAAAGAGTTAAAGAAATAATCGATCTAGGTGTCACATTCGCTGAAAATATGAGTTTTAACAACCACATTGACAAATGCATTGGTAAAGAAAATTCTATGTTTGGTTTTGTTAAGCGTTGGACTGGTGAATTTACAAATTTGTCAACTTTATTCTCACTTTATTTTGCGTATATAAGATCGCAAGTTGAATACACATCAGTAATTTGGAGCCCGTATTATGCTAACCACATCAAAAGGATTGAAAGCATTCAAAAGAAATTTATGATCTTCATTTTAAAGAAAACTTACTGGGACTATGACCATAGCTTACCGTTTCATGAGAATATAGCCCTCCTTCCACCATACACGACAAGATGTTTAGAGTATAAAATTTGCACTCTGGAAAATAGACGCTTATTTTTAGACTCAGCTTTCATCGGTAACATCCTGCTTGGTTTTATTGATTCTCCCTACATATTGGAAAATACAGCTATCCATGTTCCAAACAAATCGCTGCGAAATCATCAGTTTTTGGAGATAGTACGCCACTCAACCAACTATGGTGAAAATTGTCCAATCAACAGACTGGCAAAATCATTCAACATCGCTGAAGAAAACTTTGACTTTCATCTCACAAAGGACTGCTTCAAAAGGAACTTGAAGAACTATTTTTTAAATTATAAAACTTAATTTATCAGAAATTATCTGGTAACATCTTTTCAGTTTATTTTTTGTAAAAAATATACTTTTTCAATCTAATTTTTTTGACAACTTCTAATCTGAAGTACTTAACTTTTAATTTTTAAAATTGAAATATTTAAATTTTTTAATCTTGTGTGTAATAATCAATACTGAATTGATTATTTTTTTGTATATGAAATCATACTTGTAATGTACTAAATCGATTTCTTTAATATAAATAAATAAATAAATAAAGTTTTGAAAAAACAGGAGATTGGGAATTTTAGGACAACCAAGTTTGTAATGACCTCATATTTTTCGATTATATGACTTTTTCCGAATTGTTGCTCTGAAAATCCTAATACACTACTTTTGTGTGTAGTTTCCTAGGATTTTATAAAAAAAATCCCAAAATCTTATAATATGGATACGACCTTATTTATAATAAAAGGTCGTACCAAACATGGTAATCTTAAAAGTCCTATCCCTCTATCTTTTCCAATATTGAACGGCAAATATATGAAGAAATTGTTTTTGATGCTTTTTAGGACAGATTTAGGTCAAATTTCACATACGTGTGGAATTATATTTGTCATACGGCTGAACTGAATCGCTGGTCACTAACAGCGATTCATATTCGCTCACAATCAGATTACGGTTAATTCACGCATAGCAACACAAAAGCTTAGCAAAAATATTTTAAGCAAATATCTGTGATTTGAATGCTTCGCATTAAATAAACGGAAAGCAATTGCAGAAAATTTTTAATCATCACTTTTAATCCATTATCAGTAAATTTAATACTTAATTTTCGACATTGATAAAAAATATTGCTCAGTAATCTCCGTAATACTCTACGTGTCAACAATCGCATAGGTTATATGGCGGAATCTACCTCGCCCATTCCTGCCTATGCTCCTAAATGTTGATGTTGAATATTTTTGGGTTAAAATTTAAATTTTAGTTCTCTTCATTTACACCGAAAATATTGATATTTTTGGTATCATTATATTCTGGCAAGTTTATGTTAAATCATTCCAAAAATGTTTCCTCAATATCTGAACACCAATCAATACGGTTTCTAGATGCATTTAATTTTTTTTTTATTTGAAAAAAGTTCATGCGAGAACGATATCTTGGAACGTGACAAATGTTCAATGGATTTTAAAAGATTTCTTACAAGCAAACCGGTGTGAAGTATTACATTAAATGAAATGAAAATGAAAATTAGGATTTTGGCGAAATGTGTTTCTATAGCTATTTGGGCATTCCAGAAATAATAAATTTAATAAATGTTTTAATAAATTTTGCAATTTTTCAACACAGTTTTTAGCAAAAAAAATAATTTTAGTGATCTTAAATTTTCTAGAGTGACGATGTATTAATAGTTAGCTTTAATAATATTTATGTATGTATTCAAATCTGTGTCATAATATTTTGATGAATGGGGAGACAGGGTATATCTTTTTAGATTATGTTAGACTTTAGATTAGGCTGTTCGTAGATAGTTAGATGTTCCGAGTTTTCTGTACTTCAAAAGTTAACAACATGTCAAACAAATATCATTTTATCGAGCCGATAAACGTTTTTCATTTTATTCTACTGTATACATATACTCTTGTTCTATTTTCATATATGTATGTATGTATATAAAAGTAAAAGCACGAGTATCCGGAAAAACCTATAAAAATTTTCCATCATTTTATGAATATTAAATGTTAAATTATGTTTAAAAAAAAATTATATTTTTTATAACATTTTATTTTTTCGTTTAGATAAAATCTATAAATGGAAATATGTAATGGATGTAATAAAATGAATTACGATATTAGAGCATTGTATTTCATGAACATTTAAAGAAATAAATCTTTTAACTTTTTATTTTTTTGGTTTTAATGTTCTAATACTAATATGTTATAAAAATGATTATAGGTTTGCTAAAGAAACATGAAACCTGCTAATAATAGACTTTCCAAATTCCATATTTCATATAAACATACATATGTATACATATATACGAGTCTATCCACATATGCACATATACTCGTATAAGTAATGTTTGATACCAATTTGTGTTACGTGCAAGATATAATACTCGTCTATATTGTTAAAAATAAATTGATTGCAATTTAACCCAATATTTGTGTATTTGGTTGATGATATAATTCAAGCTCCAGTAAATAAATTTAATAATAGAATTTTTATTTTATTTTTCATTTACATAGTTGGTTATACACAATCAATTATTATATTTTCTATATATACATATATATTCTGTTTGATCTGATGGAAATTTTAATTGACCTCAGAGGTTGGTGCACAACACCTGTATATCTCATATGGGCGATATACGTTTTGTCACAGTTGACATCACAATTCGAAGAACAAAACACATTTTTCTTTTTTTTTTTGGTTTTGCATTCAAACAAAATTTTTGTAAGAGAAATGCAATTTTGTGATTACAAATTACAAATAACTATAGCAACAAACTACTATTCACCTAGAAGACAATAAAATTACAAAAATAATAGAAAAAACTTGAAATATTTTCGAAAAACTTTTTGTAAAAATTCATAAATAAATTCGAAAGAAAAATTAAAAGTTTTCAAAACTTTTGTATATAAAATTCTATATGTACGTGTGTGTATGTATGTATAGAATCCGATTTATTTGTTGGTTGGTATGTAGGTACCTAGTGGCTAGATACATACATAAAAATAAAAGAAAAATGAAGAAAATTTATGATGCATTAATTTTCAAAACAATAGACAAAAATGAAAATTATTTTTCATATTTTTGTGAAATTTATGGTGACATCTATGTTTTATGTACGATAACAACATGAGACGAGAGGCTATACATGAGTATTTTGTATTGTGTTACGGCACTGAAACGAAATAGTTATAATTATGTACACTTGCGTTCAAAATGTTTGTTGTGCTTCCAAATTAAAGCTCTGAAATAACATGTATATATAGCCGTAAAAGATGTTATCGGGTATGCACATGGGATGGGCATTTACGCGTCATCTATTATTTTCGACGACGAGGTGTCGAAAATCCGTAGACAATTCCTAAAATGAATTAAATTAATTCTAAACTACCAAATTGTGATCAAATTTCATTAGGATCCGATGCGATACGGGTGTTGATAATTTTATAGAATTTCCTTCAATGTATTTTAATCTATAATGATGTCAAAATGTACATGAATTAGATTTGAATAACGGGTCAAAAATTGTATCTGGCCAAAAATAGCGACAATTCTCCCAGTAAATATTTATAGGCACATCAACTTAGTTAAATTAACAAAAAGTGTTATGATTTGGTATGCGATTTGCTGCTGTGAATCAAGAGCACACTTGAAAGAGTTTAAAATGGTTTCCTGTTCTTCTAGGAGTTTTACCATTTCTAATTCTCCAAATTTTATTATTACTCTAAAGTTAAGAAAGCCTCCGGTTTGTAATCGTTCGGCTAAAAATGTATCTAGTTTAGCTGAGGGTGTTTGGGTGTGTTTCAATAGGGCGTTGACAGTATAGAACCATAGCTTAATGGTCTATATTCCAACGTTCTAACTATGTGGAAATCACCAATTGTGTTTAGTATACCTCCATACGTGGTAACAACCGGGCAACTATTTTAAACATCGGCTTAGTACTAAATGCACTATAAATTAAGTAGCAATGGACACAACGAATGTGGAAGCAAATACCCCAGGTAGCAGACTTGATTTTCAGGAAAAGGCATTCTCGTCTGGGGCCAGTCCCAAGGATTATATGGGGGGGGGGGGTGGTCAGCTATTACATTACCATAATCAGAAAAAATCCAAGATACGTTGGGGAATCGTAATACTCGAATGAATGAAACAGAAATGGATAATATCAATCGTTTCCAAAAGAGTCAGGTTCTACCGAGATCTTCTACGGGAGCCTGTAGCACCTACAGAAAATGTGAAATTACCGAAAAATCCGTTTTCAGAGAACAATATTTGTTTTAAAAAAAAAGAAATGCTGTATCAGGAATTAGGCCAATGATGCATTGCTTGAATCTAACAACTTAAATAGGCAATTAAATGATATAATTGCTTGGATGCAGGAATACATAAGGATTCTTGGAAACGAAGTTAAAGCCCATAAAGCAAAGGAAAACGTTGATTCTCCTCGTACCCGAGAAGTAATGGAACAAGAATGCCATATACGGATGAAGAATAATTAGCTCACGTATAACTAAGTGGATGAGAATCAAAAGCCAGAGAAAAAAATGGATAGGGAATGATACACCGACTCCCCCTCAACTAAAAGAGACAGTTCCTAAAATAATCCAAAACAATCAAAAAAAAAAATACCTCCACCACCCCCAGGAGTTATAGGTGGAGTTAAAAAATATCATCTACTGTATATGAGAAAATTAAAACAATAACTAAAACATATAAGTTTAAGACAAAATTGATGAGTGGATCAAAATAAACACACATCAAAATAATCTTGGAAGATGGTAAAACCTACAGAGAAATGACAAAAATGTTAAGCGAAGGGGGACATTCTTGGCATACGTTTGAAAACAAACAAATCAGACCAATTAGGGTAATGGCTAAAAATCTGCACTCTACATGTAAACCAGACAAAATCATTGAGGACCTGAAAGGAAAAGGTTTTAATGCAACTTAAGCATCAATTAAGCTAAAACGGAGAAGTGAAGAACCTCTGATCATGTATAGGCTGAAATTCAGCGCAGATGATGATATTGAAAAAAATACATCAAATCAAGTACATCTTGGGGTGCAAAGCCAATATTCAGCCCCTTAGAAGATCTAGGCTTATACTCAAAAATGCTGTAACCAACCCAGGTGTGTCAAATGTCCAGATAAACACCATACTAGAGATTGTGTCAAACCATCCAGCTAACTACAGAGGATGCATTGTTGGTATATTATTGCAAAATATCAAGAATAAAAACATATGAGTGCTAAAAATACAAATGTAATAAAGAAGCAAACTGTTAGAATTAACAGACCTGAATTATTTAAAAGAGAGTTAAGGCTTGTGTTGATAGCCTTCAAGCAGAAGTAAATAAAAAAAACTTACGCTCAAGTAATGATCACTAACGAAAACAGACAAAAAACTCCTGAAACAAACAACATAAATCAAACGCTTAAGCTGATATTAAGCAAACTTAATACATTTGATCAGCGATTACAGAAACTATAATACAGCACTAAGGGGGCAAACGCTAAACAAAACCATGTCTAACGACTTAAGAATTTTATGCTGGAATGCCAATGGACTCCAGCAACACCAACAGGAATTGCAAATGTTTCTGGACGCCGAGAAAATCGATGTCTGTCTCATATCTGAAACTCACTGATCCAAATAAAATACCAAATCTAATTGATTTCTTTATATTGAAGAATATATCTGTAAATTACATACAAATAGATGAAAATCTTGACTTAAGCTCTCATCACCCCCCAATACTTTTCACATTAAGTGAAAGGATCATTAAAAAAAAGCTATCCTAATTTAGTAAATAAACACACAAATTAGGAATGCTTTAGACTGTCTTTAGAAAGAAAAATTAGCTTAATGGTTCCGCTAAGGTGTGAGGAGCAATTAAAAAAAGAAGTTCACAAGTTCATATGTGACATACAACAATCAGCTTGGAAAGTTAAAAAGAAAATTAAGGGAAACAACTACCCAACGTAGAGAGTTTTTGACAGAAAATAGAAGGGCAAGGAAAATATGGCAACAAACTAGAGCCCCTGTTTATGCCAAAGATGGTATAAAACTAAGCTACACAATCTGACTCTGCTATACTTAAAAGGGAAATCAAAGATCTGAAAAACGAATCTATCAGTAACTACCTCAGAAAATTACCAAAAGAATTAAAATGCCAATAATGCAAATTCCTCCAATCGGAACAGAAAATAAGAAATGGGCCAGAAATAAGGAAGATAAAGTACGAAGTTAAAGGACACCTGGAAAAAATATTTGAACCACTAACCAATCATTGGAAGCCGAAATAAACTGGAGAGGTTGTACAGGAAAGTGAAGAAATCCTACGAACAACACCAAAAGAAATCATGTATGAGGTAAAAACAAATTTGAATCCGAAAAAACCGCCTGGTTATGACCTTATCACAGCAGAAATTTTAAAAGAACTACAAAGGAAAGCTTTACTGAAGCTCACCAATGTTATAAATGCCGCCTTTCGATTGAAATATGTACCCGCCTGTGGATAATTGCAGAAGTATAAACTTGATTCCTAAACCTGGGAAGCCACCACACAAAACTGGATTTTACAGGCCAATATCGTTATTACCAGTTATGTCTAAACTATTTGAGAAGTTATTAGTAAAAAGGCTGTATCCGATAATTGCGAGGAAAAACCTGATTCCAAATCATCAGTTCGGTTTTCGCAACCAACACTCAACATTAGATCAAGTACACAGAATAACTAATATTATTGAAAGAGCATTAGAGGAGAAAAAAGTCTGCTCAACGATATTCTTAGACGTTGCACAGGCCTTTGATAAAGTTTGGCACGAAGGACTTAACTATAAGTTAAGAACTGTACTACCAATTCACTTCACTACAATATTAGAATCATACTTGAAAGATAGATTCTTTGGAGTAAAATTAGACGATTCCTATTCTGAATTGAAAAAAATCAAGGCAGGAGTACCGCAGGGCAGTGTATTAGATCCGGTCCTATACCTATTGTACACTAATGATCTCCCTGTATTAGAAAATAACATTGTGGCAATCATTGTTGATGACACGGCAATCTTAGCTGTTAGAGATAGCAACGAAGAATCAACTCAGAATTTACAGTTTACTCAAATACACAGCTAACCCAAAAGATGGCGAATTAAACTTAACGAAACTAATTCAGTTCACATCAATTTTACAAACAAACAACTCGAACATATTCCGGTTACAATTAATCAAGAAATAATACCGTATGATAACACGGCTATAAGTATCTTGGCAAGGCACTAAAAACGCGATGAACTATTGGGCTTAAATATAGAAAAGAGTATTGGCTGATAGGAAGGAGCTCCGCTCTATCAACATACAACAAACTTCTATTATATAAACAAATATTATAACCGGTTTGGAGTTATTATATCCAGCTTTGGGGTTGTACCAAACAGAGCAACGTAGAAATCATCCAAAGATTTCAAAACAAAGTATTAAGGAACATCGTTGATGCCCCATGGTATGTTAGAAGCAGAGACCTTCGTAGGGACATTAATGTGGACACTGTTCCAAAGGAAATTTCAAAAAATCTTTCGTTGTTGCTAGTGTAAACAGCGTAATGCTGGTCTAAAATTCACAATAACGATGTGGTTTACTTCAATTTATCTGACAATATGGAACTCCAGTGGGAAGATAGATTAACACAACTTAGTAAATTAAGTTAGAATAAAATTGCTCATTAGTCCTGGTGGCTAGATTGTAATAATTGTTTATTTAAAATTTTAAAATATTAAATAAAAACCAAAAAAAAAAAGAAAAAAAAAGTTTAGCTGAGTTAACCGGTTGAAGTGTCAAAGTCAGAGGCCTCATTTTTTCAGTTATTTGTGGTTGAAGTTATATTAACTCCGTTACCTTGATCATATGAGTAATTTCACGAATTCATTAAATAATTTAGTATCCCTGTGACACTATTTGCCTAAAAAGCCTCGATTTTTGGTTCTAATTGGTTTTGATAAAAACTTTCGATTTTAGATTATAATTTTCGCTTTACACAAGTTTTATTAAATTAAATTAGACTAACTAATAGAATTAGAGCAAAACACATTTTATATGTAAGTATATTGGTTTTTGAATTTCAACCATCTTGAATCGAAACCGTGCTTCAAAACAATATTGGTAATAGATGTTGAAAAAGTTGTCTTTGATTTTAATTTTAAATTTTTGAAAATTTTTGAAGGCTTTCAACAGCTATTCGAATTTATTTATAAAAATTTCGGGTTTTGGAAAGCTTCTGTACCGGTATCAAGCTTCCGTTTATTAACTTAAACTGAAAATGTTGCCTAGAAAGGTTAATAAAGCTTTAGGTGCTATATAAAGTTAACTTTTTATTCTGTATTAGGAATGCAAATACTTAAAAACTTTATAAATTTGGTTAAAATAATTTTTATACTAACAGCTTTTGTTTGATATTTACTTTTTATAAAGCTTTTAAAGCTTTTTTTTCACAAAACATTATATTTTAAAAAAATGTGCAAATTGAATTTTTTGCCCAATTAAAGAGTGAACCTTATACTTCGTTATATTAGTGTCACTGAACCACAGTCTACCATAAATGCTACCATAAATTGCCATAAATATGCCATAAATAATGCCATAAATTTGAAAAATTCACTCGATTCAAAATTCAACGGAAATGAAAAATTTAACTTATGAGGATTTTTTTAAATTTTCAAATTAGAATCGATTGTACTCATATTAGACTCTTTCATGGAATGCTCAAAGTTCTATGAAAACATTTGAAAATTTTATTTTAATTGTATTTTAAATTCAGGATCCATATCATTCGAGCACTTTTCAGAGGTGAATTGATGAATTATCAGGATTTAAAAGATTGTAAAAATTGTCGATATATTCAGAATTTGATCGAAAGCTTAAATTACCTTCGCTTCTGAAAATCTAGGTTACTACACCTCCAAAATTCGACTCAATTTTTCAATTACAGCACACAAAGAAATTAAAATATTGAAATTAGTACATTTCAATATTTACAAGAGAGGCATCTTTGTAATAGTATTTTATTTCGTTGAATCGTGTTAAACTAGGATGCATTAAAGACCCCTGGGGTGCGGTTCCGGTTGGATGATATGATAATGAAAAAGAAAACGTTTCATTGGCTTTTATCATTCTATTGTATCATCGACAAGTAACACGTGATTCTGAAATACCAAATGATTAAAAAACCAGTTCGAGTAATTGATGTATGATCTAAGGGCAAACTGTATATGATTTTCAGTTCAGTACACTCTAAGAAGTAATTGTTAAAAAACACTAAAAATTAATAACTTAGCACCAAGAATTATTTAAAGTTACACAAAGAGGTGTTATAAAAAATATGTGAATTGTAAATTTTTCAAAAAAGTCGGAAATTACCCATTTATTGTTATTTGCGAATTAAAACGTGTATAATTAAAAAAAAAAACATGATTTACCTGATATTTGCATGTCAGTGTGTGTGTTTTCATCTAAAAATTGGTAATTCACACATAATTTATTCGTTTTGCATTTACAGCAATTAATAGACATTGTTTTTACAAAAGTAACTAAGTTATGCATTGTTTTTACAAATGTGAAGGGAGAACGATCCTATTTAATTATGTTTTCTCTCTCTTGCAATCAATATTCATATTATTTGTTTTTGCTTTTTTGCTGTGAGAAAGAGTTGTGGGATATGATTAGCTTATAAGATCTTATTGAATTTTACAATAATAATCAATCTGTTCGTGTTTGTTGAAGTAGAAGCAAGTAAAAAAATAAAAAGTGGAACGAGTAGCTGAGTGCACGTGTTAATTTTTTTTTAATACAAATTAATATAGTTTTATAATAATAATTATTATCGAAAATTAAAAGGTAAATAGCTTAAAGTAATATAATTATTAATTGTAGTATATGTAATTTTTCACCTGTTTCTTTAATTGCATATCACAAGCATTTATATTTGCATAGATGCAAAAAAAATACGCAATTCTTTTGTTTATTTCCGAATTGCGATAAAAGATTTTCGGTTTATAAAACGTACAATATGCATTGGTTTCGTGTAAATTCACATTTAATTAAAAATAAATTTCTATCAAATAAAAACTCTATACAAGAGATTATTCTAAAGTGTAAGGCTGTAGAATGTGATTTCGAAGTAAATAATTTAAAAAAAATCATTTCTCATTTAAATCAACATTTATACTTAAAGTCAATGATTGTGTGTCCTTTTCCTCAGTGCCATAGTAATATCAAGACAAAATCAAACTTGAAAACTCATTTGTTTAGAAAACATAATAAAAGTCTGAAAAAAAATAATAATGTATGCAAAATATTGCTTATTCAAATGAGGACAAACTTGATATTGCTAGTGTTAATACCGTGTCTACAGAAAATGAAATGTCTACAAAAAACTGTTTTTCTCATTTGTTTGTTGAATTGAAATCGAAGTTTAAGTTAAGTGAAGCTGGTTTGAAATTTTTGGCCGATGAACTTACAATAATCTTAAATAATAATAACGATAATTACAACTCAAAATTAATTTCAAATTTAAAGCAATTAAATTCATCGTTCAAATTAACAAATTACATAAAAAATAATTATAAATATGTTATTTTAATGATGAAAAATGGTCGACAAAAAACTTATATACAGATTATACTGACGGAACAGTTTATAAAAACAATACATTTTTTAATTACGGTAAAAGAAAAATAGAATTAATATTTTTTCAAGACGCGTTTGAAGTGTGCAATCCAATCGGTTCTTCTAGAAAGAAACATAAAATAGTAGGAGTTTACATGATGATAGGAAATATTAATAAAAAATACAGGTACTCGATCCACAACATTCAACTGGTCGCTTTATGTAAAGAGAGTTTTATAAAAAATTTTGGTTTTGAAATGTTTTTTGAACCGATCATACAAGATATGCTTATACTAGAGAACGGCTTTGACATTATTGATCCTAATTCTTATACTTCAACTCAACATTATGGAACTTTATACGCAATGTTAGGAGATAATTTAGGGAGTCATCAGTTTGGAGGGTTTACCGAAAATTTCAGTACTAGCGAACATTTCTGTAGATATTGCTTTTACAATCGGGAAATGTTAACCAGTTTTAATTTTACTCATTGCGAAACTAGAAATGCAGCAAATTATAGCTTAAATATTGCTGAATTATCTTCTACAGAACAGACATTAGTAAAAGGAATTAAATTTAATTCCTGCCTTAATAAACTACAATATTTCCACGTTTGTAACCTTGGACTTCCTCCTTGTTTAGGCCATGACTTATTCGAAGGTATAATCCCTTACGACTTAATGCTAATTGTAAAGTATTTTAATTCCAATTCAGAAGTTTCTTATGACTATATTAATATTGACTCTTGAATTTTTAAGAAAAAAATTTCAATTACGATTAAATTTTCCAAAATTTGAGAAAAACATGAAGAAAATTCCTGGTAAATGCAATGAAGTTCAGCATATTTTAATTTTGATTCCGTTAGTATTGTTATAGGTAAAATAACAAATCCTGAATGCGATAAATGGAAATTTTTAAGCACTATGGTAGAAATGACCCATTTGATATATTCTTCCACCATATCTGATAGCAGTTTATGCTTATTATCACATTATTTAACCGTTTATTTTGAGTATAGAAAAGATTGCTTCCCAAATGAAAAATTAAAGCCGAAACACCATTTTGTTTGTCACTATCCAGGGGCGGGATTTTGTAACATCACTTTCGATACTATCGAAAATGATGGTCGAATCGAAAATGGTAAGAGTAGGTATTTTTTACCATTTTCGACTGATAAGCGAAATTTATATATGGCAACCCATTTTCGAAATTGAAATGACAGTTCTACAAATATTTTTTTATGACAAAAATGGTTTATATTATGTCAAAATTTATGTTTTTTTAATTCAGTTTACGTAGTCTGTAAATTAATTTCAACAATTAAAATGATTAATTTTAGTGCAGTGTTTTCGAGAACCTCCTCACTGGATTCATGTCCCACATCCATACCCGATACCCCTACAGCAGCCTCCATTAACCCGGTTAGTTGAACCACACGCTCTTCAAATGGAGTTAAAAACACGGTTCTCGACCCACCTCCGGTTCGGTTTATATCGACGTGTGTTTTTCTAATTTTTTTTTTAATTTTATTTTTAAGATCAGCCCACACCTGCGATATAAAATAATTTATTTATTAATGCGATTTCATTAACTAATTTGTACAAGTAACATCCTTTTTTCCAGGAGTCATCATCTCGCACAGGGGGGGCCTTCACCGTTTAAACGGTTTATTAGCTCGCGCCAACCGTCTTGCATACTTTGTCGCGTGGATGTGTTGTTGAAACTACCGGTGACAAGTTGCCGGTGTTCCTCTAAATAATCCAACATTATTTGAAATTGTTTTGTTGTGGTAATTTTCTTTTGGCTGTATTAGATAAAATTAATTTTAGGTTATGTCATTTTAAATTATAAAAAATTTAAATGTATTTATTTATTTTTATTTACAAATTGTTGTACATGATCATTTATCTACTCACCTATTCATTCTATTTATATTTATACTTATATTTAAGTTAAACTTTAATAATTATACTTTAATAAAAAACTACTATCACATAACATCACTTATTATCACTTAGATTTTCTTGAGTGATGAAGTATCGAAGTTATCGCTCGTCGATAATGATACAAAATGCATACTTTTCGATACTATCGATATTTTTTCGAATATCGAAAACTGTGATGTTACAAAATCCCGCCCCAGAGCTTATTATAAAATTTGGTCCATTAAAAAATTTATGGACTTTACCTTTTGAACAAAAGCATCAGTTTTTTAAAAATAAGGCAAAATCGTGCAGAAATTTTAAAAATATTACGTTTACACTTGCTAAAGCTCATCAAGATTTTCAAGCAACGTTACATGAACAACGGTTTAAATCTTCTATCATATGTGATCAGGTTGAATATTTGTCAAAAAAGCTATTCAAAGTAAATATCCCTAACGAATTTATATTTGTAACAGAAAAAATTCCATATTTAAATATATTTTATAAAAAAATGACGCTTTAATTTTTAATTTTGACGAAAATGGCAACGCAGAAATATTAATAGTAAAATCAATATTTGTAAATAAATCTTATGATAATGCACTATTCTATGGAAATTTACTGAAAATGTGGTACTCTGAAAACTTAATTTTGTATAAAAGTTATAATGTTGATAAATCTTATCGCTTAGTTAATTTAGAAAATCTTTTAAATGTAAAGCCAATTAATATTTTGAAATTCAATAATAACTTTTTTTATTCGCCTAATTGCACTTACAATTCAATATAATCTTTAATACAATACCAATGTAACTTATACATATATTTAAAATTACTATAACACAATAAACATAATATAAGCTATTTACCATACACATAATATTATAATAATTACATAAATACAGCAAAATAAACAACTACGTAAGATGGAAAAATATATGTTTAGCATCTGGAACAACGATCGAACAGTCCGCAAATTGTTCATGAGTACTCCATTAATCGAAGTAATCATTGAAAAAGGTAATACATATTTCAACCATTTTAGCCCATTGCTTCAATACACGATCTGACCGGAATCAAAATATTTTTAATGAAACGCACAGAAATACATACTACTATAATACATATACAGCTACAAATTTTGATAAAAAATAAAATCAAATCAATGTTTACATCTAGCTTTTAATGGAAACTTGGTATTATCCGGATCAGATCAAAAATCCATATACAGCTATATTTTATTAATATATATTTGTTTTTTTAGCCTCATCTTATGGTATCATAGGTACAAAACTGGTCCTAGAAAATAATATTTCTGACATATGCGAAAATGATGTGTTAGAATATATTATTAAAAATAACCCAATGTCAGTATTTCTCTTATTGCATGAAAACGACCAATGGACTTCGGCTGACACAACAACAAATTTCGAGAAAGAAGAAGTGAGTTACATATTGGATTCTAATTTATTTTAATAATTTTACTATCGAAAATATTTAAAAGTTGGTAATTAGAGTTCAAAATGAAATTTTATTTTTAGACTCAATAAAATAAATGTCAACAGTATAATAATTTGTATAATGCAAACATTTATTTGTATTTTTTTAGTCATCCAAGCCAGCTTTAGCTATCATCAATGAGGCCAGTAGCGAAGTACCATTATTCATTGAAGACATTGATGAAGATTTCGAAGTAACTTACACAGATGACACCCTCTCAATGAGCAGCACTGCATTATCCTCATCATCTAGCACCAACTCAGAATGCCGAAAACTATTTACAAATTTTCAAATACCGTGGAATAAAATGCCTCATGATGTTAGTGAGATGCTAAAAAATAAAACAAAACTTGGGAAACGGTTAAATATTCTGGCAAACATTATCATTGACGAACTATGAGCATCTTCGTTTTACATCCCTATGGGCGTTTTTCGCACCGTTGCTCAAAAAGCGGCAGAAATGTATCCAGACTCAATTATTGACAAAGACAACGAAGGTATATATATTACAACTGAGCCATTAGCATTGATCCAAATAATGCGAAATCGTAACAACACCCTAAACAGAGAACCTAAGCCCAGCTCAAATGGCTTATCGGTTCATATTAAAAATAGAAAGAAAACTCATGTACTAAAATCAACTAGTACCAATTGGCAGCCTTACGAAAATGACAAAACGGCCGATTCTGCTTCTACGATTGAATAGAAAAAAAAAGTTTTACAAGATTTGTATAGAAAAGGCATAGTTACATATAAGGAACAACAAAAAATTGAAAATTTATGATTGATTGTTTCAATACACAACGATTATTTCTTAATAATACGGAAGAAATTCCAGCGATTGCAGAAGTTTTGCGTGAATGGCCTTATTTATTCGACGCCGCTATTTTAAAACACTATTTCAAACAACTAATGAATATTGATTTAGATATTTTTCGCAGCAACTTCGAAGCGGGGCTAAATAAAATTGTAAACTTCTTAGAAAACTGCAGTTATTTTAGAGCAGAAAAAATCGAGTTTACCGCTGTAAATGTTATTAAATATTTATCCAGATATTTTAAGGAAGATATAGTCTATCTTCTAAAAGAATTTGCTGTAAGTAGAACTTCTATAAGGCTGGATTAGGTGAAAAAATAAAATCATATTTATGTATAAACATATTTTATTTTTACTTGTAGTTTGGGACCACATTAGATGAAGTAACAAACGAAATTCCGACTAATACACCTTGGGCAGCTATAATAAGTAAGAACTATTCATAATAAAGTAATAGAATTTAATGGGATGTTTTTTGTTACGGAACTCTTAGTATGTCAGTTAAATTTTAATTTTAGGCATACTATCGTTATTTTAAAATCTCTTGGTGATATAAAAATTTCGGTAAATAGAATGAAAAGTATAGTATAAAAAATCCTTTATTGGAAATTTAATCGTACTCAAACCTATAAATTAAATTTTCTATGATATCAAACCGACCAACAATATAATATCATAGGCATATTGTATAAATGACAATGAATAAACTAATGTTGAAGTTAGCTCAGCAGCCAAACTTATTTTTGTTATAAATAAAAACTATAATACAATTATTTTTAATCCCAATTATAGAGTCCGTGGATCCAAAGGCAGATGCGGTTTTACTGTACATTTTCGTTGAAAAAAATGAAGTAATTCATCAGCAGTCGGGTAATATTATTTCAATCTTACAATACATTAGCCTCTACTATGTATTAAATATTATGTATCCGAAGGAGATATCGCAAACAATGGAATTTTTGGTAAGATTTTATCTAAAACACTACCCGGAAGCAGTAAGAGGAGCTAAAAAAACAAGTAGTAATATAAGCAAAATTAATACTTTAATTAATAAGTTAAATTCTTAAAGTATGGGAAATTTTTTATTTTTTGTAATTATTGTTATTCAAATGTGAACATTAATTTTTTAATTTTGGTTTAGTAAGTTATAATTTTTTATTTTAATTTCGACTAAATGAAATAAATTCTATATTATTTAAATGAAATTTTCCTTTTAATAATAATTCCTAAAATCCTAACCGCTTTCGTCTGTTAATTATGATCCCGAAGTGTGATTTTCAACATTTTCGTCTATTGCAACAAATTCGCACTGTTATTGTCAATTTATCAATTCTAATGTATGTGATTTTCTGTTTTTATAAATTTATTTCATACGTTATTGGTGGGTAATTTACTTAATTAAATTGGATATTACCTAAATATAAAAAATAATTTACATCCTTCTAAAGTATATTTTAACTGTAAAACTTCTATTTCACACTAATAATATGCGATTTCCCACTTTAAAACTGTACGTATGTAAGAGTAAATCACACAACTCTAGTGTAATTATTTTTAAATCACACTACGATGATAATTTACTACAATAAATGCTGGAAACAGATAACCTCTATTAATTGTAGTGAAATTCAACAAAAAATTGTTAGAGTGTAGATTATGTTGGAATAAAACCAATGTCAAAAATTGTATTTTTGTTTTTGCTAACTTGTAGTTTGTCGGGTCGCGAAAATAATAAAAATAAAATGAAAAAGTTCTCGTATTGTAAAGAACCAACTATACTTTATATTATAAAGTAAGTGTATACTAATTAACGAGTAAATTTAGAAAATCTTGTTACATTTGATGCTTAAAACGACGTGATTATTTGAGTAAATTTTATATATCAGTTGATCGTGTCATGGTTATAAAAATTATTTAATTTTAGGAATTATTTACGACAAATTCGGTGGTCATTGAGGGATAGCCAAAATCCATTCGATATTCCTGACCAACAGTTTATTGAGTTATATCGATTAATGAAAGAAATGTGTTTCAATGTGTTCCGAACAAATTTCAACATTTTTAGAACCAAAATCCACAGTGTACCATCATAATTGGGTTGATTGATGGAATCCACATCAAAATAAAAGCTCCGGCAAGAAAAATTGAGATGGACACCAAAAACGTTCAAATTGTAAGTAAGTATATACTTTTTAATGTTGTTTGGAACATTAAAATTTGGGCTTAACTTGCAGATTTATATGACTCCTACATTTTGTGATGCAGTCAAATGAAGGTGTCATTAGAGCGAAAATACAATAACGGGGAGAGAAATTTTTGGCAGTTAAAAGACAGCGGATACTATTTTCAGCCATGGCTAATGACACCCATTCAAGATGAATCCACGGACGGAATGAGACGCTACAACGTTTCACACAAAAAGACCCGACAAGCTATTTTTCCATGCCTCCTTCATCGAAGAATATTATGGTATTTGCCATTGACGGATGAGTATACTGTAAATAGCTGTGCCATATTACATAATATGTACAGTGGCCAATTTACCATTCCCCAGAATCGCACCCTTGAAATGAAATCAAATAAGTCTTTTTTATATTTAAAGTCAATCTATAGAGAAGTTCAGACGATATAGAAATATTTATAAAGGGTTTTCCAATAAGGAGTTGACAAGTAATTTTTTAAAAATAAAACGCAAACCATTTGAGATATCTCGAAAATTTTATTATTGGCTTGAGGAACAATCAAAACATTTATGTATGGAATTTGGCATCGTTCATAGGTCCACCACGGGCACGTTTGCAGGTGTCGATTCGTTGAACCCAATTTGTGATGGCTCGGCCAGACATTTCGATGGAAACCGCCGTTATCTCTGGTTCAATATTGGCTCTGACCAATGATTTAACGTTTAAAATCGATAGGATCATTTCTGGATATAACACGTTAATCGAATTTATATTTCAATAAGTCGATTGTTAGTCCCGCTGTGTGGAATGTTGCACTGTCTTGTTGAAACCACATCATTAATGTATAGCTCATGCAATTGACCAAAGAAATAACTTGGCAACATGTCTCTGTAGCGATCTCCATTGGCTGTAACATGACGGAAGCATATGAGGGTTTCAGCATAACCAAGAACGCATATTCTGTTTGTTGACGAAGGCGGTTAGCCAAAAATGCGCTTGACCAAAAATTGGAATTAACGCTCTTGCATTTGCAGTCACCAACTCGGAATTTTTGTAGTAAATTTTAATTATTTGTAAACGTTGTTCGTTCACGTACTTCACCATGATGAAAATGGTATCTTTATTGAATGTTTTGACACTGGCAGATTGGTAATTATTTTATGGTCTTAGGTTCACAGAGAAAGTTCAAAATTGTCAAGTTCCAAATGGAAAACCCGATACTATATTCATAGCAATTCAAATCACTTCAGACCATTATTCCAGATTCAAAAACATCAAATATTTGTTGAGCATTCAGTCTCTTAAAAACCAAAGGTGTCACTAACAGCTGCACAATTGGAATTTATGACATAATTATACGAGTTCAATTCTATCAGACTCATAGAAGCGAATAAATATTGAAATGTTCCAAAATGTAAACAAGTGAAATCATGATGGTAGAGT
This sequence comes from Tipula unca, assembly GCA_951394425.1. Taxonomy (NCBI): domain Eukaryota; kingdom Metazoa; phylum Arthropoda; class Insecta; order Diptera; family Tipulidae; genus Tipula; species Tipula unca. Next base: position 190,344,116 of record OX596381.1, read on the forward strand.
TTTTGGACATCGTACTGAGATAGCCACACACAAATATCAATCCTGCACCCGAATATTCCATCGTGTAGTTCAAAATTATTTGCCAATCGAATTAACACGTGCACGTGTCAATATGGCATGAATCGAATTATTTTTCTTCAATGATTTTCACGTACGCCTATACATACGCGCATATATATGTATAGTATTTTTATCCTTTGAAAGTATGATACAAAGCATCTTACATCTTATTATCACTTGTTCAATTAGTAGCTGCCTGAATTGATTTGAATTTTAACTTCCAAGAAATCGATCTGCGCGTTTATATTGGTAACGATATCAATTATAGAAAAAAAAATACAAATTGTGTGTATATAGGATTTATCAATATGTGAAACGTCTTTCTAATAAATGCTTCAATATACGACACACGACATATATCCTTCATCTTTTTATGTTTTTCATAACAACCGAATACAAAAAAAAATAAATTTGCATGCCGATCGAAGCATAAAATCTTGTTTTTCATTGAATTTTGTTTGAATCGCAACACATTTTGCGTGAATATTATTTTATATCTCATATCGTCGTTATACATAATGTAAAATCGTGGAATTTATCTGGTTGATTACGTATATCGTTCGTACATATACCAATTTATAATATGTAAGGCATACACTCGTTTAACGAGAAATGTTTTATACATCTTGTGTATTATGAATATATACATTTATATAAAAAGCTATTGTCACGTCTATTTTTGTAAACACGCTATTATGTACGTTATATATGTACGTTCAAGTATTATACAATACCGAGCTCCCTTTCATAATTATAATGTGTGTAAGCGCAAAATTCAGGGAACTATATATACATATACACAAAATTACCATCCTATTTCACCTGATTTATTTCGCATCCACTTTCCAATTTGAAGAGCTTTCGCTTTTGCTCTGTACAATGTCGAGGAAAAAAATGCTTTTCTTCTTTTATGTATGTATATACATATATATGTAAGTATATGTATGCATACATACATACATACATATATTCAATACTCGACTATAAAGCATAAAGGATGTATGTTTGTATGATATGAGATGAAAATAAAAAGCATAGAAAAAAGCACATTGTTGAAAAATGAACATATAGCAGAGACGAGAGAAAAACGGAAAAATGAAAAATTTTCACCTGTCAGATACACAAGAATCATGTACAGCTTGAAAAATGTATATAATAAGAAGTCAAGTGACATATGTATGTTTTATTGTGTCAAAAACATAAAACTATAATAATTTTTAGTTTCGTTTTGTACAAGTAGATATACATATTTGGTTCTGTGTAGACATAAATAAATCAATTTGTACCAAAAAAAAAAAGAAGAAAATCCAAAATGTAATGAGAATAATGATGATGATAGTTATGGACAATCTGACTTTAAGTTATTTATTACAAGAAATTTGTTAGACGCTCTGTGTGTACGAAATAAATCTATAAATATGTAACATATTATCTATTTTTGGATTCTGAATAATTTATTAGATGTAGTTGATACTTTTAAAGATTTTATTTTTGTTTGTGATTTTCTCGGTTAATTTCCGTTGGTACATGGAATTTGACCCGAAAACACATTTTCCATTTCGTATATAGATACATAAATCATTTTTTTTCTCACGATGTGAATGCACCCGAGCATAGTTGGTAGACTGGTATACAAATAAATTCAACATAAATTTATTTTTTAAACTACTTACTTCATTCGTTCCACCAACTGTGGTAGGCCAGCTTATAAGCCCGATAACATTCAATTGAAGTTCTGCAATAAAAAGGGAAAAAGTTAACGGATTTAGTTAATCAAAAGAATTACTCATTTCGTGACAATTGTAGTTTGAAATTGGATTTTATTTTTTTTTTTATATTACGACTGAGTCTTGTACCCATTTAGTAATTTACATTGAATAATACAGTATTTTGAATAGTCGGCGTAATCAAGTGATTATTCCCAGTTTCGTGTAACTCCTCCCTCAGATTTTTCGCCACAGTAAGTCTACTGACCTCCTAGTCGCGATAAGTCCAGTTGTTTGGTTCTTTGCAGTCTTCTAGTTGGAGATGAAGATGCAGACGTTGTAGGTGTTTTGTTGCATGATGCTTAATTCCATCCGCGACAAGCTCAATCTTGAGATCTCGATGGAGGTTGTCGTTTCGAATGTACCACGGTGCATTAATAATACATCGTAGGATTTTATTTTGAACTGTTTGTATGATTTTGATATTTGTCTTCTTGGCACATCCCCAGAGTTGGCTACCATATGTCCATACAGGTTTCAGAATTTGTTTGTATAACAGCAGTTTATTATGGATCGCTAGTTCAGATTGTCGCCCTAGGAGCCAATGCATTTTTCTAAATTTTATGTTTAGTTCTTCTCTCTTCTGTATTAGGTGTTCCTTCCATCTAAGCTTAGCATATAAAGTCATACCAAGATATTTGGCAGTGTTTGCATGGGGTACTACTATTGAGTTTATCATTATTGGTATATGGTTAACTTTTTGATTTGTAAAGTTCACTTGAATTGATTTTGCTTCATTTAATTTAATTCGCCATTTCTTTGTCCAATTACATATCAGGTTAGTAGCCCTCTGTAATTTACTAGTGGAGTCATTGATGTTCTTTGCTGTTGCAAGTATTGTCGTGTCATCGGCAAAAGTCGCCATTGTTTCTTCTGTAATTGGTATATCTCTAGTATATAGGAGATATAGGATTGGCACAAGAACACTCCCTTGTGGTACTCCGGCTGTTATTCTTTTTAGTTGGGAGTATTCTTTCTCATACTTTACTCGGAAGTGCCTCTCTGATACGTAAGAGTTTAAAATTTGAAAAAATTGCTCCGGAAGATCTCGATGAACTTTGAATTCTAGCCACTGGTGCCATACTTTGTCAAATGCTTGCGCTACATCAAGGGATATAGTTGAGCATATTTGTTTGCTTTCTTGTGATTTCTTGATTACATCAGTAATTCGATGTACTTGTTCTTGAAGGGATAAGATTCATTTCTTCGATAATTGGTTTTAGTCTTTTAAGAAGAACATTTTTAAATAGTTTCGATAATGTTGGTAGCAGAGAAATTGGCCCATATGAAGCATTATCATGCGGAGGTTTGTTCCGTTTAAGTATCATAATTACTTGTGCAACTTTCCATTGTCTTGGTACATATCTTAGTTGAAATGCTGCATTAATTATATGCACTAGTTTCCTCAACGCTTTCTCCGGTAACAGTTTTATTATCTGACCCGTTATAAGATCATATCCATGGAGCCTTATACGCATTCAGATTATTCTTGATTTCGAATTTTAGTTCTTTCAATGTTACAGGTGTAATATTTACTTCATCCTTGGAGGAATCTGAAGTTTAGGTCTTTTAATATTCTTAGTTGCTTTCCATAATGAATAATCAGTATCTTTTTGCCCAGTTAGAGTGCTGAGGTATTTATTAACTGATTGATTTTTAATGTCTTTTATAAGGTATTTTAATTTGTTACACAAATGGTTAAATACTCTTTTATTTTCAGGATTTCGATGTTTTTGCCAATTCTTCCGTGCTTTTCTTTTATTTTTAAGAAGTTCTCTCACTTCCTCTAGATAGCTAGCATTGCGCTTCATTTCCTGCCTATTATTTGGAATGCTTTCCCACACAGCATATTGGATATTATGGATGAGCTTATCTAATACGTCTTCTATTTGGACTGGTCCCTGAATTGGGTTCTGCAGACTAATTCTTTCTGTTAACTGTGTTTGGAAGAGATCCCAATTGGTTTTGAAGCTCGTTAATTTCGGGTTGCTCTCTTTCAAAATAATTGTTTGGCTAAGTATCATAATAACTGGTGAATGATTTGATGAAAGACTTTCACCGTTCTCTATATGGATATAATTATCTGAAATCCCTCTTGTAATAAAGAAGTCTATAAGGTCTGGAATCTTACTGGTATCCGTAGGCCAATAGGTTGGTTTACCGCCTGAGTGAAACTCGCATTTTAGTTGTTTGCCTGCTGCGAACAGTTTTTTTCCTTTAGCGGTCGTTAACCGAGATCCCCAATATGTATTTTTTGCATTATAGTCACCTCAAACTAAAAAGACACTTCCTAGCGTTTTGAGAAGATTACTATAATCTACTTGTTTGAGATTGTATCTTGGAGGGCAATATATTGCTGAGATACTGCATGTTTTAATATTGTTGTGACTTGCATGGAAAGGTTCTCAACTTTTGGTTCTTCGTGATGTTTTATATACTCTTTTATGAGCATAGCTGATCCACCTCTGGCTTTCTTCTCAGGATGTAGTGCATAGTAGCAATTATATCCTTTTATTTTACAGAATGAAGTTTTGGTGAAATGGGTTTCTGATATAAGACATATATCTATATTATGCATGTTTAAAAATATATCTAGTTCTTGAATGTGTTGCAATAGCCCATTTGCATTCCAGGTTACAATTCGTAATGTTTTATTCATTTCTTTTGTTTATAATTCGATTTTAAATAATTTATATTTTGATACACTTGACCAAGGTTTTCTTCTTCTCTTTTATTGAAACTAGTTTGTGATTTCATTTCTTCTAGTGTTTTCTGCAGACTCATTTCCTGCGAAATAAGTCTTTTGTTAAGGTTCTCTAGATATCTTAGTATGTCCTGTAGAACGAGATCCACTTTTAACTGTTTCTCCTCTGTTTGCTGAACTACTTGTGCATAAGTAACGTTTTCGTTTACTCTCTGGCTTTGTATGTTATGATTAGCAGTTGACGATTTAGGCTCCGTGGTTCTTTTTATAGTTTGTACATTTATTGATGTACCTGGTTTGCGTGATTTATCTCTCATTTTTTGTAGTTCTACTGCAACTTCACACCCTCTGTAGTTGGCTGGATGCTGGCCATTACAGTTGATACACTTCGGTGTTGTATCTCGGCGGAGCAGCCATTTCCTGCATGTTTTCCTGCACATTTAAAATTGAATTTGATGCCCTAACTGGTTATGATGTAATCGAGGAACTACTTGAGAAATTCAATTTAACCGTAAACTTGCCTTCTCCAAATATTATTATGTCATCTACATATATGTACATAACAAATTTTTCCAATGTATTCCTTCTGTCTGTCATCCTCGTGAAGATAGCTGGGGCATTCTTTAACCCGAAGGGAAGCCTATGAAATTCGTCAGGATATATCTGGAATCGGGTAAACACCTGATGTTATTACATCGTTGAGTCTTTTAAAGTCAAAGACCATCCGGGATTTTCTTATACCGGAAGCATCTAGCTTCTTTTCCACTTTACCCTAATTGAACAATTATATGGGCCCTTGGAAGGTCTTATGATGCCATCTTTCAGTTGTTGTTCGATTTGTATGGGTAAGATTTGGAATAAATAGGTTCTTCTGTGGTGGGATTTTGATTTCCGCATCTATGTCGTTAGTTTTATGGCTCTTGACTGGTTTGAATAGTTATTCGAATTGCGACAGAATATACTCTGTAGATTTTATTTAGATTCCTGTGAGAGATGATTGTCTCTTACTTTTAAGTTATTGACCTGTGATGATTGCTTTTATTTCGATGGTATCTTTATGTCTGGCGTTCAAATTACTGTGTTATTTTTTTATTTTTTTTATTATGGCTTCTAGTCCTTTTAGGGTGTCGTCTCCGATGGTTTCATCGAATGATTGATGTCCTGCGGTAAAATAAAAAATTCTTAAGTTTTGTGGATTCTGATACTTCCGAGAACTGGTCCGATGATTTTTTCCTTAATCGGTACGCTTCCGCCAGCTGATTTTATGTTGAATTGGTTGTTAATCGGTATTGGATTTTTTGCTTGTTCGAGTTTAATGAAGTTTTTATTTGGTCCAGTGTCGACGAGGAACTTGAGCAATTTGTTATCTCTAGTTTTCTATTCTAAGTAGGGTACGCTAGAGAGGCGCCCATCATAACACTTAGTTCGGAGTTTTCATCTTCTTGTTCCTCCTCCTGGTCGAATTTATGTCCACGTCCGCCATCTCGTTAGTTATTTGGTTGTATTGTTCTTCTTCACTTTAGGTTTCGTGGTAAATCCTCTGGTTTTTCTGTGGTATGTTCTGATTGGAATGATGGTGGATTTTCTTGGTTTGAATAATTCTATTAATTATTTCGTTGATTTATCTGGTTATCTTGTTGATTCGTAGGACGGTTGATATAATTGACCTGCCTCCTCTCAATACATGAATCGACCGATATTGGGGTTGGTGGTTTAAGGCCTGTTGGTCGTGCTGGCGGCTCTCTTGTAACTCTATTGTTTTGATGCTGCATGTTGTATACCATATTTTTGTGGTACTGAGACAGTGACATGTTTCATTTGTTGATGTACTGGATTTGAATTAGATTGGTTCATCGAAGTTACTATACCGAATTATTGAAGATCTTTTTGTGGATTGCGATATTTCGACAATTAAAATCGTCGCCTGCAACGACCTCTGCGCCTATCATATGGTGGCTCTCCTTTCAGAGGTCGCAGCACTCGCTGAGATCTTACTTCATGCACAATATCGGGGATCTTTATCAGATCTCTGATTACGAAATTGTTCAGAGCTCGGTATGTACCATCTATTTCGTGTTTGGGCCGTAAATAACACGCATGATTCTTCTCTCGAATGTAAGGAGCCATCTCTCGTACTCATCCGTCAGCGCCCAACTTTCACAACCAAACATAACAACGGGCCTGATCAACCGTACCGTCAATCAGTACCTCTATTGTATCTGTAGAATATTCCTCCGTTTTGATTTTATTCACAATCCGTGAAAATTATCGATATCCAATCGTCGCTGAATATATTGTATGCTATTAAGATGCGTCGGCCCTTCCTCTAATTTTTTGCCTCATACTCTGTAGTATTGATCGGTACAATGGTTTGTTCTTTCTAATTGCATAGTCCCTTGAAATGTTTTCTACGTTGTGAATCCATGATATGTATTGAGTCGGATTTCCATCGAACGTTTGCAGTTCTTTCACACGTCCGGTAGCCTGCCGATAACAATTCGATCTTGTTCTGTTTTTGGTTGTTCTGTTAGCGCAGCTATAGTGTTTCTCCTTCGAGATGATTGGGTTTTCGAGTTTAGACATGCGCTGTTCTAGTCTTTTTGATATTTCTATTTGGGCGTTGACTGCTCCGGTGAGCTGTTTTATCTTTTACCTTATGTAGGTCTACTATCGTTTCGAGGGTTCTCATTTTTATTATGAATTTTCACTCTGCACTGGTTTTAATTATTATTATTATTATTTTTAAAATATTACTTAAATTAAGTTCGAAAGATTTGCGTTTCATTAAATTTTAAATGTACTTGCCTGATAGGAGTACAGTTCAGGGTCAGTCGATGTGACTTCTGGAAGAAAATGTATGCGGTTCTTTTGTAGCGTTGGACGTTAGTAATTATAAAATGCCTACTCATGGTACATTGATTCACACACAGTTTCGTTACTTTTTCAGAATGTCAAGTGATACGTCCCGTTTAGCATTGATCGTTAATAATTGAAAACTGCCTACTTCTGGTACGGTTGCACTCACTGTTATAGTTAATTTCTACTACTTTCACTAATTCTTGGTATTAAAAAAAATGTTGACGACTGGTCTGTGTTTCGGCGCCAGTTAACAAAACGATGTTCCGGAGAGTTTAAAAAAATTAATTTAATTTTTAAATTTTATATTCGTACACTTTTACATTCAAAATTACTTTAACTTTAATTTACCGTCAGCATTGACATTGTGTAAAAAGAATTTTATTTAGAACGTTGACTTTTTGATTCCAATCATTGTCCAATTATCGTTTCTTGGATGCTAACGCAAAACCTAGTTTAAATATGGTGATGGCTTAGCTGTCCGATCATCCAGTTCAGTGATATTGAATTTACATCTTATTTAGTTCTTAGTTAATTAATCAACACTTCTTAGTGAAACAAATCGATATTTTGTTCCCTATCATACTTTTTGAAAATAGGTTCCACAACCCTCATTTTTGCTTTCTCAGACAAAATAAATGAATTTGTACGATTCCCAGGGATAGGCGAGTTAGAAACATCGCCATCTAATCTACGCGATTGTCGAAACGTAGAATATTACGTAGATTACTTGGCAATATCGAACTTGTGTTTGCGATTTCGACGTTTGTTATAAAGAGGAATTAAGAATGAAACATGATTGCCGGATTTTAAAGTTGTTCGTTATACGTCATAACGAGGTTCCCTAAAAAAAACCCACCTTACCTAGATTTTGTAACAAAACATTCGTTATATCCCGATTTTTAACCGATTACACGGCGGTCACTGTTAATGTATTAAAAGTGATCGTTAAAGTTGTACGTAAATGTTTTTCATTTAATTAATTTTGAACAGCATCTAAATTAGGATAGTAGCTTTCAGGATTTGAAAGGGTTTTGTGAGGCTGATAAAGACTAGAAGCGCTTAGCTCAATTTTCTATGTTGAACAATTCTTGACTAGTAAAGCTGGAGGTCTAGTTTGTTGGAATTGAGAAGATTTGTTGTACGCGGTGGTTGTATTAGAGAACCGTTTAAGCTGGGAATACTAATTCTGGTTTGAGGACACCGGGTACAGGTCTAAACGTTTAATGTTGATAATTTTGTCTAATTGGTGTCGGGTTTATTTTTGTTATTAGAAAAGGTTGGTGATTTTGATATGTACTTAAATCATTTTGAGTGTTAAAATGAATTTTGATTTTAATTATATACATATTAGGCATAATCTGGGATTACACTGGTTTTCTATATGTAGGATAGTTTGCGTATTCAACTGTATTTTACGTTTAATGTACAACATATCTTGTTTCGATAGACATCTAGAGAAAACGACGCGTTCTAGTGTAAACATCCCCCTTCGTTTTTTTTTGGTCTCATTTTTATGTATCTTCATACAAACTTAGCTAATTATTGTGGATTGTACTCTGATATAACGAATGTAAGTCAGTAATTAGACTGACTTCGTTCCTCTTATCAGCGTAGTGTGTTATTAGATTAGCTTTTCTTGTTTTCCAATCGAGAGTTGTTTCATGCATCGTGAGGACTTCATCTGCCTCACCTACGATTTTATTTTGTATGGCTCTCAGAAAGGTAGTTGAAATACGCCCATCTCCTATATTTTAGGTATTTTTAGGTATTTTCACAGATTTCGATTTTTCATCGACATTTCCAATCAAACCGAACGAGGTATATGCCGGTTTCCTTCATACCTAGGTAGGTCTTTAATGGATGGCAATTTTAAACTACTAACTAAGGTGCCTATTAATTGAACTGAAACCATTTTTTAGGTTCGATTATTTTCTTGATTTAAGTTGAAATCACTTTTATTTTCAATTTCAACGGCTTTAAAACTTTCTACTAGATCTATCAAAATTTTTGATATATGACAACTAATATGATCAATCTCGGTTGAATGTTTGAATTAGCTTCACTTTCACTTTGAGTAAAACTATTGTCACTCCTCAAATTATCGTCACTCATAAATAAAAATTTTACTTTTCTATATCTTAATCCTAATTTTTCTCGTAAACCGCGTGATTCCAAATTTATTTCATAAACCGCGGGAGGTTTTTTTTGAAGGAGATATAAATAACCAATCACTTACCATGCAACTAATATGAAGATACCGTATAATTGTCTTTGTACTAGCGCGGCCACAACGTTGATAATCCGTCGGCGCTGGTAAGTGCGAATTGTAATTTTTATTTCAATGATCACTGTGGGTTATAAAAAACCACCTCTATCAACTGCACCAGTTCTGTTTCCCGAAACCCGGCAATTGGGAAACAATAAAATACAATGGTTTCGGAATTTTTGAACTTAACAAACTCATTTTATTGTATTTATCTTCTTAATAGTTACATAAATTCTAAGTCTGTTTCTATAAATTGGTTATATGGTTTTATATGCTTGATCGGTATTTTTGTGTGTCATCTGATTTTAAGATGTTGGTATGGGGTTTCTAGGCGTAGCTCGGGCATGATTCCATGGGATATTATAGATATAGAAGGAGGCACAATATATAAAATCCACTGATCATAATTTTTGTGATTCAAAAACGGAACTGAACAATACGTTCCACAATCCAACTAAACTGTTTTATTGGAATTTATTAAAATTAGATTAGCTTTGTTCAGTGGCGGATTATTTATCTTTTAAATACACAATGGAACACAATATAGTTATGTATACACAGCCAGACGTTCCCACAATCGCAATTCAAACGTCAGCAGAAAAGATAAACACGAGTGGTAATCCGAGACGGACAATTGCATTTGTTCAACAAACATCATAAATATCCAGAATGCCGTGTAATCAATTTAGTTAGATTAACATAAGGTTATAAATAGGTTGAATCATTAATGTAAAGTCAGTCGTAATTGTATATTAAATTGTAAAACAATAAAATAGTCTAAATAAATGTTTTTTTATTAAGAATGTGCATTACGTACTCATAATTGGCGCAGCCGTACAGACGGAAGTGTAGTTCAAGTGTAGTGAAAACAGTGCCGAGATAGTGAATAAAAACTACCTCATAGTGATTCCGTCGGAATAAATTTCGAATTGTTTATGTGCAAATTCTGAAGTAGTCATAAAGAGAAAATATAGAAACGGAGTAGAATATACTCGCCTAATCAAGAATCGTTGCGAAACGGAGTAGAATATACTCGCTCGATTAGGAATCGTTTAAAAAAAAAACTCATTTATACTACAATAGAGAAAAACACATAATCAACAGATTTTTTTTCTCGACGTCCTAGACTGAAGGTGTATACCGTCCAAGCGAATCGAGGATCACGCCGTCCGCACCACAATTAAATACTTCCGGAACCTACAAACCACGAGCAGTAGCGGGCAGAGCAAGGTAAGAAATTTAAGTTCAAATTTTAAACCATATACAAGCTTATTCAATTACCAGTGAGTAATTGAATCCCACCTACTCACTGCAAAATAAAGGGCAACATCACGCACTACGAGATAGACGTGAAACCTCCGAAACCTCACGCACTATCAGATAGACGAGAGGAAAGAAACTACCCAAATAATACGCACTACGAGATAGACGTAATTTTTTTTTCTGGTACACGTTATCCATCGCGCACTACGAGATAGACGCGAGAAAGACGAAATAATTTTATAAAATTAAATTCAACCAGATTTATTTTGTGAACTAAAAAGTCTCAAAATCACAAATCAATTGAATAACAGGTTCAAGCGAATCATAATCAATTTCGTAAAAGTTTCTTTTCGGTAGCAAAAAATTTTCAAAATTTACCGAAACAGAAAAGAAAAACTAAGTGATAACTTTATCGCTAATAGGGGCATAAAATTAACAGAAACCGATTTCATTGACAAGATGACAGAAATGGAACAAGTCATGGCTCAGCTAGACGCAATATCGGGCCAGATAGCCTCAATGTGCCAAAAACAGAGCGAGCATGACCAGGTATTGACATACCTAAACCAAAAAACAGAAACACAAATTCAGACTCATCCAGTAACTTCGAACGAAAACCGTTCAAAGTTAGATCTCTTTAGGATACCGGATCCTATAAAGTCAATCCCTTCCTTCGATGGAAATCGAAGACAAGTAAACTCCTGGCTAAAAACAGCTGAAGAAACCCTTCAAATGTTCGAACCTCTAGTTCCTCCGCAACAATACCGAATGTACATTCAGGCGGTAAAGAACAAAGTGGAAGGAAAGGCAAGAGACATATTATGTTTGGCCGGAGATCCTGAAACTTTCTTAGAAATGAAGGAAATCTTGATTGAAGCCCTAGGCGACAAACAAGAACTTTCCTACTATAAGTCCCAGCTATGGGCAAGTAAACAGGTGGAAAATATGTCGGTACATAGCTACTATAACAAAATAAAAGAGATCGTCCAAAACATAAAGACGCTCGCTAAACAAAATAGCATTTATAACAATTCATGGCAAGCCATTTCCATATTTATAGAAGAAGACGCTTTAGCCGCCTTCATTTCCGGCTTGAGGAAGCCTTACTTCGGGTTCGCACAAGCAGCGAAACCCAAAACACTGGAAGAGGCATACGCATTCTTGTGCAAGTTTAGCACAAATGAGTCAATTTCAAATAACTCAAAAAAGCCTATCATGACTAATCAGTACACTCCAAGAACAAACCAAATGGCATCAAACTCGCCAAAATTCAACCAATTTATACCGAAACCAAAAGATGTCAAAGAATTCAATTATAAGAAATACAATGGACCAATTCAAGATGCCGAAACGCCTATGTCCATCGACATCTCATCAAGAACAAGAAATAGCCTCAATAGAAGAATCATTAATAATCACGAAACAACCCAGAGTGATGAAACATCAGATGAAATACTAAATTCCGAGAATTTAGAAAACCCATTTCCAGAAAATTTTCAATCAGACCCAAGTTCAGATACGGAGGACTAAACTTCTTACCGTATCTAATCTGTCGGAATCACGACAAAACAAAAAATTTAAAACCATTAATAGACACCGGTGCTAATAAAAATATCATTAGCCCTAACATAATCCCAGAACATCTATTAGAACCTCAAAGTACGTCAATTAAAAATTTCTTAGGTACTCAGAAATCGAACAGAAAAAGCAAGTTAAATCTCATTAGTAATAAATTACCCCCACAAACGTATTATGAATTAGAGTTCCATAATTTCTTTGATGGAATTCTTGGATCAGAGACAATGGAAGAAATGCAAGCAGAAATCGACTATAAGTCTAACACCATATCATTGAATACCCATAAATTTAAATTCTACCGATATTACCAGGCAGAAAATTTTTACCATCATACGATAACGCTCGACACCTCACAAAATGGAGATTGGGTAATACCAAAGTACGAAAAGATAAACGACGAGGTAACAATGCAATCTGGCCTTTATAGAGCCAACAATTTTAGAACAGTCGTTAACGTACTAACCAATAACCCAACCCCACCTACAAAACTGCCCAAACTTAAAATTGAAGTTAATAATTTTAGTACATTAGAACCAGTACCAGTCTATTGTAAAACCTTAATTGACAAACAAACAATTCAAGATCTAATTAGAACAGAGCACTTAAATGAAAATGAAAAGAACGTCCTAATCAACACAATCCATAGAAATCAAAATGTTTTATTAAAACAGAACGAAAAACTATCGGCAACTACAATGATAAAGCACAAAATAGTCACAAAGGATGAAACCCCAGTATACACTAAAACGTACAGGTACCCATACTGCTTCAAAAACGATGTAGAGGACCAAGTGCAGGAAATGCTGGATAGTGGTATCATTCAAAATTCGAGTAGCCCTTACTCATCTCCAGTCTGGGTAGTCCCAAAAAAGGCTGACGCCTCGGGAACAAAGAAGATTAGGGTCGTCATAGACTACCGAAAATTGAACGAAAAAACGGTAGATGACAAATTTCCTATACCCCAGATAGAAGAAATTTTACACTGGACCTAAAGTCAGGATTCCATCAAATACCTATGGACATGAAATCACAAGAGAAAACCGCCTTCTCAACAGACAAGGGGCACTTTGAGTTTTCTCGAATGCCTTTCGGATTGAAGAACGCACCTGCCACATTCCAACGGGCAATGAATAGTGTATTATCCGGTTTAATAGGTAACATATGCCATGTTTACCTAGACGATATCATCGTTGTAGGGCAAAACTTGGAGAATCATATAAAAAATCTAGAGACAGTACTCAAGAGACTATCGCAATTTAATTTGAAAATCCAATTAGATAAATGCGAGTTTCTAAGGCGTGAAACAGAGTTTCTAGGACACGTGATCACCCAAGAGGGAATAAGACCCAACACGGATAAAATCAAAAAAATACTGGAATGGCCACTGCCGAAGAACGCCAAACAAATCAAACAATTTCTTGGACTGTCAGGTTACTACCGCCGCTTCATTAGAGATTATTCAAAAATCACTAAACCGATGACAAAATATCTAAAAAAAGATGAAGTCATCAATATCAATAATCCAGACTATATAAAAGCGTTTGAAACCTTAAAAGAAATCCTGTCCACAGATCAAATCCTAGCCTATCCGGATTTTACGAAACCATTCATTCTTACGACAGACGCTTCAGATTTCGCGCTAGTTCTGTCACAAATACACGATAGTGTCGAGAGACCAATCGCTTTCGGCTCCAGAACACTGAATCAAACAGAGTGTAATTACGCCACAAACGAAAAAGAAGCCTTGGCCATTATATGGGCGGTAAAGAAATACCAGCCATACCTTTACGGTAATAAATTCGCATTGGTCACAGACCACAAACCATTAACATTCATAAAATCATCAGAAAAGAATACTAAAATCCTCAGATGGAGACTAGAGCTCGAAAATTATGATTATGACATAATTTATAAGGAGGGAAAAACTAACGTAGTAGCAGACGCCCTCAGCAGATTCCCAACAATAACAGCCAAGGACAAAGAAATTAACGTCAACGAAAGTATAGATAACACTTCACGTGAACCTAGAGAAACCACAGAAAACTTTTCTGGAAATATCAGCGACATAGAGACAGTTCATTCCGCCTATACTTCAGATGATTACTTCATACATTTTGCGGACCGACCTATAAATTATTATAGGAACCAAATAATTTTCAAAATATCTAAAATCGACACAGTCATATCAGAAGAGATATTCACTAAATTCACCAGAATAATAATTTCAAAACCAACGTTTGAAAAGAACGATATTACCGAAATCATAAAAAAATATCATAATGGCAAGCAGACAGCGATTCTAGCGCCAGAAACACTATACCAGAAGATACAAGAGTCGTTCAAGGAAAATTTCTCACAAAAAGGACATTTCGTCTTCACTACCAAAATAGTCGAAGACGTAACGAACGAAAACACGAAACGGCTCATAGAGGAATAAGAGAGGTAGAAAGTCAAATTAGACGATCCTATTTTTTCCCAAATATGATCAATAGAATCAAAACCTTCATTAATACATGCAACATTTGCAATCTACATAAATATGATCGCAAACCCTACAATATAAAAATATCCCCAAGACCCAATACCGAAAAACCCCTAGAAAGGGTGCATATCGACATCTTCTCTATCAATAAAATTAACTTCCTGTCGATAATAGATGCATTCTCAAAGCATCTTCAAATGGTACCAATCGATTCAAAAAATCTAACAGATACAACAAAAGCCTTGACAAAGTACTTCACCCTATTCGGAATCCCTAACAGTATTATCTCAGATCATGAAACAACGTTTCAATCAACCCAATTTAGAGAATATCTAAACAGACTAAACGTCAAATTGGAATATGCGTCCTCTTCAGAATCAAATGGACAAGTTGAGAAAACCCACTCAACTATCATAGAAATCTTCAATACAAACAAAGAAAAACTCCCAAAACCTAACACTCAAACCGCAATAGAACTAGCGGTGGCATTGTACAATAATTCCGTACACTCCGCGACAGGCTTCACGCCAAACGAGATAATCTTTAACCAAAACAACTTAAGAGACCCGAAAGAAATACAGGATCAAGCTAACCACATTTTCAAAAATGTAATTATTAAATTAGAAAAAACCACAAATCGGATGAAAGAACAAAATAAGAAGAAAGAAGAACCCCCAAACTTAACAGAAAAACAAATAGTTTATTTAAAACCTAACATTAGATCTAAGAGCCAACCAAGGGGGATAGAAACTCAAATTAAAGACATAACAATTAACACATTTAAAACCAATAGAAATATTAAAAGAAATAAAAAGAAAATTAAAAGGATTAAAACTCAATAAATAATTTTTTTTCACTCTTCTTACAGAAAATGTTTTCAATATTAAAACTAGCAATTATAATAATTATATTAAACAAATTGTATTGTAACGCAAAAAAATTAGAAATTAAAAACTTACACAAAGATCCGATATTGTTGGTAAAATTAAATAATTGTAAATTGCAAATAGGCAATATAAAAATTATTCACCCAATTAATTTAACAAACTTAGAGAACACATTAGAATCGATAAACAAATTTGTAAACGGTAAAGAAAATAATAATTTAGAATTGTATAGCATCATAGATCAAAAATATAAAAAATTAAGAAACAACTTCCAACAAATTAAGCCTCCAAAATCTACAAGGCATAAACGCTGGGATGCACTCGGGTCAGCTTGGAAATGGGTAGCAGGCAATCCAGATGCCCAGGACTTACGATTAATTAACACAACAATAAACACACTGATAAACGAGAACAACGCACAGTTCCGGATAAACGAACAAGTCAACGAACGTATACAGTCAATCACAAATACGGTAAACAAAGTAGTAACACAATCCAACATGGTTAATAGAGTACTTATGACAGAAGTAGATATGGTAACAACCATCATTAATATCGATACAGTAAACTCCATTCTCGAAGACATACAGGATGCAATAGTAAGAACAAAGGTAGAATTAACAAGCAACAAAGTATTATCCCTGAAAGAAATCCTTTCAATGAAGGAGCTACTTCAAAACCAGGGGATCAACATAACATTACCTGACGAGGTACTCCAGTACACAACCCCGAAAATCGCGATAAACAACGAGACCCTGCTCTACGTCCTCAACATACCAAAACTGGAAGAAGAAATAGCAACAACAATAATGATCGTTCCATTAGTAGTTAACAACACAGTAATAAAAGAAGCCCCAAAACATCTGGTTAGAACAGGAGACAGGTTATTTACGAGCATAGATTATAAAAACTTCGTACAAAGATATTCAGGAATCAAAGAATTTAAAGATACCTGCGTCAAGCCATTGATACTAGGAAGCAAAGCCAACTGTGATGTCATCCCAGAAGAAAGAACAACAGTCCAATTCATTATGGAGAACAAAATCCTAATAAATAACGCAAAACGGGAAACACTTATCTCAGATTGTGGACCAGATAACAGAAACTTAACAGGGAACTTCCTAATTAAATTCAAAAACTGCACCGTTACTATAAATAATAGGAAATTCCAATCTTACGAAACAACAAGCGATTACAATGAAATCCAGGGAGCACTGCACAACCTCCAAATCACCCGAAGATTAGATGAATCCAGAGATATTGCACTAATTAACCAAGAATCCATCGAAAATAGGAAACAACTGAAAAACGTTTACCTAAAACAAATGGACCACCAGACGTGGATATGGACTCTATCGAGTGGAGTATCATTCTCATCAATCTGTATAATAAGTCTAATCCTCTACATTTGCGACCACAAATACAGAACAACTGTAAAAATAACAGCCGACCAAAACCTAACATCTAAAGAAGTTGGGATATCATATTCAGAGTTACTAGAAAAAGCCAAAAATTCAACGAAGAACGTGGACGCCCTTCCTCTATCCCCCGGAGGAGTTATGTATACACAGCCAGACGTTCCCACAATCGCAATTCAAACGTCAGCAGAAAAGATAAACACGAGTGGTAATCCGAGACGGACAATTGCATTTGTTCAACAAACATCATAAATATCCAGAATGCCGTGTAATCAATTTAGTTAGATTAACATAAGGTTATAAATAGGTAAAATCATTAATGTAAAGTCAGTCGTAATTGTATATTAAATTGTAAAACAATAAAATAGTCTAAATAAATGTTTTTTTATTAAGAAAGTGCATTACGTACTCATAATTATATATTATGTTCCACAAATTTTTAAATTTAATACTCGAAACAAGTTCCACATTTTTTATGCAAATTTTGTGTTGTGCGCTACACTGATTTATTTAAAATATAATTAATTTAAATTTGATAACATCTCGTATAAAATCTTTTGTTTAAAATATATTTTTACAACATAATAATAATAAAAAATTAATTACTTTTTATTGTAACTCAAATATTTTATTGCCTCAAACTATTATGGGAATAATAAATTATTAAATTTATTTTTTGGTTTTTTAGAAATTTTTTAATTCGGTGAGATACATACATACATACATATGTACCTATATGTACAGTAGCCACATTCGATTTATCGTTCGTATAAATTACATTATATATGTAATTATTAAATTAATCCACTGTATATGTATATACGAAATACCTCAATCACAGTAAATTATGGACCTATATGTATGTACATATTATATGTATACATACATAATCGAAATGATCCCTTTTATATATGCAATACTCATGACTCTATTGTTGTTTAAAATGATTTATTTGTAGACATACATACACATAGAGGTATGCTAAAATTGGGAAAATTTCTATATATATGTGTATGTAATTTACATAAATTTTCCTACTGTGTATTGTCATAGTTGATATCTCAACATTAAAATAATTAATAAAATTAAATATCATAATCAAGTGCTATTGTCTATTTTTATATAAATGTATGTTTTGTCATTATGTAAAGTCACAAATGTACTATTATTATTATCTATAGGACATAAGCTCTTATGTAATTTTATTTCTAAGGCCAATAGACGTATCTATTTATATGAATAAAATTTCACATTAAAAACAAAAAAAAAATTAATAAAAGCTCGTTTTAGGTTATCCTGTATCGATAAGAGTTTTGGTCTAAAGTGGTACTTTATGTGTGCTTATATAACTTTACGTGAATAAACTGATGTCTGTGAAAAGCTAACACAGTATTTAAAACCGGCTAGTTTAAATCTAAATGATGTATCAACTTATTAACCGAAAACATAAATTAACTAAATTTATGAAGCTCCATTTTGGTAGCTTTACAAAAAGCAACAACTACTTGTTATTATCCAGAACCATACACAATAAAATTTTATTTTTTTTTTTTTTTTAATGTAGTTAATGGCTTTATTCTAGAATTTTTCTACAAAAGAAATTAACAAGAAGTATTCAAATCTTAAGCTAAAATTATGACATATTTTAAGTCTTAACCAATGTTAATACTTGTTATTAGTGTTCATTATTTAATTACTTTAGATTACATTTATATGTAAAACCTAAACATTTAATAAATTTACAGATTCATCAGTCCAAGTGGATCTGTTCTTCTCAGTGGTCTAAATCGCAGTAGTTTTAATATATCCTTGGCCAATTCATTGGAATATGTCTCTAGTTTTGAGTTATATTTCAAACTGAATTTTCTAATGATTTCATTAATAGTTTTAATTCCAACGGAGCATTGGTATTACTACGAAGTATTTTCGCTTAGGTCCGTTGCAGGAACTTTCTGTTTGACGCGCTGGTGGATCCCCATAACTGAATACCATATGTCCCTATGTCCGTATGTGTTTGATTATCACTTGGTACAATAAAACTTTATTGGCTAATGACAGCTGAGATTTTCTTCCCATCAACCAATACATTTTGGAAAATTGTATTTTTATTTGTTTGCGCTTTGCTTCGATATGATTTTTCCAGGTTAGCCTTCTATCCATAGGTGCATGCCTAAGTATTTGACCTTGGTTGGTTGAGGAATATTTATATCGTTTAATTGCACTGGTGGGCAAGCGCGTATTTTTAGCGTGAATGTGACGTGAGTTGTTTTCGTTCACTTTTATGCGCCAGGTCTTCAGCCAGTTCTCGATTTTGTTTAGATGATTCTGTAATTCCTTTGAAGCAGTTTTGGGATTATTGTGTGACACCAGGACGGCCGTATCATCGGCAAAGGTTGGTTTGACTACTTTGCTGGTTACAGGTAAGTCAATTGTGTACAGCAGGTATAATATTGCTCATAGAACGCTGCCTTGTAGAACACCTGAACTGAGTGAAATTTCTTCGGTAGAAGCCCTTTAATTTTGAATGTTAGCCCATCATGCCAAACTTTATCAAAGGCTTGTGCAATGTCCAAGAAGGCAGCAGAATGATATTTACACTTTCCTCAAAAGTGTTTTTTATTGCATTTACAATTCTGTGTACTTGTTCTGTGGTACCACGTTGGTTTCGGAACCCAAATTGATGGTCTGGAAAAACATGCCGCTCTTCTAATACTGGTTTCAATTTCGTTAGTAGCATTTTTTCAAATAACTTTGAGATTGTAGGCAGCATGCTAATTGGACGATATGATGAAATCTGTGTTTCATTTTTTCCAGCTTTATGTATCATTTTAATCAAAGATATCTTCCATTTTTAAGGAATATAACCAGTCCGCATGGTTGCGTTGAATATGAATGTTATTAGTTTTATGCATTTGTCTGGCAATTCTATTATCATTTTTCCAGTAATAAGATCATGCCCAGGTGCCTTGTTTGGACTTATACAATTTTTACTTGTATTCTTAACTTTCTTCCAACTATATTTTATGGGTTTGAAGGACCAACCATCATCCATTTGGTCGGGTAGCACGAAGTTATTAGTTACTTCGTGTGGTGCGAATACTGTTGTTAGATGAGCAGCAAAAGCATTGGCTTTTTCTTCATCGCTTGTCGCCCAATTTCCAGTTGGTAGTCTAATCGGGTGATTCAAGTCTGTTGGCCTTTTTAACATTTTTGTTGCCTTCCACAAAGAATAATTTGTCGGTTGCCGAGAATTCATACTGTTTTAATCTGGTTTTTATCAGTACAGCTGTCCATGTGCTCCTCCATGCGCTTTCCCATCTGGGTGCTTTGTGTTATAAACAGAGTACACAGCAAAATGGCACAATAAGCTTTTTATTAAGATTCCACTCAATTTATGAAGCTATCATAAATGAAGAACATAAATAAATGAAGAACAAATCAAGAACAAGTATGTGAGCTTTTATTGTTTTTCTGAAAAGCTTAAACAGTATTTAAAACCGGCTAGTTAAGATCTAAGTGATGCTTCATCTTATCAAACGAACACATAAATTAACTAATTTCATGAAGCTCCAGTTTGTTAGATTTACAAAAAGCACAAAATATTTGTTATTATCTTGACCCATACACAGCAATACGGCACAGTAAGCTTTTAATTAAGATTCCACTCAAGTTATGATTCAATCATAAATAAAATTTAAACAAGGGAGCTTTTATAGTTTCTATGAAAAGCTCAGACATTCTTTAAAACCCGCTAGTTAAAATCTAAATGATGTATCAACTTATTAAGCGAAAACATAAATTAACTAAATTTATGAAGTTCCAGTCTGTTAGCTTTGTAAAAAGCTCAAAATACTTGCTATTATCTAGAACCTTACACACCAAAATCGCACAATAAGCTTTTAATTAAAACTCCACTCAATTCATGAATCAATCATAAATCAAGTTTATATATGGGACCTTTTATAGTTTCTGTGAAACCCTAAAACAGTATTTAAAATAAGGTAGTATAAATATAAATGATGGATCAACTTATTAAACGTAAACATAAATTAATTAAATGTATACAGCTCCAGTCTGGTAGCTGTACAAAAAGCTCCAAATATTTGTTGTTAACAATACACAGCAAAATAAGCTGTTAATTAAGATTCCACTTTATTCATGAAGCTATCATAAATCAAGAACAAACATGTGAGCTTTTATTGTTTTTCTGAAAAACTTAAACATTATTTAAAACCGGCTAGTTTAAATCTAAATGAAGTTTCATCTTATCAAACGGACACATAAATTAACTAAATTCATGAACCTCCAGTTTGTTAGATTTACAAAAAGCACAAAATAGTAAGCTTTTAATTAAGATGCCACTCAAGTTATGATGCAATCATAAATAAAGTTTAAACAGGGGAGCTTTTATAGTTTGTGTGAAAAGCTCAGAGAGTATTTAAAACCCGCTAGTTAAAATCTAAATGATGTATCAACTTTTTAAACGGAAACATAAATTAATTAAATGTATGAAGCGGGTTGATAGTGATAAGGCGAACATTTTATAGGCGAAAAAATCATCCCAAAAGACAATCCCAAAAAATCAAAATCCCAAAACTGTCCAAAATTAAACCGAATGTGCTCGCAGGTTTGGACTAATTCAGTTTTATTTTCGGCAGTTTCAAAAACATTATATTTTCAAATTAGCGCTAGACTTTTTTTCTATTATCGATAGTTTTATTACCGATAAAAAAGAGCTTCCCCAAAACGAAAAGCAGCGTAAAAGCGTGGCACTCTGTTTTTATGATTTTTTTCGATATTATAACTTTATGGTATTATAATAATCGGTATAATACACATGCGAACATATAGTGATTGACACTATGCAATTCAGTTCCTATTTAAGCGTTTCCCTATACTTGCTTCAGTTTATCCTTCTAGGATTCCTAAAAGCTTTCCGGCTAGCAGGGGAAACGTTAAGGCTAAATGTTACATATCGATGGGCAGAGAATGAATGTTCCCCCGCCACTCTCCATTCTTTGACCATACGTTAAATATTATCTAAGGCGAAGGTTACGTCCAGAACCTCCTGCCGATTTTTAGTAATAATAGTAGGTTCTTGCCCAATATTTAACACCCAAAGGATAGTATTTAAGAAGTATTCGAAAAATAACTCACCCTTTTCGTTGATGTCAGCATCACATCCAATTAGGATCAACCCAATCCGGTTTGTTCCTGTTCATATAGGCTGAGACCAGTCAGATTAGACTGCCGCCAACCTCTAGGCTGACATAAGTATGTCACCATTGCTGTATTGATTAAGTAGAAACTATGTTTTTCCTTCCTATTTTTTTTCCCTTCCTACTTTTCACTACCCGCTGCCTCAGGCTAATGACTGCTGGTTTCAGTGGAATCGCCTTTGTCTCCCCCTGACAGGTAATCCTCGTCCGACACTAGGAAAGGCTGCTGCCCACTGCTGCTGAGTATGTTTCAGCTTCGTCTTTTTTGAGGACTCTGAGAGTAATTGACCCGAAACCGAAGTCAATTTCTCTCTTAGTCACGGTAAAAGGAGCCAGGCACTCCTTTTTGATTACCATAATCTGGAGCCCTCTTGGCATCCTCTTGCCTCACTATCTTCCAATTATTTGTCGGAAGATTTGGGTTGCTGATTACAGCCGCCATCCTCGCGCCTTGCCACACATTCCCTATCCCCGCTACAGCCTTCTTGAGCAGATCCACTGATCTAGGCATCAGAGCACGCTGTTAGCTTGACGTGCTGGACGGAGTCCTGGATTCTCTCCTAGGACTTTTAGAAAAACTAAATTTAGTGCGTTATACACCAATCTCCATTTTTCCAAGGTGATGCCAAGGTGACAAACCGACTTGTGTTTAGACACCTTGTGAAGAGTCTCGTTCTCCGCCTGTAGTTTGGCCTGTTTGGTGTCGACCGGTTCTGCACTTGAGTTGTTCATCGCATAAAAAAATTGTTGAATTTATGCCTAATATTTAAGCTCATTTGTGAAACAAAACATTAAAATTTAAAAGCTCTAAAAGTCGAGCTTTTTCTATTTTTTTTTTTTTAAATAATTGTTTACCAAAAATTATGTATATTTTGTTTTTAGGTCTGCTTTATAGTAAAACAATTTATTTAACAAATTTACATTGTGTTGATGACCCTAAAAATTCATCTGGACACATTAAATTAGATTTGAATGTATACATAAACTAATAACAACATTTTAGCAAAATAAAGTTACAGTTTAAAAATTATATTATCACGTCAACTCTATAATGTGATTTTAAACTTTGACATTTTCAAAAGAAAAACTTTAAAGTATTTTTATTTTCCTCCTCGTATGTATGTATGTTCATGTAAACAATATACGTCCTTAAAATGAGAACCTTCACTCACAAACGTTCGTTTCAGTCATATAGATAAAAAAAATGGACATTCATTTTCAAAATTAAATATGAAAACTTTATATTTTGTTGCTAATTTTGGTTATGTATATACGTACGTATACATACAAGATAAAGTAAAATTATGTATTTCCACTTAGAGATATTCCTCTGTTGATTTTCCCTTCTATGTGTGTTAATAACAAGAAGCAAACAAAAAAAAAATGTAATCAACTTCATACCTGTGAACGAATACTAAAAAAAGTTTTCTTTTCATTTTCTTGTTACTGTTGTTGTTGTTGTATATAAAGGAAATAAATATCATACATGTTTGTTAGATATAATATGTTAAGAAATAACATCTAGAATTCCCATATGATTACAGAGAACAGTGATACCAGATAATATATAGAACAAAACTAAACTGAACACAAAAAAAAAATAAAAATATAATTTAAGTGAATTGTTGTTATTATATTTTCAGGCCTCCCCCATTTTACACATTCCCCAATAGAATTATGGTGACACCATCCAATTATTTTATGTCATTGTCTTTTTTTTTTTTGAAAGTCTTGATTAAAGTAATAAAAGGAAAATGAGATAGAATTTTCTGTTTTTTTTTTTTGTTTGACTTGATGAAAAGTAAAATGGAATTTTTGGTTGTTCTCTGTGTAATATGTATAGAGTAGTGTTGTTGTGCGTCTTGTGTGGTTTTTAAAAATAATTGAATTTTTTATTATTTCAAAGAAAATATCTAGCTATGTCTATATAGATATGATAATATAATTTCTAATTTTAATAGTATTGGGTTTACGGAGTTGATAAGGTTTTTAAATTGGCTTAATGTTATTTTGAATGTTGCTTGCGACAATATACCGAGATAATGACTTTTGAAGCAAAAAATAACGATAAATGGTTATACATACATATATTTACATTTTCTTTTTGGAAATTTTAAAATTTACATACCCTGAAATGTTACCGAAGTGAAGTTTCTAACAAAAAATAAAACTTAACAAAAAATACATCTGTATTAGTATCACTCTAAATACAATTCTTATTGGAAAAAATGAGTGATTTTTAATATTGTGTATTGGAAATATAAAAATTCCGCTATATAGGTCTAATAGACCTATCGTTAAGGAATATTTCATAGAAGAAGATTTTTCCAAACGGAGGATTTGAGATGAGTTTTCCAGCATTAGTTTTCTTATAGTTTGAGTTATTTCTAAAAATTTGTTATCATTTACACTAATTAACAAGGCACTCTCGGAGATTTGGGCGAGATTCCGCTATATAGGTCTAATAGGTCTATTACTAGGGAACATTTCATATAAGAAGAGTTTTCCAAACGGAGGATTTGAGATGAGTTTTCCAGCATTTTTTTTTCTTATAGTTTGAGTTATTTCTAAATATTATACATATATATACATAAATATATATTTATATATTAATTTAAATTTATTTTTTATAATCTTGAATATGAATTAATTAATTAATAAAGAAAAATTTAAACACAACTTTATGTATTTCTTATTTATTTTAATAAGATTCTCATTTTATAACTTCATTTGGTCACATTTCTCGTAAAGCTAAATTGCACAAGCATGTTTCCAAGAATACAACCACAGTATCTTTTACGTGTCATAAGAGGCGACTAAACAGTTGGGTCGATTGGCTGACGACCCACATCCATAACAAATAACCTGTGTATAAATTCAACAAAAAGAAATCGGTTATCGCCAAAAAAAAACCTGACACGAGATTTCGGATCGGCTTGTAAAACAGTACAGTCAAGTCGGCAACCAGGAGCGTTCGAAGGCCTAATCACGTGCACGAAAAAGAATCGGCAGGAACCCGTTGCTATTCAAAAAACTCGCTGGTCTTAAAGTGAAACAATGTTACTCGTCCTCGGAAATCATGGCGTTGTATTAATGAAAAAATATCTTCAGAAATAACTCAAACTATAAGAAAAAAAAATGCTGGAAAACTCATCTCAAATCCTCCGTTTGGAAAAATCTTCTTCTATGAAATGTTTCCTTACGAAAGGTCTATTAGACCTACATATATAGCGGTGTTTTGCCCAAATCTCCGAGAGTGTCTTGTTATTGGATTTGTTAACTACATCTCAAATCCTCCGTTTGGAAAAATCTTCTTCTATATGAATTGTTCCCTAACTATAGGCCTATTAGACCTATATAGCGGAATCTTTCCCAAATCTTCGAGAGTGCCTTGTTATTTGGTTTGTTTAATTCAAATGATTCTAACAAAAATTCTGTCGTTTTTGTATTTGATTCCGATTAGAAAAATTATTTGGTTTTCTTCTATGCCTATAATTTTTTTTAAATTATTATTATTGCTTGCTTTTAATAATTGATTAAAGTAGACATACAAATTTTTATATTTCCAATACACAATATTAAAATATTAACACTCATTTTTTCCAATAAGAATTGTATTTTGAGTTATACTAATACAGATGTATTTTTTGTTAAGTTTTATTTTTTGTTAGAAACTTCACTTCGGTCTCGAAATGTTAAGCAATTACAGTGTATCGCTAATACTTTTTAAATTGACGTCTCGCGATAGATCTTAAATTAAAAGTAAAATACGAAAAGCTGGCCTCCAAATAGGTAATATTTCCTATTACGTACATATGTGGAATTTGTCCTAAATCTATCCTAAAAGCAACAACAACAATTTGTTATGGATGTGTGTGAGTATAAATGTAAAATAAATGTTTCGTTATAGCGAATTATTAAATTAAGAGAAATTAGTTGTTTTACTAACTTACCGGTTTCACTTTTAAATTAAATTGAATGTTAATTGGAGATCTACTGATATCTTAGCAGCATTCTTCGAAACTGGGTAAACAATTAAGGAATTTTAAAATCGTCGGTATAGTATTTGTATTTAAAAAAGTTCGATTAAAGCACAGTTAAAAAACAACGTCGATAATGTAAACAATTCCTAGAGTATAAATATCATTAGGATCAATGCAATGCGGCCGTGGGCGACAAGTTTATAGAATTGCGCCTTCAATGCATTTTAATCTACAATTTTAAAACAAATTTCTTTTTAATCTGCATTGTCTGCAAAGCGTCGTTATAATCGGTTTTAATAGTAAAATTTATTTAAGGAATTATGATTTAACTCAAGTGTCGGTTTTGTCACATTCTCATCAATGACGTCGATTCTATGCAGGTTTAGTAGAAATTGTCTAAACTACATTATAGTCAGTTGTTTTATATTTTCAAAGATTAATTTAAAAAATGGTGTTAAATACCCAAATGAAAACAAACATTCACTGTTGTCTCAAAGGAGTTGTAATACATGGTGGAATTAGGAAGATGCCAACCATTGTGTTCTCTAGTGTTCTAGTCCTTTGCACATAAGGTTAGAAAAAAGGAACAACTTGATTGGAGTCCTTGCGGTGATCTTAGAATATTAAACTCAGTCAACGTTCCTGACCATTACCCTATATTCCACAACATTTTTCTATGAACTCAACCGATTGTACTATATTCTCAAAAATTGACCTATAGTCAGGGCATATCATTTAATAAGTGTTGCTATAGAAGATATTGCTAAGACAGCAAATACCATTCTTTTTGGCTTAATCGAATTCACGCGAATGCCTTTTGGTTTACGCAACGCTGCTCAGACATGTCAATGGCTCATGAACGAGGTATAGTTAAAGGATTTCGTGTTTGCACACATATATAGATGATATTCGAGTAAAGCTTCGAAATCAGAAGAAGAGCACAAATCGCATTTGCAATTACAGTTAAAAAGGTTTGCCGATTTTGGTATCAATATCAAAACTACAAAATGCGTATTTGGTGTTAATGCTCTTAACTTTCTAACTCACTGTTTTTTTACTGTTGCATCGAACACCGCAGTCGGAGCCGTTTTGCAACAACTCAAAAATGGTAGTAAGGAATCTCCAGCATATTTCTCCAAAAAGTTAAAACCAGCCGAAACGAAATATTCAGCATTTGATAGCTGTTAAACATTTTTAGTATTTAGTAGAAGGTTGAGAATTTACGATTTACACCTAATCTTCATAAGATCCAAAACAAAAAGAAGTTCACGACAAGCTCGTTATTTGGATTTTATTTCTCAGTTTTCAACGAGCATTCAATTATTATAGCAAAGATAATGTTGTCGGTGACAGTCTGTTACGCACAAGCGCTAACGAAACTATACCTCTATCGAAAAAACACTAGATCTCAAATTTATTTCAGCTTTACATAAGCCTGGCGAGGAACTTCAGAAAATACTTTCTGATTTCACTCGTCTCACAACTAAATAATTATGTTACTTTTGGCCTAACATGAAAAGAGACGTTAATATCTGAGCACAACCGTGTCTTTCATGCCAAAGGTCTAAAATTGAAAGGCTCATGAAATCGGAGTTAGGACAATTTAAACAGTCTTTTGGTCGTTTTGAATACATTAAGTTGGACATCATTGCACCATTTCTTCCATCAAACGGATATGCATACATTTTAACTGCCGTAGATCGTTTCACAAGATGGCCAGAAAGTTACCTTATGAAAGATATTACCGCCGCAACTGTTGAAAAACTTTTGTGGAAAATGATATATCAAGATTTTGGGAACTTATAAACATTACTACAGATCAAGGAAGCCAAGTTCAATCTATGCTGTTCTTAGAACTAACGAAGCTTCTAGGCACACATCGAGTTTGGACAACTCCTTATCACCCGCAATCTAACGGAGTGGAACACATAAAATTAAATATTCCCCGGCAGTTTATGACAAACACTAAAATTACCAGGTGAAACCAGCAGACTCCGATCAGGTTATTAAACATCTACAATGGTATATAGTCTAGATTGCGCATAGTATTATGCGCAATCTAGACTATGGATGTGAGTTCGTTTTTATCAGAGTAGATAAAATTCGTACTAGGCTGACATCGCCTTACGAAGGCCCACATAAGGTAATTTAACGATTCAGAAAATATTTTGTAGGTAGACTTCAGTAGAAAAAACACCATATCCATATCTATCGATCGACTTAATCCCGCAAAACCAAAATGTGTTCAGTTTTCAATTTAGAATTTTTTTTTCCTTTAACATTTACACGAAAGGGAATGAGTGAAGTACATCTACACAATGCTGCAACCCCCGACCGCGTTGAATTATTCACGATAAGAAATGAAAACAATTGTGTTTTTGAAGGAAGATTATAAATCAATTCAGTTATCAATATCATAGCAATACCCGGTAACCCTTACAAGCCCATCGGTTTTTTCTTATCCAAAATATTCAGCAGTAGTGAGAAGAATTATGCTGAAGAAGAATGGCGGATGCGATATGGTTGATGAAAATATGTTTTGCCAAATGGTATGATATTGCTCCAAAGTATCACCTGAAGTTGTGCGGAATTTCACGTGCGTGATTTTAAACGTATAATAACACCATTTGGAATTTATGTAGACCAATCCGAATGGATAGTGCATTAAATATTCTTTAATTAAATCTATTGTTGTTTGCATTTCAACGCATATTTTCAAAGTTATAGAATGTTATTGGATTGCCACGACTTAACTGAATTGCCCTTTTACAAACTACAGCTGCAAACTAGCGTATTTTGTTCAAATCGTAAAAATATCGTAAATTGTTGACATGGTCTCAATTGTTGACGTTGACAAAAGCCTGGCCAAGTAATCTACGTAACGTTGTACGTATCGACAAACTGCGTATATTACACGGGGTAAACTACCTCACCCATCCCTAATTAGACCACATCCACACCTAATATAGGCTTTCAGGTATTGAACTAAACATTTTTGATTCTAAGAATCAAAACTGAAATACATTTATATCGAACTGTCCGAATTTTTTCGAGTATTTCTAATAAGCGGCCATATTAACTTAAAATGTTCGAGTAGGTCTGAATCTAGTCTCACAGAAAATCAATGTGATTTTCGAAATATAGGTGTTAAGGTACTTACGACTGGACATTTTTGTCTCTATAAGTAATCGAGCTGAAATATATCTGTTTCTCTGAATATTTTCATGTGTTTCTAATAAGTAGCCAAGAACCGCTCAAGTCTTAATTAAAACTACTATACTTTTGTTATCTGTTCTTTAATTGAATATTGCTTAATTCAAATACAAAAATAGACGCATGTATATAGAATTCGTTACTTGTTTACCTTACTTGTATTTTTTAGGAATGCTGCTTATTAAGCTTAAACATTAGTAGCAGATTCTTTACGAGACTATTATTATATATTCACACTCACACATTCAAATATTTATTTATTTTTGTTGCATTTATGACAGATTTATAGGATAAATTTTACGTGAATTTCCTACACTTAAAATTTCCAAATAATTTTGTGATCTATCTGGATATAGAAACTATCAGTATTATATTATGTGATATGGTTGTCAGAAAAGTGGACGTCTTCGCCCTACCATCAGTGGGCACGCAGGGCACGCAGTGATCAGCTGTAAATAAATATCAGCTGTAAAAAATGACATGAATATGACACAAAATTTTCAAAAGTCCAATTTGCAAGCTCGCTAAATTCATATTTTTCCGCAAGATGGAGTACGTGATGCTACACTCGACAAAATTAATAAATACGTCCCGCGTTATAATACGTCCTTCATTCAATTCATTCATTCTTCAGTGTTCGCACCGTTTATTTCACTATCCAACAAAATTGTGTAATTTATAACAACATAAATTCATCCACATTAACCAAATAATTGGTCTAAGATTTACTGTAAACTACAATAGTATTCGAAAAAATAAAATGTCTAGCACTGTTGTAAGACAAATTTTTGAATATTTTAATATGTGAGTGTTAAAATAGGTTGACTGATACCTATATCGATAATTTTATTTTATTTTTTTGGAATTTAAAAAAAAAATGTTAATGACCTTCCCAGCACTCACGTAGTAGAACATTCGTATGTTTTCTTTTCCTTGTGCTTGGAACTATAGTGACTAAAATTTAGTAGCAAAACATTTTAAAATTTTATTTATATTATATTATTGTATGGATTGCATAACGATGGCGTTCTTCCGTTGCAGTCTGTAATGCTAGAATATGACATAGGCAACTCCCAGCCCTGAAAACTATTATAATTTATGAGAAACTATAGATCGCATGATTCAACTATGAGTAATCGAGGAAAATTGTAGTGCCTGGAGCTCCTCGATACTCCTCATTAAAAAAAGCCAACGGCAACTCAAAACTCTGCCTATAGAGTCGCGTAAATTAAACCTCGTAACCCTTAAAGTCGCCTTTCCTCTATAACTTATTGACCGGTTGTTGGGAAGACTACATCAAACATTATGTATTAGCTCCGTTGGCAAAGGAATCCCGAGACAAAAGAGCCTTCACCAGTATGAAACGCGCGCCAATTATTTGTGGACCGACTCATACCTCACAAATATCATGAAAGAGTGTTTGTGTACATATAGACGATCTTCTCGTGATATCGGCAACTCTAGAGGACCACTTTTGTATTTTAGAAACAGTTTTCCAACTTTTAACTGATTCTGGACTTACAATAAATTTAGCTAAAAGTCGATTCTGATCGTATACTAGAGGAATACTTAGCTGAACAAATGAAAGAAATCATTAAAAGCAAACAAGTTTTTTTTTTAAATAAATACGAAACTGTTCGGCTAGTGGATTTATTGTCCTTTGAAAGCTGAACGTATCCCTATTTGGTACACGCTTGCAAATTTTTTATCAATATAATGGTTCTGTTCGTCAAACTTATAGTGCAATTCGTCCATTTTATGTCGTACATAATCGTTCTTCCGAGCAGCTAATTCAAATAACAATAGATCGTTTTTGGACCAAGTTTACTCTTAATGATAATGTGCATCCGGTAAGACGCCGAACAGTGCGCACTGAAGAAGCTATAGCCGCTGTACAGGAATGAATTGAAGAAGATCCAATTCAAATCAATCAATTCGTTGGCGTTCTCAGCAACTGGGGTTGTGTCCTTCCACTTTATGGAAGATTTTACGAAAGGATGTTGACTTCAAAGCTTTTAAGATTCAACTTGTACAAGAATTAAAGTCAAACAACCATTGTATCCGCCGCCAATTCGGCCTATGGACTGAAGCTCAAATTGATATTGATGTTGTAAATAAGCAGAATTGTCGCATTTGGAGTGACAATAATCCACAAGATTTTGTCGAAACACCATTATATTCACAGAAAATTACTGTTTGGTGCGCTTTATGGGCTGGCGAAGTCATTGGTCCAAATGTCTTCAAAAACGATGATGGTCAGAATGTTATTGTCAATGATGAGCGGTATAGGTACACGATTAGAAATTTTTTCATACCTCGATTAGCTGGCATGTGGTTGTAACAGGACGGAGCCACATGCTACACAGCGCGCGCTACAATTGACTCACTCAATGAAACTTTTCATGAAAGAATAATTTCGCGTAATGGTCCAATTAATTGGCCACCAAGATCGTGTGATTTAACCCCATTGGATTATTTTATTTTGAGTTATGTAAAGTCACTTTTCTACGTCAATAAACCAGAGACAATTGAACACATGGAAATCAACATTCGAAGAGTTATTGGCTAATATGGCCGAAAATGCTGCGAAAAGTATGTGAAAATTGGTGTTCCAGATTGCGCCTTTTACGCCCCAGCTGTGGCGGCCACATGGCCGAAATCATATTTAAACATTAATGTCATAAAATTTTCTATCCAATAATGTCCGTTTCATTGATATTAAAAATATATATTTCTTTGTTTTATTATGATTTAAACTTGTGTAACTCTTTAAAAAAATCACCCTTTATATGTGGTAATTACAACCGATGTAGCTGTCGTAGTTCAGGAATCGCCAATGTTAAAACAATTATTAATTTTGTAATTCCCATCACGATGGGACATTATATATCCACCGTGTCGGTCGTACTCGTTTCACTATGGCGGACGAAAAAGAGCACAAAATTATTAACGATATTTTCAAAAATACTGAGAGCCCGGTATAAATCGTAAAAGTTGTATACGGTCTCGAATCGGAAATACAAGCAACACTGGATATGATAATGCGTGCCGAACGAATGCTTTAGCCAAAACTGAATCACAACTTACATCAATGATACCAATTCTGATTCTCATCGTAAAATATCCCAGTTGAAAATTCATTTTGATGGTATCGTTCAAATGTGCAACGACCTAATTGGAGCACATCATAAATGAAATTTATGGAAGCGTGAAATTCCCTGAAAAAAAATTCAATAAATTAAATGTTAACGGGCCAAATAAAGTTTAAAGTACAAGTCATCTTTCGTGACAATTATCGTCCAGATCAAAGTAGAAAACTGGTATGGTTAATACAGACATTTTTATCTCGTCGGAAAACTGTGTTGTATGCCTATATCATAAATTTGAAGATGACCAAAGGCCTCACATTAATAGTTCGATTATAGAACACAAATTACAAACGTCAGATGAAAGCTTTTAATAGTCTACAATTCTTTAGTCGCTTAGATTTTCAAGACAATTTTTATGATGACGTTATTAAAAGCCCATGCTGTAAAGACAACATCTTCCATTCGATTATATACATTGTGTCGTAATTTTTAGCCTTATATAAATCATGGGAGTATATATGTGTACCCAATAGAGGTGACACGAGCAGAATGTTATTAAATAAATATTGATTTTATTTATTTACAAAAATATGTATACATCTACGTCAATATTATTTCTTAATTTAATAATCCATTTTTATTTATTCACTACGAAATGTTCGCCTAAGATTATTTAATTATAGTTTGGTATGTGCGATAATCAAATTTATCTGTATAAATTATTGTTGGTACACAAGGTTTATGCATATATTACCTAGCTGGCTTCGTTTTATTAAGTTTTACTGTGGGAATCTGTATATAGCCTTGTTACAAAACGTGTTTAATCTTCTGCCAATCTAACAAACAAAAATGTTGGAAAATATTTTTGGAGTAGATAGTATAGATGGCGGCAAACCATTGAGGGATCACATTTCAAAATTTGGTAATGAACTCATTGATTTATACAACAAATTACCGCACTTCCGAAATTTCCCATATACGCAAAATGATGATGATTCAATATTCATTTGCGGAACTACCAAAAATAAAAAATGTGTTCAATGTGGAAATTAATGGGCGGACAGAGACACCGCCGTAAATGTCATTTAAATACCAGAAAAACTATCCCCATCGATTTCTATCTCATATTCATCGCAACGGACCAAAATATACTATAAAACAAATGAAAACCATTTTTTGTTGCTTTTCCATTCACGAAAATACAAAATCGAGCGAATAGCAGAGCTTAAGGAAAAAAGCACATGAAAAAGCTTCATTTCGTAATTTATAGCACTTTTAATGAATTATGAAGACATCGTTTTTGTGCTTTTGTTTTTTGTTATTTGGATATAATACGTCTTTTCATTTATTCATTTAGATTTTATTATTATTTAGAATGGTTTTTTCATTTGATAAAAATAACCCATGGACACAAAAAGGAAATCGTAATAAATAAAAATAACAACAAAACGTAATCAGTGGAAAATGTATCGCGCACATACTATACAGTAGTAACTGGGATGTATAATGGCAAAAGCACAAAAAAAAAAAATATAAAAAATACCAATGCAAAAATATAATTAATTGTTTAAATATAAATAAATAAATAAATGTATCTTAATTTGTTTTTGTTTTTAATGC
Source organism: Tipula unca (assembly GCA_951394425.1). Taxonomy (NCBI): domain Eukaryota; kingdom Metazoa; phylum Arthropoda; class Insecta; order Diptera; family Tipulidae; genus Tipula; species Tipula unca. Next base: position 190,378,523 of record OX596381.1, read on the forward strand.
TTTTTGTTTTTATCATTATTTTATTAGATGGGTTGAATCGGAATGAATGAATGAGGCAAATGGACTTTATGCTATTTGCTCGAATTTTATTTTCCGATTTTATATTTATTTTTTGCACTGTGCAAATAAAATATATAAAAATGCTGCTGGAAATGATGTTGATTTGTATATAAAATATAATGAATCAATTTCAACAACACAACAACAACAACAACAACAGTAAACAAATAAATTGGTAATTAGAGAAGCTTTTATGGTTCAATTAATGTATTTTATTGTGTATTTGATCAATTAAGTTGAAACTTAACTGCGAATGATGAATGAAAAATTGTTATAGAAAGATAGTTTTTATTTTTTACAATAAACATTTTCGGTACGAAAGACTATGTTATAGTTTTTGTATTGATTATATATTGCTCAAAGGAATTTGATAATTTCGTTTGGATGCGTTTACAAACAACTACTTTTCTTTAAGTTATATACATGGGTGCCTGCATGATTTAATTCAGTAGGAGGTAAAAATATAATTGGCTGTAATTATTTGCAATTTAACTCTTAAAGTATACCATATTGAATTAAGACTTGGATTAGTCTGACTAATTTTGTTGCCATCAGCTTCCTATTAGTTCGTACATTTTCATTATTGTCCCGTCAGGTCAAAAAGCCTAAAAATTCTGAACATAATTGAATTGACAAAAACGTGGCCCATTGTCACTCATACGCTATGAACGAGAAATTAAATCCTGTATGCATCTTCAAGACGAGGGAGCATTGAGAGCCAAAGTAAAATCCAATAACCATTTTTTATTAAAACAAATATTGACGATAGCTTTGTTTATTGTTATCAATTAATTTTTATTAATATACAAATACTATTTTTACAAACAATTTTTTTTATTTATTTTTTTAACTCGATATAAACGCTACATATATGCGGGGGCCGATGGTGGCCTATCATATACCACAAAATGTTTTGGTCGATGATTTTTGCGAGCTGCAAACACCATTTTGTGAACAGCATAAAAACTTAAGAGAACCATTGCGAGTATAAAAGCCCCGGCGAGAATCAAAAGCCCTGGATTAATATGCCACTCATTGGATTGCGTCGGTTCAATAAGCCACCTCAATCGCGTTTCATTAAATCCATTATTTGGTATACACAATCCCTGATACCAGTCCAATTCAATACAACGTTCACCCGTCCGATCACAATCGATGCACATTTTGTCAGATTTTAATTCATAATTTTGGCGACGATTTTCGTTGTACAGCACACACCTTAACAACGTTGATAAATTAAACCGCTGCTCAATATGAAACGTATAACAACAACCAAATTCGTTTAAATTCCATGCCATCATATCCGCCGAATTTAACATTTGCCTGGTGAAATTATCCATTTGTAATTGTAAAATATTATTCAATGTTTTCGTGTTGTCTAATTCGATCTGCGCACGAAAATCGAGTATTTTATAATTGGTACGATCGGCTGATTTGGCTGATAAATCGAAGCACTCCGTTACTGGAGTAATAAACTCGGCCATCGCACTACTAAGCGCTTCAAACTCTTTCACCCAATTTGTAAATTTCATATTTGATATACGATGCGCTACTGCATACTGACTGCGTACACGATTTAATTGATCCATTACTTTGATACGGTATTGTTCTTGCGGGAAGGGTTTTCCATACGAGATGACACTGATTTCTTGAAAGCACTATATATATATAAATAAATACCTCGGAGGCATGATTAATGGACACACAACGTACAAAATTTAAATTGTAGCAACAAAAATTACCTGTATACAGTGTTTACTGTCACTATAGCACATGTCAAATTTTATATTCGTTCTCGTTAAATTATTTCCAAACGTACACGAAATATAATATGTAGACACAACCATAAATATATAGAAAGTTTTCATGTTTGTTAAAATAACTGAACTGAATGCACTGTGCGATAAATAATGACTAAATGAATCTATCTATTCTATTGTGTGTGATTTGATATATTTATGCGTTTGTCAACTGAACTAAATAAAATAATATTGTCGTTATCAAATTATAATTATTAATAAAGCAAAAATTGTAAATTTAGAATGTGAACGATTGATAAGAGTACGGTTGCAATGAAAAACGTAAATTTGAGTGAATCATTTATGAAACTTTTATAAATGTTATACTCATGTTGTTTGGCACAAATTATGTTTAGTCAGATCATGAAATCAATTTTATATACCAGTGTATATATTTTTGAAGTTAACTTCAGATGAATTGGAAAGTCTATATGGTTATGTTGAAATCACAAAATAATGTAGTCAAATACGGGAATCTACGATTGATCTCAAAAGTATAATAGGAAAAACACGATAAACATGTATCTCTTCAAAATAGAAAGACATTTGCCGAAAGGGAAAGAAAGTGTTTAAAGTTTAAAGTAAAAAATTACTAGCCTCTTACTGTATAACAATCTGGCTCCAAGGGTTTCGATACTGGCTTGGTTTTCATATTGTCTTAGACAACCTGAAGGAGCCAAGTCGTTCTATACACCGTATATAGGCATCGCCGCCTGCAACAACCTATGCGCCTACCATATGGTGGCTCCCCCTCCGAATATAGGAGGTGTGAGCCACCATATGGTGGGTGAGCTGTTTCGTTTTAGTCTCTGCATGGCCCTAGTGAATTCCTCATTGGATTGATCATCAATGCAGTCCGTATTTGAAGTGACTCACCTAAAGTGTGTGAGGTATGATGGACACCAACAAGATTTGTAAAGTGTCCAACCATACGTATGTTGACACAGAGGTTTTCATCCCTATCCCGAATGGCAGTTGACGCAGGCCTGAAAGTATGGTGCAATCCGATGATTCCTTTACAGAAATTACGCGAACTGTGCTCATTGCTGAGTTGTTGTACTTTCAGAAACTAGGCCTTCCACCTTTCTCGCTTTTTCCGTCTACAAATCCTCTGCCCTCCTAGAAAGAGTAGCCTGATTGGTTTTCTTCGCACTTGTGAGACGTTATTGCACTTCAATATCGGCTATATTTTATTGCTTAACTGCAAGACGAAACCTGTCATCAAACGAAACATTCTTGGGTCTGACTTGCACTATACCTAAAGTATGTTTAGCAGCACTGACCACCGAAGTTATCAGTACCCCCAGGCCGAGTTCACACAGCAGACTGGTAATTAGCTTATATCGTTTCTTTTCATCTTCATTGATCAGGCTTTCACAGTCGAAAATTTAAGAATTTTAGAATTTCAGAATTTAGGATGGATTTAAAATGCAAAAATTCTTTATATCAAAATGTTGATATTCTCTAGATAAAATAGAAATACAATTCATTTATTTTAAAATCATATATTCTAAAATTCTTCTATTCTGAAATTCGACAATTCGGAAATTCGAAAATTCAAAAATTCAAAGATTTGATAATTCTAAAATTGTTAACTTTTAATTTTCTAAAATTCAAAAATCGATCTAAAATTCGAAAATTCAAAATTTCCGAAATTCTATTGTAAAATTCTTAAACTCGGAATTGAACAATCTAAATTTCTAATTTTCTAAAATTCGGAAACTCTAATATTCGAATATTCTAAAAACTAAAAGTTTTAAAATTCGACAATTCTAAAATTCTTAAATTCGAAAATTCGAAAAATTTTATATTCTAAAATCCTTATCTTCGTAAATTGTGAAATTCTAAAATTCTGATATTCTAAAATTCTAAAATTTTAAAATTCAAAAATTTTAAAATTCTAAAATTCTAAAATTCTAATATTTTGAAATTTTAAAATTTTGGAATTGTAAAATTCTAAATTTCTAATTTTCTAAATTCGTAAATACGAAAATGGATATAAAATTTCAAAAATCCAAAATTTTAAAATTTGGAATTAAATTTCTAAAATTCTAAAGCTTAAAGTTCTAAAATTATAAATTTTTAATTTATTAAAATTCCAAAATTCTTAAATTTCAAAATTCTAAAATTCGGAAATTCGAAACTTCGAAAATTCAAATCATTTAATTTCTAAAATCTTAAAATTCTAAATTTCTAAAACTAGAAAATTTTAAAATTCTAATCCTAAAATTCAAAAATTAAATATTCCAAAATTTTTAACTTATAATTTTCTAAAATTCGAAAATCGTTCTAAAATTTGAAAATTTCGGAATTCTTAAATTTGGAATTTAATTTCTAAATCTGTAAAATTCTAAAACACTAAAATTCTTAAAGTCTAATTTTCTTAAATTTTAAAACTAGAATATTCGAATATTATAAAATTTTAGTATTCTCTGAATCTAAAACTCGAAAATTTGAAAATTCTAATATTTTAAAATCCTTAAAATTTTAAATTTTAAAATTCTAAAATTCTGATTATGTACTAAAATTTAAAAATTCTAAAGTTCTGAAATTCTAAAATTTAGAAATTCTAAAATTCTTTAATTCTAATATTTAGAAAATTCTAAATTTTTGCATTTCCAAAATTTTCAACTTTTAATTTTTTAAATTCGAAAATGGATCTACAATTCGAAAATTCCGAAAATCTGAAATTCTTAAATTCGGAATTAAATTTCTTAGTTTCTAAAATTCTAAAGCTCTAAAATTCTTAAATTCTAGTTTTCTATAATTTTAAAATTCTTAAATTCCAAAATTCGAAAATTCGGAAATTTGAAACTTTGAATATTCGAAAATTCAAAATTCTAAAATTCTTAAGTTTTATAACTTTAGTATTCAAAATGCCAATGTTTTAAATGTCTAAAATTCTAAGGCTCTAAAATTCGATAATTCTGAGATTCTAAAATCCTTAAATTTTCAAATTCTAAAATTCCGAATTTCGAAAATCCGGAAATTCTTAAACTCTAAAATTCTAAATTTCTAAAACTTGAAAATTCGAAAATTTGTAAATATTATGTAAAATCCTTAAATTCTTCAATTTAAAAAATCTTGAATTCCAAAATTTGGAAATTCTTAAATCCTTAATTTCTAAAATTATAAAGCTCTACAATTCTAAAATTTTAAAATTCTTTTTTTCGAAATTCGAAAATTCCAAAATTCGAAAATTTAAATCATTTAAATTCTAAAATCTTAAAATTCTAAATTTCTAAAACTAGAAAATTTTAAAATTCTAAAATTCTTTAGTTCTCAAATTTTACAGTTTTAAAATTCTAATATTTTATAATTCGAAAATTCGGAAATTCTAAAATTCTAAGAGTCTAAAATTCTAAAATTCTTAAATTCTAAAGCTCAAAAATGCTAAAATTCTTATATTCCAAAAGCCGAAAATTCGGAAATTCCAAAATTTCAATTCTTAAATTCTTAATTTCTAAAATTATAAAGCTATACAATTCTAAAATTTTAAAATTTTAAAATTCTTAAGTGCGAAATTCGAAAATTCCAAAATTCGAAAATTCAATTCATTTAAATTCTAAAATCTTAAAATTCTAAATTTCTAAAACTTGGAAATTTTAAAATTCTAAAATCCTTTAGTTCTCAAATTTTAAAAAATTTTTATATTTTTTAAAATTAAAATTAAAATTAAAAAATTAAAATTTTTATATAATTCGAAAATTCGGAAATTCTAAAATTCTAAGAGTCTAAAATTCTTAAATTCTTAAGCTATAAAATGCTAAAATTCTTAAATTCCAAAAGCCGAAAATTCGGAAATTCCAAAATTTCAACATTTTAAAATTATAAATTTCTAAATTTCTCAAATTGTAAAACTCTAAATTTCGAAAATTCAAAAATTAAATTCTTAAATTCTGTACATCTATATGTAGGCCATCCTGATAAGTTGCATGTGGTAATTAATTAGCTGAAACAGAATGTCTTTTTGGTTTTACGTATACTCTATACGTAAATTAGATTAGCCAAACGTTATTTTAACCATGTACGGTATGTATGGTTAGTCCACTAAATACAATTCTCAGTTTAACGCTATATAAGCTGTCGTAATCGTGATATTTAATCACAGTCAAGCTTGAATATATAATATTACATTCAATCAATGAAATTTCATTCAAACAACATCATCTAAAGTTTAAATCCACACCTAATCGAAATTTTTAATAGAAAATTTAAATAAAGTAGATTTGCTGTATACTTATAAAGTATTAGTGTTGTATATAGTATTGAGAAATATATATGTATGTATATGTATGTAAGTATAAATAGAAATCCAAATGTAAAAAAATAAGATAAAAAATTTCCAAATCATTTGCAAACAATAAATTTTCATTTATTTCAATTTTGTTTGCATAGTGAGAAAGAGATCTGGAAATGTTGTTGATTTAAATTGGAATTGGGAAATTAGAATTCAGCCTATTCACATCTTGAATTGAATACGATATCAATTTATTTGTTAGAAAAAAAAAATTTAATTCTAATCCTATATGATACAGTCGAGTAGCTATATATATAGATACTTAGAGATAGATGATATACTTATCTCTCGCATGCATTAAAGCCAACCACCCATCCCAATCGGTATATGTATTAAGAATGTATTATGTAGAAAATCAAATGAAAATCCTTAATTTGTTCTATACGTATTTATATACGTACAAATAATATGTATTTATGTTAGAGATAGAAAATATAAAGTTAATTTTGAAATTAAAGTACAATCATCTCTATACATTACTGTACACGATGATGGCTATAACCTTTTTTTCCAATTTTCTATCTAATTGTGTTTTCTGCAAAAATGTTGTATAAAGCTTATTAAATTTGTAATAAGATCATTTCATTCGTTCAGTTTCGTTCTTAATAATTATTAATGCATGAGTCCATGAAACTGAAATAATCTAATATGTGTGTTGTATAGATGTGTATGTGTACTCTGATATATATTATAGAGTTAGAAATTAGTGGAACGTACATAGATGAAATGTTGTGATTTTATTAGCTCATATACCATTCGCAGAAAAGAAAAATCGCATCAGCTAAGCAATACTTTTACTTCTAAATGTCGAAACGATTTGTGTGCTATTCTAGAAATGTTAAAATTTCAAAAGTACTATCAATATTGCATTTAGGCTAAAAATATTAAAATATCTGGAAAATTTAATTTTTTTTTTAATTCGAACAATATATAAGGAAAAGTTTAACAATATACAACGATAATAAATATAATTGGGGCCAAAACTGGGTAATGTGTGAATATGATTAAATAGAATATGTAAATATATTTTTAGGATCTATATATGGCTATAATAGAGATGGGCGAGAAGAAAAAGTTTATGGTTAATTGTGAACAAAAAACAATTATTTACAAAACATTTTTGGAAGGTTTATTGTGTTGTGTTTAGAATACAATACATACAAACAAAAAATAATAATTTTTAATATTTATATTCATTTACAGAATAATTGATTTATTTTAAATTAAATAAAAAAATTAAAAAAATAAAATGTTAAAATTAAAATTTATCTATATTTTTATTTGTTTTCAGTTTAATTTATCCTATTGTTTCGGTTCTACATATATCTATGTATATATCCAGCTAGGGCTGTTCTATGTATGGATATATGTTTGGATAACTGAAATAAATGGGGAGATAATTTTTCATTAGACAATATCCAAAAAACTCTTTTGGGCTTTTTTCTTCATTTTTATGGATATAAAATGTAGAAATTCATATTTTTTGTTGTGTATGGTATAATAATAATTTTATGGATTTGTATGAATATTATATTCGAATAAAAACAACAATCTGTGGAAGTTTAAGCACAACATCACAGATAAAAAATGAATGTACCACAACAAATTTTCAAAAGTCAGTAGAAGTTAATCAAACACAAAATAAAGTCGTATTATAAGTCATGTCAGAATTAAGTAACAACAAACTTGATTGGCCAGTATGTGAAAATGTCAAAATTCGATTTAATATATATGTGGCCACAAACCATAACCACTTAAGTGATTTTGCACCATATTTCAGTAGGGCAAATTAGTTTTTCCTGAGATTAATTGGTTCTGAGAAACAGTTTATATCCCATTAGGTGTCATTGCACCACTACTTTAAGCCAAAATCATTTTATTCACAATTTTGTTGATAGTTTTCCATATTTTTTGGAAAATGTTACTATTGTATATGAACATAGTCATAAGAAATATGTTCGTATGACCAAATTATATTATGTATCGTATATGAACTAGGCTAACCAAATGGTATAACCATTATACCTATTCGTTTAGAGATATACTTATATTGTGCCGGATAAATACTAAAGAGTTTATGATATAGAAATTGTGAAATGGTAGTGGTTCTTCTTCTTGTGTAATATTGCAGGGATATACCATTTGGCGACGAGGAAAATACAAGTGTTTAAAAGTGTAAAATGTAAATAAAACAAAATGGATGCGAAAGAAATGAAAGAGTTTATGCAAACGATTGTACAAAATGAGCAAACTTTCATGTCACAGATGAAACAGCGTTCTTCCGACCAAATACAGTGCGTGCAATCGTTTCACAATTTCGATCGAACGAAAGAAAGTTTTGAGAAGTATGTGGCTCAGATGGAGCAGCATTTAGTCGCAAATGAGGTGATTGACAAAAACAAGCGAAAATCATGTTTCTTATTGTGGATGTCACGTGGGATTTCAAATGAGCAAGTTGCAATGCCTCACATGATTATGCTATACGAGATATGATAATCTTGTTAATCTTGCATACGTTTCATGAGCCTGTCAGGGCAGCAGGATTACAAAAAGGAAATCCATCATTGAATGAAAAATTGTTATTGGCGAACGCATCTGAACAGTCGCAAGCGGCGGTAAATATATTCAAACGAGAGACGGAGATCATTCCAGAAGTAAATGTGTTCCATACACATACGAATATGAGGTACAAATCAAGAAGTCATTCACAATCACAACTTGATCAATCAAGTAGCCGAGATCGTTCGTCTCCAGTGCCATAAATACGGGCATATTGCATCCGTCTGTAAAACTATTCACCGTTGGTTTGACCGTTTTAGTTTTAAAATAACAACAGCCAACTTACCAAAGGAAGACTTATTGACTAATGGGAAAACATTCCAAGTAAAAGTGAAATTACTGTGCCAGAAGCATACCAGTATTTTCGAGCCTAATTTGAGACACTGTTTGGTGGTCAAAGAGCATCTGACCATGAAACCAGAGTGTGAACCTAAATTTGTCAGAGCATTTCCGATACCGTTCGAGCTAGTGTCGAACGTCAAGAAGGAAATCGAAAGATTAGTGACTTTCGACGCCATTCGGCCGGTCTAGTTCAGTCAATGTTCTGCTCACATTGTTGTAGTGCAGAAGGCGAATGAAGAGATCCGAATATATGGGGATTTTTAGGTGACTGTACATTTCCAGTTACTAGTCGAAAAGTAGCCGATACCACGATTTGAAGAATTCCTTCAGCGTATTCAGGAAGATAAGCGATTCTCAAAAATCGATTTGCAACTTCAGCTAGATGACGAGCCCAAGCTATTGGTGGTCATGGTCAATACACCTTTCGGGCATTACCAATAGCAGCGGTTGCCATTTGGAGTTGCCAGCGCACCGGTTATGTTTCAAAAGCTCATAGAGCAACTTACCTGTGAAATGACGCACGTATCCAGTTACCTAGATGACATCCTAGTAAAGGGTAACAGTGAAGATGATCAATTAAGGAATTTAGAGGAGATTTTTCGACAGTTGAGCGAAGTTAACTTGTGGAGTATCAACCGGTGAAAATGTCATTCATTTATATGTCATTCTTTCCAAACCGAGGTCGAATATGTGGGAAATATAATCGATGTTGTGGAAATTAAACCTACTTCGAAAAGTCTGCGAGCAATCGAAGAGATGCCACGGCCTAGTAATTTGAAAGGGTTACAAGCATTTATTGGAAAAGCGAACTATTACAATATATATTACAACATATTATCTAAGCTGCTAAATTGGTGTACTATCGAACAGACTATCCTTTGGTGTTGGCAACGCATGCATCGCGGTACCGTATTGGGGCCGTGTTATCACATATGTATCCCAACGGTTCCGAACATCCAATTGCTTTAGATGAACACCAGATGCGGTATATAGTCACGTTTATATGGACATCAGTTTGAGTTAATGATGGATAACACCGGATTAATGTCCATTTTCCGTCCGAATAAGCATCATGATAGATTATTGTCGACAGTCAGTACGTTCTTCAAAAATGGATAGCCTGATGCAATAAAAGACGAGCAGATTCGAGCGTATATAGTGTGAGGAAAACTTCAATTTCAATTTTTAACAATGTTTTACTTTTTCAGAATGGTTACACACGCGTAATTTTACCAAGTAGTTTACGCAAGTCAGTGCTGAAGATTTTCCTTAAAGGGCTTTGGGGTATCGTGTGTAACAAACAAATGGCTCGTCGATATTGTTGGTGGCCACGAATCGACCAAAATATCGAAGAACTGTACAAACATTACCCCAGTAGCCAGGAACATCGTCGAATCCACCGCGAGAATTAAAAGAATAGCCAGCCGCGACTAAACCTTGGGAGCGGATACATTTAAATTTCGTAGGACCATTTTGGAATATTATGTGTGGATGCGTTTTCAGTTACGAAAGTTGAGCTGAGGCAACGAGGAGAACAAAGTGGATCAGGAGAATAGTAATACAGAAGTTAGGCAGCTTCTTGTACATTGTGTCAACGAGTTGTGAGCATTCGTATTCGTCTGCACAACGATTGAATAAACAACTTGACATCGGGCTAGCGCAGATGAAAACGAACAACAAGTGGCTGATCAACTAAGTGACCAAAACCAGGGTTTGCGATGAAATTCCTCGTCAATAAGGGGTAGCTTGCTTATGAGATCCTTCTTCTTCTCGCTACTTATTTTGAGCTGACCTTTATAAGATTTAGGTATTTCTTTAATTGCAATATCCCTTACACTTCTTTTTGATATGTCAACGGTTTTGAATGTTTCTTGCTCATCCAAGGAATTTTTGAAGTATATTTTTCCAATTTCTCTAGTTATAAAGCGAAACCACTTTACAAGATTCCACAGAAATTTTTGCCATATCCGAAAATTTGTAAAATGTATCACAGATACATTCTCATTCAAATTGTTCTTATTTCCCGTTGGTGGTGTATTTTTGCGGTTGTCTTCCAATTTCTTTTTTCAATAATGACATGGACAAATGTATATGGCGAGGCACCAATCATTTGTGATCAATTTGTTCCAGATACGAAGTGTTCAGCTTGTAAGATACGATAGTTGGATAGCGACTTCTCACACTTCACATAAATTATACATCATACCCCTCGGGGATAAGTATTTGTATTGTCACTACTTATTTTTATCAAGCGCTACATATTGTAAACGAAAAATTTTTTAACGAGGTCGAAATTGTCATTGTGAAAGTTTGAGACCGAAAGAACAAATTAAGAATTACTAATTCTGCAAAACCGAACTGTGTACCTCTACGTGGTTGAGGGGAGGCAACGAAGTGGTGGTCCCATCTAAAGGGTGTAATAAAAATCCACTACACGGCTAATCGCAGACGCAGATTAGAAGTGTCCTATTTATATAGGTACTCACGTAGTTGGGACGGTGGGATGTCAAGTGAAGTGTCGACGCCGGGAATGGCGCGGCAAAAGAGACTGCGTACTGATAGTACGGACGACTCACCTAGTCAGGTAGAGAACAATGCTGACATCATGGAGAGGTTGTCAGCAGCAGTCAAAACACTGGAGATGGAGATTAAATCCATCTCTAAGGTCACTGTGGCTGAAAGAACTAAGCTGCAAGATTGTCTTAGTGATATAAGAGACGCAAGCCACAATATGTGTCTTGAAGTAGTAGGTCTTAAAAGCCGACTACTAGAAAGATGTGAGATAGTCAACGTGCTATCTGCACAAAAGAACGTGACTGCAGATAAGCAGTCGTATGCTCAGGCACTTAAAGCTTGTTCATCTGATCCGGCATCTGCTATCAACGCAGGGTTAACCAAACAGAGATCGGTTAAGCCGAAGTGGCAACCCTCTAGGGTTGTCACTGTCAAACCAAGTGTGGGAAAGGAATCCCTTTTTGCAAACAGTGAAGAGGTTAAGAGCAAACTACGTGAGCTGATTAAGCCCGTAGTTTCAAAAATTGCTGTCAAAAAGGTTAGCAATATCCGTGATAACGGTATTCTAATCGAGACAGCAAGTAATGAAGGACTTGATTTCTTCATTAATAATAAGGAATTGTCAGAGGCGGGTCTGGTGGCTTCGGTACCAGAGAAAAAGCTGCCCAGAATAATAATATACGACGTAGAAAGAAGTGCTTCAATTGAGGAAATTAAGGAGTCCATTGTTAAGCAAAATGAAATAGGCGTAGAGGTTATAGATGTGAAACGTAGTTTCAAAACCGGGCCAAAAGAAGGAAACTTCGTAAATTGGGTGATCGAGGTCTCTCCAGCCACTAGGAACTCTTTGTTAAAGAAGCGCAGACTATTTATAGGGTGGGCTGCTTGCAGAGTGGCGGACTTTGTTAGGGTCACAAGGTGCTATAAATGCCATCTCTTCGGACATATCGCAAGATATTGTAAAGAAGATAGCCAAATATGCGGACACTGTAGTGAATCTGGTCACGACCAGAAGGTCTGCTCAAAATTGACGGAGAGAGCAAAGTGTTTTCCCTGCAAAAAGGCAAACAAAGCTTTTGACCACTCACTACGCAGTAAAGTGTGCACAGCATATAAACTGGCCTTGGACCTAACAATGAGAAAAACCGCATATGAGAAGTAATAAGACCGATACTTCCAATCTTAGGATTGTCCAAATAAACATGCAGAATGCAAAAATTGTCGGACACGAAATCAGGCAATGCATTCAGAATGAAAATATAGACATCCTCTGTATGCAGGAACCACATGCGTCAAAGGGTAAAATAGTTGGTATGGCAACCTCCGCAAGAATCATTACCGGTGCTGATAATAATATCAAATCAGCTATAGGCATCTTTAACAATGATCTAGAAGTTCTAAAAATCTCACAGTTTTGTAACACACATTGTGTCTGTGTTGAAGTAAGATCGACGATAGGTAAGTTTTATCTAGTTAGCATCTACTTCCAATATTCTGACGAACCAGTCATATATGTACAAATGCTAGAAAGAATTCTGGATGGTCTAAAGAACCATCCAGTAATTATAGCTGGTGACTTTAATGCCAGGTCCAAACTTTGGCATGACAGGGAAACCAACGATAGAGGCTCTATCGTTGAAGAGTTTCTGACAAAGAGCGGTCTCTACTTGCTAAACGAAGTAGGACAGCCAAGTACATATATGCATAATGGGGAATCGAATATTGACTTAACCTTAGTCACGGGGGGACTGTTGAGAAGAGTCTCTAACTGGTCAGTTAAAGAAAACTGGACTTCTAGTGATCACAGAGCCATTTCATTTAAATTGAACGAATCAGCCTTACATAATGAGGTAAGAGCTGCTGACAAAATTCCACGATACGCTCTTAAACACGCAAATTGGGATAAATTCCATAGCACACTGGAGAAAATATGGCAAGATCAGAAAGCTAAACTTAGTATTTCATCTCAAGAAGATGTAAATAGAGTTGAGAGCAACATCACGGCCTCACTCATAAGTGCCTGCAACAAGAGCATACCACGTAAACGTGCTGCCAAAGTGAAACTGTCCTGGTGGACGCCTGAACTCTCAAAGAAGAGAGTAACGGTTCACAAACTAAGGAAGTGTTACCAAAGAGAAACGAATCCGCAAATTCGTCTGAGCAAAAAGCTTAATTACGCCGCACACCGTAATGAATACATACGTGACATAAATGAAACAAGCCGTAAAAGCTTGGAGAAATTCATTACGGAACATGGTAACGCAGAACCATGGGGTTTCGTATACAAATATAGTGCTGGAAAACTTAAAACTCCAGAGGTACTTAGTACTCTAATTAGCGGTGGTGGCCAAACAACTACATGTTGGGAGGACACTACCAAACATCTGCTAAATGTTTTGCTACCCGATGACAGTGTGGAAAGTGACACAACTGATCAAAGGGTGATTCGTGCTGATAGTCTAATCACACCAACCGGTGGTGAGGAGGTTTCCTTCAGCAATGATGAAACCACCTACGCCATCATGTCAATGAAAAGAGGTAAAGCACCCGGCCTTGACAATGTCGAGGTCGAGGTGGTACAAAGAGCGTGGCCTATTATAGGACCTAGCATTACCGACCTCATGAATGCTTGTCTGAATAAAGGAGTTTTTCCTAGAGCTTGGAAAAATGGTAAAGTCATAATTATAAGGAAGGGCGGCGATCGAGATCCGACCGACCCTAAAGCTTATAGACCGATCATGTTGCTGCCAGTCTTAGGTAAATTACTTGAGAAATTGGTTACTGGCAGGCTGATGGACATCTTTCAGAGTAGCGGAAGATATAGTGCGAAGCAGTTTGGTTTCAGAAGAGGACGATCCACAGAGGACGCTATGGTTGAGATGGTCAACATAGTTAAAGAATCGAGCAACAAGTACGCCCTGGGTGTATTCCTAGACGTATCTGGTGCTTTTGATAATCTGTGGTGGCCAAGTATAATGAGTGAGCTGAAGCAAATGAGTTGCCCAGCGACTCTTTACTCCTTGTTGTACAGCTACTTCTCTGATAGAACCGCAACTGTAATATCTAACCATGGCACACTCTCTAAGAGTGTAAACAAAGGTTGTCCACAGGGCTCCATTTTGGGTCCGCATCTCTGGAATCTAGTGTTCAACAGTAGCATGCATGACGAGATCCAAGAAGTAGCGTTCGCGGATGATAAAGTTATGATCTTTACTGGAAATTCAAGACAGGCAATTCAGGAGGCTGCTCAGCGCGGCATTGACAGAATGGTAAAGTGGTGTGATACAAATAAGATGGAGTTATCTTCCACCAAAACAGTGATGATCCAATTGAAAGGTTCACTCGACATAAGAAGACCACCCCTAGTGTATGTCGGAACCGAAAGAATAAAAATGGTGAATTCTGTAAAATGGTTGGGAGTTGACTTCGATGAAAGACTGGGCGTCACTACTCATGTTAAGAGGGTGGCAGAAAATAGCAAAAAAGTTTTCTACGCACTAAGAAGGGTTGCTAAAGAGACGTGGGGCCTGAAACAAGGCACACTCGCAACAATATACGAAGGCCTAGTGGTTGCGACCATGACTTACGCTTGTGCGGGATGGGCTGACAGGATGAACTGTCACCATCGCAGGACTATTTTAAGCGCTCAAAGGTTAATTCTTCTTGGGATAACGAAAGCATACCGTACGGTTTCGGCGGATGCCGTGGCTGTAATGGCCGGCGTTATTCCCATGGACATAGTACTTAACGAAAGGTTAATTAAGTACAAATTAAGGAAAAATCAAGAGTTCACTTATGGCAACATCCAGTGGCAAGGCACATTAGGTGACCTTTCAAATAAGACATCCCTTAAAAAAGCAATTCGCAAAGAATCTATTAAAATCTGGCAAGACAGATGGGGCCACTCAGAAAAGGGCAGAACTACCTTCAGTTACTTACCGAGTATTGAAGGTAGATTAGAGATGCGCCTATCCATAAGCGCTTCTTTTGCGCAAATGCTAGCCGGTCATGGAAAGTTCGCAGATTATATGTTTAGACTTAATCTGGCGGACTCCAACATGTGTGAATGTGGACAAGCTGCTGAGACAGTTGACCACATTCTTTACGACTGCGCTCTGGCCACTGAAGCTAGAGAACACATGATTGACGCAATTAACGCAGATTGGCCGGCTAGTAAGCTAGTGCTGATGATGCCTACTAATATCGCACATCTCAAAAGATTCTGTGATACTGTGCTTTGTGGGAGGTAGGCTAAAGATCGATGATTCATTTTTTAAGGTTCTAACAATTTTATCTTAGTTATAAGGAGATTTTAAAAGTAATGACACTAGGTGTAAACCTAAAGATTTTATTTTAGTTATAAGGGTTTTAAAAACTAACACTAGGTGCAAACCTAGAGATTTTTAAATAATTGAATCAGTCTTTGGCCTACGGAACACAAAGCGAAATGAAGCTTATACCAAGTATTTTAACGACTGACGCTGGATATACTATATCCAAGTAAATTTTAATCAAACATAAGCTAAAGTAGAAAGTATGCGCCTCCACGCGGCAGGGATGGTAACAGGTCTAGTACCTGGCTAAGCATACCAAACAGTACTGACACACAGATATAGCACGACGGCTTAGAATTGGATATAGGCAAAGCCTGGGTGCCATTCTAAAGCGAAAAAACGTCCAACAACAACAATGACAATGACAATGACTTCACATAAATTATTGTCACCACAAAAATTACTTGTAGGTCGGAAAGTAAATAAAAAACGTGAAGATCTCCTTAATTTGATTTTTTAATTTCATAAAAATAAGCAGTGGACTGTATTATATGATCGTTACAAAACGTATGCTCTGTTCCGAGATTACATTCTATATTTTAATTTCAAATTATTATGTATATAAAAAAAATATGTATTTGTATAATTGGAGAGAGAGATGGTGCATACAGATAAATCTATATGCAATTGTCACCAATTGTACAAGTACATAACAAAATAGTACTAATGAGAATTACTCAAGTATATAATAATATCAGGGGAGTCGAACAATAAAATATAAAAAATAATAATAATAACATTGAGATGTCCGAACACGAAGAGTTAGCTATGGAAATTGCAAACATAGCCGCCACAAATGAATTTTTATTTTGACCGACACCAAATTTAACAAATATCGAAAGATACATGAAATGATATCATTTCGTAGTAGTATGAGAGAGTACCCGTAGAGGGTTGAGAGGCATTGTTGGAGATCAAAGGTTCAGCAAACGACTTATCTTACTTTTTTGCATCATATAAGCTTTTGTATAGCGTCCTTGTGGTGTGCCTTTTGCTCATTTTGAAGGATCAAGTTTTCAGCCAGATTTGTTCCAATTTCAATTTTTGCTTTAAAAAATTGGCATTTATTATTGTACATGTGTCCAACTTTGGGTTTTAATATTTTATACTCATGCCTGAAAATAAAAATAAAAGTGCAGGTCAAACTTGAGTCCATTACATACTTTAACTTTAAGTACCTCAGTTTAAATTTTTAGTGAATATTTGCCCAGCGAAACAGGATTCTGATTTATTTCACCATATAATTTACACATCTTGGTTACATTCAAATCTGACTGAAAATAAAGTTGGGTGGTGTGTTTCCGAGAGTAGTGGCTTTCATAAGCTGGTAATAAAAGAATATGGCGTTTTGTTTCATTTCAATTTTAGCATGAATGAACCTTGTCGCTGGAGTTGATGAACCATGAAAATCACGTAAAAGTTGACTTTTGTAGATTTTAACTTTTTCTTCAATTTTTTTTTTTGTTACGCCTTTTAAATAAGGCCTGAAACATAAATCATTCGCAGATCGTAGTACTTTCCCCAGTGACCAATACTGCTTGAATATTATTTGTTGTTGGTTGGATGAAATTTTATTCATGCACATATTTCTACACTTTTTAAGTGGTATACATTTTCTGGCCACTATTATTTTGTTTCCGCAATCTACGTAGGATTGATCAAATTGTGCTCCCAGTTGTTCAATATCACATGAGTTAAGTCACTTGCCTACAAAACCATTTAAAGATTGATTTGGAGATCTACCGGCTTGAGTAGTTAAATTACTAACCTTTATCGTTTTTTAAATATTCTTGTTCTGGATTGAATCAGAATCAGTATCATTAGATGCGTAATTCGGATCGACGTCACTATCATCAAAAGTGTTTTCGTTAGAATTATTTTCTTGAAATGGTGATACAATTTCTTCTTCCACTGAGCGTATAAACCATTTTCATTAAACTCATCCAGTTCATTGTTACTTGATTGGTTTCGTTTGGATATTTTTAGGTATTGGTTGATTTTAAATAAAAAACTTACCTGACTCACTGACACAACACAAAATACAATAAAACCTCTAAAATAGATTTGGTTGACAAATTTATTTTATGTAAAAAACCTCCTAATGTATTTTTAAATGTCTGGAATAACGACTTAAGTGTATCGTTACAAAAAACCTTTAATTGTATTGAATGTTAAAAGTTCGTTCAATTCTAAAATCCTGGAGTTTCCGAATTCCATAACTCTCTAGTATCGCAAAATATAAAATTTGTTGATTCTAAAATTTAGACCTTCAGCAAATTTGTAGATGGGGCTACAGGATAGTTTAATTTTAAAATTTAAGGATTTACGATTCTTATTCAAATATTTTAGTTATCAAATATTCCAATTCCGTTATTTTACAATTTTTTAATTTGGAATTATTTGGAATAAATAATTTCAAATAATTAAACAAATTCTAGACAACAAATTTTAAAATAAAAATTTAATTTTCTTTTTTAATCTTAAGAATTACAGAATTCATAATCAATCTAATGATTAGTTATAGTATTTTAAAATTATTAATATTATTTTGAAATTAAGGAATTCTAAAATTTTAGTTTTAACTGTAGATTTTAGGATTAAACAAATCTAATATTCCAGAATTTTAAAATTTTAGACACTTAGAATTTCAAAATTTTAGAATTTGGAAAGTTTTTGAATTATATAGTTCCATAATTTAAAAACAATAATATTTAGCAAAAAATTTCTAAAATATTTTTAATTTCCAAAATTCTGAAATTCTTAAATATGAATACACTTATAATTCTAAAATTATTAAATTTTATTCTTATATAAAATATATATTATATTTTATTCTAAAATTTTATTATTTTAAAGCAAAATACTAAAAATATTTTAGAGTAGAGTTTCAGAATGTTATAATTTGGCATATATAGAATTTATTCTAAAAATCGAATCCAGTTTTAAATTTTAATATTTATACATTTTGTAATTTTACATTTACAGAATTAAACTATTATATATAATAATAGAATTTTGGAATTATGAAATATTATATAATTAAACAATTTTAAAATTTAGTTTAAATAATTTTAGAATTTTAGAAATATTCAGTTTTAAAATTTTAGTAATTAATTATTGTTGCGCTTCGGAACAACACTGCTTCACAATTTTTGATCATGACTCTAGAATTTGTGATTTCAAAATTTTTTAGTGAATTTTTAAATTTTTTTGGAATGAACGAACTTTAACACGTATAGACTTATTGACTTTAATAATTATTGTACTTTAGCATAATTTAAATTATTTTAGAAATTAGAACTTTAGAATTTTAGAGTTATAGAACTAAAAAATATTTTATGTAATATATTACATGTGGAATGTTTAATTTTAAATTACAGAATTTCTATTATTTTTAAATTCTAAAACTTTAAAAATCCAATATTTTATAAATACGCTAAAATTGATAAATTTTAATATGTTTAACAAACGTTATTCTTAAATTGTGAAATAAAAAAAATTGCAAAAAATAAGGAAAAAATTAAAATTTCAAAACTGTTTTAATCATAATTTTAAAATATCTAAATATCTAAAAATCACAATAATTTACATTTTAAAAATTTTGGAATCTTAGATTTCTACATTGTTAGATTCTGAAAATATAAAATATTTAAAAACCAGGGTAGTTCTAAAATTCAAAAATTATAAAATAAAATGAACATTTCACATTTCGAAAGCTCTATAACATTTGAAACTTAAATAATTCCCAAATTCTAGAAAAACCAATTCTTAGAATATTTAGTTATAAAATTAACTTTTAAAATCCTTGATTTTAATTTTGATTGGTATTTCCAGAATAAATGTGTTAAAGCACACGAACTGTAATATAATAAAATAAAGATAATTATTGGAAGCTCGCTTTAAGCTTTCCACAAAATTTTGAGGGTTTTTAACATAAAGCCAATATACGCTTAATATTAAACGTCAATGATAATATTTTAATTAATTTGAGTGCTTTAACAAAGCACATAACCAATTTTATAAAAAGCGCTCAACGTATTTTAATTTTTTAAGTAAATTTATATAAATCTTTTAATTTGAAAATTGGTTTAATAGAAACCCACTAGCACTACACTGAATATCAGACTATTTCTTGGTATACCTATAGGAGCTGTCAGAAGCGCGACGTGCTATTATTATCCAACCATGAAAAATTACATTTTGTTTATCATAATTTTCCCTTTGACACTCATCCCGAAAAATGAAAATCCACATATCAGTATACCATTAATTTCCACACACAAAATAACACAATATGTGCACATGAACAAACATAAACCAGACGATAAGGATAGCAAAAAAAAAATGTAAAGTTCAACAGTTTAAACTTTTCCACTTTTGATTGAAATTAATTTTTCATAATATCGTTAGCAATGTATGTATATATAGAAATGTAAGATAGTTCGTTTCCAGAAGATTTATCTTAATTTTTCTCTATACAGCTATATATATAATATATATATATATATATATATATATATATATATATATATATATATATATATATATATATATATATATATATATATATATATATATATATATATATGTATATATATATATATATACATATATATATATATATATATATATATATATATATATATATATATATATATATATATATATATATATATATATATATATATATATATATATATATATATACAACACGACCATGTGAAATCTTATCAACGAACATTCGAACGACCAAACAAAGCACATAAAATAACATTACTTTATAAATAAATAAGACGAATATAAATAACAGAATTTAGACAACAAGAAAAAGGACGAGATCAAGTAAATGTCAAAAGGATGCTGCAGCACGGGGTGGTTTAATAAATAAATAAAATACAGGAAACATATTGATACACGGATGAGAGGTGCGGTGGCAAAAATGACTCGATTTGATAGTGTGTCTGTTATTTATTGTTTTCTATTATAAGAATCCAAAGAAATGAAATTATAGGTGTATACGTAAACACCTTTATGCCATACATCTTAAATTGCCAAAAAAAATTATTTGTTTGTGTGACGAGTGTAAAATAAAATGTAGCATTGATAACATTTTAATCGAAAGTTTTTAGAATTGGTCAGTTGGAATTTAAATTTGACATCAAACTGTGCAAATTTATTTATTCTATTTCAATACAAATGTTTAAAATAAAATTACAATTCAAGGATTGTTATCAGAATTTTGTTATATTTTTTAGAATTCTACATGCCCCTGATCAGTTTTGCATATTGTTGCTCCTAAATTACCAGCACTTCAACATAATAGGGTGAGTCTTTAAGGTTGGCAAAAAAAAACTCTAGAAGGACAATGATTTCATTTGGATTCAACAAAGCTAGGTTAGTGAACAATATATATGATGAGCAGTGTCAAATAACCAAATGCAAATTAAACGTTGATAATTATTTGCTTTATTAAAGAATATACAAAATATATTTAATATAATCTAGTTAAGAACTAAATACAAGCAACGAAAACTATATGATATTCTCGGATATAGAGACATGGGTATATTAACAACGTCCGGAGCAAAGAAAGTATTGATGGAATGGAAACCAATTATCAGAATAGTAATCATGGTAAGATTCCACTCAAGAATAAGAAATACAACTATGATACAGTGCTATGCACCAACTGAAGATGCGGATGATGCAACAAGCAAGAACGCACAGGAATGACGTGAAAATAATACACCGCCCTGACGAACACTATTGCCAAAAACGCATTGAATTCAATTTGAAACAACAATGGAGAAAGGCTCGTTTGCTTCTGAATTACAATTCAGCTGTTCATAGGCGGCAGTAGGTTTCCACACAAAACTACTTATATAAATATACTTGGACGTCACTAGATGGCAGAACTAAAAATCAAATAGATTATGTAATGATCAACAAGAAATTCCTCACAACATTACAGGAGGTCGGAGCAATGAGAGGCGCAGACAGCCACAGCAGCCATCAACTGGTAATAGCACAATTCCAAATCAAGCCAGCCGCTGTAAAATTCACCAATTAATATCGGAGGAAATTCAGATACAGACATATTGAAAAATATGGAGACAAGAAACACCTTAAATGAAATGCTCCAACACAATCTCCACTGAAAAGAAACCACCATTATGGAACAGCGATGGAATGAAACTGATAAAGCCTAAATCATTACTGGTACGAGGAACGTCGTCAGCTAAAGATACAAACATACCAACAAAGCTAGGCCGAGGTGAAACGCAGATACGAAGATACAGCAGGTTAAGTAAAGGAAATGGCAGGGAATGTTGGAAGGAAATTTACCGAGGATTTTCGCGAGGCGAATGAAGAAGCTAGCACAAACAACATAACAAACAAAAAGGTCAAGAACAATGGCGAGAAATGGAAAGCAGGCTTCAACACAACAATAAAAATACTCGCTATGATCATCGTTGACAGAATCTCACCTGTGATCAATGCAAAATTAAGAAACGTGCAAGCTGGTTTCAGTCCAGGAAAAAGCTACACTGATCACATCCACTCCATTCGATTTTGAACGAACATTTAACAAAATAAATAGGAACATGGTATATGTACAAAACCAGAGTACAAATGATTATCATTGTCAACAGTTCTACAAATGTCATTATTAATATGAAGTAAAACTGGGCTGGGACTATAATGGAGTCTATAGGTAGATTCGTACATTGATAGAAGATTATCCGATTCAACGTAAGACAATATGACTGAAGTATACTTTCGAATACTTTAAACAAACCCGGAAGTAGGCTGATAGGTCGAAAATCCGATAAAAATGTTGGAATTTTCTTCTTGGGCACTATCACAGAGTGCTTCCATATCGATGGTAAAATATTCAAAACATTCAAAAAATAACAATCAATGCAATCAATGGTAAAATTTGCTTTACAAATTTAATAGGTAACCTTGCACTGTTATCCGAAAAATGATCATTAAAATTAGTCGGTGAAAATATGGCTGATGTTTTGACTTTCGATGATGAAAAAGCACCAAATAATTTTAAATTTTTCCAGAATACTTTTGCAGGTAGAGATGGATTTAAAATAACAGAAAAATATTATATCTTGGCGCGCTTGATAATATTGGTAGTTCTGTTTCTGGTTTAGCTTTATATTCCTATGATTTATTATAGTATATATACAAATCCCTTAAATTAATTTTTTAATTTGGAATGAGTTAGAAATAAACTAAGTTAGACATCGTATTGAAACTGTAATAGATTGGAGAGATCAAATCTTTAAATAGTAATGTTGTGAACTAGCGTTAATGACCTAAACATAAATAAAATCGAACGAATTTAAAACAATTAATTTTGCTAGACAATCTAGAATATTTGATGTTAGCAATACTGCTAACATGGGAAATCACTCAGCAACCCCTAAGCAATGGTGCTAGATATCGTTTCAAGGGCTAGATCCACATGATATACATTTGTTCTACAATGGTTGTAGTTAAATTTAAATATTAATTAAAACTCAAACATTGATTAGAATATATTTTGATTGTGATTGAGTAGACTTTGAATTATATATTTTGAGTGGAACTTTTTATAGATTACTTGAGTGCAAATTTAATTATAAATATTTACTAATTTTTGAGTTTGCAAAGACTTCTAAGTATATTTTTTTTGAGTGAATTTGCTTTAGTGAAATTCCAAAATAGAATCCTAGTATATATTTGGCCAAAATCTTAATTAAGTTGGAAAAAATATTTTGTGGTATTTGAGTTTGCTCAAATGTTTGTTGATTTTCTTAAGAAAAATTTCCGCTAAAATTCTAGCATGTGCTTTAATCAAATTTTAATTAAAATTCAGCGCTGATTTGTTACGCAATTTGAAGTGATTTAGGCATATTTTGAAAATATTACAAATTGCTTGAGCAATGAGTAGAATTTCAGGATATACTTTTATTTCTATGGCAGTGTTGTCAATGTCTCCCGTATGCGCATTTATCATATATCTATATGAAATATGAACAGTTACCGCCTCAAAGTGGTTTCTCTTGAATGACGTGTTCACAACAATCATGGCAACCAAAGTAAGTAATAATGCTTATGAATTTTGAAGCATTTAGTTTTTAATAACCGGTGGTCGGATGTGTTCTGTTAGTCCTTTTTCTATTTGTAAATAAAACATACATTTTGGGATGAAAAGTCAAATTTTTTTATTGATATCGAAAGATGGTTCTATACCATTTTTGCATGAAAAGTTTGCGAACAGCGAAAAGCATTCGAACATGAAAATTTCCGATGACTTTTCCCCAATAAAAGCGGATCAATGACCTCAATTTTAGCTCGAATGTTGTTTTTAAGTTGTTGAATTTTTTGTCTTAAGTCTTATATATGACTTGAAATTAAGAGATTTTTACTTTTAACGGCTACAGCTCCTAGTTTTTAACTGACTCCGATTGTATAGCTCCATGTCAGCCTGTACTGACATGAACGATGGTTCGGCCCATGAGTGATAGATGATGTTCTCAATCATCCTGATGGAAATCATGGATGGATGAATAATCAATTTTATATCCTGCCTCTATTGAGATTCGAACCCGGTACCTCCCGACCCAAACGCCACAACTTTAACCGCACTGTGCTGTTTGGTCGGATTAGGGTAAACCTTAACTTTCAAATAACCCCACAAAAAAAAATCAAGTGGTTTTAAATCCGGGCTTCTTGGTGGCCTTGAAATTATGCGATCAGTAAATTTTGAAGACCATTGCACGATTTTTAGGTTGGTTTAATTTTGTTTGGGTGCAAATGAAGATCAACATGCAAAATGGGTCGCAATAAGGTTCGTGAAATGTTTAGTTCTTGTGAACGATGCCTGGTTGATGTGCTTGTTTCATAGGGAACACTTTGACTAACAGCTGCCTCTGCATCAGGAGTACGGACTGGATGAACATGTTGATACGGTAGGTACTTCAACTGAACCGGTTTTTTTCAAAAACCATCAATAATTTTGCCAATTGCACGCTCAGTAGGATGACCATATCGACCAAATCTCACACGTAATTTACGAAATGTTGTTGTTTTTGAACGATTATTTTCATAATAAATTTGGACAATCAAAATGCGTTCTTGCTCAGACGATAAACTATCGCAGGTTGTTGAGGTTGTCTGAATTGAACACTGTCAACTAATCTATTTGGATTAACCCAATTTAATAGAGACGATCGATGTGTTGCAAAATGTGTTGGCTCGTTATTAATCGATTTAAGACAAAACATATTTAGTAAGCTTTTCAAGTTTATTGAATTTGAATTAAGCACACTGAAGTAATTGAAATCCCCGGACACAATGATGTCATAATAGTTAACAGTATAATTCTCCAACAAGCTCATTGCAGAATTGTTTGTTGGGTGGTTTATAGACAACAACCAATAAAACTTTCTCAGAATCGAATAACAACTACCTAAATTTGGAGCGCAGTATTGGTGTAACAGAGCGTACTTTATATCAGCTGTTTTTATTTTTAAAGGTTTCGGCATAACTCCACTCCACAAATCAATTGTTTGATCTCATCAATCTTGTAAAGAATGCTTCGAGTATTGAAAAATGATTTATTTAAACCGTCGTTCCCGCTTTTCAATAAATCAAAACAGTAAATCTATAAATATTTTTTAATATTTGAACGCACTCACGACACTAATACAGAAGGTGTCGTCACTATGTTTGAAAAAAAAATTCCATTTACGTCAATTGCATTAAATCCATTACGAATAAATTATAGGCATTCACAAAACGCCTACTGTCGTTACGCAACAGAAAATAAAAACTGCGACACGATATAGTGACACAACGACAACAATGGAGGGAAAAATTATTGTCATGCAAAAATATAATCATGTTAATTGAAAATACAAAATGGTTATATATGAAAAAGATAAAATGAAGAATCAATTAATTTAATTGGTTTTCATGATAACGCAAAATAAAAATATAAAAATGAATTTTTTGTCACGATATAGAGTTTTTTTCCATTACTACTCGTACTACTATATTACTATTTGCCATCATCACTGCGTTAACATAAAAAATAAATGGAAAATGGAAAATCCGTTACGTTATTAATAACATTAATTGATTTTTATAATAAACATACACGTACATACTTACATATATACAATTCATAAAAAACCAAACCTTAAATTTTTGGTTCGTCCATCACATTAGATACCCATCAACAAAGCGACATTCACCGTGTGTGTGTGTGTGACACCCACACCCACCACTTTTCACTTTTCTTTTATACTCATTTCTATTTTCAAATATAATTTTTTTTTTTTTTTAATTTTATTCAAATTAAAACCTAATTTAGGTTTCTAAATTTATTTCGTTCTCGCAAGGAAATAATTAAAATGGAAAATAGGATATAATTTTCATTTTTATTTATTTTTTGTAAGGATTTGATAGACTTGGAAAATTTTAAATAATTTTCGTTGGATTTTGTTTTCGAATTTTTTTTTTTGGTTTATTTTGTTATTTTGGTCATAAAGAATTCTAATTCGCTGCGAATTGAATAATAACCAATTGGAAAATTATTTTTTTTATGCAACTCACTAGAGACACTGAACCGATTTTCCGTTTTAATTATACAACAAAATTACCCGTGTATAGCCATAATCATTTCGCAATCGAGGTCACAGTTTGATGATTTGTAAATTATTTTGGTATGGTCGATAATTTGGGAAGGTGATTAACGACGAAGGGTTATGTACAGCGAGCATATATACAACTTTTTGAACCATTCTATATTTGAAAAATAATTACTTTATAAAATTGCATTAGATTTACATAATAGGAATAATTTACAACAATTCTATTTTCCCTGCAAAAAATTGTAGAAAAGGTTTTCCCATAGGTACATTTTCGTTCATTCAGAGAAAATTAGGGTACTTTTAACTAAAATAAGCCTTGGATAAAAAATTAACCAACATTTTGGTTTTAAAAATTGTCATCTTCAAATGACCAAATTTTGGTTACTTTAAAAACAACTTGTTTAATATAGCATGGAAATATAGGTAATTCGTTTGGATATGCATACCAAATATTTAAGGGTCAATATGAAGTATGTGAAGTCATCCCAGGAATCCATCCCAGAAAAATTAAAAATGTTCATTAGGAAATTCTATCCTCTGTCCACCCCAGGATTTTGAAAATTATCCCACAACTTGATATGAGTATTTTAAAAATGTATAAACAATGTGTTAGCCTATGTTGTTGTGTTAGGTTGTCTTGTCGTACGTAGTACTTAATTGGCACAATAGGCTCGCTCAGAAGGTCATATTAATATGGATGGCCCCATACATAAAATTAGAATTATAACTAATGGTTCATGAGAACCATTGGTGCCGGAAAAAGTTTCCTATATTTTGGAATTGGCATGGGGGTCAATTGTTGGGATAAACTGTTGAACACCAGCCGACTATATTGTAATTGGCGCAATTGGTAAATTGGCTCATATATGTTTATGGTCTAATATAAGTAAAATGTTATTATTTCATGCTGCAAATGTAATTGAAATTAATTAATGTTTAAGGTATCTGATTTAAAATGGTGATCATGGTGTGAATTGGAGTATTGATTACCAAGCACTATATGCGGCTTTGGCGATTAAACCTTGGAGTGATGTTTACGTATAAGTTAATGTGAATATTTCGAATGATAAATTTTTATTTTATTCAAACCTCACATTGACTCAAATAAGTATTCTGTTTAAAACATGTAATCAAAAATTCATCAAATAATGCTCTTAAAAATGTCGATAATGTAAATAAACAGAGTAGGGAAGCTTATTACATACACAAGCATGATTCTCATAGGGGTAACTCTAAGAAACAATGGGAATTAACTATTTCTGTAGTTGGAGTGTCTAAATTAAAAAACAAACATTTTTGCGTAAGAGATGAATTTAATGATGAACAATCAAATGCACAGCTTGTTGCTAACATTAAAACTCATGGTGCCGCAACCAAAGCCAATGCCTCTGTCGACTTAACCTCAGATGTTCAGTCTCATAGTAACATGTTCAATAAATATTTTGCCACTATAGGCAGCACCATTAATCTACCAAAGCAACTGATCGTAGTCCCTGCTCTCGAGTTTGTAACTTTCTGGCACTGAGATATTATAACTTTCAATGAACAGTCAGAATTTAATATTAGACGAAAAGCCGAAATAAAATTTGTAAAACGGTTTTGGGATATATGGCGAGAAAATTTTTCCATATACCATCAGTATATAATACAAATTTCGTCGATCGTATATCCAAGAAGGTGCACTGCTATCAATTTTTAACCTGCAGAAAATATTCCTTTTTTAAATATAAACTATTATGTTTCGTTATTGGGGTTAACACTATTATACAAAATAAATTGACCCCCAATAAAAAGAAATAGGAGCTTTTAGATTATAATATAAGTTATCCAATAACGTTGGTAAAAATTCGACAATTTAACCGAAATGGCCTGTACAGCTGTAATTATTTCATTAGCAATTTTGTGTGCTCTTTGATTTGATGTCCAACTAACATTAACCATATAGTTTCATAATTGTTAATCTTTAAAAAACTGAACGAATTATTTAAATACAATAAAATATTCTTTTTAGTTTGACAGAAAAATTGAAAAGTTGTCACTTCTTCAAAATGTTCTTTAATTCTAGATGTGGTTTGTGTCTTAATTGAATAAAAATTGGATTTCATTCTCTGTGGCCTAACCGCACACACAGAACAACTTAAAAAGCAATTCGCACCAATAACGACATGGGAAGCACATGCATTTTAAAGTGAAAAATGATATAAGCGAAAGTCAAATATTACGGGAAGCAAACCAAACTCGCTCGAAAGAATTAAGCCAGTTATGTAGAAGAAAAATTATAAAATCGATATTCCAAATAGTATTTGAGATGATATATTTTTCTTTTACGATCGAAGTCCTAACTAAAAGAGCAAAATGAAATAACTCTCTTGTCGAAAGTTTAAATTAATAATCAGAACAATTTGGTAAAAGCACATTTAATGTATTTGGCTCAAGTGGTCCAGTTGTTCTCTCATATCAAAAGTTTCGACATGTTTCTGCTAACACACGACAATAATTTAAAAAAATATTTTCAATAAAATCTGTTGAGTGATTTTATTAAGAAAACAAAAACCATTCCAATTTCAAAACCCCACGACATGTTAAGAAAAAATAAACCTGGAACATTCTAATCTGTGGTTTCTAATAACTTCGAATGAACGGTGTAGAAGAATTAATAAAAACTGATGATAAAGGATTGTATTTTCAGTTGCATTGTCATACTCCATTTATGAGTGTAACCTAAAGCTTTTTGCAGAATGAACTATGCCATAATACTTCCTGTCGAAGTTAACGAGTTTGATATCATAACGCCGATTGCTATTACTGGTATGGTCAGCTTAAGCCATACGACAGATACAATTGAAATTTTGGGGTTTATGTGGAGTAACATTTTAAGAAATGATAATTTTTGGACGAAATTGAAAGCTTTTTTGAATCTATGTTCATTGTGGCCAACTATAATAATTTATAACCCTGAATTTAACTATCAGGCAGTAAGAAATGCAATAGATGCTTATAGAAGCCAGTCATAGTTTTAGAACACAGAGGAAGAACAAACATACCGTTATCAAAACGAATGAAAGTTTCCGATAAAACTTTAAACTTTAAAGTAATTTTATTTACTATCCTATCTCAATAGAAATTTCAAACAAAATTTTTCTGCTAAACTTAACAACATTGCAAAATTGTTATCAGCTAAGTTGAGCAGATAGCCATTTTTAAAGCTTGCTACATAATATTGAATGCTTCTAAGCCATTTCGGGTTTTCTATTACTCTAGTGGCCACTTATAGATTCGATCTCATCAAAATACTTAGTAGTTAGAATATTAATGTGTTTTCAATGAGATTCTTTACAAAAAGTTATTCATTTTGTTCTAGACTTTCAATATTTTCTTTGCACATGGGCAAATGTAAATGATTTTCTGTAATTTCAGAAAGTTTTAGATCCATTTTTATAGAAATAAAATATAAAAGCTTATTTCAGTTTGGAATAATATACATATTTAACCGTTGAAAAATTAACAATAATAGTAAATTCAATTCGATCTAATTTTAGAAAGCTTTCAATTTAGGTTTGCAAATCTGAAGTTTGAAAGCTTAATTTATAACAATGCAAAATTAGCCAAAAATATAGAAATTTTCGATCTTTTAACAACTGTTACTTTGATTATTTGATTTGAATTTAAAAATTTTCAAAATTACCAAATCCAATAATTTTCGTATAATTTTATAGAAAGCTTTCGAATTAAATTTTACAGCTATACTCAAAGCATTTATATAAATCAGGGATTTTCAAATAATATTTGTTATTAAGCTTTGAGCATAGCAGCTTGGTGCAAGTGAACATATTCAATAACTTCGTTTAATTTTTATAAGCTTTTAATTAACAATTAATGAATTTAATGCTTAATTTAAAGCAATTTTAATAAGGTTTTTGTTAAAATCTTGAATTCAAAAGCCAAATTCAAGTTAACGAAAACATTGGAAATCTCAAATTCGACTTTTGTTTGCGATGGAACTTAACAAATATTCGAGGCAACCAAATTACAAAATATGTTCGACTTATTTCGAACTCCAAGCAACTATACAAATTAGAACACAATTTTTAGACGAAGCTTTGAACTTACCATATTTACAAAATCGTTTATTTCAATAAGCTTATTTGGAAAATAAGCATTTACAAAAATTTGAATACATAGTTCGATTTTAGAAAGCTTTTGATTAATATTTTACAAATCGAAAATTAAAACTTTAATACATTCATTCAGATTTGATGAACTTACTAATTATCAAATCAAAAATCGAAGAGAAGTTCAATTTCAATTTATTTAGAAATTCCATATATAGTGTTTGGATTTTAGAAACAGACTAAAATATTTCCGGAAATGAATTATATGCGCTAGCATTGGAAAAATACCAATAAAAATTGGCAGGTTTATAAGAGACATAGCCGAATTATTTGCAAGCACAAACCGATTTCAAGCAATATTCCCTAAACCTATTTAAAAAATAAATTGAATAGTACCAGAAATTTACCACCTGAAAATGAGCATTCACTATACAAAATTGTGTGTCTATATGAATGCGCAAACATGTGGACTGCTTATTTCCTACAAGCAGTAGATTCAGTTTTAATTTAACGCAAATAACGGTAGTTAACCAATTAACTGAAGATGAACGCAAATTACCAGCTATGAAAGTAGCCAAGAATCCAAAAGGTTTTTGTTTTTGCGTCAGTCCCAATATTTATTGGGTCACACGCACACCAAAATTTCTCTATAAATGTGAATGAAGAAATGAGATCAAATAATTTAAGCAATAGGCTATTACAAAACAATCTATATAACAGGCCGATAAGGTATATGAAAGAATATTCTTTTCAAAATTGGGCTTCATGTTTTCCAATTCATTGAACATGGCTTTGCGAATTTGCTGAAATGCTGTGTTGAAACATCAATTGGTAACTACTCAAGCAATATGGAAGAAAAATCACACTGAAAATGCTTTTCTGAGATTAAAATCATGCAGCAACCTCCGTGATTGAACCATACAAACTAATTGGTATTGTTTGTTATTCTTCGCAGTCGGAGGTGGTCATTTTATAAGATTTTATCAAGGAAATAGCAAGTGGCAACAGTATGATAACTCAAGCACTTATATTGCGACAATAAGGAATACTTCGAGTCAGAAGGCAACCCCGCACTTGGGGGTCTACGTAATATTTGATGAATATAACTAGTTATTTTTAATTTATCGGTTTTTGATTAGTTCAAATAGTAGATGGTCAATGTCAAAAATCACTTTGACTTTTATTAGTAAATACAAATTAGGATGACACGAAGATTAATTGTCAATATTAATCCTCGTGCTATCTTAATGGGCTTCTAACGATTAGTTCTGTAAAGATTGATAAATAGGGCGTTGTTTCTATTTCATAATATTCACTATAACGTTATAGAATATACCAGCGCCATTTCTATTTAATTTTATTTATTCAACTTTATGGCCCATTAATAGTTATGGGAAAAAAAACAAAGCCCTAATTTTAATCTCATCCAGTTTGAATTAAATAAACGTAATGTTTTGTTAATTGATGACACAATATTATAACTTTATACAATTTACATATACATTACTTTCTAATACATACATTTATCGCTATTCTATTTTTAGCCCGCGCACAATCTCTAATCGCCCAAAGGCCAAACTCTATTAACAAATTTTTTGATATATTTTTGGACGCAATTATCACAATTGAGTTATAATCATTTTGTGTATTCTAGTGGTGCGCAAAAAATGAAAACACAAAACGTGCCCGTACTCTTATTATGGTTTGCCCTCCTGTTCGGCAGTGGAATCAATTCAAATCATGGCGTTTATAAAAATTGTGATGGCATCGACAAACACTGTATCGAAGTATGTATGTGTGAATGAATTTTATTTATTGTGAGGCCCGTGGTTTATTATAATTTATCGACACAAAATTATTTTGTAGTGCCTACAGCTGGAAATGCATTGGGGCCGACATTATACGGTGCCAAATCAAACTGCGTTCAAAAATTTACTAAAGTATACAGTGAATGAGTATCGGAGTAAATATGCCGAAAACGTAGGGGTAGGCAATATGAGATATGCCGAGTGGAATAATAAATTTTACGAGATTTGTCAGGAATTTAGCAGCGTAGTGGGCGCTACGAAATTTTTCTGTGTTACAAGTATATACTTCCATCTATTTTTTCTAAATATATGTACATAATATATAATCTATTAATTACATTATAGGCGCTAAATCACCAAAGATACCAACGCGTTTCGATCACGATATTGTTGATCTTGAGTCAACGGTGGACTTTAAAGTTTATAAAAATAGCACGACTATCATCAATGAACAATTTAATATTTTGCTTAATCAAATTAATGATGTGGTCCACATCACTGACTACAATATGGATGAATTTGGATGTGATTATTCGTTCCAGCCACAAAAAGATGCTACCGCCTTTTTACTACGGTGTATATTTTATACGAATCCGGCTTACGGTGCTGAGGGTGAAATTCGTTCGGCTGTGCCCTGTTCGAGTTGTAGTGCATCTGAGACGTGCTCGTATCAATATCCGGGACTGTGTGTAAACAATTTAAATAAACAAGTGAATTGATCTGAACTTGATTATTTTGGTGAAATGACCTCAATTTTGTAGTATCACGTTTTATTTTTTACAGCTGCTAATAAGATTTGCTATTCAAATTTGAAAGTCTGAATAGGAAAGGTTTTCTGACCATATCCCCTCCGATTTTGAAAGATCGTCCAATTCTAGATGAGTGGTTAAATTTCCAGCAGATTCGAAGAAATTATGAAAAAAAATCGTTTTGAAGTATTTTTTCAATTTTACTAATTTAATAGTTTTTTAAAATTTTGTCAATTTTTCTTCAGAATTAGTGTGTTACATAAGCCGAGGCACGGATTTTTATTTTTAAATAAGTAATATGAAACAAACCTCAATTTGTTGTTTTGAACGATTTATTCATTTTAAAATTGTACAAGAAATATTTCCAATGCTTCAGCTGAACCTTAGATTCCCAGAAGAATGCCAATAATGCCGTTCAGCTATCAGAGCTTTAGCAACGGTAACATACAAGTGTTGGTTCGAAAACTCCAACGTTAAAATAATGTGCAGCCATATAGATGAAAATTTGTAGATGTGTTCGTACCTGTGTGTTCTAATCGTATTTGCATTTATGATGCTAGAATTTTCATTTGAAATGTGACAACAAACATCATAATTCACCCATAACAAAATGTATGTAACCACTTAATTCAATTGCACACAAATAATTTTTCAGCCACTCCAGTACGTTTTTATATTCTTGTACTAGAGCAATTTGTTTGTTGTTTTCATCTCATTACACACACAAGGCATTTAAAAAAAATATTTTCGACATCATTTTGTTATGAACATATTCTTGTTCTTATTATATACTTGAAATGTACTTTAAAAAAAATATAATAACAGCAACAATAATATACCAACGTCATCAAGGTATTTTTAAAATGAACTTCTTGAGTATATAAAATTGTATGCCCATGTGGATGGAATTTTTTTTAGGATAATGTGCAGGTATAATTTATCACCCAATCCAGCTAAGAAATTTTTTCTATCCCCATAATTAATAAAATAATTTTCTTAATCCAATATGCGAAATTATTTATACAAAAGTTTTAAAAAATTTTTGTCGCTTAAAGTTTGAACGAGCAGCAATTACACTGGATTTATTATTATTATCCTGTTTATAGCAAAAAAGCTTGCGAGTTTATGGCGCGGAAGATCTAAAATGAGTTTTTTTTTATTATCTTATTAAAAATTGAAACGCTATTAAGTTCATAACTTATTAGTTATATGCGTTTGACTTTTAATCAATAATTTAACGTTAACTGGAATATACGAGCTTTGTGATACAAACGTAGGCTGACAGCAATGTTCAGATGATTTTCTGATCGGATGTCAGGGGGCCGATAAACAAAAAGATACAGAGATAGAAGTGAAAGGACATTTTTATTAACTGTTTCACAAAAGTTATCTATCCATTTGAATGAGTTCCCATCGCTTTTCGATAGTATCGTATATGAATGTTATATTATATATTAATATTGTTGGATATATTTGTTGGTGTTATCATCCCTTGGTATTTTATACAAACATGGTTTTCTTAATACTAAGTATAAAACATCTGGAGTATGCCTTGTTTAGTTCTTTATTTTACGGATAATCTACTTTTTACCAATAATCCGCATTTCGTAGATAAATACTAATTTGGTATCTTAAATACTTCTGAGTCCAAGTTAAACATAAAGCGATGTTGACTGCCAAATCCTGTAATTTAGACAAGATCCAAATTAATTATTGACGTTGATAATGGTACTGCCGGCGGTAAATGCATATTATAGTGTATAAGTATGAAAGCCACAAAACTGGTACATCAAATATACGAAAGCATAATTGCACCTCACCGTCATCCGGAGAACAATTCCTTAAACCATGGAGGCTATAACCGGATAAGGTTTGAATTTTCTACTTTCACATTTTTTTGAATAAGGTACTCCAAATAAAAAAAAATTTCATCCAACTACTGTATAACGAAACATTATCCCGAAAAATACGATGGTAAAATGAAAATGGAATTTGTGTAACAATATAGTTTCGAACATCACCCCTACGAAAACAAGTTTTATGACAGTATGATAATATTTAAGATCCCGCAGAAAAGAGTTAGAAATAATATAAGTCGCTACGCAGGCTAGATCCACTGGCACCTGAAAACGAATTTTAAAACAAAAATTGCAAAGGAAATCGTCATTAGGCAACCAGGCTGATCATTTTTGTACTACTGGAAGCAAGCAACAAGCGATACATGAATAGCCCTTTGGTGGAAGAAGTACGGCACTCCAAAGAACACCACCATCAACCTCACCCAGAGGAAAATACCTCTTCCATCAAGCATACAAATTCCAAGCCAACTGCCGAAGCCACGTCCAGCACATAAGCAGTTATAATACATAACGCGGAATTAATAAATAAATTTGAGCAAATGGAGAAATTAATCGCGCAGCTGAACAATGAAGTTGCCGTGCTAAAGAAACAAAACCTTATGCTAAAGAAAACCGTAAATAAAAATAACATCGCAGGAAACTTAGCAATAATGAACAACCAATTTCAAGTAAATTGGAGACTACAGAAATCCAAGAAGGCAAATAAGAAACCTAGATAAGAAACCAACCCAAGCAAGAGGAAAGCTGAATCATCACCAGAAGTTGAGCCAATGCAAACCCACATTAAAAGTGGCAAAGCATTTTCTGAATCAAAAGTGCATGAGACAGAAAAGAAAAAACAGGTACCACCTCCGATCAATATTCTAGGAATAACCAACCACGGTAGTATTCAGAAACTGATGAAAGAAGTAGTACGAAATGACTACAAAGTAATATCGCTCAGCAATAATATTTGGAAAATAAATACAACAGAACACGAAGATTATAAAGTACGAACAAAATAAAGATCGAACACGAAGATTACAAATTAAATCAGAAATCAATCACAACCATCATTCAGTGTTATGCCCCAACCGAAGATGCAGATGAAACAACGAAACATGAGTTCTATGAACAATTACAAGCCACATTAGCAAGTACGCACAGGAATGACGTCAAAATCATACAAGGAGATTTCAATGCAAAAATTGGAACAGACAACACCGACCTGACAACTGTCATTGGTAAAAATGCATTGGATTCTGTGCGAAACAACAATGGTGAAAGACTCGTCGACTTCTGTATCACAAATCAGTTGTTCATAGGCGGCAGTAGGTTTCCACACAAAAATATACATAAATATACATGGACATCACCGGATGGCAGAACCAAAAACCAGATAGACCACGTAATGGTCAACAAAAAATTCCTCACTTCACTACAAGATGTCAGAACAATGAGGGGCGCTGACGTACACAGTGATCACCAACTAGTTATAGCACAATTTCAAATCAAGCCAGCAGCTGTGAAACATACAAAGACAAATAGGAAGAAATTTAACACAAACAGATTGAGAAATATTGAAACAAGACACGTCTTCAATGAAACGCTCCAACTCAATCTCCATAGAAATGAAGCCACCAGTATAGAACAAAGATGGAACCAAATTGAAGAAGCATATATCAAAGCTGCCTCGGACGTACTCGGCTACCAAGAACACAATCGGAAACCTTGGATTAGTGATGATACATGGAATAAAATTGAGGAACGCCGTCAACTTAAGTTACAAATGCACCAACATAACACGGCAGAGGTGAAACACAAATATGAGGAAATAGCGCGGTAAGAGGTAAAGAAAATGGCAAGGAATGATCGTAGACAATTTGCAGAGAACATTCTCAAGGATGCTGAAGAGGCAGCAGCAATCCAAAATATGCGAGCACTACACCAGTGTGTAAGAAAGGTCACAGGGAAAATTACAAATATACCACCTATAAAAGATGCCAATGGTAAAATCTTAACAACGGACGAAGCACAGTTAAAGAGATGGAAAGGATATTTCGAAGAAGACGTCATCGACAGCACCGAAAATCTCTGGTCGTCAATTGGCACCAATAACGAAACTAGCAACACCCATCCACCAATGGAGCGGGAAGTTAAAAGTGTCATTGAGAAACTGAAGAACAACAAGGCTGCTGGAACAGACAACATAACCACCGAAATATTCAAAGGAAATTCATCTACAACTGCAAGTGCACTAACACCTATAATTCAAGAAGTGTGGAATTCTGGCAAAATACCACAAAAATGGAAAGAAGGTTTGACCATTACAATCCCCAAGAAAGGTGATCTAAGGGAATGCAAAAACTGGCGAGGTATCTCTCTCCTCAACACAACAATAAAGATACTCGCAATGATCATCCTTGACAGAATCTCACCTACGATCAATGCTAAATTAAGAAACGAACAAGCTGGTTTTAGACCAGGAAGAAGTTGCACTGATCATATCAACTCAATCCGTATCATTACTGAGCAATCTAACGAATGGAATTCACCACTGTACCCGCTATTCGTCGATTTCGAACGCGCATTTGATACGATAAATAGGAACGCAATATGGCAGACACTTTATGAAATGGGCATCCCAAAGAAATTAATAGAACTCATACAAGAAATGTATCGGGATGCTGGAAACCGAGTTCATTATAAAGGAAAGCAAAGTGAAACATACTATAACAACCAAGGAGTAAGGCAAGGATGCGTACTCTCACCAACGCTGTTCCTGATCGTACTGGATGGTGTAATGCGGAAATTAGACACTACATCCCCTAACGGCATACAATGGGGATTAACAGGTAGACTCAATGATCTGGACTATGCAGACGACATATGCCTGCTCACACACAAACACTCAGACATGCAGCAGAAAGTACAACAGCTATCAGATTTAGCTAACAAAGTTGGTCTCAAAATTAACATCAGGAAAACCATAGATAATGCGATTCAACACGAATATAACCACACCGATCCACATCAATGAAATACAAATCGAAGATGTAAACGAATTCGTATACCTTGGATGCACAGTAGCAAAAACAGGTGGGGCAGAGGAAGACACAAACAAACGCATAAATAAGGCCAGACATACATTCAACATGCTACATAAAGTCTGGAATACCTCCGTCCTATCACGCAAGACCAAGATACGAATGTTCAACTCGTGTGTGAAATCGGTACTACTGTATGGGTGTGAAACATGGAAACACACAGAAAAAAAATCAGAAAGAAGCTACAAGTATTCGTAAACAAATGCCTTCGACGACTACTGAAATGCTTCTGGCCCAACGTGATAAGTAATATCGACCTGCATAGAAAAACAAACCAGTCAGACATTGCGACAGAAATTAAGAGACGAAAGTGGAGATGGATTGGCCACACACTGCGGAAATCACCAAGTGATATAACGAGGATGTCATTGGACTGGAACCCGCAAGGGAAAAGAAAAATCGGAAGATCAGCCATGACATGGAGGAGAACGATGCTATAGTTGAAGCGAAACAACTCGGTAAATCATGGGAGGAAATAAAAGCTGTAGCCCCCAACAGAGTAAGATGGAAAAGCCTAGTAGACGCCCTATGCTCTTAAATTGGAGATTAAGGAAAAAAAAAAAAAAAAACAAACTAAATGCTGATGGTCAACAGTGGTATACCTACGAGGACAAAAATGATCGATCAATTAAAGTAATGGCAAGAGGTTTTCATCCAACTTGCTCAAAAGATGAAATTATTGAGGACCTGCAAAACAAAGGCCTGAAAATAAGCGATGCAGTCAACATCATCAGAAAAGAGAGAAGAGAAAACAGGGACGGAAATATTGAAATCATGAGAAGAGGTCTCCCACTTTTTATGCTAACCTTCGACAACCAAGAAAAAATCGAAAATATTTATAATATTAAGGCTATCCGCAACCTTAGAGTTAAAATAGAAACACCGAGAAAGGTCACTCGACTAATACCACAATGTAAAAAGTGCCAAGATTATAGTCATACACAAAAGTACTGCCACCGTGAAGCAAGATGTGTTAAATGTGCAGGAAAACACGCAGGAAATGACTGCACAGTCCCCCGAGATACAACACCGAAGTGTATCAACTGTAATGGATGTGAAGTTGCAGTAGAACTACAAAAAATGAGAGATAAATCACGCAAACCAGAAACATCAATAAATGTACAAACTCAAAAAAGAACCACGGAGCCTAAATCGTCAACTGCTAATCATAACATACAAAGCCAGAGAGTAAACGAAAACGTTACTTATGCACAAATAGTTCAGCAAACAGAGGAGAAACAGTCAAAAGTGGATCTCGTTCCACAGGACATACTGAGAAATCTAGAGAACCTTAACAAAAGACTTATTTCGCACGAAATGAGTCGGCAGAAAACACTACAAGAAATGAAATCACAAACTAGTTTCAATAAAAGAGTAGAAGAAAACCTTGGTCAAGTGTATCAAAATATAAATTATATAAAATCGAATTATAAACAAAAGAAATGAATAAAAAATTACGAATTGTAACCTGGAATGCAAATGGGCTATTGCAACACATTCAAGAACTAGATATATTTTTAAACATGCATAATATAGATATATGTCTTATATCAGAAACCCATTTCACCAAAACTTCATTCTGTAAAATAAAAGGATATAATTGCTACTATGCACTACATCCTGAGAACAAAGCCAGAGGTGGATCAGCTATCCTCATAAAAGAGTATATAAAAAATAACGAAGAACCAAAAGTTGAGAACCTTTCCATGCAAGCCACAACAATCAAAATACAATTAAGCAATATTAAAACATGCAGTACCTCAGCAATATATTGCCCTCCAAGATACAATCTCAAACAAATAGATTATACTAATCTTCTGAAAACGCTAGGAAGTGTCTTTTTAGTTGGAGGTGACTATAATGCAAAAAATACATATTGGAGATCTCGGTTAACGACCGCTAAAGGAAAAGAACCGTTCGCAGCAGGCAAACAACTAAAATGCAAATTTCACTCAGGCGGTACACCAACCTATTGGCCTACGGATACCAGTAAGATTCCAGACCTTATAGACTTCTTTATTACAAAAGGGATTTCAGATAATTATATCCATATAGAGAACGGTGAAAGTCTTTCATCAAATCATTCACCAGTTATTATGATACTTAGCCAAACAATTATTTTGAAACAGAGCAGCCCGATATTAACGAGCTTCAAAACCAATTGGGATCTCTTCCAAACACAGTTAACAGAAAGCATTAGTCTGCAGAACCCAATTCAGGGACCAGTCCAAATAGAAGACGTATTAGATAAGCTCATCCATAATATCCAATATGCTGTGTGGGAAAGCATTCCAAATAATAGGCAGGAAATGAAGCGCAATGCTAGCTATCTAGAGGAAGTGAGAGAACTTCTTAAAAATAAAAGAAAAGCACGGAAGAATTGGCAAAAACATCGAAATCCTGAAAATAAAAGAGTATTTAACCATTTGTGTAACAAATTAAAATACCTCATAAAAGACATTAAAAATCAATCAGTTAATAAATACCTCAGCACTGTAACTGGGCAAAAAGATACTGATTATTCATTATGGAAAGCAACTAAGAATATTAAAAGACCTAAACTTCAAATTCCTCCAATTAAAAATAATGAAAATTGGGCTCGAAATGCTAAACAAAAAGCAGATTTGTTTGCAAATCACCTTGAAGAAACATTCCAACCTTATCCAAAACAAACGGAAGAGGAAAATATTACACCAATAAATAAACAGGATGAAGTAAATATTACACCTGTAACATTGAAAGAACTAAAATTCGAAATCAAGAGTAAACTGAATGCGTATAAGGCAACAGGATATGATCATATAACGGGTCAGATAATAAAACTGTTACCGGAGAAAGCGTTGAGGAAACTAGTGCATATAATTAATGCAGCATTTCGACTAAGATATATACCAAGGCAATGGAAAGTTGCAGAAGTAATTATGATACTTAAACCGAACAAACCTCTGCATGATAAAGCTTCATATAGGCCAATTTCTCTGCTACCAACATTATCGAAACTAAATTAAAAAGTTCTTCTTAAAAGACTAAAACCAATTATCGAAGAAAGGAATCTTATCCCTTCACATCAGTTTGGATTTAGGGAAAAACATTCTACGATAGAACAAGTAAAAATCACTAGAAAGCAAACAAATTTGCTCAACTATATTCCTTGATGTAGCGCAAGCATTTGACAAAGTATGGCACCAGGGGCTAGAATTCAAACTTCATCGAGATCTTCCGGAGCAATTATTTCAAATTTTAAAATCATACATATCAGAGAGGCACTTCCGAGTAAAGTATGAGAATGATTACTCCCAACTAAAAAGAATAACAGCCGGAGTACCACTAGGAAGTGTTCTTGGGCCAATCCTATATCTTCTATATACTAGAGATATACCAATTACAGAAGAAACAATAGCGACTTTTGCCGATGACACGGCAATACTTGCAACAGCAATGAACATCAATGACTCCACTAGTAAATTACAGAGGGCTACTAACCTGATATGTAATTGGACAAAGAAATGGCGAATTAAATTAAATGAAGCAAAATCAATCCAAGTGAACTTTACAAATCAAAAAGTTAACCATATACCAATAATGATAAACTCAATAGTAGTACCCCATGCAAACACTGCCAAATATCTTGGTATGACTTTACATAGATGCTAATCTTAGATGGAAGGAACACCTAAAAAAGAAGAGAGAAGAACTAAGTATAAAATTTGGAAAAATGCATTGGCTCCTAGGGCGACAATCTGAACTAGCCATCCATAACAAACTGCTGTTATACAAACAAATTCTGAAGCCTGTATGGACATATGGTAGCCAACTCTGGGGATGTGCCAAGAAGACAAATATCAAAATCATACAAACAGTTCAAAATAAAATCCTACGATGTATTGTTAATGCACCGTGGTACATTCGAAACGACAACCTCCATCGAGATCTCAAGATTGAGCTTGTCGCCGATGAAATTAAGCATCATGCAACAAAACACCTACAACGTCTGCACCAGCATCAAAATCTGGGCATACGCTGCATGCTGACTACATCTCCAACAAGAAGACTGCAAAGAACCAAACCGCTGGACTTATCGCGACCAGGAGGTCAGTAGACTTACTGTGGCGAAAAATCTAAGGGAGGAGTTACACTAAACTGGGGATAATCACTTGATTACGCCGACTATTCAAAATACTGTATTATGCAATGTAAACTACTAAATGGGTACAAAACTCAGTCGTAATATAAATAGACAAAAAAAAAAAAAAAATTGACGGAATTCTTGTGACATCGCAAACTGTGGAGCAATACAAACTCCGGAAACGCTTTTCCACTGGCTTGCCCAGTTTGAGGTCTACATCAACGGCTCAAAATGTGACTTCGGCACATCCTCCCTCGATTTCTGCAACCACAAGGTCACACCTAATGGTATTCTGCCTTCTCAAGAACGAATTAATGCCATTAGGCAATTCTCAGCTCCAACATCAATCAAAAGTATTCAGCGATTCATCAGCTCGCTGAAATACTATCCCCAATTCACAGCCACCTGGCAGTACTACTACGTAAGCCCAAAACAACGTAAGTCCTGACAAATGTCAACGCGTTTACGACACTCAAAGCTGAATTGGCACACACAATACTCTTGTCCCATCCACAGATCGACTCAAAGCTGAGCATAACTATTGATTCGCCAAACACTGCTGGCGTAGCAGCAGTGCAACAATACATGGACAAGTATTGGAAGCCCCTATGGGATTCTTCTGAAAGATGCTCTCGGATGCCGAAAAAAAATACTCTGCATCTAATCGGGAATTACTCGCAATATATCAAGCAATCGATCAAATACTTCAGATATTTTGTCTAGGGGGGGGGAGTCTCCGACCACAAACATCTGAATCGAGCAATTCAGTCTAAAACTGAACGCAATCTAAGGCAAGCACACCACTTGGATTATATTAGTCAATTCACCACGGATATCCAACATGATCCATTCACCGTTAACGTTGTCGAGGATAAACTTTCGTACACAATAGCAAACGAAACGGCCACATTCAAGACTCACTTCGACAAAGGTCCAGCATAATCTACCCCAGTATGTGTGAAACGAGTATTGGAAGATCACCCATAATTTTATTAAAACTTTGCGCTTGTTGTTTGTGGCAGATTATACATTTAGTGTGCGTGTCTTTACTCCGTGTAAGGTCTTCTTATGTTCGTAATCTATTAGGAG
This sequence comes from Tipula unca, assembly GCA_951394425.1. Taxonomy (NCBI): domain Eukaryota; kingdom Metazoa; phylum Arthropoda; class Insecta; order Diptera; family Tipulidae; genus Tipula; species Tipula unca. The sequence goes on from OX596381.1 coordinate 190,421,915, forward strand.
CCGTGCTAAGTTACTTTTATAAGGCAGTATTATTAGATGTTGAGAATTGAAAGTATAATCCTTGCGCTAGACAGTCTTCCGCCTACTCCCATAGTAACCCATTTTCATCAATTTTTGGATCAAGTGACCTAAGATGAGATTCACTTTGAGGTTTTAGTTGGTTCTCTTCTATTTTAAATGGTAATTGTTGTTTTAGTTTCAATGCTAATATTTGGCTATCATTGAGTTCCTTAGTTGTTAAATATTTTGTTTGAGAATGGGTTGTTCTTCATGTAAATCTAAGAACATAAGCGATGATCCTTATTGTAGCTTTAGTGGGGATTCTTAAGCCAGGTTGGGCCACTCCACCACAGTTTAGTGTGGTTTAGTAACTTTGCAGCATTTAAGCCCCTTGATACGCAATTTCCCGGAATGTCCTATGATTTTACATAATTCCATTGTAGTGGAGATATATATATCGAATTTCGACGATCCTGTTCGAAACAAACGTTTTAAACTTATTTGACTTTCCTCTAACCCAAGCCAAAGTTGTCATAGAGAGTCTGTCCAAGCAAATGTTTTGATATCAGGCAGTTGTAACGCTTCTTTGGTTTTCCTTAGTAGACTTGCTATAACAACACAGCGGCGCACAACTATAATCTGGGAATTGTTAATTTTGCCTTTAATGGTGCAACCTTTGCTTATGCAATCCAGAAGACTTATATCTAATTATTCAGTATTTAGGAATATTTTCAAGTGAATGGCTACTTCATGAATGTTGTTGGTTATTTTATCTGATTTTTGGAAAATATTTGCTTCCACTACGTGATTTATTCTTAGTGTTAGAGACATAATTTATTTCTGAACACTTTGGGTTTACTCATATACGTTGTGCTTTGTCATTTGAGTGGATCAAATATTATTTTGTGCAAATTGTTTTCTTCCCTTTCGCATTGGTTGTGGATCGTCCGATTTTGTGGAGTTTCGTATGTCTGATTCCTTATTTTTTGTAGCTTTTTTGGTCACTTCGCATCGTCAATAGCTTACTCATATGTATGTAATGTGTGTAAAATCTTCAAAGGGTGTTTAAAATTGATCTGTATTCCGAATTGTTATCTGTGATTGTTATTCCGAAAGCGGAAAAAAGGCCACATGGCTACCCAAAGGACTTAAGACCCATAACTCTATCATTTTTTCAGTTGAAAACCTTGGAAAGGCTGATAGATGTTTATGTATACGATCAAAAATAAAGTCTAGTGACTGAGCACAGCCTCAATTTACGTTCTGTAAATGGAAATCGGTGGACAGAGCTCTGCATGCCGTGGTACGTTTGACTGAGAAATCAATATACTCGAAAAAGTTTTGTATGGTGGCGTTCCTTGATATTGAGGGCGCCTTTAACAATTAAAGTTGGAGGCAATTCTGGAGGGATGGTCACTTTTGAGGTGGACTACCCTGTAAGTGGGTTAATCAATCTTATGCTGTTGAGCAGGATGGTTAGCTCGGAGCTGGAGGAATGCACCATTAGGAGGGTATGGGTAACTCTTCTCTGGAACACAGCAATTAATGGGTTGCTGTTGGAGCTGGATAGAGAAGGGATTGGAGCGATTGCTTATGCAGATGACGTAGCCATAATTGTCTCTGGAAAAAATTTAAACACGGGTAAGGAGGCCCTCCTAATCATTACAAAGTGGACCATCAGATGTGGACTGGCAATCAGCTCGTCCAAAACTGAACTGGTACGTATAGTGTAATATTTTTTATTAAATTAACACTATTTTATTATATTATAAGTTAGTTTTTATTTATCATTCTATATAGTTAATTTATTATAATATATAATTTTGTATTTATAATTATTATTGATATTATTTACTCTGTGATAATTTTAGGTTGTTGTCGTATTCCGATTGTTCGTATAATACTGAGTATTTGCAAGTCATCGCGAAAAGATCATTAAACTGAATTGTCTTGGTTGCGTACAGCAGAGAATATCGATAATCGATTATAATCGATATTCTCGAGTATCGAAATATTTGTATTCAGCAACTGAGCAATGTCTCAAAACTAAGCGGCGCGGATATAAATATTTTTGCAACGGCCGATGCTATTTTATTTTAGTAATTTTATGCCGCTACATCACTCCCCTCCTGGATCGAAAACCGTAGTGTTTAAAGGTGAAATTTCACGGTCTTGTGGACACTACGATTTTCGACTGGGTTAACCACAAGTATTCCGTATGCTGGCTTGAGCCTGTCGATGCCAATTGTCGTGAGTTTTCCATCGATGTCCACAACAAAAAATTTGCGCAATTTGCGGGTTACTGGATATGGGCCAGAATACGGTGTACTCAAAGGACTTTTAACTCTATCAATGCGAACAAATACATGTGAGCAATTTTCATGATTTCTGGGGATATATGTATCCTGTTTGGTCGGATGTCTCGGTTCTGTAGGAACTAAAGTTCTCATGTTGGTACGAAGCTGCTTTATGAAATCCGAAGTATCTGTGTTTGGGTTCGAATTTTGATCGTTGATGAAGAATTCACCGGGAACCTTGATGTTTTGACCATACACTAGCTCTACTGGAGTGCAGTTGAGGTCTTCCTTAACTGAGGTTCGAATACCCAATAGTACGGTTGGAAGATCGGAACTCCAATGGGATGTATTGCATCGAGCTGTTAAAACGGCTTTAAGTTGCCTGTGGAATCGCTCGACAAGACCATTCGCTTTTGGATTATACGCTGTTGTCCGAATGCGATGTGAACCTAGGAGCTTCGTGAGCTTGGTGAACATTGTTGATTCAAATTGTGTTCCTTGGTCTGTCGTTATATAAAGTGGGACTCCAAATCTACAGATATACTCATTGTAGAAGATCTTGCTTACGGTTTTGGCAGTCATTTCTCTGATTGGAAAAGCTTCTGGCCAACGGGTAAATCGGTCGACCATCGTTAGAATGTAATGATAGCCATTCGATTGGGGCAGTGGACCAACTAGGTCCATGTGAATGTGTTCAAACCTGCCACTTGGTAGCTCGAATTTACCAAGCTCTGATTTTGTGTGGCGGTGAACTTTGGATTTTTGACATTGGATACAAGATTTCGCCCAGTTACTTGTATCAGTATTCATTCTTGGCCAGAAGTATTTGGAAGAAATTAATTTTCGCGTGGCACGTATTCCAGGATGTGATAAGCCATGTAGACTATCGAAAATTGTCCGTCGTATGTTCTTGGGAACGAAGGGTCGATTTTTACCTGTCGATGTCTCACACCAAATTTGCTGCTGGTTGTCTGGTAGGTTGACTTGTTGCAAGTTGACTCTCGATTTCAAATTCCGAACTGAAATCAATTTATGCAATTCGTCGTCGCCTTGTTGCTGTTGGAGTATTTCTTTCATGTCGAAAGAGGAGACGCTGATTTCTGATGAAAACGTCTCACCAGATCGAGACAAACAGTCGCTCACCACATTTTCTTTGCCTTTGATGTAGTGAATGTCGGTCGTAAATTGTGCAATATAATCAAGATGTCGTAATTGCCGGGGACTACGTTCCGATTTTGACGCGATTGCTGTACTGAGAGGTTTGTGGTCGGTAAATATGGAGAAATTTCGGCCTTCGACGAAATGGCGAAAATGCTTTATTGCTAAATATATAGCAAGAAGTTCTCTATCAAATGTAGAGTATTTTACTTCTGCTGGAGAAAGTTTCTTTGAAAAGAACGCAAGTGGCTGCCAACATCCATTATTGCGTTGTTGTAAGACAACTGCTATATTGGAAGCGTCGGTAGTAATGTTGAACTCTGTGTCGTTCAACGGATGTCCCAAAAGAGTGGCAGCGGCAAGAGAACGCTTGACTTCTGTGAACGATGCAGTGCATTCTTCAGGCCAAGAGAAGTCTCTTCTGTGTTTGCCTTTCTTAAGTAGTATGGCCAAATGCCTGTGAATAGGCGCTAACAGTTCGGCTAAACGTGGTATAAAACGGTGGTAATAGTTCACCATACCGACGAACTGCTGTATTTGGCGGATTGATGTTGGCTCTGGAAAGTTTGAAATGGCTTCAACTCTGTCTTTTGACGGGAGGATGCCTTCTTTCGAGATTGTGTGGCTCATAAAGTCGAGTGACTTCACGCCGAAAACACATTTCGATGCTTTAATGTTAATTCCAAATGCGGAAAAACGTTTAAAAACTGTATCGAGATGTTCTCTGTGTTCCATCTCGGAGTGACTTGCAATGAGGATATCATCGATATAAGAAAAGACGAAGTTCAGCCCTTTTAAAACTTCGTTAAGGAATCGCTGGAATGTCTGGGCTGAGTTGCGAAGACCAAATGGCATTCGTGTGAACTCGAAAAGCCCAAAGGGAGTAGTTATCGCTGTTTTATGTATATCCTCAGGAGCCATGGGAATATGATGATAGGCCCGTACCAAGTCTATTTGTGAAAAAATAGTGGCGCCGTTGAGTTTCAACGAGAAACTGTGGATATGTGGAATAGGGTATCTATCCGGGACTGTGACAGTGTTAAGCTGTCGATAGTCTCCACAAGGGCGCCAGTCCTTGTCTTTCTTTTGCACCATATGCAGTGGTGAGGAGACTGGAGATGATGAGGGATGGCAGATTCCGATGTCTGTCATACACTGAAATTCAGTCCTTGCAGCTTTCAATTTCGTAGCGTCAAGTTGTCGCGGTTTTGCACAAGGTAACCTACCTTGTGTGACGATGTAGTGTACTACATTATGCTTCACTGGCAAATTATAATTTGGAGCTTCAGTGAGCGCAGGATATTTTTTTAAAAGAGCGTCGTAAGAATTGTTAACGCTGAAATGTTTTAACGTTGGCGTATCAACCTGAGCGATGGTTGCGTTCACGACAAGGGTAGTAAGCGAATCCGAAAGTCTTCTGTTTTTCAAATCGACCACGAGGCCATATTTAGACAGAAAGTCAGCACCTATAATAGGTCTGTCTACTGCCGCGACTATAAAGGGATGTGTGAACGAACGCCTGAGACCGAGATTGACTTTTAGCAGTTTTGTACCGTAAGTGGAAATTGGGGTACCATTTGCTGCGGTAAGAATGCAAACGGTGTCTTTTGCTTGTCGGGGAAACTTTTTAATGGGTATCACAGATACTTCAGCCCCCGAATCGATCAAAAATTGTAAATGGTTTTCGTGATCGGTGATGAAAAGACGGCGAGATAAACCAATCCCACTGTTTGCCGTAGAAACAGCAGGATTTATTTGTTTTCCGAAGACCTAGAAAATTTTGAAGTAGCCTCACCATGAGTAGCTACCGGTCGGAAATTGCACGGCTTAGTACAGTTGCGTGCTCGTGAGCCAAAACGACGGTGGTAATAACAGAGTCCGGAGCGAGAAGATGATCTCGTCCGTGATCTGGGTCTGTTTTGGAAATTACCCCTGTATGGTGATCTTCCACGGTATCCAAAGCTCATGTTGGATAGTGTTCGTTGTAGATCAGCCAATTGTTGTTGCGTCTGGTCGAGTTGTTTCTGCATTCTAGCAAGGTCTGATTCACCGTCAGCAGTTGCCTTGCCAAAGGATGGTTGCTGTTTAACTTCAGCTATTGAGGGTGTGGTTCTGGATTGAGCATAAATCCAGATTTGGTCGGCGACTGGTAATAGTTCCTGAATGTCCTTTTTCGAATCCCGCGCCAGAATTGCTCGTAAGTCATCTGGCAATCGTTTTAGCCAGAGATTTTTGAGTAAATCAGCGTTTACTAAAGTAGAATCGCCTGCTTTTTGTTCAAGCAGACGATAAAAGTGGGACGGTCGTAGGTCTCCCATTTTCTGGAAACCAGAGAGCAACTCGTCAAGTCGTTGCTCTTCGCTAATTGTATAGCGGTCCATTAACGCGTGTTTAAGGGAACTGTATTTGTTTCCTGGCGGCGGATTTCTAAGGACGTCGAGTATCATCGGTATTGTTGTTTGTGGTATAGCACCAAGGGCATGGGCGAACTTTTCATCATCATTCTCCATACGATGTATGAAAAATTGTTGTTCAATGACTGTGAACCATGCTCCTGGGTGTTCACTCCAGAAGGGGGGAATCTTCGGCTGTGGTGTTGAGGTATATGTACCACTCGATGTACCCGGTTGGTTTTCATCATCTGCCTTGGTTTGTATTTTAGGTGGCATTTTATCACTTCACTTTATTATACGCGATTACAGAACGGTTTATTTTAGAATAAGCAACGGTCGAACAGAAATATTTATTTTAATTTATTTATATAATAAACAATTTGGCTTAAAAAAAAATAATAAAGTATGCCTGAAAAAAAATGATTGCGTACACGAGCAAGTGAATAAAAATATTTTGTCCAGACTTATCGGCAGAGAAATTCAAAATTGTTTGACGGATTATTACAGCGAAATGCGAACAATCGAAACACTCACAGAGGTAATAAGATAAGAAATTAAGAAAATTCAAACAAGAAAATCAAAACAAAAATTGAGTAAATTAATAGGTTTTAAAAAAAAATTTTTTAAGAAAATCAAAAAAAAAAATTATAGTAAAAATTTTAATAGAGAAAATAATTAATAATATTAATGAAAATCTTATCTTGTGTCTGATTAATATTATTTGTTGTGTGTTGGGTGGTATATTATCCAATTATGTGTTTTTAAATGTTGTTGCACAAAATCCACTGTTGCACGGACGTTGTTGGAAATGTTTTTCTGCTCTCAACTGTAGTTGCCAGCTCCCTGGCTCCCTCGATGGGCGCTATCGCCTTTGTGGGGGCAAATGTTGGCCCGATTAATGGTCACTTGTTTCTAGTTTTTTTTTTTTTTTTTTTTTTTTTTGCTTTATATTGCGCAGTTTTATATAATTGAGCAACAATATTAAACAAATGTTGCTTACACTTACTAACTTTTTTTAATTATTTTTGTTTTATTAATCGAGTTATATGTATTTGTTTAATAGCGAGTGTATATTATTCAAATTGTTGTGAATGTTGTTTATATTTTATGTGAACGTTATTATATTTGTGTGTACGGCACTAAGTATCACTTTAACGGCACTAAGTATCACTGTAGTTTTTTTTTTTATTGTACTTTATTTTTCACTGTACGAATTATATAATAGTTTGTACCGTTTGTAGCGCAATATTTTATTCACGAATCTGTATATGCAGCACTATATATTGTTTGTTCACTTTTCTTTTATATCCATGCACTTTTTTTTATTGAACAACTCGAGTTTTTATGTATTTTAATTCGGCACATTTAGTTTTGTATGATTAGCGGATCACTTTGTTTTATTTTTATAACTGTACCGATCGATCACTTAACTATTTCGTGCGCGTCGGGGTCACCATTTATAGTGTAATATTTTTTATTAAATTAACACTATTTTATTATATTATAAGTTAGTTTTTATTTATCATTCTATATAGTTAATTTATTATAATATATAATTTTGTATTTATAATTATTATTGATATTATTTACTCTGTGATAATTTTAGGTTGTTGTCGTATTCCGATTGTTCGTATAATACTGAGTATTTGCAAGTCATCGCGAAAAGATCATTAAACTGAATTGTCTTGGTTGCGTACAGCAGAGAATATCGATAATCGATTATAATCGATATTCTCGAGTATCGAAATATTTGTATTCAGCAACTGAGCAATGTCTCAAAACTAAGCGGCGCGGATATAAATATTTTTGCAACGGCCGATGCTATTTTATTTTAGTAATTTTATGCCGCTACATACGCTTTACCAGGAAATATAATATCCCGGTAGTAGACCCACCTACCTTAAACGGCATATAGGAGTAGCTTTTACTGATAAGATTCTACTAACATCTTGGAAAGACTAAATACAGCTATGTACTCGTGTAAAACGTCATCGGAAAGGGACGGGGCTTGAAGGTGGAGCTGGAACACTGGCTATTCACTGCAGTAGTAAGACCGATACTTATGTATGGGGTGAGTGTATGGTTGCCATAGTTATTGAAAAACTAACCTATACAGAAATGGGATCGAGAATATGCAAAAAACGGCCTGTATACTTTAAGCAGGCGGTGAGGACAACATCAACGCTATCAGAAACACATGGTAAAGTAGGAACTGCAGTAATCTGTGATAAATTAAAAGTAGATATATCAGTTCGTCTATCTGATTACTGCAGCGTGTACCAAGCAGAAATGATAGCAATTGAGGACGTCTTGACTTGGTTGACACATAATGTATCCTCGCTTGATACCGAAATTTATGTGGACAGTCGGCCACAGCGATCAAGTCGCTGGAATAAGTTTTTCTGGCATCAAGAGTGGCGTTGGGTTGCCAGTTGTCTCTAAATGAGTTGAGTGAGCATTTCTTTATTTGGATAGTCTACATCCCCGGCCTCTCGGACTTCATGGGAAACTGCAGGGCGGACGAACTAACTATAGGCAAGGTTCAACTCCAACAGCTACCGAAAATGGTAAATTTGAGTAGACCTATTACGGCACTTAATGTGGATTAAGAACGATCGCGGGGATACTCACAGGACACTGTCTGTTTGGAGAACATCATGCTTTAGCAACTAGAATAGGCATAGACTTATGGGTAGGTTCTTAATTGCCAGCCTCTCTGTATCACGCTACATATAAGTCATTCTAACTGGTTCAAATAAATGTAATATGAAAGTCAGATCCTGTGGTATCACAATGGACCGTCACCGGTTTATTTGTGTCATATAGCAGTCCCTCTACCCTAACCTTACCTAACCTACTCATATATGTATGTGCAGTGATAAAAATATTCCGATTTCCAGAAATAAATCTCTTCAACCACATTCATGATATAGTTGTAATCTCATATAATATTATATGAATGTAAAACCGGAACCAAAATCAAAAAATCACGATCTCACAACCAAAATTGTAAACCACCAGTATACGCACAAACGGACGGCGATAAGAATACTATATAGTAGATTGCTAGTGTAATTCATGACATGATCGACTATTTCTCAGTAAATTTAGTTTGGTTTTTATACATTAAGGGTAAGTACACTGTACATATAGATATAGAGATGATCATGTAATGTGGAAAAAATTATATGTTCTACTCAAACTCATATTGTTACTCAAATCGGTACTCATCATGCACGATAAGGTGGGATCGTACCTTAACATTTAGTATATATGCATATTCTTATTTCTTGTCAATCTCCGAAATTATGCAATAAACCTGCATAATTTACTATTGGATTGTTATACCAAAATTAAAATGTTATATTAGGTGGTAGAATTATTGGATAGATCGAAACTGGCCATCGCCCTTATCTAGCCAATCTTCAGCTATCTTTCCAATCAGGGACTACTCTTGAATCATCATGACATCCCGAAAGGTTACCACTGCTGCGAATTGCATACGTACTCCACCGGTTGGCGCTCTACTCGAAATAGTTGCTGGAAAGTATTCCCGTTCATGCCGATTATCCAGGAGTGCTATCAGTGTACCAACATCAGGTCGTGAAGCAATACGACGTTGTAGTATACACTGTTTGTTCAATTGATTTAGTATCACCTCGTAATTACACGTTTATACCAAGTGTCGGTATATCAAATGTTTCGGTTTTCGGTAATTTGTTTATCGATATGAATAGTAGAACACATACTCATATTTGAAATAGTTTGCCGATTAGAGCGGTCTATCGATAATTAAAATAAGTCCGCTTCATATCAAATTGTATTGTCAACATGTTGAAAAGCTCGTTAATATTTATTGTGGTTCCGCACGTAAGTTCTGAAAATAAATAAGTTTCACAATGCTGTGAATTAAAATAAATTTCGTTTATTAATTAGAATGCCTTCAACCACCAATCATTGGTGGAAATGAGTCCAATCGGCATGATTTTCGATTCATGTGTACCCTGGAATTGTTACGCCCAACCGAAGAAGTACATCGCCATGTTTGCGGTGCTACAATTTTAAATCTGAAATGGTTACTAACCGCGGCGCATTGTGCTCAAGCCACCAACAATATGAATGATTTTCGTATTAAATGCGGTAAATGGGATTTAAGTGTCGTGGAGCCAGAGAAACAGATACGAAATGTTTTATCTGTTGTGTGGCATGAACTTTTCGAGGCTACTAGTGAAATTGGATTTGATATATAGCTCTAATTGAATTGGAAACGGGTTTAGTGTGGACGGATGATGCGTACAACCAATAAGATTAGCAGGTCAAAACGACATATTACATTTAAACTCGAGCAAAATTATTGGGTGGGGTGCAATTCAAGTCGAGCCACCATTATTTCCATACCGGTTACAAGAAGCCACCATTACAATAACTCCATTTGATGATTGTGTTGTAATTTTTAATGAAATTCTTGGAAGCGCTTTTAACGTAACACTGCACCAGGATGTAATTTGTGCTGGAACGTTTCAAACTGAGATAAGTGCATGCGGAAATGATTCTGGTAGTCCATTACTACAAAAAGATGAATTTGATGAATGGGTTCAAATCGGCGTTGCGTCTTGGACTCTATTCGATTGTAGTCCTCCAGCTGGTTATATAAAAGTGGCCAGTTTTATAGATTGGATTATTGCTCGCATCTATCTTTAGGCGAATGTAATTTTTTATAAATAAACAACATCCGTATTAATGTATTCGTGAAGTGGTTTTCGATAAGTACATCAAATAATCAATTGAAGTGGTTTCGAATAATAAATAAACGATACAGATTTCTTTAAAGAATTACATTTATTTTGAAACAAGTTTTGATTTTACTATATGATAATTCCTACGGTTCTGTATATCCAGTCGATAAAGGCCGAAACTCTTACATATACACCAGCTGTGTTTGGTGTTCCACATGGAAATGCACCCCATGAAACAATACCAACTACAATTGGTTTACCTTCATAATCAAATTGGATTAAAGGACCGCCTGAATCGGTACTACAAGCATCTGTGCTACCATCTAACGGTCATGTACACAAATTCGATGGATGTATTTCGCGGTCGTGCCAAATTTGAACACAATTTTCCCAACTGACAATTGGCTTTTCGGTATACTGTAACACATCAGGCCAAATAATCTCTGTACTATTCGATATATTACCCCAGCCATAAAGTCGACCAGCCCCGGTTGGTATTGTTCTCGGTGCAGGTAATTGGATTGGTTGCACATAATCACTATACACAAATGGTTCGTCTACATATAGCAGACCAATATCAAATGGACATGCGCCACCACGATAATCTTCATGACCATAGTACCTAGTTATAATACGTTTTTGTTCCCATGGTTCCGTGACTTTTACATTATGTTGGCCAGCTATCAATACGGTCAGTTTGGGCATAAACATACAATGGGCTGCGGTTAGAACCCAATGAGTATTAAGTAATACTCCACCACAATAGTGCTGTTCGTGGAATGTTTCATTGAAGTTTAGTGCCAGTGAAATCATGTATGGTGCGCTATGAGGTTCCGCGTCGTGTCCATTCCAAACGCGGCCGCCGAACTGGGATGATTCTGGAAATAATATAAGAATCAATTCTTAGATATAAGAGGCTTATCAACAAATTATAATTATCTATTACCTGGTAGGGAGAATGATGTAACTGATACCACCAATAAAGTGACGACGATTGTGAACTTCATTATAACTATTGAATTAAAATTTAAAATTTCCAGCTATATATACTTAGTATTGACAGCTTATCAAATTTAGTGGTTGCTACACATATAATTTTCATTAACTCATGACGTACACTTATCGCTATACACTTGCTATATACTCGCATATGTGTATATGTTTGTACACAATTTCTAATCAGCATAAAGAGTTTTAGTTTCAGTTTGTGTTTTGTTAGATAAGCCGCACAAAACAAAAATCTTGGAAATAGATGTGAAATAATGTCAAAACTACCAATAATATCGAATTTGTTGATAACTCTGTTGTATACATACTTAGGAACTGTTGTTGCCGGCGATTATGGCGTATTCGAGCTTTGCGAGAATGGCACAAAACATTGTATTGATGTAAGTACTTGTACTGGATTAACATATATATGTATATATATAATCGCGGCCATAATCATTATAATTTTAGTGCGCCCAAATCGGATTCAGCCACGGTGAGTATATTCAAGTGCCAAACTATTATGAATATATCGATGCGTTAATCACAGCGATAAATGAATTTCGTAGCGAATATGCGCATGCCCATCACATTAGTAATATGCGGTTTACGGCCTGGAATTATGATTTCTTTTGGTTCATTTGGTCGATGACCAACGACGTGGGAAATGCCAAATTTTATTGTGTTACCGGTGCGTATTTATGTATATATCGGAATTTTCGAAACACGTTTTAATTATTTTTATATATATTTATATACGCATAGGTAATAAATCGATTCGGTATCCGACCCAATTCAATCACGAAATCGTTGATTTTAACACAAGTTTCAGGATTAAGATGAACAAGAATAGTACAAATCCGATAATTTTCCGAATGCAATATACCGAATTGTTGAAAAAGGCGTTACGCTCGGAAGTGCTGACCGAATATAATGTCGATGAATTTGCTTGCGAATATTCTTTTAAACCGCTTAGGCGGCAAACAAATTTTTTACTCCGCTGCATATTCTATATAAACCCAGACTATTCGGAGGGCGTAATCAAATCATCGAATTTATGTTCAAACTGTGGTAGCCGGGAGTCGTGTTCAACTGAAAAATATCCAGGCTTGTGTGGCATCATATCAAATTGAAATATAAATACATAAACTAATTCAGATAAAAATTAATAGTTTTTTTTTTGTACTGATCGCAAATACCACGACCGACAAACAATATTTTTTTATCAATAACCAATTTAATCAGCAACTATAATCCATATATACGGAATAATATAAAAATCTGGTGCAGTCCCGACTAGTCGCAAACATCGTATTCAGTTGTGCGTATGCAGTATACAACAGAACACAATGAACGGTCTACACAAACTAGTGATTCTATTAGTATTTATATATGGTGCGAGTGGCAGTAATATCACGGCACTGTCACAACCATCAACTATAATTAATAATAAGTTTTGCTACCCTGATAGTAAACACTGTTTTCAGGTATTTATGCGATATTTTGTTGTTGAATTATATAATTCAATTCTCCAATTACTCGTTTAGTGTTCTCAAGAAGCAAGTTTCATTAGATTTACAAAACCATTCAACCAAGAAGTATACCGCGTACCAATGATGGACTCGCTAAATCGGGCCCGCAGTCAATACGCAAAGACGAATGGCATATCAAATATGAAATTTACAAATTGGATTCAAGAATTTGAGGCCATGACTGAGACATTGGCTTCCTTTGGATCACCAATAACGGAATGCACTGATATATCGTATGGTGCACGAGCCAATCATAATTATAAAAATTTGGAATTTAAATCGGAAATAAAATTGGTGCGAATAAAAGATCGGGATCAATTGGTACAGGACCAATTTGATAATTTTACAGCCCAATTAATTGACACAGCAGTTATGATGGCGTACAATTTAAACGAATTTGGATGTTGCTATACGTACATTATGCAAAATTCTCGTTTAACCACATTGATGCGATGCTTGGCGTTCATTGAAAATCGATTGAATTTAACTGAGTTGAAATCGGGCAAATTATGCGATGACTGTGATCATAAGAGTGAACGGTGTATCGAGTTAGATTGGTATGAAGGATTGTGTGGTGAGTTGGATTGTATATTAATTTATAGATGATTTACTTAGAACATTGCGAATATTTTTATGTATATATATAGTGTACCAACGATTCAACGAAACTCGTTTGCGCCTGATCTTTGAACCCGAAGTGCAACATATGTCGTTATTTTCCTACACAATGGTTACAAAGCTTATGTTTCGTAGTTCAATTTATGTTTTGAACGTGATTGTATTATTTCTAATTGTCTATGTGTTGTACGCGGCATGCGTAATTTGTCGACATAACAGGCATTATGGTATGACATGTGATGATGACAGTTTAGAGGAATACGTTATGCCGAAGATGGAAAACATTTACAATTAAATAAAAATTGTAGAATTATTGTATATGTTGGAATATTGCGATAAATAAAGTATTTATAGGTTAAGTGGTTTTTCATGTATGCATGTATACAGTGGAAATAGTTCACGTTTGTGTGTCAATATTGTTGTCGGCTAATTTAAATAATTATGACTAATCCATTGGAAACTGGATAATTTTATTTGTTTTGGATAATGTATGCAACTCAAATCATTTTTTTTAGAAGTATTAATATAGCGAGCATATTCATAGCTTATATACTTACTCATTCAACAACAACAACAAAACATCATTATCATTATCACGATGACGCGATCAAATCAAACAATATAGTTTTAGAGACTATAGTATACATCGCATGACTCGACGCGAACATTAAATTTTATTTATCAATAATATTTCACACAATATCACCAGTATGGTTGTTACAAACAAATATAATTTTATATAAACGGCCATTGATGCGCCCGTATATGAATCACTTGGATCTGGATGTAACAATTTTCGTACGTATTTTTCCGTTGAATTGGTTGGCACACACAAGCCCGGATATTTAACTCGAATGCATGACTCCGCTTCCGTACAATTTGAACACTGTGTTGGCGATATTATTTCACCGCTACCGATCACTTGATCCGCATAGAACATGCATCGTAGTAGGAATACGGTACGATTTACTAATGATTTAAATGAATAACAACATCCAAACTCATTTACATTGTACTTAACCAGATGAGTGGAATTAATCGCTTGGTTTATTAATGCATTGAATTGTTTTTCGAATACCGCATGATTTGTGCCATTCTCGTCGAGCTTAGTTTTTACAGACGTACTAAAATCGGCTATATTATGTACCCTTTGTGCCACACTGGTTGAATTATTTGGAGGCGAACACGATAAGTCGGCATTCCCGACCATGGTGGCAGTATTCTCGGCCAACGAATAAAATTCAAAATTCCATTTGGCAAATCTCATATTACCAATTTCAAATTCTTTTGCATACCAACTACGAAAATCGTTGAATTTTTCGATCAATGATTTTGAATAGGTGTCTTGATCGGGAACGGTATAATATTTCCCGAATGCAAGATTGTGTTGGCTACACTGTTAATATAATAAAACTATAGTATAGATTTTAAACGCATATATATATATATTTTTACTTCAAATTACCTTAATACAATGTTTAGCCGAGTGGCACAATTTAAATTCATAGAACTTGCCATTAATTGAACCCGTAACCAGACCAATCACACAAATAAAAAATAAATATTTCATCGTTTTTTTTACGCCGAACCGACAAAGACAAACTCAAGAAAGATACTGGAATGTGCGATATACAACGAGTTATTAATGCCAGTGTCTTGATATAGACTACATCCGCTCGACCATGATAGTCTTAATCTTTTTGTAATTCTATGATTTTGGATGCGTAAGTTATACATATTAATGGATTTCCATTCAAATTAGTTCAAATACCCGATGATTCAAATATAAACAATTCGCAAAAATTTTGCGCGATAATTTTATGATTTGTAATGCATGAATGAATATTTCAAATCTGCCAAAATTGTCGGTAATTCGGTGCTATCCGTGATTCATTGCCGTGTTGAATCAAAATTTTCTAAATTTGAAAACGGATGTTAACGCGATATATAAATATATGTATACTCGAATTATAGGGGAAGTAGATAAAAATTGAACAAAGATTTCAGTATTAACGCTGATCATATGCAAATGACTACGAACCACCCGATGGCGGATGTGTCCTAATGGATCATTTCTTGAAAATTTTTGTAGTATAGATCACACCACAGAGCCGAAAGGTTCTTTCAATCAAAACATATTATTTCAGATCCGAAATTCAAACAATAAAAAAATATATAAAAACGTTATCGAATTAGTGAAAAACATTTTTGTTAAATAGGCTGCCATCTATTGCGCAATAGATTATTTACAATAAGGTTTTCTTTGCTAGAACAGATCCATTTTTGATCGTTGAAACGGCAATTTTATTATAACTTTATTGAGGCGGGGGAGAGTAAAATCCGAAATGTTTCGCATTGTGGAACGAATAGTGAAAAATAAGCTAATGGATTTAATGTCCTTTGAAAGCTAAATTAGTTTGGTTTACGGGCAGAATTGTAATTGATTTAATCAAGTTAAACACGTGTATAAAATATTTTAATCATTGTTTGATTTTAAGTTTGATGAATCACTCAATCCTTTGAAATTTGAATATAATTTGACTATATTTGATATATTTTGATGTAGGTTATCTGCGCCCTTCGGGCTTTGGAATACAGATAATCTATTGTAGTAAAGTTTGGAGTAAAGATAATTCCCAATATAGGAAGCCCAAAACAATTTAATCTGATTTTAATATTCGGATTGTTTCGGATAACTTTGAAAATGCCGCACATAATGCCAAATTCTAATTACTGGCACTGTGAATAATTGTATTGTCATATTTGGATTGGCAATAATATAAAGTATAATCGCTAATTTTTACAGGTTATACTGCGACAGCAAAATTCTTAAGACAAGCACCTGGCGAAATTTCAAACAATTCGCTAGCAAAATTTATTAGAATCAGAGATCAATACAGTTGACCACCAAATTCACGAAAGTGCGGGCGATAAGGTTTTCCTTAATTTTTAAAGCGATATCCCTTACCATAATAGTAAGAGTATACCAGAACATTTCATCTGCCCTTGCAAATATCGCATACCTGTATATTCACACCTTATATTAGTTGCTCTTTATATGAACTTACCAAGGATTTAACAGCACTCGGATGTAGTTGCTTTGAAACCATTGAAAAGTACTTCGAATAAGTCAATGCTCAAATGGAGGTGTAAAAACAATAACTAAAATTTCAGCGTGGACATATTTGATCCATTATTAAAGGAAGTAGTGGACAAATCGGTCCAAATCTCCTAATACTTTACAAAAAACATTTAGAGCATGTTATGTTAAATATATTAAAAATGCGGATGACACAGATCGTTTTTATGTAAAAACGTAATTACTTGCCGCGTCATAATGACATTAACTGGAATTGTATAGGAATAACCCCTGAAAGACGATTATTGGTACTAAATTTGGAACATCGTTAATTTATATCGATAAATGGTTATTTTGTGATGGTCAGTAATCGATAATACGAACTGTTAACGATCACCGTAAGCAGATCGTTAATCGTGATATTTTTTTGAACCATGGCCAAACACGGATCAGTATTACCCAGCTCCGCAGGTTGCGGCAGTTCATCATCAGTCGAACATACAATCGTATAAGCCACAATTTTCCGACAGATCAGACCGACCAACGATGGCCAGAAATACCCAACCGTACATTAATCATTCACACGCGATTTATTTTAATTGGTCATATCTTCACTAAGTGTGTAATGCCCCCATCTGTGTGGTTTTGTTATAAGTGTGGGATGAAGAACCACTGTAACTTCAAAGTGTCCACGTTGCACGGGAAATGATCCGCGGGGACATTGGAGAACTATGAATCACCTTGCCCCATGATATGTTCAACCCAGCACGGCTGCCGCAAATACAGAACCAACCTGGAGAATAATGGCCAGACATGGAACGACCAACGATCCAAAATAGGATTTACAGAATCATTAGGTTCTTTCAATTCGCAGTAATAGAAAATATACCATCTCAAATAGTACAGTACCAGGCAGCGTCGTACACCGCAGTTGCCGCAAATGCGACATATTATTTATCTGAATCCGAGCTTAGCGATTCGGTAGGGAAGACACAATTTCTATATAACAACCAGAAACGGTTTAGGAACCGAGAATGTGGCAACGTTCGAAGCCCTTAATAATGCTTTTTAAACTTTATTTATACAAGATTTACTGCAGCTGTCTACAGTTTAATGTAACCAAACTTTGGTGACGTATGATCCATCACTCTCATCGGATGGCATCACTGGCATAGATATGAATTTATTTACTGAGGAAAAATAATTGAAAACACAAATGATGTTGACGACATTACAATAGTCAATGGCTAAGAGTCCACAGAGGTGATACCATGAGCTTTTCTTAATTACGTCAAATTTCAGTTACTCAAACGTAAACCGTCGCCAGTATAACAATTTTCACATTACTGACCATAAAAAGACTGAGTATATTGACAATACGACCCTTTGAGATGAAATAAATTCAAATGTCGGCCAATCGAAAATCGTGGGCTGTACCACATTTAAGTTACCTCCACTTCACTCGTCGAACCATCCTGCAGAGCTTACCAAAAACTGTTGAAGGCCGTTGACATCGATCTTACTAATATCTGTCAAGTCGTTCAAATTATACGCGGTCATTAATGATGAATTTGACTGACCTTCAAAAAACCTTTCACCGCTCATGAAAACACTTCTAACGCAAAAAGATCTAAATAAATGTTGTCAGTCCTTCCCAAACTCATGTTGTCACTCCTTCAACACATTTGAGCGATTAGAACTCCATTCCTTAATTATATCTTAATCTTAGATCTTATTCAGTTACCTAACATATAGTGTCATATTTTTCCAACCAAATCTCAAAAATGAATGTATCACTAGGGATGGGCGAGGTAGATTACGCCATGTTATCTACTTGGCAATGTCTTTCGTCAAGGAATAAAAGGATATTTTAAAACTGTCACCGTCCGTATCGCTTTGCCAACCTAAAGAAATCTGGTCACAGTATAGTTGGAACTTCAGTTAACAAAGTTACACCATAAACTGCTTACAATTTGTTGACGTTGTCTACGTTGTCGCTATTGTCTATGTTGTTTTTCTATAGGGACTGTCGACGCGGCACTGCAATAGTGCAAAACAATTTGTCATTTATAATCCCACACCAAATGTTTACGCGGTTAAAGGGCGTTGCTATTCAACTTGTTGAAGCCACCAGATATACTTACTTCTAGCCAATAATAATGAAAATTTGATTCAATCCCAGACTATAATTTTACCTGCGGAATTTTACTTAAGAAAGCCCACTCAAGCTAAATCAAAAGTTACATTCAAATACTAATACGATTAATTATAATGTGACGATTATGCCTAACGCTAAGCACAACCATGCCTGTATCGTCGTTAGTATGGTGGTTAGAGTCGCAATGACAGAGTGGTATGGTAACGATCGATGGTTCGATCCTCACTAGGGAATAAGTAGTTTTTATTAATTTTATTATTTAATCACGAATAGATAGAGCATTGTTAATAAATAGTTCAAGTGTTTTATTGGAAAAGAAGAACCCAAAATTCGTAAAAATAATTAAAATGTAATTTTGGTTCAAATTGATACTAAAGATTTAGTTACAAATCTACTTAAATTCGCTCTAAAGTTAAATTAAAACTTGATTCAAATTCTTAAAACTTAAATAACATAAAATATTTTTTTCAACTCAATGTTTAATTTTTAACTATCGATTTAAAATTTAAATTGCACTCAAATTTTGTTCAAAGTCAAAGTAAAATATTACTTTATTTTCACTTATACCATTTATCTAAAAAACAATTAAAGATTTTGGCATAAATTCATACTAGAATTCTACCTGGAATTTAAGCAAATCCACTCAAAAAATATACCTATACTTTGTAGTCTAAAATTCAAATACGAGAAAAGTTAAATTGGGCTCAACTAATCTATAAACCGTGCTTAAAATTTTATCCAATGTCATGGTATAGTTAAAAAGTTTCACTCAAAATATTTAATTCAAAGTCTACTCAATCACAATCAAATTTAACAAAAAATTATTTTCTAATCAATGTTTCAGTTCAAATATAATTAATCACTCGAATTAAGCTCAGATTCACTCAAAATATTTCTAATTTAAATTCCACTCAAATCTTTTTGTGAATCTTTACGTTTTTAAGAGTTTTTACTCTGTAACGCGTTTAAAATTTAACTCAACCCCATAGTACAGTTCAACCTTGAATTTCAGTTTAAAAAGTCCACTCAATATATCTAATTTAACATTTGCGAAAATCGATTTTATTTAAGTTTAGGGAACTTTAGATCGCGATATTATTATTTCAAGATTGAGATTTTAGTTCTCACTCATTCCATATTCAAAAATTTGTAGGCTTGCATGAGAAAAGAATGAGAAGAAGAATAAATGAAGTTAATTGTGGAGTTTTTTATAAGATTTTCGATAGTTTGCAATGAATCTTGTTTTAAGTTTGAACCGATGTTAATTACTTTTAAAATTGGATGGCTCAGCAAAAGTAGGAGTGGAGAACTCTGAGCAAACCAAGGACACTATTTTGATCGCTAATGATAGAATTTGAATTTAGTAGTGGATTGGATTATTTGGTGACCAGTTTTTGAGTATTATACTTAGACTACTTACTGGGCAATATTTATTTTCAATGCCGACAGTTAAGACAACCACCTACGATATTTTGCCATTTTGAAATTGAATCACAGTTGTATTAATTTATTAAATATCAATTAAGCTGTATGACAAATAATATTTTGATCGTCTCAGTTTTAACTTTACCTCCCCTATAGTGTGAAATCAAAAAAATGTATAACAGATTAACAGACAAATCTAATTTTGTGGAACATTCAGATTACAATGTACATAATTCTAAATATCTTAAAGATAGACAATACAAATATATTAATTTGCAAGTTTTCTAACTTAACCTAAATTGAAAAAACATTAAAATGCATTGGGAAAGATTCTAAAACTGTCCCACCCAAATCGCATTAACCCTAATAAAATTTGGCCACCGCATATAGTTTAGAACTAGTTCTCTCTATATAAATCGTCTACATTATGGACGTTTTCTACGAATTGTCTACGTTGTCTACCATATGCACGTGGATAACGTTGCCTACGTGTTGTCCACACGGCGACGTAGAAAATAAAGTATAACGATTAATTGCCCATCCCCCTAGATTCAGACTTAAACTAACAAAAATCTTGAACAATTTGATAAGCACTAGCGCTATACTTCTCATGAAATACCAGTATTATCCAATTCTACCCCGATATTTCAAAAGGCTTAGACAGATGTTACCCGAGGCTGCCAAAATTGAAATTCAAACCAAAGTTAATGTTATGCTTGAGGATCGAAGAGAGTCCAATCATGTTGTACCAGAATAGTACAAAATGTATAGTAGTTTGATGACTTTCAACGCTTTAGTACTGTGACTATTTATTTCTATTACCCGCGCTTATACATATATTAAGAGCATCTTCATTTAGAGCATCTTCCGTTGAACTATTTAAATTTTATTTGATAAAAATATCTACTGCGGGATGTATTTTTAGGTAAGAACTGTATACTTTGAATATATGACACAAAAGTCTGGGATAAAATGTATAAATTAAATATTTTTAAAAACTCTGGGATGAAATTTTAGGATTACTCAAAGGGCGATATGCATAGTACATAATGATGCGGTTATTTTGGCTGAATACAGCATGATTTTCGTGTGATTCAAAGATTCTGAGAAATGTATGGTGTGTAATAATGAGGAGTAGAGAATGTTTGATTTTTGGTATGTTGCCGGAATGTACGGTGGAATTTTTCGTTGTGCTGCCGCATGCTGTTGATTATGTATCATTTTGCTGCTACACCCACTCTCTTGTAGTATTCCTTTTCTATACTAACCTCTTGTTTAATCGGGCCAACAAATTAAATCAAAAATGTTTCGATAGTTTGAAAGCGTACATAGTTTCGCTAATATTATTCGCCAAAACTGCTGACAGTGATGCCATAACAAAAATTAAAATAGAATACAACTCACCTGAACGGCTTATATTCTCATATTATTTTCATTTTAGCGATGTTTAAATTTTTGTATATGCGGTCTTACGCAGATCCTCATAATTTATCGCATATACGCTCAGTCTATAAGTTACACCAAGTTTGTATCTCATTCACATGCACCACGTCATATATAGGGAAGATTTGATTATGTTCATTTTGTAATCGACATACTTACCTTTTATATGTTTTACGTACTATATCGAAAGTTTTGGGATTCGAGTACAACATATTTGTATTTTCATTCAAAATGTATACTTCCTTTGGAAATTCAACAATAATTAGCTACCATTTGAAGGTGTATCTAGATTTTAAGCAAAACAGGAGGTCAAGTTACCAAAATATTTCCAAGACAACCACAGTACTTTATTTGGATCCGAACATTATTTCAAAAAAATTAACAAAACCTCTAATTTTCAATTAATTTATTCTAAATAATTAATTTTGTTTTAATTATTTTCATTTTTTAATATAAATCATTTTTTTGTTTGTTTATTTGTATTTGTAATATTGTTTCAGTGTTATTACAAAATAGTCAATTCTCATGTATGGTTGGTAATTTACCTTTAAATTATTTTGTTAATTAATTTCCATTTGAACTTTTCCCCATTTTTATTTTTATACATTTTATTATTATAATTTAATTAATTTATTTAATATAATATATTTTATATATATGTATATTTTAGTATATTATATTTAGAAAAGCTTTCATTTATTTATTTTTTTTTATGACATTACTGATTAGTTATTTTAGTACTTTATGTGATGGAACAAAGCTCTTTATTTTTTTTTTTAATTGATTTATTATTGTTTTATACAAGTTGGCGATTTTTAGTGCTTTTCTCTTTAATTGTTTTGGTTCATTATTTACTAATTACTGGAGTAATGAATAAAATTAATTAAACATAATAATTAAAAAATTAAAAATTTAATAATTCCAAAATATTATTATTTTATATATAGGAAATACGGTAGATCTGAACATGATATGATTTTTATGTATGTATATGTGTTGGAAACAAAAATAATTTAATTGAAAAAATATTAAATAAAAATAATTAGTGTGTCCCCATTTTATTTTTTTTTAATTATTATTTTTAAATAATTTACTAACAATTTTTTTTATTTTTATAATTTAATGTTTTTTACATAAACAAATGAATTTAACTTTTTATTATTTTGTAATAAATAATTTTTTTTTTTTGTTGAAATGAAATAAATATATAATTTTTATTTTTTTTTAATTTTTAATAATATTTACATAGACTGAATAAATATAATATTTATTTATACTAATTATGTATTTTTTATTTATTTATTTATTTTATGGTACTGTTAATAATATTTTTGTTAGTTTGTCCTGGATTTGATTTTTAATATAAAAATACACAAATATATAAGTTTATTTGTTTTTTTTTATGTTTATTTGTTTGTTATTAATTTTTGGTAATAAATTAAAATTAAAATTATTAACTTTATTGTTTTGTATTTTTTTTTTTTAATTTTATCTAGTATAAGTATAATTATTCCATTTTGTTTAGCTAATTAAATTTATTTCTTGTTATAATTATTATTAATTTATTTTTGTTATATAAAATATTTTTTTGTTTTTGATTTATTTATTTATTTATATCTATATACAAAATATTGTTGTTGTGATTATAAATGATTTTATTTTAGTTTGATCATGATGATAATTATTTTGGTTGATGGTTTTATTTTGATTTCATGCAACTTCCGTTATACCTAATTTTGCTAAATTTGCTAGGGTGGTTGGATCGCCCGGTTGCAGTTTTAGAGCTTCGCGATAACTAACGGCCGCATCGTTAGTGCGGCCAAGTAAATGTAGTATGGCACCTAGGTTTGTGTGAGCGCGCGCATCGTCGGGTCGCAGTTGAACGGCCTAGAATTTAAAAATACCCAAACATTAGCTAATTGTTCAGTAAATAATTTAAACCTAAATTTTGATTTTACCTTTCGATACCATTTTTCGGCATCATTCTTTTTATCCAATAATCTTAAGGCTGTTGCGGCTGATACAACAAGTGAATAGTCTTTAGGCGACAACTCCGCTGCTCGTATTCGTTGTTCGCATGCTTCTTTATGCCGGGACACCGATGACAAAAATTCAGCTGGACAATAAAAAAAAGAGAAACCAGTATTAGATTAGATAGACCGTAAAATATGTATAAATCGATATTACATACCATAATGGTGGTATACACTGGAATCGCTAGGCGCTAACCTAAGAGCCCGCTTAAACCATTGTTCAGCTTCTGAAGCACGACTACTCTGTAAAATAGAAAAAAAAATTAATTAAAATCAAATCCCAAAACGATACCAAACATACAAAATACTTACATTTCTAGCTAACATTGTTCCATAGGATAAATGTGTTGCCACATGATTTGGTTCTACCTCAAGCGCAGCTCGATGAAATCGTTCCGCCTCATTCCACTGATGAAGCCTTGATAATATATCGCCTAATCTATGATAAATGCTCTGCAAAGAAAAAAAAACAAACAAAAAATCGGTTAATCTCGTCGACTGTATATATAAAATAGCATAAAATTTAGTCCAACATATTAAGGGATTTTGTGTATATAATTTTATTAAATTGACAACATTTTTTGTTGTTGGTTGGTTCTTAATTTTCACCAAGATCATTTTTATGACACCGCAACACAATGAAGACCAAAAAGAACCCCAAAAAAAAAAAAATTAATAAATTGGTTACAATTTTTCTTGAGCTTTTTTCGGTGTTTTTTTTTTGTTGCTTTTTTGCGCCGCGCTCTTTCACCAATCTCATGGGAAATTATTTAACTTTCCTTTCGCTTTTCTTCGTTTTATCAAAAATTATGTTGATAGGAAATTATAGCTTTTTATTTTTGTCGTCCATGGTCATATACAAAAAAAAAAGCAAATATAAAAAAATTTGCAATTTTTTGATGAGCTGAGATTTCGTATATACATAGCACATACATATACACTCCTATTATAAGACTTGTTAAGGAAATTGATTTGGTATCTTGGGAATGTATACATAATATAATCTTAAATATCAATCTTAAAAACTTTATGACATTTGTTACCTAACTGATAACTTGTCATTAGCAATATTCTTATATTTAGAAACTAAAAAAAAAAAACTTTAAATAATTTTGCCTCGAGCTTTCAACGAAAATTACGTGAAACTTATATATGAAGTGTATATAGGAAAAATTGGAAAATTAAATTAAAATTTTTTGACAGATGGTTAGGATGTTTTTCTATATACATAGAAGAATACAATAAATTGAAATCAAAAAGTATGTGACACTTAAAAAAAAAAATCGAGTTTCAATATAAACTTTCGACCTTTTCACGAACACAAAAAGCACACAACTGCTATTGTCACGTTTCAATGTATATGTATGTATGTATGTGTATACATCCTAGATATTGAGAGCAATCCTTATGTTTTCTACTCAAGGAAATATTAATTTATATATTTTTAATAAAATTTCATTGTGCTGGAAATTTTTGTGTTACGTTATCCATTTTATCAAATCTACATGCCAGTGATACAAACATTCAAGTACAGAGTAAAACTACAAAAAATGAATCATATTGAAAAGAAAAATTAGGGCGTTATTTTAGATTTATAATAACCATTGTTGTACTGCGTAATAGAGAAACTTTTACTTTATCATTTTGAAATAAAATCAACGCCCTAATTTTTTTTACACCTACTCGTATTTATTTAAATATTTTTTGGACGATTTTTGACAAAATTAAAGTTGATAATTTTTTTTTAATTAGAACCAATATTTGAAATATTATTTTAAGAATTTTACAAATTCCAAAATTATGAAGGCTATAGATTGATTTTATTTCGATGAGTTTAATACGCCACCTTTTCGTTGGCGGTAGTCTTAACCAATATGAAGTATTTTTAATTGAGTTCGAATGTAAAAGATCGAAATTTGATTGGGATTGATGTGTACTAACCAGTTGTTGGCAGATCAACAGGCTTCTCTACATACAATATGCAGCCCCGTGGAACTTCTTGGCTTATCTTAATTTGGTAGTGGTACAGTTTCATTTAATCGATGGCATTTTCTTTGAATCAAGTAGCTTTCACGGACTACATTCAATTGTTTGGGCCAAATACAATTACGAAGAGATGATTTTCATTTTTCAGGCGTCGCGTAATGATCTAGGCCAAACTGCCGAATATTTTTTTATTTTCTTGAAAGGCGAGTTTGACTTTGTTCTCACAACTCTCATTATCGCATTAAAGGTATAAGTTATGACTTTGCAAGTTTCATGCTAATTAAATTTTGGGTTTAGGTTAGAACCGTTCTTCGCACAGTTTGTTCGGTTGGATTGACTACTTTTTTAAGTTAGGTAAGTGACTTTGATAGTACTGACTTATGTGGTTCTGCTTTTAAATCTCAGATGCTCAGAACTTTTTTAATTCGTGACTATACCTGAGCATTGGTGCTATAGTAGTAGGCCGGAAGATTAGTAATCTAGACATTTTTTGTTAATTGGTTTATAAAGTTGTTTACATTCAGGTGCCGTTATTCTCGATCCCAATTGTAAATTTTTAGAGTTCTTATCATCCCCACTACTGAACTTTGGGTTTTCGTCTTACGAATCTTACGGTACACGACGTTCAGTTTTCATCTGCTGTTTGTGTAGATGAGGGATGGGAAGTATCTTCAAGGTAATTTTAAAACAAGATGAATTTTGTGTTTGGCTTTGCTATGGCCCTAATGACTTTATGGCAATTTTGATTGGAGATACTTGCAAATTAATTCTGTTAAGTGCCAATTTCCAAGAGATACATATTTTGTGTCCGATTTCGACATTTCAGACTATCCCAATTGTAAACAGAATTGTTTCTATAGTTTGCAGATAAATTTCTGGTATAGAATGTGTCTTTAAAGGCTAGAGAATATTTGTTTACCAGTCGGCACTGGTATCAATCAATCCAATTTGCAAATTTCCAAACGGCAAACTAGGTCTTCAATTTCCAGTAAATTATTTAAATATCAGATAATTTAAAATTTAAATTTGTCTCAAATAATTTTAGTGTGTCTATATTATTAAAATTGACACTTTTATTCGAAGTGACATTTGAGAATTGAAATTAAAATACGTCTCTGTCTCTACGAAATAGAAGATATTGAACCAGAGAAATTCAACTACATCACTGATGAGGATGAATAAGATATGGAGACGAACTGGATTCTAAAGAAGAAAGAACAGTATGCCGGAAGAGTATAAAAAAAGAAAAGCTAAATCGTCACGTTAGGCTGAACATTTAAATGGTAGCGGAATTATAAGTACCGAACCGAAAGTTGTTCAATCAGAGTTCAATCAACCAAAAGGTTGTAAATCTATCAAATTTGGTGCAACTGAAAGAAAAACCACCCCCACCAATAAATATTGTCAGAAATTCAGTCATTGATAAAATCGGTTACTGACAGATAATATAAGATAACAGCGCTAAACAATGACGTTTGGAAAATTATTACTTTGGACTTATAGAAGTTGAATGCTGAAAAGTATCAGTGAGTAACTATGAGGACAAAGAGACTCGACCTATAAAAATTATTGCAAAAGTTTTACATCACACTTGCTCAAGTATAAAGAAATAATGGAAGACTTGAAAGGTCTTAAAATACTAGATGCTGTGAATATTGTTAAAAAAGAGAGAACAGAAAATAAGGAAGGAATCCATATTTTCAGTAAAAAGAGACTCCCTCTTTTATGCAGGTATTTTATAACAAAGAGAATGTTCAAAGCCAATGCAAAAAATGGCAGGGATTTAATTACGCCCAAAGATGTTGCAGTTGGGATTCGAAATGTGCCAAATGCTCAGGTAAACATATTACCCAGACATGTACAATAGGGAGTGATGTGCCAACCAAGTGTATACATTGTAAGGGTCAACTTCCGACCATATATTGAGGCTTTGAGGTTTTTAAAAACTACAGAAATTAAGATATAAACCAAGAAATCAACCGCATAATCACGAAAATCAAAGGACTCAAACATCAAATCAGATGGATCAAAATCCACAACCAAGCAACGCAGGGCAAAGAAGAACTCGACATATTTTCAAATATCTGAAAGCCATTTTGTTAAATCTTCGATTGTTAAAATCCGTGGTTATAACTTATATCATTCCATCCATCTAGCAGAAAGAGCAAGAGGTGGTTTGGGATTATTTATAAAAGAAAATATAAATCAAAATGTAGAAACAAAAATCGAAGAAGAAACGACGCAAGTCAGTACTGTAAAGATCCACATTAAACACAGACAGCTTACTGTTTCTGTAATATACCCGTTATAACTTGAAAAGGGAGGACTATATTAAACTATTTAATTCGCTAGGACGCAATATTATAATTTTATTGCGAAGAACACCTATTGTGGGTATCAAGACTTACTTCAAGCAGGGCAGATATCAAAATGTGAATTTCCCTCTGGTGGTTCCCCAACATACTGGCTCAATGACTAAGCTAAGATTCCGATCCTATAATAGACTATTATGTAGCAAGTGGTATATCTCAGAACTAGATCCAGGAAAACAGAAATTCTCTAGTATCAGATCACTCACCGATTATCATGAGTCAGTGAAACGGTAATTCGAAGGGAACGTGCACCAAAAGTAACCAATTCAAAAATCAACTGGGAACTCTTTCGTCAAGTAATTGAGGAAAAAATCAATATCCAAGTACCGATAAGAAATTCTAAGCAGTTAGAAGAAGAATTGGAACAACTAAATGAAACAATTCACTTTGGTGCTTTGGCAAGTATACCCCCATTATATAAAATAAATAGACGCGTAACATATCTTACCCAATGGAAGTTCGAGCTGGTAAAAGAAAAACGACGAGCACGTAAAACTTGGCACGTACGTAAAACCGGAGAACAAAATAATTCTTAAAAGTGTATGTAGCAGTCTCAACTCTCTTATTAAAGAAGTTAAAAATGAATTAATTTACAGACATATAGATAGACTAACTGATCAAAATGCAAGGTCCTAAAGAGAAGGCTGATCTGCTTGCGAAGTGTCTCCAGGAAACCTTCCAACCACCACCAAGACAAACTATGCCAACAACAATCAAATGTCAATTCAAAAGCTAGATGAGTTTAACATACGCCCAGTAGCTCCAAAGAATTAAAATATGAAGTGAAAAGTACCATGAATATTAAAAAATCGCCAGGATACGACTTGATTACTTGTCAAATTATAAAGGCTCTACCTCATAAAGGATTTCGTAAGCGATTACACATAATGAATGCAACCTTTCGGTTAAAATATGTTCCACGGTAATGGAAAGTATAGCAGAAGTAATCATACTACCAAAACCTGATAAACAACCTAACGATAATTATGTCAAAAATTCTTAAGAATCCACAACTAATTCCTCCACATCAATTTAGATTCAGAGAAAAACATTCTACAATTGAACAGGTTCATTAAATCACCAAGATAATTGAAAGAACATTAGAACGTAAAAATATATGCTCAAGCATATTCTTGGACGTCATCCAACCATTCGATAAAGTTTGGCACATTGGTCTGGAATACACAACGCCTAGAGATCTGCCAAGGCTATTCTATGCCATCTAAGATCTTAGACATTTTCGTGTGAAATATGAGGATGAATACTCCGAACTAACGAAAACCTCTGCCGGTGTTCCGCAGGGGAGTGTCTTAGGACCAATCCTGAATTTACCATATACAAGCGATATATACCAACTACAAATGAAGGAATCATAGCCATCTTTGCAGATGACACGGCGAATCAAGCTTAATGAGATGAAATCCACGCATATTAATTTTACATATCAAAAGGCTTACCATATATACCGATAGAAATTAACTCATGCCAGGTGCCATATGCAAACACAGCTAAATACCTTGGCTTAAGTGGAGAGAGCATGTTAAAAAGGAAAAAGAAGATCTTAATATAAAGTTCAGAAAAATGTATTGGCCCATAGGAGAGGTTTACCTACGGTATCCAACTCTGAGATTTCCCAAAAGGTTCAAAAAAAGGTCCCAAGTTTCTTCGTAGCATCATAAATACTAAGATAACCCGGTCGTTGAAAGAAGACTCGAAAGAACGAGGCCATTTGAACTTACCAAATAAAAATTAATAAACAGATTTAATCAATTATCGGACTATTGGGTTACACTCTAACAAATGAGAATTTTATAAGAAACGTATTTTATATTTGTAAGATAAATTGCTAGATGAGAGTATTCTCAGTTGACCTTATTTATTAGTGCTCTTTTGATTCGGCATCTTAAATATTTAATAGATACATATAAAAATATAAATAAAATGGAAGATAACTCGTTTTTTATTATTAATTTCCCCAAGAAGAAAATTATCATAAATTCGAATAATCGTCAAAAAGGATTTAAACTATATATATGGGAATGAATCATACAATTTGAAAACCAATATTAAAAGTTCAACATGCATATACGAGTATGTAAATAGTTTAAGGCGGGAAAAACTCGAAAAGTTTAATTAAAACAAAATTCGTGTGTATAAAAGCTATACACATATGTGTCGGACAACACAATTTACGGTGTGTGGATTTTAATCAAACATTTTCAATCAACAAAAAAAAAAAATTAATTGAAAAATTTGTGTATGAACATGTATGTACATATAGAAATAACTAAGCCACTCTCACTTATGGGCGAAATACAAAAAGCTAAAATTAAATTTAACCAACAACAATTCATGTTGATATATACATATGCAGCATACTCTTTGTGTAAATATTTTTCGGTGAACTGTTTTGGTTACCATACGAGCAAATAATTATAATTGAACTTGTTTTTGCCACTCAACGTCATACAATATTATGAGTCACTTTGTGTATATATATGTATATGGGGTATATTGGAAAATTTGTACATAATAATATACAAAAGGGTAAGTGGTTGGCACCTGAACTTTTCGCACAATAGCGCACACAATATATTATATACAAAAGCGCTATAAATTGCAAAAAAAAAATATTTCCGTACCCCAAGTGTTCTTAAACGGCGTAATTTTGTAATTTCCTTTTAAATCAAAATTAAATTTCCCTTCGTCTATTGTTTTCGATTTTTATTGTACACATATTTATATATAGATCGAACAATAAACGTTGCGATATCTTAAAAGTTTCCACTTGGGTAACCTATTACACCATCTCGTATCACCTTCAACATACACATCCATACATACATATCCTTATTATACAACATAAGAATAAAAAATAAAAAATGCAATCATCATTACAATCATAATCATCTGTACATGTATACGTTATGATACGATATACATACATACACATTCATTAGAGAGCATACTGTGTGTATACATATTATGAAATAAGTGTAGTGTATATTTTAATGACAATACACAGTCATTATCATCATGGAACATCATCAA
Source organism: Tipula unca (assembly GCA_951394425.1). Classification (NCBI taxonomy): domain Eukaryota; kingdom Metazoa; phylum Arthropoda; class Insecta; order Diptera; family Tipulidae; genus Tipula; species Tipula unca. The sequence continues at coordinate 190,453,183 of OX596381.1, forward strand.
TATATGATGATCATTGCTATTACTTTACCGCACCACACACACACACACACACACACACGTACATACAAAAGGAAACTTAAGATTTTCCATTTTTTTTATTTCATATTTCCACTTATAGTAACAACAATGTAAGACATGTATACGACTAAACATTTAAAAAAATATATATATTTTTTTTCATCATCATCAACCAACCATCTTCAGTATCATCATCATCATTGTTTGCTCTGTGTATGTATATACCTATGCTATATATACATATTTTCATGTTATCTTAAAAAAAATATATTTTCCTTTGTTATTTTGCCACCAATGTGATATGAAAAACCGAAGCAGAGCAAGAATCCTTTAACGCGACAACATATATACCAAAATAATTTTACTTGTCGTAATTTGAGAATAATATCGCGTTGTTATGTATATATGTTTGTGTATTCCCCTATATATGTATATATGTATAATATCCTACCTACATGGTACATATGCTAGCTAATGGCTATGATTATGTTAAAAATGTTAAAAACGTGGAAATGTTAATGATATTTTCATTTTATATATATACGCGCGTTCATATACATACATATACATACGTAAAGATAATACTCATATCCACACATATACGGAGATGATATGATGATGCATATACAACATTGTATATATACGAAACATTTAATTAATTATAAGAAATTTTTCTGTACTCCGTTAAACGAACAAGTATTTTAATGAAAATCGTTTGTTGTATTTTTCGCATATACCTCCCCCCTCCTTCATTGGGGAGTATATAATATATACCTATGTATTGTATATAATATACCTATATGTATGACTTGGTTTTAGAGGATTATGACTATATAGGAAGATTTATATTCAAATATGTACGATTTTCTTTTGTCGTTTAGCTTTTTATATATATAATAACGATTTATTAGTCTTAGCTTTATCGTATTGGTAAATCTTATAATTACCATGTCTTTAAAAAATCCGTTGAATATAAAATAGGTGCGTGAAGTAAACCAAAAAAGCTGTTTAAACTCGTTCCTGATACAGTATTATTCTTGAAAGAATGAAAGCCGTAGCTACCGCTTCTTAAAAAATAAGTATTTTAGCCTCACATTTTTATAAAAATATTGAAAAGCTCGAAGCTTTTGTTGTTTCCAAAACTAACAAAATATTCTTTATATAATATATTGATGAAAGCTTTGAATCAATTCAATTTAAATCTTGAGCTTTTGCGTATGTTTGTTGAAAAGCTCATGTAAAGTAGAGTCTCGATTAAATGATCAACGATTTCTACCCATAAAGGAAAATATTAAAAACGAATGAAAATGTTGATGTTGTACGTTTGCTCCAAAAGCTTATGGTATCACACCAAATGATGCACTTGAACGAAACTAAATTAATTTAGAACTGAACTTTAAAGCTTTGAAATAATAAATCCTATATTTTAAGTTACAAAATTACTAAATTTTATTGGAACAGCTTTGAGCTTTTACAATGAAAAAATGTTCTGACAGTATAATTATAGCTAATTATTTAGAAGTTTTAAGAAAAGAGAGTAATCGATGAATTTAAATGAACGCTAAATCTTTTACAATTTGTATTGTTCTAACGCTTTCTCTAAATTTATAGCTATTAAGTGGGACTATACATATAATATTTCTTGATATTGTAAAAGGCTCAGAGATATGCCAGAGTTTACGTTTAAGTTTTTTCTTATCGAAGCTGTTTAAGATTAATTAGTTTAAGATTCTACCAATAAAAACAGTGTTTAAAGCCCATTACTGGCCCCTTACTGCTTCAACAATCAGAGATCAACGGTTTCGATCCTGGGCTTGGTCGTCATAGTCTCTTAAAGAACCTGACGAGACCAAGTCATTCTCTACACCGTGCCCAACCATCGGCGTCTGCAAAGAACTCTGCGCCCACCATATGGTAGCTCTCCTTTCATAGATCGCTTCACAATTCGTTCCGGATCAGTACGCTGAACGTGACCGAGCAAGCGTACTCCCTGAGATCTTATATCATGTACAATATCGGGGATCTTTACTTTGTATAGACCTCGGTATGTGCCGTCTACTTCGCGTTTCTTACCGTAAATCACATGCATGACCCTTCTCTCAAATGTAAGAAGCCATCTCTCCTACTAGCCTTAGAGGATCAGGGATGGGCGTTAATGCGTCAATGCATTTAAATTTCTTTTCAGAAAGAGCGGAATTTATAAATAATCGTGCTCATATACCATGAATCTACTTCAGCGTCATGTTTATCCATTACAAAATTATTAAATTGACCCAAAACAACGATACATAGCGTTATATATAGAGTGATGCCTTTTTTATAATTGTGGAACAGTATAGAACAGCTCGCCGAAAAATCGGAAAAAACTGCTCGCAAAAAATCAGACAAAAAGGTTATAACTTTTTTAAAAAATAATCCGGGGAACTTTAACTATGACCGTGCCATAAAATTTAACATACCCACACTCTATCGTAAAACAAATTCGAGTTCAGGAAGACTATAAGTGCTACCGAGTTATTAAAAACCCAAATCGTTAAGATAACCAACACTTCTTCATGTGTATAAAAACCAACAACTTCCCTATTATTGTGGCAGGATTGTACTGTCAATCAAGACATTCTATTAAAAACAAACAATACTCAGAGTTCTTCAAGCATCTGATGACTTCAATGCGAAGAATACTCACTGGGGTTCTATAGATTAACTACAACTAAAGCAAAAGAATTGCTGTTAGCCATTAAAGAAAATGGATGTGAATCTCGAAACTCGAAAACCAACATATTGGCCATCTGACCCAGGAAAAATACCTGACCTGATCGATTTTTTTAAAACTTAAAGTATTTCTGGACTCTGCTTATTTGACCATCGCCGTACATTTTCTTTGCTGCTACATCCCTCTTTTATACTTGGCAAATAATTGGAAACATTTGAAAGTTTTAATAGAAGCTGAGTCGAACTAATTTGTAAGATGAAATTAAATTAAACACTTGACTACTGCCGTACAATTTTTTTTAGCCCTAATCGAGACTTAAACTCAGCTATATACCTATTTGTTATACTTTCAGTTTGTATAGGGAAATTTTTTATTTGGACGTTATTCATGTACTGACTTAAACTTAATATTTGTATGGTCAGTGGTCAAGCATCATTGACTGGAACGGAAGTTTTGTAATTTTTCAGAACATAAGGAGTAATAGCTTGACAGATTTTTAACTTCTTCGAAATACACTGCTTGGAATGTCATCGCATTAAATTTCTATTCAGTTAAGTTTCAAACGATGTTAATGTTGAGATATTTTTGGTTCAACACAGCTTCTGTCAAAAAATTTCCCCCATATGTTTCTCAATTCAATTGGAATAAAAGATTGGCATAATATCAAAAATATATATAGACATGGTTGGCCGAGGTGGTAGAGTGATCGATTTTGGATTTGTGGGCTTAGGTTCGAGTCGCATTAGGGACGCTATTATTTTAATTTAATTTCTTCTGTATTCAAATTGGTTCAACGCACAAATAAAATATTTACATATTTTGCAAGTAGTGGCATGTATAGAAGATTGGTATGTATGTATAGCGATGGTGAAATAAACGCAGAGTCAAAAGTTTTCAATAAAAAAGTCTAAAATTTTCAATATTTTCTATTCAAAAGACAGATATAGAAGATTTAGCATGAAATATACATATATGCGGCGGTAGTCCAGTAAGCAAAGTCAGTGACTGTGGATTTATGGATCTAAGTTCGATTCTCGATCGAGCCAAACATTTTTTGATTTAATTTCTCCTGTCAATTTGGTGATGGTTAAATAAATTTCCAACTCATTTAAATATTATCCAACTCAGCTCTGTTCAAAACTTCAATATTCTCCATGTTAAAGTGGTAAGTATAAAAGATGGGGTATATAGGGGGGGTATACAGATAGAGCAGCGGTAATGAAATTGTTATGGTCAAATAAGGAGAATCCATTGCCGTTGCTAAAATTTTCAATTTTGTTATTCAAATGGCAGCTATAATCGCTAAAGATGGTAAAAGAAGTAAAAGAAGCGGTGGTAAAAGAAGCTGTATGATTGGTATTAATCATAACTATAGTTCAAGCCTCAATGTATATTTTTAATTTAATTGAAAATTGGTTATTTTTAAATTAAAAAGTGATTTTTTAAAAATTTAATGAGAAATATATGCACGCCCGCTAATTTTTTTACATTTAATCGAGGTTCGGACACAGCACAACATCCTCGATTCCAAATCCTATGACACCGCTTACTTTATCACCTCACCATTTCCATATATATATGTGCCGCTATACTCATCCTTTATATTTGCCAATTGAGGGGAGAAATTAAATAAATTAAATTAAAAATTATTTAATGCCCAACCGAGATGCTGAACTCAAGTTCACAATTCCAAATGCAACGATTCTGGTTATTGAACCACCTGAGACGTTGTTGCACTTCACTATGGGCTATATTTTGTTGCTCAACTGCAAGATGACACTCGTCATCAAACCAATCATTCTTGGGTCTGACTTTCACTATACCTAAAGTTTGTTAAGCAGCACTGACCACCGAAGTTTTCAATACGTCCCAGACAGGGTTCACATAGACAGACTGGTAATTAGAATCCACAATATTATAGCTGACAAGATTCTGATGTCGTTTCTTTTCATCTTCATTTATCAGACCTTCACAGTCGAAGCTTTCGATGCGTTTCGCTGTGTTCCCAGACTTGTATGAAAACTTCCATCGTAGCCTTGCAGAGACCAAATGATGATCGCTGCCTACGTATTTGGTTGCTCACCGAGAAGTTCTCACATCCTTCATAAGCCGGGCTCGCCCTTTTGAAACTAACACCTGGTCAATTTGGCTGAGGGAAATTTTGCAAGGATGTGTCCATGTTTCCAAATCTATCTGTTTGTGAGTGGAAAATGTGGTTGCTATACTCTAAGATCGTCAACTGCAAAGTACATCATTTTCATGTCGGGCGTGGCGGCCTATGTTTTCACACAAGTCGGTCTAATTTCTGCCAGCTCTAGCATTAAAGTTTCCAATTACAATTCTAACAACGTGTTCGGGTATAGATCCCATTGAATCGCTCAAGTCATTGTAAAATGAGTCTTCATTTTGGGGCTGGCTGTCTTCTGTGGGCGCATGTATACACAAATAATCGATAGGCTAGCTAACTTTTGCGGAAGCGATTGTGGAGTAAGCTCCAAGATTTCTGAGTTCAGCTCCACTTTATAACAACGTATAGCCCTGAGACATGTGTTCTCCATTTTCAGGCCAGCGGGTTTCATGGAGAGGAACGAGCCATTTGGTCATCTAACGCTCCTGGTTTTTTAAGTGACTACACGTTCCACTTGCCGATGCTAAATCTCGTGTCCGAGTACTTGAGCGGGGGTCCGGTATTGTTTTGTTGTTTTTACGGATGCGGGTCGTCAGCCCAGCGATCCAAGCATTTAGTCGCCTCCTACGACAAGCAAAGAATACTGTGGTGGTATTCTTGGAAAACATGTTCGTGTAATTTAGGTTTACGAGACATGTGTGCTCTCCGACCACAGGGGCAATTAAGATTCTACTATTACAGCTTAAGTCTTTCTGTGTTCTAACACATTGCGTTAGTTGAAATTTTGAAACCTTCTAAGCCGTCAAAAATTATTTCCCAGATTGGGAAATCATTTTTGGATCAGATATGAAAAGATAAGGTCACAATTAACCGCAGTTAATCAGCAGCTTTAACAAAGCTTAACCATATTAAGCAGCACTCTGTTCTGTGTGTTATCTAAATTATATAATAAATTTTATGAAAAGCTTTTTTGCGTATTCAATTTTTGGAAAATTATACTTTTAAATTCATTAGAGATTAGTAAAGCTTAAAGTTTAGATTAAGTAAATGTTTATAAAACTGTCAGAGCATGAGATAAAGTTAATTTGAAAATTTGAACAACATTGAGAATTTGAAGAATTTACAACAATCGTAGAAGCTTTTAGAATAGTATCTCAGACTAAGAAAACTCTCATAGCTTGAAATAATTATTGAAAATAATTAATTTTTTAATTAAGTGTTTTTTTATGAATTTCTTTTTATATTATAATAAATAATTAAATTTTAAACTGATTATCGATTATAAAAGCTTCAGGACAGTTTGGTTAAATAAATATATTTAAAGTTTTTACAGCACTCTGGTTAAACTTATGAAAAAATAATAATTTAAAGCTTTCACAAAATTATGAAAGTTTTAAATTTAATTTCTACAATTAAATTTTCAATAATTTTTTTAATTTATTAAAATGGCTTTGCATGTATACAAATAATTATGCAACTAAAGTTAAGTACTAAAAGCTCAACAATTTACACCAATAGAACAACGTTTTAATAAACATGAAAATATTAATTTAATTTGAAGTTTGATCACATCACCAGATTAAAAATGAAAGCTTCTTTATAGTTTCCTACTTAATACTGCGCTTTATGTATCATTACAAAGGATTGGTCAAGGGAAATTATTTTAATTTAGAACTGAAAGTTTAAAACAGCTTTTATTCATTTACTACATATTTATTGGAATAAATCTACAAATGTGACTTGAGAATGAGACAACTTTTTTTAACACTTTAGGTCCGAATTTTCCAGCCAATACTAACATGGGCGTTGGTTCGGCCAATGATTTCTGCACTCCCAACAGAAAGTCATTTACTCTGGGATTCGAACCTGGTCCTCCCCGATCCAGATGTCACAGCTTTAACCACTGTGCTATTTGCTCGTGTAAAATCTACTACCTTTGAAAAATTGTAATATCTCTAACGTTAATATTTTATTATGTGGTTTTGTTATTTTGTGGAAATTTACGTGAACGTTTGGTGAAAAAATTTAGAGGAATCAGATCGCACCAATTTTAAGAAAAAAGAAAAATTGATTAGAAATTGAGAAAATTGAAAGTTAACATAAATAATGGGAGACCTCTTTCAGCAACTTTAAATTCGAACCCTTCTTTGACCTTCCATAATAATAGTATTATATTTGCTGCGTTTTCTATTTGCAGTCCTTGTCGTTGAAGATCTTCCATAATGTGATTTATTGTACAGGTTAGATAGAGGCCCCTTGAGGCAATATTTATTGGGCGGTTGCATTTATTTTTATATATGGATACCATTCGATTTTCTCTAGGTTAAGCTTTGTTGTTAAGGCTACATAAGTATGAGAGTCCTGTGTTTAGATTTTCTATACTTTGTTATTTAAGGATATTACTCTGTATTGCTTATTTGTAATGGATTTCAAAATATTTTGCACAGCTCCATATTCGGTTATACCAATAATATTCATCGTGGTAGTTTTTCTTCTTTTGGTGGTTTTCTTTCGATTTTATCTCGCTGTTGATCTTTCTGGGGCGTTCTTTTTCCCTCCTTTTTCGCTACTAGCTACTTCCGGAGAATATTCCGCCGACCATTTCTTGCTTGCGGTCTCTTTTGTTAACTCCTCTTCATTAGTATAATACTCTGTAGTCTCGTTACTAATTCGAGGTTCACCATTGATTTTGGTTAAAAAACTTTTTCTCAATTCTTCATTTTCCTTCGTCAGCATCATAATTTTGCTACTACGCTGATGAGTCATCTTTTCAATTTCAGTAAATTTTGCGTGAAAATTCGCATTATCTCTTTACGAGAGTAACCAGTTGATGATGGCATCAGGCTTGAAAGCCCTTCTTGCGGTGACAAGTATAAGTTAAAATTTCCGCTGGCACCACTTCAGGCATTAGAAGCCCGGCTTGATCAAGTAACGAGTTGCTACTTTTTTCTTTTATAGATGACCTTCATATACTTGGTCCTCTTTGGAACGGATATGATATTCCGTGGTTAGGCACTAAATGGCCCTCCTCAGAATCTATAGAGACCAGTCTCCAGAGAGCGTGAATTTACCAATATTGATGAACCCAATAATTTTGGCTGGGAGTGTTTATAAAATAATTTAAAAGGAACTACCATCACTGCACTTTTAGACTATTTTATTGTTTATGTTCAAACCCCGTAACGATTTGAAAGAAATTGAATAATAAAGGAATCGATTGGTAAAGCATTTCTTTGAATTGAATTGATGAAAAGCTCGCATTCTAAACATCATAATTTTGAATATTTCTCAATTTAAAAACCTCGTTCAGTATTGCTTAGAATTAAAATTCAAAGATTTAGGACTAGGTAAGCTTAGTTGATTAAAGCTCAGCTACGAAATTTTACATAATGTTTAAAATACAATTTTTTTAGAACTGTTGATAAAGAAATTTATTATGAAATACTAATTAACAATTTTTATTCTGCCAATCAGAAGATTTATCAAAGCTTAACCATACTAAGCGGCACTTTGTAAAAATATTTCTGAATTATATAATAAATTTTACTAAAAGCACTATATAAACATTTAATACATATGGAAAACTAGGCTTTTAAATTGATTAAAGATGATTACAGCAGAAAGTCCAGATAATTAATGTAAAGCTATAAGATAAATTCTGGAAGCTTTTAGTTTCTTAAACTAAGTAAATTCTCGTTGTTTGAAATAATAATTTTTTTTATAAAAGTCACTTCTATTCAATTTTTTTGTTTCTCATATAATATAAAAAAAAAGTTAAATTTTTCGGACTTGGCGAAAGCTTAATTACTTAAACCATTTATTTTTATGGCTCGTAAAAACAAAATATTAACACACCTTAAGTTCGGTAGGAGACTAAAATATAAAAATATTGGTATATCTATAATGTTTATATATTTGCATAGAAATAAACAAACGTATACGCCATATATCAGAAATCGTGGGTTATTTCAATTTCTACATATAAATTGGTTCTTTATCGTACCATTCATTAAAAATACGATCAACTTTGTTACGTTATGGTTCTAAAACAAAGCCAATGTGAAATATTATGCCTATTACAACCGCAAACGACGCAATATATATATATAAACCATATACTGTACAAATTGCATAACAATCAATTCAATATGAAAATTTTATAAACTTTTTTGTCTTCCAAGATAGCTTTTTATTATTTTTGTTGCATCATGTGTATATGTATATTTTGTTATCGGCAGCAAAACAGAAAACATGTAAAATCCCATTCTACATTATTAATTTGTTGTTATATGTATATACATATATGCATGCGCTCACATATTATATAAAATATAGGAATGCCGTATATAGTGTGCTCATAGAATTGGAACAAAATATAAGAAGTTATAGATGGAACAAACAAAACTAACAGAAAAAAAATCAATTTTCTAGAGAATTTTCCTCTATATATATATATATACATATATCTATCTAAAATATAATTTTCCATCTATGTACGATATTTTCACCTGTATTCGCACACATACACACGGTGGAAAATATTATTTCGAAATAAACATAAATTTAATCGAAATAAAATTTAAACAAAAAAATTGTACATTATTATTACATTTTTTTTTCTATTACTACTATTACTAATACTATCATTATTTTCCCGTTTTCATTCATACACGTTAGTTTTTATTTTTTGCAAGATGAGCAAATAGTTAGTACAAAAAAAAAACTAATCTATATAGGTAGAGCGAAAAATATTTAAATTGAAATTTTTATTTTATTTTTTTAATGCCAAATGGATGAGTTTTGAAAGGTAGAAAAATTAGTTTTGCTGGAAAAGCACTTTTCGTTCGCTATATTTAGATATACACTAGATTTTTTATTGTTTTTGAGAATTAAATAAAATATAAAATGAAATAAATAAAAATACTCACGAAGGAAAGTATATACAGCATGAATTTAATAAATTCTCAGAACAAGAATTTTTTGTAATCATAAATTAATTTTCCACAAAACAAAAAAAAACAAACGAAAAGCTTTTATAACGAATTGAAAGAAAATGTCGCTAATATATTGTATAAGGTACGTCGTAATTATTCAACTTGAATAATTTTTTTATAAACTAATTTTTGGACAACGTTATACTAAAAACACAAAATAATTCGAAATTGCATAACCCAGTTCAACTGTCGTTCGGATGACACATCTACAATATTTTTAATTAGATGAAACGTGAATTTTTTTTTTCGGTACAAAAAGCTCCATATGTTTTCACTCTTCCTGTACACCATATAACTCGTCTACCATTTATTTTTTATATCATATATATGTATATATATATATATGTACATTTAATGTTTCGTTATGAAGACAAAAAAAAAACAACAAGAAAGCTTTTATCAAATAACATTAGATAATGATATTTTTTCTGTGTATATATATAGTTTCAAGATCTTTACATTACATACATACATGCATACATATATATACATAGTTTCAAGGAGAAAAAAAAATTCAATTAAATTAATTTAATTTGGTATTTTATTATATTATGTATATATATATATATAGTTTGTTGTGAATGTGTGGGTTTTAAGTATACAAGATGGGTATAATGTATATAATTTTTTTTTGCTTTTTATTAATTAAAAAATTATAATTATTTTACGACGAGCGAGGTATACATATACATATATAAATATAATGTAATATACTAAGGTTATTTTACCATCAACATTTTTATTGTAATTTAGAAGCTTTTTGGGTAATTTAAAAACACATTCCTGCTAAAATATATATTAAGTAAATCATATTTTCTCGTCATCATTATGGAAATCGAATTTATTTTGTCAAAATGTATATGTTATACCATTAAAATACATCACAAAAAAAAAAGAACACCAACAACAAAGTACATAATTTTCTGGCATAAATGTACATAACGAAAAAGAAAATTTCGTTTATATTTCCAAAAAATGGTAATGTAATTTATCCATTAGGGTATTCTCGCCTCTTTCCATTTACAATATTTGTTTATTCTGTATGTACGAGTATTATGCATATATATCTATGTACATATATACATAACATATGTATATTCGGTTTTCAGTATATCTATATATAAATGTACATGTATACATAAATCTTAAAACATGAATGATGTTTTGATGTGAATCGAATAAAATCAGAAGATAATATTATTTGGATGTAAAACTCTTAGTATAACAACAGTATATACTCGTATGTAGAAAAGTAACGTTGACAGAGGAAAATCGAATGTTGTTATGTTAAATTAAAGACTTTTATAAATTATGTGTCTATCCGCAGTTAATCACAAACACAAGGCCAACGAGGAATTTTAACGTGAGGTTGGCAACTATAGACTATAATATATACTTGACGGGAGTGTATATAATTTCCAAATAAATTAAAGCTTTTAAACAATGAATTTACGTTTAATGAAAAACACAAGCATTATATTTTAGAACAAAGCTTTCGATTGGGATACCAGAAGCAACATTGTGATTGTGAAAGCGACAAACAATTTTGTGCAGATCATTATATTTTAATAAGCTTTTAATTATAATTTTTAATGACGAAGATTAAAATTGATTAATAATTATAATATCACATCGTTGTATACCTGAAAGCTTTCAATAAATAATCAATACATAATGTGTTAATTACTATATTAGATAGATAAATTTAATTAAATGATTTATTGGGTGGAGGAGATATACAATATGTATATAACTGGCTCTGCTTCCTTTATCAAATCACATAAAGCTTTCAAATAATAAAAACTAATATTCAAAACACTGTTTTATGTTACTTTTGGTGAAACGCATATTATGAACGCTTTCAAAATTCGGGATAAGCTTAAAAATATTAATAACTTAAAAATGCCAGTTGTGATAATTTATTAGTGATTTTCAAATATTCTAGCACAATTGAATTTTAAATAACATTATCGATTATATCCCGAAGTAATAAAAACTTAAATATCACAAGAACTCAGAACTTTTGGGAAATTCAAATTTAACATGAAGAGTGTATATTTGCCAATCGAAACTAGCAATTTCGTTAACAAATTTCCCTTTCCAAATTAAAATAAATATTTCAAATAATATGCTCAAATTTTCACTCATATTACGAGTACGTCAATTTTCTATTTATTTTTTTTGCTATATCTTGGCGAAATCGAATTATGATGAAAATTTCCGAAAAATACAAATATTTTATGTATATTTAATGGTAAGTTTAATGTTAATTTTAATTTGTTATTACCTAATTATATCGTGTTTTCATTTTTTACATTAGAAAATATGTACTGCCATTCCAGTAAAAACGGCCAAACAACTTTTTGCGATCGGTACAAATAATTTTAATCCAATTTAAAATATCGTATATTTTATTATGGTTGATGTGGTATTACTGGATGATGGACGTTATATTTATAATTTAAGATAAGTGATAACATTTCTGATTTCACCGAGGCGTTAAGCCATTTGCTTGCAGTGTCGAACGATGTTTACTCGAAAATTTACGATTCGCCCTTATTTGAATGATCATATATTCGAAAATGCCTCACTGGTGAATGGCCGTATCAGTGCCTAGTATGTGAAAAACTTATTATCATCGGATCAGTATTTTAACAATACAGACTTATACACTGTGGAGAACGTCGATATGGAAACGATACTGGGGGGAAACCCCATCCCTGCGAATATTGTTCGATTATTTTTCGACAACGTGGAGATAAAGATAAACATATCAGGGCCCGTCATTATGCATTTCTCAACAAAAATGTGGTTAAACAGAATGCAGTTAAATTTCCAATTTCAATTGCGACCATTTTGTTTTTAATTATAAAATTAAATCAAATGTGTTTACTTAATATTCCAGATGTAGCATATCGTTGTTTCTTAGTATTTGTATTCGTGTGTTAATCATCTTGCCGATCAACGGACCAAGTGAGAAATAATTCATTTGGTGTTTATATACATTCCAAAGATTTTTATCTGTCGCTTTAACAGCAGCTCGATTCTTATGCATCAACGAATACTTCTCATTGAAACATTGGATTATTACAGTTTTTAAGAATAAATTTAACTTGTCTAAACTCTCTCGCCCTTTCATATATTTCGGCACAATATCAAACTGCTTCTGAGTCAATTGAGCCTCGAAATCCAGAACTGATCTCGTGACCGAAGCTCAAGGGGATGAAAGTAAGGAATTTCTTAAAATATTTGGGATTGTGGATTTTTTTTTTTTTTTTTAACTTAGTTTTATGCAAAGAAATTATCAACAGTAGTATTTTACGTGATGTATTATCATCATACTTGCTTCGTAAATAACATCAATTTATTTACATTATGTCAAAATTATGTTAAACTGACATAATTTTATTTAATGTTTTGACAACAATCAATTGGGCAAAAAACCATGTACCAACATACTAGAATAAACATTTCTTTAAAAGTGGCTAACTTCAGACAATTTTGCAGCAGACAAAAATGCAAAAACTCGCCTTAATAGAGCTTTTAATTTAAATTTGAATATTGTACGAAAACCAAGAATTTTTTTAAATTACCTTATAGTTATAAGCTTTTAAGTATTTTAATTTATGAACATGAATGCATGAACATAACCACCATAAACGGACTAAGATGGAGATTCCAACAGGTACGAGTGCGATGAGAATAACAATGTTTTATTAAATCCAGTAAACATCTTCCATATACTTCACCAGGTCTCACAAAATTCAAGCTACGTAAGAACTCCGATAGAAAGATTTGACATATTCTTTAGTTTCACTAATAGTGGAGTGTACCAACATATACATAAAACAACAACAACCGAAATATAAAAACGATAAAAATACCACTGCGACAGATAATATAGAAATAAATGCATTATTTGGGCTATTGTACTTAGCGGGATTGCACAAATCGTGGCATGTGCACGAGAGAGATTTGTGGACTATCGATGGAACAGGGTTGGACATTTTTGCAGCAACTATAGCCGGTTCAAATTCCTAGATCGCCAGGTAGATAAGCTTGCACCTATTCGCGAAATATTTGAAATCTTCAACCAGAACTGTCTACAAAATTATAATCTGGGGTGTTTCATAACCGTGGATGAAAAGTTAGAAGGTTTCCGAGGAAGATGTAGTTTAAGGCAATATATTCCGAGTAAGCCTGCATGTTACACGTACTTCTAATAGGTGGCCAATGATAATATTTTACAGTCTGTTAAACTCCCCTATTCAGTACAAATCCCGAAAATTGTTTTTAAAGGATTTAGCTTTTAGCCTTATTCAGCCTCAAATAGACAGAAGAAGCAAATTGACTAATTTGAACGAAAATGTAAAATTCAGTATTATGAAGTTCCCGAAAATACCAAAGTAAGATCGGAAAATGTTTACAGTGTGCTACACTCTAAACCATAAATTTATTTGCGTAAGTCATTAATTAATTAGATGTGCTTTGTGGAAATTGTGTGTTCGATGATACTGAATTGCAGTTGTAACGAAATATAGTCCTATATAATGAAATATAGTGTTGCATAATTTCAGCTTTTGCAACAAAACTAATTCTAAGTTTTTATGACAGTGGATTTTTCCGGTATAGCTTTTCAAATTAGCCCTTATGCTTATTATATGATTTTTTTACCCTAAGTTTTTTATGACATTTTGCTTTTTAGGTTAAACATGCTTTTACTTGAAGCTTGAAAATATTTAATTCATTAAGACAGGTTTAAATACGGGATGCTATTACCCAGTGGTAGTAACAATATACATACATACGTTCAAATAGCGCTAGTGAGCGAGGGAATCATGTTTGTTGTATCTATAGCAAAGCTTGATAAAAGTTTTTAGATTACGTTGCAATTGTGAAACTTAAAATTAAAATACTTCTGGACTTTTAATTTAAAATCTATGAACGAACCAATAAAACTAATCTTAACAGTTTTTAAATGACAACATAACATTAATTTAAAGCTTATAGTTTTTATTTGTAAGTTAAAAATTTAGCTGCGAAATATAATTAAAAATGTTATTACTGAAAGCTTTTGGCGAAACCATCAGTACAATATCTTTTCATATAGTTTCGTTCCTAGCCTATTTAAAGCGGGGCGCTACTCATTACTCTTTTGGTGTAATGAAGATTCTGATTAAAAGAGTTGAACGTTTCAAATTACGTGAAGTGATCAAAAATATTTGAGTTGGATTTTTTTCCCATAGCAAAGCTTATTATCATTTTTTAGAATACTGATTGGTATTGTTTTATTTATTTTATTGAACGTCAGAAATAAAAATACTTCCGAGCTTTAAACTAAAAAATCTGTGAACAACCTGATAAAATCCATTCGAACAATAAAGCTATATTTTTAAAGGCAGATTGACTGAGGTTATACATTTTACATGTATATGTCAAATAAATAGCCACCATAGATAAGGTTTTGTAGATGAAAGTTTTCAGTGAAATTATCAATACGCTTTATTGAGATTTATGGTTAATTTATACAAAATACGTGAATTGATAGTAAACAATTGTTGTAAATCATTTTATTCGAAGCTTTGTTTAGCCATAAGAGCTGCCTGGTACAACTATCAGCATTAAAGCTTTCAAACATTGTAAACTCATTTATAACTCTGCATTATGTTATACATTAAATTAGTGGAGAGCACTCCAGTGAAAATAAATAGTTCAATATACACACGTTATTACGATAAGATTTTCATGATTTTAAAAGTTTCTAGCCAAATTGAAAAAGCTTTTGTTGAGGAAAAGCCATTTGTGAGAACCAATCTAAATTATTATTTGTACTTTAGCAGTTTTATTAAGATATCGCTTTGATTTAAAAGTGTTAAAAACTTATAGAAAATGTTGAGGTTTTATAAATAAAAAGCTTACCTTTCAAATATGTAAATTTGTGTTCTAAGTACAGAAAGATATACGTTGCGCACATTATTTCTGATTATGCAATTATTTTTAAAGTTGGACGTATCGAACGTTAAAACATAATCAAAAAGTCGATTTTAAGAAATTTAGAAGGAAAGCTTGAATTTGTTTCTAAATGAGTTCTATTGACCTTGTAACCTCTGCTGAAGAGCCCAATTTAATATGTCTATATAATTTATAGGCGAGATATTTCCTGTATTTGTTTCAATATAATATACTTAAATTTCTTCAACTAAATCATGCAAATAAATTTAAGTAGTATATAGCCCTGTCCATAATATAAGTACATCAAATTCTCATTTTATATAAAAGATAACACTTTCACCAAACACAAAAGGCTAAACAAATTTCCTATATACATATGCGCATATATATATATATATGTATGTATCATATTCAAATGCCCTATCAAAAAGTAGCGATATATACACAAATTGATTGTATTTCAAAAATCTTGTTCCACACACATTTTGTTCTGCCTCGGTCCTCTATTGAAATAGGATTTTCTTTTTATTTTCTCTTTAAAAAGGAGATCCTTTCAACAAAAATTCTTTTAATATTTGTTATCATGTTTTTTTCATTATTTATCCAGCAAACCAAAAAATAAAATATATATTGGGATAAAGGATATGAAAGGATACAAAACTTTCCGTTTCTTTATAATATATATTATGTATATACGTATATATACCATCTCGAGTCGTTTCTTAATTTCAATTGAATTTTCATATATTTTCGTTCCATTTCGGGTACATTATTATTCTAATTTCATTTCTGTATATATGTACATATATATGTTTGTATATAGTCATACTCGTTTCGAAATAAAAATCTAAGATTGAAGGATTCTATATACTTTTCTTATTTCTTTCTTGCGTACCATTCATTATTATTATTATTTATGATTATTGTAGAAAAAAAAAAAAGTTCAGAAAGTTCTACAATAATAAAAAAAACAACAACAAACATTATATATAAATATGTGTGTGTATAAACCATATACGCGCATACATACAATATAAAACACACACACAAAACAAGAAGAGGATCTTATGTAGATTTCCTTTGTGATTTTAAGACATATTGTATATGTGCTTTCGTTGTTTCCATTTTATGATAATGAAATCATCAGAGGGTAAGTAAACAACATGAGCAAGCGAACGAACGTGGCTGTTTATAAAGAAATTCATCCAAATTGTAAAGGATAATAAAGTCAAAGTAATTTTTAATATGGTTGGATGTATTTATATAGGTATATACGCGACTTTGTGCATAGGTACTTAATCTATAGAATAAACAATAAAAATTATAAAAAAAGGTTGTTATCCTGATTTATTGTACCGAGTAGTTTCTCCATCTTCAATATTTCTTTATGCCAATCATCATTAATTAAAATATATAACTATATATATATATATGTATATGTGCTGTACAAAGAATAATAATTTCAATCAATTCATTAATTAAAATAATTTTCACGATAAAGTTATTATTGAAAAACAAATAAACGATAAAATAAATAATATTTTGTTTTTGCTTTTTCATATAATAATTTCATTTAAATGATTTAATTATAATAGTCACAATATTTTATTTTTTTATGATTAATTCATTATCCATATTTTATATAGTACATAGAATATCGTCGAGTGCGGAAAAATCTAACATAAAATATGGAAGAGATAAATCGATTTCGCTTGCTTTTTAACAAAAATGTAAAAAAATCAAAAATCAAATGCGATATTATTATTAATATTTAAATTGATAATAATGGAGATTTGATTGATTAGTTCATATAATTATTTTTTGTTTACTTATTTTATTTATGGACCACTAGAAAAAAAATTCTTGCGGTTATTAATTTTTTGTCAATGTAATGACATTTTTTATGTATATAGTATACTGCGATTGAAGGCATTAAATTACAAATTTAATAATGCGGAATATATTGAACCAATTACATTACTTCCTGAACTATAGATACGTAGACCAAAAGTATCAAAATCACTGTATGTATGTATATTAAACAAAAATTATACTTAAATTGACAACAACAACAATCGATTGACAACAACAACATGCGGTGTGTAATAAAATATACATATTATTTTTAAATCAACATTTAGGGGGAATTTTGAGTTTAGATAGTAAATATTGTTGTTGAGAATATACGAGTTGAACATTTCTGATTTGTATGAGATGTAATGAATGCGGGAATTTTAATGGAAATGCAAAGCAACACAAACATTAAAGAGCTTTCAAAATTGATAATATTTATTGGTAAATGACTTATTACGTTATTGTGATGCGCAAAATAGCATACTTTTTTTTGAGGCCACCCACGGATCTCGATATAATGAAACTGAATGTGCAAACTCTGCGAAACAATATCGTGGAAGCAGTCTTTTCTTCAGGAGCTTTTAATATTTATAATCTTTATACGTATTTTTGGTGCGCAAAGAAAAATTAAAATTTCCATGTAATCTATAGACCAATCAAATGAAAGTTAATTATTAATTATTTATCTAGATCGGTTTCTACGATCCGCAAAAATCGAAGCATCATTCTTTTGAGTTTTACAATACTGTTGTAGCAGTTGTCTTAGCGACCGCCAACGGAACAACAATAAATACCTACGGTAGTAAACTGCTTCAGGTTAATATTGAACTTAAGCGGACGCATTCACGCATGCTTTCATTTTAGCAGTAGTGAATCGCCCAATCATTGGCGGCGATTTCCTAAGTTATAAATTTGGATTCCTTGTCAACCTAAAACATAAGAAGCTGATTTATCCAGCAACGCAGCTGTCAATCAAAGCTTAAATGGTACGAGTTAATACACCAACTCCGATCCATTTCACAGCCGACAATGGCACGCTCTTGAAAAATTTCCGTCATTGACTGCGGCGAGGTACATGATATTGTCACTACAGGCCTTTGCCAGTGCCAATATGCCACAAACTAGCTGCTGCTCGACACAAAATAGTATTTACTGAGTTCCAACACAAGGATTTGTTGCCAATCTCCCGTATCATGTCCATTACACGTCCATTTTACCATTGATAAAATTGGTAAAAATGAAAGATTTAGACTGAAGACCATTTGGAGATTATCGGCGACTGAACCCGGCCACAATGGTCACAACACCTCGTTACCCGATTGCACACATACAAAATTTCTCCATGCATTTGCATGAGTGCAAAGTTTTCTCGAAATTCGACCTCGTCAGAGATTACCACCACATTCCACCTGAAGACGTTTACAAAACGGCAATCACAACACCATTTGGCCTATTCGGATACACCCAAATGCCATTTGGGCTACGAATTGCCGCGAAAACGTTTCTGCATTTCATGAACGAAGGCGTTCGACATCTCAACTTCGTTTGACGACATTCTTGTGGAATCACAAAATGAGAAACAACATCTACTCCATTTGAAATTGTGCTTCCAAAAATTATCAGAATTTGATATTCACATTAACAGTGCGAAATGCGTTTTTGGCGCAGCCACTTTTGATTTTCTCAGGCACAAGATAACCTCGGTACTTTGCCATCTGAAGAACAAATTAATGCCATTAAGGAATTCCCAGCGCTATGTCGGCATGGTAAATTGCTACCACCGATTTATATCAAAACTCGTTGAGATACTCGCCCAATCCACAGGCACTTGGCAGAATTGTTACCTAAGCCAAAAACGGCAAAGAGTTTCTCTTGACCGGACGAATGTCAACAAGGGTTCACGTCAATCAAGGCCGTGTTGGTAAAAACAACACTTCTTTCACATCCAATGAGCGACTCAAAGGTCAGCATACTACTGATGCTTCAAACTTTGCCGTCGGGGCAGTTTTCTAGAAGGTCGGGATTTTACCATTTATACCGGCCACAAACCTTTGACAAAGGCCATTCAATTAAAAACTGAACGAAACCCAAAGCAATTACGTCATTTGGATTTTATCTCTCAATTCACAACGGATATGCAACACATTCACGGCAAAGATAATGTGGTCGCTGCTATCCCACACATCACATCACGAAACTGCCGCACGGGCTAACCTAGTACGCTCACCGGGCTAACCTATATAAATGACTGTGGAACTAAAATTGCAACCTTGAAGGACACTCGAATTAACTAACTAATTATTTTAATTGGTTCTATAATAACAAGTAAATTAAAATAAAATAAAAATATTTTAAATTGACAACAACAACAATCGAATGACAACAACAACACCTTATCGCGTATTAAAATAGAATCTATTTATTAATCACCATTTAGGGGTATTCGATTTTAATAGCAATTGCGAATAAGTATTTGATAATTGAGTTGGACAATTCTGTTGAAAAAGCATTATATTCTGAAGTTGCATGTACTCTATAGACCAATCAAATGAAAGTTTATTATTAATTTAGTAACTAGATTGGTTTCTATACAATCCTCAAAAATCAAAAATTAATTCTTTTGAGTTTTACAATTCTATTTTACTATGACTTCTATCATCAAAATTGGTAACAATTTTTAGGTAAACTTCCATAGAGTCTCTGCACTTAAGTAGACGGAATTTGGCATAAAACTATCGATTAAAAACTAACGGTTCATATAAAAGAATGTTTGCGTTTGGCACACGGGACTACTATAATCACTTCCCCAGAATATATGACGTTTTACATCATGTCAATGTTCTGCCCCAGCTCTGTAGGAATTTTTGGGCGCTGTCTCATATTACTCTACATACATATATGTGTAGGTCCAATACAAAAATTAACAAACAAATATATATTGAACATATTTGAAATATTAGCTGAAAATTTATCATACTTTCTGTATAGGTATATGGTTTTATTTATATATTCTTAGAATTTGAAACATTTAACCATAATTCGATAAATTGGCGAACATATTTGTTTTATAATGTACCGAATTCAGAACGAGATTCTGAATTCAGAAGATTAATTGCGCTTTGATATGTACAAAAAATTGAAATTCAATATTTCGGAAATTTAGAAAGTATTCTGTTGAACATGCGCTTGACGTGGGTATCAGGGCACTTCAATATCGCAGGGAATGTAAAGGTAGCTGAGCTGGCCACAGCACGGCTGATTTAACCCAAAGCAGGCGGGATATAAAGATACCGCTTGCTTCATGTAAACTTCTGCTTCAGGAAAAAGCTATAAAAGAAACGAACGTCAGATGGTCTAACGCCAGTTCGTGTGTAATAACCAGGCAGATCTGGCCGATTCAGATCAGGCCAACTGATATTGCTATGACGGCACCATAATTTAGTATGGTCGTGGAAGGTATAACGAAACATTATCTCATTGGGATACATGCGAGAAGACTAGATGGCGCTGTCTATGATTTCTGCCGCAGCTCCGGTGATGAGGAGGAGGAGGAAAGTGTGCTCCATCTCCTCTGCACCTGTCCTAGTCTAGCGTACAGCAAAACAACATTTATGGGAATTTCCCCTTTGAACGACCTCACGGATCTTAGTAAGATCGAAATCCGGGACTTTAAATGCTTCTTTGTAAGCTGAGGATGGATTAACGATTGAAAAGGAGGCAGCTCGAATGTGGTATAGCTACGGATCAATTTTGTGTCTATGCTAGTCGTTTAGGACGGCCACCCTTACCTAACCTAACCTAACCTAAGGTCATAGGCGGAATTTACTATTTACCAGTGTGTTACTTTGTTATGCCAAACATCAAAACGTTGCAACCAGCATCATTAATCACCTATATCACTGGGCGTGAAAAACTGAACTCCGCGAATTTTTCAAATCCAAAATTCTTACGATGATAAAGAGTAGCCGATTAGCGTTCTCACCACTAGAGTTTGTCCAATAAATCAAGTATAAGGTTGGGTTGTTGGAGGAAATATAATAATCTAATTTCAACGTAACATTCGAAGTAGATACGAGCATATTGCTTTTGATGTGAATATTGCTTTTGATGTGAGCTAAGGTGAAATCTTATTAACAGAACTGTTAAGCCAAACATACTAAAGAGCAGATGAAATTAAATCCAAATATTTCAATGTAATGATTAACTGGCAACGAACAATTTTATCACCAATCTCATCAAAAAGTGTGCAGGTCGTTGGAGAGAGTGAAATGTGTGCTACCATATACATCTCGTATTATGAGATGCGATACATTAACAACATTATAGAAGAAGAAGAAAACAATCAGTTTTGAGGATTTGGCTGGAAATATTGATACAACCGTGATGACAACTCTATTCGAGTAGAGAAACTATAAACTGTAACTGAAGTTTGTCAACCCGTTTATAAAAACGAACTGAAGCCACGAGTACGTAAAGCCACGGAAGATGATGGTATTGATCCGGCCATTCTGAAATATTCTGAATCTGGCACATAAAGTTTTCGTGCAATGGAAAAGTGCAAAATTAAAAGAATGTTAAGGCTTCGCGAGACGGAGCTTCAACATGGAGAATTGTAACCAAATATTTTCAATGGTAATCGAAAATTGCAAATAGACTGTCAGGAATTGGAGGAAAAAGCTCTAGACCTCGAAAAATAGCTTCGATACGGCAGAGTAAATAGAATAGTATTTGAAGCGTCGTAACAGAAATAAACGAGCATTCGGTTTTATAGTGGCTCTTAAAGTTGAAGGGCCCATAAACAGAGGTCGTAGTAACATCAAATGTTTAACAAGTGCCGCAATACAAGACGCAAGTAGGTAGAATCGAGGGGTTCGGTGCAGATGGATGATCAAGGATACAGGAGAGAAGTCAGACTTCATGGAGTCTGCAGCTTTTCCGTCGCTGTTAAGATATTAGCACGAGTCGATGGCGATTTAACGAGATGGATGGTGTTGACACGCAGCATACACAAGTGGTATTTTCGTTTGATATACACAAGGGAAAAGTTCAACCAGGTCATTTGTCTAAATTAGTCAAACGGGCAAGAAGATTACAACAATAAACACGAGAAAATACGAGTGCCAGGTGGCCGAATTGAAGCTCGATTAGATGTGCTTCTAAATAACACTGGTTTTATATTGCGGGAGATTTAGTATGGCGTGGCAACCTGCAACGAAGGAAGGGTTTATCATCAAAGTGGCAACCTTCATGTGAGGGATCATACACCATCAATACCAAGTTAAACGATATGAGGAAAACCAAAAGTTGTGCGCTTAGAGCGAATAACAATTAGTCCTATACAGGGGAAGTGCATTGGATCTTGTTCGGGACGAATCACGATTAGGTAGCAGTAGTGTTACGATGTATATTTGGGTAGCAAAACTACCAAAAAAGTAAACTATAGTAGATGTGTCTAGACTGTTCAGGAATAGTCTGAATACTTTTCGAATATTATGGAATATCCTAGTAGGGTAAGAGTAAATTGTAGGAGCTGGATATAGTTGGAGTTGAACCACGATAGAGTTAGTAGGAAGTAAAACCTGATATTTAAGTCTTGATAAAGTGTTATTTTTAATCATATAATTTATTAAAAGAAAATAAATTCTTAGTTGTAAGTGAAGACTATGTCTATATAGGCTATATTATCTTATCTTCAAAATCGTGAAAAACGTTATACCGTAAGCTGGATAAATTTAATGATACTTCACAAAAAAATATTTATATCACCTTAAACATACTGAAAAATATAAAACCGATCACAATACGTTCAAAACTTGTTGAAACACCATCTTTGCCAACACTATTGTTAAACATATTGTATCTATCCATAGCTACAATACAAAACGACAAAACAAAACTTCCATTCATTAAGATGTCTCAAAAGCTTCATTTTTGTACTTTTTGTTTGTAACAAATTCACTATTATGAACAAGTAAGACATCCACTTAACAATACAATAATCCTAAATAATTCTTTCATATCATTTTCTTGAATATGTATGTACGTATGTACAGTAATATTGCTCGAGATGAGAAAATCTATTTTCTATTATTTTTATACTATTTCAAAAAAAAAAAAAAATTCAAGAGACAACACAAAACAAGACGAAACTAACACAAAAAAAATAAAGTTTCTTTCGTTGGAAATTTTTATTTTTTGTCAAAATTTTGAAAGATACTCAAAAATGTCTTAATACATATATAGAGTTCAGATGAAAAATTTATGTGCAGAATAAAAAAGTTTCTCGCTTAAGTCGTATATCTTCATTTTTAACCATATTCATATATTGAAAATAAAAAGTCGGTATATATATATATGTATATATATTGAAAATCATGAATAAAAGAAAATTGGAAAAGTTAAGTTTATTTTTGTCGTGCATTGGAAAATAATATTGATTTGATTGGAGAAACTGGAAACTACATCATATGAGTACTAAACTTAAATATGGGAATTTGAGAAGCAGTTGCGGATATCTATATATATATATTATGTATAGTACGCTATTTTGGTTTGATATTTTGATTTGTTCGACAATCGATATATAAATTTTAACGTAAACATACCAAAAACCAATAGAACACATACAATTAGCAAACTTTATCGTGTTTCTTTTATTTTTTCTAACACTCTTATCGAAACCACATACTAAACAAAAATTTTAAATTAATTATCCCACAAAATACACATCCTTTATAATAAAATAAAATAAATATAATTTCTATTTTATTGCTCTACCCTTATAGTAATAACAAGCTTTTATTTAACAGGGAGAAAACAAAGATTTTTCCAAGTATTATGTATCTACACTAAAAAAAAAAAAATCAAAATTTTCCAAACTCTTTTCATTCCCATACATTTAAAATATTTTTACCTTTATGTATGTACATATATGTATAGTAAATAACTAAAATAAAAAAAAATAATCCCAAAAGGATTTCTATCGAGAGTCGAAGAAAAAAAAAAAGGAACAAAACCCGAATGAAATGGGTTCAAACATATCAGAAAAGATTTTTATTGTAGTCATAAATATCCATCGATATAGTTCTCACTATAAAACTTTCTACTTTTATATTATATTTCATCTCCTAGCATAACACTTTATACAAAACCATCATCATTCCTAAAGATCTATATATAGATTTATTTCTTCGTACAGTGAGTGTATATAGACCACATACTAACACTACGAGTATATACTCTAGTCTCTTAGTACAGAGCCAACAAAAAAAAAATCAATTATTAATTTTCATTTTCCAAAAATCACAACTTCATTTTTTGTGCTTCTTTACCTTTATATACATATGTACATACTTATGTACATATATAATATAAAAGCTCATTTCTTGTGTTTGTGATGATTTTCATCTTCATTAAACATTTACTGTGGTACATATATGTACATAGAAGTATCCGTACGTATAAGAAAAATTTCTCCATTATGTATATACATACATATGTAGGTATACTGTATATATGTATGTGTGCAAAAGAAGAAATTTTGATAGTAGATGCTTAATAATAATAATCATATACTATTACTACTATTATTATTTTTTTCTAGTTCAATTAATAAAGCTTCATCGTTGTGTGTACTGGATTTTTTTACCGTTCATGTATAAATAAATAAGCTTTCTTATAAACTATGTGCTTTTTTCGTTCGTTTCTCCTCTATACATATGTATGTATATACATAGACATTCATTAATAATCAAACTTATATCGTTTACATGAAAATTGTTAATTAATTATTGTAGAGATATTTTGGATTTTAAGTTAATTGAAATTTTTTTATGGTTGATTAGATGATTTGATTATGAAAATGGTTTTTCATTAAATTTGTTGTTGTTTTTTATATTAGTGTTTCATGTACGATTTATAATTAATTATATATTGTGTATCTACTCGTACATATAGTAAATTTAAGAGGGGGAGTTAATTATTTTTTTACCGCAACAGTGTACCACGGTATTAGAAATTAAAGAGTTTGCCGCCCAACACATAACGCGCAAACTAGCTACTATACGACAATTTTTGTTTAAACGCATTTTAATATTGGGTGCGTTAAAATTTCTCGTACAAAATTAGTCGACCTTTCCAAGCCCTCACATAGTAAAACACACGAACAGTTGTCTTGCATCAGTGCTACATAATTTTTCATGTGTTTTACTACGTGAGTGGTTTACAAGGTCGACTAAAATTTGGCATCGACATTTTTTTGATATAATGCATTTTTTTTACTAAAATTCATAAGTAATGACTGCTACCCGACAATTTTAATCCGCAACAGGCTACTAGGTTGGACCTTAAAAAATCAGTTAATAAAATTAAGTCAAGAATAAAAGTTTCTACACACACAAAGTCTATTCGAACTTAAAAAGTAAAAATTAAATAAATAAACGAGACCGAATAAACGATTGCTCTACGAAAACTAAACCATCTTTCTGTGTATATATATTGATGATTAAATTCAGTATTGACAATTAACCGACTTTTAATCAGAAGATTTTCTATGGTCTCGTGGTCTTTAAATGGCCCGAACATTTGGTAAATATTTTTATATTTTTCAATAGCGGTTATTTAAATAATTTGATAAGAGTTGCTAACGTCAGAGTCAGAGGGAAACAATATTTTTATTGGATACTGATAAATTTTCATTTCAAATTGACAATGTGTTGACCAGTTTCTAAAGAGTGGGGCCGGGTTGTGCGGGATGTGAGAACTTACCGGTCAGCAACCAAATACGTAGGCAGCGACCATCACTTGGAACATAGCGAAATGCATGGGACGTTTCGACTGTGAAGGTCTGATAAATAAAGATTAAAAGAAATGAAATCAGGATTTTGTCAGCAACAACATTAAGGGAGCTAATTGCTATATAATCTGAATGCGTAAACTATGTCTAGGAGGTGCTGACAATTTCGGTTGTCAGTACTGTTTAACAGATTTTAGGTATAGTGAAAGTCAGACCCAAGAATGATTGCTTTGATGACGAGTGTCGTCATGCAGTCGAGCAACAAAATATAGCCCATAGTGAAGTACAACAACGTCACATAATCGCGAGGTAAAACAAGGCTTCTCTTGCTTGCCAAAATGGTGAACGGCCGAGGTTCTGATAGTTCAACAACGCAGCAATAAGCGCAGTTCGCGTAATTTTTTAAAAGGAATTGCTGAACTCTACCATACTTTCAGGCCTGCGTCAACCGACATTCGGGACTGGGATGGAAACCTCTGTGTAAACATCGACGCAGTACTCGACGCATGGAATGTACACTTTACTGGCCTGCTTGGTGTTCATCGTGATTCACAGACTGTTGTTGATCCACCTCTAACACAGACTGTGGACATTTTCACTGAGAATCCATCCCATGAGGAATTCACCAAGGCCATACAGCGATTGCAACGAAACCGCTCACCTGGAGCGGACTGCATTTATTCGGAGCTCTTGTTATTTGAAGGGGATACTTTGTGGAACTGTCTTTTTGACCTTATTCGATTAGTATGGCGAACCGAAGTTATGCCTGATGAATGGAAAGTGGTGAACGCGTGTGGTCTAAATAGTTAGTTTTTCGTAAAATAATAGTGCTATTGTACAGTCAACAAGCTCAAATCACAGTTATACTATGATACTTGAAGAAGCGATTGTCCTAGACCGATAACTACTATATATGTCCTCAGTCTCTCATCGTTTTTTTATAATATCCAAAATGTGAATTATTTATACTGTGGATCTCCATGGAGTCGAGAGATAAATCCTTTATTTTGAAAATATGCTAAGATTGGGTTATTATAGGCAGTTGAATGAAATCTATAAATTGCTGATAGAGATGTCGTTCTTATCGGAGCCGAAAAGTGCCATAATATCGGCAACTTTCTTGTGGCAATAGGGGGGCAACATATGGCTTAACGTTTATGATTGATCCTCCACAGGATTAGCTTCAGTAGTTGCAGTGGGCCGTCACATTTAAGGGCCATCAAACAAAGATTATACTGTTGACAGCTACATGTTTCCTCAAATAGAGCAAAACGCGATGCCTTTATGAAACGTTTATTATCTTATCTACGGTTACAGACAACATATATAAAGTAATACCATATATTGTTTGTAATAATTAATAACCTTTTTTGAAGTTCAAATTTTATTAAAATCATTTATAACGCATTTGTTAACACCCTGTAGTTCAACAAAATATATTGAACATTTCATTTTCTCTATATAGTTTTCCTTTAATCTTTACCACCTTATACACATTTCAGATTTGTATCCACAATATGGACCTTCTACTTTCAGAGGTAAGAGGGGTAGACATACATTTCGTGCTACATTTTCATAAAATTCACCTCAAAAATTCATCAAAAAAAAAATTTAAAAATATTTTTGGTATTGTCAAAGTGTTTCCTTTAAAATGACATATCACTTGCCTTATAAATAAAATGTATAATTAATTAGGACCTACATTTAATTATTAATTAATTTTTTTCCTTAAATAATAGTTATATTATCTGTTGAATAAATGACTAAGGTACATGCAAAATTTTCACTCGTTACGAACGATAGTTCTAAAGTTATGGCCCATGTGATTGATTGGACAGACGGATCACGAAGTGATCTTCAAAAAAATCTAAATTTAACTAGATTAAAGTTTCAAAGATCATTTATTTTCCCACTCTCATATTCGATCTAATTTTATTACCATCTTCATATCCAATTACATAATTACTGGGCCACTCCGTGGAACAAGACTAACATAAAAGGTTTGTTACGAATTAGTATGCGTATCATACAAAATCACAAAATATTAAGATATATGGATGCGTCCGAAAATCAGCTAGGTTCATTTAGAGCCTGTATCTGACCTATACCCAGATAATTTTATTAGAGCTTTAAAGAAAATTAGTTTAATACAACATTTATTTCTGCGATAATGGTACGGACTTTGTATATATAAGCATAAACTCTGACTATATGAACTGTATACATATTGTAAGTTATTCAAAAACCAACATTTATAAAGTATGAAAATATGCACTGATAAATGTTAACTTCGCACTTTGATCTATCACACATCAAAAGTAACCCACCCGATAGTAATCATTTGCATGAAGAAAATGATATTCAAACATCGTATCTAGAAATGATGTGACACACATCAAATAGAGAAAATTCCAACATGTCATCTTTGATGGTTCCGGCAAAAAATAAAACTGTTAAGGCGAGTGAAGCTATTTGACGATATGTATTATGTACGACGACGGATAAATAGGAGTTTGGGTGTTCATGAATTGTGTCGAAAATTGACACATATACATAATATATTCAAATCTAAATGCCTAATAATGCTTGTGCAATACTTTGAGTTATAGAATTAAATCAAGCTTTTGAAACCGATTAGACTTAATACGTGCCAAACTGATATACATTTATTGGCCTTTATCGACGACGCTTTAAATATTCTGTGATTTACACATTTAAATCGACTAGACTATATAGCAGATTATTCTCAAAGCTATTAAATTATAAATTTTGAAACTTATATTTTCAAATCTTAAGTAATAAACTTTATTATATGAAAGTTCATGACTTTATAATATTTAATTGTTTGTACAGCGAAAGTTAATGTTGGGGTTTAGAGTATATATAGTGCAAAAATTGCTTTCGAATTCAAAAATTCTCTAAGGATTTAAACTAAAACTAATACAGGATCGGTCGGTATAAAACCTTGATTCAATTTCTTCTAAATCACTAAATCGGTTGATATAAGAAGAAATGCTGGAAGAATAACAAATTAATTGTTTTTTATACCGTACCGCACCACAAACCACAATCAGTCTTCTTCAAGTAATTGAGATGGCATATGAACTCAAATTAGTAATTTGATGGTTTTTTATTATCACACTAAAGAGCATTTCAAATAGCGCATATACAGAAAATGAGCAACACTCAATGAAATGCAAAAATTCTAGTTAAACTGGACTGAAAATTTTGATTCGTAATAATTCCTGGATTAAAAGTTCCACCTGCACCTATAATAAGAGCCTTAATAAAATTTGTGTCGGTTTAATTTTCAATTTCAGATTTGTGTCGTAACGTCTTGTATAATCGACATTTGGGAAACTTTCAAATGAAAATCGTAACAAATAAATTGTTTTCCTTAATGTTGATCACAAAAATAAAAAAAAATGGATGAAAATAAAAATCAGGGCGTAATTTTTATTTAATATATTTATAAAAAAATATGGTGAGTTTGAATTCTATAGTAACAACGCCATAATTTTTTTGAAGGTTACAAACTATAGATAATTAAATAATAATGGAAAAATTTGCATAGCCGGGGATGTATATTTAAAATTAAAATGAGAGCTTTTGATTAAACAAAACTTATCCATTTTATTTCATATATCATTCCTTATTCTCAAGAAATTTCGGCAGAATGAAAAATTACTTGATTAAAATTATCATACCGTACCACCAGGGATAGGTCTTTACGCGTCATCTATTATTTTCTATACGTCAACGTGTCGATAACCCGTAGACAACGTCAACAAAGTAGACAACGTCGATAATCTAGACAATTCCAAGAGAGATTTTGTGAATCAGTTGTAAACTACAAAGACCAAACTTTTTTAATATGATAAATATTTTTAAAAAAATTAGAATTGGGCGGATCACTCACAATGTCACAAACGGGCCCACGGAATAATACACGGAAAACACAAATACTTACACATCAAGGACCACAACCTAATTTCACCATCGGGGATTGAATCCGAGACCCTTGAATACCAAACTACCAAATCTAGGACACTTATACTTACTGTGCTTTCGGTCTCACTAATTGTCCGTCTGTCTAGTCTGCCATACGGTTATAACTTTTGAACTATATTCGTAACGAGTCGAAATTTGGCAGACACGTTACACATTTTATTTAAATGCCATGTCATATATCATTTTAAAGGGCTCACTTTGACGAGTCCAACAATATTTTTAAATTGTTTTTTAATAAATTTATGATAGCGCATTTTATGTAAATGTCTCAAAAAATGTATGTCCTCCCCCCTTTCCCTTTATATCTGAAAGTTGATGATCAAAAATTTTGAAAAAATCTGAAACGTGTTTAATGTGGAAAAGATTAAGGGACTCTAATAAAGAAAATAAAATGTTCAATACTTGTTCAACTGGGTGGTGAGTTAAAAAATTATATTTGAAAAATTTCAGGTTTGTAAACGGTCATCAATTATTACAAAAAATTTATCGTATTACATTACTTTTCCTATCTGTAATCGAAGATGGGATTAATAAAAAATAAAATTATGATTTAGCAATTTCGAACAGTGACATTTCAGATATTTTTTCGAAGGCCGGGACATTACCATCTACACTGACTGCACAAACTTGCGACCGGCGAAATTCAGTCTTAAACTGAACGTAATCCAAGACAATCATGCTACTTGGATTATATTAAAGAATTGTAGATTGTAGTATAATACCTCAAATTTTATGGATTTTCGTCTGCAGAGGGAGTCAAATACCAGCCCAAATATCACGACTTACCGATATTCAAAACTGCAACAATAAACAAATTAGAAATTAGAATTTTTTTTGAAACAATAGTTGAGTTATCTGTGAAGTAAAAAATAATAATAATTCTCCACACCAAAATATTATCGAGCTATGCCAAGCACATACATAGTAAAATTCACGAAAAATTGTCCAGCGTTCATTCAAAACAAAATTTCGTGGCATTTACTATGTAAGTACTTGGCAAAGTCGAACATTTTTCTATTTTAAATATTATTTAAATTTTATTAAAAATAAAATTTCGTTATCAAGTTTTAGTTGACCTTGGACTCACATAGTAAAATTCGCAAAAATATGTCTAGCACTGAGGCAAGACGACTTTTTTTCATTATTGTACTGCACATTGATTGTACAATTGTCTGTTGTTTGGGCTCCAGGAATCACTGTTCGGACATTTCAAAATTATTTATGTATAAATGGTTGAACTCCCCTGATCTTATATATTTAAATAAGTAATATCTGTTAACATATATTAGGTACTTAATCGCAGGTGTATCTGAAGGCGTAGTTCGTGACTTGAAAATGCCTGGGTTCACAGAACAAGAAACGTAACCCGTTTGGTTGGTACTTGTAATCCTGAACAAGCTTGTTGTGCAGTCTAAGGAGGAGCGGGCAAAATATTCGATAGATAAGGCATACTATTTCTTCGAAGAATTTTTAAACTTTCTTGATAAAAGATGTAATACGTTTATGGTTTATCATCTAAGATTTCAATTACTAAATATTCCAACTACCAAAAATTCAAGTGTCAATGATGTGACAAGTTTAACCATAAACTCTACAAATGCCTCACAAAAAAAATTGCTGTCTCAAACCGCATTAAGGTCGCAAGCGTCGTTTAAATTGGCTGAAAAAAATAAATAATGAAAACTTATTAAATATGACAGAAACGGAGAACATGTTGTTTCATAATGATAAAAATCTTTAGATTATAACTTCCATTAAAAATAATCCATGGATTTCTGATTATGACCGTACCATAAAATTGAGTACATCAAGATCCATGATGGTAAGACGAATTAGAGTTCAGGAAGGCTATAAAAATTACCGAGCTATTAAAAAGCCAAATCGTTCAGATAACCAGAACTTGTCCGCTAAATGTGCTGGACTGTTCTATTACGTGAAATTGGATTAGAAATAGGTTAGCAGGTCAAAAATTGTATCTTACCAAAAATAGTGACAATGCTTCCGCTAAATATATAAGCACTTCAAGTTAGATACATTTGCAAAAATTGTTATAGAAACAAAAATTTACTGTTGTCCTAAATGTGGATCACACTATTTATGACGTATATTTAATTTAAAATTGATAAAAATAAAAATTAGGACGTTATTTTTATTAAATGAATTTTGATTCTATATAGTAACTAAAATCAACGCCCTAATTTGTTTTATGCTTACATTTAAAGCTAGCAGGAAATAATAGAAAAAACTGCTTTTACAGGGTGAGATGGTATATTTAAAATCAAAATGAGAGCTTTTAAATAAAAATAAACCTATCCATTTTATTAGGAAAAATATTTGATTGAATATACAATGAAGGGTATTCAATTTTTTCTTTCTGAGAAGCACATTCCAATTATCTATATGTAAATAATATTATCTGCCTCGATCCCCTTAAAAAAACCGAGTCTATAGCCTAACACAAATTCCAACGAAACAACATTTCAAAAATAAATTCGTTTCAATTCACACCTACATTACATATTTTAATTTTTGACACTGTGATCAATCCAAATTCCAATACGAAAAAGGTTATACATGAAAATTTTAAAGAAGGACACAACATAAAATATATAGATCCTGATTGTTACCCCTGGAATATTTATGGATATGTTATTTTATAATGTGTGTATATATGTATATACATATACAAATCAATGATAATATATAAACTTTAGGGAAATTGAACTTTTTTTTTTATTTTGCGCAAATATGGTTTCTTAGAGTCATTTAAAAGTTCAAAATAATAAAGAAGCTCTACATGTTTTTTTTTTAACTGGAAATACCATTCATCCGTTCACTTCAATTTTATGTATTTTCCCCGAGTAACATATGGAAAATCCATATAAATATATATTTTCCAAAATTAAGAATACCCATAAAAATGTAGTAAAAACCCAAAGTTTTTTTTTTGTTTTGTTTCCGAAAAACGAGAAAAATAAACTTTCTTGTGCTTTTTTCTGTCTTCTCTCGCTCGTCTGATATATGGTATGAATATGTACATATACATATATACATATATATATATATATATATTTTGTCAATTGCTTACCATTTTCATTTTATTCTTCTAAGGTTTTCGTCTTGTGTGTATGTGTGTGTAAAAACAAAAATTCTTTTCTATTAAACTTAAGAAAAATAAAAGATTTTTTATTTTTTCGGTGTATGTAAATATTTGAATTTATTACAAAATGAAAGTTTTATTAGTTTTTCTCTACTTTTCTGTTAGTTTTATGGTGATTGCTTTTTATTTTTTGGGATATGTGTACCATATACATATATATATATATAAATAGTGTTTGTGCATAGGGTATGTGTGTATATGCCAGGTATAGTAAACCGAGTAATTAATGCGGTTGGATTGGGGTAACACTGAACGGTGCAGCTGTATGTGTACAACACATTTAAAAATCCAATCAAAAACTTGGTTTGAAAACTTAATACGAATATAGTATTGTATTTGATGTGTTATTTGTACATTTTTTCTATTCTTATATACATACAGAAATTTATTTTATTTGTTTGGAAAAAGTTTTTCTTGTCGCACAACCGAACCAATTTTATATACATATATATCTTTATATATAGAGGAGACAATATAAACGGAAAAAGCTGAAAGTTTTTCCAAAATAACAAAATGAACCAAAATATATAAAAAAAAATTAAAAAAAAAAAGTTTGATTATAGGTATTGTTATTATTATTGTGGATGATATTGTCAGCGAATTTATCTATAGATGATTTTGTTGTTGTTGTCGTCACAAATGCCGAAGAACAATATCGTACAATAAAATTTATTTGTATGCAAAACGGGAAATTCACTTTACAACATTTTTTCTCTTTCTTCCTCAATCATTTTTTCTGTGTCTCAATTGATTACAAAAATATAGTATCCGTTTTTATTTTCATTTCCGGTTCATTTTCAATTTATATTATATCATTATGATTTTCTTGTGCGCCTTATTAATCAATCAACAAGATAAACAATTTTCAATTCAATCATAGAAATTTCCAATCGAGAAATAAAAAATCCAAAAAAAAAAACTTTTCCTTCCCATTTTCCTCTCCCGTTTCGCCACAAGACCAACAACACAGTCGTATAAACGAAGTAAAAAAAAAAAAAAAGTTTTACTTCTCGATTTTATTCGTCCATTTGATTTATTGTTTGCCCTTGTTAAACAATTTTTTTTTTTGGTTTTAATATCTATTGGTCTGATAAACATTACATCCGTTGATAATTTGTGACCGGAAGGAAATTATCTTTTTTCGTAATGTATAATTTATATAAACGAAAAATTCAAAATCCGCACAATTGAAAAAACAAAACAAAAGAAAACTACTTACTTGTGGCGGATACCGATCAGGTAACGAATGTAAAGCTTCACGATACACAGCCAAAGCTCGTTGTAATTTCCCTTGATCTGCATATAAATTGCCTAATTGTAATAATGATGCTATTCTAGCGTTTTCGTGCGCATCACGATCCCGCAACCCCGTCCCATCCAATTTTGATCCTTCGCGTAATACGGCGGCCGCCTCCTGACACCTGCCCAGCGCTATTAATGATGTTCCAAGATTTAAATAGGCAACTGGAAATAAACAAAAAAACAAAATATAAAAATTACAATTTATTACAGTACCATAATTTTCTTATCAATTCAAAACAGAAAACGAATATAAAAATTATTTTTGATTTTGGTTTAATAGCCTTTCAATAATATTAATTTATATCAGTTTTTATTGAAAACATCACCAACCAAAAAAAAAAAAGTATATAAGTCTATATCATAATATATATACTCTGTGTGTGTAATGAAAGTTCAGCCATTCATGGATTCACTGAACTGTGGAAAATGATCAATAATAACCTAATTTTTTTTTTATTCCTCCTATCGATGTACTTAAAATATATTTTGCCGAAAATCGAATACATAAAACACTATACTATATATAGGCTATATACGGTACTGAACACAAAATTCAGTCAAGTGTGGCTAAGGAAGAAAATTCATTTTATTATTGTTGTTGTCGGTTTGGTACTTTTATGTTTGATAAATATATTTGATGGGTATTTTAGAATCTACTTTTTTATTTTCCACCTAAATAGCTTAATATGGTAAATATGTTCATTTGTGTAAAGCTTATTAGAATTTATTGAAAAAAAAAATTATTTTAAGGGTTTTTGCTTGATTTGGGGCAAAAGATATTTCATTAAACGTATGATGAATATGAATAATAGATTCAAAGATTTTCTATGTTTTTGAGTGAAGGTTCATTTATAAAATATATTTCAATTGGCAGTTACACAGGTATACACATCACAAATATGCTTACATTGCAAAAACCATAAATATATTTTGTGAATTAAAATGGTTTCAAAAACGAAAAAATTTTGATTTGAAATTAGCTTGAAGAGTAACTCTTATTAACTTATTAAACATAGTTGGTTTTATACAATACAACTAGAAATATATGAATTTAAATTTCAATTTCAAATTGATTGGGTGAAAATTGTGATCCGAAATTTAATTAATTTTGATATTACAATCGAGAAAATGTTGATGTGGTACACGCTACAGTACAGAACTGGGCCCAATTCTAGGCGGATACGCTGGTTTGCAGGTGGATGCTTGATTCGCGAAAGTTGATTTAAATGTAAGGCAAGCTTATTTGCTATGTGAAGTATTTACTAAAATCATAATATAATTTTGGAAAGTGTGTATGTGTATTTATGTTATCAGTATATGTAAAAATAGTTTATGGTAAACATTTAGGCGTTTTAACGTCAATTTAAATTTTAAATATTATGTTGTGAAAATAGAACTTTAATTCTATAAATTTGTTGGGGACAAAGCAAAGCATTCGGTTAAATAGGTCGCAGCGAGCTAAATAGACGAGCATAGTATAGTTCTAGACATCCACGATGGTTCTCTCATATTTTTTACCTCTTGTTCATTGGTTGGTGAACCATATTAATATTCGAGTCATATTTAAAAATAATTGATATTATTCCAAACCAAGTGAACCAAATTTAGGAGATATTTTCACTTGAAAAACATGGACATGTGTTATCAAAAATATTTTTAAACATTTTCAAACATATTTCTAGTCAGAAGTGTTTTTGGTTAGCCATAATCTATACCTATCCCACTATACATAAATCTTTCATAAATGTTTCAAATTTCTGAGTAATATTTGAAACAGTGAAGATATCGACAAGCTGTTTGGTATTTTATATAACAATACATGAATAATGGATTTTGCTGTGAACTTGTACAAATCTAAAACTTTAAGTGTGCTATATCTGGAAATGCCAACTTATGATTCGAAAATCGCACATATGGCGCGTATTGCCAAGTATTGTGTTCTCGGGTATCCGTATATTTTCCTGTTTTTTTTTGAGTACTGGAATACCCGGGTAAATCCGAAACGTATTTTTAAATTATTTATAGAATCTGAACAGCTTTTAATAGGTTTACATCCCAGTCAAAATAATAAGAGAATGATCATGTGGACAACACAAAATTTTCTGATCATTCGATCATCATTCGAACTTAGAATAGAAAATTTAAATGTTGGGAGAGCAATTAAATCAAAACACAACAATGGTTGCACTCACGAATAGGACAGTTTAGAAGAGCTCTTTATAAAAAATCTTACATCAACAGCCAACGAACAGGTGGCGAAAAATATATTTACAACAAATAAAAGTAAGTTTGTGTCCTCCCGTTAGTTCTTTATCAGATTGACTAAATCGAATCTATCGATTTTCAAATGAGTTTAAATTACTTAATTTAGAAAGAATTTAACGGATTAGAATTTGATTGACAACGCCAAAAAATTTTCAAAATAATCAAGTATCGTGAATTTTAAAATGCCAGTATTTAAAAAGGAGGTAACCAAATCGGCTTCAATGTATGTATGACCAAAAACACAAATATGGATGCTAATAATTCTTTCATAAAAATTATGACGAGTATAGTAAAGTTAATTTTTGACGAACAATTTATAAATTAGAACTCAAAATGGATTAACCAGAATAGTTCAATTAGTATACCGAGTTCATTCTAGACGCACCTTTATTTGTGGTCGTAAATTATGCCTGACAACTCCAAAAATACGAAGACGTGTTAAAAATTCTGATGTATCTAGACGGAGGTTAATTTTTTGTTGCTCACCAAATATTTTAAAATTTTCAAGAGACAATTACTCTCTGCCAATTGCGGATTTTATAGAGCTGTTAAAACTATAGCAATTGAGAATAATTTAAATTTCCAAAAAAAATTCTGAATGAATAATTTATTTAGACCAATATCAATTTACTTTATCTCGTTAAAATCTTAATTTTAATTTATTTTTTAAATATAAAAATGCTATTCAATTAACAATTTTTGACTGATTTTAACTGATTAAAAAATGTGTACCACTATATTAGTTATAACTATATTGATATATTACATGAAATAATCAAAATATTGACCCATCATCCAGCATCTATGGTCCAAGCGATATTATCCAGAATTTTCTTTCCTCCAATCTATTTCCAGAAAACACCACAAATTTTTTTGAGTGCTAATTCTTTTGGAATTTTATTTTACAAGTATTCGTGGAGTTTCGTAAATTGGATTAGAGGATACAAAATTTGCTAAAAAATTACCGTTAATTTAAACCCCTTGTAGATACGTTCGTGTTAACACAAAAACCAGGGCATTGGATTTGAAAATGCTAAAATTATTGTGGGTTCTTGATGTTGTCTACATTATGCTGATATGGTCTACATGACGATAAATATTGCCAGGTAATCTACGTAATATTTTACGCGTCGTTAAACAACACAAAGCGTTGTCAATTTGCATTTGAACATATTACTTAATAAGGGCCGCTTATAATTATTATGTTAGTGTCTCTCTTGCTTAAAAATCACAGCACAATAGAACTCATTTGACTGAAACTCTCGAAAAAAATCTTGACGACTCAAGAAAATATTTAATAATAAAGAAATTGTAGCGAAAAGAGTTAATTTCATTTGACAAATGTTGGAATTGTCGTTCTCAAATAAAAGAACAAACATAACGGGTGTCATAACGCTTCCGATAATTTTGCGAGAAAATAACATGTGCGTATATAGCGTAACATAAATTTAAAAAGAACCGCACTCAATGCCACAAAGGGCCCATGGTGCAAACCTAATTGGATTCTATCAAATCACGCACACGCGTTCTGCACCCTTAGCAGATTGGGGAAGTTTGAACCAAGGCAGAGCGGATAGTAGATGCACAGGAATTGTCCTGGAATTAAACACATGAGACCTAATACTATCGAAAGCAGGGAAGCTGCCGATGAAGTGTATTGTACTATCATCATCACCTTCAAGCCATTCATCGCATACGGCATTGCTGGCTAGTCTTATGCGATGGAGGCCAAGTAAGTAAGAGCAGCATTTTTGATAATCTTTTTACCAATGTAAAGAGGCAACGGAGCAGCAGTTTCAGGTTCAATGAAACATGAAAGTGAGCCAATTTTTGCAAAATTGTCTGCGATTTCATTACCGTTTGTTATTACGGCAGAGAACCTTCAAATAAATTTTACAATCCTTAACCAGTTTAGAGTTGTTCAAAGGATGATTTAAGGAGTTGAGGACAGATTTACTGTCAGTACAGAAAATATTATCTTCACCACTAACCGCGAAATTAATAGCTGTACTGACACAGCGAGTAACCGCGATTAATTCCGCTTGAGAAATAAAACAGTAAGTACCCAAACTGCCAGAAGTTTTCAGACTCAGCGATGGGCAGCATATACCTAAGCCAGCACTCTGTTCAGAAAGTGAGCCATATGAAAAAAATAATAGCGATTCAGATATTCGCTTGAGAAAGTTTGGGGAGAAGCACATATCTCTCGATGGGTAAACCACCTCGAATGATTTGTGAAAGTTAAATTCAAGCAACAGTCTGTCATTAAACATGTCAATTTCCGGCATTGCAGGTTTAAAAATACTAAGAATTAAACTATGTCCCGATATAGTACCGTTTGCGTTCCAGGCCCCAAGACATTTCAAGCGGAACGCCGCTGAGCAAGCTGTGCTAAGAATGAATGACTGTAGCTGGGGCAGAGATAAAATAGACCCCATAGCTAGAAGCGCAAAAAAGGCCTTTCTTCTCCTGTGAGTTAATTTTATTTTTTATAAGATATAATTAAAGACTGGATTACCATTATATATGTCTTAGAAGATTCCAATTTGATCTATTTTGAAAAATTCTTGTATTTTATATTTATATGTATACGGAAGTCTAAAGGTTCGACGACACAAGAACTAGTACGTCTAAAAGTAGGAGATTTTTTATTCCGTTACGATCGGTGATTAAATTGAAAAACATATACGACCCTCTGTTGGAATGTAGAACTCATGGCATCGTTCATGTTAGTACAGGCTAGCATGCAGCTATTCAGTGTGCAGATAAAAAATATGGACCGGAAGCCGGTGTATAAGCCTCTAATTAATGTATTTATGTTTTGGTATTATTAAAAATATAAAAATCCAAGTGAACCAGCCTCTTGGTCAAAGGGCCCCTCAAACATATTTTTGAATAAAATAACTTGAAAATTAGTTCATTTTTTTTAATGAGTAAAAGTTTTAATAAAAAAACATCATTTACGAAAATTTAGAAGGGCGAGAGATAAATCACGGGTTATGTCGGCCAATGTTGATAATATAGTCGGCATGCAAGTTGTGGAATTTAATTCCTCTATAACGCAAGAAAATATTCAAACGACCACTAAAATATAAAATTCAGAAATGTAAGATCCATAATATTTTAACATTTCAAATTATTTTAAATTGGTTATATCGTCTGTAAGCTCTACAGAATATTGATTCGATTCATTCAGAATTATTATAAAATTTAGAAATATTTTCAAAATTTTCCAAAATTCCAGTTCAAAATTTATTTTTAGATTATATCGAAATTTAATAAATCAAAGGTAAATTAATTCAGAATTTTGAATATAAGAAATTCGAAACTCCACAAGGATTAATTAATTAAAAGCAAAGTTCTGAATTTTTTACGTTATATCACAAAACTCAATTTGAATTTTGAAAATTGTATTTGAAAATTTCCAAGAATCATAAAATCGTTAAATATCGTTAAAATTGAATTTTATAAAGCTCGCATATTTTGAAAGTAAATAATTTGTGCAATTAAAAAAAATCATCAATGGCATATGAACCAGTACAAACGACGCGTGAATCAACAAAATTGTCGAATGATAAAATTTCAATTCTGAAATGGATGTTGTGTTGACAGAACTCGACAGAACTTATGCTTGATTTTTGGTATGAAATCGTGGGGTTGAAATTCGAGAAATATTTTATATAGAATCCAGGAGTGTTCTGTCCACTTCACAGTGTTGCATAAACCATTGCTAGCATCTTGAAATTGTTTTAATTTATCAGAACATACCAATTATGAAAATGTATAATAAACCATGCTTAAATATTGCCGAATCAATATTGGAACCTATGACTTGGGCAAGCAAAGAAGCAAATTTTTGTTTGGTTAGAAATTTTCCCGGACGGTGTTGCCCGCACTCAAAACTATTTTGTTCCAAATATTTTTTAAAGGTTTGAATACACTTACATAAGCTGGTTGGTGAATGCGAGTTATTAAGGGGTACAAAGCTATTAAAATTATTCCAAGCTGAACGCAAAATTTACTCATAGCTAATGTTTGGTGAGTGATATGGCCGTCAACAAAAAATATTATCGGAAATTTTGTCCCAATCTTAATTAGTGATGGATGGAGGACATTTTAAATATGAGAACACCTCCTTCGTCATACATCCATTACTGCTGATTCCTAATCTTTAAGGTTTACTTTTGCCACACCTCAGTCAACCTCGTAAATATTGCGAGCCAAGTAAAAAAATGGGTTTAGTCCCCATTGAAGATTCTTGTCGGGTCCTCCAAAATATCAAAACAATTGGTTTCTGTTATAGATAGTTTTGAATTGAGCCAAAGCATGTTTTTATATCGCTAGCACTTACCGTTGCACTAGCAGAGGTTATCGGATCTGGTGTTTTAACGAAATACATGGATGTCAAGCCACGAATGTGAGAAACCATCCATTTCCTAACTCGTGTCAATAACTATATTGATTACGTTATTTTAATAATTTAAATTTACTTGAGTTTATTGCCCACCAATATTAACTCCCAGTTTCATACAAAAATAACAATTACCTATATGGGATTATATATAAGCTTGACACGTTACAAAGAGTACAAAGTTTTCGTTTCTTAACAAGTAATCTACGAAGGGCATACTTTTAAACTGCATTTTTTACTTTTGAATGTTTAAACTTCTACTAAAAAAAAAATGTAGTCAAACTATAAATATTCGAATAAAACCAAACCAACTCACGCATATCTGACAAATCCATTAAAATTGGTAAAACATAAACCAGAGACGTTATACTTCATCACCCGACAAAAAAACCACCCCGCAGTCATTAAAATTATTTTGGTATTTACCATAACCCAAAGTGACAGTTAAG
Organism: Tipula unca; assembly: GCA_951394425.1. Lineage (NCBI taxonomy): Eukaryota > Metazoa > Arthropoda > Insecta > Diptera > Tipulidae > Tipula > Tipula unca. The sequence goes on from OX596381.1 coordinate 190,495,234, forward strand.
CTAAACCGCATGACTTTTATATCAAAATTAATAAAATTACTTAAATAAAAAAAAATAAAAACTTTATGCGATTGGAATGAGATACAAAAAAAAAGTTTTCGTAGCTTTTAATCGTATATAGCACCGCACACACAAAGATCAGAACAAGAAAATGAACAACAGTCAACAGCAGTTAAAAAATAAAAATTGGGGCTAATCGGAAACGATGCGTATAATCGAAAGCAAAAAATAAAAGCGCAAAGTTGTTGTAAGTAAAAATTCTGTGTTCATTTTATTGTACGCTGGTTTGTTGTAGTAGTACGAGTATATGTATATAGGGAGCCGTAACAACATCATAAATTATTTTCGGTTTTTATGTCAATAATAGCAAAAATCATATTTGGATGAATGATTTTTGTGCGTATATATACCATAAAAAAGCTCATAATTTTATTAGGTAAAACTTCCATGAACTTAAACTTAACACAGACAAACACACAGTCACATAAAAAAACATGATGAATCATCAAGTACGTAAAATATCCAAAAATATATATCTTTAATCTTGAATAATTATTTTGGATTTGTTGGAAACGAATATCGGATATAACACAAAACTGTTGCTTTCTAATTCCTTATATTTATATACTCGTATATATACGTCTTATACAAAAATACATTAATTAGATTAAATCTCTAATCAAAAATAATTGTTCTGGTCCATTTTAATTAATTTATTATATGTATAAGCATTTAAGATTTTACCAAGATTTATATACGTATATATGTATATACTCGTAGTTTGGCAGCACCAAAAAATTAAGATAAGTGTGTAAATATAATATTATGTTATGTACATAGAGAACACAAAAGCTTTTACAAACACGAATGGACGTTTATTTTTAAAGCGCAAATATCAATTAATCAATTTGTTTTGGATGCGGGAAAACCGACTTGTAAACAAATTAATTAATTTTTCGTGCCTATTCTAGGAAATTGTGAAAATGCTGCATAAATAATTTTTATACCAGACACATTTAAAAATTTGGAGCTTTGATAATATTTTATAAAATGTGTTTTTTTATGGATTTATATTAATTAAATATTTATTTAGTAAACGATAAAAATTAATTCAACATCGCATAGTAATTTAAAAACCGTTGTGTAATTTATATATTTATGTAGATCGAAAAATAATTTGACTTTTAGCCTTTCTTTAAGAAATGAACTTTTCTTTGTTATATATTTCTAAAGTAAAGAATCGCAGAAAAGGGAAAACACAAAACTTTTCTTTATATACTTTTCTTCTTAAAAAGAGCAGAGATAACAATTTTTTTTACTTTCAAACATGCTTTTTTTTATTTTGTGTAATGTAAATATATGAAGCATTCAGAGTATTAGAAGTAGCAATGTCTTATATACACATACATACGAATTTTATATTTAAAATACAGCTTTACTTTATTATCCCAAGAGCTTTATAAATCTTCGAGTGCTTTTATAGAGAGACGAAAAAAAATTATGTGTCCTACTTGGTGTAAAATTTATATAAAATACCATTATTCAGCAGAGTGCACAAACAAACAGCCAGCTTTCTCCAATTTTTATAGTTTTCGCGTTACAATATTGAATTAGACAAAATGGTCACATATGCGATTTATTTTTAGTTTCCGTGAATGACATGATTTGATAAAGCTTGACAATGTGTGTCTGCCTCACGGCAATAAAGAAAAACTGTTTATGAAACCGTTGATAAGCCAAACGGATCAAATTTTTCGATGTATGTTATGCGGAGAGAATCTCCTAAAGAAAAAATGAACATGAAAAATATCCTGTTGTAGAGCTAATTATACTCTAACAGACTTCTATGTAGATATTGGTAGATTTGCTATCTTGAACAGATAGATTGCAGGAAGCAGATGTCATCTAAGAAAATTGGCTAGTAACAAGAAATTATTAAAAACACACCTACCTACTAATGAACACGAGTATATAGAAAATAACAAATGAAAAAGGCATACTATAGTCATTCTTGCCAAGATTAGAATTATGTGGTGCCTTACTATTCGTAAAATTAATAAAAGAGTAGAAAAAGCCATGAGCTTAAAGCAAACAAGTGGCAATGATTATACGCTTCGACATGGATAAAGTATGTGGTAAATTGAAAAACCGAATAATCCGACGTTCCACAAAATTAAAAAATATCTTACTACTGATGAATTAAATGGGACAATTAATGGACATGCTACCTGAAACCACACTCTTTACCATTTTCCAACAAGCAGGAATAAATTACGCGCAGGTTCATTTTCAATCCATGTATCCGAATACACAAATCATACAAGTGATACATAATTGCCTTTTTCGTTTGTTTTTCAACTGAAGCGATTCACAAGGATATAGTCAGTGAACTAACCACAGCAGCGCTCTTAGCAGCTTTTAAACGATTTGTGCCAAGAAAAGGAACGCTTTTGATCGTTTATATAACGACAACGAATTGAACAAAAATACACAACTAGACATTCAGTACGGCCCATCTCAGCAATCAGCCATTCCATCCTGCTACAAAAAAGCACTTAGAAAGTGCCACATCTTAATCGCAAGGCTTCTGGTCTCGCCGCCAAAGTTAAACAAAGCTAACATAAGCACAACATAAAGATGGGCTGTGATCTCAAATTTGGTTCTGGACAATATTATCAACGGAATATCTTACAAACTGCGAAATTGGGCAGTTAGGGTTGATTAAAGATCAGAGACTTCCACTAACAAAATGGGCAATGGGCCGAATAAAAGATACTCATCCCGGATCAGATAGTCTAATAAAAGTAGTAACGAAAAAGAGTACAAAAACATCAATTTTAAGAGACCTACATCACAAAAGTCGGTCCTCTTCCAGCTGAAGACAATCGATATCTAAATCAGAAACCAAATGAGAGTTCACCAAGGAATAAGATGGAAAGATTGGGAGGATATCGATGTCAAACTTGGCCATAAAACTTCTAGAAGTTACCAATTTTTTTAAGAATTTGAAGTTCAGGATTTTCTTATGAAAATTTTAGCTGCAGTGATGGCTGCAGAAATTTTGTTGTATAGGCCATTCAACTTTGCATTTTTCTGGTCATTTCATAATTTTCTAGTTTGGAGATTTGATATCCAAATATGATAAAACTTCTAGAAGTTACCAATTCTATATGCATTTGGAAGTACAGGAGTTTCTTAGGAAAATTCTAGCCAGGGACGACAGCAGAAATAATTATTTTGTTGTAGGCCATACAACTTTGAATTTTTTACCTTGGAAATTTGAAATCTAAATAAAATGTCTCAAAATTATCAATTTTATATGAATATGGAAGTTAAGGAATTTCTTTCGAAAATTCTAGCAGGTGACGGCAGCGGGAAAAATTATTTTATTTTAGGCCATTCAGTTTAACATTTTTCTGGTCATTCCAATGTATTTTACTTATACTGACTACCAATAACGAACATCTCTTTAAATATAACGGTTTTTGATAAATTTAAATTGACGATGCAACTCCTATATTAAATCTTATTAACTGTGTTAAAGTAAAATTTTTGTTGTGTGGAAGTTCCATTAACTATTTGTATAAAATTGTGTTGTACGTGCTCAAAATTCAATACTTAGGTAAATAATTCTAAATATTCAAAAGGTTGTGGTGATCCATTCAATTGAAATGTGCATGTATACTGAGAAAACATTGGTTAACACAACTTAAACTCATATACCAAATTACATAAAAACAACAAGAAACAACCAATCAGATGCCGCCTAAGCAACGAAGATGTAATGTGAAAATATTTGGTTAACGAGATCAATAAAATAATTGTACACAAAAGTTAATTTTCATATCTTAAAAACCTACAATACACAATTGAACATTGCCAAAAGATTTCACCACCTTTGGAATATAACATTTTAAGACAAGTAAATATCCACACCGAGAAAATCATCAGGAAAAAAATTAAATCCATAAAATTAAAACTGACAAAACTAAAATCCAGGATAACCTCTACTAATAAACAAGATGACATCAAACAACTTATATGACAACAAAGTATTCTTATTAGAGAAAGACCTAAAACATAACATCAAACCAAGAAACCACATTCATTTATTAAAAATAAAAATCGCTATCCTTAAAACCAATAAAGAACATCAAAATGAAATTAGAACATTAGTAATTAATGAAATATGCAACAAAAACACACAACCTGGTGGGATAAAACAAGACATATCAATTCAAAAAATACTCAACAAGCTTAAAACGAAATTAACAGAAAAGATGCGGTGATCACAAAAGCGGACTAGGGAAAACCACTGTAATATTGTACAAAACTGAACATAATCAAAATATGAACGAGTATGTCACAAGGAACGACATCCAAGATCTCATTCTTGATCCCACCAAGCAATATCAAAAGGAGGTCAACTGCCCAATCACCAAGCCAACCAACATTCTTAATAGACACCAAATTATCTACAACAAAATGATAAAACCATCAGCACCAAAAATCACAAGGTTACCAAAATTACATAAACCGAACACAACCAATTCGGGCTCTGATTGATTTCACATCACCCTCATACAAAATCGGATAGTTCCTAAGCAAATGACTAAACCAACACGTAAACTTAGAAGACAACACGGCCATCACAAACAACATGGAACTTATGGACAAATTACAAAGAGTGGAAATTCCGTATGATGCAAAATTGCATCTTTTACAAATATTTACACGAATATACCTGTGGCAGCAACAATAAGTATAACGAAAGACTTACTAATTAAATACAAAATAGAAAGGAAAAGAGTTAATGAAGACACAGAAACTACTAAATAAGATAACCAGATAATGGTCGTCTGGTGAGAAGCTGTCTGGGGGAATCAAGTTGGGCTCCGTATCTTGCAGCTTCCACAAGTGTGCGTGTTACCTCCCCGTGGTGACCACCGGGCAACTATTACACCATGTGGTGTACTAGGCGAAAACACGGCGCTAAATAACTGGGCCGGGTTAAGGTGTTAATCGTACTGTGCTAATAACCGGCCAGGCTGGGGGCCCAGTCTAAAAACTAGCCCAGTCTCTAACGTTGTATCCGGATACTTGGCGCCCTCCGGATCATGTAGCCTTACCTGTGTATTGCGGATCTCTGCACAGGTGGACCTCCTTTCTCCGCTACTCGTGGGACCTATTATGGAAGATCCAGATAAAAAACAAGAAGAGACCGGTGCTCTTAAAAAACCGGAATCTAGTACTGCGGAGACATCGGCCTTTAGGCCCGGTCTCCAACGTGCAATTAGGGGCATAAGACCGAATGAGGCTGGCCCCTCGAAACCAAAGGGCAAAGGCACGAATGCTGGCCCTCCATCAGTGTCAAACTATCAGACCAGGAAGAGAGCCTGGCGCATGATCTCTAAGATCTGTAACATTCCGTTGGAGCAGAGAACGGATAGAGACAAGGATACGCTTGCGTGGGCAAGACGTATCACTGAGCCAAAGCAGGAGGGTTCCGTTGTGATCTCACAGCCGAAAAGGCAGAGATCTGATGATGAACCGCCTACGGAGGCTAAAAAGAAACGGGTTCCGGACAATGTTACCAGGCCCTTCAACGAGGTGCTAAAGGATCACCTGATCATGGCAGTCGTTGACAGGGCACAAGAAGATGGGAGCATTACGACCCTTAACTGGAGGAAGGTGGAGAAGGCCTTAGCCGCCATCTTCCTAAAAATCATGAGGGAGAACCCAGGACCTGCTCCGTCCTGCCGAGACGGAGGGTGGCACCGGGGTCACGTAAAACTGACTGCCTGTTCCGATGAGAGGTCTGTGACCCTCTATAAAAAGGCAATCGGCAGCCTGGGGGAAGTCTGGCCGGGAGCCAAACTAGCAGTGGTGACTAGGGAAGAAATTCCCTGCAGGCCAAGGGCACGAGCCTGGATTCCTGCGGAGCCAACTGATCCTAGGGAGATCCTGGAAATGTTGAAAATCAGCAATCCGGATCTGCCAACGGCCACCTGGAAGATTGCCAGGTTAGATGAGGTTAAGGCGGAAACAGATCACAGATCGGCCGTCATAATCATCGACAGAGAATCCGTGGGTGCTTTGGCAAAATCTGGAGGCCTGGTCAGCTATGGATTTGGAGCGATTACGCTCAAAATCTATAAGCGCGATGAGGCTGACAGACCTGGGGCAACTGCAGCAGGTGGGGAAGCCACTAGTGGTGTCCCGCCTATTGCTGGTGACCCAGATGTCCAAAGCATCCCGGAAGACGCTCAGGAGACACTATCCCTGGACTCGGAGATATCGAGATCATTGGGACTACGCTGTGCGCTCCTACCGGACGAATCGACGTCAGAAGATTCTGATTCAACAGTGGTGGAGGTAAGCAATATCTAATGCTTAAGATCCTTCAGATCAACCTCCATCACTCTAAAGCCGCCTCGGCGGCCCTCCTGCTCAAAATGGAATCTGAGTCCATTGATGTTGTTCTGGTTCAGGAACCTTGGGTCAATGGTGACCGGGTGCTGGGCCTCACAACTTCCAAATATAAAATACTACATGCGAAGAATGAAGGTAAGATACGTTCCTGCATTCTCGCTAGAAATAATCTGAATATTTTTATACTACTTAATTACAGCAACGCTGATGTAGTGGTGGCTAGCATCGAGATGGATGGGCAAAATCTCTGGCTATTATCTGCCTACCTACCGTACGAGGAGGAAAACATACCACCAGGTAGGTTGGTTAGTGCAATAATGGAGGCTCAAAAACGAAAAGTAGGAGTCATCATGGGCAGTGATGCTAATGCACATCACTCAATCTGGGGAAGTACAAATATCAACAGGCGAGGTGAGTTACTCCTTGATTTTATTTTAAGTACTAACCTAAATATATGTAATATCGGGTGCAAGCCAACCTTTATTACTAAAAATAGACAAGAAGTGCTGGATATCACACTTGTCTCGGATTTTATTAAGGAGAGGGTATTGAACTGGAAAGTGTCCGAAGACCATTCCTTTTCTGACCATTGTTATCTCCAATACGAAGTGGATACAAAACCCACTAGCAAACCACCCTTCAGGAATAGGAGGAAAACTGATTGGGATTGTTTCAGAACCATTCTGGGTAACTTATTACCGGTATCGGTTCCAAAACCTCCTGCATCTACACAGGAGCTTGATGCTCTAGAAGCCAAGCTATCTGATGCTTTTAACAAGGCCATGTTAGGTGCATGTCCTATCAGTAGACCCTTGGGTAAATCTCGGCCACCCTGGTGGTCGAAGGAACTCCAAGGTACTCGTATGAAATGCAGGAGACTGTTCAAGAAAGCGAAGAACACAAATGCTGCTGCAGACTGGGACTGTTACAAGGAAGTCCTCAAAACCTATAAGTACGAGCTGAGAGCAGCCAAAACGAGGGCTTGGAAACTCTACTGTGGCAATATACAGGAGTCCTCGGAGGCGGCCAGGCTACGCAAGGTACTTTGTTCTAGTCCTTCCATCCCGAGTTATCTACAACGACCGGATGGTTCATGGACTACATGTAGTGAGGAATCCCTGGAGCTATTACTAGAAACGCACTTTCCGGAGTGCTCGGTACTAGCTCCGGAGGGACCCATGATAAATAGGGGTGTAAACTCCGTAAGCCATATAGTAAGCAGGCGGAATATCCTATGGGCAATAAACAGCTTTAAGCCATACAAGTCGGCAGGGCCTGATGGCATTATCCCTGCGGATATCCAGCGAACTATTGACTTAACCCTGCCCTGGCTGGAAGTTATCTTCAAAGGCAGCCTGGAACTCTGTCACATTCCTAGGAAGTGGACTGAAATAAAAGTAATATTTATACCTAAGGCGGGAAAAAGCTCTCACTGCTATCCCAAAGACTTTAGGCCTATAAGCTTATCTTCTTTTCTGTTGAAAACACTGGAAAGACTAATAGAGGCTCACATTAGAGGCTCAATCAAGCCGGGCGAGCTGTCAGAATCTCAACACGCATACCGTAAGGGACGATCGGTGGAAACAGCTCTCCACTCCCTTATTGGCCCGATTGAGAAATCACTTGAATATAAAGAATATTCAATGGTAACCTTCTTGGATATAGAGGGGGCCTTTAGCAACGTCAGACCGGGGGCAATCACTGGGGCCCTTGCGTGTCTGGGGGTAGACGGGTCACTCAGAGGCTGGATAGATCATATGCTTAGAGGCAGGATCGTGACAGCTTATCTGGGTGGGACGTCTGCCGCCAGATACGTGAGCAGAGGGACACCTCAAGGTGGGGTTTTATCCCCCCTTCTTTGGAACTTGGTCATAAATGACCTGTTACTAAACCTGGAAGGGCAAGGCTTCAAGGTGGTTGCTTACGCGGATGACGTTGCTATTGCAGTCTTCGGTAAATATCCTAGTACGCTGAGTGAGCGCATGCAGTGCGCGCTTGGCTACCTTTCTGAGTGGGCACGCGGCTGCGGACTGAACGCAAACCCACAGAAAACAGAGCTGGTCCTCTTTACCAGGAAGCACAAACTTCCTCAGTGTGACCCGCCAACATTAAATGGTACTCGCTTGATCTTTACGGATAGAGCAAAATACCTCGGACTTCTTTTGGATAGCAAGCTAAGCTGGAAACCAAACATCGTAGAGAGAGTAAAGAAAGCTACTATAGCGCTCTACTCCTGCAAAAATGCCATTGGAAAGAGATGGGGTATGGAGCCCCACATAGTACACTGGCTCTACGTTTCAGTGGTCAAACCTATACTGCTGTATGGGGTTGTCGTCTGGTGGCCAGCGTTAAAAATTATGGCCAACCTTAAACTATTGATGAAAGTCCAAAGAACGGCCTGCTTGTGTATAAGTGGGGCTCTCAGGAGCATACCTACTCAAGCTCTGGAGATTCTCTTTCATCTTACTCCATTGGATATTGCGGCCGAGCAGCTTGCATCTTGCACAGCCATTCGGCTCAAATCCATATCTATGTGGACCTGTAACAATGCGGGGCACTCGTCTATCCTATGCAACAGGGGTATTCCGGAAGCTACCGACTACGCTATTCTCTTGCCATCTGCTGAGGTGAGATTCCAAACTGAGTTTCCCACCAGAGAGGACTGGGTGAACGAAACGGTTATGGACAATGAGGCGCTAAGCTTCTTCACGGATGGCTCAAAAAGGGATAGAGGGGTTGGCTGCGGGGTATTCTGTGAGGCACTAGGGGTTAACCTCTCTTTTCGTCTTCCCGACTTTTGCAGCGTTTTTCAAGCTGAACTGATCGCGATAATGGAAGTCATGGACTGGTTGAAGTATAATGTAATATCTACGAGGGATATTCGCATTTTTACGGACAGCATGGCTGCTATTAAAAGGCTACAATCATACTCCCTGACGTCGAAAGTAGCCCAGAACTGTCTGGCATCTTTAAATGAGATGGCTGATCAGTTCAACATCCGCTTGACGTGGGTGCCAGGGCATTTCAATATCGCAGGGAATGTAAAGGCAGATGAGTTGGCCCGCAAGGGTACAGCACGCCTAATAACCCAAAGCAGGCGGGATATAACGATACCGCTTGCTTCATGTAAACTGTTGCTTCTGGAAGAAGCTATAAAAGAAACGAACGTCAGATGGTCTAACGCCAGTTCGTGTGTAATAACCAGGCAGATCTGGCCTGGTCGTGACCGGTCTAGATCAGACCAACTGATATCGTTTCGACGACACCATATTGGTATGGTCGTGGGAGCTATAACGGGACATTGTCTCATTGGGATACATGCGCGCAGACTGGGTGTCCCAGCCCACGATTTCTGCCGCAGCTGTGGTGATGAGGAGGAGGAGGAAAATGTGCTCCATCTGCTCTGCACCTGTCCTGGTCTAGCGTACAGCAGAACAAAATTTATGGGGACTTCCCCTTTGAACGACCTCACGGATCTTAGTAAGATCGGGATCCGGGACTTTAAACGCTTCTTGGTAAGCTCACGATGGTTCAGCGAGTGAAGAGGAGAAAACTCGAATGTGGTACAGCTACGGACCAATTTTGTGTCTATGCTAGTCCTTTAGGACGGCCACCATAACCTTACCTAACCTAACCTAACCAGATAATCTACACAAATATCTAAACAATATACACTGAACATCAAATTCACACTAGAAATCGAATGAGATAAAACCACCAACTTCCTAGATCTCATAAAATCCGCATTATAAATCAAAAATACAATTTCACTCCAACGGTTTCGATCCTGGGCTTGGCTTTCATATGTCTTAAACATTATGAAGAAGCTAAGCAGTTCTCTACACTGTGGAGCCATCGTCGCCTGCAACGACCTCTGCGCCTATCATATGGTGGCTCTCCTTTCAAAGATCGCTGCATAATTCGTTCCGGATCAGCAAGAGTACGTGACCGAGCCAGCGTACTCGCTGAGATCTTACTCATCAGATCTCTGATCTCGATATTGTATAGAGCTCGGTATGTGTCATCTATTTCGCGTTTGGGGCCATTAACCACACCCATGACTCTTCTCTCAAATATAAGGATCCATCAATCGTAATTATCCGTCAGCGCGTAACTTTCACATCCAATCATAAGAACAGGTCGGATAAACGCTTTATAAAGCTTCAGCTTCACGGTACTCACCCACACTATTATCGTGAGTGATAAGAGAGCCCATAAATTTTAACCTCCTCACTCTCTCAAACGTGCAGCGGCCACTAATAAAATCTGGTGTGCCATTATCCCTGTAACCGGAGATCATGTATTTCTTTCACTCCATTGCTATTCAGTCCAATCACGAATATGTCATCTGCATATGCAAGCACCTGATTGGATTAGCGATATAAGATGTTGCGCTTAGGGGTTTCAGTTTTACGAAAGATGTATTACAAAATGAGATTGAAGAGTATCGGGGACAGAGCATCTCCCTGCCGAACACCCAAGTTAACTTAAAAAACCATAAAACTTCTAGAAGTTATAAATTTTATATGAAGTTTGGAGTTCGGGAGTTTCTTTTAGAAAATCTAGCCAGTGACGGCACCAGAAATAATTATTTTGTTCTGGGCCACCTTTGAATTTTTTGGTCATTTTGCAGTTTTTTACCTGGAAAATTTGATGTCTAACTATGATAAATCTTCTAGAAGTTACCAATTTTATATGAATTTCGGAGTTCAAAAAATTCTTATGAAAGAACCCATGCCCTCACGACACCTGAAATAAATATTTTATTTTAGGCAATACAACACTGCACTTTGAAGATTTGAAATCCAAATATGAGAAAACTTGTAGAAGATTCCAATTTTATATATAAATTTGGAAGTTTAGGATTTTCTTATGAAAATTCTAGCCGGTGACGGCAACTGGGATAATTATTTTATTTTGGCGCATTCAGTTTAACTTTTTTTTAGTTTTTTTATAGTTTTCTACCTATATATTGACTACTAATATCGAACATCTCTTTAAATTTAACATTTTTTGATAAATTCAAATTGAAGATGCAACACAGTTTTATTAACTGTGTTAAAGTTATATTTTTACTGTGTGAAACAATACCAAAATAAAGTTCCATATGCCATATATGAACTACAGCGGCATAACTACAAAGGCGCAAACCTACAACGGTGGGGGGCCTGCCACGATTGGCACGCAAAGCCGGTTCCGTGGATTTTGTTCATGTCATGAAGAGTTGTTCCATGTACCCTCCACAATATGATTCTTTACATTTCAAGTCGAAATTAACTTCAAATAATACTTGAATTTTAATTTGTATCATATGTATTTAGCTTAGCTGCCGAAGGTAATTGATTTTCTAGAACCAATCGAAAAGAAAACCCAACGGCATGATAATCGTATGATTATGAAGCCGCAACAGTCAATAATGATCAAACTAATGACAAAAATGTGAATGCAGCCGCTGAAGTACAATAGAAAATTTAAATGAATCTACGAGCTACAATATAGAAACAAAGGAGATATTTCCAATGCTGACAGTGATACTCAGGACGAAAATGACCATAATGTGTTTCCAGAATCAAGTTTATCTTTTTCCTTTTGCAAGGCGAATTTCGAAAGAAAAATACCATCAAATGAAACGAAGAAAATGTTTATTATAACTGAAACATGTCGACTAAAAGAGCCTTTTATTACAAAATTATCGTAGGTTTTCCACGAGCTTTGATAAAATCATGTACAACATTCGGAATAATCGAAAGAAAGTGGTTATGTTATTCCTCGATGCTTGATGCTGTGATAAGGACGTTGACAAACAAATATGAATAAACGTTATGAATCAAATTTTTGGGTACAAGTTTTAGAGAGGTTCGTAAACATAACATTATCGCTCCCTAAAAATTCGCTGTCATTTCGCGGGCATCGTGAAACTTTACAAGATGAATATAATTATAATTTCTTGAAGCAAGTTTTGACTATGCCACATGGATCAATAAAATGTTTACCAGAATAAAATTCAGAATTAAGTTATTCATTGCCTCACAACACGTTCAAGAACTACTCTTGTATCTGATATCAAAAGTTCACCCTTTTATACAATTACAATGGATAAAACTCAAGATATAACAAAAAAAAGATCAACTCCTCAAATATTTAGATATGCAAAAATTATTAAAATTGAGAAGAATGTATAAATTGAAATTCGAAAAGTATTTTTGAAGTTCACTGAAATACACAATCATTTAGCTATTGGGCTTTACGCAGAAACACTAAAATAATAAAGCAAAATTCATATACAATTAAGCAAATGCAGGGGGTTCGGATATGATGATGATAATGTTATGAGCGGGACATACAGAGGTCTTCTAGCTCTACTCAAGCAAGATCAACCCAGCTCATAATTTAAACTTGGTTGTAAACGATGCAGTTAAATAAAGTCTCTTCATTTTTTACAATCCTGGAAGATATAAATTCATTCTTCGGTACCAGTGTAAACATATGGAACTAATTGTCAAAATTTTCAAGAGAATCGCAACTAATTTTAAAAAAAATAAATCCAACGCGCTGGGCAGGACGGCATACGAGTGCGATGAAACTCTTAGAATCCAAAAGAATATGAGCTCATTTGAATTTGTTTTCATGTTTGTATTTTTGTCTAAAATATTAATTCTGCAAACCAAAAATTTGGATCTTATGACCGCATCGGTATCTTTGGAAAATATGTTTGATTCTGCAAAAAATGAAGCAATAGAAATAGCAAAGAAATCGGGGATCACTGCAACATTCGCACAAAAAAGAAGAAACATTGATAAAAGACATTTTGAGAAATTAGCCAGAGATCACCGTTTCAATAGTAGTGAGGAAATTTTCCGAATTAATTTTTTTTTTTAAAGTTTTAGATGTCGTCGTCAATCAACTGGATGACAGATTTAAAGCTATGGAAGAAATAACGAAACTATTTGTCTGTATTCAGCCAAATAAATTTGTGGAAATGAATGACGATGATCTCTTGAAGTCTGCAGGAACGATACAAGAAAAATATAAAGACGACCTATCGGAAGAGTTTCCGCTACAAATTGGTGATGGTAAAGTCAATGATAAAGGAGGAAATTTCGGGGATATCATCAATATGAGAATGAGCTGAAGTTCTAATAATAAAATTTTCTACAATAGCTTCCAGTGATCGCTTCCGGAACGATCGTTTTCTAAATTGAAAATAATAAAAAATTATTTGCGCACCTCCACCGGTGCAGATCGTTTAAGCGATTTGTTCATATTCTCCATTGACGCAAAAGCGGCGGGCGATATGAAAACAAAAACTTTAATTAGGGATTTTGCCATAATTAAATAATTAATTTTGCTAAGATTCTAGAAAAGCTCAAAATTCAGTACTTATAGGAAGGAACATTGTTTACAACTAAAGTGTAATTCTAAATATTCAAAACTTGAGGTAGAGCTTTCAACTGAAATGTGCATGTATATACACTGAGATAACATTTGGTTAGTAAATAAATTTACGTTTTCAGTCCCAAAACTACTTAGGCCCAAAAAGCCTGAATTAGATATTCTGAAAATAAATGATAAAATTGGGCAAAAAAATTTAAATATTTACAATTGTTTCAAGCGTAATCGTATATATAAATCAGTAACCATGCAACCCATCTCTTTGATCTTCCACAACAATAAATCTTATTCAGGACAGTTTCTTATATATTATTTATACATTCCTTTTTGATATTTAAACAACATATACACAAATTCACAAAAAAAAGATTTATTTTAGTTGCGGTGTTGAAAATCTTGTTTTATTTTTGTGTTTGATATAGAAAAAGGATAATAAATAAATCATTGCACTATACACAAACAGAAACAAAATCCTTTTTATATATTTATATTTTATATAATATAGTTTAGTTTTGAAATAAAGCCAATTAAATTTAAACTAAAACTATTATATCCCGTAACCGCAATATATAACATCAAATAGAAAAACACTTTGGCACGCAACACACGTTAAAATTTTCCCATATATTTTCATTTCGTCCGTTGTACATGTATTAAATGTATATTTTCTAATTTGATAACAAAATCGGATTTAAAATAAATTAAAAAAATAAAAAAAAACACAAAATACAAATAAGCTAATTAAAATTAATTAGATCAATTAAATTTGTTAATTTCTATTTAAATAACTTATTTGCATTAAACGCGTAACAACAAACCAGTTTACCTGTTACCATTAAAAAGTATAAAAAAAAAAATTTTACGGTAGAACATGTAAATGAAATTTTTTTTATTAGGAAAATGGAAAATATATTTACATAAATTAACTAAGATTTTCCTTTTTCTGGTATACAATATACAGTATGTTGTGTATATACTGTTGCTGGTGTTCTGTACAATCATATAAAATAGAAAAATGTTTGTTGTATATATACACGATTTATCCGCGTATAAGCTTGAGTGTATATATAGAGAGCAGAAGACGAAGAAACGCAGATTACTATTAACAGAAATTCAGAAATGTATTTTCTGCCATTATTTTCCCGGCATTTTTGTCTTGAATACCGAATTATTATTATAAATTTGTTTTTGTTCGCTGGAAATGGATAAATAAAAAAATTTGAATAATAATCCGCAAAAAAAATGAAAAAATTTGTGTAATAAAATTCACTGTGTGTGATTTGTTTTGTAGGTTTTTGAATTTGAAGATTTTCGTGTTTGGCGATGGTGTGTGTCTATCTATATACGTACATGGTAAGATGATGGAATGTACGCATTATGCATAACAATATGAAAATATATATTCTTTGTTTAAACATGTGTACGTACGTTCGTACATACGTACATATTATGTATGTACGATTTTTTTATTTCGTTTGTACAATGAGAAATTGGATTAGATCGTACCGAAATTTTATTTTTGACACGTTTTGTTTTTATTTAAACGATGAAATCTTAATTTTTTTAGATTAGTCCGAATGTGTGTGTGAGAGTGTGTGTATGTCGAGGAGTTGGGATGGAATGAATATGTTTACCATACATTACATGTTATTTGTCTAATCTAAATATTTGAATTGTGTATATGTGGTGTACAATAATAAGATCAGCATGTTTATTATTGTGCTCAACAAATTCAGCACGTATGAACATTTAACTGTAACAGGTGTCGTTGTACTATTTATTCGAGACCACACTTGTTTACTAAATATAAACGCATCCCTCTACATTATGACCTTAAACCTTTCCAATCCTTAGTAATTATGATTTATTGTGTTGAACACAACTAAAATTTGTAATTGATGTCAAAATGGGCGTTTAGAACTTTGAGTTTGATAGATGCGTATATTCACAGAAACTCATTAATTTATATCAGGAAGTCACATAATGTAAGATGATTACCAAATACAAGAAATAATGGTATATGAGTTTAGGTTATGTTAGGTTAAAGTGGCTGGCCCAAAGGACTAGCATATACACAAACTGGTTAACTAAGATCGGTTAGGTCATTTAGATGGAACACTCCTATGAAAAGTCGTTCGTTGCTTTCATATAGCTTATCCTCCTGATGCAGGAGCAGTTTACATGAAGCGAGATGTATTTCAATATTTAACCTGTTTGGTCTCATCTTACCAAATGTTGTGGTTTGATAAGCAAACTCATGTTTTTACAATTTCCGCACTGTTGTTATGCCCTGTTACCCGCGTTAAGTGAATGTTAAACTAAACAGCCATCTCTTTATAGATGAGAGTTAATTCTGGGCGACCTACGAAAGACCGGGCCGTAAAACCACCCTTGTTATTGTAGGTACATATGGAGTTGGATTTTACCCTTATGGCTGAGCATGCTGCCAATTGTTGGTTTGTAAGATTAGATGAAAGAGAATCTTCAAAGCTTCAGTAGGTGTGCTTCAGTCTTCAACTCTTTCCAATGGAATTCTTAGTGGAGTAGATATCATCTTAACCATTTTTAACATGTTTGGGTTGCAGCTTCTAATCCACAGCTAGCAGGTTATTAATGATTTAATTTTAAAGAATACACATATTAGATGGCGGACGTTCCTCTCAGATCAGCTGTCTTGATCCTAGCTCCATTCATTTGATTTATTCAGTCCTTCAGCGACCTGTCCACCCACAGACGAGTAAGTGCCCGAGTGCCTGCCTATAGTCTGACGGTGCTGAAAGCCCTCTCTATATCCAGGATAGTTACCATATAGAGTATTCCTTGTGAAAATAGAGTGGAAAGCTGTTTCCACCAATCTTTCATTAAAGTATACGTATGTTGGGTTTTCGACAGCTCATCCGACTTAATTGACCCTCTAATGAGAGCTTTAGGTATACAAATTATTTATACTTCAGCAATGTGACAAATTTCAAAGCGTCCTTTGAAGATAATTTGAAGCCAAGGTAACCTTGGATCAATATTCGCTGGATATCCGCAGGAATAATGTCATCAAGCCCTGCTGATTTATACGGCTTAAAACAGTTTATTGCCTAAAGAACTTTCCTCCTATTTACTATATGCCTTACTATATCCATGAACCAGTACCAAGCACCCCGAAAAGTTCGTTTCCATATGATTCACCACCACACGTATTCGATGATCCATCCCGGTCGTTGGAGAGAACTCGGGATGGAGAGTCTCCAAGCTCTTCTCTTGGTAACTCTTCTTAAATTCATATTGTATATGTTTTGAGAACTTTTTCTTATAGCTTTTTTCTTTTTTTTGGTATTTCAAATGGGTTATTTGAAGGTCTTTCGACAACCAAGGTGGCATATACTTGCCAAAAGTCCTATACTAAGAGAACATGCGCCTAACATAGCTTTGTTAAAAGTGTTAGACGGCTTTTCTGCTAAGACATCAAGCTTATGTGTTTACCATACCGAGATTAAACCATAATAAGGAAATAAATTTGGTGAAATGGCCATGGCACAGAACAATGTGTTTTTTAAATGCACTATAAATCAAAAATTGCTCCAATTAGTAAAATTATTTTGTTAACTGAAAATTTATAGACAAGAAATTTTCGACAAAAACTTATTTTAATTGGGGCGAATTACAACCAAGGGTTCATTGCTGCGTAGGTAGTATGATAGAATTGGTATAGTATGATTATAGCCAGTCCATATAGAAAAAAACTATATTGGAAATTTCTGAAAAACGGCTGAAGATAATTTCAAGACAAAATTCTGGCAACAAGACTGTCGAATTAAATTTACAAGTAATCAGAAAATTAATTGAAACTATTTCTGAAAACATTCCTAGTGATGCACCGAATAAAATTTCGACTAAATTATGTCTAAAATTTATCAAAGCCAAAATATTTAGAAAAATTGGGAACGTAATCAAAAGTAATTTCTATTAATAATGGATCTTAAAAATGGTCTGGATGTAACAAACTTGCGGTCTGTTGAATGTTTAAACAGTTTCATTGAACTAAAATTTCTTATACGTTTTTGTACGGGCCCCTCTTAATCCAGAAATATAAAAAATATTTATATCCCTTCAAACGAAAAATAAAAAATTCCTTTTAACTTTACAAAGTATTATTTTTTAAATTAAATTTTTGAAACCAACCAAATATTAAATAATATTATTAACAAATGTTGTTGAATTTTTTGATTCAAAAAACTTGGCCGTTTTATATTAGAGAGGTTTAATATTTTCTAGGGAAAAGTAGGTGCTGGGAGTGCCTAGCTTTGCTACTGCGTCTAATACAACCTATCGAAAAGTTACTTTATCTCCATCAATTGAAATTCCATTTTTAATTAATTAATTTATGTGTTTTGCAATATTTTTCGGCACAATTTTGCCACTGAATATTCCATAACTAACTAAGAATAGCACTATTACGTACTATTTGATTCAATATGTAATTTTATCGCAAAATAATTGTAAATATTTTTACCTTGCATACTCAAAAGGACCTCGCATGAAATGTTACAAATGGCTTCGCTCATCCTTAACCCGCCACTGCCTGGCTATTGAGTCGACAACTGCAAATCAATCGACATCATATTGCATTTTGTAAATTTATCGTACTTGTTGTGGTAATATTTAGCGAAAGCATTGTCACTATTTTTGGCTGTTTCAAATCTAATTGCATGTTTGTTTCGCCATACCCATCAAACCATAAATTTTGTCAAAACTGTGGGCAGTCTGGCACGTTTATAGTTGATATTTTTTTGTTATATCTGAACGATTTGGTTTTTTAGTACCCCGGTATCACTTTTGGCCTTCCCGAACTTGAATTCGTCTTACCATATGGAAAAATTCCATAGATACCGGATTATTTTTAATGGAAGTTATATTTTTATAGTAAAGATTTTTATCATGCTTGTAGCATGTTATCGAGGTGCTTTTCTACGTTGAGACCTTTTTTTTCGTTTTATAACGCTATATACAGTTGTTTTGGGCAAATTTAATGATTTGGCGATGTATAAATCTGACGCTAAAAGAATTAAGGTATTCAAGGACCGTTGGAATTTCCGCAATATAAATAAATGTGGCATTTTTGCCCACATTTCAAATAAAACTAAATTCGAAAAAAATCGTATGGCCAAGCTTTTGTAGGGTGGGCTATTCTATTTCTCATAGCGTTTGAGTTTAGGACCTTCTTGACCACAGTGGTTTTGGTTGATAATTGTTTGACTGCTTTAACTTCCACAATATAAATAAATGTGTCGCCTTTGTTAACTTTTCAATGAAAACCAACTCACATTGAAGGAAAAATCGGATGGTCAAGCTTTTGTAGGAACGGCTATTTTTTCACATCGTTTAGTTTCAGATTTTGTTCACCCACTGCCACATTTATTTATATTTATTTATTGATATTGCGGATATTTTAACAGTCAAAAAACAGTCTAGGAATTTATAAAAAAATACTGGCATGAAATCCTGGGGTCTAACCACACGTATTCTCAAGTCACTTTTAATTTTTAATATTCTGCACCTATTTAATTAAATATTACGAATTTATAAACAAAAAGACGCATTTCATAAAAAAAAATGTATCGAAAAATTATTTCTAAACAACAACAGCGAATGTCCATAAAGTACTTAACATATTACCGCTTCGTCTCGACTTTTTCATATTCCTCAAACACGAAGCCTACCACTCATTCATATTAGAGCGACGCTGCGCCGCTTTTTTTTTTTGCAGCTGTCAAATATAATTTAGTTTTATTTGTGAATGACTGCGCCTTGTGCGACTTTGATTTTCTGAAGTCAAGTGTGGGTCGCAGTGTGGAACGCATTGCGCACGCCTCGTAGCTAACATCGTTGCATCATATTTTTAGTTTTCAAAATTATCAATTAAATTTTAATTATTTGATAATTATTTTAATTAATTTCTATAAAATTTAACATTTTTAATCAAATAAATCTAATTTGTAAAGTTAAATACTTTAAATAAAAAAAAAAAAAATTCGCAGCGCAAAGCCGAGGCGATAATATTGTATATGAAAAGTGCTTAAGAGCTTTAAATTTTTTTCTCAAATCCTTGTAGCAGCTCGAATATTCGACTCACCGATATTCGATTCTGCCACAATCAAAACGAATTAGTAAAAATTCAAATATAAATCAACTTATTTGAATTGAGAGTTTACTAACCCCATCACACATCCAATAGCCGAACCAATTATCCAATTATTAAGTCGCCTTACCAATTCGACTAATAATCCACTGCACTTAACATAAGTGCAATGTCGACCGTCGCCGGCGCATCTGTTCCCTCTCCAAAATACGACATGTATTTTGGACACGAAGGCGACGTCATCATTACAACAAAACAAAACAACAAACTAATTGTCGTCCATTGCGATTTCGAGTTTTTTACAAAACGGACTTATAAAAAAAACGGTGGTGAAAAATAAATAATTAAAAAACAAATAAATAATTAAAACAATAAATAATTAATTAAATAAAGAATTAAATAAATAAAGAATTAAAATTATAAAGTTTTAATAAATATAATAATAAATTACTTGTATACAAAATCATAATAAAATTTATTTTAATATACAATAAAATATTGCTGTGTGTACGTGTTTGAATTTAATAAGTCCGTAATAAAAAAAATGGAGACAAATCCTATAACTGGTGACCCCGACGTCGGTTATTACCGAGAATATATATATATATAAGTTAAAAAAAAATAACCACGTAACCTAATTTTTTTAATAAAAAAACGTGATAAACAGCCACGTTAATTACCACGTGGGACACAAAAAAAATTGAAGCAATCAACCAAGGACATTTATTTCTGTGTTACATAAGTAAGCAAGTCTGGTACGTAGACCGTACCAGGCATAAGGTACGTACCAAATTTTAAAAAAAACTAATAAAACGTACGTACACAGTTCATTAAAATCCGTTTAATTCAATCGTATTGTTACCGTTTACATGCATATCGAACAACAAACTGAATAGCACCACAAAATACCTAGTTACGGGGGACTAGTAATACAAACAACACGAATAATACGCGGCCAACAAAGATCATCAACCAAACGTGGCGAAGGGAACACAACCCACCCACGCAACGCGGGACACCGAGGGACGACACAACGGTGAAGCGACCGACCCTCACCGCAACACGACCAGAAGCAGCGGCAGCAGAAACAACAACAGCATTGAGTGGCAAGTTTTTTTTTTTTATAGATAATATTTTTTTTTCTCTTGCAATTATAATTTTTAAAATTTTTTTTTCATTAAAATTTAACGTAGAATCATTTTTATTTTCATACTTTAACGTAGAATCATTATTTTTCTGTAAAATTTTATATATATTTTTCACCACCACGTGCACACCCATCCATAGTCTCACACCCTGGTCGTTTTCTCGCTGCAACAAAATTCACCTCGCATGAATTAAGTTTATTTTTACATTTATTTTTTTTAAATTTCAACGAGCCCCCCCAATATAAGGTAGGACGCAAAGGAACTCCATATTCCGGGGGTATCTCGCATCGGGCGTTAAGAAGAAGGAGCATCCCGGCCTTCAAACCATTCATTACACGGTAACCATTCCGCTTAATTTTTCATTTTTGGTCAATCATTTTTTTATACGGTAACCATTCCGCTTTAAAATTTTTTCACACATTTTAAAATTTTAAACAAGCCCCCCCAATATAAGGTAGGACGAAAGGAACTCCATATTCGGGGGTTTCTCACAGTATAGTATTGTATTGTTGTTTTTTTTTTTTATTGTATTGATTTGTTGTTAACAAAAAAAACAAAATGACAGAAGATGCAAAACATCTATCACAGGACATGGACACCACGCCTGAAGGCGCTAGTCCACAAAGAGAGATCGCGGCATCGCATCAGCGAATCACAATACAACCTTTCTGGCCACAAAGAGCAAACACATGGTTTCAGCTCGCTGCAAGGTATAACAGCTGATAAAACAAAGTACCTGCAAACATTATCAGCTTTGCAACCAGAAACGTGCGATGTGATCTCGGATCTCCTCCTCAATCCGCCGACAACCAACCAATACAATATATTAAAACAAACGCTGCTAGAACGACTAGCACCATCGGGCGAACGCCAGCTAGAACAATTGCTTTCAGGCCAGCAATTAGGCGACCAAAAACCATCTGACGCTTTACGGCACATACAAACACTGGCTAACAATAATTTTAATGAAAATATCATTAAATCTTTGTGGGTACGTAAAATGCCGGATATATCCTATATATATATATATATATATATATCCTCGTATCACCATAACAATAAAACATGTAAATAAAACAATAATTATAAAGCACATAAATAAGAAACACATCTTAAATGTTATATGTAAGAAAAGCACATATATATGTATATACATATTTTGTTTGTGGAATGTGTAACCATTAACAACATGGCGGCAACATAATAACATATAATATAATTGAATAGCATGTTACTGTAACAACAATAGCTTTGAATTGGTTTCCTATATCTAAATGGAAGCAACATACAATGCTCGCTAATACATTATGTATGTACATATACCTATATATATATACTTATACAAGAAAGGTTACTACAGTGGAATTTATCTAAAATATTATCAACTTATTTTGGTGACTCGCTCGTTTTATTTAAAATTAATTATTTTGTTATAAAATTACACGGAAAAAAAAATCTGATAAACTTTTTGGTGTCTTATATACCAAAAAAAAAAGCACAAATTTTTTACTTGTTTTGTGTATATGGTATATGTAAAAAAATATTTTACATTATACATAATATCATAAATAAGGACAACCTGCTGATTTTTCACCATTATCTAAAAAAAAAAAACAAAAATAAAAATTTCAACTTTTTAATAAAAATTATAAAACTTTTTTATTTAATTTTTTATGTTAAAGTTTAATTATGTTGTTGCTGTTTTTTTTTGAAGTAATGGTGAGCTTTTTTTATATGTATACAATTTTGTTAGAGGTAACCAATTAGGTTAAATTATAGTCTTTATTATGTCGTATTTTTTTATGGATAATTAATTAGAAGGTTAATTTTACCATGCGGATTTAGGACAAAAAATTACATTTTTTGGCCAAAGTTGTGTGTGTGTGTGTTCGGTAAAATTTATATATTATAGAAATACCGCATAATTTTGATTTATTATGTAAAAAAAAATGTTTGAAATTAGGTTAGTGTTATTGATTGATGCACATTAAAATTATTATTTTCTAAATATAACTTTTGTATAACAAAAAACATACACGCGTCAGCACAACTTGTATAACATTTTCATCTAACATAATAAATCCATTTCACAATATTTTGGAAACATATGTATATACGTATATAGGTACCAGAAATATCTCGTCTTAATATAGAAATAACTATTTAGTTATTTGGTCACGCAAGATGCGTATAACTACTACTATATTTATATCCCGTATACAGCATCTTATAACCAAATCAATCTAACTAAAATATATTTTACTGTGAGAAAACTATATATACAAAATATAACAACAAAAAATTTCGTTTAACTTTATGATTTTGCAATCTATATACACATACATATTTATTTATATATATATATACGGTATATAAATTTATTACATGCGAGAAGTAAAAATATATTTTGTGAAGATTTTCCGAGTTTTTGATTTATGATTTATTTTCTTCTGTATATTTTCATGTTCTTTTCGAGTTTAGGTTATTTTTTTTTGTTCATTTTGTTCAGAAAAGATGAAATATTGAAATAAATTTATCCATTTCTGTGTGTTGAGATTGTTCTATATATATAATATGTAGGAGGAAAATTAGAAAACAAAAAAACAAAAAAATTTGTTACGGAAGAGAAAAATTGATAAATTTTATGATACGGAAAAGAATGATTCTTTCTTATATATAAAATTTTTTCATTCATTTTATTGTTTTATTATTTATTTGTCAGTTGACAGAATAGAATATTAGATTTCTTTAGAGTCGATAAATCAATTTATTTTTTTGTTTTTTTTTTGCTGTTACGGTTTCTCTATTGAATTTAGTTGTTATCTTTAATAATTTATATGTATACGTAAATAAGGTTTGTGAATGAACAGGTAGATGCGATACGTGTTTCAATAATATATTATGTGTTGTAGATGTACAAAATTAGTTGGGTGGATTTGAATGAATATATATATATATATATATATATATATATATATATATATATATATATATATATATATATATATATATATATATATATATATATATATATATATATATATATATATATATATATATATATATATATATATACATATATATGTATATTTAGACGCGAAGTTAATGTTTTTTGTCTTAATATTATTTATAAAGCTAATGTTAGAAGTGTATAAAGACATAGTTATATCCATCACCTGCAACATCACCACGTGAACGTGCAACGTGGTCATTGGAAATCTTAAATTTAAAGATAATGTTTAATAATTTTTTATATTCTATAAAGCCAATAAACTCAATTTTTTTTTAAGGTAAACAAATTCTGTTGTAAGTAATATTGTGCCACTATAATTTTATAGTTAAGAAATACATAACATAAAACTACATTTATAACTATATTGTGGTCAACGATTGTTTCCATACCGCCCTCGCTAGCACAATAAGTAGCGCGCTTGTTATTCAAGGGTCTCGGGTTCGATTCCTGGTGGTGACCAAAAAATCACGGTTGGGTATTTTTAATGTGCAAGTATAGTATAAGTGTTTATCGAGGTATTTCACCGTGGGCCCGTTAGTGGCATTGAGTGCGCTGGACTTTTAGTTCGCCCAATTTTTTTTTTTTTTTTACTTTTACAAACGAAGCCATAGATGGGCGAGGTAGAATATGCCATGTCGACAGTTAAAATAATGTCAAAAACCTACTATATTTTTAGTTAAGCAATATCCTCGAATAAGAAGAAATTAAAAAATAATTCAAATTAAATCGACAATCACATACCATATCTTCAATAACTTTGGAAATATTAATGTTGAATTAAAACAAACAATATAGCTTTAATTAAACAAAGGTGTGACTTTCGCACCAAAATTAATTCATCTCGTACAAATTTGTTGCGTCCTTATAGAGTCGGTTGAACTACCTAAATGGTCAAAATGGCAAACAAAATTTTACTGCTGAATTGTGTCAATGAATTAGCGGGAAAATATGTCATTGTTTTTTATTTAATTTTTTATTTTTATTTTTTATTTTATTAATATTAACGAAGTCGGTTTAGTATACATTATAAAAATTCTTTCATATGCAAAAAATATAATCTAGTCAAAATTTAGAATATTACACAAGATTAAAAATATAAGTGTAAATTTAAAGTTAACGTTAAAGTATTTTAACAATTTTAAAAATTAAAATATAAGTTCTTCAGATTAGAAGTTGTCTAAAGCTATATTTACAAATTTAAGAAAAACATTTTTAAATTGTTTTTTGATAAATTAAAATCGAATTGATCCTCTACGGTATTGAATGTTTTTGCTGATCTATTAATTGGATTGTTGTTTCCATAACTGGTTGCGTCGTGTTCGAACGATTAATATCTGATCATTAATACAGATATTCCCCAATTGGTAGGATGAACACGTCTGTTTTTCAGAACATTTGATATTCTTTGTACCAAGTAGGAGGTAAGTAAGCCACATTTTCATTGAATGGTATGTTATAATCATAATTCCCGCCAGATTTGTTCAACAGGAATATTAGGATTTTTTTTGTATATATATGTTCCAAATGTTTACAGCATATTCCACTTTAAATCTTACCAAAACGTAATTTAATGTACGTAAAGTTAGTGCATCCTTCAAGACAATACCAACGCCTATAGTTTATGATTGTTTATGATCGACGTAGAATATCCGTAGGCAGGCATATTTTGGACACCAATAACGGTAGGCCGCATGATGTTGTCCATTGAATAGACAGGATTCAAATTAGTATATGTCAGGAGATCGAGCATAACTTCAATACCAGATGAGCAGAAAATGTATCTATGTGATGTCAAGAAAGAGTTTGTGGACTCACAAAATTTAACTAGATGTTCGCAAGGTTCCTCAAAGTTATTTATTGTTTATGTTATTTAATATAAAGATGTGCACTAATAATAAAGACGATGCAGCAAATGGCATCAATTGAATGTATTCAATCAGAATGTTTTGTATAAAACATTATTTTCATTACAGAGTTTTTGTAGTAGGAATCCGCACTTGTATCAGTAGAAATGAAGGAGATTTCATTTGATACATTCTTTTTGATAGTAGACTTAAAAAATTGGCTATATGTTCACCAGTAATCCAACGTGATGATAAAGCTCTAAAGAGTATAATCCACTGCTAGTTTTAATTTGTCTACAAGACAATTTATATCAAGCTTAAGGATACATATTCCCGTTTATGTTGTAAATATGACTCTAACATATCTAACACATAGATTTAGTCAGTGCAGTTGATTTTATCATCATTGGAATAACGGAGTTAATTGATTAAGATTTGCAGTTTCTAAGTTTCAGTTTTTAGTTTGTCAAAAATTCTTTTATTTGATATTTGACATCCAATTTGGCTTGCATACACACGCAAATCGTGATAGAAGAAGGTGGTAAATAATTCTGGTAATATCTTTGGTTTTAACTTAAACGATTTTATTGTGTTATGTTTTGATTTTAATTATTCGTTGTTCTTCCCAACGTCGCCGCAGTTGAAAAGGTTTTACTCTTTTAAGCCTTCGTACTAGGTTGTTATTGTCTAAGAGATGGATTGTTTTGACATTAACGTGAATGACTTTGAACGAGCAATTCTTATAAAATCGAACTTGACGAGATTTTTTTTTTTTATTTTAAATAAAAAACTTTTATTTTTGATTTTATAGTTTAATTCTTCCTTATTGTGACAATTTTTATTTTTGATTTTTTCGGTAAATCGATTTCGACTTGCGTCCTCCTCAGTACCTTGTTAACTATTAAATAGGCCTCATATTTAATAGTTAACAAGGTACTGAGGAAGACGCAAGTCGAAATCGATTTACCGAAAAAATCAAAAATAAAAATTGTCACAATAAGGAAGAATTAAACTATAAAATCAAAAATAAAAGTTTTTATTTAAAATAAGTTATATAGTGACAAAAGATTACACAAAAACATTAAAATGAACAACATTCATTTAAACTCAATTGACGAGATTAATTTTCAGGTCCTAGATCATCGTTATTGCGAACATACTACAGTCTAGAAAGGTTTTGGGATTTGTTCATAATGCAAAACGTATTGTTGTATGTAGATAGGAAGTACTTAGGTTTTCCCGTGAGGGAAACAGGAGCAAAATAACGTTAGCCCGCGGACCAACGAGACCTATCATGCAATGAACAAAACAAATGGGCGTGGTATACCAGTCAATCAACTAGTTACTCCACTCTCAACGGAGGCTGAACTAATAAATTATCGAGAATGCCACTTATTTCATAAATCAACTGATACCTACGAAAGCACTTTTCATATAGGAACCGCAAGCCAAAAGATTTCCTGAGGTTCCTAGAAATCCCTTTAGCAGGAAAAATCTATATTAGCCTATAATGAAAAGAGATCCCGAGGAAAACTAGCTAATGAAAAACATTGCTTGAAATCGAGGGGAGGGAAGGACATTAAATATACCCTCTTTTCTAAATTTCATTTTTCTATACTAATTTGAATTTTAGTAAATGTTTTAGACGATTTATTTTGAGTGATAGATAGAATGCTAGTTTGAATCTGGGCTAAAATCTGCAGTTGTTTTTGATTAATTATACGAGTGAGATTAAGGTAACATTTTAATTATTAATATATGTGTTTGCTCAAACATTGATTAGAAATGTTTTTATTTTTGTTATAACAATTTGATTGTGATTAAGTAGACTTTGAGTTATATATGTTGAGTGGAATTTTTTAAGTTAAATTCAGCGTACAATTTGAACTAAGTGAAGTTGAGTAAAATTTTAAACGCGATTTATAGATTATTTGAGATCTAAGTATATTTTTTTTTGATTGAATTTGCTTAATTGAAATTTTAAAATAGAATTCTAGTATATATGAATTTGAGCTAAAATCTTTAATGGTTTTTTAGAAGAATGGTATGAGTAAAAATAAAGTATTATTTCACTTTGTCTTGAACAAAATTTGAGTGCGCATTTTAAATTTTAAATTGTGTTAAAAATCAAACATTGAGTATTTAAGTCAAGTTTAATTTCACTTTAGAGCGAATATTTAGTAAAATTTAACGAGTGAAAATAAATTAATATTTTAAATGAAATTAAGAAAAATTGAGTGCATTTTATATTTTGTTTGATCATATTTGTATTTGAATAGCTTTTGAACTATATTGAGTGGATTTTCTTAAGTAAAATTTTGTTAAAATTGTAGTATGGACTTGAATCAAATTTTAATTAATATTTAAAGAGTATTACAATGTTGAATTGTTACGTAGGTTTTAAGAAAAATTAGAAAAAATTAGAAATTGTGTTAGAATGCCATAAGTTAAATTTGAGTATATACTTCAATTTTATGGCAGTGTCGTCAATGGCTCCCGTATGCGCATTCAGTTTGACCACATTTGATATTGAGGTAATTGGCCACAATTTACAAATTTTACCAATTGGATTGGTGTAAAGAGCCTATAAGATTATGCAAGCATGAAGGATTTAGTGGAAACGAATTTCGATGCATTTAGTATTTAATATTATCCTAGGCAGGGCTATTGGTCTATACCGTAGGGTTGAGAGCAGTGAGATTGATTTATCTCTGAATATTACAGGAACAAAAATCAAATGGTATTTTGCCAATGGGCATCTGTATTATTTGTTTATCAAATCTTTGACAAACAAATAACTCGTTTGACCGCGTTAATATTTGGTATGTGATTATAGATGATAAATCGGTTTGCCCTATTGTATTGGCGAGTCTACAGCCCGTAACAAACAACATAGACAGTATTGACAACGTAGACAACGTCGATAATGTAGACAATCCATAGTGTGATTTTGTAAACTATGTAGTTCTAAACTTCTCTAACCACATTTAAAATATCCTTCATTGAACATTCATTATCCTTCATCGAACTTATCCTCCCAGAAAATTAAGTTAGGTTAAAAAAGTTATCTCGCTCATCCTTGAATACGAGTTCTCAAATAAACAGCCAAGTTCTGAGAGATTACAAGAAAAGCGTGGGAAGAGGTTATATTACCAACATGGATTTCAAAAGATAAAAAATAACCAATTAAATGGTGACTCAGTAAAACTTAACATTAAAGACAGAGACAAATATAGAGAAGTAATTAGAATAAGGTGAGGGTTTTTTTTGTAAGGCACACATATGCAGATAAAGACCCATTAAAGTAATTGTCATAATTCATAAAACATAAAGGATTCAAGATCTATTCTGCAGTCAATAAACTGAACTGGAAAACGATTAAGATTAACATTCGAGCAGATACAAACAAAACCTTTGAAATCAAAAATATCTTCGATTGTAAGATGGAAATTCAATCAGTAAACAAATCTTAACTATACTTCAGTGTAAAAAAATTCAAGCATATTGACATATGTATACATAATGATTTTGTTTTAAACAACCTTAAATAACGCACATAATAGTGTACACTGCGGAGAAGCGAACCCAGAAGTTACAGAGGTTGCATTCAGGTTGCGTTCATAATATTGGCGTTAGGATGCAAAATGACATTTGCACAAGTCGTAGCAACCACCAATTAGAAAATCAAAATTGTTAAAATAATGATACTAATTGAACGAATCACTACTATCTATTAACTAAAGATATTCTCTTCAGGAGAAGTAAAAAGAGAAATACAAAAACATATCGATCCAATAAAAGCTCCTGGAAACGATTTTAAAACAGGTTAAATCTTGAAACAACTTCCAAGAAAAGCTTTGACAAAATTTACTTATTTGATTAGTATATAAAGCCTTTTCTGAATTGAAGAAAGTTAAAGCTGGAGTTCCTTAAGGAAGTGTATCCAGACCGGCCCTTTATTAGCCTTATTATAAATATATATGGCTGAAGAAGAAGATGGCGAACTAATTTAAAAGAATTTTTAGTTGATTCAGTACACGTCGAAAAAGTTGCTCAGAAATATATCCGACACTATAAACATGCGATAATTTTGTTAAAAAAAAATAATTTTGTTAATAAAATTGTTCAAGTATAGCTGCGGGTTTAGTCTAATTAAGAATTACTCAGATTCTCTGAAAAATATTCTTTCAGGTTATTATGATATTGGTCAATATACATTATATTATATGTTATGATATTGGTCATTTTGACTCTAGTAACTGAAATGAAATATATCAATTTTTGATATTTTGTTTGAATAAGCGGCAATATAAATAGTAAAAAGTTCAACTATATATAGACTTAGGACTATCGTCTAACGGAAAATTCAGATTTTCCCAAAAAAAGTGGTTGTGTGGTTCTAATAATCAAACAAAATGTCCGAATAGTTTTTGGTCTAGACTAAAGAGAAAAAACTTTTCCGATATATTGGTTTTGAGGTACTTAAAATGGATAATTTTGATTGTATATAACAGAACTAAAATTTTCCTGATAGTTCCAAAAACCATTAAATGTTTAAGAAAATAAGATCTGTATGTCGGGAAAGAATAATTATCTTGGAAGGAACAAATAGCGCCAAAATCTAAAAGAAAATTATTAATAATTTTTTTAATTTTCTTTAATTCGATATTCCTGAAGTCAAATACAATACAGATCATAGAATTTCTTATTTGTCTCCCAAGTTCTCAAGAATGCTGCCATATTGCCAATGCTGGCAATTTATACCATATTGTCTACAGCTCGTAGAAATTAATTAATTTAATTAGAATAAAAAATAAAAAAATTCTGTTGTAGGGTTTTTTGTGTAGTTTTACGCTTTTATTTGTCAAAAACTTCACGCTACCAATTTTACCTTATATTTACAATTTTAATTAGCACGTTGCCCAAAAAATATATTAAAAATTGAGAAAATATCGTCAGGCCGACGATCATAAATCAGAACCAAAGTTGTTTTATTAAAATGTCCAAAGTTCTTTTATAATTATTCCAAATGAAGACGAATATGTATGTGTAAAACCTATAAATTTCCCGTGTTATATACTACAACTCTATATAAAAGGGTTTGCGTCTTAGCTAAATCGCACTAATAACTTGTATTCCCACACACCAATGCTTATAAATTACTAAAAATTCTAAATTTTTTTGGAAATCCCTTGATGTGTTATAATAGGCAGCAAATGACTGAGCTTTTAAATGCTAGGAGGGATAAATATAGAGGATATTAGAGAAAGTCATTCCCTAAACTCAATTCTTGTGAAAGCGCACTAACAATAAATTATAATTTTTCGAAATAAATGTTCAACATATCGAAGCTCGATCTAAAAAAAGCTTATATTTTGACTAAATACACTATTTTAACCATCAGAATAGGCTCCCACATAAAGATTTCGAAATAATTTTGACTTATCGTAATCTGAATAATGTATCAAATTAAATTAGAATCAAATAAACTGAAAACAAGGTTTTCGGCGAATTATACATATATATTAAATCTATTGTATATATGTACATATATTGAGAATAAACAGAACACAAAATATTTGGTTACTAAGAAAAAAAAAGTTTTGAAGAATAGAGCGCAAGCACAGCAAAATAAAAATATATCCAACTAATTTTGCATGTTCTCTCGTCTTATATATTATATTTATGTACGTACATATGTATATATAGCTTCTAGTATATAGGACCAATATACGTGACTGTAATAATTTACAAATGAAACAAATATGCTATTTTTATATACAAACGTTATATACATTCGCAAAGCTGTATGGAAGAAATGTTAAAATATGAAAATTTATATTAAGTATGTTTCCTTTTTTTTTTCTTTGCCATCTTTCACCAGCAAAATTTCGTCCGTCATACAAAAATAAAAAACGTGAAGAAATATCACATATATTCATATATTTGTATGTATACAACACAAACCAATAGAAATGTATTTTATACTCTTATGTAAGAAACGTATTTTTTTTTGTATTATTTTAAAATCCCAAAAGGACTTACTTTTTAGTGAATAATTTTCCTATACATTTTCGTGTTTTGTTCTTCTCCTCGTGTATGTATATATATATATATATGTATGTATGCATTATAAATAAAATATAAGACGAAAATGAAATAAGTTTCTCGTATATTATATGGATATACCAAGAACTTGATGGAAAAATGCTATATACACATATCCAAAATATATAATAGAACGAAAAAAGGTTTATATATGAATATATGTATATATGAATGTACATATATATAAATGAAAAATGTCAAGGATAAAATAAAAATCTGTCTTGTGCCATGTCTAAAGTCTATGTAAGCCTTTTTAAAGTCATAAATTTAAATTTAAAACATTTTTTTTGTTACTTCTTGAAGGACATGTAATGAATGAAAGTTTTGATATATGGGTTATTATTTTTTTTTGTATGTCCTTTAATTAGAAGGATTTTTTTATATATTTTAGTTATCGTTATAAATATTTATACATAATATATCATGTACGGTTGTATATTCAAAATTTTGAAACAAAGGATTTAAAAGGATGAATATACGTCTTGTTTTCTAAAATGATCTTAGGAATTTTTATGACATTGGAATTTTAATATTTTCGATTTGACAATACAATGTGACAACTTAACACATAAAAAACATTCTTTTTTTAGTATAATTTTTCCGGATATTTATCTATAAAGCCCAATGCGGGTATAAGCTAGCTTACTTGGCTTTTACATTCTACGTGTGTGTCTGTCATTTATATAGCATTTCAATAATGAATAAAAGTTTTAAAGATCATAACATCTATAACAGCAAATACGTATGCCACTGTATATTAAATTATGAATTTTATTATAAGCTTTTGAAAACAGTTCCAAATTTTAAATATATTTTGTAAAAAAAGAAGAGCTTTAGAAAACTTTTAAGCTAAGTGAAACAATTTTTTTTTATTATTTCCCACTAAAAAGCACACAGACTAATTTTCTACTAAAAAGCTTATAACTGAAAAATGAGGTAGACGAAATTGTTTTAGCCTAATAAAATACAAATTTTACCGCATCATTTAATCGTTTGATAGGGCGTTTAATAAAAACCTAATGACGTTCAAATCCCAGGTTTATATTATGAAAGCTTTTATCTCTTGAAAACTCTGATTTGGTTTAAGCACTGTTTTTCAAAAGCTTATGGGTTTTAAAAAAAAAGTTTTAATTTCGCCATTATAGTTTTTAGCCATGCAACCATTTAAATGCTCACAATATTTTTTTTAAAGGCTAGTACGATTTTTAATAGAATAGATTTTACAAATATTAATCAATTACATTATGACCATAAAATAAAATTAATATTATAAAAAAGCTCAAAATCATTTGAAAGATTTTACTAAGCTCATGTTAAAGCTGTTTGTAGAATTTTAAGTTTATTTATTAGCTCGATAACATGCATACGTTATTATTCATTATAGAAGAGCTTTTCGCAACATAATCTATAATGTTTATAAAATATAAAAATCATTAATAATTCAGCAAAGCTTTTGGAATGATTTTGTTATATTCGGCTTATTTTAAACTATAAAGCTCATAGTATAAAGCACACAAATGTATTCTCTAATTGTGACAATTCCATTTCAGCGGTTTTAAAAATTGAACGTCATATAAAAATGTTTACAAAAGGGCACGATTTTCCATCAAAGTTTAATTTCACTTCATTTAAGAAAAAAAAATTGATTATTGTTATTAATGTTATTAAAAAACAAATTAAAGTTGCTAGAATAAACAATAATTCCTGATTTTCGTAAAAAAACGGAAAGTTCGAATTACTAACACCACCCTAAAATTATATGAAATTAAAACTTTTTTCGAATTAAATTTTAATGAGTTCCTAAAACATAATTTAAAAAATCATTCAAAATATAATCGAAATAATATATTTAATTATTATATCCAATTATTTATTGCAAAAAAATAAAATCTATAATTTATATTTTCTGGGATAAAAGTTTCCTCAGGGTTCTTAAAGTGTACAACCAACCGAGACACACACACACACACACTCAAAGAAGTGGGGAGGGAAATCAACACCATAAACAAAGTTCTTAATATTTCTGTTTGTGCGCTCGTATATATACATACATACATACATTTACCATCTTATATATTTACGCACATAAAATTGCGGAAAAACTTGGGGAACGCACAATAACAAAATTATATTATTATAATAATTAGAAAATTTGTAAATAATACTTATTATAAATAATTAAAATAAATTATAAATTTTTTTTTAAATAAAATAACAGAAGAAAGTTACACAAAAAAATAGGTTATAATACATTATATTATGAGTTAAAGTGAAAGGGTTGAATTAAAAATTGAGTTTCGCATTTTAATAAAATAAGCGAACGTAACAAAAAAAAATATACGAAGAAGGGTGGTTTTATATGTATGTATACGCATTTAATTTATGTAAATTTTCTATTATTCCAAAAAAAAAAAAAAATGTTGATCTTAAATTAACTGCGAGACACGTTTTGAATCGAGAGCATACGTTTGCACCCCACTAATAATTTATGTATGACTATATTATGTGTATGGATCTATAAAAATTATAGAGGGAGGTTTTTTTAATTTTAAATCCACACAATATAATATTAAATAAAAGGTTAACTCTATAAATGAAATTTAAACCATTTGCACTTGGCGGAGCATTAAAAACACTTGTTTTTGTTGTGTTTTTAATTTTTTCTGTACTGCGTACTTAAATACATTAAGTACGTTTATAAATAGTGTATACAAAACAATAAAAACAACGGAAAGGATAAAAAAAAAATTAAATTATTTCTTTATTTTAATTTAAAAAGGCAAAAGTAATTTAAACCGTAACAATATATATATATATATATTTTTTTTTACTATAAGAATGTCTAAAAATTGTATTTTATTTTTTTTAATTACATCACATAATAAGTAACAATAAAAATATATAATATAACTAACAAAAAATATAAAAAAAATGCTCTGGTAATAAAAAATAATATATTATAGTCTGTTTTGTTTCATTATTTTTATTATTATACGACGAAAAGATAAAAATTATGGGCACATACACACAAAAGGCACGAAAAAGCTTAAGAAAAACTTTTCAATTAAAATATAAGACGATATTTATAAATCTTGTCTTCTAAAGTATTTTTTTTTGCTCATATATCTAGTTATATCCATAGTACAAAACATGTTCAACATTTCATATTTGAATACTTACATAATTATATTTTAGTAGTCGCAATGGTAATCAAAAGTTGTTTGAACTTACCTAGAAAGAAGTAGAAAAATAATTTGTTAAAATTGTAGATTCAAAACAGTCTTGATTTTAATGAATATATCGACTTTCTCTCAGACATTTTACAATTTTTCAGTCCAATTAAATTTAGTAGTACAACACGATCCAAATAGTAAGTAAGCACTAACTAAAACAGCTTTTATATGTGAATAATAATAGTTCAATTTAAGAAAATTATTGATATTATTTATTAACTCAAAAAAAACCTTTCAAATTCCATACAAATTCACATTTACTAGAACCTGAAATATTAAAAAAATATCGATTTGGTAATTTTATTACCAACTTTGGTAGAAGTGCTTAATTCTAATAATAATCCATAGCCTAATTTTTAACACCTAAAATTTAAATCAATTTAAAATATTTATATTTCAAATTTTGCCAATTCTCAAATTAAAATAAATTCTGAAATGCATTTAACACGCATTAATGTCATAAGAGAAAATATATCAAATAATGCACACTATAAAATATTCACTCAAAACATTGACAATCTAATAAAATTAAATACTATTTTAAATTGAAATGTCTAAAATTTACAATTTTTAAAATATCTACAAAATATGGTAAATTCGTTTAATTTACAAAATTTAATTGAAATACTTTTTCAATTCTTAAAATTTAACTTTTATATCCAAAATTTTTATCTACTGAAATTAAATTAAAAACAAACCACTTTGAATTTTCAAAGTAAAGTTTTTCAACTTAATCAAAAATTTGATATTTGAAAACTGTAAAATTTTAATTGTTAACTGTATTTTTGTTAATTCAAACATCTATTGGGATATTAAGCCAATAGCATACAATTTTTATAATATTTACAAAATTTAAGAATCCGAAAAAATATTAAATTCGTCCAATTCAAAAAATTTGCATATTTGAAACTAAAAGCTTTTTCAAAAGTTTATACTCTATTAATTTAATATTTTTATTTTAACTGTAAAATCAATAAATTTTAACTTTGTATACGCTTCATTTTCATTTAAATCGGGTTTAAAAACTTTGAATACCGAAAATATATTCTTGTATGTATGTATGATTTTAAAACTGTAATATTTAAGTGGTAAGCTTCATTTTGATTCAAATCTGTATTGAAAATTTAAGTCAATTGCAATTTATATATTATTTAGAAAATTTGATAAATTAAAAAATTTCATAAAATTCAGAAAAATTAAATATTATTTTAAAATCTCCATCCCTTTGCAATCAAATGTTTATTGGAATATTAAGTCAATAATTTTATTGACTTTATTTTATAAAACTTAACTTTTATAATCAAACATTGAAATTTTATTTAATTTGTTTTATTTTAAAACTGTGTTTAAAACCAATTCAAGTTGGTTGTTAACTCAAATTTCAATTATAAAATTATACCAAACGAAGTACAATTTTTATAATATTTACAAAGTTTTTAAGAATACATCAAAATGTTAAATTCGTATTTTTTCTTTTAATTTCTGAAGTTTCATTTTAAAATCGAAAATTAAATGTATTCTATATTTTGTTTAAATCTGCAAAATAAAATTGGTAAGACTGACAGTGATAGACAAATTTTGAAATTTTAAGAAATTTAAAAAAAATGTTAGATTGATAAAATTCACAAAAATTGAATGTTTTATTAAAATGGAAATGTTTGAATTTCTAAAATTAATTTGTTAAATTCGAAAACTTAATACAATCTAAATATTAATATTTTTAATATCTTAACTGTAAAATAAAAGTTTCAAGTTCAAACAAAATTCAAATGTTTATAATATTTTCCAAATTAAGGATTCCAAATATAAGTTTATTTCATAAAATTCATAAAACTTAAATAATATATAAAAATCAATACTCTTTAAATTTTTGAAACTAATTTTTCTCAATAGAAAATTTAATATTTTAAAGTTTTTATTATATTATTTCATTTTTAATGTTATTTATTTTCTTTTAAACGTCTATTGAACAATTTAGTTATCATCAGTTTTCAATATTTACAAAATTAAAATTTAAAATAGTTTTAAAATTGTAGAAACAAAAATCTTATATTAAGAACGAAACTCTTGAATTTCCAAAATGTAACTTTGAACACCGAAATTTAAATTTTTTAAAAATTGTAAAATGTAAGATATTATATTTACATTTTTATTCATATATCTATTAAAATTAAAGTCCGTGGCATCTAATTTTTATTATAGTCAGTAATTAATACATAATTATTGTATTGTAAATTTTAATATTTTACAATTCAATTTTTATACAAATGTCTATTGAAAAATAAGTCAAACGCAATTTTTAAAATTTCATGCTTACAAAATTCTAAACCGATAAAAAAAGGATTCGCAAAATGAGAAATTTAATGTTTTAAAATTCTAAAATTTTAAGTTGCAAGCTTCATTTTATTGCAAATTTTTAGTGAAAAATTAAGTCACTCGTAAAGTTTTTACTTTCACAAAATTTAAGGATTCAAAAATATGTTTAATTCGTAAAAATGAAAACTTTAAATATATATTAAATTTTATATTACGTTAGCACGTTTTAATTGCAGAATATAACTTTTTCAATTTTTTTTTTTAATATTTTAAATATTGAATTCAGATATTTGAAATATATTAAAAACGATGTTTTTTTAATTTCTATGATTTATTTTAAAAATCAAAAATTTTAGTACTTTCAATATTTTAATTATTATTCATTATTTTAAAATTGCAAAATGTATGTGGTCAGTTTCATTGTCATTCAAATGTCTTTTGACAAATAATGTAGTCAATGCTTTACAATTTTTCTAATATTTACGAAATTTAAGAATTATAAAAAATTATAAATTCGTAGAATTTTGAAAACATAATATTTAATTATAAACGATACTAAAGAAATTTATAAGATTCCAAAATTATGACATATACTCATATACAAATTTATGTAAGCTCCTTTTTGAATTAAATCTGTATTGAAAATTTAAGTCAATGTCAATTTGTATACCTATTATATAGAAAATTAAAAAAATTAAAAAAATTTAAGTTTGTGAAATATTATATAATAATTTAATTCAGAAAACTTATATATTATTTTAAAATCTCCATCCATTTTCAATCAAATTTGTATTGGAATATTAATTCAATAATTTGGAATTAGTATAGATTTTAACAATTTTACAAATTTTAAAAAAAATGTTAATTTGATAAAATTCACAAAAATTTAATGGCTTATTAAAATGGTAATGTTTGAAGTTCTAAAATTTATTTGTTAAATTTGAAAATTTAATATATTCTAAATTTTAATATTTTTAATTTTTTAATTATAAAATAAAAGTTAAAGTTCAATATAATAATCAAAATTTATACAATATCTGCTAAATTAAGAATTTCAGAAAATGTTTAATTCAAAAAATTTAAATATAACATGAAAATCAAACTCATTAAATTTTTTGAAATTAATTATTTCTAATCGAAAATTAAATATTTTAGTATTTTATAATTTTAATTATTTATTTGTAATTTTTCTTATTTTCATTCAAACGTCTGAACTAATTAGTTACCTACAGTTTTTAATATTTACAAAATTTAAAATTCCCAAATTTTTAACATTTAAAATTTTAAATATTGATAAACGAGTAAAATGAAATCAGTTTAAAATGTTTAAATTTCAAAACGTTACCCATTCTCAAAATTAAAATCCACCATCATTCTCAATGAGTTGCTAAAATAAATTCTAAAACTCATTTACCACGCAATAATGTCTTTTGAGAAAATAAATCACATAATGCAAACTATAAAATATTCACTCAAAAAATGACAATTTCATAAAATTCAGTTAACTTAAATATTATTCTTAAATTCTTAAATTTACAATTTTTAATATATTTACAAATTACGATACATTCCTTAAATTTACAAAATTTTATTAAAATACTTTTGGAATTTCTTAAATTTAACTTTTAAATCCGAAAATTTAATATATTCTTAATTTTAATTGGTTATAACGTCAAAATCACTGTATTAAACTAAATTTTTACTAAAATATCTACTGAAAAATTATAATATAATTTTTTACAAAATTCAAAAACTTTAAAAAATGTTAAATTTTTAATATTTTGTAATTTGAAATTATATTAAAAAAAACCACTTTGAATTCTCGAAGTTTCACTTAATCGAAATAATATTTGAAAACTGTAAAATTTTAGTGGTTAACAGTATTTTCATTCAAATGTCTATTGAAATAGGAGTATTAGGCCAAAAACATACAATTTTTATGATATTTACAAAATTTAAGAATCAGAAAAATGTTCAATTCGTATAATTCGAGAAATTTGCATATTCTAAACTAAAAGGTTTTCCAAAATGTAATACTGTATTAATTTAATATTTTTTTTACCTGTAAAATTATTAAATCCAAGAATTTTAGCTTTACGGTTCATTTTCATTCAAATCGGGTTTAAAAACTTTAAATACCGAAATTATTATATTTTTTAAATGTATGATTATAAAACTGAAAAATTTAAGTGGTAAGATCCTTTTTCATTCAAATGTGTATCGAAAATTTAAGTCAAGTGCAACTTGTATATTATTCAGAAAATTTAAGAATTTAAAAAAATTTCGTAAAATACAGAAAACTGAAATATTATTTTAAAATATCCATCCATTTTCAATCAAATGTTTATTGGAATATTTATCAGAAAATTTTTTGATTTATAAAATTTAAATTTGGTAAAGTTTTTTAAAATAATTTGTTCTATTTTAAAACTGTATTTAGTTTCGAGGAATTCACCAAAATATTAAATTGTATTTCGAAATTTTTCTTTGAATTTTCAAAATTTTATTTTAAAATTGACAATTTAATGTATTCTATATTTTAATAAAATCTGCAAAATAAAATTGGTACCGACAATTTTTGAAATTTTAAGAATTTTAAAAAAATATTAAATTGGTATAATTCACAACAATTTAATTTTTTGCAAAATTTACAAACATAAAATAATGTTAAATTCTTAAAATTATGAAATCAGAAATTATATTAAAAACAAACCACTTTGAATCATTTGAATTTATTTTGCGAAATAATAATATTTGAAAATTGTAAAATTAAAAAAAAAATTGTAAAATCAAAATTCGAACAATCCCGAAAGTTTGTGTATTGGAAACTAAAACTCCAAAATT
This sequence comes from Tipula unca, assembly GCA_951394425.1. Lineage (NCBI taxonomy): Eukaryota > Metazoa > Arthropoda > Insecta > Diptera > Tipulidae > Tipula > Tipula unca. The sequence continues at coordinate 190,535,694 of OX596381.1, forward strand.
TTCAAAAATTGTATACTCTGTAAATTTAATATTTTAAAACTGTAAAATTAATAAATTCCAGAATTTCAGCTATACGCTACATTTTCATTCAAATCGAAAACTGTGATATGTAAATATTTTTATAGGTTTAACAAAGTTTTGAGGAATTCAACAAAATGTTAAATTCGTATTTTTTCTATGAATTTCAAAATTTTTATTTTAAAATCGAAAAAAGTATTCTAAATTTTAATTAAATCTGTAAAAAAAAACTGGTAAGACTGAGAGTGACAGACAATTCTTGAAATTTTAATCTTTTAAGAATTTTAAAGAAGTATTAAGTTGAATTAAAATTCACAAAAATTAAATATTTTATAAATATGATAATGTTTGAATTTATAAAATTTATTTGTTAAATTCGAAAATTTATTATAACTTTAACTGTAAAATAAAAGTTTAAAGTTCAATATAATATTCAAATTTATATAATATACACCAAATTAAGAATTCCAAAAAATTATTATATGAAATCAATACTCTTTAATTTTTTGATACTAATTTTTTTCAATCGAAAATTTAATTTTTTGAAATTTTAATTATTTATTTTTAGTTTTATTTATTTTCTTTTAAACATCGATTGAACAATCTACAGTTTTCAATATTAAGAAAATTAAAAAATTCAAAAAAATTTAAAATGGTAGAAACAAAAATGTTATATTAAAAACAAAACTCTTTGAATTTCCAAATTTTCACTTTGAAATATATAAAAAATGTGAAATTTTATTTTTATAAAAACGGTAAAATTTAAGACGTTAGCTACATTTTTATTCATATATCTATTAAAATTGAAGTCAGTGGATTAATGTATTGTAAATTTTAATATTTTACAAATCACTTTTTATACAAATATCTATTGAAAAATAAGTCAAACAAAATTTTTATATTTCTTGTTACAAAGTTCTAAATCGATAAAAAAAATTGTAAGCTGTAAGCTTCATTTTAATGTAAATTTATTGAAAAATTAAGTCACTCGTACAGTTTTTATTATTTAAAAATTTAAAAATTCATAAATATGTTTAATTCGCAAAAATAAAAATGTAAATGTTTACATTTTTATTGTAGAACTTTTTAAAATTATATGTAGAACTTTTTAAAATTTTCTAAGCTTAATATTTTAAATATTTACAAAAAACGAAGTTTTTTTAAAATTATTTGAGTTTAAAACTCGGAAATTTTATATTTTATACTTTCAATATTTTAAAATTTCAAAATGTATGTGGTCAACTTCATTGTCATTCAAATGTCAAATTGAAAAATTAAGTCACTGTTTTACATTTTTTACAATATTTATGAAATTTAAGAACTATAAAAAATGATTAATTCGTAAAATTCTGAAAGCTTAAATATTTTATTATAAACGATACTATAGTTGAATTTATAAGATCCCAAAATTATATCATACACTCTAAAGTTTAATATTTTAAAACTGAACAATAAAAGTGTTGAGCTCAATTCTTATTAAAATTTCTATATTGACAAATTGAGTTAGCGCTTCCAAAATGTTAGCCAACACTGTTTCTATTGTCTATGATTTTCGAATATTCTTATTTGGTGAGCTTAAATAATATTATATTTTAAAAGTTTATGTTTAATAAAGGGATCGATATTACAGTTTCAAAAATTCAACAATTCAACAATTCAAATTCAAAATATAAAATCCTCCTTAATTTTCAAAATAAACTGTTAAATAATTTAAATATTTAATAATTGTTTGCTTCATTATAGATTTTAAAATCAAAAACTCACTAAAATTAAATTTTGTAATTATTAAAAATTAAAAATTAACCAAATTTCTTTATATTGAAATGAATGTAATTTAATAATCCACGTAACCAAACTAATTAGACGTTCTAAATTCTAAATTTAATTTAATTTCTCAGTTGCGTTTCATACAAAAATATTTAAATACAATTATATTCGTTTAGAATTGGAATCTAAAAGAAACAAACGAAAAGACAGAAGCTTGATCTCTGTGATTCATTTGAACGAATTATCTACTTGACAAAGTTGTTTTCAAAATGTTAAATTTTTATTGTGTAGTGCAGATTGTAGAACTATGATTTACCAAAATCGAAAAAGTATTCATATACCCAGCGAAAAAAACTAAGCTCATTTCGAGATAAAACACCATTAAAATCTAAAAAATAAAAAAACTTTTCGTATTAAATATATCTAAATGCATTTATGTAATGCAAAACCATAAAAGCTTCTCTCTCTCTATATATATATACATATGTATATGCATACATACGTTTTTAAATCAAGATCACCGAACCAAATAATTAAATTAAAAATAATGGAATAATTGAAAAGTTAATAGTTTTAAATTTTAATATAATTCTTTTATGATTTCACAAGATTTTTACAAACAAAAAACTTTTTCAGATTAAATAGTAAAAGCTTCAACCAACCATCTAAGCATAACTTCTACTATGTACCACCAACATTATGAGAATGAATAAAACCCAATATGAGAACCGAGAATATATATAAAATACTCGTATGGTATATTCTATATTATTACGTTTTATATTTTTATTTTTTAATAACCGAAATAAAATGTTTCTTTATTTTATCTCGAAGACGATATGCAATTTCTTGTGAACAAAAATGTATCTTCCGTAGCGGAACGAAAAAAGCACAACACAAAAACAAAATTTATTTTTATTTCATTTCCCAAAAAATAAAAGAAAAAAGTGAGTTGTTGTAGTTTTTTAAATTTTCGTCACAAACTTCAAACTTACACTTTTGCATTTCACTTATAACTTATTTATTTGTTTATATATGTATGTATAAAATATAAACCGAACACTGAGCTTTATAAATATAATATTCTTAAAGATGTACATGTTTTGTTTTTTGTTATAAGAATTTTTGGTTTAAGATTTTTATTTATGATATTTCCAAAATAATAATATTATTTTTTTTTTCAGTTGAGGAAATTCGAAACTTTTTATGAGCTTTTACCTAAGCATTTTCCGTTTACTGTTATCGTTCGTTTCTTACGAGACAATCCTGTTATTTTCTTGCAGTTTTTTTTAACATAAAAATTACATCTACTCGTTTGTATGCACAAAGTACTTGGGTGTGGTATTTATTTTTAGACAAAGGTACATAATAGAATGTATCTATACAATAATTTTGAAAAACCAAATAAAACAAAATTCATTAGAAAAATATTATATAAATTAATTAATTAATAATTTATTTAAAATATTATAATAATTATAAAAAATTTAATTAATTATAAAACGAAGAGATGGCGTATAGTGTTTAAAGCTTCGCTCCAGGTAAAAAAATATTACGAATATGAGACCATAAAATTACGTTTCATCGCATTGAATTTTTAACGGACACAACAAAGTTAAATACAAGACATATTATTGTGTAAAAGAAAGCACCATTCACATATTATATATAAAAGCAGGAGGAAAATTGTATTTCATCGTCCCTCCCACTAATTTTCTATACTCCTGGTTTTATTTGTTGTATACTTTTTAATGTAATTATTACAGTCAACATCCTATTTTTTGTTGCTATTCATTTAGAGAATTTTCTTTTATGTTTATATATTATGTATGTATGTAAGAAATATTATATTAACGAACATAAAGCCCAAAGAAATGATATATTTCTTTCATTTCATATTATACATCTTTGTAATTATTTACATGTAACAATTACGCCTTCTAATATATATTATAATTATTGTACATATAATAGAATGCGAAACATAATAAGTTTTTTTTTCTTTTACCCAAGGAACATAAAAAGATGTATAATAATGGTTACTGTGTTTCTGTTCCTATAATTTAATATATTATATTATGTTAAATAATATAAATACAGTGGGTAAAACAACTTGTGTGTCATGTTTCATTCTCAGAATATTTTCAGGCAATATTTGAATTGAGACAAAAATATTATGTTTGTGTGGAATTAGGTAAATGGGTTAGGGTTTTATACATAAAATGGGATAAATACGTAGAAAATTTAAGCAGATTCGTTTATTCCCACAATCACATTCGCATCTAAAACTGAAACTATATATAATTATAGAGTTAATGCTTCTGAATGAAATAGTTCAACACAAGTTAGGCGTGCTCTACAAGCGAAGCTGAAATATTTAAACAAAATTTGTTTCAATTTGGGGCATACATTTAATTAACTCTATTTAAAATTTCAATAAATTTTAATTTTTGAAGACTTGAATTTTCAACAAAACAATTAATTTTAGTACCTTGATTTAAACCGCTATTTAAAACTTTTTAGGAATTTTAACCTTGTGTACATGTTAAATTTATATGAATTTGCTCTAAAGTACATAATTTATTTTAATCATAAACTATTATGACCCTGAATTCACAGCTTGAAAATAATCAACTCGGTCTTTAGTATAACGAATGTAATATTATTCATTTCATAATTACTATTAGTTTACATTTTATTTCCACAAAATGTTAAAAGCCCTGATAAAAGTCAACATAAAAAAACCGGTTAGATTTAATTAAAAGCTTCTAACATAGAGCTTTCATCTTTCGAAATTCATTAATTAGAAAATTTAAATAATCAACAGAAGTTAAAATCTTAAATATTTATTTAATTGGTTTTTCAATATGTATTTGAGCTTTTAACATTTGCTACTTCATTTCAATATTTTCAGGATTGCTTGACCGTTTTCAGTCTAGAGATAAATGTTTCAAGAATTATAGTGCTTTATCTAAATTACTAGACATTTTTCAACTGTCTCACAATTATGAATTTAATAGTTTTCTCAATGTCATAGCAAAAATATTGGTTAACTACAAATATGTTGTTGTTCATTTTAACATTTAAATTTAAATTGAAAGCTTCGTTTAATATGGCGAATTGTTCCAGTTTGTTCGTATAAAAGTATTGAAAATTTTAATCAACGAATTTTATAAATCAAATGTTCGGTTTCATTGACATTGTTTTTAGTTTAAGCTAATAAACATTATTTTTATTAATTATATTCACATTAAAAGCTTCTACAATTCAGTTCAGAATCGCTTTGAATAAAATATAATTTTCAAAATGAAATAATCCATATGGACTTAAAAATGAAAACTGTGTTAGCTTTCATAACTTTATTAACAAAACTAATTGTTTTTAGACTTTATTTGTATTAGAGGATATGGGTAACGTCACGAAATCTTTATGTTAGAGCACTTCATATTTAGATGACTATTCCTTATAGTTTCCTAATCGGGCAAACAGAAAATGTAAGATGCTTTGCCATCTACCGAAAAAAGCTACGGTAAAGTTAACTAATATCATAAATGCTGCATTCAGGTTAAAATATGAGCCAAAACTTTGGAAAGTGGCTGAGGTTATCATGAATCCCAAACCAGAAAAACCGCCATATCTAATAACATCATATATAGGCCTATATCGTTGCTGCCAATAAGGTCTACACTTTTTGAAAAGTTACTATAAAAAAGACCCAAACTAATAATTAAAAAACATAACCTAATTCTGAATCACCAATTTGGTTTTCGCAGTGAACACTCAACCTTTTGTGCATAGACTAACCAATATTTTACCAATTTACAAACTCAAATTAATCCTACTTAAACTAGCAGAATTCTTGATTTATATATAACGGAAACATATTGTAGACTTAAGCAAGAAGATAGAGTACTTGGCCACTTCTGTATTTACTATACATCCGAGATGATCCAATGCCACAAAACAACATGATATCCACTTTCGCCGACACAGCTATCATGGCAGTAGGTGACAACAAGTCAGATTAAACAGAGAATTTACAAACCGCCATAGAACAAATACTCAACTAGGCAAAAAAACAGCGCTTAAAATTAAATTAACCTAATGGAAAGCTCATGTAAAAAAGGAAAGAAACGAGTTGGGATTAAAATATGTACAATAAAATGTATTGGTTATTGGGAAGAAACTCTCATCTATTTCCTAATAAGCTTCTGCTTTATATAAGCAAATATTGAAACCTGATTGGACTTATGGTACACAGCTGTGAGAATGAAACCTGTTTGGACATACAGCTGTGAGGATTTGCTAGAAGTCAGCTACTGTATAATATGGATTTAGTTAGAAGGCGCACAAAATCCTTCGAATATTTCAAAGTATTTTATAATTTTTGGTTTGAATTTTTTTTTTTTTAAGCTTTAAAAACCATGATTAGAATTTCAGATATTCAAACAATTTTATATTTTGAATTGTTGAAAATGTAAATTTCAAAACAATAATTTAGACATTTTTGGATACCTGAGTTTCTATTCCAAGACTTGAAACAATAAAAAAATTCAATCCAAAAACATATAAAATTCACATTTTTAAAACTTCGTATTTCGAAATTTGTTAAAAATTGTCTACATATCAATATTATTTTTTAACAAACTCGACAAATGAAGGGAATTCTTACTTTCAAAGAATAAATCAATAGTCATGTTTCAATAATTGTGAGTATGCCATCATTTTGGTATATACTTGATAGGTTATAATCGATAAGCACCATTTTAGGGCGAATACTTGAATATTTAAAAGAAAAATTAAAGTATATATGATATAGCTCATAATGTGGATCTAGACATGAGAGCTAATACTGGTTTGGATCTAATTAAAAGTAGACACACTATGAATTTGACAGCCACTGACGTTTTGAGCAAAATAAGGTTAGAAGTTTTGGGATGATTTGGTCTAGGTTTTGATGTCTATGACATGATCCGTCTGTGTGATGTCGAACAATTAGAAGCTAATAAGAATAACCAATATATAAATAGTGTATCTTTACCATTAATGGTAACCCTATTAAGAAAATCTCAATTGAACCTTTTTCACAATTCAGTGTCATTCAGAACACAACTGTAAGAAAATGTTATATTATGTTATTGTGGTAAAAATAGGCTCAACAAATGTACCAGTTGCTGAGTTAATTTCTAGTAAACATGATACCACGTCATTATCATTAATTTTAATGAAATTTAAATCGCAAATGGCGCAGATTGCAAAACTAATATATCTCTTAGTATATGTAGTAAACTGGACTTGGGCGTACATTCAGGCCATTCTTCACATTTTTAACAAAACGAGTGTATGGTATAGAGTATATTGAATTCACTTATAATTGTATGGAAACTAAAAAGGATCAGACTGTACGATCCAAGAATTTGTGAAGAATTGGTCACGTTTACAATGAATTGAGCACTACTTTGCATATCATGTCAAAATATTTACTTATAAACAAGAAATTTGAGGATCGGACGATTTGTGGCGTTATTAAAGGGCAAGACTGAACTAATGGTAAACTTCATAGCGGTTCCCTTAGCGATGCCCTTAAGCCTACACTAAAAGCATCAAAACGTAAATTGGTAAACTCCAAAAATTCGGATGATGAGCCGGATGACATCCAGAATTCAGAGAACTGGAATAAATAAATACGGTTGTATCAATCCCCCAAACACATCGACAAACGTGTCATTAAAAGGTATTCTTCCAAATTATTGTTGAAAGAAATTTCCAAAAAATCGATCTTTGTGTTACTCAAAAATCTCCAAAAAATATCGATCTTCTTTTGAAAAATGGGTTTTCGTATATCACCGAAAGCCAGCATTACGAATATTTGAATATAAAAATTACAAATTTCAATTCATTAAGAGTATTTCCTAAAATAATGGAGCCGACTATTCCACAAACTTCAAACTTGTTTGTAATATATCCAAATACATAGAATTATTTATGAAATGCTCTATTCAGCTTGATTTTAAATGCCCAATTTGCTTCATGCAACATAATGCCGAGAACTTTTATTTGCCGATAGATTATTTTAATTTTAAAGAACGCAATTTAAAAAATTTATTGGTGATTCATTCAACTTTTCTGGTTCTAACAATTGTCATCAAAAATTCTGAAGAACTAAAAGTTAACTCCCATAATGGTTTTGTTGCGTTAGACTTTCAACCGTTAAATCCTAATATATTTTATTATGTTAAAATTGGCGACATTTCATCGGAAATAAACTTAGGAATATCCAATCTAAACTTGGTTGCCTTTATTCACTATACACACGAGGGTTGAATAAAACAGCTACAGGTCAATCTGTATCTTACATTAAGAGAAAAGACGGGTCATGAAAAATACACGGCGACTTAGCAGAAGAATTATTGTTTGAAACTAAGCCAGGAGATAGAGTTAACCCAGTAACACTATTTTATATTGAAATACCAACATAAGTTCACTGAAGAGCCTTGAGAATTGACTCGAGATGTCAGTAATGTACCCATTATTTGACTGCTTGTAGCCGCTCGTTACTATGTTAGTGAATAAAGATATTTTGATTTTCCTCCAGTTTGTTGCATTATCAATTAGCCATTTTGGTCCATGCCACCATAAACCGAAAGATTGTAGGACCTCCTGAAGTATGCCTCGACTTGAGCAATCTGCAGGGTTCTCAGCGGATTTAACATGGTATCACTTACTTTTTGGCATTGAACCAATGATTTCAGATGTTCTGTTGGCGACATAGGTTTTCCATTGACATGATTGGTCCGATAGCCAACCTAACATAGTACTATCTGTTCACTCAAATTCCTTTCATTTAACTTGTGGGAACTTGTAGTAACTTGTTGTAATTAATTGTAGCCCCATTATCATCAATATTTATTGGATCTATTGCATCGCAGATATCAGCTAAGTTAGAGACTCATTAATTCAGGGGAAAGCCACCGGAACTCAGTATAGCAATTAATTTCTCTTAGAGATAGATTGCTTCATCGGTTGTTTGTGCACGTTCATTAGCCTGCACATTCGATTGTTCTAGGTCTATTTCCAGTGCCGCTGTTTGATCATCAATTTGTGCATTGTTTAATTTTATTCTTTGGCCAGTATTTGTATAAATTTAGCTTTTACTTGATTGTTAGTTGAATTATAAGGGGTATATGCATCATCGTGCAACAGCGTATGATGTCGTCTCCTGCATTGTTTACATCCAAACCTTGATGAACTTGACATAACTCGATGGTTACGCGGATAGGGAGTTGTAGGAAACTTGATGGTGCTGAATAAAATCCCGCCTTGAATTGGTAGCCAACGACTTACATTTTTGACATTTCACCAAGTGATGTTTCTCGTTATACAACACATACATGGAGGTACATCAAACGTAATGACATTGGCTTGGATGGGTCGGTAGGTTTTGAAGTTTCTTTGTTTTTGGACCACCGGTGTATTGAAAATTGGTGCTGATGGCCCAGCTAACATTTCAATCTCATCGCATTAATTTCTCTAGGAACTTCAAGAATTCTTCGATTAAAGAAAACTCCTTTTCCGATGATAATTTCGCCCATGCTGGTGTTGTGTCCTTGTCTCATTTATCTAGCATTGAATCATATTATATTTGTAATTGGAGTTTAGTTGATGTTCTTAGGTTAGACATTCATTGGGATAATTTGCTCAAAACAATTAAGAATAACAACGTAGTCATCTTATAGTTGATCTTAATATCGACTTGTTAAATAACGTAAGTAATTTTAATTACCAAACAATGCTTACATCATATGGATTTTCCTGTGTTTCTAAAAATCTAACTAGGAAACTTTCATGTCAGTAATACTTACAATTTTATTGTTGATATCCTCAACATTTGGGCGATATCGAATAGGCCAGTGATATGTATTAGTGATAATATCTCTTAAGTAAATTTCGACAAACTGCGAGGAATCGTGTCCAAGTTGAAAACTGGGACTTTGTTTATGGTGAAAAATATTTTAATACTGCATTCAATAATTTCTTAAAAATTTTCAATTCTCATATTGTACTTCCCAAAGACACATTTACTTATCAAAATAACAACAAATTAAATCCCTGGATGAATTCCTATCTTTTAAAAAATTCTCTAAGAAATTAAGAATGTTTCCAAACAACGTTCGGTTAAAAAATTATATTACAAAACTTTCCAAATATGTAAATAACAATGTTAAAAGGGTTAAACGATTATTTACAAACATAAGTTTGAATTAGTAGGAAGCAATTCTATGCTTAAGTGGAAGGAAATTGATAATATTTTGGGGAAGGACATTGAAAAACCAAATAACAATTTATAAGAATAAATCGGAGTGATGAATTTAATTAATAATTAACAGTGTTAAAGGCCATTACTGGCCCCTTACTGAATCAACAATTTGGCTCCAACGGTTTCGATCCTGAGCTTGGTCTTCATACTGTCTAAGACAATCAGAAGAGGCCAAGTCGTTCTCTACATCGTGGAGCCATCGTCGCCTGCAACGACCTCTGCGCCTACCATATGGTGGCTCTCCTTTCAGAGATCGCTGCACAATTCGTTCCGGATCAGCACGCAGAACGTGATGAATTTAATAACTTTTTTATAAATATGTCATCTGAATTATCTTCCAACGAAACCGAGGTAACTATTGTACTTCTTGGTATCTAGAAGAAATCAATTCTGAAGAGATTTTTTCCGAAATTAAAAATTAAAAAATAAATACTTTAAAGGTTTCGATGGTATAAAAAAAAAATTTAAATTGGGCGGATTACTCCAGCACTCAATGCCACTATTGGGCCACGGTGAAATCCACCTGGACAAACACAATACTTACATATTAAAAACACCCGACCGTGATTTTTGGTCACCAACGGGAATCAAACCCAAGACCCTCGAATAACAAAGCAAGGACGCTACTTACTGTGCTAACGGGGGCGGCGGCATACACAATGTCTCTATTAAGAACATTTTTCAAATTATTTGAAAGATTAATAAATTAATTTTTTTAATGTCCACCAATATTTACAGCTGGGAAATCTACAGAAAAAGCTATTTTGAAACTTTTTAAGTAACACATATTTAGCTTCTAACAACTCACTGAAAAGCTCAGCGGTATATATGGACATTTCGAAAGCATTTGATACTGTTAACCTTAATATACTCCTAGAAAAATTATCAAGTGTCGGTGATAGAGGCAAGGTGTTAGATTGATTTGTCAGTTACCTTCGTAACCGTAGCCAAATTGTAAGAGTTATAATGTGAACTGTCGTCCAGGTCATCTTAAATGTGGTGTTTCTCAAGGCTCAGTTTTGGGACCATTATACTGTTTTTAATTTATTTTAATTCCGTTCTTGAAATTAATTTTACAGGTTGTGCGTTCGCAGATGATTTGGCTTTAACATAATAGTGTAATGATCATTTTGAAATTCAATACTCTATTGAAAGTGATTTATGAATCCTAAGCAAATGGTTTTTTATCACCGACTTGTTGCTAGTGACAAGTCTAGATTTATGCATTTTAGACAACCTAACATAACACTTAATCAAACCTTTATGAAGTATCATGCACAGTCATGCGATAAGAATCCATGTTTTGAGCAGTGCTTTGATCTACTTTGCGTAAATGAGTTTAGATAGATATATGTGTTACAATTGACTCACATCTAAATTGAACCTCTCACCTAAATAATATTACGAAAATTGTGATTACTGCAGTGCATAAATTTTATAATCTTCGACCGTTGTACCCATCTTATGTTTTGGGAAGACTAGCATGATATAATGCTCTTGTGGAATCATTAAAAATGTATGCGGGATAACATGTTGGGGTGGAATTTACTACTAGCTGTTGTTATATGTTTCATATGGTTACTACGACATATACATTTTTGTTTTATGTCAATTTTTTTTTTGTCATAAACTTCACACTAGTGATAATTGAGCTTTGAGTTTACAAAAGAGAAGGCAAATTAATTTTGAACCAAAAGCTTTAATATTTTTAAACCATTTTAAATATTTCCAGTATATAACACAACCTAATTACGTGTATTTGGTTATTTTCAAACAATCCAACTAAACTGTACATCTACGAGTATAAAAAACTAATACACAAACTATTTTTGTATTTCAAATATTGTATTTTGTAAAAATTTAAATTAAATTTTTCGACTTTAATTATCTGTATCCACAAAAGTTAACATATTTAGAACTATTTACAACATTAAAAATTTAAACCATAATGCTCTAATTTTTTATTTTTTTTTTGTTTATGAATGTACATAACAAAATGAAAACTTTGGTTCAGTATATTTTTCAAACTAACAAATCTATAATTAGTTTCTAATTTCTCTACTAAATGAACTCGTTTGTATAATATGTAAATTACATATATATTTATTATGAGTACATCGTATCGTACAGAAAAACCAAAAACAACAAAATATTTTAATAAATTTTCCAAACAATTCATAAAATATAGGTTAAGCTTATATATACGTATGTTTTATAATTAATTTATTTTATTTGCTTCTCTATAAATTTAACTAATTGGGAACTATATATTTGAGAATTTTTGATCGATGCCAAATATTGGTTTTATTTGTATACATATATACATAAATCGAGCAATTATCCTTTGACATGTACATATACCAATAAAAATCGCACAGTGATCGTTTTTGAATAATTTCACATCTAAAAGCATTTTTCATCGTTCAATAAACTTATATTTAGAATGTTTTGTACATTTGCTTATAATATAATATGGCCGAAGAATGGTAAAAAATATGATTACTCAATAATCCAAAAAGGTAGCATTAATTCATTTATATATATGTATATGTATGTATATATACAGCAGATACACACAAAAGAAAATCTAATTTTCATCAAAACTAAATGGTCTTTATAATAATAATAATAATCGTGTATGATTCATCAAAAAATCGTAAATAAAATAAAAATAAAAACGATTCTAATCAAAACCAAAAAAAGAAAAAAAAATGTTCGGAAAATCATTTTAATCGAATTTCAAGTAACCCCTTTTTTACGGTTTGGCTGTGTGTGTGTGTGTGTGGAAACCCCAAACAATATATATACATACATACATATATGTATGCATACACAATGCGGGAAATATTTATACGATCCATGTTTTATTATGTAAGTGCGGTCATATTTTGTTTATAGTTTTACATCATTATAAAAATAAAATGAAAAAATTCAACCACCCATAAAATGTATAGGGTGGCAAAATAAACGATTCATCATGAAAATTCATAAACATATCAAACTATACAAGAGTATAATACATGTAGACGAACACATCAATCGATACACACATACATATATAGTGAAAACCACATATAATTTCATAAATCATCCTATTCATCTACGACTATAAATTTGATTTGTTTTTTTTTTTTTGTGCTTTCCTATATCTTCCTTTATGTACGTATGTATGAAATCCATTCTATATATAATATGCATACAGAGGGATAATCTATACACCGTCACCATCATGTATAGCTGCGTTTATTTACAGGAGAAAATTCATTGTCAAATTGGGAACGATGGAAAACCCATTACATGCTTTTTGAAGTACACATTGATGTTCCCGCAATAAACACACATCTATATATAGGTACGCCAATTATAGATTAAACGATTTGTCTTTTGAACATGAAAATTCATTTTTCCGTTAACGGGTTATATGAGTTTTTCATTTGTTGTTTTTTTTTTTATGTTTACCTCTAACTAAATATCATGTAGTTTGGTATGTTATCTTTTTATGTTTGATATGTTTGTGTATACATACATTAGTGTTGCGGCATGTAAATTAAAATTTTTGGTCACTAGTTTATGTATTATGTATACATAGAAAAATATATTTTGTTTACAATATTTTCAGAAACAAAAGAATGTGTATTTTATAGGTATATCGGGTTTTCCATTTGGGTCTTGATAACTTTGAACTTTTACTGTGAACGCAACAGGGATGTTCGAGGCATAGATGACGCCATATGTATACCTACGATATTTTAGCGATTTGAAATTTTGTAAAAGCGTTCATCTAGAGGTGAGTTTTTCATTTGTTTCTTTTTGACAAATGACGCATGAATAGTTTCAAACTTTCATTGTGTTTTTATTTATTCAGTATTGTTTGCCATTTCATTATGGAAAGATTGAGCAAATCAATCAGTTTTATTACAAAAATCAGCGTTCTGTGAGGAATACGTGTTTTGTGCGTTTAGACCAAGTTACGGTTGACATATTCGGCTTGTCGAGACCACTGTTTGGAATACAATCGAAAAGTTTGTATCACAGTTTATAGTATATATGGATGATACGCGATTAAATAGACGGTTTGGTATGGTTTATGTGCCTGTGAAATCATTCGTCCATATTTCTTCAAAAAAAAAAAAGACGGCCTGGACATACCTGTGAGTAGTGCTCTTTCTTGCACCATGATAACGGAATATTTGCTGTCTGAAGTTGAAGCCTGACCTCGACGACAATTGGTTCCAAGAAGTCGGCGCTATTTGCCATAAAGCGCGCGAAGCAATGTACTTATTGAAAAATTATGTTGGCGAGCAATTAATTTCACGGTTCGGATCGTAGAATTGGTTCATGTCATACCTCTATATAGACGCTTTGCTTTGGGGCCACACAAAGTTCAAAGTCTATGTGAATACGCACCAGCTAGATTTGAGGCATTGGAAGCCATCAGCATTACTCGTGTCATTACCCAAATACCATTCGATATTCTCGAACGCGTCATTAAAAATTGTACTTTGAGAAAGGACCATCGCAGTTGTGGCCATCATTTGAAAGAAGTAATCTTTAACAAATAAATGGCAAGAAATGTTATTTCGAAGGATAATTAAGTTAACATACGATTAAATTGAATTTTTTTAATTTTTGCACAAATCACGAACTCGAATTCGTTTTACCATGGAGTGGGGTGTGTTAAATTGTCTGGCACGGTCATAGTTAAAGGTTATAACCTTTTTGTAAAGATTTCTATCAGTTGTGCCATGTAAAGATTTCTATTGTTGTTCAGTACCCATTGTTAATACGCCGATGGTCGAGTAAGCAGAGTCAATGGTCTTAAAATCGTGGACTCGAGTTCAAGACTCTTCTATTCTAATTTAAATTCTTCTGTAAATTTGTTCAACACAGCTTCTGTTGAAATCTATATTCAATTTCTGCAAGTAAGAGCCATCTCTTGTGTATGACCGTAATGAATTGTCCATTCCTGTTGCTAAAATTTTCAATTTTCTCTATTGAATTGGCAAATATAAAAGAATTGTATATAACCAAATTCATATACGCCGGTGGTCCAGTAAGCAGAGTCGTTGAATTTAGAATTGTGAACTTGAGTTCAAGCCTCGATTTGGCATTAAATAATTTTTAATTTAATATTTAGCTCCCTTCAATTGGCAAATATAAAGGATGAGTATAGCGGCAAATCTATATATGGAAATGGTGACGTGGTCAAGTTATTGGTGTAATTGGAATCTTGGATGTTGTGCAGTATTCGAACCTCAATTTTTAAGGGTAAACAAATTTAGCAGGCATCCACACAGTTCTCGTTAAATTAGAAAAAAATCGCTTTTTGATTAAAAAATTACAATTTTGCAATTAAATTAAAAATATATATTGAGGCTTGGACTAGTCATGATTACAGACCAATCACACAGCTTCTTTTACCACCAAGCCATCGCCATACATATAAATAGTGATATTCCTATCGTTTATAGCTGTCATTTGAATAAAAAAATTGAAAATTTTAGCAACGGCATTGGACTCTGCTTAATTGACCATCGCCGTACAATTTCATTACCGCTCTATACCGTTTTTAAACAGAAACTGAGTTGAACCAAAAATGTCCCAACATTAATATATGGTTTGAAACTGAACCGAACTACATAGTGCCAGGTGCAACATTTAATGAGATGACATCTGTTTGGAATGTATTTCGAAGAAGTTAAAAATTTTACAAGCTATTCCTCCTTATGTTCTTAAAAATTATAAAACTTCTGTTCCAGTCAATGATGCTTGATGCAATTTTCTAGTCGGGCCACAATATTGACCACTGACCATACAAATTTTAAGTTTAAGTCAGTACATGAATAACGTTAAAATATATAAATTAAGGCTCGATTCAAACTAAAAACAAATTTAATTTAATTTCTTACAGATTAATTCAATTCAGGTTCTGTTAAATTTTCATTTTTCTCTATTCAAATGGTGAGTATAAAAGATGGATTTATCAGTAATGAAATTGTACGGCAGTGGTCAAGTAAGCAGAGTAATAGGCGTTTAATTAGTGGATGTGTGTTCAAGCGACATTCGGGGTAACGTTTTCTAAATTTAATTTCATCTTACAAATTAGTTCAACTCAGCTTCTATTAATATTTTCAAATTTTTCCAATTAATTGCCAAGTATAAAAGACGGATCTAGCAGCAATGAAAATGAACGGCGATGGTCAAATAAGCAGAGTTAAGAAATACTTTTGGTTATAAAAAAATCGATCAGGTCAGGTATTTTTCTTGGGTCAGTTGGCTAATATGTTGGTTTTCCAGTTGAAATGGATTCACATTCATTTTGTTTAATGGCAATCTGTAATTATTTTCCTTTAGTTGTATAGTTAAGAACCCAGTGAGTATTCTTCGCATTGAAGTCAACAGACGCTTGAAGAACTCTGAGAGTATTGTTTGTTTTTAATAGAATGTCTAATTGGTGGACAGTACAATCCTGCCACAATAATAGGAAAGTTGTCGGTTTTTATATATTTGAACAAGTTTTTGTTATCTGAACGATTTGGCTTTTAAATAACTCGGTAGCACTTATAGCCTTCGTGAACTCGAGTTCGTTTTACCATGGAGTGGGGTGTGTTAAATTTTATGGCTAGGTCATAGTTAAAGTTCCCCGAATTATTTTTAATGAAAGTTATAACATTTTTGTCTGATTTTTTGTGATCCGTTTTTTCCGATTTTACGGCGAGCTGTTCTATACCATTCCACCTTTATAAAGAGGGATCCACTCTATATAACACTTTATGTCGTTGTTTTGGGTCAATTTAATGATTTTGTAATTGATAAACATGACGCGGAAGTAGATTCATTGTATTTGAGCACGATTAGTTTTAAATTCCGCTTTTTGAAAAGAGATTTAAATGCATTGACGAAAATTCTATAAAACTGTCACCAATAACGCATGGTTCTTAAAGAAATTTGGTCACCCTTTATAGTTTAGATCTAATTGACAAAACCACTCTAGGAATTGTCTACATTATCGACGTTGTCTACGTTGTCAACGTTGACTAAACGTTAACGTCAACTAAAAACCACTTATGTAGAGCAAAATGAAACTGTTATATAATTTTTTTTAAATATTTATTGAACTGAAAGAAACGTTCGATATATCAAAATATTGGCATTTTTAAGCGCTGTTTAAAACAATTTTAAAATATTTAAAATATTATCTGAAATTTGATCTAAATCACACTCCATATGAGAGTGGCCTGATACTAGGAACTTATGATGTCTTATTTATATATTTTCAGTATTGGACATAAATAGAGAGAACATCGAATAAACCATGAAATTTTTATTTTGTCCAGTACAGTTGTCGCTGTACAACACTACGTGTTTTGTATTGTCATCAACCGAATTAAGATGTTGCAATAAACATGAAGCCATATCGTTGCCACCGGTGATTAGTGACGAGATCATGAACCGTACAGTTAAACGTCCAAAGTTGACGTTTATAAAAGGATAATAAATTCTCTAAGAAAGGTGAAAAACTTGAATCGATCAATTAGTTTATGAAATAAGTTTATTAGTGCTTTTACATTTATAAGCAACATCCGCTAGTTCGTGTGGGGAATTTTTTGGCGATCAATTATATTGTTTCGAACTGCACTGTCAGTACAAATTTTGATTTGAATTTGAAATCAGATTGAAAGTAATGTTTTTTGGAGAGACCTCTGGAATAAGAGGTAATATATTTAAATGACATTTTACTCCATTCATTTTTTTCTCCAGACAGCTTTGATTGTGGCGAATCGGTTCCTAGAACTAGTTTCACCTATAGACTCATTTTCTTGTTTAATATAGTTTTTAGAATATTATCCTTTTAGAATATTATCCTTTCTCCAGAGAGCTTTGATTGTGGCGAATCGGTTCCTAGAACTAGTTTCACCTATAGACTCATTTTCTTGTTTAATATAGTTTTTAGAATATTATCCGTTTCATCAAATGTCGTTCGATAACCTTTTTGGCTTACATCGATATTTTCAAAGCCTATATTTTCGGTTCTTGAATCAATATTAATCCTGCCACGTATAAAATTCTGGATGTATCGCATCCAATATTCCAGTATGTATCGAACAATGGTTTTTGGCTGCCATGCTCTCTCTCTCTCTCTCTCTCTCTGTTGTTTTGACCTTTACCAGTTGCATATTCTTTTCCAGTGTTTTGATTTTGTGTTCTCAGCTTTATAAGCTTTGATTTTGATATATCACGTGATGAATTTTCCATAATTGGCGACATTAAATTTCTTTCGAATTGCGCTCCCATGAACGAGTAAAACACAAATTTATTTTTTTGCAAAAACATTTAGAACAACATAAGTTTTTATTTCCAAATTAAAAAATTCAATAACTTCTAATTTATATTTTTGTACAATGGCTTAGGTAAAATTTGTAAAATTATTTTAAAAATATGAGTTAAGTGGTTTTTCGGTTTTCATTATTTCCAAAATCATATACTTAAGTGAATTTTCAGTTGGTTATATCTTTGGTGTTAGTAGCTGTAGTATATGTGTAATTTTGACAGAAGATAAATTAAGCAATAATCAATTTAAATCTTTCGCCAACTCGATTTAAACGTAAGTTGATACTTAAGTGGTTTTTAGTTGTTACTACAGAAATAATTAAATTTTACAATAATTAAAATTTACTACAAAAATTCCGGTGACTGCAACTTCAAGAGCGTTAAGGATATTCCCATGCCAGTGAGAAAACGGGTTGGTCAAAGTACCGTGAGTATTGCTGCCGTTCACGTTCGTCGCAAACGAACCAAAACAGTCAATTTCAAGGTGTTCTCAAGAATTGGTCATCGCTCAGACCACACTTTGGCGAATCTTGGCTTGCACCCTTATAAGATCAAGTTAAAACAAGACGTTCTCGGATTGGGCTCTGAAAATGCTGGAAGAAGATGACCAATTTCATCGCAAAACTATCTTCAGTGATGAAGAGTATTTTTGACCAATGGCTTTGTCAACAAACAGAATATGCGTTATTGGTCATGTGAAATCCACAAAAAATAACTGAATCAACAACTGTTTATGAAAATAACTGTCACGTTACAGTCAATGGAGATCGCTGCAGAGACATGTTGTAACGTTATTTCTTTGGCCAATTGCATGAGCTATAGATATTAATAATATGTGGTTTCAACAAGACGCGTGTTATATCCAGAAATGGTCCTGTCGATTGGCTGCCTATATAGATCGTGTGATTTAACACCTGTAGACATTTTTTTATGGGTCTACGTTAAATCATTGGTCTAGGCCGACAAGCCGAACGAGAGAAAGCGGCCGTTTCCGTCGAAATGTGTGGTCGAGTCATCGAAACTCGGGTTCAAAGAATCAACATTGTCGAATTCCATACATAAATGTTTTGCGTTTTATTTAAAAAAAAATAATTGTCAAGTCCTTATTGGAAAACCTTTTATAAACTATGTCGATTAAAGTTAATTTAAAGTGCATCGCTTGTTGTACATACATACATTACGTACAAAAAAAAAGTTGTAAATACTTTTATTTTGTGGTCGTCTCTATATTTATATTATATGTAGGTATATACAACAACAAACTAAATCTAAACAATGCCAACAACAACAAAATTCACTTAATATATGTTTAAAAAGAAAAGCTAACATACTACATACATCCATTACGTACAACATATAAAAATAATTTAAATTCCAAAATTCTCCAAGAAAATAGTTTTTCCTCCGTATACATATATGCACAATGTACACAATTTTCAAAATAACTTTAGTTTTTTTTTTGTGTTTCGAATTAAAGCTAAAATTTTCGTTTAGTCACATACCATTGTATTACATGTCACGTGACATGTTCTAGAATTTTTTTTCATTTTAAAGAAAAGAATCTTTAAAGTATAGTTTTATTATGTAACATGTCCTTTCTCATATATATGAGTATACTCTCATGTCAGGATATAATATTTCAAAAAATCATTATCTTATAAATGTACTACATAACATTAAAATTAATCATAGTGAAATGTCTTTAAATAACATGAGTGTGTGTTTTACTCTATTATGTGCTTGTGTGTGTTTATTACGTATAGAAGAAAATCAATTTTCTACTGTTGAAAAAATTATGGAAATTTTTACATTACATACTATGTACATATATTATGCTCCCTACATTATACTATTATATCCATTCCAAAGCATTCTGATGCTGTTATTTAATTTTCTATGCAAAATGTCATCATCAATCACTAAGTTTGTACTATATACATATATACAGCAAAGATGCAGATGGAAACACAAAAAAAAAAAATGAATTTGTCGGTATCAATTTTTACTTGATGTCTTATCCACTTTCTTTATGTATACATAGTCTCTAGGAAGGAAAATTAATAAAAAATAAAAATTTAAATTGAATTTAAGTTGTAGGAAGAAGGAACAAGCAAAATGCCAATCCAAATGAGAATTATGTATTTGGATATCCATATCAAAATAAAAATAAATGTCTCTAGTTTTAATTAGTTATGTCGTTTGTTCATCTTTCTGGCATTTTTCATTGAATACGATACGACGAAAATAATGAGATTATTGCCAATCAAAAAGCTTTTGCGAAGCTTTGAATTCACCATACTATTAATTTTAATAATACGAATAATATGTGTATATGATTTTTATTAAGCCGTTTGCACTTTGTATTCGAAAGCTTTTTATGGAAAAAAATATTAGAAAGCTCATCACCCGAGCTTTTCTATTTATTAAGTTAAGTACATTTGAATAATACTTCACATTTTTATTTAAATGGATGAAGAACAAAAATTATTAAAATTAAGAGCTTTCAAGCTCACTTTAGATACAAATTTACTTTTTTTAGATACTTTTCACAGGATGTTTGTAGCAAAATGAAGATCATAATTTTTTTTCTATTTTGAAAGGTTTAGCCTCAAGTTTTGCTAACTCAAATGGTTTGTTAATTTATGATTGAGCTTTCTAATACTAAGTTCGGCAAAAACATAAACAATTTATTAGTTCTAGAATATAAAATTTAACTTTTACATTCATAATTCGTTTTTTCTCTGGATGACAAGTTTTTTGTGATTGAGCGTTAATACATTTCGAAATGGTTATTTTAAAAGTCACGTTAATGACAAACTTGTTGTATTATTTAATATAATCGAAGTCTGTACGTCATTTAGCATGACCACTTTTTTAAAGCTTTAAATTCAGATGAGCTTTTTAATTGAAGGTTTTAGTTTTACTTGATGTAATGTTATTTGTAAACTATTCATTATAATTAATATTTAAAATAATTTTTTATAACGAAATATTGTGACGATTATGCCTAACGTTAAACTCAAGCAATTGGTTAAAGTCGCAGCTATAGAGCATAGTGTGGGAGAATGTGACGGATATGCCCAACATTAAACTCAATCACATCAATATCGTCGTTAATCTCTCATGGTTAGAGTCATATCTAAAAAGCATGCTGAGGTAACGATCGATGGTGCGATCCTAATTGTAGTTTTTATGACGGATATTTATTTGAGTCGACGACCGCTGTTGATGCAATGAGTCGTAAAGGCAGAATGATCATATTATTATTCAGTAAAATACCACAACGTTCGAAAAGCAAGGTGTGAACAAATACCATACAGGAGAAATGTAAGAGATTAATTGTACAATTTCCATACAACTACGCAATCTGGACGGATTACTTCAGTTTCCTACCGTTTCATTGAACGGGTGTATAAGTCTAAATGCAACCAATGACCAGTGAACAAGGGATTAGAGTGAACTAGTGAAATAGTAGTAAAATAAACCAGAAAGATTGTGAAGAGTTAAGTGCTGAAAACGAGTGTTGTATTTATTCTCAAATGTTAATAAATAATTCAAGTGTTTTATTGCAAAATTCTTGTATTTTGGAAGAACATTAACCCATGCTCATTTCAAAAGCTAAGAGAAAAGTTGGAGAATCGAGGAATGCCAACGTATGGCAATTTATATCTAAGGCTTCAATATGCGATTAAACATGACCAAGAGGACGCTGGTAGTGAAGGATCGCGACCACTTTCACCGGCAGTGTAGGTCATAGTATGACGATCATCATCACTTGTAGGTGGAGTCCTAGTGTTAAAAGTACCCTTGTTGAACGATTCATCAGCTCTACCCAACGAGATCGATGGGCTAACAGCCGATACCAAAACGAGGCCACTAGCGAAAGAAGATTAAGCGGAAACACTAATAGCTCCTACTACACAACCGGAGGAATCGACTAACATCGGAGCTGTTCTCAATGCCCTGCTGTTACAAATGAAACCGCAGACAAACAAACTTAACAGCTAAACACTAAAGTTGATCAACAAAATGCGAAATTTGATCAGCATAATGCGAAATTTGATCTGAGAAACTTGAAGTTGAATCAGCAAATGCAACAACAAAACAAGAAACTGGAGGAATTGGAGGCAGGTATGTCTAAAAGGATACTACAATTAGTGGGATACTACAACTCTTATCGAGAACTTCAAGTTGCAGTTTCAAGCAGCTGTGCAACATAACAGATGGGATGTAGTGGAACTGCGTAATGCCTTGCGATGAGCAGCGAAAGAATTATGAAGGAATTGAATTTGAGATACGGACAGAGCCACGTCCAAGAATTATGCAAAATCCAGTTGCTTAATAGGCGACAACCACGAAGAGAACGCCTTCAAGATGTGGAACAAAAAGTAACCAAGGCAGCGCCAAGCTGACTGTTAATTTCCGTGTGCCGTCTTGAATGAACTCACAGTCGATGCATTCATTAACACCTTAAAGGACGACCAGCTGAAGCTTCACATGAGGACGGCAGCAAAAGAAAACGATGCCTCAGGATCAGCGTTAGAATACGAAGCAAATAGAGCCAGCCTAACCTCTGATTACGTTAAGCTGCGAAAGCTTGATGTAGAAGATATTGCGCCGATAGAGGCTTACAGAACAACAGGCATAGGACCCTCGTTCTTCGTCTAGACGGTTTAGATGTCAGCAACCTGGGGACTCTATCGGAGAGTGTAAGCAACCAGCTGCGGAGGAAACTGGGTAGATAGACTGTCGCAGTAAACAACCAGACAGAGTGCGATATATATACGCATACAGCAAGAGCATAGTGAGGCAACATAGTGAGGGAAATGGCTTAATTTGTTTCATTGGTGGAAATCAGGAAATTTAAGTGACACCAACTTTGTCGGTCCTGGAAGGATTGGCCGACGTCTTCGCCATGAACGATGATGACATGGGAAAACTGATATAGTGCAACATTGGATCCACGATTCTTACTGCTGGCTTTTCAATAATCAAGAAGTCTAGCAGCCCGTGGAGCTCGCCAGTGGTGATTGCTCAAAAGAAAGACAATTTGATGAGGTTTTGTGTCGACTACCGCAAGCTGAACGACGTAACTAAAAAGGAAGATTGCCGCGTATCGATGACTTAATTACATGAAATACCAATTTCCAGTAATGCCATTAGGACTATGAAACGCACCTGCCACGTTTGAGAGACTGATAGGGTACGTTCTACAGGGTCTTAAGTAGAGAACGAGGTTGTTGTATTTGGATGATATCATCGTATTAGGACGCACATTCAACGACCATTTAAAGAATCTTTAACAAGTCCTACAAACCATCAATGTTGCCGGATTTAAGTAGAACGCGTGAAAATGTAGTCTGTTCAAGAATGAAGTCAACTATCTGGGCCACACTGTGTCGAGTCAAGAAGTGCGAACTAATCCAAATAAACTTGCTGCCGTAGAAGAGTGGTGCACTTCAAGAAATATATCCGAGATAGGGAGTTTTCTAAGACTATGTTCGTACTCAAATAAACTTGCTGCCGTAGAAGAGTGGTGCACTTCAAGAAATATATCCGAGATAGGGAGTTTTCTAAGACTATGTTCTTACTATCGACGGTTTGTGACTGAGAAAACTGGCCCATTCAACTGGACCAACGAGCACCAAGTCGCGTTCGTAGAGCTGAAGAAGAAACAATGCAGCCTCCAATTTTGGCGTATCGACGTGCAGAAGCTCTTAGAAGCTTTTATTTTGGATACCGACGCCAGTAAGGACTAGGAGCTGTGCTATCATAAAAGCAAAATAGTACAAAACGGGTATTAGCATACTACAGCAGAACTTGTACAGACAAGAGTTTCTTCTACGAACAGACCATGCAGATCTAAAGTGGTTAATGCAGTTCAAGGAGCCATAGAGGGCAAGTCGCAAGATGGATCGAAAGATTACAGGCCTTCACTTTCAGAACAGAGCATAGGCGAGGATTGTTACATAAGAACGCAGATGGAATGCCCAGGAGGCCTTGTGGTGGTCAATGTAAGCACTGTTCAACACAGGAACAAAGGAAACCAATTGCACAAGTTACGAGAATCAGAGTAAAGAAGCTACGAGAATCAGAGTAAAGAAGCTTTGAAATTATCATAATTTATTCGCTAGTTTAATGCAAAGCGTAAATTATTAAAATTGAAATCGTTTAAGCTCTCTTTATTGAAAAAAGCGTAAAATGAATATTAATAAATGTTTGTGGATAATAAGCTCTAGTAAGCTCAGTGAAAAAGTTAACATTATATTATTCTTAACATAACAATTTTTCCGAGTTAATATTCTTTTTAATTGGAGGTATAATTAAAAAGGATTGTATAAAAATTACGATTTTATTCAAGAGAAGATTAAATTTTGAATGTCAGCTTTTTTTTACGATTAATTAAATTAGTCAGATAAACTTTAACAACAGCTTTTTGAATTAAAGCTTTTATAACTAATTTTATTTCTAAAATTAATCAGAAAGACTTATTAAAATTGAAAGCTTTAAAGCTTTCACAATAAATTTTAAAGTTGAGCTTTAATCTTTTACTAAATCTGAAATATTATATTATATTGTTATCGATTTATTAGCTAATTTTTGAAAATTATAAAATTCTATTAAATTCAGTAGACACATACTCGTAATTCTAATGAGTGTTACGAAAACGCAAATTACCACTCAAAATGTTAAGATAATTAGCTTTTCAATTTCGATTTGTTGATTTGTTCGGCACTTAACAGGTCGTTCCTTTCGTTTAGCAATCTCAAGACGGACAATTTATTGTTAAACTCAAGAAACTTGTCGACAATCTCCCTATACCATAACTTCGTCTTGTGTGTGTGTATGTGTGTGTGTGTATATATGTACATACCTACTTAAGATTATGTCTATGTTTAAAAAAAAAACAAGGAGATGAAAAATTAGCATAAAAGAAAAATGATTTTATTTTTTATTCAGGTAAACAATAAATTTCTCTACATTATACTAAAAGTTCATAACGATGACGATGATGATGAAGATTATGATAATAACTTTTAACTATTATTCAAATAAAAAAATACAACTTGTATATACACCGAAAGGTTAAATTATGTTAAATTTAATCATTTAATTATAATACGGGGTGTTATTGTTCTCCCCGTTTCAACCCTATCCCGATTATTATTTTTATTTTTTTTTGTTTCATGTTGAACTCGGAATAAATTATATAAAATTATAACACAAATAAAATTAAAAAAAAAAATATATAGAATTAAATTCATATTTTATTTATGTTTTTCGTTAATTGAAATATGAAACGTGATTTGAATTTTTTATTTTATTTAATTTTATTCCAAATTTTAAAATTTATAGTTTTTCATTTGGAAAAATACGTACATATTATGTATACATGAAAATTGTGTTTATTTGTAAATAACTCGTGCCTTAATATATTTATGCTAATTTAACGATGGATCACAGAACATTCAACAAAAAGGAGAGATGATTTTGAATTGTATTTTAACGCATGCAGAACGGAATAACTAGGTATTGGTTTAAATAATGTTAATTAATTTTAACATAATTTTATTGCGGGGTAACGAATTACCTGGAATATGGTATAACGCTAAATATAAGCTACGGTCAGCTGGTAAATTTTTCTGAAAGCTTTTCATCAAGTTAAATAGGTGGTTTTTGGCATGAATGAACAGTTAAACAAAATTTTTTCACTAATTTAGTGATAGACGTTTTCAAAGGAATAAGTAGAAGTACTCGAAATTGTTATAAAAAGCTATAATCAACAAATAGAAGCTCCTGGTGAAAATCCAATTGTATTAATTTTATAAAAGCTTCTTGATTCTGAAAATGAAAATTTTAACTTGATGTTATATTATCATCATCATCTGCTATCGGATTTTTATTTATCTTGGCTCTATATCAAACGAGTAACATGTATATAGTATAACACACAGACGTGATAAATTTTATGGTCCACATGATGGTCATATATTTTTCAATTCTCGTTCTCGCTATAATATACATATTTATGAACATAGATTACATGTACGGTTATTGTTTAGTTATTTCCGCTATTTCGAGTAGGAAATTTTTTATCGTCAAACTCAATTAATTGATTCATGCTAGACAAGATCAAAGCTTGAAATAATTTAAACCCTGCATCTTTAAAAATTATGTGGAATTTGTGCTTTCAGACCATGTTTAGTTTATATTAACTGGGAAATTAAAGCTCCGGAATGTTTTACAAAAATATTACTATTGAGCTTTTAATTGTAATAAATGGAAATATAACAAAATTGTATGGTGGTAGCAAGTAAGGGAGTAAGTAAGCTTTCCACTAGCAGTTGAATCTAACCGAATAAGCATTACAAATTTAAATAATGAAATAGTAGATAATACAAACTACTCAGTTTACCTCAACCGGTTTGGTGATTTTTGGAATTGGTGAACTGTTTGACTTCTATGGTGGTTTGATCAGCATCACAGTCTCAACATTCGCTCAAATCGAACATGTTTTTTTATGTTCAACAATATTTTAATATAATTGTTTAATTTTAATTTTTTTATTTTAAATTTTATTATTTCTGACCTAATTTAAAATATTGCTAGCGAACTCAATTGTTTTAACTCGTGTCATTAAAAAACCAATATACCTACTAAGTGTGTGTGCCAATCGAAGTTAAAAAGTTAAATATTTTAACTGTGGTGAAAATAAAAAAAATGTCCTCACTTTTTAACTGGTTTGCTGTGCCAATTGGAACCAGTTAAAATTTATGACGTTTAACAATTTTTACTGTTAGCGCAATTTCATGATTTTATAATTCCAGTTTAATATCAGATTCTTGAATTAAAATAAATTTGAAATCTAATAAACATTAAAATGAGCAAAGGTTTTATAAAATTTTTGCCTAATTTGTACAAATTATACAAAAATTTAATTGAGGTTCTGTCAAAGCACCAAAAAAAACATGCATTTTATAGCGTACAAAATATTTATAAGTTGGCGTGGTTGTAACCAAATCAAAAATTTTCCGAGACCAGTTAAAATTTTTGTGGTGAATTAATTTTGTTTTTTTTAACTTTTTAACTTTTCATGCGCTTTTTATTTCAATTGGCACACACACTAAGTGAAAGTTTAGTGTATAGTGTAACAGTAGACAGTGTTATCGATATAAAAAAAATTTTGTGTCAGTAGACAGTTTTACCGATATACAATGTTTTTTGGTGTCAGTAGACAGTATTATTGTAATAAAACTTTTTTTTTATAAATTGTGTAACACATAAACCATATAAATGTGTCAGTTGAAAATAAGTGTATAGAATGTGATATTATTACTGACGACGAATGGTCATTACTGACAACGAATGAAATTAGTGATGAATGATGTGCTTGGTTTGCGGTGGTTCATCCTATCCTGTGAAATCAGATGATACGAAAATGGATAATGTTCTGAAGCGAATTGACCAACTAGAAGACACATTAAAACCATTGGCCGATGCCTTGGCTCCTTTTTCTGTATCATCGGAAGAACACCGGGTTACAAGGTCTATGAACAAAGCCATCGCTCAGGCCAAATCAAAAACTGAAAAGAACTTAAAACAGACGACCCCTTCACTAACATCACCAGCAACTATCCAGCAGTAAAAACAAATAGACCATCCAAAGCCATCGAGGGTTAATGGTATTACTAACACTAAAACTGAATCGACTACACCTATTGAAACTTAAATCTCAACATCTAATCCCAAACAAACATCAGATACAATTAAATCAGCCTTACCCAGGGTTACATCTGAAGACAGAAATTATACTAGTCAAAAGCTCGCAATTGCAGACGAGTGTTCGTTTCGTGTTGCACAACTCAGAAGATGGTTTTTTGTCAACCGGATACATAATTCAGTTACTGTTGAACAATTCCGCAAAGTATTAACGTAGATTGTGAATACTGAATACATATTTATTCAATGAATAGTGCTTAAACCAAGCTTTGGGATATAATATGATTTAGTATCATATAAATTGTATCATATTCCAGGAGATATTTTTCAAAACACCATTAACTGCACCCTTTGGCTGGTGGGATTATTAGTAAAGGAATTTGATTGGTGTCAGAAGAAAGCCTTTTTTCAGAAACGATAAATACAACAACTAATGCAATAGCAAGAAGAGCATTCGGATAACTCTTTCCAATTCTTAGAGTCACTTTCAACCAAACCCGTTTATTTATTTGAACCGGAAATAATATGTTAGATAAAAGCTACAAAATTATCGTTATTATATGCTGTGACAATGTGCGATAAGTTGGGAAAGGTCTTCCAAAATTATTATAAAGAAATCAACAATTAATCTTAAAGAACATTATTTAAAGTCAATTAATACAGTAGCTAAGTTGTACACGGTGGATAGTAAATACCTAATGGTAATCAATAATCAAAAACAATCGATGTGTAAAGATCTCATCAACTTTGTGCGACAACCTCGTAAAAGTAACTAACTTTATAACAAACATAACATCTTCGAATGCCAAGTATGGATATTGAATGTTCTCTACGAATTCTCAATAATCAATAGCTAAAGTTTTTGTATATGGCAACCATATAAAAACTTATATAGAAGAATTAATATCCGATCATGAATTTGGATTCGACGGAAAAGCATTACTTCAATTTGAGCCACATAACAACAGTTTCGCGACACTAAACATGTACGTTTTCAGCCCCAATGCAACAGAAATAATGTTGGACAACAAAATATTTGAAAGGATACATAATATTTCATTACCGTTGGATAAATGCAAACCAGAGATAACATCTATACACGGATTACCAGGCTGCGGCAAATAAATATGAATTATAAATTCTCGTCACTCGGGAAACATCTTGTGTTAAGCGCTACGAAAGGTGGAAATCCACTGTATATAGACGTTAAAATCCCATATGAAAAAATCAAAACCAACTAAATTGACGAGTACATGGTGGTACATGCAGGATTACTTGGCCTAGTTGTCTTGTTATGTGCCTGTCGTAAAATGTCCATCATGGGAGGAGATCAAAATCAATTTCCATATATCGGCAGACTTAACTATGTCAACATGCTGTATTTTGATGCTAATAAATTTACCACAAGTTCCGAACAACTCAACCTAACATATACTAATGTCCTGTGGATGTGGAATATGCATTACAGGCAACTTATTCTGAATTCCGAACCACAAACATCAAAAGAAGAACCGTAAGCCTCAACAAATGCCAGTTCATTTGCGATATCCCATAGTAATGTCAAATACCTTGTATTTAACGTATACAAAATCAGATAAAAAACAGCTGAGTAAACTTATCTTACCAAGTTCGAGACAAATCCTGACAATTCAAGAAGCATACAAGGCGTGACATCTACAAGTGTGATCTGTCTTCGATTAACAGACAAAAGTATTAAATTGTTCGACAGCCTACCACACGTTATAGTGGCTTTAACCAGGCATCCACACATGTTTACCTATTGTTCACCGATTAAAGGGAACCAAATTCACTCTATGATCTGAATAGCATTAACAGCTTGTGTGAAAAACTTCCGCCGAATCACTGTAAAATCTGGTAATATCAACACTAAGGAAACTTCGAAACGAAATCATCCTTATCATCTTTGATACAAGACTAGGAAACATACGTTTTATTTCCATAATGTAAACAAGATGTCTTCGAAGGCAGCGCAATTTCATAATTTTGTTTTAAAAACACTTTTTTCGGTTTACATGATCTGTGAAACATCATTCAATAATGGGATTATAAGTTCTGAGTTCTTTCCTCGTAATTATGTGGTTTATAGATGTAGACCGCTCATCACTAACAAGCAAGAAAAAATCTGAGATGTGCTCATAAAATCTGAGGTGTGCTCATAGCTGCCACACATCAATACCAAATGAACTAATTGGGATAACAGATCAATCAATATAGAACAGTTATGTGTAAAAATTAAGATCTGCCTGATTCAACTATATCATCTTACACTATATGCTGTGATACAATTATGGAAATTATTACTAGATCGAATATTAGACTTAATTTTTACTAATGATCCAGCCTTATGTAAAATAGATGAATCGACCACCCTTATCGAATTTCCCAGCTATTCTATTAAAGATAGAGAACCGCACAAACAAGTTGACGTGATAGCTATACACCGACTTTGCAAAAGCCTTCGATTCCATTAGTCACTGTAAAACTCTGGTACACATTTATTAGTTTGGGTTTTCCAGCCAATTTTTAGCTTGGTTTAAATCATACTTAAATAATCGCTTACAGTATAATGAGCTAGGAGGTAAAAGATCAGAAACAATTCAAGTTACCAGCGGTGTTCCACAAGGTTCATTGATTTTTATAATTTTTATTAATCGTATTACTGAAGTGATACAGCACTGCAAAATCCTAATAGGTTACTTTCGTTGACAACATGTGTTTTATGAAGCACATCAAGGTATGTGCCTCTAGAGCTAATTCTATGGTCGGTTTTATTAAATGATAGATAGGCGACATTTTGGATTTGGAGACAATTAAGATCTTGTATTGTGCATGAGGCACACATCCAGAATTTGCCACCATTTTTAACTGGATGTAAGAATACAATACCATCACAACATTGTAAAATAGGCGCGAGGTGTTAAAGTGTTTTGTTTGTTGGTAATCTGCTACTCGACCAAATTGATGCGCCATGTATTCTGGAATCAATTAAAATAAATGAACCTAGTCGACAGTTAAGGGATCGTGATTTCCTCCACTTAGTGACAATGAACCAGTGAATATGATGTTCAAGAGTTTTAACCAAGTTTACCATTTGTATTTTTCTTCAAACAAAGATAATTTTAAGCATAAACTGATGGAGTTTTATGCTCCGATATAATTTTATTTGTAGTTTAGTTTTATTTCTATTTTAATTGTTATTTATAAATTATTGTATTTTAATTTTCATGTTTTTTAGATCTCAAATCATATTTGAACACTTATCTCAATAATAATAAAATAAAATAAAATAAAATAATAAAATTAAATAATTTTTAAGAATATTTTATTTAGTAAATTTATTGTTTTCTTTTCAATTTTACGAAAGCTTCATTAATAAGAATTTTTAATAACTTGATACTTAAGTGTAAGAAAAGCTCCGATACTCAAGTTAGTAAGAAAGCGAGTTTGTATATTTATGAACAATTTAAGAAGATTTTAAAATATTTTAAGCAATGGAGCTTTCATGTGTTTTCAAGTATATTATTCTTTCAATTTTTAAAAATGTGAACAGGGCGACGGGGCATCTTTTAATATGTCTTAAAATCATGAACTTTTGGCAAAATTCATATAATTATCTCAAACATTTGTAATATCAAATTGGTTTAATTCGAAAAGAACAGGAAAATTAATTTAAAGCATTTACCTTTATATAAAGAGCTATTATGTATTAATAACATTGAGCTTTCGCAGAGTATAATAAACCTTTCAGAAAAAGTGGTTAGTTTTATAAACTAATTGTGTAATGTTTTTACATTGAGAGAAGCACAAGACATTTTGCCCCCATTGACATTATAACTGATTGAATTTAATCGAATTACACATTTTCAGTTCAATTTTTGAAAATATAGATATCATCTTTCAATTATATTACTATAAGCTAACAATGTGAACATATCATAAGCGAGTATAATTATTATATTGTGTGTAATGTTGTATGTACATATCAATCTAATATCTATGTATATGTTCGTTTTGTTACGGTACATATTATACAAAATATAAAATAACGATATCGTTGTCGTACCAAAAAGAAAAACTCTAAAAATATACATGTATAAGCTTTCGTTATCTAACAACACACACATTCAGACAAAAAAAAAAAAAGAAAAGTTGTGTCTTGCGGCCAAATTATTATTACACATTTTTTTTTTTTTTGTAAACATCAAAAGTTTATTTTTGTTTTGTTCTTTTTTTGCGAGAGAGAAAGAGAGTAAGAGGGATAGAGAAAATTGAAAGAAAAGTCATTGGTAATATTTTGAAAGCTTTATTATATATATATATAATTTTGCTATCAAATGGTTTAAGGATATATTTTAATTTCAATTTTCCAAACAGCTGTTTTTAATTTCGTTTTTATTTATATTTTTTTGTTAACTTTATCTTAGTTCTCTTATTTCGAACCATTAATAACCATTAAATTTTATCACAAAATTATTATATAAAATTTTCTTGAGCTTTTTTTTTCTTTTGGAAATAAAAATAGAAATGAAAAAGTTTTTTAATTATTATTTTGAATTTGAAAAACGTACTGTATGTATATAGTTGTAAAAAAAAATTTACAGTTTTGGAAACAAATATGTATATCTACGCGAGTATTTTAGATGGCCCACGTACATGTATACCTCAACCCTTTTCTTGTTGAGCTGGATTTCAAAGATATTTATTTAATTTTTATTTTTATGTGTAGCAACATAATTTAAAAATTTAATTTATTTAATAAGAAAGAATAAATATTATGTATATTCGTATATTAGAAAATTAAGACGATTCAAGTCTCAACTCATTAAATGTATAACAAAAAAAAATGTAAAAGGTACAAAAAGTGATTATTTCCTTGGAACTTTTTTCGCTCTACTATCATGTCATGTTGATGGTGTTATTAGACTATGATCTACATTATTTATATATCATATTCTCTCTGCTTTCGTTAAATTAAAATAACAACAACAAATATTTTGTTACAATAAAGCACATAATTTAATCGTATGTAAAAATGTACGCATAAAACAGCAGCAAGTATAGGTAGATATCAAATTTGATTGAGCACAATTTTTGCGCGCATCTTTTTTATTTTTCGAAGACGCAGTGAAATTAGGTTATAAAATATTTAATTACATATTTATTTACAATATTTAAATACAAAATATTTAATACTCCATCGAACTTTAAAATTATAATTAAGTTATATTGTTACTGTTGCTGTTGTTGTATATACTTTCCTTTTATTTGATTATCAATTTTTATTAAAAAAGTTTTTCTTTATATTTCAATTTGATTTATTGCAAAAATATGTACATACATATACATATATATTTATGTATATGTATAATAAATATATATTAAACAACAGCAATAACAAAAATAAAATTATTAATTTTAATAAACTACAATAAAAATACAACAATATAAAGAAAAACAAAAAAGTTTATTATTATAAATTTTTCGTATAACAAAATATTTTTTGTTTTATATAAATAAAATAATAATGCTACAAATTGTTTGTATATATTGTTCAGTAAAAATGCATCAATATTAATAATTCGACTCACAAACGATAAATAAAAATAAAAGTAATAACCACTTTAATTTATATAAAATAAGGAATACCAGAGGGGAAATGTAGTATCTGAATGGTATGCTTTCTTTAAATATTCAGCAAAATATATTTAGAATGATCCAGTGCATTTAAAACTTGTAAAATCAATATCCTGTATGAAAGCTTTAAAAGTATGATCATTTAAATTTAAAGCTCTCATGTTAATTTGTTTTTAAATTATTCCATGTTGTTTCTCCAAAAGCTCTAATTAGTTGAAAGCTTTTCATTGGAAATAAGAAGTTAGAATAAAAAGTTGTAAAAGCTCTTTTAAACAAATTAATATAAAGTTTAGATTAAAGAATTAATTAGAAAATTAAGCTTTAAGTTAAATTATTTGAATTTTTCAACAGTCAATGATAAGTCATTTTTAATATTAATTTTTGACAGTAATACTATTTAAATTTATGCGCGTGAAGTTAGACCTAAATTAGAACTAAATAAAAAAAATTAAAAATAGTTTTAACTTAGTACAAACTTCACACGCCATATATGACTTGTGAAGTTTATACTAAAACTAAATATTTGTGAATGTATTAGTCAAATAAAAGTATATTATAAAATACAGTCATCATTTAGGCAAATAATCAAACATTTAAAAAGTAACATTGAAAATTAATTTACTTCCTTTTATCATAAAAATTTATGAAATAAATAAAGCAGAGATTCAATATTTACCACAAATTTCAAAATATCTCACTAAAATTTTCAGAA
Organism: Tipula unca; assembly: GCA_951394425.1. Lineage (NCBI taxonomy): Eukaryota > Metazoa > Arthropoda > Insecta > Diptera > Tipulidae > Tipula > Tipula unca. Next base: position 190,570,214 of record OX596381.1, read on the forward strand.
CTGATGATTCAGAACTAATACTACAATCTTGACAAACCGTTTGAAAAGCTAATGGCTTTCACATGGTCAAATTGAGGTTTCAGTAAATTTACACTATAGGATTTTCTTAAGAAATTGCGTATCTTAAGATTTTCACTATTTAGCACAAATCTTACTATGATTTTTTGATAGGTCTGAACTAACACTACAATCATGCCAAACCGTTTGAAAAGCTAATGTCTTTCACATGGTCAAATTGAGGTTTCAGTAAATTTACACTATAGGATTTTCTTAAGAAATTGCGTATCTTAAGATTTTCACTATTTAGCACAAATCATATTATGATTTTTCGATAGGCCTGAACTAACACTACAATCATGACAAACCGTTTGAAAAGCTAATGGCTTTCACATGGTCAAATTGAGGTTTCAGTAAATTTACACTATAGGATTTTATTAAGAAATTGCGTATCTTAAGATTTTCACTATTTAGCACAAATCTTACTATGATTTTTCGATAGGCCTGAACTAACACTACAATCATGCCAAACCGTTTGAAAAGCTAATGGCTTTCACATGGTCAAATTGAGGTTTCAGTAAATTTACACTATAGGATTTTCTTAAGAAATTGCGTATCTTAAGATTTTCACTATTTAGCACAAATCTTACTATGATTTTTCGATAGGCCTGAACTAATACTACAATCATGCCAAACCGTTTGAAAAGCTAATGGCTTTCACATGGTCAAATTGAGGTTTCAGTAAATTTACACTATAGGATTTTCTTAAGAAATTGCGTATCTTAAGATTTTCACTATTTAGCACAAATCTTACTATGATTTTTCGATAGGCCTGGACTAGCAATACAATCATGCCAAACCGTTTGAAAAGCTAATGGCTTTCACATGGTCAAATTGAGGTTTCAGTATATTTACACTATAGGATTTTCTTAAGAAATTGCGTATCTTAAGATTTTCACTATTTAGCACAAATCTTACTATGATTTTTCGATAGGCCTGAACTAACACTACAATCATGCCAAACCGTTTGAAAAGCTAATGGCTTTCACATGGTCAAATTGAGGTTTCAGTAAATTTACACTATAGGATTTTCTTAAGAAATTGCGTATCTTAAGATTTTCACTATTTAGCACAAATCTTACTATGATTTTTCGATAGGCCTGAACTAACACTACAATCATGCCAAACCGTTTGAAAAGCTAATGGCTTTCACAGGGTCAAATTGAGGTTTCAGTAAATTTACACTATAGGATTTTCTTAAGAAATTGCGTATCTTAAGATTTTCACTATTTAGCACAAATCTTACTATGATTTTTCGATAGGCCTGAACTAACACTACAATCATGCCAAACCGTTTGAAAAGCTAATGGCTTTCACATGGTCAAATTGAGGTTTCAGTAAATTTACACTATAGGATTTACTTAAGAAATTGCGTATCTTAAGATTTTCACTATTTAGCACAAATCTCACTATGATTTTTCGATAGGCCTGAACTAATACTACAATCATGCCAAACCGTTTGAAAAGCTAATGGCTTTCACATGGTCAAATTGAGGTTTCAGTAAATTTACACTATAGGATTTTATTAAGAAATTGCGTATCTTAAGATTTTCACTATTTAGCACAAATCTTACTATGATTTTTCGATAGGCCTGAACTAATACTACAATCATGCCAAACCGTTTGAAAAGCTAATGGCTTTCACATGGTCAAATTGAGGTTTCAGTAAATTTACACTATAGGATTTTCTTAAGAAATTGCGTATCTTAAGATTTTCACTATTTAGCACAAATCTTACTATGATTTTTCGATAGGCCTGGACTAGCAATACAATCATGCCAAACCGTTTGAAAAGCTAATGGCTTTCACATGGTCAAATTGAGGTTTCAGTATATTTACACTATAGGATTTTCTTAAGAAATTGCGTATCTTAAGATTTTCACTATTTAGCACAAATCTTACTATGATTTTTCGATAGGCCTGAACTAACACTACAATCATGCCAAACCGTTTGAAAAGCTAATGGCTTTCACATGGTCAAATTGAGGTTTCAGTAAATTTACACTATAGGATTTTATTAAGAAATTGCGTATCTTAAGATTTTCACTATTTAGCACAAATCTTATTATGATTTTTCGATAGGCCTGTACTAATACTACAATCATGCCAAACCGTTTGAAAAGCTAATGGCTTTCACATGGTCAAATTGAGGTTTCAGTAAATTTACACTATAGGATTTTATTAAGAAATTGCGTATCTTAAGATTTTCACTATTTAGCACAAATCTTACTATGATTTTTCGATAGGCCTGGACTAGCAATACAATCATGACAAACCGTTTGAAAAGCTAATGGCTTTCACATGGTCAAATTGAGGTTTCAGTAAATTTACAATATAGGATTTTCTTAAGAAATTGCGTATCTTAAGATTTTCACTATTTAGCACAAATCTTACTATGATTTTTCGATAGGCCTGAACTAATACTACAATCATGCCAAACCGTTTGAAAAGCTAATGGCTTTCACATGGTCAAATTGAGGTTTCAGTATATTTACACTATAGGATTTTCTTAAGAAATTGCGTATCTTAAGATTTTCACTATTTAGCACAAATCTTACTATGATTTTTCGATAGGCCTGGACTAGCAATACAATCATGCCAAACCGTTTGAAAAGCTAATGGCTTTCACATGGTCAAATTGAGGTTTCAGTAAATTTACACTATAGGATTTTCTTAAGAAATTGCGTATCTTAAGATTTTCACTATTTAGCACAAATCTTACTATGATTTTTCGATAGGCCTGAACTAATACTACAATCAATCCAAACCGTTTGAAAAGCTAATGACTTTCACATGGTCAAATTGAGGTTTCAGTAAATTTACAATATAGGATTTTCTTAAGAAATTGCGTATCTTAAGATTTTCACTATTTAGCACAAATCTTACTATGATTTTTCGATAGGCCTGAACTAATACTACAATCATGCCAAACCGTTTGAAAAGCTAATGGCTTTCACATGGTCAAATTGAGGTTTCAGTATATTTACACTATAGGATTTTCTTAAGAAATTGCGTATCTTAAGATTTTCACTATTTAGCACAAATCTTACTATGATTTTTCGATAGGCCTGGACTAGCAATACAATCATGCCAAACCGTTTGAAAAGCTAATGGCTTTCACATGGTCAAATTGAGGTTTCAGTAAATTTACACTATAGGATTTTCTTAAGAAATTGCGTATCTTAAGATTTTCACTATTTAGCACAAATCTTACTATGATTTTTCGATAGGCCTGAACTAATACTACAATCAATCCAAACCGTTTGAAAAGCTAATGACTTTCACATGGTCAAATTGAGGTTTCAGTAAATTTACAATATAGGATTTTCTTAAGAAATTGCGTATCTTAAGATTTTCACTATTTAGCACAAATCTTACTATGATTTTTCGATAGGCCTGGACTAGCAATACAATCATGCCAAACCGTTTGAAAAGCTAATGGCTTTCACATGGTCAAATTGAGGTTTCAGTAAATTTACACTATAGGATTTTCTTAAGAAATTGCGTATCTTAAGATTTTCACTATTTAGCACAAATCTTACTATGATTTTTCGATAGGCCTGAACTAACACTACAATCATGCCAAACCGTTTGAAAAGCTAATGGCTTTCACAGGGTCAAATTGAGGTTATAGTAAATTTACACTATAGGATTTTCTTAAGAAATTGCGTATCTTAAGATTTTCACTATTTAGCACAAATCTTACTATGATTTTTCGATAGGCCTGAACTAACACTACAATCATGCCAAACCGTTTGAAAAGCTAATGGCTTTCACATGGTCAAATTGAGGTTTCAGTAAATTTACACTATAGGATTTACTTAAGAAATTGCGTATCTTAAGATTTTCACTATTTAGCACAAATCTTACTATGATTTTTCGATAGGCCTGAACTAACACTACAATCAATCCAAACCGTTTGAAAAGCTAATGACTTTCACATGGTCAAATTGAGGTTTCAGTAAATTTACAATATAGGATTTTCTTAAGAAATTGCGTATCTTAAGATTTTCACTATTTAGCACAAATCTTACTATGATTTTTCGATAGGCCTGAACTAATACTACAATCATGCCAAACCGTTTGAAAAGCTAATGGCTTTCACATGGTCAAATTGAGGTTTCAGTATATTTACACTATAGGATTTTCTTAAGAAATTGCGTATCTTAAGATTTTCACTATTTAGCACAAATCTTACTATGATTTTTCGATAGGCCTGGACTAGCAATACAATCATGCCAAACCGTTTGAAAAGCTAATGGCTTTCACATGGTCAAATTGAGGTTTCAGTAAATTTACACTATAGGATTTTCTTAAGAAATTGCGTATCTTAAGATTTTCACTATTTAGCACAAATCTTACTATGATTTTTCGATAGGCCTGAACTAATACTACAATCAATCCAAACCGTTTGAAAAGCTAATGACTTTCACATGGTCAAATTGAGGTTTCAGTAAATTTACAATATAGGATTTTCTTAAGAAATTGCGTATCTTAAGATTTTCACTATTTAGCACAAATCTTACTATGATTTTTCGATAGGCCTGGACTAGCAATACAATCATGCCAAACCGTTTGAAAAGCTAATGGCTTTCACATGGTCAAATTGAGGTTTCAGTAAATTTACACTATAGGATTTTCTTAAGAAATTGCGTATCTTAAGATTTTCACTATTTAGCACAAATCTTACTATGATTTTTCGATAGGCCTGAACTAACACTACAATCATGCCAAACCGTTTGAAAAGCTAATGGCTTTCACAGGGTCAAATTGAGGTTATAGTAAATTTACACTATAGGATTTTCTTAAGAAATTGCGTATCTTAAGATTTTCACTATTTAGCACAAATCTTACTATGATTTTTCGATAGGCCTGAACTAACACTACAATCATGCCAAACCGTTTGAAAAGCTAATGGCTTTCACATGGTCAAATTGAGGTTTCAGTAAATTTACACTATAGGATTTACTTAAGAAATTGCGTATCTTAAGATTTTCACTATTTAGCACAAATCTTACTATGATTTTTCGATAGGCCTGAACTAACACTACAACACTACAACCTCAATTTGACCATGTGAAAGCCATTAGCTTTTCAAACGGTTTGGCATGATTGTAGTGTTAGTTCAGGCCTATCGAAAAATCATAGTAAGATTTGTGCTAAATAGTGAAAATCTTAAGATACGCAATTTCTTAATAAAATCCTATAGTGTAAATTTACTGAAACCTCAATTTGACCATGTGAAAGCCATTAGCTTTTCAAACGGTTTGTCATGATTGTAGTGTTAGTTCAGGCCTATCGAAAAATCATAATATGATTTGTGCTAAATAGTGAAAATCTTAAGATACGCAATTTCTTAAGAAAATCCTATAGTGTAAATTTACTGAAACCTCAATTTGACCATGTGAAAGCCATTAGCTTTTCAAACGGTTTGGCATGATTGTAGTATTAGTTCAGGCCTATCGAAAAATCATAATAAGATTTGTGCTAAATAGTGAAAATCTTAAGATACGCAATTTCTTAAGAAGATCCTATAGTGTAAATTTACTGAAACCTCAATTTGACCATGTGAAAGCCATTAGCTTTTCAAACGGTTTGGCATGATTGTAGTATTAGTTCAGGCCTATCGAAAAATCATAATAAGATTTGTGCTAAATAGTGAAAATCTTAAGATACGCAATTTCATAATAAAATCCTATAGTGTAAATTTACTGAAACCTCAATTTGACCATGTGAAAGCCATTAGCTTTTCAAACGGTTTGGCATGATTGTATTGCTAGTCCAGGCCTATCGAAAAATCATAGTAAGATTTGTGCTAAATAGTGAAAATCTTAAGATACGCAATTTCTTAAGAAAATCCTATAGTGTAAATTTACTGAAACCTCAATTTGACCATGTGAAAGCCATTAGCTTTTCAAACGGTTTGGCATGATTGTAGTATTAGTTCAGGCCTATCGAAAAATCATAGTAAGATTTGTGCTAAATAGTGAAAATCTTAAGATACGCAATTTCTTAAGAAAATCCTATAGTGTAAATTTACTGAAACCTCAATTTGACCATGTGAAAGCTGAAGTGTTATTTCTTAATATATAGTTTAAATTAAACACACTTCATTTTATTTTTAAACTTTATAATTAAAAATGAATATATTTTTCACATTGTAAATATAATTTGAATTATAATTATTTTACATAATTTTATATAATTTTTTGTTCTGGTAGATCAGATGATTATTTGAATAATAATTTCTTAAGACTGATTTAATATTTTTAAGTAAAATATAATTTAGGATTTTTATGATCCGATCTATTACTGAATTTTCGTTATATGTTAATTTTTGGTCCATTTCGCATAGTACAATTTTCTTTATTTTAAGACGGATTCTGTATTTATTCAGGGCCGCTACAGTACTCCCCTCGCAGTAAGATTCCCGCGCGATGATTTATTAGGCTGGAATATGGAATGTGACATTTTTGATATTATTATTTTTGCAATTGATCGTGGACAAAATACCATATGCTGGTTTGAGACGATCAATTGAGATGGATTGCTGTCTCCCGTTAACGTCAACTATGAAAAATTTACGAAGCTTACGAATAACTTTGAATGGTCCTTCGTAAGGAGAAGTTAGGCTTGCTCGTGTTCTGTCGACACGAACGAAAACGAACTCACAATTATCTAAATTTTTGGGAATAAAAATGTTGGACTGAGTCGATTTGCGAGAATCGACTGGGATTAAGTTTTGCATCTTTGTGCGAAGCTGTTGTATAAAATCGTCAGTCGATGGAAGGGGTTGTGAACTTGGGCCTGAAAATATTTCGCCAGGTAGTTTGAGGCTCTGGCCGTATACTAGGTCTGCTGGGCTGCATTTAAGGTCCTCTTTGACACATGCTCTTATGCCCAGTAAAATTATGGGTAACTCGGAGCTCCAATACTTGGTATTACCTCGAGCTCTAAGCGAAGTTTTTAACGTTTTGTGAAATCGCTCTACCATTCCATTTGCTTGAGGATGGTAGGCGGTGGTGCGAAATCTATGTGATCCTAGAATTTTTGTTAATTCGGAGAAGAGTTTTGACTCAAATTGGCTGCCTTGATCTGTCGTAATTTCAAGGGGAACGCCGAACCTTGATACATACTGCTCGACGAACGTCTTAGCAATGGTGGCAGCGGTAATATCTGGAATGGGATATGCCTCAGGCCAACGAGTAAATCTATCAACGATAGTGAAGATATAATGATTGCCTTCAGATGGTGGTAGCGGACCAACTAAATCCATGTGAATGTGTTGAAACCGAGTTTCTGGGATTTTAAATTTTCCATGTTCCGATTTTGTATGTTGTATGATTTTGGATTTCTGGCATGACAAACAGTTTGTTACCCAATTTTTAACGTCTAGATTCAATTTTGGCCAAAAATATCGAGTGGAGAGAAGTTTCCGCGAAGCGCGAATTCCTGGATGCGAAAGACCATGAAGTGAATCGAAAACTACACGTCGTATTGGTTGAGGAATGTATACGCGATGATTACCAGAAGAAATTTCGCAGTATAATTCGTAGCCAGCGAATTGAACAAGTTCAAGTTTATACTTGGTACTTGTAGGACGAGTTTTGTTTATCAGAGTTTTTAATTCGTCGTCCGTACGTTGTAACTCTGATATTTTTTGTATGTTGGGGATTTGATTAATTGAGGCAGCTTGTGGGTCACATGTTCGTGACAAGGTGTCTGCGACCACATTGTTTTTGCCTGAAATGTGTCGGATATCAGTCGTAAATTGGGATATAAAATCCAAATGGCGGGTTTGCCGCGGACTGCGTTCCGTCTTTGAGTGGATTGCATTAATCAAGGGCTTATGGTCAGTGTAGACTGTAAATATTCGACCTTCTACGAAATATCGGAAGTGTTTAAGGGCTAGATAAATAGCCAACAGTTCTCTGTCGAATGCGGAGTACTTGATTTCAGTTTGCGACAGTTTCTTTGAAAAGAACGCTAATGGTTCCCAACTACCTTTGTTAAATTGTTGTAATACTGCTGCTACGGCAATATTTGATGCGTCAGATGTAATATTATACATTGTATTTTCTAAGGGATGTGCCAATAATGTTGCATCAGCAAGTGCGCGCTTAACTGTGATAAATGCGTTGTTGCATTCATCAGGCCAAGAGAAGTTCTTAGCTGTTTTGGGTCGTTTTGATAACGTTGCCAATTGCGCATGAATCGGTTGAAGAAATTCGGCTAAACGTGGGATAAAGCGGTGATAATAATTCACCATCCCGACGAATTTCTGAATGGTTTTAATTGAGGTAGGTTGTGGGAACTGATTTATGGCTTCTACGCGCTGCGGCGAAGGTTTTACGCCATCTTTAGATATGTGGTGGCTGAGGAATTCAAGTGATGGAACACCAAAAACACATTTGGATGTCTTTATTTTGACATCGTATACTGAAAGTCGTTGTAGAACATGCCTTAAGTGACATAAATGTTCCTCCTCAGTTGTGCTTGCCACCAATATGTCATCAATATAGACGAATAAGAAATCAAGATCTTTTAACACTTCATTCATGAAACGTTGAAAGGTTTGAGCTGCGTTCCGAAGACCAAAAGGCATTCGATTATATTCGAATAACCCGAATGGTGTGGTGATTGCCGTTTTAGGCACGTCTTCGGAAGCTACAGGTATTGCGTGATATGCCCTGATCAAGTCAATTTTCGTAAATACAGTGCACCCTTGCAGATGTACTGAAAAATTGTGAATATGTGGTATCGGATAACGATCCGGTACCGTAATGGCATTCAGTCGACGATAATCTCCACATGGACGCCAATCTGTGTTGTCCTTCTTTTGTACCATGTGGAGTGGTGATGAAACCGGAGAGGACGATGGTTGACATATACCTAATTCGATCATATGTGCGAACTCACTATATGCTGCCTTATGTTTTGTAGGATCCAGTCGGCGTGGTTTCGAAAACGGAAGTTGACCGTTTGTAAAAATATGATGAACCACGCTGTGTTTTACTGGAACTTTGTAGTTTGGGGATTCGGTGAGAGTAGGAAATTCCTTTAGTAATTTCCCGTATCCATTTTCAACCACTAAATGTTTTGGAGTGGGAGTATTAACGGAAACTGTCAATGCGCTGGCAGTTAATTTCGTGGCCGGGTCGATGATTCGTCTTCCACGCAGGTCGACGAGTAGACCGAATTTTGTTAAAAAATCAGCTCCGATGATTGGTCGGTTTACTGATGCGAGCACGAAAGGATGAGTAAAGGTGCGCCGTAGCCCAATATCGACAGAAAGTAATTTTGTCCCAAAAGTGTTTATTGTTGTACCATTCGCTGCCGAAAGGCACAAGACTGGATCACGAGATCGATTTCCTTGGAAATAATTTATTGGCATTACAGAAAGATCAGCCCCAGTATCCACAAGAAAAAGGAGATTATTAATTTGATCTCTTAAAAAAAGACGGCGGTTCGCTTGTTCTCGACTATCTGCCGTATGGATAGTCGAATTTAATCGTTTAAAGAGTTTGGATTTGTGGATCCATCTTTTTGGGCTGTAAACTGGCACGGTTTTGTACATTTCTGTGCTCTACTACCGTACTTATGGTGATACCAGCAAAATCTGTAGTTACGTACAGAATTGCTGCGGCTCCTCGGTCTAAATCGTGGCGATCTTGAAGATCGCGGACTTCTCGAGCGATTTTGACTGCCTGAAGTGAGGGCTGAGAATGATCTCTGGAGCTGGGAAATTTGCTCCTTCAACTCTGCAATCTCTGATTTGTGTGTTGGCAGTAGTTGATTGCATGACGTTGATGTTGAGGGGGAATCCGTTTGAGAAATGTTGGGTATTTCCGTTGCTTCAAACATTCGATCCGCTTTGTTAATCAGGTCGCTGGTTGGTTTGTCTTCAAACCCAATCAATGCAACTTGAATAATTTTTGGCATCCTTCTGATCCATAATCTCCTCACAATGCTTTCGTTGATATTTTCACCCGCTAGCCTTTTCATGGCCCTGTAAACCTCGGATGGTTTATCATCGCCGATATCTTTTTTATCGACAAGTTCTTCCAAGCGTTTTTCTTGAGACAGCGAATACCTCTCAATTAATGCCTGTTTCAGCGTATTGTATTTGTCTGTTTCTGGTGGTGGTTGTATTATATCGGCTATTGAGTCGAAAATATCAGTAGGTAATGAGCTAGCCGCAGTTAAAAATTTTGTGCGATCCGCTGAAATTTGGTAAAGTTGAAATTGCATTTCAATTTGCATAAACCACGAGTGTGGGTTGCGTCTATAAAAATCGGGGATTTTAATGCGAGAAGACTGTAGTTCACCGGAATTAGGCTTTTGTTCGGTTTTAGGTTTATTTTTGCCTTCGTCGTCGCTACCCATTTTTAATATTTTTTATATCACTTAACACAACACTTTAAACACTAATTCGCGAAATTGTATATGCGTATTAAGAAAACGAAAGACCTGAATGAGTGAATTTGTGTACCATACCAACGCAAACGAAAATTCAGTTTACACTTTTTTTTTAAATAACTTAAAACTATAGTTAAGAAACTAATAGTAACGATAATAATAATTTTGAATCATATATGTATATAAATGAATATGATCAAATGAGTAATAAATAAATTCAATTTATAATTTGTATAATATATGAGAGAAATATTAAATCTTATTTTGTATATAAATTGTTTTTATGTTGTTTTAGTTTTTAAAATTTAAAAATTTAAATAATTGTTTATAATGTATTGATAATATAATAGAATTTTTATTAATATTTTTAATTCATAATTTGCCAAATAAATTTATCACTTGCATATACGTAATTCATTAAATAGATTTATTTTTATTATCCCAATTTTTTTTTTTTGAAGTAATAAATTTTATGGCATTGTAAAATTTTTTATATATATACACTTATTTAAATAATTATGTATTGTATTGTACATATGTAGGTATGTAGGTATAAACTATATAAATTTTTTTATTTATTTTGTATATTTTTTAAATGAAATTATAGTTTATTTTCTTATAAATTGAAAAAAAAAAACTTACGTAATGAGCTGCGGGCATTCCAATTGGTTACATCGGTATAGCTAATGGCATCCTTCAATTAATCGAGTTGATAAAAATGTTGAGTTGGTTGATATTTATGTACATATGATGATTAATAATGTGTTGCCGTTAATTATGGATGTGTACGTACTGGTACTCGTATATACTGTTGATATAACTGGTGTTGCTTGTTCGCCTTTCGTTTATTTGTTGGGATTGCAGGTGTTTGTTCTACCATATGATGTGCTTTTGTTATAATTTGCACGTATATATACAGTTGTAAAGATGATTTGCAATATTTTTGATTTTCTCATTTAAATATTGCAAGCGTTGTATAATTCACTTGCAACTCTTTAAATTTATATGGCTTTAAAGATATTATAATAAAGTGTATGTTTCACATATTATTATTTTTATTTTATAGTGAACACTAATATGCACATGTTTTTTAATGATTACTATTTTAGAGTTCAATAGTTAGGAAAATTCACTTTTGTTTTAATTTAAAGTTTCATTTGATTTAATTTTTATTTTGAAACTATATAACTATATAATATATAGTCCATATAAAATGTCGGAGTCACCAATTGAAGTGTTATTTCTTAATATATAGTTTAAATTAAACACACTTCATTTTATTTTTAAACTTTATAATTAAAAATGAATATATTTTTCACATTGTAAATATAATTTGAATTATAATTATTTTACATAATTTTATATAATTTGTTGTTCTGGTAGATCAGATGATTATTTGAATAATAATTTCTTAAGACTGATTTAATATTTTTAAGTAAAATATAATTTAGGATTTTTATGATCCGATCTATTACTGAATTTTCGTTATATGTTAATTTTTGGTCCATTTCGCATAGTACAATTTTCTTTATTTTAAGACGGATTCTGTATTTATTCAGGGCCGCTACAAAAGCCATTAGCTTTTCAAACGGTTTGGCATGATTGTAGTGTTAGTTCAGGCCTATCGAAAAATCATAGTAAGATTTGTGCTAAATAGTGAAAATCTTAAGATACGCAATTTCTTAAGAAAATCCTATAGTGTAAATTTACTGAAACCTCAATTTGACCATGTGAAAGCCATTAGCTTTTCAAACGGTTTGGCATGATTGTATTGCTAGTCCAGGCCTATCGAAAAATCATAGTAAGATTTGTGCTAAATAGTGAAAATCTTAAGATACGCAATTTCTTAAGAAAATCCTATATTGTAAATTTACTGAAACCTCAATTTGACCATGTGAAAGCCATTAGCTTTTCAAACGGTTTGGCATGATTGTATTGCTAGTCCAGGCCTATCGAAAAATCATAGTAAGATTTGTGCTAAATAGTGAAAATCTTAAGATACGCAATTTCTTAATAAAATCCTATAGTGTAAATTTACTGAAACCTCAATTTGACCATGTGAAAGCCATTAGCTTTTCAAACGGTTTGGCATGATTGTAGTGTTAGTTCAGGCCTATCGAAAAATCATAGTAAGATTTGTGCTAAATAGTGAAAATCTTAAGATACGCAATTTCTTAAGAAAATCCTATAGTGTAAATTTACTGAAACCTCAATTTGACCATGTGAAAGCCATTAGCTTTTCAAACGGTTTGGCATGATTGTATTGCTAGTTAGTAAGATTTGTGCTAAATAGTGAAAATCTTAAGATACGCAATTTCTTAAGAAAATCCTATATTGTAAATTTACTGAAACCTCAATTTGACCATGTGAAAGCCATTAGCTTTTCAAACGGTTTGGCATGATTGTATTGCTAGTCCAGGCCTATCGAAAAATCATAGTAAGATTTGTGCTAAATAGTGAAAATCTTAAGATACGCAATTTCTTAATAAAATCCTATAGTGTAAATTTACTGAAACCTCAATTTGACCATGTGAAAGCCATTAGCTTTTCAAACGGTTTGGCATGATTGTAGTGTTAGTTCAGGCCTATCGAAAAATCATAGTAAGATTTGTGCTAAATAGTGAAAATCTTAAGATACGCAATTTCTTAAGAAAATCCTATAGTGTAAATATACTGAAACCTCAATTTGACCATGTGAAAGCCATTAGCTTTTCAAACGGTTTGGCATGATTGTAGTATTAGTTAAGGCCTATCGAAAAATCATAGTAAGATTTGTGCTAAATAGTGAAAATCTTAAGATACGCAATTTCTTAAGAAAATCCTATAGTGTAAATTTACTGAAACCTCAATTTGACCATGTGAAAGCCATTAGCTTTTCAAACGGTTTGGCATGATTGTAGTGTTAGTTCAGGCCTATCGAGAAATCATAGTAAGATTTGTGCTAAATAGTGAAAATCTTAAGATACGCAATTTCTTAAGAAAATCCTATAGTGTAAATTTACTGAAACCTCAATTTGACCATGTGAAAGCCATTAGCTTTTCAAACGGTTTGGCATGATTGTATTGCTAGTCCAGGCCTATCGAAAAATCATAGTAAGATTTGTGCTAAATAGTGAAAATCTTAAGATACGCAATTTCTTAAGAAAATCCTATAGTGTAAATTTACTGAAACCTCAATTTGACCATGTGAAAGTCATTAGCTTTTCAAACGGTTTGGCATGATTGTAGTGTTAGTTCAGGCCTATCGAAAAATCATAGTAAGATTTGTGCTAAATAGTGAAAATCTTAAGATACGCAATTTCTTAAGAAAATCCTATAGTGTAAATTTACTGAAACCTCAATTTGACCATGTGAAAGCCATTAGCTTTTCAAACGGTTTGGCACGATTGTAGTGTTAGTTCAGGCCTATCGAAAAATCATAATAAGATTTGTGCTAAATAGTGAAAATCTTAAGATACGCAATTTCTTAAGAAAATCCTATAGTGTAAATATACTGAAACCTCAATTTGACCATGTGAAAGCCATTAGCTTTTCAAACGGTTTGGCATGATTGTAGTATTAGTTCAGGCCTATCGAAAAATCATAGTAAGATTTGTGCTAAATAGTGAAAATCTTAAGATACGCAATTTCTTAATAAAATCCTATAGTGTAAATTTACTGAAACCTCAATTTGACCATGTGAAAGCCATTAGCTTTTCAAACGGTTTGGCATGATTGTAGTGTTAGTTCAGGCCTATCGAAAAATCATAGTAAGATTTGTGCTAAATAGTGAAAATCTTAAGATACGCAATTTCTTAAGAAAATCCTATAGTGTAAATTTACTGAAACCTCAATTTGACCATGTGAAAGACATTAGCTTTTCAAACGGTTTGGCATGATTGTAGTATTAATTCAGGCCTATCGAAAAATCATAGTAAGATTTGTGCTAAATAGTGAAAATCTTAAGATACGCAATTTCTTAAGAAAATCCTATAGTGTAAATTTACTGAAACCTCAATTTGACCATGTGAAAGCCATTAGCTTTTCAAACGGTTCGGCATGATTGTAGTGTTAGTTCAGGCCTATCGAAAAATCATAGTAAGATTTGTGCTAAATAGTGAAAATCTTGAGATACGCAATTTCTTAAGAAAATCCTATAGTGTAAATTTACTGAAACCTCAATTTGACCATGTGAAAGCCATTAGCTTTTCAAAAGTTTTTGCATGATTGGATTATTAGTGCTTTTTTTTTGTTTTTGATATGGTTGAGCACTTAGAACTATTTGGATATCCAATTTTTACATACTGCAATAGATACAATAAATAACTATATACAAATAATTTAATGTTCGCCTAAATGTCATATATTTTCGATATTCACTAATACATATACATATTACGTTGTTTTTGTTGGTTTAATTCTAATTTAGGATAAACTTCACAAGCGTTTAAATTTGAGATAAGCTTAAAATTAGATATTTATTCCCTTCAAGGCAATATTATCAAAAAAATAGTGTTCAAGCAACTAAACAATCATACGAAAGATTCACGAAAGCATACATTTATTTTTAACTATTATTTTAACTAATTCACCCATGGCCCTAGTATTAATTTTGTAAAATTCACAATTCTTTAGAAAAAATTATTAAAACTGAATACAATATTTTAGTACTCCACCTAAATGGTAAATTTAAAACCAACTTATAAATAAATTTTACGAGCAATGGCTTAAGCTATACGACGTTCGAATCGGGAGGTACCCAGTTTGAATCCCAACAGAGGCAGGGTGCAAAAAGGAATTTTCCATCGCCCGGTTACGATCAGTGAAACATCTATGACCCTCTGTTGAAATATAGAGGTCATGAGCCGAACCGCCATCGTTCATCTTAGTACAGTCTAGCATGGAGCTATGTATGTAGTGTGCAGATGGGCCAATTATAAAAGACGGACATGCAGCCGTTTACAAAATAGGGATTCTGTTCAGAATTTCAAAGGACAATAAATCCACTAGCCGACGAACAGTGTTGGTAATTATTTGTTTATTTAAAAAATATAAATTCTTATTTTTTATAAATTTTCTAGTTTTTTATAACAAAAAATCTTAAAATTTTATATTTTTAAGTTAAACATGTGCAAAAAATGTAAAATCTACTTTGCCTTTCTGTTAAAAATTTGAAAAATTAAAATAAAATTATTGAAAATATTCCTAGCACGTTCTCAAAACTCATCAAAATCTGTTCCAACAATTATTATAAATATTCGAGCAATGTTTAAATTCAATTTTAATAAAAATGTTAAATTATTTAAAATTAAGAAATTTATATAAAATAAGGAATACCAGAGGGGAATGTAGTATCTGAATGTATGCTTTCTTTAACTATTCAGCAAAATATATTTAGAATGATCCAGTGCATTTAAAACTTTTAAAATCAATATCCTGTATGAAAGCTTTAAAAGTATGATCATTTAAATTTGAAGCTCTCATGTTAATTTGTTTTTAAATTATTCTATGTTGTTCCTCCAAAAGCTCTAATTAGTTGAAAGCTTTTCATTGGAAATAAGATGTTACAGTTAAAAGTTGTGAAAGCCCTTTTTAACAAATGATTATTAAGTTTAGATTAAAAAATTAATTAGAAATTTCTTTTTGTTGGTTTATCAACGAAAGCTTTAAATTAAATTATTTTTATTTTTCACCAGTTTTTTTTTGACAGTTATATTATTTAAATTTGAGATAAGCTTAAAATTAGATATTTACTCCTTTCAAGACAACATTAAAAAAAAAATAGTGTTCAAGCAACATAACATTTTTTTCTACGGGATAAACGAAAGCACACATAAAGATTCACGAAAGCATACATTATTTATAACCATTATTTTAGCTAATTCACCCACGGCCCTAGTATCAGGGATGAGCGATGGAAGCCATCATTACTTGTGTCATTCGTCAAATATCATTCGATATTCTTGAACGCGTCAACAAAAATTAGACTTTTTGGGAAAGGACCATCGCAGTTGCGATCATCATTTGATAGAAGTAATCTTTTAAAAATAAATGGCACGAAATGTTCTTTCGAATGATAATAAAGTTAACATATACGATTAAATTTAATTTTTTGAGTTTTTTTAATTTTTGTTCAAATCAAATATATAGATTTCGTTATTACGGATAAAATCCCATACATGTTGTTTGATGATCCCTATTTCTGACATAACTGCCAGTGTGACTTTTGCATTTCAGCACTCTTTTCACTATACCCGAAAATTTTTCAATACATCGAAAACCTGTGGACTATTTGAGATAACATTGATATGATTATTCTCGTGCAAAATTATCGCGTGAACAATATAGCCAAAGCTTTAAAACGTTAAAACTTACTTTTTGGCCATATAGCCAAAACTTTACTGCTGAATCGTGTTGAAGAATCAGCGGCAAAATAGTCGTTATGAAAAATGTGACAAAAACCTGGCTCCACATCTGCAAATTGCTGGCCAAATCATACCTATTTTTGCAAATGTATCTAACTTAAAGTGTTTCAAAAACAATTTCTTGTACGTTTCGTCATCCATCAAAATACATCCACGCAATTTTTGTAAAGATTTCTATCGCAGTTGTGCCATGTAAATATTTCTATTGTTGTTCAGCAGCCTATGTTAATACGCCGATGGTCGAGTAAGCAGAGTCAAAGCTCTTGAAATCGTGGACTCGAGTTCAAGACTCGTCAGCGCCAATACTTTTTTAATTTAATTTCTGCTGTAAAATTGGTTCAACACAGCTTCTGTTGAAATTTATATTCAATTTCTGCAAGTATAAGACCAACCTATTGTGTATGACCGTAATGAAAATATGCAGTATTGGTCAAATAAGCATAGTCCAACCCTGTTGCTAAAATTTTCAATTTTCTCTATTGATCTGGCAAACATAAAATATTTGTATAGCACCACGTTTATATACGCCGGTGGTCAAGTAAGCAGAGTCGTTGCATTTGGAATTGTGAACTTGAGTTCAAGCCTCGGTTTGGCATTAAATAATTTTTTATTTAATTTTGCCCTTAAATTGGCAAATATAAAGGATGAGTATGGCGGCAAATCTATTAATGGAAATGGTGAGGTATTAAAGTGAGCGGTCATATTATTTGGAATCGTGAATGTTGTGCAGTGTTCGAACGTCGATTCAGGGTAAACAAATTTACCGGGTGTACACACATATTTCTCATTAAATTAAAATTTAATCGCTTTTTGATTTAAAAAATGACCAATTTGAAAGTAAATCAAAAACTAATATTGAGGCTTGAACTTCATGATTAAAATCCAATAATCACACAGCAATTCTTTTACCACCGAGCCACCGCCATACATATAAATAGTGATATTCCTATCGTTTATAGCTGCCATTTGAATAAAAAATATTGAAAATTTTAGCAACGGCAATGGACTCTGCTTATTTGATCATCGCCGTACAATTTCATTACCGCCCTATATACCCATACCGACCATACCGATCTTTTATACTTGCCACTTTTACATGGAGAATATTGAAGATTTGAACAGAACCTGAGTTGGATTTGAGTAATTTTATTTCACCATCACCAATTTGATGATCGAGAATCGAACTTAGATCCATAAATTCAAATTCATTGACTTTGCTTACTGGACCATCGTAGGGCATATATATTTCATGCTTTACAAATCTTTTATGCTTGTCATTTGAATAGAAAATTTTGAAAATTTCGTTCCAAGTTTTACAAACATTTGAAACTGCGAATTTTTCAGTATTGTTCAGTTGGACTATTTTACGAAAGAGCTTTTAAATCGCCAAAATATTATTTTATTACAAACAATTCTACTAGAAAGCTTTCATATAAACCACCCTATATATGTAGTTCAGTTTCATTTAAACTTGTTGTTATGGAACCAATGCTTATAAAAGCTTTCAAAGTCGAGAGGATTATTAATGTGTATATTTTTATTGATACATACGAAATCCAATCAATCGTCTTATTTTTAAAAGCTTTTTAATAAACAAAGTAATTTTAGTTGAAGCTTTTCATTCAATATTGATACTAAAATTACTTATACACCCCAATTTTAGATTTTTAACAATAGCAGTTTCATTGAAAAGCTTAGATTATCAATATTTTGATATAGACCGATTTTTGAGTAAAACCTAAAAAGCATCAGTATAACAATTAATTCTAATTTGGAAGCTCATCTAGCTAGTATTGCTTAATAATTTATCTAGTCCCTTGTAATATGGAAAATATGGTTTCACAAATTTAACGTGGGTTAAGTTAAAAAGCATTTGAAAATACAACATATTGTAAATTATTAATTGTAGTTATTTTTTCGAGCCTATATAAATTACCTGCAAGGTATTGTATTTTTTATGTTTGATTTGAAATCAGTTTAAAACAAATTTATATTAACGGATTTCCAAGTTAATTTTTAACACCACCAAACTAAATTGTATATTAAGTAAATGCCAAGAACTAAACCACTTTCAAAAGCTACATATATTTTAATGAGTGAACGAAGTGGTGAAATTAAAGACCAAAGTTTAATGATTTAACCCAAAACTAACAACGTTGAGGTCCGTAAGGGTGTGGAAAAACGATTTTTTTTTTATATATAAAATTGATAATCCAAACAAAATTGTAATAAAACTCAATGAAATAATTATAAATATAAAGCTCGTTGAACAAACAAGTTTAAGTGTTCAATAAGTAATAGTAAGGAATATACGCGCATAAGTTTACACAAATCTCTAGAAAATAAAAAACTCATTCAGAGTTAATATGTGAGCACAAGCCTTTCGAATCGAATTATCTATTCTATTATGTTAATTAAATTCGATGGTACTTGTTGGTATCATATATAACTATTTATTTATTAGCTATTTATATGTTTTATTCTAAATGAAAAGTATTCCGTACATAAATTGTTGTATTAGATGATTTCCGAGAAAAAAACCACCGACTCACATACAGAACCCCAAGCAACTAAACAAAAACATATTTAATTAAATACAAATAACCTAAGGGTTTCGTAATAATACAAACATAATACGTATGTATGTATGTATGTGTATAAAATTTGGTTATACTTTGGGTATACAATTTTTCTAATTTCCTTGTTTTGTGTGTAATGTGGCTATATATGGAAACATATTTCTTTTTTTGGTATTTTGTGTGCTTGCTGTTTTTTTACTCGATCGTATTCGTATAGCTATAAGGATGTTCATATAGGAAATTGAATGACTAAAATAACAAATCGATATAAAATATTTTTGGACCTATTATATGTATATAGGTTTGGGTACTTACGTGCTAGTGATGGGCGAAAGTGAATTGCTTTTTGAAAGCTTTCTATAGCTCCTTTATAATCTTGTTGATTTTGTAATATAATTCCTCTGAAAAGAGATAAAACAAAAATTTGTTATAAATATTTAATTTAATAAAAAAGAAATATTTTTTTACGATTTATATTTTACGATTCGACCAATTTTATTTTACGCGCGCGTGTTATTTGAATTTAATTCGAGATTTGAATTTTTATTGCCCTGTTGATATGTAAATCGTGCAAGTTGTAAATTTATACCTTTTATAATAATATATATGTCGGATATATTATGTTATGTAGACAATCCAAAAGCTCTGTTTAAACAATAAATTAAACACTGAACTAATATAATAAAATATATTTCATGATAGATTATGCCAATTTGGCTGAGGTCCAGAAGAAATGCATCAAATATGGGGAAATAATCTAAAATAATATCTCCAAAATGATTTGTTGAGTGCTAAAAAATCTCACAGAATATATAATAAATTTTTCATGAGCAAGAATATTCCCCAAAAAAATAAAAATATTATTACTCCATAAAACTACTGTACAATGTACATGCATTCGAAATGGAAGTAGATTTATATATTTTCACTTTATTATTATTATATGATTATTACTGCTACCACTATTACTACTTTATGTTTTGAGCCAGATTATAATACATATAGTTATTATAGATATGTATATAGAATATGAATGCTGCTTGTGTTTTTAGATTTTAATGTAACCACAAACGGAAATCCAGAGAAAATAAAAATATTACCAGAGTAACGAACATTTTTTTATTCATTTCCTGATTTATGAGCACTGTAATGTGTTTCATGAGATGAGTACATACATCTATGTATAATAAGTGCTTGCTTTTTTTTTATATATAAATAAGTGAAGATTTGTGTGGTTTTGTTGCCAAACTATATATTTGTTTATAAAAAATTTTGTACACGATGTCCAACTTGAACACATAGTGCATACACATAAATTTTAATTTAAATAAATTATTTTGAATTGTTTTTCAGTTTTTATGTGCGGTAGCGGTTTACTTTCGTTTTTATAGTTTCCGGATATTGTGTTTCCTCAAGTTGTGTTTACTTTTAATACATATATGCATGTATATTATCTTTCATTAGAATCGACATTAAAAAAAAAATTGCTTATGGCGTTAAGCGAAGGAAGATAAAATATGTATACAAAACTATATATATATATATATATATATATATATATAAAGTAAAACAAATATACTATTTGTATGGAAAAATCAAGAATTGTGAAAAAAATGTGTAAGCACTTAGTTTTTATTGTTCTGTATATATAAATTATGTTCACAACAAAAATTATTTCAATTTCACATACACAATGTATACATTTCACCGATTAGAAGTGCTGTGCACAGTAATTGGATGGGAAAGTTATAAAAGCTCTATGTTTAAAATGAATGCTAGTTGAGCACTAATTTTCAGTTCGATTTGTACAATTATATTTTACATTACAGTTTATGAAACTTAAAACTATAAAAGCTATCCAGACGCTTTTAGAATGATGATAATTTAGAATTTTAAAGCATCACCGTTTTGTCACACTTGATAATAAAGACGCAGCATTAGTTTTTAAAGAGAAAATTGTAAAAACTTGGTCTTAAATGACGAATGAT
The DNA here is from genome assembly GCA_951394425.1 of Tipula unca. Lineage (NCBI taxonomy): Eukaryota > Metazoa > Arthropoda > Insecta > Diptera > Tipulidae > Tipula > Tipula unca. The sequence continues at coordinate 190,591,661 of OX596381.1, forward strand.
TTAAATTATAAATTTAATCTTTTTTGAATGCTTGAAAATATTTTCTCAAATTTTCGAAAAACTCAGATATTTAAATATCAATATTGATAAATCAATTTTAGAACATAAGACTAAAGATGCTATACAAAAAGCTTAATTTAGAGATTCGTTAAAATCTTTTACATATTGACAACCGAAATAGTAGGATAAAAATCTACTGTTATCGAAATAATTGTGTTCAGAGCTTTCTAAATTAAATTTCAAAAAACTATTTAGTTGAAATTATTATCTTCTAATGGTAGCGTCTAATCTAAAGAATAGCGATAAAGTATTCAGATTTTTTGTACTGTAGCAGAATTATAAAGTATACTGTTGCTGTTACCTAATAAATATAATACTGAGATGAAGTTCCGTATTACCAGCGATAGCAAATCATATAGTTTATACTAATTTACGTAAGATTAAGCTTTCTGTGGTTCCTCGTCCTATAAATTTTCTCACCTTTTTTTACAAACCTAAAGTGAAAATCACAAAACTTTGCTTATTATTTTATAAACAGGTAAAAGATTAAAAGAAACAAAAAATCCAATCTGATATAGATAATAAATTTAATGAATATATGAAAAAATTCCTGTTCCAGCTTTTGAATACATTTGAAAACATTTTTGACATTGGTTGAATGTATTAAACCGAGTTAAAACTGGTTGCTGCTTAAATTCAGAAGTTTCATTAATTTGTCATAATACAAAAATGTATGAAACGCTTAAATAATACATATTTTTCTGATTAGTGCAATGCTTTGGAATTATTAAATAGTCAAATAATAACGAGAAAGGAATGAAATTTTGATTGAAAAAGCTCACTTGAAACGTTTCGTACATTAAACATAATACCCTTTAAAATAAATTAAGAAAGTATGAGAATTGGATTTTTATTACAATTAGTTTTAAAATAACTTGAAGACAGTAAAGGAAATAAAAATAACACTTAAATGTTTAGTGAGCTTTTGACCAAATATAATTTAGCAAATAACGTCACAAAATATTAGAGCTAGTATTTAGCAAATATCGTGATGTGAAATAGTTTTCTAACTTCATATAGATTCAATGTATGCTCAGAGCTTATCAGACCGTAAAATGAAGCACACATTATCAGTGATAGAGGTTTTCTTAAATTGTAAATGATTAAAGTTGTATTCTAATTGCCTTTCGAAAGTTTTATTTAAATTTACTAACGACTTAAAGCTCTTTATACAAGTCTCAAATTTATTGGAAAAGCTCATGTAATTAATAATACTTTATCTCAGTTTTTATTGAAAGCTCCATATGTGTTGTATACGTCTATGCCATGCCATCATAATTTTGAAATTGTAAAAATTTCATGTGTATTGCAATAAGTGCTTAAAACCATTTAGATTAGAGATGTTAGCAATAAATTTTAGACAATCTGTATGTATGTATACTACATTAACACAATTTAAAAATAATTTTTGAGAAAAACGTCGTCATATGGCAATTTTGCGTAATAGAAAAATTGTAATATTTATGATTTAAATTTGAGCAAAACTTAACTATAGCTACGAGTATGTTAGCTTAAAATTTATTTAATCCTAGAAAATCATTAGTTAATATGCAAATATAACTTATTTTTGTATACTCTAGTTAAATAAATTAAATGTGCAGCCTGTGAGAAAAATCTCCACTAGTTGGTGTATTAACACAATTTGGGTCTACAACTCCTAATTTTGAAAAAATTGAGTCTTAAAGAGAATATTTTTAAAACTTAGTCTAAAATAACAAATGTTTTAAATTATAAATTTAAGCTTTCTTGAATACTTGAAAATATTCTCTGAAATTTTCAAAAAGCCCAGATATTTTAATTGTTAAATCAATTTTAGAATATAACACCTAAGGTGCTATACAAAAAGGTTTATTTAAAGATTCGTTAAAGTCTTTTATATATTGACAACTATTTCGGTAGTAGGATAATAATCTACTTTTATCGAAATAATTGTGTTCAGAAAATCTATTGAGTTTAAATTATTATCTTAATTATAATGGTATGGTTTAAAGAATAGAAATAAAGTTTTCAGATTTTTTGTACTGAAGCAGAATAGTTAAGTATTGCTGTTACCTAATAAAAATAATACTGAGATGAAGTTCCGTATTACCATCGACAGCAAATCATATAGGCTAATTTACTTAACATTTGATTTCATGTGTATTGCAATAAGTACTTAAAAGCATTTATATTAGAGATGTTAGCAATAAATTTTAGAGAATCTGTATGTTTAATACATTATCACAATTAATAAATAATTTTTGAGAAATCGCCTTTATACAGCAATTTTGGATTTTTTGTTTTGAATTTACCAGGATATTGAACATAAATTGCCTATATAGCTGTGTTAGCTTTAAATTTAATTAAAAAAATTTTAATCCTAGAAAAACATTAATTAATAGCAAATATAACTTATTTTTTATACTCTACAGTTAACTAATAAAACGTAATTTTAGAGAAAAAGCTCCAATAGTTGGCGTACTAACAAAAATAGCTCATATATTTTCTAATTTGGAAGAAAAAAATACAAAATACTAAATATATAACAAAATATATTTTATATTAGAAACTTTTTGCGAAGTTTGCTACAAGTTAAAGTTTCACTCAATTTTTTATGTCTATACTACAAAAATATTAAGATCCATAGTTTGACATGGATTTTGGTTCAATGGTTCATGTCTTCAAATTATATAATCGCATTTCGGTTGGGAAATTAAATAAAACAACAACATTTTTGAATGATGAAAATTCGGTACAAACAGGAAATGTTTTCACTTAAAGCTTTCTCCCTCTCTCTCTCTCTCTTAATTAAGCACTTTCGAAAACTTGTTCAAATATTTTTGTAACCATTTTTGACAGTTGAGAGTGAATATATTAAATGAAGTTGACATTTTTTAAACTTAAAAGCTTCGTTATTTTCCATTTACTTGAAAAAGCTTCCAATGCCGTATGTATAATAATAACAAATTTAACAGCTAAGAGCTTGTATGCCAAAAAATCTAATTTGAATAAATCATTTAATTAGTTTATTACATTAATTGAAATAGTATTAATTTATTATGCTTTTACACTTGTAAAGCTCAATCTAATTTGCATAATAAATTTAATGACTATATAAAAAATTTGAAGGGCTAACTAAACAAACTTGAAACCTGTTATGACGGAGTAAATGATTTAAACTTGAATCATTTTAAATATAAAAGTTTTTGGTGGCTAATAAACATTTATTGCGATTTTTAAAGAACTTTATAATTTAGGAGCGTACCGTCATATAAAGAATCAATAAAATCAATTTTATAAACAGTTAAACTCATTTCCCAGAAAAGCGCAATTTATATACAACTTTTTGGCATATTTCAATAAATTATAAAAAGCTCTCAATATTGTATACACAATAAAAACCAATAAACAGCAAAGAGCTCATTTGTCAAAAAAATCTAATTTAAATAAATAATTTAATGAGTGTATTATAGGTTAATTGAAACAGTGATAATTTGTTATACTTTTAAACTTGCTAATTTAGAGTTGAACCGAAATAAACTAAAGCATTTTCTTTTCTTAATAGCTAAAATTTAATGAATATATGAAAAATTCGAAAGACTAACTAAATTAATTTAAAAGCATTTATGACAGAGTGAATGTTTTAAACTTGACTCGTTTTAAATATAAAAGCTTCTTTAGTTGCTTATAATAAATAAATATGTGTTGCGATTTGTAGAGAGCTTTACAATTTAGTGACGTACCGATATATAAAGAAATACTAAAACCGAGTTGTTTATTTTATAAACCGTAAAGCTCATTTGCGAGAAAAGCTTAATCTGATTCCGCACAAAAATGAGTATATAAAAATATGTTGTTCTTTGTAGAATTTGCCGCTTTTGGAAAGCTAATCATATTAAATACATATGAAACCTTCTTTGACTGTGTCAATGTAAGGAACAAAGGGTGAAAGTTTATACTTTTAAAAAAATATTCTGATTGGATTTGTATAGACCATTAGAAATATGACATGAAAAAATATAGTAATAATGGAAATTCAGTAAATTATTTAATATTCTGTCCAACTCATAACTAATTAATATTATAAAGATTCCATATTTTGGTATTTACAAGTGAAAGTACTCTTACTTATGGGAATACTTATGCTTTGCAAACCTCATTTAAAAAAAGCTCTAATTGGCATCCTTAATCATTTTTAAAAGACGAATTATAAGAACTTTAAGAACTTTGAATGCTTTACTTACAAGTTACAGTAAAAAAATTTTCTATCTGTATAGATTTTGGAAGAGATTTTAAATTCCGAGCTCACTAAAAGAAAATGGACAATTTATACATATATATTTTATAAACCGCTAAAAGCTCAGATACAAGTTAGCTTTATGAATCAAATTGTACCGAGCTGTTACTTCATATGGTTTTGACTAACATATACTAACATTAATTTAAATGTTTTGTAGAATTTAAAAGGTGATACTGTCAAAAGCTCAATCTGATTTGCATATAAAATCTTTTGCATACAAAGTATTTAGTTGATTTTTTGTAGAATTTAGTCCGATATAGAAAATGAAAACTGTGCTGTTTTAATAATCCACCTCTTGTCATTTATAAAGAGCTTTAGTACTTTAAAATACTACTAATACTTTAACATTAAAAAAAAGTTCAATATAGTGAGGGAAATAACTATATATAAATTTGATTTTCAGTGAGTTTTTATGGGGAACCTGGGAAAAGAGCAACCTTATTAGCTTGAATGGTAAAATTATATATTTTTCTGATAGTTTATTTATATTCTGTATTTTAACCTAAAACCTCCATTTCAAAATTCTATTATTGTTGTTCTAAATTTAATTTTTGGTCTCCACCTCTTCCAGTTCTGACATTGTTTATGTAATATACATATACAACTTTATCAATCCTATCAAATAATTAGAACAACAAACAGAACTTTAAAACTTAAATTTGTTTCGTTATAATTTATACAAATTTTTATCAATTTTATTGTTTTCATTTCCTGATAAAAATTTAATATCCTTTTATTATTATTCTTGTTACATTTTTAATTTTTTATTCATATATTATAACAATATTCCTCTGGTTGTTATTGTTAGAGAAATCAAATAAAATATGTAAATTACATTACATACAACAAAAAAAAGTGTTATTTTTCCTGCATTTTATGTTATATAAACATAATAGTACAGACGAACGATCTATTATTTATTTTCATTACACTGATGAAAAAAAATGTTTTGTTTTTCCTACTTCTTCCAAATCCTTTAATTTTTCCACACACACACACACACAGACACTACATGGAAATGATAAAAGTACAAAATGCAATAAATATTTTTGTGGGTTTATATTTTATTTATTTAAATATTTTTTACATAAATATGCACGTATCAAACAGATACATACATACATATATAGATACACACACACACACCATATAATAGCACACGAAACTCGAGTATTTTGTAAGTACAATAAATTTAAATGAATTGCACATTACTGATATGGGTTTTAAAAATAACCAATAAATTTTATTTCACTTGGAAAAAAATATAATTTTAATTTTTTTTAGTTGTTACCTAAAATTAAATTCATGTTAACACGCTAGTCTTTAATATAATTTATTGTAATTTCTATAAACATACATACATACATACGTATAAGTTGGAAAAATTCAACTTCAACAACAGATATATCTTATCAATATGGAAAAATCTAAAACAACAAAACAATTAAAATAAATTTTCTAATGTTGTATGTATGTATATCCTTGGTGGAGATACCGAAATACCAAAATACTAAAATACCAACAAAAAAAAACTATTTTAGGTTAGTTTTTATCATATTTTCACTATCAACAAAAATTTAGAGCAAAATACGAGTTAATTTTAGTTTCTACATATATATCGGTATCATTAAAATGTGTTGAGTTGAAATTATGATTTTTGATATGGGGAGCGGAGAATGGAACGTATTTGTATATTATTCGTGTACAATATATGAGCGCTGTCAACAGCGACACTCGACTCATGAAGCATTCTAGTTTTTATATCATTTTCTCTGATATCATTTTTATATTTTGGTATGACACATGCTGGTTGATTGAAGACGTTGATTTCGATTTTACAATTTAACGATGCGCGTCACATATACTGTTTAGATTTGTATATGTGACATTATTGTAATTATTACGAAATCTAAAATCAAAACCAAAACAACAGATTTGATATGAAACGAACAAAATTATATGGGTCGACCACTCTTAACGTAATTATCGGCTTCAATTATTTATAATACAAGTGATTTGAATCAAAACAACAACACCACTATATATACAAAACGAAAATGATTTTCTTTGTGATTTATATTTACCAATTATCATTAAAATGATAAGATCACATCGAATTTTTATGTTATTCAGCTTTTCCCAGATTAAATCACCATTATGTGCTGTCTGCGTAATTTCAACAATCACACAAATTTTAATACCATTTTATCTTGCATCTACAGTAAGAAATAAATTTCAAATATATTCATTCGGGTCACCAAAACCATGGTGCGGGATGAGGCAACAAATCTTCCTAATCCAAAAATAAATAACACCATATAGCTTTAAACATAGATTATATCTGTATACAATTTTTGGTAACTAACTATCGTAATTTTCATATTTAAAAAAAAAAAAAATCAATTTTTTAAAGCAACAAATAATTCATTAGGGATTTACGAAATCAAACTAAATGAAATTTTTTATGTTGTTTTCTTTTAAGAAATAACATTCTTGGATGAGTGCACAGATCTAGAGAAAATAAGAAAACTATCTTCTATACCAGTTATAATGGTATGTTTATATATAGTTTTTAGTTTTTTAAAAACACATAAATTTATTTTCTGACATTTTATTGTAAGCTGTGTATGTTTATATAAATGTAAGTGTGGTGGAGGTGGTGTTATTAAATGGAAAATAATTTTCCTTTTTAAAACAAATTTTTAAGCACAAAAACTATATATAAAACTTCGGAGTCGGAAAAAATACAAAAAATAAAAACTGTTGAGAAGTGTTGAAATAAATTAATTATTTTTAAATATAATCTGAAAAATGAAACTACCAAGTATAGTAGTATAGTAAATAGTATACGTACAGTATACGGAAATATTTTAACTGAAAAATTAGTTTATATAAAATTAAATTGAAGGATTTACAAAATTAAAAATAAAACTAAGTTTTCTTGTTTATTTGTGAAAAATGTTTTTCAATTTTATATAGTTTCTTCTATCTCGTCTCAAAAGGTGTTGCTATACCTTCATCACATCTATTCTATATAATTTACAGTTTTGATTTAAATTGTGAATAGAATAGATTCGTTAAGTTGCATTTTTAATGCTGCTGTATATACTTTAAATAGCAGATTGATTTCACTTATTGCGACGATTTAAGTTCGAATGAAGAAAGCTTTGGCAATTCACATAATTAAACAAAAAATATTTGTGAACATAAATATGAGCTTTCAGAAAAAACTTGCTTTTATAAATAGGAAAATTAAAAGTTTAATTAAACATAAAAAAAATAAAACTTTCACGTACAATTAAATAAATATAAAGCTTTTTATATATTTATGGGGTAACTTTAATCCAAAAAGTTTAAATCTTGTTTTAAAACACAAAAAACATCAAATGGTCAACCAGTGTTCAATCGGTTAGGACGTAACGACAGTTAGCTTCGAGTGTATGAAAAGCTTTCAAGATAATTAAGGATCCTACTCGGAAAAATGTGTTTCAAACTCATTCCAGTTGCTTATTTTATTTCTTTACAGTTCTGTATAGTTTTCATTTTACAAATGTTGTTAACAAACATTCTAAGAACTATAGAGTGTCAAAAACGGATGAGCAAAGTGTCGTAAAGCCTTTCAACTTATTATTAAAATACCTGTTTGTGCTTAACGAAAGGTTTTAGTTGTTCATGCTTTCGATGGTTAATTATTTAAACCGGAATTTTTATGAATGCCACGAGTTGAAAAAATTACTTATTTTGCAATATTCGGAACCAAGTGCTTGCAAATAGGCATTTGTGGGTTGGTCTCAAAGCTATTAACATCCATTGATCATTTCAATTTTAAGACTTGCGCTTGGATAACTTATATTAAATCTTTTATTAAAATAAAAATAAAGTAATGAATTATATTGATTTTCGCTTGATATTACAATTTCTAAGATTTAACTTAATAAGGTGTTGTAGCGGCCCGAATATACGACTCACCGATATTCGAAACGTATTAATCAACATATTTGCATTAAGCATTCATTAACCAATTCACATATCCAACTATAATAATTTATAGCGAAACACCGTGCTTCAAATTGAATTACACAATATTCAACCGCAATTCCGATCTATGTCTTATCGGCTGCCAACTGTTCAACCATCCACACGCGTACGGCACAAAATTGCTTAAAGTGGATATCGGACGCTAAACGACATTCACGCATGCTTTTATTTTAGCAGTTGTGAATGGATCGATTTTCTCAGCAAATTTGAACTGCTTGTCGATTGATCCAGCTACGAAGCGATGTCCCGTGTTAACACACCGCAACACCGGTCCATTACTACATTACTGCTGATCTAACACAACGTGCTTCATCACATGGTCACGAAAGGCCATCTTCCGGTGTCGAGATCACGCAGGCTAGATGCGATGCATTACAAAGCTGCACAAGCAGAATTCCAACACATGGTGGAATTAGAAATTTGTGGAACATCGACATCTTCCGTCAGTTGTCCACTACTCATGGCCAAGAAGAAAGATCACGGTTCGAGGCAATGTGGGGAAGTCATATCCCACAGATACAACAACCAACAACCACATTGATCGCATTGATACAACAACACTATAGATACAACATCATATCGCAAGTCATATTTCATTGATACAACAACATCATACCGCACATCAAATATCAAGTCAATTCCCATAGATGCAAATCGCATAGACAAAAACAACACATTCCATAGATACAACGACCCAACCATTTAAATTGTGGGAAACACCAACTGAGCGATAAAAGTCAACATCAACTATAAACGCTGACTACGGAAATATATACTATATAAAGAAATAACAAATATACATTAGACGGTTTTTTCTATTGTAACTTTTACACCGATAAGATCGGAGAATAAATATTGTAATAAAAATTAAAAATAAAAATTTATAAAAGAAATAAAATACTCAGGAATAAATTCCTGAGTTTTAAAAAATTAAATTGTTATATCTCGTAAGACATAACTGGGACTATTGGCGTTTAAAAATGGTTACGATCCGGTACCCCACATTGCAACTTCTTTCAAACTTCTCCATACAATGGAGAGGAACAACAAAGACTCCATCTAGAAACGTCATTCCAATGACTTATCGAGTTTGACGTTCACATCAAGAGCTCATTTTGTCGAGGGTCGGGACTTCACCATTTACACCGACCATAAACCTATGACTGTAGAGCAATTCAGTCTAAAACTGAACATAATCCAAGGCAAGCCACGCCGCTTGGATGATATTTTTCAATTAACCATGGATATCCAGCCTGTATAAGGTACCGATAACGTTGTCGCGAATACACTTTCGCGCACAGCAACATACGTAATGGATACAGTCGAAACTTCGATTACAACAAACTCACACAGGCATAAAAAGCATATTTGAAACTTCAAAAATTACTTTCTGGTTCCGTTTATCACACTAGTTCATCACTGAAACTGGTTTCAAACTACTTGGCAAAACATCTACCGGTGCAAATCTCCCGTACATCGCAGAGCAACTACCTTGAATCATCTTCGAGACGCTACACGGTATCTTGCATCCTGGTGTCCGCGAAACTCATAAATTGATTACTGCTCGAAACTTTAGAACCAGCATAAACAAAGTCGTGACAAATTGGGCACAATCCTGTTCATCCTACCAAAAATAATAGGTCCAACGGAGCACAAAAATGTCACTTGGACAGTTTGAAATTTTACCTGGCCGATTCGAACATATGCATTTGGATATCGAAGGATTACTTCCTCCATCCAATGGATATACATACCTACTCACCTGTGTCTATCATTGCACTCGAAGGTCTGCAGCAACCATTGCCACCACATTCTTTCAAAACAACGTACCACGATTTGGAGCTCCACTTGACATCACTATACAGATCAAGAACCCAATTTGAGTCGAAGCATTTCTCGAAGTTAACGAAACTCCTCGGGTCGCATCGGATAGATACAACGACTTCCCATCCGCAAATCAATGGCATGGTCAAACGCTTCCACCACGTGCTCAAAGCTGCTCTCAAGGTCCAAGGCAACACCATGCACTGGAGTTCCGAACTACCAATCGCACTACTTGATATTCCCTCCAGCTGAAATGGTTTACGGACAAACAATTAAGCTACTCGGTGAGCATTAGTCGAAATTCCTCTACATTCTCCACTCACGACCTGCACAATCATGTCATCAAAATCTTATCCCGGGTTGCTATAAGGTGTCAGGGTTGCTATAAGATGCGTACTGGATTGCAATCTTCATCCAATAGACCATACAGAGTTTTACGCCGCTTATGCAAGTAATTCAATGTCTCAATCAAAGTCAAACACCACTCAATCTTCTTTGACTGATTTCAACCGGCATACGGTATTCTTTACACGGCTGATCAAATATCAGCCAGTAAACGATATAAAAACGTCCGGTTCAACGTATAACGTCTCAAAACGTGTGGTTTCTCATCTGGAGAGGAGGTACTGTAGCAGCCCGAATATACGAATCACTGATATTCGAAACCACTACCTTCTTAAAAATCAACCTTGTGCTAATCCCGAAAAACTAATCTAATTATACTAAAACATGGACAGAAAAGCTTAAAAAGAGTTTAATAAAGTTTAGCATTTTCCCATTTTCAAACTGGAGCAATGTGTAACAGGGCTGGTTTTGGTACAATATTCAAGCCGTTTCAAAAGTAAATCGTCGGAATCAAAATTTAACTAAGCTTTTTATATTTTATAAATTAACAAAAAACAATGCATCACATAAGCTCTTAAACCAAAAACGGAATGGGAAATTAACTAGCTTTTTCGAAGAAAATTATCTTATGACTGATGAATTGATTTTCTGTAGGTCAGGTTTGCACTATATTAATGTAAAGCTTTAAATGTTTTTTTCGCATAAGCGTTTATTTAAATATTTGTGTATTAAAACTGTTCAGATAAATTTATAATTGACAATTGGTGGGCTGCAATCAGTATATTATAAATTTACTTAAAGCTTATATTTCAGATTTGTTTATTACTGTTTAGCTTCACATATTCAATTTAATTTATAACAAAAGCTTAAGAATTTGTATCCAACACAAATTTAAAACAACGATTTCATAAAAACTTTTAAAAATCTGCATTGGTTCTAAGAGCATGAACAAATGGTTCAAACTTTTGGGAGTTGGTCTCGAAGCTCCTCAATTTTGAGACATACTTGAACAACTTAAATAAAAGGTCCTAAGCAAATTTAAACAATAAAAAAGTTGAAAATATTTAAATTTCTTCTTGAGCGGGAAAAATTTTGGATTAATAACGTAAACGCTTTTAAAATTGTATTTTTAATTTTTAGTTACCGTTCAAAGTTAGTTTGCCAAAGAACTTTTATTAATATATTTGGAAATAGCTTCTCGCTTTTTTGGAAATAGCTTCTCGCTTAAAGACAGGGATGGGCATTTACGCACCATCTAATATTTTCTACGTTGACGGGTCGACAACCCGTATATATAGACAATGTTAACAACGTAGACAACGTTGTTACTGTAATCAATTCATAGAGTGGTTTTGCCAATTAGTTCTAGACTTTCGAATTCAAATCGTTCAGATATAACCAACACCTGCTCCCTAAAAATGTATGACCAATGTTTCAGAAAACTTATAGTGGATGAGTTTTGATGGATGCCGAAACGTACGTGAAATTACCAAAAGCCGTGACAATGCTCCTCCTAAGTATAAGCACTTCAAGTTAGTTACATTTGTAAATTGATATTAATCAAACCGATGTTATCTTAAAGAAGTTAGGTCCACAGGTCTAAGTAGGTTTTCGACCTATCGAAAAATATTGGACTATAGTGAAAAGAGTGCTGAAGAAGAATATCGAAGAATATATAAGTTGTGTCTGAAACAAGGAGCATCAAACAATATGTGAACAAAGAATCTTTAGTTAAAACTATTGGTTGTTTTATTTAACATATTTACGAAAGTTATAATGATTTCTGCAAAAAATAAAAAAACTCTAAAAATTTCATTTAATCGTATCGAAACTTTATTGAATATCGAAAGAATATTTCTTGCCATTTATTTATTTCGTTTAAATGTTTGCCGCAACTCCGAGAAAGATGGTCAATTTTGAAAGCCCAATTCCAATGCCTCAAGTATGGCTGGTTTATGCACATAGACTTTGGACTTAATGTAGGCCCAAATAATAAATTATCGAGGTGTGGTATCACACGACATAGATAGCCTATTCATCGATCCGAAGCGTGAAATGACCGGCTCGCCAACATGATTTCTAAATAAGTGGATTGTTTCACGAGCTGTATGGCAAGTGACGCTGCCTTTTTGGAAGTAAATGTCGTCGAGATGGCGATAGCGAGCGTATGTTCCGGCCGTCGAAGGAATTTGAACCGATGATTTCACAGGCCCATAATCAAAACCACACCGTTTATTTAGTCGCATATTATCCAAAACCTTAAATTAGGATTCAAACTTTTTAATGCTACTCCAAATAGTGGTCTCAATAAATTAATTATGTCAACCATAGCTTGGTCTAAGCGCACGAATTACATTCTTCATAGACCGCTGATTTTCGTAATAAAGCTGAACAAATTGTATAGACGCTGCGCCGGGCTCAGTCTTCCATGATAAAATGGCAAGCAATACTGAATAAAAACGTACTATGACATAGTTTGACACTACTACAGAAAATCACCTCTCGCTGAATCACCAATTCGTATGGTATGTGATTCCCGATTTAATTTGAATCATTTTTTAATTGTTTTCCTATATAAACCATATACCTCACTTTACGTTGCAGCAAAAGATTTTTTGAGTTTTTTTTTTTTTGATTTATGGTATAAAGATGTGTAATGTTTGCTGAACAGCTTGTTCCTTTAATTCAACATAAAGTTCCTTGTAACAATTTACATCATCAGCTACTGCTCGCGACCCTTTACCACTTCGGTCGCTGTCAGGATCGTTTGCGTTTATAAATCTCGATTGCTTCATCAATTAAACTCATGGCTCTGAAAAGCAATTTTGATGTTAAATTTCTTTCTTCAAGTAATTCTAGCGAACTGTCTCCTTCGTTAGCTAACTGTAAATCTAATTACATTGATTCTTCGTTAGTCATTTCATGATTATGTTAAGTTAGCAATTCATTTATGTCCAATTCATCCATTCTTTCTATATCAGAATTTCTAGCTAGGGTAACAACATCGTGAACTATACATTGGGTGCATCATCAACTTCTAAAGAATTCTCTCTTATGTTGTGAACACATTCTGGCCCAATTTTTTTAAACACCATTCATGCAAGATGGTTTAATTTCCTTCTATGAATTTGAAATAATTTTTATAACATTCATAATGTTAAACTTTTTACAAAACTTTTACCTGGTTGGTTTGTCTTGTCCATCAGTTTCAATTAAAAGCAGCTTAAATGTTCGTCGTAGGTAATAACTTTTAACTTTGGATATTACTCCCTTGCCCATGGCCTGTATGACAGATGTGGTGTTTGGTGGTAAAAATACAAATTTAATATTTTTGGATAAATCATCAACATAGACTCCAGGCCAGGAGCATTATCCAGGCCAGGAGCATTATTTAAGATTAGAAGTCTAAGTTCTTTTTGATACAGTAAGCTTTAATTTAAGGAATAGCACATTATAGAAACCCAGTTTTTAAATAACAATTACAGATTTTTCCGTTTTGGATATGAAAGTTCATTTAGGGAGTCTTATTCAAAACTAGCCGGTCTCCTCAACATTAAAAACTTGTTTTAGAAAAAAGAATCCATCATGAATTAATGTTTTTAAATCGACTGGGAAACGGTTTGCAGACAAGTCAATATCAGTACTAGCAGCTTTGACTTTAAGAGATACACTATGAAGTTTGGCGCAAACCTTGAATCTCTCAATCCAACCCTGACTAGTTTCAAATTTTTCATCTTTGTCATTAGCATTATCGGTTGAAGGTTCGTTACAGGATGATTCACTTTTTATACTGTCAAAAAAGTTTTCACTTTTGTCTGAATTACCATTTCGCTTAATGGAATTTTCTGTGCAACCTGGTTTTGAATCCAAATTACAAGCAACGATTCCATTTTGATGATTAATCCACTCCTTGTACGAGTCATTACCCTAGCATCTATGAATATTATTTCGCAGCTCCCCGTATTTTATTTCCATCTCGTTTTTGATTGGTTCTGACAGTAGTTGCAGCCAGACCAAGAGCTTTAGCCATCTCTACAGCTTTTTCTCCCTTTTCAAATTATCGTAGAATATCCAATTTAATTTCCAATGTGATAATTTTTCTCTGATTTTTAGTAATTTTACCTCTAGTAACGTTTTTTCCACTAATGAAGATGTATGGTCTAAAAATTATAAACTTAAATAAAAATTTGAAATAAACAAAATCTACTTTTATATTATATAAACCGCCTTAAAGTCTTTCTCAAACCTGACGCTATATAACTACTGAAATATGTTCCGAAAACTATAAGGGAAAGGTGTTGGTGTATGTTTTAACTGAATTGCTCTTTTACAAAATAGATTGTTGACAATATTTTAACTGTCGACGTTTACAAAAAACAATGCCAAGTAATCTACGTAATATTTTACCAGTCAACAACCTCGTCGCAATCTACCTCGCCCATCCCTGCTTAAAGATAGTAACGGTTTTAATTTTTGAATCTCGAAGACAGTTTTATTCATTTTATTATAATCAGTAAAAAGTAAATATTTTGATTAAAACCTTTCATTTATCAATAAAGTTACAATATATTTTTGCACCAAAAAACAAATTTTTATTGACTTTTTGAGGTGTAATTGATGTAGAAATAATTTATGTGTAAAATTCTTAATTTTTGTTTAAATTATTTTGAGCTTTTTTTATTTATTTTTCCCTATGGTACGTATGTAAATTGTTTCGCTGTTCTAGAACTCTACTAGGAAAACTAAATTTAGTCGTGAAGTATAATAATAGTCGTTGTAATAATAATTGTATTGCACTTATGTAAAAGCTTTAGGCATTTTATAAGTATATAGTAAAAGCTCGACCAACTGTATTATTTTTTTCTAATGAGCCAAACGTAAATAATTATGTCTATATCGTTAGATAAAATCAAAACATCTCATTATTTTTTTTTATGCTCACAAAGCATAATGTAACCTCAATGAATATTTATAGGGAAAATTAAAAAAAAAAGTTCCATTTTTCTTCATCATCATCGTTCGTACCCATCGTCATCATTATCACCATCATCTCTCTATATTTTATATATGTATGTATGTGTATATTGTTTTCCATTTTAAGTGAAATTATGTAATATAGATACACAAATATTAAAATATTATATAGATTGATAAATGGAGTGAAAATATCATAATAATTTTCAATTTTTATATACTTTGTGAAACATTGAATATTATTAATATATCATTATTGTCAGGGATTTAGAGAGGCAAAGAGGGTTTGAGAAAATATGTATATATACATAAACATAGAAAAGAAAATTGGAAAAGTATATCTTCGCTTATATATAATATAGTGTGTATTATTGGATATGGAAATCACATTTTAAAGCAACAAGAAAATCTATATAATAAAAATTAACGAGCTACTACAAAAATAATAAGTATCTGTTCGTCTTGATATCAAAGTTCAAATATATAACGGCGTAAACAGCGGTGAAGAAAATATAAAAAAATTAGACATCATTTTTTTTCCTAACCACTTAACAAACTAATAAGATTTCCATTAGTAAAATAAATAAACAACAACAACACCAACAACAAAAAGAAGCAATGGAAAAATAAATGTATAAATCGTTACACGTCACGCGATTAAACGTACTTTATACACAAGTTTATGTATATATAGAAATAAATTTGGAAGCTTTTATTGTTTTAACATAAAACTTAAGTGGTATTTTATAGATAGAAAATATACTTAAATATCGTGTGTGTGTGTGTGTGTGTAAACTTTTTAACACCTTTTGTTTCACTCTTAATTAATTCTCTTAGGTGATTAGGTCAACAAGTTTAGTATTCGATATATGTATGTACGTATATATAGGTAATTTATGATGTGTGTGCGAGGAATATATCTAATTTTGAGAAATCAAATATCACATAAAGTTCCAATTCGCAGTATTTCTATTTTCGAACAACAGAGAACTGATAATTGGGAATGGTGAACATAAAAATAATAAATTGTTTTACCAGTTGAAAGTTTGACTAATTATTCATACACCCACGCGCGCATATACACAAAGTATACATCCATATATACGATGATTAAATCAAGGAGGAGCTGTTCTATTCTATATAAAAGTATAAAACTAATGTTCATTATTGAAAAATTACCTTTCAAGATACACCAAAACAACAAACGTTAATTAATTATTTTCATTTTTCCGAAAAATTACTGTACACACGCCCAAATCATTTTTAGTTCTATATGTATATGTATATACTTTGAAGCTTTTAGAAAAGGTATCGTCCTTTTTATAAAATTATAAAAAAATGTAATACAACCTTTAACATCTGTCTGCAATATAAATATATATAATGTATGTGTTTAGAAAATAGTAATTAAACATTAAATAAATTATTTATCACAAGGTGGTGGAATTCATGACTAAAAACTTAAATTCGTTCTGCTGTTGTGTGCTATATGTGCTTTCAAGTTATTCGTTTAGTTTCAATTTTTGAATTTATTTATTATATTTTATTTTATGTATTCTCAGTTTAGTAATAAAAATAATATTGTTGTAGTTGTTTATTTTTTTACTTAATATGACTTCTTAGCACGCCATTGTTTGGATAAATGTTGTTATATAATTTTTAGTTCAGCTACTTTTATTGAGTTTCCTATGAGAGGATGTACCGCTTCAACATATTTTTTTTGTGTAAACTATATATAAGAAAAGTTTAAAAATTAACAGAAAATTAAATAAAATAGAAACGAGAAACTGTTATAAACAACTTTGGGAAATTAAATAAAAAGAAAAAATTAAAAAATATTTTTTTTTTTTTGTTTAATTGAAAAGTGAAGAGTTAGAAGTTGAAATGATAATTCATTTATATATTATGTATGTAGGTGGGTTGTGATAAGTTATACACAATTTATTTGAAACTTGTTGCTACAAAACTTATGCAATATAGTATAGATACACGTCTAGCTTTTTCGGAGAAAGCAGTGTTGAGACAACTTGAGACAACTTTAACGATAAACTAACTAGTACTTGAGCGGTATTTTCATATTTCAACATCTGCAGGCAGTTTAAAAAAATATGTTTATGACTACGAACTAATCTACACTACATTTCAAAAGCTTTAATTTTAAATATATTTTTACTGAAATTTGCTCAATTTTTACAAACTGATACTGAACATTTTTTCCCAAGTTTAATTAACGTTTTGTACATATATTTCACTCATTTTCCTCAACATAGAAGTAAAATTTGGATTTTGTATAACATTCCCAACGATGAATTTTGTGAAAATGGTTTGAACATTTTTTTCACAAGATTACGTGAAAATTTTTTTTTTAAATAATTTTTCTAAGCTTTCGTTAAATAGTTTCAGCTTGGTTTGTCAAAAGCATTTAATAATTTTAAGTGATACATTAAATATGAAAAGTGTGTCAAGAGCATTTTTTCCTAATTTAGAAGCCATCATACTGAGCAGTAAATTAATTGATTGATTTATTGATTTATAGATCAAAATTTTTCAAGTTTATAATTTAGTGAGCTTTGCAATACACTAAAATATTAACTTTTATAAAGAAATCATTATGCAACAAGTTTGAACATTTTTTTTTAATACAAATGGTTAGAAAGCTCAATAAATATAGAGATCGAGTTTTAAAAATAATTTTTTGAAATGCCGTTAACATGATTTTTATTGAAATTTTGTGAGAGCTTTAAATCGATTTTTTTTCCACTTTGACAAATAAGCCTAAATTAGCTTTTACTTTTTTTCACTTCAACTGGGTTTTTATATTTTTCATGCCGTTGACAGGAAACAACAGTTCAACATTTTATGTGAAACAAGAATATTTGTAACCAGCATGTGCATGTATACGAAAAAGTATTACATTTAATAAAATATTAAGTTAATTTAAAAGCTCGCAGCTACATAACTACTGTTTTGTGGAGCTTTCATATTTTGAATGATTTTTATTTGATTTAAAGTCTATTGTAAAGTTGTAACGAACTACAAAATGTAAAGCTTTCATTAACCATTTGTCCGTAATACTCTAAATAAAAATTTCAAATCGCAAATAATTTAAATGTAATTAAACTGAATCTTAAATTTTGTGGAAGCAAAATCAAAAGTTTACGTAAAATAATAACTTTTAAATGATTAAATTAATAGTTTTTCTTAAATTGATGTAGAAAAGGTTTGCAAGCTTTAATAACATTTGCTTTAACATGAAAGTTTAGCATTTTTCAACTGAACAAGATAACTCTTATCTAACTAATAAAAAATCCATTGTGCGTTTTTGAAAAATAAAAATTAACTCCAAACAATTCTAGCTTCTTCGAAAATAAATAATAACCACTACAAAGCTTTTTACACATATGAATAATGCACATTAATATTGAAAATATTTAAATTTCCAAGAAAAAGTGATTTGGCAGTTCCTGAATAAGCTTATATTTTTGAAACAATGATATGAAATAAGGAATTTAATAATTATGACGGGGCCTAAGCTACTGATTACTTTGTGAGCTTTAACACAGTAGAAACACAAACTTTTACAAATAAATTAATACAAAAAGCTTTTGGAACATTTTTAGTATTTTTAGATTTAAATTATACAAATTTTTCGAAAGTTTAAAAATTTAGCTCATTTAGATTACTAACATTTTCCGACCAAGCTTTCGAAACTAAATATTTTTATTTACATCATAATACCTAAAGTAAAAAACAGAGGGTTTGAGTTAAAGCTTTTAGAAATGGAATTCTGGATTTTAACAAATTCAAACAATATCGCTTTGTTGACTCATATACTGAGATTTGAGCTTATTGAACATAACATTTACTAATAATATAAGCGTAAAGCCCAATTTAAAAACAATTTAAGCTTAAAAAATGATCAACTAGGAAAGCTTAAATCATATTTACCGCAAACTAGAAAATTAAAAAATTAACCAAAACAGTTCTTACGGTGTTTTCATAACAAATAAATCATATTTAAAAGCTTAACCTAGATTATTGACGCAAATCACATTCTCTGATTGAAATTTTGCGATATATTTTAATTTCAACTAAAGCTTATGTAAAAAAAAAAATTAAAATTGGGCGGATTTTACTCAGCACTCAATGCCACTAATGGGCCCACGGTGCTATACACACATTCACACTAACATTCATTCAATCCATTTATCCCATTCACACAAGTACAGTATACCACCTACGCATTGCATAGCTCCATGTCACCCTGTATACAGTGACATGGAAGATGGATCGGCCCATGAGTTCTACATTCCAACAGAGGGTCATATATGTTTTCAATTTAATCACCGATCGTAATCGGGAGATGAAAAATCCCTTTTTGCATCCCGCCTCTGTTGGGATTCGAACCCGGTACCTCCCGATCCAAACGTCGTTTAACCTACTAACCACTGCGCTATTTGATCGGTAAGTTAAGCTTATAGTAAGTTAAGCTTTACAGATTCTTGGTTAAATGAATATTCTTTTGATTTTGCGAAAGTTCATTTTCAATGCTGTAAATAATATTTATATGCTAAAAAGAAGTTGAATGTATATCTGAATACGCCGTAGTACAAACTTAAAGTTAATATTTATGTTAAAGCTTCAAGAAATTTAATTTCAAAGATCATTTTAGAATATTCAAGATTATTGAAATAATTTTTAATTTCTGGATAATTTTAATAAACACTTTTTCTTCCGTAATTTTTATTTTAAAAGCTTAACTTTATAATTGCTATTAAAACCTTTTTGTTCAGCTTTCATATTTCGAAATCAAGTCAAACAAAAGTTTGATTGAAGCACGCAAACTAGAAATCCTATCGAAAGCCAGAATGCAAAATCATTTAAAGCGTCCAAATATGTTTTTTAAATTAAAGCTTATTAAAGCTTAAATTTCAAAAAGCTTGTACATAATTACCGGAAGAGCTTTTCATATATTATTTTAAGGAATCGATATTCATTATACATTTACGAGAGAAATACAATCTTTTAATCATATTTTGTAACGCAACCGACCAAATAATCTCATTTCATCAATAATTCCCATATTTTGCGGCCTCATTCATCTATAATCAATCATAATTTTATCTATTTCATATTATCTACAGAAAAAAAATTAGTTGAATATAGTTTCATAAATACATCGATATATTTATCATGACTAATGAAATGATGTACGTTTTTCTTATTTTGTATCTCGCGTACGTACATTTTTAGTGAAAATATTTTTCCGACATCAAAATGCAAATTATTTCCTGTTTCCAATAGAATTTGTATATATTTGTTTATAAATAAGGTATACCAGTGTGTGTGTGTGTATAAATATAAGAAAACTAAATCAATATTCTTTTAAGACATAAACTTAGTATATATTTATTTTCCAATATCATCTCAGCTATATGTACATATATAGAGCAATAAATATTTTCAATAATAAAAAAGTAATAAATCAAAGCGAAATTTTTAGAGATAGAACTTTTCAAAATATGCAGCATTCGAATCTTTAATTCGGCAAAACTTTATATTTTTCATTTACTTGTATAGTTTTTTTAATAACTATTTGAATATATCGTCCAATTTAAATAATATCTACTAAACATTACATGTATTTATATAGAAATGAAAAGCTAGCAAATAAACATATGCAAAATACAGTGAAAAAAGCTTTATACTGAAACACATTTTTGATGACATGGGTTTGTTTAGGATGACTATCAATTCTGTAGAAAATTTATATATTTTATATTTTTTGTTGTGTATTGAAAATTAAAATATGTTACGTATTTGTTCTATTGTGCTTTCAGGCTCGACCTATTTTTCTTGTTTTTTTTTTCGTTAACGTCAGGCCGAATGTAGAATAAATTCAATTTAAATACAGTAATATGTTAATCATATTTACATATTATATATTAATATAATTTAACACAAAATGAAAATCGAAAAACAAATAAAAGCTTTTTAAAGATTTCCTAGAAAAAAATCTATATATATATATATAATATATATATATATATATATATATATATATATATATATATATATATATATATATATATATATATATATATATATATATATATATATAGTTGTGTTTAAAAATATGTCAAATCATAATAAATTTTTATGATTTCAATCTACATACAAATTCGTATCTATCTCCATGTTTATTATTATTTCTATATCATTTTCTAATAAATTTTCGTGTTGGAAAAACTTTTTATTTTCTCTCCATAAATTTCACCCGGAAAATTCTATTATGTTTCATACATACATACATACATACATATATGTAGATATTCAAATTATTATAATAAAAATATATTTATATTTTTATTTTTCGCCTCGTCTTCGATATATATGATATGTTGTTTATATGATGGTGAAAAGCTTTAAGGATGGAAAATTGACTTAACCAACTACTTTATATGTACGCAGACGAATGAAATCACTCAAAAAATTTGCCATTTCACAAATAAAAAAGTCAAGAATAAGGAAAAGGGTCGAAATGAAAATATAAAAAATTGTTATATTTTTCTATTACCCTAAACTAGTTTGTCTCACAAAATGTGTGCGGATGTGTGTGTGTGTATACATATATATTTATGTATACATATATAATACATCCATATACGTCGAAATTTTTTATTTATTTTGGTTGCTGCTTATCCCCCAAAAACAAAACAAAAAAAAAAAAACGAAAACCCTCTTGCCTTTATTGTGGGTTACACAATTTGGGTTGTCTATTGTATAATATTCATATATTTACCAACTCACATATGTGTATATACATATATAGTTCGTATTTTAATATTTGTTTGACGATGGAAATTTTTTTTTTTTGGAAAAGGCAATTTTCTTTATTTTATTTTTAGGATTCGTTCAGAAATTGAATCTAATGTTTGAATTAGTTTAACTGTTCTAGTTTTTATATACGTATAAGACACATACAAGAGTATTACAAATTGATGAATTTTCTACTTTAAAATTGAAAATAAATTTTATTTTCCATATAATTTACGTTAAAAGGGGATAAATTATATTACGTTTTTGTCTTTTCGTCATTTTTTTTGTTTGGGGGCTTAAGTAAATAAATTTTCATTTTTTGTTGGGGTATGTTTGTTTAACGATATATATTTTGTTCAGTTTTAATCCAATTATTGGGCACAAATGGATTGGACTTAAATCCTAAATTGTATTTAAATTGTTATTCCTTATATAGACGTATATGTATATATACATAAATATATATGTATACGAGTACATGCTTATTATGTATTTGGGTTTTAGATAAACTGATCGTTAAAAAACATATATTTTGGTGCTTCACTTTACCGCAATATACATATGTATATACTATACACATACCTTATATACATTCCATTCTAAACTTCCTTCCCTTAAATATTATATTATGTATATGTATACGTGTATTAAAAAATTAAGAATCCATAACAATATTGTCACAAAAATTTCCGGCTTCGTTTGTTCAGTTTTGTAAAATTTCTTATGAATAATTAAAATATTTCCAAATACCGATTTTTTTTTATGTTTTAAAAGTAAAAAAAATTCTCCAAAAACATTCCACTGTAGTCAGTATTACAAACATACATACATACATACAAGAAAATTTCCCGAAATTCCTACATAATTATACATATACATATAGCTTGAAATATAAAAGATATTTTCGTGACATTAGAATTGAAACAGAAATAACATACACACACACACACACATACAGAATAAAAAGCTCTAAACATAGAAAGCACACAACATTCTCTAAGTCATAAAGTTGGCATTTTTTGTTGTGTATTTTGTCGGAAAAACTAATAAAATTGTCACAACACCAACCAGAGCAACAAGAATCGATTTTTTTTTTTTGGTATGTTGGCTGTTAGACGGTTGGCATTTTTTTGTTTTCGAGTTCCTAACTATACAATTATTATTGTTGTTGTGGAATTAATTTTTATCAAGAAAATAAATTATAATTTTCATTTCTATATATATAAATGTGGGTGTGTGTAATTTTTATGGAATCCCATAAAATTGCATTTATATTAGATTTTTGAAATATTTATTTACTTTTATTACCTTTTATAGTTTCTGTTGCTTGGTGTTGGCGGTTGGTTCTGGTAATATCATATTATATATATGAAATTGTATATTATTTGTTTTATAGTTTATGTGTATTTTCAATGGGTTTATGGAATTTTTTTTAACGTTTGTTTTGTCACAGAATACAACGGAAATTACTAATAAAAAAATACGATGATATATAATGTGAATGTTGTATCATATATTTGTTGGTTTTATTAAAATATATACATGTGTTCTGTGTTGTGATTTATAGGTTGTGATTATTGCTATTTAATGGGTTTTGTATATGAGATTATAGTTATGTGCCATTTAAAAAAAATATGAATCCTATAGACTCATATTTTAAAAATGTCTGAAAAAGCTCTAAAACCAGACAAAGGCTAGAACATTTTCAATATATACAAATATATGTTCACACAAAGGTATAAAACACTTATTTTAAAATTGAAAGAAAATTTTTAAGTGTATTTTATGGAAGCTTTAGTATTATTTTTTATTTAAAGCTCATAATTTAAAAAAAATACAAAGGATACTTTTACAGGAATAATTGAAGCCTTAATAAATAAAGTTTCCAACAGAAATAGTAACAGAGAACATTTACTGACGTCAAACGACATACGAAGCTTTAGGAAAATTTCTAATAAAATTAATAAAATCCTTCCATCAACGTCTCTTTTAAAAATTTGAAATGTCAAAATATAATTCGGTAGAGCTGAAATTAGCCAAACCTAAAAACAAAAAATAATAGTCTAACCTACGCAGACTGCATTAATGGTATGGATATTTATCCCATGAATAGCAGAATATTTGATTTGACCAAAGGCACTGAATTTATTTTCGGAAAGCTCAATTCATAGCTATGTAGGTTGATATTTTAATATTTCTTATTTCAAATTTTAATTTGACAGCACCATAATAATTTACTAAACCAAATAGTCTCGCAACTGATTGTTTTGTTATTTACATAATTTACGAAAGCTTCTGTATTATAAACAAGGAAAATTTATCACAAAGCTTTCTTAATTGCTTTACAAAATTAGTTCTCCAAATTTACTAATTTTAAATTTTTGTCTTGACTATAATCTTTAACAACCTGTGTTAGTCCTTCAGGTTGATTGGGATAACTTTTTGGCAGCTCAAAAGAAAATTAGAAAATGCTGCTTCTGCGAACCGACTCGATGTGCTGCGACTTACTGATGGCAGATTAACCTCTTCCAGGAAGGAAATTGTTGAACTACTACTTTCTGTTCATTTTTCAGGGTGCAATGTTACCTTTTATGTTTTGTTGCTTACGCTCAGCCCAATGGTATTCATTATTCATACGACTGGGACTTAGCCTGTAGGCTGGTCAGGTCCTTCTCACCTTATAAATCAGGTGGTCCAGATGGAGTTTTTCCTGCTGAATTACAGCATGGGTTCCCTAATTTAGGAACATTAACTTCAACTCTATCAAGCGTGCTTTCCGTTTGGATATATGTTCCACAGTCCTGAAGCAGGAGGAGAGTTGTGTTCATCCCGAAAGCTGCGAAGACGGATTGTACCGATCCCAAGTCATTTCGCCCTATTAGTCTCTCTTCAACTTTTCTCAAAACTCTGAAAAGAATTGTTGACAGATATATTAGGGATCATCACTAATCTGTCTTCCCACTCAGTAGCACTCAACATCCTAACAGAGTTGGGAGATCGCGTGAAACTGCATGAATTTGTTACGAGGATTGAAAAATCGCTTAGTATATTAAACAGTTTCTTTTGGAACATTCCTTGATATTGCGGGTGCCTTTGATAGTATACTAGTTTCACTTCGATCACTCAAGCCTGCAAATATTTTGGAATTGACCAAACCATTGTTACTTGGATTGGATATCTGCTGAGGTCACGCATTGCTGTGGCCGAGCTGGACTTTTGTTAAAGTTACAAAAAGTTGCCTCCAGGGAGGTGTTCTGTCACCTCGTCTGTGGCTCTTAGTTACTGACGAATTACTTGTAAAACTAGAGCAATCTGGCTTCACTGCTCAGAGTTATGCTGATGACTTAGTCGTTCTGGTTCAGGGTAAATTCGTTAATGTAATGTGTTTAGAAATGTGGTGTCTAGAGAAGGGATTGTATGTTAATGCATCGAAAACTAGTTTGATAGTCTTCACCAGACGTAGGAATACTGGAGAGCTGTCTGCCCTTTCTCTTTTTGGAGAAACGATCGCTAGATCCTACACAGTACGGCATCTTGGTGTTATTCTGGACAGTTAACTCTCCTGGAAATCTCCTATTGAAATTAAACTGCAAAAGGTCACTTCCATTTTCTGGCAGTGTAGAAGATCATTTGGGAAGTCATGGGGTCTGACCCCCAAAATGCTGATGTTTATTTGCAATCACTATAGCTTTATCTATATGCTATCTTATGTGGCTGTTGTTTGGTGGCCTGTGGTTCAGTCAAGTTATGTTATTGCGAAGCTTAATAGCATACTGCAAGGTGTAGCTAGTCGAGCCATTACGGATGCTATGTTTTCGTCTTCTATACTTGCTTTTCAGGCAAACTTATTTCAGCCCCCACTGCAGTCGGTCATCCTAGGCACAGCATAGTCTGCTGCCTTTCGCCTGCGGTGTATTGGTGCATGGAATAGAAATTAATGTGGTTAATGACAAAATATTGCCAGAATTCTGCTTCGATAATTCTTTCTCGAAGGTTTATCCAGCAAGGGACTCGTGGTTCCCTGAAGATTTCAATGACTGGGTGGCTCAGTTGTAGTCTTTTTCGTTGGCAGGTCTCCCTCTAATTTTGTTGCGGGTTTTGGTCCTATTGTCCTGCACATGACATACGATCATGTGGGAGTCTAGGCCGGAGCTACACGGTACTCCAAGTGGACCTGATTGCACTCACGCGTTGCGCGATTGATGCCTCTAAACTTGCTGTTTCCGGAAAGGAACTTGTTCTAAGCAGTGATAGTAAATCTGAGCTCAATTCTTTACGAAAAACTGGTCAAGGACTGTAAACAATTTTTTAACGTTCTTTGCTCTAATAATCGTGTCAGGGTTATGTGGGTTCCATCTCATTGTGGTATTGAGAGTACGCAGATAGCTGATGTATTAACTAAAGCAGGCTCAATTATGAAATTCATTTGACCTGACATGGCAGTGCCCTTGACCTTTAATTGTGGTAATAAAGCTATTAAGAATTACATGTTTTTGCAGGCTAAGCGTAACTGGCTATATTCCACTTCACGCCGAGTGGCTAAGTACTTCATTTGTGAACCTAATCTGAGGCTCACAAAGTTTGCTTTATCTAAGAAATATTTTGTATTGAGCTTTCTTCAACCACGATTCAACTAAAACTTATAATGGATTAAACAATATTTTGGGTTTCAGTAGTTTTTGAATTTTAATTGATTACAAAACCAGCTGTTCAATAGTTATTAAATCAGGAAACTTTGTTTCTGAGAATTATAAAGTCAAAAATTTTAATTAATATTTTAAGAAACAAAAGGTTTGTACCAAGCTAATGCTTTTATTTTAATTTATTAATCAAAAACGTTCAAGCTTTAAGCTTACATAATTATTATTGGTTTATAAAACCTCAATAGTTTCTGTCTATTAAACTTATTTTGTGCAGACTTTTATTTTCGCGCTACCTTATAGTTTAGGTACGAAGAGTGAAGTGAAAAATGTTAAAGAAATGTTTTGGCTTATATTTCAAAAAAATAAAATCAAGTAATTCTTAGAACATTTTTTGTTACTTAAGCTTTTATCAGATATAAAAAAATGTATTGTTGTTTGTTCACCACAAAATTTAGATAAATCAAAAAAATTGATTTTAAGGTCAAGTTTTTAATTTTTTTAATAGCTAATTTTACTTGATATTATAAAAACTAAAAGCACAAGAATTTTATTGTACAAATTATATTAAGTAAGTATATCAAAATGACCATTTCGCTCTAGTTAAATAATATTCAAAAATAAATGAGGAAACGTTTTATAAATTTGTAAATTGACTGATTAAAATGAGAATTCTGTGTTTGTTGTAAAGCTTTCATGTTTTAACTTAACTTTAAATAAAGATTAATCAACTAATAAGATTTGAGTGCTTTCAGGTTGATGATTTAATCATAAAACTATGAATTAATTATTACAATAAATAAATGCTCATTTATTTAACTAAGTAGCGTGCAAAACAAAAGCATACAGCATTAACTGAAAAGCTTTTGTAAAAACGATATTGGGTTATGTAACTCTGATAATTTTTAGAAATATTGAAAGTTTCAGAAATATTATCATACATTGGGTAAGGTACAATGACTATATATATATAGCTATTCTCTCAGCCTTGAATTATTTTTGCTGTTTAAAAATAACGCTATTACAGCTTAAAATTTCTAAAATATTAGGTGAGGCCAAGAACACTCAGAAGTTTTTTGATTGAATTGGGCTCTCGGTTTTCTTTAGATGGCTTCAGTTTTCAGAGACGATGGTTTAATCAACCCAGATGATCCCAAATAGTCTATTCTGCGGCAAATGAACTGACATTTACTTGTGTCTAGAACTCGTACGACTCTTTCCACATTTTCCGATTCGGTAATTGCTGCAATTATAATGTCGTCCATATAAACAATTGATTCATCTATCCGAACCATATCTTTGAAAATCATGTTGATAGATCCATTGAATACTGATGGGGCGGTACAAAAACAAAACGCGACACAATTAAATTCCGATTGACCATTAGGTACTATGAACGACGTGTATTTTTGACTTTCCTCATTAAATTTTCTATTATTTAATTTTACAATTTTTCTAATATGTAATTTTAATTTTAATTTTTTTATATTGTATCTGGAACAAAGTATTTGTTCCCAACGATTGGGCTTTTATCTATTTCTAATGACAAGAACGAGAATGGAAATATTCGTTAATTCGAGTTTCGTCTTCACCCAGTCAAATTTCCGCCTAACGAGAACACCATTGCTTATGATCTTCTTAATATTTATCATCGTTGTTTGTACTACGCGAATATTGGCAGTAAAACATAGGTCGTCAGTTAAAATAGTTGAATTGAAGAATCGTATTGTCATTATACGGTTTCCAGCACTTCTATTGGAATCTTTGTTAACTTTGGTAATCCTATACTAGCATATGTACTCCGTGTAATAAACCCGTAGTCTTAAAAAGCTCAGTGCTTAATTTTAAAATATAATTCAACTGAACGAGTTTTTAGACCAAAGTTTATATAAAATATGTATAGCGAGCTATTTATAAAATGGTTGTGGTTTCAGGTAATCAATATTAAGAGACAAAAGTTTTAGAACATTGTTACACTTAATTAAAGCTCGTTTACCTAAACTATTTAATAAATTTGATAAGAGACCAACATTGATAAAAAGGTCAACTATTTTCCAACTAAGCTTTTATTGGAAAAAATTGAATAAAAATTGTTCAAGCTTTAAGCACAATGTAGTTGACTAAATTCTAGTTTATCGGATAGAGTAATGAAAACTTGTTAAACGTCATTCGTATTTTTCAAGGGTTTTTTTTTTTTAGATCGCAAGCTCGTGGCATACATACCCTCATGACCTAGATATACGTACAAATATAGATTTTATACACCATAATATTTTCTAAACTTGCCACCACCCCACACATACTCTCTTATGTGAAATTTTATTAATCTTTTTGTTTCCTAACACCACTTTAAGACATCTGTTAACCCGTAGCGCACACCAACACACACACACAGAAAAAACAACAACAACTTAAAGCACGCTTTTTTATTATAATCGTAAAAAACAATAAAAAAAAGTAGCAAACATATTTTTTTTTATTTTCCATGTGATTTTATGTTGTGGAAAAAACCTATCTTTTGTATATGTACATACACATATAACACATATATTTACTAAACCATTGTGTAATAATCATAATCATAATCATCATCGCTGTATTATACTCATCAAGAATAACGCATAATTTAAAAAAGCACAAAAAAAATATGTGTGTATGTGTATGTGCGTCATATAAAATGCCAAGATGTTCGCATAAAAATATAAGATTTTTATTTTTTGTGTGTTTGTGATGCTTCTTCTAACATAAAACGCATAAAAAAATAAATTCATAAAAATATGTGTATTATGTTCGTTCTCTATTTTACATGAAGCTGTTTTTTTTTGTAAAGTGGGTTAGAAAAAAATAAAATTGGCATAACAAAAATAAATTCGTATATATGTATATGAATTCTGATTTTCCAAAAAATTTGTCACTACACTTCACTGATTGTGAATTTAATTCCAAACATATATGTACGTATGTATTGTATATATATAAAAAAAATCAAATCAAATTTTACATGATTTTTGTATTTTCCACCCTAATTTTCATATATAGATATCGTAGTATTCTCACCCTGCCCCTCTAGACATTTTCATATGCGGATGATAATTTTTGTACCCCACCGCGCTAGTCTGTCTGTATAGTCCATATATAGATATATATATGCTGTTTAAATAAATAACAACAATTATAAAATAGAAAAGCTTGTGTTTTCGTTATTTCGTATTTTGCTGTATATCGAATATTGTGTAAAGAGGAAAATCGAGATAAAGTTTTCGTTTGTTCGTGCGCCACCAAAATATCGTTTCTATATATGTATGTTTAAGATACCCTCGACATGTGGGAATCCAATTTTCAATTTCGTAAAGTTCAGAATACAACAAAAATGTTTTTTATTAAGTAAATATATATATACAACGAAAAATAATTAGTAATGCTGTGTATACATATCTGGATGCAATAGGAAAAATATGTGCGACTCTATTTTCAATTCTGTTAATGTTTCTGTTTTTTTATTTTTATTTTTTTTCACTTTTCCATCTAAAATTTTTATTTTTATTTTATATACTATACGAGAGTACACAAAAATAAATAAATTACAGTATTTTAGTTTTATAGTTTTATTTTATATTTGGTTTCGTACCCATAGTGTAATAAATTTAATTTAAAAAAAAAAACGAAATAGAAACTTTAGAATTATAACTTAAAAATGTTATTTTTAATTGGTCAGCACAAAATTGTATTGCATGAATAGAGCTTTAATCTGCTATAAATTTTTGTGTAATTTAATTATTTGCAACATATATTTCAGTTGCACACTCTATCGCCCGAATACTATATACATATATAAGCTTTTCAGTGTGTCAGAAATATATCGTAATTAAATGAATAAAACAAAGAAGAACGTATGTGTAGTATATATATATATATATATATATATATTTATATAGTTTTATTGGAAACAATTCTTAATTAATACGATGGGGTTAAATGTTCTTGAATTGAAAATATATTTAAACAAAAAAAAAAAGAATGCTTACGTTAAAGTGTATATTGAAATTGCTTTTTATTTTTTGTAGGTTTAATAAAATTTATATATATAGAGAAGAAATTTATTGAACCGAACATTTATAATATAACATAATTAATTGGTTACTTTATTATAAATTATATAGGGGTTGAGAATTGGCTTCGTTCTGCGAATAAAATATCTTTTGCTAACCCAATTAAATGTTTGTGCAATTTAAACCAACATTTTAATCTAAATTATACATAAAATACGTCTTCTAAGTATTAAAGCTTTCGTTGAATAAATTCCTATTCTTGTGAGAAATGTGTATATAATATATATATATATATATATATATATATATATATATATATATATATATATATATATATATATATATATAATATATATATATATATATATATATATATATATATATATATATATATATATATATATATATATATATATATATATATATATATATATATATATATATATATATATATATATATATATATATATATATATATATATATATATATATATATATATATACACACTTATTTCAATAGTAATACATAAATCTTTAATTAATGAACAATTAAGATGCATCTCTATATAGCTAGTAGTTAGAAAATTATACTAGTTTTTCCTGGAAGAAAAACGCTGCCAAAATAGCCCTTTCATGATTAAACGTTCGTTGGCCTTATTGAACTTAAATAGTTAAAAACACGCTGCAGGTATTTTCCCCGAATTTTCATGTCGCCGAAATAACTCATTTATCGCCTCATTATTTTAATTATATCGCGTGATGTTCGCTTCTGAGGCTCTGCTTCAATGTCAGTACACGACTCTTGTTGTCTTCCGTAAATAAATTTGTATCTTGGCAGCAGGCGATTTCTCTACTAATACTTCAAAGGATTCATTAATAAAATAACTGTTGATAACACAATTCTAATTCTTTGTCTGAAAAATTGATAACATGTTTTATATCAATAAGGCTTTTTCGAACGCAATCTTTGACAAAATGACGTCAATTTCAAAATCATCGTGACGTCATACGACCTTGGACTCAAGAGGCTCGACTACTACTACCAGATTTCTTTGATTTTTTGTCAGTAATATTAAATCAGTTGAACAATTAACAATGCTCCAAAAAAAACAATATTAGTGTAGCAATTAGAGCAACCATGGTGGCTGAATATAATTGTGGAATTTTGGCTAAAGAATTTACCAAAAATTATAGTTTCCGCCGCAATTCAGTTGTGTACCAGGTCAGCTCGCATTTTAGCAAAGGGAAAATACGCAATTTACAACATTATCCTTAAAAACTATTCATAATCAGTTTAACACGGCACCAACTCATACTATCAGCAAGACAATTGTATTTAAGAGACTGAAAGAAAGGGGCATATAAAGACTTACACCACGCAACTAATGCCCTATATTTAAAAAAAATAAACTTGCTCATTTAAAATTGCGCGTGAGTATATCAAAAAGCCCCTAGAGTTTTGAAGGAGCATATTTTGAATTGACGAATCGAGTTTTTCTATGGACGGTTCCTGAGGCCCAACATTTTTTCGTTCTACACCCATTACTCAAGAAAGGTACTAAGAATTGCTAAATGATGTCGGATTAGTATAGCTGGCGAAAAGTTAAGCAGCACAGAGTTTAATCTACAACAGGACAATGCCCCAATGCATAAAGGAAAGATTTTCACACATTTTTTAAAAACACTTGGAGAAAATGTCTTGCCATGGCCACCGCATGAAGAGAGAAATTCCATATGAAATTGGAAGAACCGATGAAATGATATGGAATGTCGTTGTAAAACTATGCAGTCAAATTTATATTGACGTCATTAGAAACCTTCCAGATTTCATGCCAAATTGATTTAACGAGGAACAAAAGCGAAAGGCCGTCATACATATCATATAAGTGATACAATTTTTTACACCTTGTTCAAATAAATATGAAACAAAAAATCATTGCACAACTAATTTTGATACATATACAAATGAATTTTTCTGATTTGTTATTTAGCCAAAAGAAAAAGTGTGTATTGAAGTACAGATTCCCATCAGTTTCCTATTTCCTAATATATACATACATATAAAGAGAAAACCATAAATTTGAAAACCAACGACGGAAAGAATTCATTAGTGGTGGAGAAGCGGGTCAACATAATGGTGTCCTACAAAATGGCAGGAAAATTGAAAGTGATCCTATAATCCCAGATGTTATGCAATCGGTTCTGATATTTCCCCTGTGGCTAATGGGCTTGGAAAATTTGAGAGTATGGCAATTATTATAAAGTGGAACAAGTTGGAGAAGTTCGTATATTGTCAAAAGCTATCGACCGGCTCTGAAACATTATCAATCCGTACATCAAAACAAATTAATTCATACGACAAAATAGTTCAGTTTTTGAAAGATGAATTTGGGAAAAACTATACAAATTCTGAAATTCATTCTTAGATGATATCGAAATTAAAGCTTTTCGAGAACTTGGTTATTCAACAAATATGGCGGATATCGATATCATTCAATACATGGTTGATGGTATCATAGATACCAAACTTAAATAAAACCTAACTTTGTGGTGCAACTTCATTAAAAAGAGATCAAGAGGAAGGTTGAAGTATACGAAAAATACATGGGAAGCAAACCGTCGCAGTTACCCCGCGAAATCAAAGTGGAAGCTCATTTCTCGCAGATCAAACTTCGAAGAAAAATTTGAGATATACTATCATATCAAGATATACTATCAAACCCAAGAATACTCCATCATCAGCTACACGTTCTGCCGCAACGATGTCAAATGACAATAATTTCACCAAAGAAAGAAGCTTCAAATCGAAAAATGTATAACTTCGATGTAAAGGTAATGATATTATTTATGTTGCAAAAAGTATTTATGACAATTTGGGGAGTCCGAAGCTTAATGGGAACGATACCTCTTTTAAGGGGGTTGTATACCTAGCAATGCTTACTACCGGTACCTTTGATGATTTTCTAGAAATGGATGATGAGTTATTTGATGTTTGGGTTCATATCTTACCAGATGAAAATATTCCAGCACTCAATGAAATCGTCGAAAGTGACGTACTTCATGGTACTAAAATAGAATTGGGGAACGGCAAGATTTAAATCAGCAAATTATTCGCAAATTATTTTCACATCTTTTACTGAGCTTTTAAAGAAAAAATGCAGAACATCGGAAACCTGAAGTATTCACCTGATATTAAGGTTCTTGTTTCTTACTACGAGTATGTACCATTGAAAGTAAAAGACAATTAAAATGCGTTTCGTCCTAATTGATGATGAAACGCCGAGGAGATTACCGCTCACTGAAAAGAAAATCATCGACAATCAGGTATTAAAATGGTTGCGAGATGGTATAATTCGTCTTAGTAGCTCCTATTTTGCCAGCCCTATTGTACAAGCAAATAAAAAAGATGGAACGAAACGATTATTCGTCGACAATCGACGAATAAATAAAAAGATATGGATTTACCAATTATTGAGGATCGAATTGATAAGTTACCTGACTCGCGGGTTTAGGAGAGCATAAAATACACATACTCGTCCTTTAATTCCAATAAAAAAAGTGCTCCAGAAATAGGCTGAATATGGTTTCCTGATTAAGTGAAAGAAGCTTTCTTTTTGATAACGAGTATAGTAAAATTAGGGTCCGACATAACTTCGGTGGTTAAAACCGAGGCAATTACTAAATTTCCAAAACTACAAAATTATAAGGCCTGCAAATTTTTTTTGGGTCTAACCAGTTATTTTTGCAAATTCATTGAAGGTTTCTCCGAAATTGCACGATCATGGTACCAGCTGCTCAAAAAAAAAACTGAACTTTGGCCCAGAGCAAGAGATAACGTTTAGAGAACTGCATGCAGACTTGTTTGTCTACTACTGTAGCAAGCGAACAATGAAAGTTGCAGTGATGAAAAGGGCTCGCTGGGTGAGCTATGTTTTTGCAAGATTTTCAATACACTATCAAAGTAGGAGTGGTACCAAGTTGAGACATACAGATGTATTAAGTTGGTACCCAATAATGGCTACTATAATGAGAGAGAACCAGTTGAGAACTATTGCCTCTATGGAAGATTGGTTTATGGTATTAAAGATGATGGTTGCAACAAAATGTACATTCCGAAAGGAATGCAATACGTGATTAATAAAGACACACAAGAAAGAGAATATTTTGGGTATAAGACAACAATGGAATTACTCAAGCGGGAATAATATAGCTGAATTGCTGGTAAAAATTCAAAATTTAATTGGCAATTGCATACCCTGTATTCTTTCCGTATGAAAGTCAGGCAAGCAGGAGGGTTTACCATATTGACTATTATTTAGTACCAAAGACTATAGTACAAAAAAGCAATATAGATATATTTTAGTCGTGATCAATGCGTTCACAAAATTTGTATGGATGTATCCTGTGAATTTACTAACGACTATAATGAACTAATTCAAAAGTTCGAAATGCAGAAAGGTAATTTTAGTAGTTCAGCAAGAATAATTACAGATAGAGGCGCCGCCTTTACTTCGAATGATTTTAAAACGAATTGTTTAAATGACAACTTTTGTCACGTATTAATAACGACTGTATTACAATGACATTTGAAATCAAATTGATATTGACGCCATAAGAAACCTTATTATATTCCATGCCAAGACGACTTAACTAGGTAATAAAGGTGAAAGGCGGTCATACATCATATTAGTGATACAAAAATTGTATTTACTTAAACTATTACACTTTGCACAATATTTATGAAACAAAAAATCATTGCACAAATAATTTTGAAACATGTAAAAAATGAATTATTCTGATTTGTTATTTAACCAAAAAAATAAAAGTGTAACTTAAACTTTAGACATTCGTCTAATTAATAACCTTTTTTTTCTCAAAAATTATTCCCAGTATCCGCAAATTTAATGTTTTTAAATTTAAAAATGGGTGACCTTATGCGAGCATCAAAATCGTTTTGAATATTATTTGTTTCATTATATTGAACTAATTAATCGAGCTAAAAACTTGTGAGAATTTTGTATATTGGCGGGATATTTTTATGGAGCAATACCTAAAATAAAATAGTAACCAAAATAGTGACCGCCGTCATTGGCACAGCAAGTAGCGTCTTTGCTTTGGTAATCGAGGGTCTCGGGTTTGATTCCCGGTGGTGACCAATAATCACGGTTGGGTGTTTTTAGTGTGTAAGTATGTGTGTTTGTCCGGGTATTGCACCGTGGGCCCATTGAACACATAAGTGGCATTGAGTGCTGGAGTGATCCGCCCAACTTTAATTTTAAACTAACTTCCAGTTGTTGGTGATAACTCTGTGTTTAAAATCCATCAATTTTTCCAACGGATTACTGATCCGGTGTTGTTATCTTGTGTTAGTTACCTTCAGATCGCAGGTCAATTGTAATCGTTTATTGCTCGTATGTTTGCTATTTTTGAGTTATGTTCCTTTGCTTATACATATAATAAAATCACTTTTCGGGTGGTTTGAAATATTGCAACATGTAAATTTGGATATAGTGGACAAACTAAATCTATGTAAACTATATGCAAATACTATTTTGTGTGACCAACTAGACGGCGTGGGCCTTTTTATTGATGAAATTGGTTAGTGCCATCATCGTTTATTTTGTCATCCCAGTAAAAATGTATTTATCAAAACATAAATTCATCAACAGCAAACAAATATAAATCTTAGTTGAACTGAAACTTTTTAACACAAGTACAAACATTTTGTGTATAAAATTCAAACACGAATGGTTTCAACATTTATAAATTATCAAAACTGTAATTTTATAAAAAAAAAACAATAATTCGGTATTTAATTTTAGTCGTCCTTGTTAAGTACGTACATAGTAAAACACACGAACATTTATCTAGCACTGATGCAAAACAATTTTTCGTGTGTTTTACTATGTGACTGCTTGGAAAAGTCGACTAAAATTTTATTACTTTTTAATTATTATTGTATTGATTCAATTCTTCTATTCGGGCAATATTACAGTAGAACAGTTTTTGATTTATATATATATGTAGATATATAAAGTTTCAAGCAGATTGATAATTTTAACAACAAAGTTTGTGAACTGTATAGAGCTTTTAGTGTTTCCCAAATTTTGCAAACCGCATAAATTAATCGGTCAATTAATTTAAAGGTTTAAATATTCACACAAAACGATCTTAACTGGTAAAAGCTCTTTTTTTTAAATGTATATATAAAACATATAATGTTTAAACCGTTGTCGTAAAAATTAAGTTCATTGTATATGTATATACATAGTTTGAAGCTGTTGTTCATATTATTATGCATGTAGGATTTAGTATAAAATATATACAAACAATTAAACTTCCTCGGGCACCTGATAACTGCTGTATTGTTCAGATTTAATTTGATAGAAACGATAAAGTTTATAATTTATGATAAGTTGATTCACTTTTTTTTCATCTTCACTATGTTACATAATAACTCATGTACGTTGTTTTGCTTGTTTTTTTTTTATTTCGGCAAACTTTCAACATAAAAATGGAATACAATTAAAAAATCGTAATAAAAATTATAATTTTTTTTTGTGTTGTGGAAATTAATTCTCGGAAAAATATGAAAATATTATAATTTTAACGTTTTCACGTTGGTTGTTTAAAATTAAAAGTAAAAGTTTATAATGATCTTATTTTCGGTGAAAAAGCTTATGCTATATGGGTATAAAATGTGATGACATTGTTAAAGTATTTAAAAATGTAAAAAGGTAAAATGGGTAATTTGTTAATTAATCGAGTCAAACTAACATAATAATATCGTAAATTTTCTAATCCACCCAAACAAATTACGTCATGTTCGCCTCGTGCCAAACCACAACCAACTATGCTTATCATAATATTACGTTGTTACGTTTACTTAAATATCTCGATTGAGATATTATACATTTAATAGCCTATTATCTACAATCGAACCACACAGAAAATGCTAAAAGTTAAATGTTTTGGTTGTTTAATAAAAAAAAACCGTAATAACTTTCTCCAACAATCCAATTTAATTTTAATTTTTTTTTTTTTTTTTGAATTATTTTTAAGCACGAGAAATAATAACAAAAGAAAACTAATTAAAACTTTCCGTTTTGATTATGAAGATATAGTTAAAAAAAATTATTGGAAACACTAATCAGTTTAGAATCTTTACCCGGTTTATACATTATATATATTTGGCGGTTTTCTTATCATTTAATATAATTTAATTTATTACGATATTTTTCTAAAAATAATTATTGTAACTGATAACGAAACGAAATTGGAAATTAGTTCAACATTTTCTACAAATAAAGCTTTCGGCTAATCAAAACATTTTTTGTTAGTCCAATGTCAAAATTAGTGCGACCTGCTCTTTAATGCTCATGCTTTTATACCTCATGTATACATATAAAAAAGTAATTATTAGTTGCAAAATAATAATTTTAATTTTAAAACTTTTAAGTAAAGTTTTCGTTTGTACTGTATTACATTAAAAAAAAATTATAGAATGAGAAAATCTTATATATAATTATGGTTAAAGCTTTTGAATTTTATTCCAGTTGGAAAACGAAACGGAATAAAATAAAAATATAAAGTTTTAGGTGTTACTTTAAAGTTTCGTGTTTTTTGTTGTTTCTATGCTTTCATTTAATTTTTGATCGTAATTTCGTTTGACAAATTTTTCTTAAAAAAGTTTGTACTTCAAATAATTTGTTACCCGATAGATTTTCACTTGAATTCGAATATTGTGTGAGTATATACATACATACGTAGAAATATCCAATTTATCAACGATGGAACGCCTGTATTTATTATTATTTTATGAAACAATCAAAATTCGAAAAAATAAAAAAATTATTTTTAATATTTTTAATAATGAATCAATTTAATTAAAAAAGCTTTAATATACAAAATGAACTAAAAATGTATAATAAATACCACGCCTTGCTCGCATAATAATAAACGCCACAGGCATTTTAATTTTTTTTTGTTTTTGTTTTGAAAAGCGGCAAATATACATCAAACTAATCTATTTTATTGTAAAGTAATATTTTAATTTTTTTTATTGTTTTAATAAAATAATAAAACATAATTAATCATAAATTTTTAAGGCACAATAAATTGTTTTTTTTTTGATATATAAACGAATAAAAATGGCTTTATACGCATAAACAAAAATATTCTCAAATTTCACATAATATAGCTATATACAGAATAACTTGATTTTCATTATTATTATTATTATAAATTCGTATGTATGTATATATGTACGTACGTAATAAAATTGATTCTGGTGTTTAATATTTCAAAAATCGGAAAATTTTTAATTTTATGGAACGTAAAGTAAAATTAGGTGTGGTATATAGTTTCTCGTTCATTAATTATAAATTAATGAGAAAAATATATTTGTATGTGTGTGTGTGTGTGTGTGTGTGTTTGTCTGTGTATCTATGATATTTGAGATATAATTCATAGTTAAAGGAAAATATGGGAAATGAACACATATAAATTAAAATAGAAACTTAAATTTTGGTTTGGATATCAAGTTTATAAATAATTAAAAATAAAAATACAAAAATATCAAATATAAATGAAAAAGCTCATTAAAATGTTTGAAGTTGTTAATGCTATTTCGAACAGAGATAAAAGCTTTTAAAATTGAATTTAATACAACTGCCCATTTAGGCAAAATTCAAGTTTCCTTTTTCCAAATAATTCGTAATTATCATATTGTTTCACAAAAAACCTATTGTTAAGATAATTAATTACAATACATTAATTTAATTAATGAGAGCTTTAAAATGCAATATTTTGAGGAGTTCGATAAAGCCAATAAATCATTTTTGGTGAAAGCTTGAGATTAAAATACTTGATATAATGAATTTTTACTTAAAAAAGCTTATTAAAGATTAGAAATAATAAAAGCATTTGTGCAACTTAATCAATTGTCCAACTAAATGTATAAGAATTAATAAAAAGTTCATAATACTTAAACAAATTTAAAAAATCTTTCAACATTTAGATGGTGTTTAATTGTTGTTGTTGTTGTTGTCAACGAATAACGAAATGTTTACCAGTTCGATACAAAATATTTAATGCGATTTCCTTTATGTAGTGGTATTTAAAGAAACTGATTAATAGAATTTCAAATAGAACTCTGATGCTTTGAAAGTTGAATTTATAGTATTTAGAAAAAACTACAACAATATCGTAGAAATTCTCATGTAGCAAAAACTACATACCAAAATATTTTAAGCTTAATATTTACAAGAAGCTTTCAATAAATATTATTTCCTTAACATAATTTAAAGCACACTGTTTTCCTGATTGACAGTAAAGTACACCATTTTGTTCAAATTGCAAAAATTAACATGTCTGAAGTATTGATTTTTGATGCCTATTGTCATTATGGAATACACAGTAAAGTTAATACTTGCATCGGTTAAGTGGACAGCTCTAAAATTTAGCAGCTAGATTTTGATAATTCTTGAAGATTACATTTGGTGTAAGTATGAACACTTTTCAGATAATATATTAAATATAATTTGCGTTCATAGATAGGTTTTTTGATTAGCAGGTTTGTGAATTATGCTCAAACTTTTTTAATATGTCCCTCATTTGATTGAAAAGCTTTACGGTTTGATAAAATGTCATAAGTAGCACATTTTGCTCCTTCTCAAGAAACCATTTAAGAAATTATTCTAATTTCCAGAACATAATTTAAAGTGGAACATATTTGTTTGCCGCTTATACATTAATTTAATTATTGAGATCTGCAAAATGCGTCATATTTAATGGTTTATTAAAGCTTACAAGTCACTATTGATGAAAGCTTGGCATTTTTCAGATATATTAAAAAAATTAGTAAAATAATGAATGTTTACTTTAAAAAGTTGTTTAATTTAGATTTGACCAGAAATAATAAAACTTCTGGGCATCTCATTATTCGTCTAAGAAACAATAGAAATCATGACACTCACACAAATTTAAAACGAACAATCACATTTTTATCAATTCGATAAAAACTTTTGAGAGTAATTTTCTTTGAACTGAGGAATTCTAAACTAACGAAAGCTAACATTTCTTAAATGAATTTAAAGCTTTGAATACTGAATTGAATATCATAAATTCAGGGGAAAATACACAGCAGATGGTAAAAGTTCCTTTTTTGATATTTTGTTATAATTAAATGTTTAAGCATAATATTTACGAAATAATTTGCTTTACATAATTTAAAGCACATGATTTTTCTGGTTCTGTACTTAATGAAGCTTTACACCATTTTTTCAAATTGCAAAAAATACAATGCATGCGAAGTATTGATTTTTGATGCCTACAGTCATTATAAAAAACACAGTAAAGTTAATACTTGCATCGGTTAAGTTGACAACTTTAAAATTAAGCAGCTAGCAAACTTTGATAAATTTTAAAGCTGAATTTTAAATCTGGTGAAAGAAAGAAAACTTTTCAGGTATAGGAAAATTTGCGTTCATAGATAGCTATTTTGCTGTCCCTCATTCGATTGAAAAGCATTAAGATTTGATAAAATGTTATAAGTAGCATCGCATCATTATAATTTGGTTATACTTCTCAAGAAACCATTTACGAAATTATTATATTTTCGAGAATTGAAAGCTGAATATATTTTTCTGCTTAAGTCTAACCAAGCTTGAACTATTTTTTTTTGCCTCTTATACATTAATTTAATTATTGAGAGCTATAAAATGAATAATTTTTAAGGGTTTAATAAAGCTTACAAGTCACTACTGATGAAGGCACACATTCGCGCAAATATTGTTGAACTTTTCCAAATTTGTAAGTTTATAGTTTCGCAGCACAAAGTTAAGGTAGCGGAAGTGTGCGCCTTTTAGGTGATCTAGTTTAAAATTTGAAGAACGATAAATAGTTTTTCAATTTCACATCACCACTTCAGTTCTATATACTCGTAGCATCGAAAAAATCCCATAAACCAC